>OY728141.1:635202852-637702852 GCA_963277665.1 Viscum album
ACATAAAATATTTATCATTTTGATCCTTAGTCTTTAAGTTTTCTTATTTTTTTTCATTCTGGTTTTTCATTTAGGTAACTAGTTTTATAACATATGTAATTCATCCATTAAGACTAAATTAATGTAAGAATTATTAGAAAATTTATAACCAATTATTATAAAATATTTAATCTAAATTATAATATGAAAATCCCATATTTTTCTATATTAATTCAATAGAAGCGTACGTAACGTGCAAAAAACATTGCTTTAACCCTAACCGTGCTAGCAAAGTTTTTACTATTTAGGGGTCAATATGTTAATTTTAAAAGATTATTTAGTCCATGAATAGAAAATATTTGATATTTAATGACAATTACAAATAACTTGGCATAAGATAATATTTTTAGTAATTTTAAATCATTTAATAAAATATCATTTATTGTAAAATAACATTAATGTCAATTTTGACATTATTTATTTAAGTTTAACTTAAAAATATCAAAACACTATTATAATTAAAATATATTAAGTTAAAAATAGTGTAAAATGATATATTCATATTAAAAATTAATTTAACACAACAATTCATTAAATTTACTTTACTTTTAATGTTTTTTACATCATTTGTTTTATTTAATTATTAATTAAATAATCCATGCACTGACATTTGTTAAGCATTTAATGTAATTATATCATCTCTAAAAAAAGTAAAATAAATTATCATGATAAAAAAATCTCATTTAACTTTCAAAATAATATTTATAGCTAAAAATATGATGGTTTTGACCTATCTCAAAGCTTTATAATTGTTAAAGGAAAGGAATGCTCCTTTTTCATCTTTTTCCTTAATTAACTTATTATATAGGTCACTTTCATGGAATAGTATCCCAATAACTCATAACAATATACCATAAGGTGGTGAGATTCTAAATATTTCCATCCAATGGGTGTTGGAAAAGTTTTGGTTCATTTACACACCTTATATTCTAAGTTTAATCATTAAGTAAGCCTATTCTTACCTTAATCGCTGTAATTAATTTTAACCACACTCACTAATCACCATGGTAAAAAATTAAGTTGACCATATTAATCTAAAAATATTATAATTATTTCAAATATTTATAATCGTTTTTTCAAATTAAATTCACATAATTGGATAAAATTAATTTAAATCTAATCCAACATACGTGACGAGAAAGTGGGTTTTTAAAGTGAAAATGTTCAAAAGTTCACTAAGTTTTTATATCTAAGTTCAATATAAAAAATATTAAAATTAACTAAATTGGATTAATAGATTTACAATTGAACTAATTGGACTTTAAAACTGATTAAAAAATATAATTTAACCTTATAAATTATGTAGATGAAAAATCACTTTTAAATTAAAATCCAGTATTTTCACTATTCATCAAAAATGAAACATCACAGAAAAATATCAAAAAATAAACCTAAGATAATTTTGACATTATTATTTCAAAAATTAATTTTATTTTGTTATATAAAAATTAAAAAAGTGTCAAAATTTATTTTTGAAGTAGGTGATCCATTAAAAGGTGGCAAAATTACCTTTAGAAAAATGCATATTTTATGTGTAAAATTTGGTTTATTCATGTCTTATGACTATAAAACCTATTAGATAAATGTTAAAAAAAATTATTGAATACATTTAAAATAGTATATATATATATATTAAAGTATCAGGATCTTATATTTCCTTCTATGCTTAGTGTTGTGTGTTCCACAAGCTAATCTCAGTGTTGCGTGTAGCGCAAGATCAACTTGTGTTGAGTATAAAGAAAGCTAGAAACAAAATTAAATTTATTCTAAAAGGAAAATATTGTAAATACTACAGAATAACATTCTCCCCACCTTAAATAAGTTTTTTCCCCGCAATTCAGACATGATCCTGGTAATCAAGGTTTTGATATTTGAAAATACTATTGTTAAGAAACTCACATCGTAAAAGGGTTAATAAAATATACTATTAATAAGAGAGATAGGGAAGTATGAAGGTCATGTAACTAGATCCCATGTAGAATAAAATAGGTGGGAAATAAAAACATGGACATAGAAGAAAAGAATAAATAACTATAGTCATTTGTCATAAGAAAGTAAGCGATCAATGGAAATTTAAGGGCCACAAAACCATAAATATGTGATGATCTAATGGAAGATTTGATTCATCAGATATGAATGTAATAGGATAATTTTTTTATTTCAAGATCCTTTTCCTATATTTGATGATTTATTTTAATCAATATGAATATTAATAAATATACATTTCTCTTTCATAAACATAATATTATCCTTTGACTATTCCTTTGAACTATTTTTACTTCATCTCTTATCACATGTTGTATAATATGTTGAAGTAGTAAAATAATATCTAGAACCTCATCCAAATATCAATATAAACCATTTCATAAATGGTTAACTTTTCCAAAATATTATGATCCAACACTTAGAAATAAGGTAACTAAATTTCCAAAATGGACTTATTAAATAACATGAAGTGGCTCTTAATCACCGCATACCAAACATATAAATATGTTCATTAGGCATTATCATAAAATTTGGTAATTACTTAAATAACCACAAAATATTATTGGAAACATGGATTATTTTAAATATTCCTTAAATCCAAAAAAATTTAAACTCCAATAATGATGACACAAACCACTTTTTCTATAAACCGTTAATAAGTTCCAAGGTTTTCAATACTATCTAGTTTAATTTATCCAAATAAATAATATTTTTATTCCAACATCATTATATAAGTATTAGGAACATATTAAGGGTTATCTTTCCATAAACCAGATGTTTCCCAATAAGTTCAATTTTTCACTGAATCATTTTTCTTGGTCATCGGTATTGATCAACACACGGTTTTAAATCCTTGACAAAAAAGTATTATAGTACAATATTTATACATTCCATGATACTTATAACTAGGATATCATCAATAAAATACTATTAAAAAATTATTTAAGGATCCAAATATAGTAGAAAATTAATCATTCAACTTTAGATATCTCAACAACATAAGCTTGACCTTGATCCCTTAGCTTCTTCTGAGGTATATTCTCTTGATGTTTGGGGAATTTATTTGCATATTACCCCATTAGTTGTAAAACTGAATAGTATCCTTTTTATCCTTAACTTCACATTCTTTAGAATGGTGATCCTTATATTCATACATATAACAAACTCTCATTACCTTCAAGCAAGTACCAGGGTGTTTCTTTCCACTGTTATCACATGTGGGAAAATTATTCTTTCTCTTATTCCCTTTACCCATACTTTTCCCAGTTATTCTCTTCTTCTCGTGCCTTCCTCTGAAGCCATAATACTTAGATAAATCTTTCTCTATCTCAATAACACATGTTACTATGTTATAATATTATGATAATTCATGGGAGGGTATTTCCCTTTGAAATATTGGCTTAACACCATAAAAGATATGACTGTTCTTACTCTTTGGATCATGTGTTTTGGTGAGACTCACATTCCTTAAGCTAGGTTCCATTTATAAATGAATAAATGAACTATATTAGATCATATCATTATGAATCATAATTTATAATCCCAAAACTATTGGAATACTTAATCATAAATTATAAAATTTATACATATCTAACCTCATAATCGTAAACACGGTTCCTTTGGGATGTTCTTATATACTTATCCTCAAATTCTATAATAGGATTATGTTCTCTAATATATGTTTTTTAAATATAGTTTCTAAGGTTTTCACTAAAATTCCTTTGATACCAACTGTAATGATCTCGACCCCAGAAGTTTGGATCTAGTACCTTATTTTATTGTATTAGCATGATTACAAGGTATCAAATCCCAAAGGACCAATTGATTTAGCAGTTTTAGAAACCAGATACATACATGATACCCATTTTACATTGAGAAATATAAAATAAAAGACAATTCATAAAAAATGTTAATAAAAAACATCCTTGAAACTTAATCAAAGAATTCATCTTCATATATGGGGAAAGGAAAAAAAAGTGCAAGCTCAAATGCTTAGTAAGGTTTATGTAGAGTGGATAATATCATGAATCAATAATGAATAATCAATATGGAAAAGTAAATAACTAAACACACATTCCATTTAATCAATATACTGAAAATGAAATGTATCTGCATATTTTTTCATAGTAAAAATCCTTTTCATAAAAATACCTGAATATTGAATGAATTAAATTCTTAAATATTGGATGTAATGTATCTGCCACAAGAACCACCATACCATCAAGATCTATTCTCAATATATTTTAAACTACTATGATTTGGAAAACTAATTCATATCATGGGACTACCAATGCATCAAATTTCATTCCATAAATGGTCCCCAACCCATTTCATTCATGTCTAAATCATTCCTCATATATCAAAGAATCAATTTAATACATAAACAATGCGCCTTATCAAATATCCATATTGAGTAAACGATACATATTTATCAACATTTCCCCAATTAATCAAATAATATTCAAAGTAAAAATTGTATTTAAAAATGGTATATAGTTTATGCAATAATCATATACATTACATAAGGATATTTATATTTATGATAAATTTAAGGTTTAATAAAAAATTGTCATAAGTAAGTGATTGTTTCAAGTAAAAGTTAACAATCACAAATGAAAGTGAGATTGAAAATACAACTTTTACCAATTAGTAATTTTCAATTCAAAACCCCTTTGATGGGATAATCAAAATAAAAATTTAAAATACCATAAATTATGATTTAATTATGAAATTAAATTATAAAGGGGTATTATATAAAACAAATTAATGTGAATTGGTGCATAATAACAATTAAGTGTCTATGGAATGTAAATTGAGACGAAATACCTTACCTTACACTTCCTTTTGGTGTAAATTTGTTTAATATCCTATATAATGGTTTTAATCATGTTATTAACTTATACCAGAACCATAATTATATTTATAATATCATATATGTTATTATTATAATATCTTATTACCCATTTCTTAATAATTATTATTTATTTTTATTGTCTTGGGAGTTAATTGCCTTGTTTTTTGAGTATGTTTTGACTTGTAAATTTTGTTCCTTTTACTTAGATCATTATTTCATCATATCCAGATTATAAACCATCATGTAAATATTATATATATTTATTATATATGTATTTATATTTATCCATAAAATTTGGAGATAGGAAATTAAATACAACGCTCATGGAGACGGTAGGTCGTACGTACACATGAACGTTGTTTCTATTTTCTTATTATATTAAAATAATAAGAAGTAAATGATACTGTTGGGTCATAAAGATTCTGAATATAAGAAGAGGATAATTCCATGAACTTGGAAAAAAGGATAGAAAAAACCCAAAAGAATAATTTAAGAAAAACTTTCAAAGGGGGTGAAGACATGAAGGGATGTTTGGGTCTGTGTAGTAAAATAGCTATGCAGACCGCCACCCGACATGGAGTTACACCACTTCAAGAAGTTCCCCATGAAAATAATCATTTGTGGGATGATATTTTACCTATATCACCCACAAATGAAATGAAGTCATTTGTAGGGTCAGTTGATGATTTGTACCCTCCATGAAAACCATACCCTACAATCAAAATTGTCTGTAGGATAAGGCGGTACTATCGACACACACAAACGAAACCAAGTCATTTGTGGGGAAGGATGATTTATTCCCCTACAATTGAATTTTCCCCATGAAAACAATTGTTTGTGGGTTGGGGCATTCTCCTTGTGCTCCCATAGATGAAGCCCCACCCGCCTCCCACCATAGACGACCAACCATCTCGGTACTCAGTTCCTCTATTATTCTATAAAAGACCCATAAGGGGAATTAAGAAGAGGAGGATGAGACCGAATGGACAAGTGAAAAAAAAGTTGAGATTATGTAGGATAATTAGGAGATATCCATCGATTCCCAGTGGGTAAACCCATCTCATAACATTAATGAGGAAATAAAACCATCCAACCATCCAAAAACTAAAAACCCCTTTATGGACATCATTTCACAGGGAATAAATGGATGACCCATTTTTGTACCAGCACCACACATAACAAAACACTATGTCATCGAAACCTTACCCAATGTTGAAAAATACTACATAGGTGTAACCGAGCCATGCATATCATCACTCTATATGGGAATAACCCAAGTCTATGTAGAATAATTCTACATGGACAGTACCCTCACCCACATAGAAACATGCTACATAGAGGGAACCCCATCCCACATAGGAACATGCTATATGGAATGAGGAATCCTAGGTAGTTATACCCTCCACCACTCATCACTCCCTTCCATAGTACCATCAAGCCCCACTTTGGACCCTCCACTAACCAGTCTAATGACATTAGGCCAATGCCTCTTCCAAAGCCACCTGAAATATATGATCAGATCATCAGACACATCAGAATGTCCTCTTGAGTCTATATACCCATGGTAAGTGGAGTCATATTGGTAGCCTCCATGAGAATATGGACCATAATAATTTCTTAGATTATATATTCCTATGTTAATGAAGGTTCTTACCTTGAGGATCATGTGAACCTCCCCATTCTAGGGATTGAGGGGAACAACTAGCCCATCCCTTCAATGAGGGCCATTAGTCACTCCCCTCTTCCCCAGGTACCAACATGGAATCCCTATTAGAGTAAGCCCCTAGTATTTAATGTGAGAGGCATAACTCTTTATCCTCTTTTCCATCTCAATTTCCAAAATAAAAGAGGGGATGGGCACACTCAAAACTCTCTCCCTCTTCCTTTGGGATTTAGACCTCTTCCATCAGTGGATGTAGTGGATCGTGTGATCTTCAGATATATTGATTCCTCTTGTTCCTCACAGAGAGCATGAATCATGTGGGCTTAGAGGTTAGTGGAGATCATGACATCCACATGATTCCAAACCTTTAATGGGCCTTCTCCATAGATGTAAGTCCCAATATCTATTCAAATGGACATCCTCACAGGTGTAATCCCCTACCTACCGAACTACATGGGATTTGATTCTCAACTAACTGGGATACCTAGTAACCCTCCTTGAGGTACAAATCCAAAACCCAAATTTACCATAATGTTATCTAGTATATATTCCTGTTAGGGTCAAATTCACATGGGAGACCACATATCTTCCATGTCCCTCATGACGCCTCAGCGTAAGTCCCACACCATCATTGAACAGGAACCTTTCGCTTGGATGTTCTTTCCACATGAGGTGAAACTACATGTTTGGGTCCTTATCACATGAACTTAAAAGGTGATGTTTCCTATTAAGAGGCACCAAACTATATGGGTTCTAATTCATTTTATGAGGATACATAGGAAACTCATCTCATGGGTCCGATCCTAACATAAAAACAACATATGTCTCCCTAGATGATAGTAAACTCAAGAGTGGCTCACTAAGTGGATTAAAACCAGCATCTTATTAAAGAAAAAACAAATAACCTCTGATCCATTCATAAAAGGGTACTATTAATGGAGAACATCATATATATACAAATATCCCTATTGATATAGAACCTAAAATATATACATATGATTCCAAACCATGCATGTTCATAATTGATCATTATCTCAGGATGATCATCATATACATACTTGGGAATGAACAAAGGATTATCAAACATATCGTAAATCTATAAGAAAGTTCCATAATAAGAAATAGTTCCCCCCAAAAGGTGTAATGATCTTGACTTCCCATCCTCTCAACCAATGGGAGTTCTTAAGCGCCATTGGCTAATTTACCCAATAGACGTCTGCCTTTGGAAAGTAGGTCCACGAGTCATCACAAATATAAGAGTTGTTTGGTGTTTCCAACTTAGTGAAAAAACCCCAATAGAGACTGTTCAGAGGTAGTAAACCTGAAAAGAATGATTGTACAAAACTAAACCCCCCTGCAATCATTCATTCATTGTCATACCATCATCAAAAGTGAACCAGATGTGAATCCTTAACCAAGGTGGCGGTGTTATCCCACATCTGGTCCCTTTTACATCTAAAATGAAAGAGGGACAAGTGAGGCCATCAATTACATACATGTTCATGAGATTATACTTGGATAAGGTTTAATTATTTGTATTTTTCACATATATTATAGGCACTTTTCACAAGAACTCTCTTCAATCCAACGGTGTATCACTAGCTTTTGCATACATGCACATCAGCCACTGTACAGGCTGGGTCCTCAACCAAACATAGGACTCCATCTACCACCCAATGTCTTAAAAATTGTTTTTTGAATGAATTGGTCTTAGAGTACCACTATAATGGTACTCTCCAAACCCTATAGGTGGCTCAATAGGACCTCCAGTCCATGAATCCCTGCCATCCATCTGCCCAGTGACAGTTGGTAGTCCAGAACCAGATGGATCCAATAACCATATCAAATTATTTTAGGAGCCTATCCTTAGAATGAGATAATGAGTTCCTCCATTACCTTAGGGTGGCTTATGAAGTTCTCACTAGTGACTTCATCCCAACAACATAGGGGTCCCACCTAAGGACCCTTGTTGAAAACTTTCATCATCAACGTCATGCGGCCCAACATCCTCTCCATGAAGAGGATATGACCCTATGGGCCCTAAACAAAGTAAAATGTGACTAGGTCCCTAGGTAAGCCTACAAAGGGAGATAATCATACAATCAAGAATATGTCATCATCTTTACTCCTACTAAAAAAGCCTGCCAAGTAAATATGGAGGCAACCTATGGGTAGACATATATTCCTACTCACTCTTATCAAGGCCATTAGTAAAATATGATAGCAAAGCATGAGAAGAAGAAAATTCCAGCTCATTCATAGAAATCCCACCGAGTAAATATGGATCCAACCTATAAAAAGACATATATTCCTGCTCACTCTTATTAAGATCATCAGTCAAATATGATGGAAAAACATGAGCAGATGCAAATTCTTTCCCATTCACATCAAGTCTGCCATGAAAATATGGCAGAAACCTACTGGTAGATGTATATTTCTACTTACTCTTATAAAGACCGTTAGTCAAATACGATGGAAAAACAGGAGAAGAATAAAATCCCTACTCATTCATATCAAGCCCTCCAAGTAAATATGATGGAAACCTATGTGTAGATGTATATGTTTTCTCACTCTTATTGAGCTAGTCAGTAAAATATAATGGAAAACTGTGATTAGAATCAAATTCATGCTCATTCACATCAAGCCCTCCATGAAAATATGATGGAAACCTATGGGTATATGTATATTCATGCTCACTCTTATGAAGCCTGCCAGCCAAATTTGATAGAAAACCATGAGCAGAAGAAAATTCATGCTCATTCACATCAACCTCATCATGCCAATATGGTGTTAAATTATTGGAAAAAACATATATCTGCTAATGTAAATGAATCTTTTAATGTAAATATGGTGTAAAAATACGAGAAGAATCAAATTCCTGCTCACAAATATGAATCACGTTAGTCAAATACAATGGAAATTCATGAGAATAATCAAATTACATCTCATTCACATCAACCACACAATAAAAATATGAAATAAAATTATAGTAAGATGTATATCCCTACTAATGAACATGAATCTTTTCATGTAAATATGGTGGAAAAATATGATCAGAGGAAAATTCCTTCTCACAAACATAAAGCCCATTAGTCAAATATGATGAAAAACAATGAGAAGACACAAATTCATACTGGTTAACATCAAGTCCTCCATGAAAATATGGTGAAAAAATATAGTAAGATGCATATAACTACAAATCTAAATTAAGATATTATGTCAAATATAATGAAAAACTACAAGTAGACACAAATTCATGCTTCAAAACATGAATCTCATCAGTTAAATATGGTGGAAAACCACGAGAAAACACAAATTCTTGCCCATTCACATCAAGCCCTATAGGTAAATACAGTAACAACTATCTATGAGGAGAAGAAAATTATTGTGGATTCACATCAAACCTGTCATGAAAATATGAATAAAATTAAAGAAAGCAGCTGGAATATCCTAGTTATGAATCAGAGGTAGACTCATATATTTTCCCCTACACAAGAGTACTACCGGTACTTATTGGTAGGAAATAGAGGACTAGAGCAGGCACATATTCCTACTCCAACACCAGAATAAGAATATATTCTCATTCCTACCCAGGATGTATCTAAACTCATATTTGTAATGATGGATGATCAAACATAAATTCTGAACCATATCCTATAGACTTGTTAAGATGTAATCATTTCTATGAAAATAGCTAGGAGTTAGGCCCATAACCCCAAATCCTCAAGTGGGGTGACTCATCCACACAATGGGGTGGCCACTCAAGAGTAGACATGCATCTATACTCCCCTCCAGGAGGGTATTAAATAATATTCTATGATAAATTGACAATAGGATCAGGCACAAATACACATTTCAACTAGGGGACATAGGTCTACTTTGGTATCCACTCCAGAGTAGGCATATATCCCTTATAAAATTTCATAATATTTCTAGTATATCCCAGCAATATAGATGGATCCACTTGAACATACACCCATATGTGAAGGTTTTCACTTAAAGCAAGAGTCCCTAGTCACCTGAAAGAGAGTGCCTAAAAATAAATCATGCCAAAGGAAAACAAAAAATGAATAAAAGACTCATAAACTTACTCAACTGGAAGCTATAATTCTTAGGTCCATCAAAAGTCTATCACTATTGGCCCATGTTCCTGCTAATCCACTACCAAATTACAGGAATGGCAGTAGAAGTTTCAAAGGTCCTCCCTAAAAAATTATTACTAGTAGCTCTGAAGGTCCTCCCTAGAGAATCTACCATGAAGGCTTCCTTCGTGGGCACAAACCAATCAATCATGAGAGTCTATCTCCTGATTAGTATCATGATATCCCTCCTTGTATTCATAAGATCAAATAAAAATAAGGTCATCCCCATGTTGTCTTCCTCCTTTAAGGTCCTCTCTAGGGTATACGCTATAAAAATTCTCCCTATAGTCTAACATCGATCTATGATAGTAGTCCTCATCATGATGGAACTTTTTACAAATATCCTTCTTGAAAAGACATATCATTTTAGTAAGAAGGTCATCTCCTTGATAAGTCAAATAAATCCCTCATATTCTGAGTTACTTAAAAATACGGGTCCAGATAGGTTATAGGCCCTATCAGTGACAAGAGACATCCTTTCTCAACCAGAAGATGGCCTAGGGAAACAATCATCCTCTGAGCTTCCCCCAGACTATTCTCATACCAACGAGACATCCAATAGTCCTTCCACTTGAAATAAAACCATCAATAAGAATCTATGTTGGGATGATCAAGTAGAGGAATCTATAGTAGATGAATAGAAGGATATTTTACTTGTGAGAATAAAATTGTATAGGGATGATATACCATTATGTTTTGGTCCTCATCCACATCTTAGTTCGACATTTCAAAGGCATTATCGAATTAATGAATACACAACATCCATATGAATCTATAGAAAATGATCTACCATATGAAAGAAAAATTACTGGATTAAAATGGGTATAAATACCATGTAAAAATATTGGTAGAGATTAGTCGTCAAATTGACCTGGAATCCATCCAATATTCATATAGACCACAATTAGAGAAGTGGTATAAATATATCCAACCACTGTACCTTAATGAATTGCATGAGTTTCATCATCTAATTTTCGATACCATGCCTAGTGTTCACATACAGGGATGGGGGAACATGGGTATTTTTATTTAACCCCATTCCCCATTCAGAAGAACCCACTGGAAATGACATCCTATAATTTCATTATTCCAAGGTTGTCATAAAGCAGGATCCATGCTTAGGAAACATAAGACACTCAATAAGAATCAGGCCTGAATAAGTCTCAAAAGTATCAGGCCCAATGAGATAAATCCTTGGAAAAAATCATGAACCATTCAACTGAGAACATTTAGTAGGCTTATCGCTTAAGGTAATCCAATCATCAAGTACTACTAATATTCTTGAAATCAAGTAGTTTTTATGTAGTCTTGAAATCATATCTAGTTCACACTCGAACAAGAATGTGAAATATCAAGAGGTGATCAATAGTACTAGAAGCCACCGTAATCTGGGATCATCCCTAACTTGAAGGTATAGGGGAATTTTTACCAAAAAAATTCCCTCATAAGACCGACAAATTTTGATCGAGGAACAACAATAAGAGAACGGTAGAAACCCCATCCCATAGGGTTAGGGGAATTTTTTCCTCAACCACCCCCTAAATAGAAATAATTATTTTCCTATTTAATGAGGATGATAAGCAGTAAGGTCTCCTAGTCCATCCCATCTCGTGATCCATTTCCCCTAGAAGGGAGGTGTATGACTGGGCTATATAGAGGTTCCCTCTGAGTCACCCTTTTCCAAGAATCTTGAAGAGGATACCGAAGAGGAAGGGAGAGGTATAGAAAAGGATAAAAACAAACCTCTTATCATTTTAAATCTAGTACGATTCCTACAATGCATTATGAATTGGTAAAAATCATGGACATCAATCCTGAAAATGACATCGAAAATGATGAAATTTCAAAAGAGAAAGGAGAGGATGGTTCCACCTAAAATACTATCCTCACTGAGAATAAAGGTATGTGTACCCCAAACCAGATAATCCCTATGAATTTGGGTACTCCATAAATCAATACCTCTCCTCAGCGAATCTCTACCAAAGAGAAGAATTAAAGCAATGTTGCATATGACCCACCTCCTCCTATCAATGAGGAGAGATCCATATTCTTGAAGAAATATTCTCTTAGTAGGAGGAATAAATGAAAGAGTTTATGTGACTCAATGCTGAGTTTCTCTGAGGTAGTATTATTACTAAATATTCTCCATGGGTAGAACCTCAACGTACACTACCAATGGGTCTACCTCCATAAGGGTTCATCCCAGTGATTGAATCAGGGCTAGGAAATCCTCCCTACTTGACACCTGGAACCTTAGTTTACCTGGACCTGATCATAGATAGATATTATGATTTTCCTTCATCAAGGAGACAACCAGAGTGGGTTCAGGAAAATCATCAAAAAATGTCCCCAGCCAAATATTAGCTATAAACAATGGTAGAACCGACACACTAGATCATGACCATTGCCACACCTATCTAAGATCATGTTCCACCAAACACTCATAAAGGTATTATAGAAACGATCGAGTCATTGGAAACTTGATTAGAATCCATAGAGGAGTGGTGTGCACCATTGCAGCTGAAACAAAAACTTTACCCCGACTGGGTGAGTGACTCCCTACCACCTCCAAACTTTGGGTGTCCTATGTTTCCAATATTCAATGGATCAAGAGACCCAAAGAAACATATGACACACTATTAATCCCATTGGGATCCCTTGATGGAAACTTTAGATCAACAAGAAGCAATGAAACTTAGATGCTTTGTATAAACCTTGTAAGGGATAACCTTTGTATGGTACATCATTTTTCCAGCTCAATCAATCACATGATGGTAAGACCTCCTTCAAAAATTCCTATTTCAGTTCAAAACAATGCTAAAAAATAAAACAATTAGTGATATATTTAATTGAAAATAATTATAAAATGATAAAGTATCCGATTTAATTGCCAAATGGAAAGGGACAACTTACTCCCTAAATCTACAACTTCCTTATGAACGCCTTCTCACTCTTTGTATTTATAACCTTCATGATGATATATGAACACTACTCATCCTAGTGAAATATACAGGTGGATTTTGAGATTTATTTTCCATTTTCCAAAGAATAGAATATTCCATATAGCATACCAAGCTTAAGTCCCAGATAAATCCACCATTCCTAGGGAAAAGATAAGGAAAGGTATAGGTAATTTCTGTTAGAATTAAACCAGCCTCCACACCATCCCTAGCTCTAAAATCTACACCATATTGTGTAGTGACCCCTGGTTTCCAGCAAAAACCCCCACCTCAACAAAATGAGCACAGGGTGCCCAGGAAAAATCAATTTGAGGAGAGAAGGAACAAAGTGTACTCGTTCCAAAATGATCAAGTCTGTGGCTACTTTATAGTTGCTATGAACCATGATTTACTTAGATTTATGGAACCAAAAAGTCCCGATCAGGTAGGTCTTTATGACCAACCATATTATTTCCCCTTCCATAAAATGTTGGGTGAAACCATTCATTTAATATTATTCTTCAAATACATTCTACATAAAATGGTATATTCTGAGCAGGTAAAGTTGTGAAAGCCACTGACACAGGTAGCATATGCTTCAACTACTACCCTCGGGGAAGGATTTGAGTGGATATAAGTTGTTATCATAAGGAAATTTTTTTTATAGTAGGATGAATCAAAATAAAATCAACCGAACTCATGGTATTCTCCAAGTATGTTTGAAACAACCAAGCATGCCCCAACCACTTCTGCTATAACATGACTGACATCATCAACCTAAAAAACTTGTAAAATCAATAATTTCAAAAATATGATTGGATAGAAAGATAGGGAGTGAGTACAAGAGGATGAACCCACATAAAGGATGAATTCATCTTTGCCTCTCTTATAATTTATGCATTCAGATTTGAAACAACAGGCACCACCCCACCAAATGACACCACTAAAAATAATCAGTCAGGAAAAGTCCTCATCAGAAGAGGAGTTGATCTTCAGTTCCATTAATTTCATTAATTTAATGGATCCCTTATCTAATGATGAGTATATCTATGAACCTATGTACCCCTCACCCGATTTGGGAACTAGAGGAAGAGGCCGTAGGAGCTATGGATACTGGGGAAGACACAGTCATAGAAGGAACCATAATTCTAGACACATCACTACTAAAAATGTAAATATTGTATACAATCATAGAATATATCTTCATTGGATATAAAAGGAGTAGTAAAATCCCCCTACACCTTTTATAATTCACTCTGACCTGATCACTATGGAATATCAATCAGAAGAGGAACAAATGTCCAATCACCCTTAGCATCCATATAGACCTACCCAGCCCAACCCACCAAGGATAAGAGCACCTCCAAATCCTGATTTGAGAGCCAATCCATTAAAATAAAATAATAAAGACCCTAAATTGATTGTGAAATAGAACCACCACACTAGGAAGCACAATCCTTTAGAATAGAAGTGTGATACCATGAAACCGTTAGCCTTGGTACTGGACAAGCTATCAATCTTGGATGCCTTGATCTTTTCAGGAAGAACTCATAGAGGCTTTTTTTAATCCACAAATAGTTAGAAGATGAAGTGTACATTGTCTAGGTCTATCAGATAGATATTGATCCTGCAAAATTTCATGCATTTATCTCTTTCACTGATCAAGATGAAGATGTTTTTATACAGGGACACACCCAACCCATGTAGGTTTTCAATAGGATAAGGCTTTAGAGTTAAACTCATTACAATAATAATACTTCACCAGTTGGGATAAAACGATAAGAACTTAGTGCCTTCTGCCATAACATTGTAGGGCTATGAAAAAAGTGATCCAAATCCATTAGGCAAAATCAAGCTCAAGGATCAACTAGAGACCTCATAGCCAACTCATAATTTTTTTGGTTCAATAGAACACAACCTTAAATGTCTTTCCAGGAAGTCCCTAGTTTCACCAACACATGGAAACCCCCTCATCATACCATCAATGCATCAAGTAATACATTAATGAAAAAATCGAGACGTTACACCTGATAAGGCCTCATTCGAATCTTATGAGTCGCACTATATCGATGTAGGATTCTATCAGAGGGAAGGGAAACAACCTCTAGTTAATGGTGTTTCTTGGTTAACTACCCCGAATGTTCTAGAAATGATCCCGGTAAACCCCTTCAAATAGCTAAAAGAAAAATATGTGTTACCCATAAATCAGACCAGTCATATGAGTCCATTTTTAGATACATATTCAAGGGTCTTCATGATTTCAGTCATGACCAATGAGTCTAATAGTGTTGAAAAGTATTTTTATTCCCCATACAATGGTGAATTATCAGATTAAAGTGTCTTCATTCCATCCTCATAGCTCTAATAAGACCCTACCTCACCAATTTGGGAATAATAGGTTGTCTCATCACCCAAACAAGATGAAGTCACTCCCTATCTATCTCTCACTCTAACCTCTCCAAAGTTTCAAGGAAACCCCAAATTTTCAACTAGGTCAGAGGAAGTCACTTCATTTTGGAATACCAAGGTATCAGCTCCTCCCCCAACTCTGGAGAACTTATACCACTACTTCCTTCCCATACGAAATAAGATAAAGAACATGAATAAGAGGAGTAGGAATAGGAGGAGGAACTTAGAGATTCCCCTCCAGAATTTGATGAGGGAATATCCACCACCATTGATGAACTCATAGAAATAAACCTAGGTATATTAGAAGACCCATGACCCACATTGATTAGTGTGTCTATATCTTTTAAAGAAAAAGAGGCATGTGCCTCTATCCTAAAGTAGCATTGGGATGTGTTCACATGGAACTGCACGAGAATGCTAGGACTCAATCTCGAGGTGGAAACTCACCACATGAGCCTACCAGAGGACCACTGGGGATATAAATAATTAGCTAAAAGGATGCATCAGACACATGATTCCAAAAATTAAGGCTAAATTTGGTAAGTTCATCACAACCAACTTTATTTAGGAGGTCTAATATCACAAATGTCTGGCCTATTATCCCCATAAAGAAGAAGAATGGTAAAATTATATTCTGCATTGATTTTAGGGATATCAACTGACACTGGATAAAGGATGATTTCCCAGTATCAATCACAAAACTGCTGATTGATGCAATAGTTGGATATCAGGATCCCTCCTTCATGGATGACTATTCAAGATACAATAAAATCTAAATAGCCTAATAAGATAAATAATCATCCACCTTCTAGACCCCTAGGGAGTATTTTGTTATTGGGTAATTCCATTTTGATTAAAGAATGTTGGTGCTACGTTCCAATGTGCCATGCATCACAACTTAAAACCCTCATTAGGAATGTTTTTTGAATTCTATGTTGATGACATGGTGGTTAAATCTAAAAAAAACTCTGAACACCTGAAAAATCTTGAAACGATATTCAACAAACTGTGATAGCACAACCTAAAAATCAACCCCTTGAAATGTTATTTCATCATTACCTCAAGTAAATTTCTCAGCTTCATCATACGTCATCATGGCATTGAAGTTGACCTAAAAAAGACAAAGGTTATCCTTATAATTTTACCTCTTGAAAACCTCACAGAGTTGAGAGGACTTCAAGGAAACTTGGACTAAATTTGGTATTTCATACCAACCTTGTAGCCAAATGTCTCTCTTCACCAAGTTGATGAAAAAGGGGGTTACATATTAGTGTAATGATGATTGTTAGGAATGATTCAATGGTCTCAATAAATACCTCTTGATCCAACCAGTGTTGATTTCACATGTAAAAGGAAGAACACTTATTTTTTTGAGCCAAAAGTATCTTTTTGACTTTCCTATTAGTTTTGTTTTAGAAGTCACAAAATCATTCTTAAATACTTAATTACTAACTCTTACATGTCCATTTTAAGAATGTTTTTGAAGAAAAAATATTCTTTTACCATACTTAGAAATAGTTTTAAAGTTTTTATGAATATAAACCTATGTTATTTATTACAATTATCATAATGAGAATAAATCTGATAGTGATAGAATTAACCTTTATCAAATTAGATTTAAGACTTTTTATCTTGTCTTTATTCTGAAAAAATTTCTAATAATCATACTTGACATCAGAACCAATAAACTCAAATTTATACTCATAGAAATTATCGTAATGAAATATGTAAGGAAATTCATCAGAATTACTAAAGTTTAAAATATAAATATAGAAAACTATATACTGTTGTATTTGAATACCATTTACACTGTAATGGTGAAAAAAATGACGTCAAGAATTATGTTATGATATGATCATTAAAGTACCAGGTTTCCAAATCCTTGTGAAAAAATCAAAGAAAATATGATTGTTGGAGGATTAAGAAGACCATTGGAAGTGTGCTTATAAATACCTGGTCATTTGAAGATTTTTTAGATGCTAATTCAATTTCACTCTAAAATTTTATAAAGTATACAAAGCATGAATAGATTGTTCTTAGTCTCCTGTATTAATTTAGAGAGAGCAATTCTTAAGGAAACCTTATTAGGTTGTCTCCTTAATAAATTGTTTTTAATTTATTTTTTCATTCCGATTGTGTGAATATTGTTGAGGGATTCCAAGGCTAGGAAGAAAAATATTTGGTCTATTTGATTGAGGGATTTTGGGGATAGAAAGACAAAATCTGATCCATCAGATCAAGGGCTACTGAGAATAGGTAGACACAGAAGTTGATCATTATATCAAGGGATCATGGGGATAACAAGTCAGTCTGATCATTGTATCGAGGTATTTACCTAGTAAGGGTAAGACAAACATTCTTGTGAGTATAAAACAAGGGAAATTTACCCTAGATTATTGGATACCCTATTATTTGGGTTAAAACAAGTGTATTCATTTGTTTTACTTGTTTCATTACAAGTATTTTATTTCCTCTGCATGTAATAGAAAGTGATAATTTTATATTCATCTTTCTATTTGTATCCTGTTTATCATAAGAGATTTGATTATGATATAATTGTTTTACTCTATATTAATATGTAAATATTATATTACTCTAATTATGATTCTATATTCTTTAAGAGATAATCATTACTTTTTTATTACTCATATATATCATAACCATTGTGATTATGATTAATTTTGTGTTTACTTTGATTAATTCATTTTCTACTATGATTACGCTTAAAACTCTGATTACATTACCACTGCTTACTGATTATGATTCTATACACTAATAAGGTAGAGTTAGTTTCTCATTTTGACCTATGGACTTACATATTAGAATCTAATTGATTATTATATTTTTATTATCAGACCCAAGGGCCAAGTTTGATTACCATTCAAATACTTAAGAGGTTTTGTGAATACTATTTGTTTAAATTTGTTAAACTAAGTTTATTTTAAGGTTAAAAAAAGTTTTTAAACTTATAATTAACCCCCTCTTGTATTTATCTATATTTATATAAATTACGATCCAATAATTGGTATCAAAGGAGGTTTCCACTACTCAAATACTTTCTAAAATTTTTATATTCTCTTTAATATTATAAGTTAGTTAGATTTTATTAAAACTTTTTGTTTATAAATAACTACTACTCTAATGTGTATTTTGGAATAGATTTTTTTTATTTGTTTTAATGATGGGAGGAATCAGTGTCGGTTCAATAGATATCTTCAATCCAAATAGACCCCCTATTTTTTATGAGTCTGATAATGAGTGTTGGAGAGATAGAATGAAAACATTCATTATAAATAATGGATTTGAAAATTTCATCATGTTAACCAGAGATACAAGATCCATGATAAAGAGGCGACTTGTTGTAAAAATCAGGAAAATCAAGAGTATAAATTGAATTATAGAGCTAGAAACACTTTAATATGTTCTATCATAAGAATCATTTACAATCAGATTTCTTCTTGTGAAGATTATAATATTATTTGGAAGAATTTAGAGGTTACCAAGTTTAGAACCTCAAAGGTTGTTGAAACCAGAAGATCAATGACTAGAGATGACTATCAAGAATTTGAATTTCCTTTTGGTGAACCATTTGCAAAGTTAAAAAAAAGTTTTAGGATAATATTCAATAGTCTACAATATATGAGAGAAAAAAGATTAGAATATGAAATCCTTGTTGAAAATATAATCGATATCATGCCTAATGAGTCGAAATATAAGATAACAACTATTGATAAATAAAGAAAGATAACAAATCTCACTCTTTATGATTTATTTGGAGCCCTTTTTCACTATGAGGGTATGTTAATAAGAAATGTAGAGAAATCAAAGAAGAATAATGGTGGAGTTTATTTTACTACTACTTCAAATCCAATAAAATGTAAGACTCCTGAAAAAGTGGTTAAGTCTTTTAAAAACAAAAAAATTATTGTACAATTATATTTAAGTGATTTTTAACATTTTGATAATGAACTAGATAATATTTCTTGAAGTATGAACAAGATAGTTGGTAAAATGTACTTTCAATATCATTATAATAAAACTAAAAAATATAGAAACAAAAATAAATACTCTAAATTTATTTATTATGAGTGAAAAAGAGTTATAAATATTCAACATGAATATTCCAAATTGAAAAGAAAAAATAGGAATTATAGACATTTTGATAGGAATAATAAGTTTTATAAGTCAAAAATAAAGAAAGTTCTTAAAGTTTCTGACACTTGGAGTGCCATTGGAGGTGATTCTTTAGACAATTCCTGAGATAATGAAATCCAAATTAGAAGAATATTTTCCTTCTTTCTAGAGTACCTATTTCAAATCAATGTTTTATGGCTAGGGTAGTTATAAAGGATTTCTTAACTAACATTTCTTTAAATGAAAATTACCTTAATGAGAAGAATTTTATATATTTGGATAAATAATCCTCCTCATCTAGTGATTATAATACTTTACCTTCTTATAAATAAGTTTCTTGATTTGAAAAACTTTTAGAAAATGAGAATTGTAAAGTTTGTAAAAAACTTAATAAGGTTAATGAAAAAATTTCAAAAGATAATTAAAGAATTGATATTTTAAAAAATGAAATATCAGATATATCAAAAGAACTTGATAAATTCAATTCTAAAAAATATATTATTTCTAAAGATTTAGAAAAAGTAATTTCTGAAAAGGATAGTTTGAAAACTAGTTTTGAGAAAATCAATTCTATAATTAATACCGATATGGATAATAATTTAGTTATAAAATAATGTCTGAAATTTATTCACTGAAGAAAATTTTATCAAACTTTACTAATGGTAAGGAAGGTTTTAATAAAATGTATAAAAAATCCATCCACATGGAATTAATTTAGGAATGGGATATACTCATAGAAAACTTGTTTTTAGTAACAAATTCTTTGTTCCTAAAAATGACCCATTTTGTACTAAAAGTCAAAGTAGAGGTCATTGGGAAAATAATTTTTCTTTAAATAAAATTCAATCCTTAGGGTTCCACAAAGCTCATTTTTTAAAATAAATGTGGATTCCTAAAATTTTATTGTCTAACATTTCCAGACCCAAGAAGGATTGGGTTCCTAAAGTCTAATTGTTTTGTTTTCATGAAAACAAAGGAAGTAACAACAATACGTATACATGGTACATGAATAATGGTTATTCTAGGAATATAACCAGTAATAAATATTTCTTTGAAATGATAATCAAGATGAAAGGTGGAAAAGTTACTTTCAAAGATAATGCTCAAGGAGAGATTATTGGTATAGGTAACATTGTTATTCTTGGTAATGCTATAATTTCAAATATTTTTTTTAAATGCCTTAAGAACAACCTTATAAGAATGATTCAATTATTTGGTGAAGGTTAACTTGTAAATTTTAGTAATGAAAAATTTGTAGTACACAATTCCAAGGATGAATTCATTATTTTTTCCCATTGGTATGAGGATGTTTATACACTTAACTTAGAATATCTTAGGAGACAAGACTTACCTTGCCCTAGTGTAATAGAAGATCAATATTGGTTATGGAATAGAAGGTTGGGACACTATAACCTTAGAAAATTATGTAAGTTGACTAAGAAAAAAACTTTTTAAGTATATACTATATCTAAGGTTTGATTCTTAAAAAGTCTATGACCCTAGTCAATATGGTAAACAATATAAGTCAAGACTTAAATATATTAGTGAAGTCTCAACTTCTGATGCTTTATAGTTAGTGAACATGGATTTATTCGGTCCTATACAAACTAGAATTATTGGGGGGAAATAATATGTATTTTTTCTTGTTGATGATTACACTAGATACAAATGAGTCTATTTTATAGAAAATAAATCTTAATCCTTTTTTTATTTCAAAACTTTTGTAGCCAAAATTAAAAATGAAAAAAAATTCCCTTGATAACTGTTCATAGTGATCATGGTGGAGAATTTTTAAATTATTATTTTGAAACTTTTTGTATTAAAAAGGCATTACTCATAACTTTTTAGATCCTTTAACTCCTCATAAAAATGGGGTTATTGAAAGAAGAAATCATATTATTGAATAAATAACAAGAACCATATTGAGTGAATACTCAATTTCTATTTTTTTAGGAAGAATCATTTATTACTTGTTGTTATACTATAAATTTTGTTTTAATTTCAACTTCTGTTAATATAACTCGTTATGATTTTTTAGATAGGTCAAATAGAAAAATTTTCTTACTTTAGATTATTTGGATGAAAAGTATTCATATTTAATACAAAATATTACTTAAAAAATTTTCACCCAAGTCTAATGAAGTTATATTTTTAGTTCATTCCATTACTTATAAGTCATATAGATTTTAAAAAAAAAATTATTATACTTTTGAGGAAACAATACATGTTAAATTTGATGAAACCCACCCTTTTGTTTTTAAACAAACATAACCAATATCCTCGAATGTGTTTTCCAAAACTAATCCTCAATTTTTGTTGAAAGATTATTATAATAAGGAAAATATTCAAGAAATTTTTTTTGAAGTATTTAATTTGGAATATTTTCTACCTTATTTTGATGAACAAATTTTACAAAATCTATGTTAGTTGTTTCTTAGGAATCATCCTATTGATAGTATCATTGGTGATGTGAATCAACTAGCTAGAACTATAAGTTCTATAAGAAATGAAGTAGGACATCTTGATTTTATTTATCAATTTGAACCTAAAAATCTTGATGGGGATTTAGGTGATGGGGATTTTATTAATTCCATAAAATATGAGCTAAATGAATTCAAAAGGAAAAAAGTCTGAACCTTGATTGAAAGACCTAAAGAAAATTCAGTAATTTGAGTAAAATGGGTCTTCCAAAAATAAATGTGATGAAAATTTCATAATAATTAGAAATAAATAAATAATTTTTGATAAATGTTACAATAAACATGAGGGAATTGATTATGAAGAAACCTGTTCACTAGCATCTAGAATTGAATCTATTCGTATTTACTATCCGTTGAAGAATTCTTCAATTTTAAAAATGTTCAAATAGACGTGAAGTGTGTTTTTGTTAATGGGTATGTACAAGAGGACGTTTTTGTTGTATGAACTCCTAGTTTTGAAGGTAAAAAACATCCTGAATATATCTTTAAACTTACCAAAGATTTATATGGACTTAAAAAATCCTCGAGAGCTTGGTATGATAGATTAACATGATTTTTATTATAAAATAATTATGTTTAAGGAACCGATGATCCAACACTTTTTATAAATAAATTTAAAAAAACATTATGATTGTAAAAATATATTTTGATGACATTGTATTTGGATCAACTCAACAATATTTAATAGATTACTTTGCGAATCTTTTTAAATCTGAGTTTGAGATGAGTATAATGGGTGAGTTAACATTTTTTCTTGGCTTTAAAATTTCTCAAAAACCAGAAGGTACTTATATATCTCAACATAATTATATAAAATATCTTCTTGAAAAGTTTGGATATGATAATAATAAAAGTATTAGTACTCCCATCGATACCTCAAATACACTTGATCTTGATGAATCTAGGAAACCAGTTAATCAAACAAATTTTAAAGGTATGATAAGAAGTTTACTATACTTAACTACTAGTCAACTAGACTTAATGTTTTCAATATAATTATGTGAAAGGTATAAATCTCATACAAATAAATCCCATTCAAAATCTCTAAAATAAAATTTTCATTATCTTAAGGGAACTATGGATTTAGAACTTTTCAATTCTTCTAGAAATTATTTTCAACTTAATTTTTTTTTTCAGATGCTGATTTTGGTGGTTATATAATGGATAGAAAAATTAATTCCAAAAATTTTCATTTCTTAAGACATTAATTAGTTTCTTGGTATTGTAAAAAACAACACTTAGTATCAATTTCCACTATTGAAGATGAATATGTAGAAACTGGAAGTTTTTGTGCTCAAGTGTTGTGGATACAACACACACTCACTAATTATGGCATGAGTTTCCCTAAAACTCAAATACTATGTGATAAAACTCATGAAATTTCCTTAATTAATAACCCTAAACATCACTCTCATGCAAAACACATAGATATTAGGCATCACTTTCTCAAGGATCACACACTTAAAAGATATATCATTTTATAATTCATCAAAATGCAAGAACAACTTATTGATATTTTTACAAAACCTTTACCTTTTGATAGATATGAACACATTAAACAAAATCTATGAATGATCACTATAAATTAATCATTAATATCTACTTATTGTTTAAAACATCTCTTTACATTAAGTTACTCATATTCATAGGGGGAATACATATGATTTTTCTTTTACAAAAATTTTAATTTTTTAAAATTTTTAGTTTTCCTAAAATTCTATCATAATGTTTTTTCTGAACTCATAATTCCTTATAAATTTATTTGGAATCAATTTTTTCAGCCTCAATTTTTTTTGGACTCAGGAATTATATAATATTTTCTAGACTTGATTTTTCTTCAAATCAATTTTTTTTTGTATTCAGATCTTCTTTTCGAATTTTTCATATTTATTTTTTTAAATAATTTTAAATTATTTATAAAACTGTCATAATATATTATTTTATAAAACCAATAATAACAAATTATAATACCAATTATTCCACTCCGAAAGGTATTTTTCTTTTCTTTATACTAAAAAACTATTCCATTATGATTAGTTTTATCCTTTTTTGCTGTTATTATGATTTTTTTCAATCTTATTAACTAAATATGATAAATTATTTTTTTATAAAACCTAAAGAGTTTAAATTCTTTAAAAAAATATTTCTTTTTATAATTTATCAACCTTCAGATCAGTTGGATCAAATCTTAGCCTTCATATATTCTTGGAATACCAATCATCACCTCAAATTCCTATATAAATGGTAACCCCCATGTGTCCCACATTGGTTATCTCATGTATTTTTCCTTGAAGTGACACATCATTTAAGACTCGCCGACCATTTTTTTCTTCATGACAAAATATTCAATTTCAAGTTCCAATATGATAGAATCTATGAAGGATTGAAACAAGTGGTTTGTTTTTTGGGAAAGTTTAGTTGTGAAATCTTTTTATGATAAGTTTGATTCATCTATAAGGAGGTTAATAGATTTCCAAATTCAGTAATCATTATGTGTTGAACAAAAAAAATCTAAATTACGATTTTTTTACTTGGATTTGGTTAGAGGTTTTTATGCCTCTATAAAGTTCTTTGAAAAAAATGGAAAAGATACTTTTTCCTTCCAAATATATGATAAAAGATACAAGATGACATATAGGGAACTTGCCGGATTCCTAGGTATTTTAGCGAAAGGATATGACTTTTGTCCATCTCATAAACTACCTGAGTCCATGGGTATGTTTAACAAAGAAGAAGCCAAAAATACTTTGTTTAAAAATATACCAGATGATGAACCAAGAAAGGCTACACATCTCATTATGAATCATAGGGTTTTAACCATTTAGATGAAAGGGTTTATTATCCCGAGAAAGGGAGATAGAGATACTTTTAAGGTATATGATATCTTCATTTTGGATTATTTGGTCAATATGAGAAAGATCAATTTAGAAGGTTTTATTCTTTTGAAAATAAAAAATATCAAATCTTGTTCAATCAAGTCTCAGATTATAATGTTTCAAGATTTTTTAAGAAAGATAATTGAAGCTAGTATAACACATTTCAACATTTCAAAAAAATAAAACGAATTTAGATAAAAGATTATGTTTGTTAGTGATGACATAATAAAATATATGTAGTATGTATTTGATACTAATTCAAAGATGTTTCTAAAGAATACTTAGCCTTATTCATCATAAAAAAACCATATTCAAAATAAAAGAAAGCTGAGTAGGTTGTGAAAAGAGAAAGTCTGAATATAATTCTCTAAAAGAAAAGAAATAAAACAAAGTATTTGATGAAGTAGCCACAGAGTAGAGGAAGAAAGAAGCTAAAAAAGAAGGATATCCTCATATCAGACTCAACCCAGTAGAATCTTTAGATTTAAATATTCATGGATCTGAAACTCAAGAAAAGGAAGTAAGAGAAAATAAACAAAAGAAGAAACTTCAAGTTACTAATTTATTTGATTCTTTAATGAAAAGAGTAGAGATCATTTCTACAAATCTTATTATACCAAATCCAAATTTCAGATTGTCTTTCAAAGAAACATATGTTATAAATTATAATGTTTTCTCTATCATAGAAAAGGGAAGGGATATTTTGGAGAATAAATATTCAGTTCATACTAACAAAGTAGATTTAAGATCAACAAACAACTTCAGGAAGAATTTACTAAATAAATAGAGGAAGGATATGCAGAAATTAATATTCTAGAAAAAAAGTGAAGGTGTTGAAGATGATAGTGTAACAAATAAATAGAAGAGTATGAAGAAGAATAAGTAGAAGATGAATTTTAATAAAAATAAGTAAAATAAGAATAGAATTAAGAGGAAGAAAATCAAAATGCTGATAAAGAATATCTCTAGTCTGATAATCTTTCCTTAAGGAATTCACAAGCATCATTAAAATATTTGTATTCCTTGTGAAATTGAAAATATAAATCCTTAAGTTCAGAGAAACAAAATTCCCCATAAACTCAAGCAGTTGAATCCTCATCCAATAAGAATGAAATAGTTCATAATCCTATAGTAGAAGGTAGTAAAGGTGTTGATGTTGATGATAATATCAGTCAATCTGGACAAAGAATTGAAAAATTAGTGTTAAAGAAAACTGAAAATGGAAAAAAGGAAACAAGTGGAATATGGAATATGTAACATCCCAAGTAAGTAATTAATAATAGATATTTTTATATATGTCTATTAATGAATTAGATAGTGTTTTATAGGCTTAAAATGCAAATAAATCCAATCTTAAGCATGAAATACACTAATATTTTTAAAAGATTGTTTTACTGCCTTTTGATGGAAAGCCATTTTTGAATCTATATTTTGACAATTTTATAAGCTATGTTTGTCAAAATAAACTTATTCTTTATTATTGGGACATCAAAATTTAATTTGTGTGAATTTTTGGTATTTTTCTGACAATGTTCATTTTTTAATGAATAGTGAAAAATACTACATTTTACATCAAAACTGCTTCTTAATCTAATTTATTTATATGATTAGATTATCTTTTGAATTGGTCTTAATGTGTAATCTGAATATATTTTTACCATTTAATACAATGGTGGTCATTGGAATCAATTTCACTTTGAAATTAGACTTAAACTGGTGCCAATCTTTTGATACTTATTGTTTTATAAAAACACGCTATTTGCTCTGACAGCGGGAATTAATTATTAAATTAATTAATGTGACTTAAATGTTTTTAATTTTGTAAAATAGACTTCATTTTTGAATTTGGAATATCAAATATAGCTTAGGGTAAATTTTTGGTAATTTTCTGAAAAACTTCAATTTTTGATGAATAGTGAAACCACTAAGTGGTAATCAAGCAAACTGATTTTTCAGTTAAATGAAAGTTTACCACTAATGTGTATTGAATTTTGAAAATCCGACATACATGGTTGTCATTAGTATGTAAAATGTGGTTCAATGGGATGAAAATAATTTTTTGGTGAATAGTAACTTTTTTTCATTAATCGCGATTAGAGGTAATTAGTGTAATTTAAGTTAAAAATGATATTATAAAAATGTGAAAACACCATGACACTTGTACTACCCCTATTGGATGAGTCATGGACGACCAATACAACCCATGGGTCAATTTAGGGGACCCTATGGGGCCTCTTGGGTGAGATAATGACTTTAATGCCTTTTTTTTAAAATAAAGGTGAAAATGACAGTAACATAAATTGTTTTACTAAAACAATTTTTAGAAGGGGTTATACTAATCATAATTTTGTCTATAAATACTCTTTGGAAAGATAAAAAGATTTCCTAAATCATGATTTTTTTTTTATAATTTTTAGACATTAAATAAATTAATTTAATTATGACATCATGATGATGCAACGATAACCTCATTAATGAACAGTTTAAATTAAATGAAACGATAATATAAAATCTAAGACCTAGACTTGTCCAAAAACTATTGGATGGGAATATTTCGAAGACTTATCATCTTATATTAGAAATATATCAATGTGGGACCTTATAAATTCGAAACACTTTTGAAAATAAAATAATAGTTTCATGATTTCCAAAAGTGCCCCTCCTCTCCTCTTATAAAAGGCCCCCACCTCTACCTCATTTTACACACTCCTCAAGCCTTTGGCTCGGCCATACCCTGCCCATTTACTCTCTCCACATCCCTCTCCTCATCCTAGAGGATTCCCTTTGGGCAGAATCCTTTCAAAGGAAGCCTTTAGGCTCAAACCAAAGGAGTTACACTTTTAAAGGTAATTCATTCTCTCATGTTCATTTGTTTTATTTTGCTTCTCCAACCCCCTAAACTCTTTTTATTTACTTCTTTTGTAACAACACCAGTATCTTCAGTATACTAGGATGTTTTTATAAGATTTATTCGAGCTACACTCTCACACAACTACATCAAATGGTTAAAGAACATACGGTTTCCGTGGATGGTGAAATTCTGCCTCTCGAAATGATGATTGTTCAATACTCATTTAACACCTTCAAAGGTGTCCATTATGATGTCACTATTTTTATATATGATATATAATATGTTTATTCTTTCCTTAAGCTTCTGTATTTTTCATTTATGGAATACCATTACTGTTTCCATTATGGGTAAACACGATATCTTCATTTTAGGAAGTGCGGACTACCGCCCCCTGAAAGTGATTTGATTCGTTAATACCATATGTGAGATGTGTAAAGGATAAAGTTAATGATATTATATATGTTATTATACTGGAATTATAATATACTCTTATATCATTATTATTCCATTCCAGAAAATACGAAATAGAAATGGAAGTAGCGTTCATGCGTACGTACGGCTTACCGTCTCCATGAACGGTGCATTTCATTTCTTACCTCTAAATGTGATGTAATATTATAAATACATGTATATGCTGAATATATATGATATATATGTTATCCAAATCATTAATATCATTCTGGATATAATGAACCTTTGACCAAATTAACAACATGTAAGTGTAAGAAGTCTATTTTTGACTTAAGAACCAAATACCGACAAAATGAACATTATTAACTTAAATGATTACATGATGTTCATAACATGGTATAAAAGGAATAATGAACTTGAAAAAGGTTCTTAAGCAAGTAGAGATTAACTCAAGTCTATTATTCAGGAGATTAAATAACGGTCGGGTCAAGTCGGATACGAGGTATGAGACTTCGTCTCAATCTCCTTTCATTGAGGCATATTTTGTTTTATACACAACCTTCTTTTATATGGTGTATAAACCCATTTTACTTTTACGTTTATCCAAAAGGAATCTTTTTTATACGAAGCATTTTACTAAATGACAAAATGGAATGTTTTTGTCGTACGTATGCGGCGACAATGACTTCTCCGCCGCCGTGACCGTTATTTGAGTTTCGGCTTCCTCTACAAGCCATACCTTTTTTTTAAAAGAAAAATAAATACCATGTTTTACTTTTATTTTATTTTGGTATTGAAAATTGTTTTCATAATGTTTTTATATCAATGTGTTGTATTGATATCTTGTGATTGAAAGGTGTAAATGTTATATTTCCTTTATGCATGTTTTATGTGATATGATTTATGTTGAGGTTCTTGGGCATTATTATGAAGATGGGTGGTTCCATGATAGACTTAGGGCGGGTGAACCCGATATAGCTTTCCAATGCATTGGGTAACGCGAAGGAGTGAAACGTTAAGGTTTCTCCGAAGAGATTTAGGGAATATACTGTGATGGGTATTCCAAACGTAACCAAGAGTGTTACTCCCTACGTAAGGATGTTATGAATGCCTCAAGTTACCTTTATGTCTTATGATTTCTATGATTTATTCATGTTTTGATGAGGTATGTTAAAGTGCTTATGTTTTATGGTTAAAGTATGATCTCATTCTTATGTATATATGTACCTATGTTTCCTTTCCATATTTTTATATCCCTTACTGAGATTTTTATGCTCATCCCAAGTTTTTTTGAAATGTTTTTCACAGGTCAAGGGAAAGGTACATGATATGATGATAGTGTCAAGGAAGTGTCAAGAAAGAATCCATGTTTTATTTTAAATATGTTTCCATTGATGGGAATGAACAATACTATCTTTATGTAACCACTTTGTTTATATGTGGAATGTAATGCAAGTTTTATGATCTAATTATCTAAAACTCTAAACCCGAAAAGATCCTCAATGTGTAATCTTGTAATAACTCAAGATTAAGTAAGGTTTAAGGCTGGGGCCTTATAGTTGGTATCAAAGGTCGGTTTAGATAACTTTAGGAGTTAGAATTCTATGAAATGATTATCCAAAAGTTTTTTTATATGGTCAAATTGAAATGATATAGCATTTAAAGATTACCATGTTTCTTTATCTAAGACATGTTTGTTCAGAATGGTTTTCCGCAGAGGAAATAGGGAAGCAGTGCTAGGAAGGCATACGGAAGGAAATAACCTTCCGAACCAGCATCCTGAGATGGTCAGAATTGGAACTGAACATTTTTTTGCAGTAATGGCGCAGTTGACTCAGGCTATAAATGGTGGTGGTATCCATGCACGAGATCAGCCAGATCAACTGCAGAGGAACATGTCAGTGGTGGAACATTTCATGAGGCAACATCCCCCATCATTCAGAGGATCATCTGACCCTGTTCTAGCTGAAGGGTGGATTAAAGCACTGGAGAAGATTTTTGATGTCATGGGGTGTTCAGATAATCAAAAGGTTAGTCTTGCTATTTACCGTTTGGAGGGTGAAGCAGATCAGTGGTGGTCGATGGTTAAAAATATCAGGGATGCTGATGAAATTGATGCTCTCGACTGGGATGAATTCAAAGGTATGTTTCTTGAAAAGTATTTTCCTAAGGCTGTTAGACTTAGGATGGAGAAACAATTCTTGGAATTGAGGCAAAAGGAAGACTCAGTGGCTACCTATGAAGAAAGGTTCACTCGTTTGGAAAGGTATGCTCTAAATTTTATCTGAGACCTTGATAGTAAAATCAATCATTTTTACTCAGGATTAAAGCCAAAATATTGAAGGGCATTAGCTTCTCATGAGTTTAAAAGTTATGAAAATCTTGTTCGATGTGCTGAGAAGGTGGAAATGGAGTTTTCCGATGATCAAGTGTTCTATAACAACCAACAGAAGAAGAGACCGAGGTGGCAGGAGAAAGGTAAGAATTCTTCAAAAAAGTCTGATGGTAAGAAAGCTAAGTTTCCAGTTTGTGATAAATGTGGCAAAAGGCATGCTGGGGAATGTATTCTGAATTTTGGAAAGTGCTACCGATGTGGTAAGATGGGACATAAGGCTCGTGATTGCACTGAAAAAGATCAAGGTGAAGGTAAGACCAAATTTTATTTACATTTAGTGAAATGTTTTAAGTGCAATGAGATGGGTCACTATGAAAATGAGTGTTCGACAAAGAGCTTGAGTGATGAGAAGAAGTTAGAATACAAGCAGAAAGGGGTGGTGGAATCCTTTGCAACTACTTCAGCTGATGTCGGGCCATCAAATGAAGTTGTATCAGGTACTTTGTTTGTTTTTTCAGATTATGCCAGTGTGTTGTTTGATTCGGGGTCTACACATTCTTTCATCTCTGAAACCTTTTCTAGTAAAATGGGAATACAATCTCAGGAAATGACTCCTGAACTTTTGGTAAAAACACCTGGGGGGAATGTTGAGGAAAAAAGAATTTATAAGAATCTTCCTATCCTTATCTGTGGAAAGAACCTACTTGAAAACCTTATTGTTCTACCTCTAGTAGAGTTTGATGTTATCCTGGGTATGGATTGGCTTTCTATTTACCATGCTAAGATTGACTGTAGAGATAAAGAAGTTTCTTTTCAGAAAGAATTTCAGTTTGTGTACAAGAATGAACCCTTACTGTTGATAACTTATCAAGAGGCCGAGAAACTTGTAAAAGATGGAAATGAATGTTACCTTGCACACATCGTTAAAAATAAAGGAACTATTCAGATTAATGATGTTCCAGTGGTAAATGAGTATCCTGATGTTTTTCCTGATGAGTTGCCTAGAATAATACCAGATCGAGAAGTTGAGTTTACTATTGACTTAGTTCCTGATGCTAAGCCAATTTCAAAACCCCCTTATCGAATGGCTCAAATTGAACTTTTAGAGTTGAAGGAGCAATTGCAAGATTTATTAGAGAAAGGTTTCATTCAACCTAGAACATCACCATGGGGTGCTCCTATCTTTTTTGTTAAAAAGAAAATGGTTCTATGAGACTTTGCATTGATTATAGGGCCTTGAATAATATCACTGTTAAGAACAAATATCCTTTTCCTCATATCGATGATTTGTTTGATCAGCTCCAGGGAGCTCAGTATTTTTCAAAGATTGACTTCAGATCGGGGTACCATCAGCTGAAGGTAAAAGAAGAAGATGTTCCGAAGACTGCGTTCCGTACGAGATATGGCCATTATGAATTTGTAGTAATGCCTTTTGGGCTAACCAATGCACCTGCTATATTCATGGACTTAATGAATAGAATTTTCCATGAGTTCTTGGATAAGTTTGTGGTGGTTTTCATTGATGATATTTTGGTGTTTTCAAAAAGTAAAGAGGAGAATGAAAGAAATTTAAGGGTTATCTTGCAAACCTTAAAAGAAAAGAAATTGTATGGGAAATTCAGCAAGTGTGAGTTTTGGTTGCAACAAATTTCTTTCCTTGGTCACATTGTTTCTAAAGATGGGATAACTGTTGATCTTGCAAAAACAAAAGTTGTTGAAGAATGGCCAAGACCCACAAATGTAACTGAGATTCGTAGCTTCCTTGGTTTGGTAGGCTATTACCGAAGGTTTGTTAGAAATTTTTCACGGTTATCTAGTCCAATGACTAAGCTAACTCGGAAGGGTGTTAAGTTTATCTGGACAAAAGAATGTGATGATTGTTTTCAGGAATTGAAAAGAAGATTGGTGAATGCTCCTGTTTTGGCACTACCTTCCAGGAATGGTGAGTTTGTTATCTACAGTGATGCTTCATTGAAAGGACTTGGTTGCGTCCTAATGCAGAATGATCAGGTAATTGCTTATGCTTCACGACAATTGAAAACACATGAGGTAAATTACCCAACACATGATTTGGAATTAGCTGTTGTTGTTTTTGCATTGAAAAATTGGAGGCATCATTTGTATGGAGTAAAGTGTGAAATATATACTGATCACAAAAGTTTAAAGTATATATTCACTCAGAAAGAGTTAAACATGAGACAGAGGAGATGGCTGGAATTAATCAAGGATTATGATTGTAAAATTCATTACCATCCGGGAAAAGAAAATAAAGTGGCTGATGCTTTGAGTCGAAAAAGTAATGCTTCATTAGCAATGTTGCGTTTGGAACGTGATCCTTTGGTTAAGGATTTGATGAACTTTGGCATAGAATTTGTTGGTGCAGGAAGTTCTTCTGTTTTGTTTCATGTATCAGTGAGATCATCTCTATCAGATAGAATCAAGCAAGTACAGAAGCAAGACAGTGAGTTGCAGAAAAAGGTAGAGCTGTTTCAGAAAGGTAAGTTGCCTGAATTCAACATTGATAATGATTGCGTTTTGAGATTTGGTAAGAGATTGTGTGTGCCTTGTGATTCAAAGTTGAAGAGAGAGTTGTTATGTGAAGCTCATAGTTCTCCGTTTTCAGTTCATCCTGGCAGTACTAAGATGTATAGAGATCTGCGGGAGTATTACTGGTGGGATGGAATGAAAAGAGATATTGCTGATTTTACTGTGAAGTGTTTGACTTGTCAGCAGGTTAAAGCAGAGTGGCAGTTACCGAAAGGGATGCTTCAGCCTTTACCAGTGCCAGAGTGAAAATGGGAGAATATATCCATGGACTTTGTTGTGGGATTACCGAAGACATCTCGAGGTAATAATGCAATCTGGGTTATTGTTGATAGCTTGACTAAATCTGCTCATTTCTTTTCTATACGAGATACTTTTTCTCTAGATCAACTTTCCCGTTTGTATCTTAAAGAGATAGTCAGGTTACATGGAGTTCCCCTCTCCATTGTATCTGATCGTGATCTCAGGTTCACTTCTAACTTTTGGAAAGGCCTTTAGAAGTCGTTGGGTACTGAATTAAATTTTAGTATAGCTTTTCATCCTCAATCAGATGGGCAGTCAGAACGAACAATTCAGACATTGGAGGATATGCTACGAGCTTGTTCTATGGATTATCAGGGAAGTTGGGACCAACAACTTTCTTTGGTTGAATTTTCATATAATAACAGTTTTCATTCCAGTATACAGATGGCACCATTTGAGGCATTATATGGCAAACAGTGTCGAACTCCAGCTTTTTGGGATGAAGTAGGGGAAAGGAAGCTGATGGGACTAGAGTTGGTAGAAGAGATGGCAGAAAAAGTTTAGCTGATTCAGAAACACATGAGAACAGCTCAGAGCAGGCAGAAGAGTTATGCAGACAACAGGAGGAAGGATCTCTCTTTTGAGGTAGGTGATCATGTTTTTCTCAAAGTATCACCATGGAAAAGTGTGATGCGATTTGGTAAGAAAGGAAAGCTGAGTCCAAGGTTCATTGGACCATATGAAATTCTGTAGAGAGTTGGATCAGTTGCATACCGGGTGGCTTTACCTCCGAGTTTATCTCAGGTACACAATGTTTTTCACGTTTCGATGTTGAGAAAGTATATGCCAGATCCATCTCATGTTTTGAGTCCAGAGGTAGTTCAGCTGGAAGAGAACCTATATTATGAGGAACAACCGGTCCAGATTCTTGACCATAGGGAGAAAGTGTTACGGAATAAGGTGATTAAGCAGGTAAAGGTTTTGTGGAAAAACCACATGATGGAAGAGGCAACATGGGAATCTAAAAATGCTATGAGGGATAAGTACCCCCATTTATTCGATAAGTAAATAAATTGCGGGGACACAATTATCTAAAGGAGGGAAGGATGTAACATCCCAAGTAAGTAATGAATAATAGATATTTTTATATATGTCTATTAATGAATTAGATAGTGTTTTAGAGGCTTAAAATGCAAATAAATCCAATCTTAAGCATGGAATACACTAATATTTTTAAAAGATTGTTTTACTGCCTTTTGATGGAAAACCATTTTTGAATCTATCTTTTGACAATTTTATAAGCTATGTTTGTCAAAACAAACTTATTCTTTATGATTGGGACATCAAAATTTACTTTGTGTGAATTTTTGGTATTTTTCTGACGATGTTCATTTTTTAATGAATAGTGAAAAATACTGCATTTTACATCAAAACTGCTTCTTAATCTAATTTATTTATATGATTAGATTATCTTTTGAATTGGTCTTAATGTGTAATCTGAATATATTTTTACCATTTAATCCAATGGTGGTCATTGGAATCAATTTCACTTTGAAATTAGACTTAAACTGGTGTCAATCTTTTGATACTTATTGTTTTATAAAAACACGCTATTTGATCTGACAACGGGAATTAATTATTAAATTAATTAATGTGACTTATATGTTTTGAATTTTGTAAAATAGACTTCATTTTTGAATTCGGAATATCAAATATAGCTTAGGGTGAATTTTTGGTAATTTTCTGAAAAACTCCAATTTTTGATGAATAGTGAAACCACTAAGTGGTAATCAAGCAAATTGATTTTTCAGTTAAATGAATGTTTACCACTAATGTGTATTGAATTTTGAAAATCCGACATACATGGTTGTCATTAGTATGTAAAATGTGGTTCAATGGGATGAAAATAATTTTTTGGTGAATAGTAACTTTTTTTCATTAATCGCGATTAGAGGTAATTAGTGTAATTTAAGGTAAAAATGATATTATAAAAATGTGAAAACACCATGACACTTGTCATACCCCTATTGGATGAGTCATGGCCAACCAGGAAAACCCATGGGTCGATTTAGGGATCCCTATGGGGCCTCTTGGGTGAGATAATGACTTTAATGCCTTTTTTTAAAATAAAGGTGAAAATGACACTAACATAAATTGTTTTACTAAAACAATTTTTAGAAGGGGTTATACTAATCATAATTTTGTCTATAAATACTATTTGGAAAGATAAAAATATTTCCTACATCAGGATATATTTTTTTATAATTTTTAGACATTAAAAAAATTAATTTAATTATGACATCATGATGATGCAACGATGACCTCATTAATGAACAGTTTAAATAAAATGAAATGATAATATAAAATATAAGACCTAAACTTGTCCAAAAACAATTTTATGGGAATATTTCTAAGCCTTATCATCTTATCTTCTAAATATATCAATGTGGGACCTTAGAAATTCGAAACACTTTTGAAAATAAAATAACAGTTTCATGATTTCCAAAAGTTCCCCTCCTCTCCTCTTATAAAAGGCCCCCACCTCTACCTCATTTCACATACTCCTCAAGCCTTTGGCTCGGCCATCCCCTGACCATTTAATCTCTCCACATCTCTCTCCTCATCCTAGAGGATTCCCTTTGGGAAGAATCCTTTCAAAAGAATCCCTTAGGCTCAAATCAAAAGGAGTTACACTTTTAAAGGTAATTCATTCTCTCATGTTCATTTGTTTTATTTTGCTTCTCCAACCCCCTAAAATCTTTTTATTTACTTCTTTTGTAACAAAACCAGTATCTTCAATATACTAGGATGTTGTTATAAGATTTATTTGAGCTACACTCTCACACAACTACATCAAATGGTTAAAGAACATACGGTTTCTGTGGATGGCGAAATTCTGCCTCCCGAAACGATGATTGTTCAATACTCATTTAACACCTTCAAAGGTGGCCATTATGATGTCACTATTTTTATATATGATATATAATATGTTTATTATTTCCTTAAGCTTCTGTATTTTTCATTTATGGCATACCATTACTGTTTCCATTATGGGTAAACACGATATCTTCATTTTAGGAAGTGCAGACTACCGCCCCCTGAAAGTGATTTGATTCGTTAATACCATATGTGGGATGTGTAAAGGATAAAGTTAATGATATTATATATGTTATTATATTGGAATTATAATATACTCTTATATCATTATGATTCCATTCCAGAAAATACAAAATAGAAATGGAAGTAGCGTTCATGCGTACGTACGGCTTACCGTCTCCATGAACGGTGCATTTCATTTCTTACCTCTAAATGTGATGTAATATTATAAATACATGTATATTCTGAATATATATGATATATATGTTATCCAAATCATTAATATCATTCTGGATATAACGAACCTTTGACCAAATTAACAACATGTAAGTGTAAGAAGTCTATTTTTGACTTAAGAACCAAATATCGACAAAATGAACATTATTAACTTAAATTATTACATGATGTTCATAACATGGTATAAAAGGAATAATGAACTTGAAAAAGTTTCTTAAGCAAGTAGAGATTAACTCAAGTTTATTATTCAGGAGATTAAAGAACGGTCGGGTCAAGTCGGATACGAGGTATGGGACTTCGTCTCAATCTCCTTTCATTGAGGTATATTTGGTTTTATACACAACCTTCTTTTATATGGTGTATAAACCCCTTTGAATTTTATGTTTATCCAAAAGGAATATTTTTTATATGAAGCATTTTACTAAATGACAAAAGAGAATGTTTTTATCGTACGTATGCGGCGACAATGACTTCTCCGCCGCCGTGACCGTTATTTGAGTTTTGGCTTCCTCTACAAGCCATAGTTTTTTTAAAAGAAAAATAAATACCATGTTTTACTTTTATTTTATTTTGGTATTGAAAATTGTTTTCATAATGTTTTTATATAAATGTGTTGTATTGATATCTTGTGATTGAAAGGTGGAAATGTTATGTTTTCTTTATACATGTTTTATGTGATATGATTTATGTTGAGGTTCTTGGGCATTATTATGAAGACGGGTGGTTCCGTGATAGACTAAGGGCGGGTGATCCCGATATAGCTCTTCAATGCATTGGGTAACGCGAAGGAGTGAAACATTAAGGTTTCTCCGAAGAGATTTAGGAAATATACTGTGATGGGTATTCCAAACGTAACCAAGAGGGTTATTCCCTACGTAAGGATGTTATGAATGCCTCAAGTTACCTTTATGTCTTATGATATCTATGATTTATTCATGTTTTGATGAGGTATGTTAAAGTGCTTATGTTTTATGGGTAAAGTATGATCTCATTCTTATGTATATATGTACCTATGTTTCCTTTCCATATTTTTATATCCCTTACTGAGCTTTTTATACTCATCCCAAGTTTTTTTGAAATGTTTTTCAGAGGTCAAGGGAAAGGTACATGATATGATGATAGTGTTAAGGAAGTGTCAAGAAAGAATCCATGTTTTATTTTAAATATGTTTCCATTGATGGGAATGAACAATACTATCTTTATGTAACCACTTTGTTTATATGTGGAATTTAATGCAAGTTTTATGATCTAATTCTCTAAAACTCTAAACTCGAAAATATCCTCAATGTGTAATCTTGTAATAACTCAAGATTAAGTAAGGTTTAAGGCTGGGGCCTTATAGAATAGCTCATCCTATTTTTCCTGAGATTGAAATTTTGGATTTAGCAGATATTATCACAATTCAATGAGTTCACTATATTTCTCATGATTTATAGAGACTTGAAGAAACAATTCCTTTATTTTCCAATCTAGAAGAAAATATTGATTTATTGTAAGAAAATAAAATTTAGAAATCAAAGTCAGTTAATATTTTATCAGAAAGAGTTATCTAGAGTGAATATGAATTGAAAATCCTTTAGGAAATTTTTCAAGATCATAAGAAATATTATAATAAAGTAGTAAATTGTCACATAATGTTGATCCCGAGATCAAGAAGCAGGAGAAATCAATTGGATAATTAAATAAGTATATGGATGAATCTGCAGAAGATTTTAATGACTTATTAGGGAAAATGGAAGAAATGGTGAAGTTTGTGGAGGAATTCAAAAACACATCGGATAATCATACTAATAATTTAAATGATATGAATATAAGGATGAATTATTTAAAGGATCAAATAAGGAGACTCAAAAATTGTAATTAGGAAGTTAGTAACCTAAACAACGAGTTTTCTAAGACTTTAAAACCATGAATAAAATATTTAGATGCAAGATGAAAATCTTCAGATTCAAGAGGAAAGATTACAAAATCTAGAAAAGAAAAATCAGTCTCATTAAGTTTTCATGTAAAATATGGAAGAGGATAGAAATGAGCTCAAAAGTTTAAAGACAATTATGAGATCCTTGATGTCGAAGAAAGATTAATTTTTTCTCTATAATCTTATTGAAATTACCATGTTTGTAACATTTTTATCAATGAAGTACATTTTTATCTCATGATGAATTGTTTGAATGGATTCTAATTATAATTGGTTGAGTTTTCTTTCATTTTTATATGATCATGTAATTCATTATATTCCTTCTTATATTTATTTCCCTAATCCTTTTGTAGGTACTATAATACTCTTCCCATTCCATTTTGAAAATCACAAAGGGGTAGAATTTTATACAACTGGGGGAAATTTTATAGATAGGGGAGTTTTTTATGTAAGGGGTTGAGAAATATATTTAAATAAGAGAATACGATCCTTATAGGGATTTATTATCTGAAGGAGGAGTTAGTTGTATTCATAATTTTATTCAAATTAGTTACAAACTCAGGGGTAGATAAGTATTACTATCTAAATTCTATATAGGATGTACCTAAATGATAATGTACTTAAGATTTTCAAAGTTATTTCTTATTTAAGTCTTGAAGTTTCTACTTTCCAAAAAGGGGGAGATAAGTAAGTCAAAAGTATCTTTTTAACTTTTCCATTACTCTTGTTTTATAAATAAAAAACTCTATCTTAAATACTCAATTACTAACTCTTTCAAATCCAAAGTATTTTAAGAATGTTTTTGAAGAAAAAATATTATTTTACCATACTTAAAAAAGTTTTAAAGTATTTATGAATTCAAGCCTACATTATTCATTACAATTATCTTAATGAGTATAGATCTGATAGTGATCATATTCACCTTTATCAAATCAGATTTAATACTTTCTATCTTTTCTTCATACTAAAAAAAGTTATTATAATTAGACTTGACATCAGAACTAATAAACATCTGATTCATACTCATAAAAAATATTATAGTGACATATGTAAGGAAATCCATAAAATTGACTAAAGGTTAAAATATAAACATAGAAAACTATATTCTATTTTATTGGAATATCTTTTACACTATAATGGTGAAACAAATTACATCATACATTCTGTTATGATATTACTATTGAAGTTCTAGGTTTCTAAGTCATTGAGAAAAATTTGAAGAAAATATGTCCATTAGAGGATCAAGATTACCATTGGAAGCGTGCCTATAAATACCTTGTCATTTAAAGAGTTTGTAGCTACTGATTCAAATTTTATCTCGAATTTTCTAAAGTATAAAAATCATGAATAGCTTGTTCTTAGTATGTTGTATTTATTTAGAGAGATTCATTCTTAAGGAAACCTTGTTAGGTTGTCTCTTTAAGAATTATTTTTTTCAATTACTTTATGTGTTTCTTTTTTGTGAATATGATTGAGGGATTTTGAGATTAGGAAGATAGGGATCTGATATACTTGATCGAGGTCTTGTAGGGACATTAAGATAGAATTCGATCCATCAGATCGAGGGATGTTGAGGATAGCTAGACAGATAATTTGACCATCATATTGAGGGCTTATGGGTATATCAAGACTAACTGATCATCATATTGAGGGATTTCCCAAGTAATGGAAAGATGGACTTTCTTATAAGTATAAAAAAGTGACCTTTATCTTAGTTTATTAGATACCCTATTCTATGGGTTAAAAGAATTTTATTCATTCATTTTACTTATATTATTACAAGTCTTTTATTTCTGATGTATATAATAGAAAGTGATACTTTTATATCCATCTCTCTACATGTATCATGTTTATCATAATAGCTTTGATTACGATAAAATTGTTTTACTCTGTATTAATCTATAAATGCGACATTACTCTAATTACAATTCCATATTCTTTAAGATAGAATCATTACTTTTTGTATTACTCTGATATATCATAACCATTGTGATTAAGAATATTTTTATGTTTACTTTGATTAATTCATTTTCTACTATGATTATGATTAAAAATATAACTACGTTACCACTACTTACTGATTATGATTCTATATGCTGTTAAGGTAGAATCAGTTTCTCATTTTGACCTATGGACTTACATATCAAAATCTACTTGATTACTATATTTCTATTATTGGACCAAAGGCCCAAGTATGATTACCATTAACATACTTAAGAGGTTTGTGGATATGATTTGTTTAAATTTGTTAAACTAAGTTTATTTTAAGGTTAAAAATTAAAATTTTTAAACATATAATACATCACCTCTTGAATTTATCCATCTTCATATACATTATGATCCAATAATTTTTTATTTTTAAGACTTAAAGAGATCACTAGGTTCCTTCTTTACATAAAAAATGATGTTGGTATTGAAAATAGCCTTTATTTTCTTAGTCAAACCATGATCAATGTTAAGAATAATGATTCAGATATCGAGAAGAGTTGTCTAGTGCTAATCTTTTCAGTTCAAAAGATGAGGAACTTCTTGAAGCATCATGAGGTTTGTTTGGTCTCACGTAGTAACCCACTCAAATAAATTCTCAGTTATCTGATGCTAACTTGATGTCTGTCATGGTGGGCAGTCATTCCGCATCATTTTGACATCCAGTTCATGCCTCAGAAAGTGGTCAAAGGCCAAGCATTAGAAATTTTTCTGGCAGAATTCCCCTCAGCAGAAACAAATTCATTGGATATAGAACTACCTAATGAAGAGATTTTCTCCATTCAAGAGGTCCCCTAGTTATGGGAGATTTATTTTAAAAATGCATCAAAAATTCTGATGGGGAAGAGGATGGAAAACTCTAGGATCAACAAAGTGGGGTTGGGAGTTGTGCTCATATCTCCAGTATAGGTAGTCCTACCTTACTCCTTGCCACCAGAAGGGTGCATGAATAGTGAATCTGAATATTATCCTATCATTATAGGACTAGAGCTGTAAATTTTGGTATACACTAATAGAAAAAAAACCTATAGCAATGTTTTGAAGGACCGTTGGCTAGTTTGGAGTTGAGATAGGTTTATACCAATGGTTTTGGGAAAGGCGTTGGTATAGTTTATATGAAAAACCCATACCAACAGTTTCATAAAACCTTTGGTATAGGTAATTAAAAAAACTTGGCTTTGTTTTGATCCCAACACCTCCCGTTTATAATCCAACGACCTATCCACTAACATAACAAGACTTTTGTGAACATAATTTCATAAGTATATATATGTATATTCATAAGTATTTTAGATTTTGATTTATTTAATGTTATTTGAAAAAAATATTCCATAAAAAATATGTGTACCTATACTAACGGTTCTCAAAACCATTGGTATAGACCTATAACAATGTTTTTGAGAACCTTTTAGGTATACCAATAGTGTTAGTGAAACCGTTGGCATAGGGTGGACCTATACCAATGGTTCTGGACAAACCTTTGGTATAGGTTCAAATTAGTGACCTACACCAACGGTTTTGGCCAAACAGTTGGTATAGGTCCATATAAGTGACCTATACCAATGGTTTTGGCCAAACTGTTAGTATAGGTCCAAATTAGTGACCTATACTAACGGTTTTGGCCAAATCGTTGGTATAAGTCCTATTTCTAGTAGTGATAAGTCAATAAATTGAAGATAAAAGATGATTCATAACTGATCATCAAGAAAATCAATGGGGATTATGCTATAAAAAATGAAGATCTAATCCCCCAACAAAACTACATACAAGGACTAATGGTAGAATTTACTTTGGAGATGAAATTTTACTCATGTCCCATGGTCAAAGAATTCCCAAGCCGATGCATTGGAAAATGTGGTCACAACTATATATGATCTAGACCAAAATGAAACAATCATCAAAATTGCACATCACTAGATGGTCCACCATTCATTTGAGAAAACATGGAATAGATCAATGAGATTAGCCCCATCCCTGAATTTTATGGTCCTACCATCAGTTGGATGACACCCATTATGGAATAGCTTTTAAAGGGATATCTCCCACCAGGTAGAGCCAAGAAATAGAGAATATGAGGATGATAAATTAACTTTGTTCTATATGACAACATGAATAATCAAAGGGTCCTCTATAAGTGGAGCCTTGATAGGGTCCTTATCAGGTGAATTTATGGAGAATAGAATGTTAGTGTCATAAAGGAAGTGTAAACTAGAGCCTGCATAACCCACCAGTCAGGATTCAAGACTTCCTATCAAATCTAAAGGCTTGGGTACTATTGGCCTACTATAACCCATGATTTCACTAAATTCATCAAAAAGTTTCATTCCTACCTAGTTCATGCAATCTTCATCCACTAACCCTCCAAGTTTCTTCTCAAAGAAAAATACTCCTAGACATTTTTCATATGGGGAATTAATTTCATGGGACCATATCCCCCCACTATAGCAAAGCAGTTCAGGTAATTCTCATTGCAACTGACTTCTTATACAAGTGGACCAATGTGTACCCCTAAAGGAGGCTAGGGCATGAAACATTGTTAGTTTGGTGAGAGCCAATATCATCACCAAATTTGGTGTCCCTCATACAATACTGAAAGACAAAAAAAAAACAATTTTTGTTCTACTGAAATGAAAAAACAATATTAGGAGTATGACACCAAGTCCAACCATTCATCTCGCTACCGTGAAGTAGCTAACAAATAGATATAGGCCTTCAATAAGACCCTATTAAATATATTATATAAGATGGTAGACAAGGATAAAAATTATTAACTAGAAAATATCCTACATGCCTTGTGGGATTACCAGACTATGGCCCACACTTCCATACAGATGACCCCATGATTATTACTATACGGGACAAAGGCAGTCATAGCCATCGATGTTTAATTTCCTTCACTTCATGCTTCCATTTTTGATTAGTTATCCACAAACGAGCAATCCCAAAAATGGATAGATGAATTGGAGTAATTGGATGAAAAGAGATTGCACAACTTACATCATTTGGAAGTCCACCAAAACCAGATTGCATAATCCTTTAATAAAAAAACTCACCTTTGGTCTTTCCTCGATGGAGAGATAGTGTTGGTCCTCATGACTCTGATGATACTCAGAAAGAAACCTCCAAAGTTGGAGCCAAAGTGGGAGGGACCCAATTTCATACACAAATCCTACTCCAATGGTTCCTATTATTTGATCTCGATAGATAAGAATCTTACCACAATCCCCACTAATGAAAGGTTCCTAAAGAAGTATTTCATGTAATCAAAAGACACAATATTCCTGATCACATGATGTTAAAATGCATGGTAAATCATCTATATCATAAGATAATAAACTACATGACACCAATATCCTCATTGGATGACATTAAACTGCACAACACCATAATGTTCTCACCCAAGAGTACATTTTTTCCAACATCAGTCATTTACCATTCCATATTCAATAACTACACGTGGGTTGATTCTTGTTTACATAGAATATGTAGCGATTCCTAGATTTTATATCCTATTCCATCCACCATAAAAGTAAAAAATTTCCCCTCCCCATGTATGGGTCATACCTACATAGGGATCTCTCTATCAACATCTACTTGTGTCTTGATTCCTATCATCATAGGATATGTAGTGATTCATAGAAATTTTTTTCATTAGGAATAGTCATGAATTTCCCTCCATTCATAAGATGATTTTCTTACCATCATTTGGCCCCAAGACCTCTTTTCACATTAGGATTATGTTTCTCATTGGTCCAAAAAATCATCCATCACATAAACATAAAACAAAATCATCCTGATCACATGATGTTAAACTACATGGTACATTTTCCATGTTTCAAGACTATAAACTTTATGGTACTAATGTCCTCATTGTATGACATTAAAATGAACAACACTATATTGTTATCACCCAAGAGACCATCACCCTAAACATTGGTTATTTAAGATTCCATATTCAAAAACTATGTGTGTCTTGATTCCTATCCACATAGGATACGTAATGACACTCATAATTATATTCATGGGGACATCCATTATTATACTTATTTCAGGTCAAGTTATCCTTTTCCTTACCACATGATGTTAAAATTGTACGTCTAACATCCTCACCATAATAATTTAAACTGAATGGTTCCTTAAGAACTATGTGTGGCTTGATTCCTATGCACACATGATACATAGTTATGCCTAGATGTCCAATCCCAAGCCCAGATAAAAAAATAAAACAATAAATGAAAAAAATTCCCCCTCTGCATATGTAAAATACCTGTGCAGAGAGTTCCTATTCAGAACTACATTTGTCTTGATTTATGCCACCACATGATACATAGTGACCCCAGGATCTCTAATCCTCGGTTCAACTACAACAAAGGATACAACTAACCTCCTACCTATATATGGGTCATATCTATATATATAGTTTTATTACTAAAAAAATACTATTATTTGGATTGATTCTCATTTTGAAGAGATATGTAGTGATGCTTGGATTTTTCATCTTGGTCCAGCCACCACAAATGAAAAATTCCCCCATCTTCATTTTATCACCTTTATGTGGTGGAATAAACCTTTTCCACCCCTTTTTTCTCACATTGAGTATCACTTACATGAGATTAGGAGTTTCAGTAGGGGATTCCCCACATGATCAAGGCATATCAATCTACATGAAGGTTTCCATGGTCCTAGTAGCAAGACCTTAAAAGGCACACCATCTGTCCTTACCACATGATGTTAGAATGCATGGTTACTGTTTAAAAACTACATATAGCTTGATTCTTTCCATTACGGGATACATAGTGACACCTAGGTCCTTAATATTAGGTCCAACTGTAATATTTCCACTTCATGTTGTGGAACCTAAGTCCTTACCACATGATGTTAAAGTGCATGGATAATTTCCTTACTGCATTACATTAAACTGAATGTTACCTCAAGAACTATGTATTAATTGATTATTATTTTTGAAAGATATATAGTGATGCCTAAGCCTAATGTCCTAATCCCATCCATGAGGTAAATGAAAACAAAAATGTTCCCATATTCTGTATAAAAACAAAGGTCTATGTAGGAGATATTAAGGTTGGGTTCCTTAATCAGGGATCTATTAAAGAAATAGAAATGCCTCCCTATATACGAGTAAGATATGTGTAGTGAATTTCAAACTCCATTTCCAATCACGATATGAATGTTTCTTACATACCCGTAAAAATTCCTCTCATTCATCATACTCTATGCCATGGGAAATTTCAGATCTTCACAATCTTCCTCTGGCCATCAGAGATGGGGGGTCAGTATCCCGAGGACACCTTTGTTTGACTATGCATAATATACCCTAGTTGGATCTGCATAATTTTACCGCACAAAATTCCAATCAAAAAAGGGAAAATTCATCCTCAAGAGAGGCCAATTTTATCTTCATAATACCCAATAGAGTTTTCCCCATATCACTTATCCTTATCTGAGAATCCCCAGAATCATGGTTTACACTTTCTTTCCTCCTCATGTCCGAGGCATTTTGGAATATCCCAGATTGATGAGCCTCCTATTACTTACCATTTCCAAGACATATGGTCCTAGAAATATGACCTAAAACCACAAGACCCCATGTCATCCTTACCACATGACACTAAACTACATGGTTAACATCCCTCTTATTCAAAATTAGAGTTAAAGGAATACTTGTAGATTGATTCCCATCATTTAAAGATACACTATGACACCCAAATCACCAACTTTGATTCAAGTTACAATATTCCCCTTTTCACATCGATTCACCCATGTCCTCACTGCATGAATTTAAACTTCATGGATTATTTTCTATTCTCATGATACTGAATTGCATGATTTATAAGAACTACGTATGTCCTGATTCTCACTTTGATGGGATATATAAAGACACCCAAATCTTATTTCCCGATTCGTATATAATACAAAAATTCCCCCACATTTCTATACGTGAGGTAGATCTGCATAGGAGGGTCCAATACATGTCACACCCCACTCATGGTCTTGTATTCAAAAGAAAATTCCCCTTACCCATACAAGAGTTCAATAGATGCATGGGGAGACTTTCCTAGAACAATGTATGGATTGATTCTTATAATCGCATGATACATAATGAAACCCAAATCTCTAATTCTGCGTCTATCCACAACAAAAGTTAAAAATGTCCCCTCCCTATACGCATGTCAAAACTTCATAGGGAACCTTTATAGAACTATGTATGGATTGATTCTCATTTTGAAGAGATGAATAGTGACGTATGATCCTTATGTCTCAGGCCCAGTTGTATCAAAAATAAAAACCTACCTATGTATGGGTCAGACCTACATAAGGAAAACATTTCTACCCATCCCTAGGAAATCTTGACATAAAATGATCCGTTAATATTCGTGAATTTTTATTTTTCAAACCAAACTCTATGTCCAGAAAAGTATGGATCTCTATAAAACTCACTATCCATTGGAAATAGAGGGTTAGTGTTCTGAAGATACTTTTTTTTGACTATGCACAATATTCCAAAGTTAGCTCTGCATAAGCTGGCCACATAAAAGGCCTATCAACCAAAGAGATATTCATCCCTAGGAGAGGATTTTATTATATTTTTATGCCTTAATGACTATTTTCATCCCACATCACTCCTTGGATTTAGAAACCCCCAAATTATAGATTACACCCTTTCCCTTTCACGCTTGAAGATGATGGCACATTCTTGGAAAAATTATGAAGAATAGGGAAAATAATTTATCCCTCAGTCAAAGATAAATGATCTTAAACTATATCTCTCAAATGTACTCACCATGAGACATTAAACTGTGCAATACAAGTCTTATATTCACAACATTAAACTAAATCATGATTCAACCCTCCATTACACTAGTCAAATTCATACAGAAGTGGTTTCTCAATGATGGTCATTACTGATACAAATTCCCTATTCATTTTCAAACATCATTTGCTTGACAAGACACCCTTTATGGTCTTGAGAAATCCAATTTTTTACAAATTACTAGGCTATTGGGAATGAGGGGGTCAGTGTCCTAAGGAAACCTTTGTTTGACTATGCATAATATGCCCCAATTGACTCTACATAAGTTTCCCACACAAAAGGTCTGCTAACCAAGGGAAAATTCATCCTCAGAAGAGGCTTCTCCTATCTTCGTATGCCTCGAAAACATCATGATAGAAACCATTATTATGATTACCCCTCACATACTTTCCCCATATCTTGTCTTGGATTCAGAAATCATAAAACCAAGTTCAAAAAAATAACTCATTAATGTCTTAATAATATTGGGAAATTCTCGTCTAGTAATCCCTATTGGGGTCATCACACCATGAGTCTTGATTAAAGCTGTTCAACCTAATACATTAGTCACATTAGTTCGATTTGAAGGATTTTAAACTGCCCCCAAAAAAGAGACATGGTACTCACTAGGCCTAGAACTCGCAAAGGGAACTCTAGAGAAAATTTGAGTCCCAGATTTCTAAACCTATTATTTTCATGGCTTGGTCAAGAATTAAGTAACAATAAGGAAAAAAGACACAAAACTTGTTAGGCCTAAAACCTGCAAAGGTCAACCTAAATAAAAGTCATGTTACAACCACTAATCCTACACCATAGTGAACTTATGAAAAACTTAGGGTGATAATAGAAAATAAACAAAGTTTTTATGGTCTTTCATATAACCCTAGAAATAATAAAACTATGCTCACTAAGTCCCTTTGCTCAAGAAAAAATTAGGGCATTACATGGTCTTCAAACTAGTTCAAAACATGACCGCTTTCTACATCAGAACAACCTCCTCTTTGTACTAATCAGAACCCATTCTGATGGGGGGAATTTTTTGGGTCCTAAAAATTCTACATACAAGAAAAGGAGAATTCCATGAAATTGGAAAAAAGGGTATAAATAAACCCAAAATAAGAATTTAAGAAAAAATTTCAAAGGGAATGAAGTCATGAAGTAAATTTTGAGTCCACATAGAAAAATCGCTATGCGGACCACTATCCTACATGTCATTTTGTTGGTTTATGAAGTGCCCCAAAAATAAAATCATTCATAGAATGATAATGTACCATCGACACCCAAAAATGAAAAAAATTAATTTGTGGGTCCAGATAGTGATTTCTTACCCCATGAATGACCATACCTCATGAACAAAAACGTTCATGGGATAAGGTTGTACCTTCGACACTCACAAATGAAACCAAATTGTTTGTGGGGCCAAACAATGATTTCTAACCCTATGAATGACTACCCTTGTGAACAAAATAATTTTCATTTCGGGGCATCCTCCTTAGGATCCTGAAAATGAAGCCACATGACCCTCCAAAGATGACTGGCCATCACAGTACTTGGTCCCTCCATTATTATATAAAATTCCCATAGGGGGAACCAAGAAGAGGAGGACGATACCAAACAGAAAAGAGGAAATGAAAAAGAAGATATTCTAGAGGTGAATTTGGAGATATCCATCGATTCACAATAGGTAAACCCACCGTATAACATTAAGTAAAAAAAACTATCTTTCCATCCACAAACTAAAAAACCATTTGTAGACACAATTCTACAGAGCATAATTGGATGAACCATTTTCAGACCAAAACCCCACATAGAAAAACAATATGTGGGCATAACCTTGCCCCTTGTAGAAAAATTTTATGTGGGAGGAACTAGACCTCGCATAACAAAATTCTACACGAGTAGAACTAATCCCCACATAGTATCATGCCATCACTACCACAAAACTGGATTTCTGAAGCACCACCCTTTAAAAGTGCTAAAAAAAGCGCTGATAAGGGGGGGGGGGGCTTTATCAGCACTAAAAAGGAGAGCTGATAAAGGGCACTTTTAACAACACTGTTAAAAGTGACCCTTTATCAGTGCTTTTTTTAGTAGCACTAATAAAGGGGGTGCTTTATCACTGCTTTTTCCTAGAATTGATAAAGTTTTTATTTAAAAAAAATTCATAAAAAATAATATATTTATATATAAGTATATTTATATTGATATAAATATAATATATATATATTTTAAATATGTTTTAGATAATTATAAATAAACTATTACATTTAATATATAATAAATTTAGTGAAAATTTCTTTAAAATATTTTAAAAAATATTATTAATCAATAATTTTTTAATTATAATCAATTAATAATCATTTAATAACAATTGGAAGACACAAAAAATCAAAAAAAATCAATAAAAGATCAAAAATAAGTTAAAAATGTAACTCAAACTTCAAACGGCCATAAATTTTTATCCGGGTGTCTGTTTGAGCTCTAAAATATATCAAATCAAAGCTTGTGATGATATATACGTGTTAATGACCCAAGAAAACATTTTTTCATATTTTTTGAGGCCCAAAAAGGCCCATAAGGCCTCAAAAACTGAGTTTTTAGTAGGGATACCTCGATTTTTTAACATTAAAACAGATATAACTTCTGATACAGATGTCTTCTAGGCCTGTACCATATATCATATCGAATATTGTTTCATTTTATTTGATTTTACTATTTGTGGAGTTGAAATGGACTTCTGGATTAGAAGTTATGACCGTTTTAACATTCTATGGTTTTTTCAAATATATATATATATATATATGTATTTATTCGTAAATATATTTAATATATATGTGTGTGCGTGTGTTGTATATATGTATGTATGTATGTATTTATTTATTTATAAACACACATAAAAAATATATTTTATAAATGTATTTGAAACTAATATTATAAATATATATTAATATACAAATAAATATACGGATAAAAAAGTATAACTAAAAATATATATATAAATAAATATAAATATAAATTAATATACGAATAAATATATATATACTAATATATGAATATATATATACGTATTAATATAACTAAATATATTTATATTAATATGAATCTTTATGAATATACGAATAAATATAACTATATATACATATATAAATAAATATAAATATATATTCAACTAATGTATAACTTTATTTGGAATCATCTATAACATGGAGTACCAAAGCTGTAGAAGATTGACGGTAGATATAATCAAGTATATATATTTTAAAAAATTATAATTTGGTAAAATATAGGGAATGTTTGTGCCTCATTGGGTATTGGATGATAAAAGGAATGATTGAAGGACCATGAATGCTAGTATGGAAGATGTGGAGGAAGAAGAGATGTTTGGAAGGGGACTAAGAAATTGGGAATCCTTGAATTAAATATTCAAGTGGGAGATTGTTAGGATATAAGTTGTGAATATTATTCTTTGGAAAAGTAACTAAACATTCTAAACAACCTATTTTAAACAAAATTTTCAGAACTAAACATATGGAGAAATAAAACTCAGAAATGTAAAATGTGGAAGGATGTGTTCTAGAAGCATATCTTTGATTTCGATTGGAGGTGTCCACCTAGTATGGGAACTATAATTTGGTGGTTTCCATGGATGATATAGTAGTGTACTAGAAAGATCATTTGGTAGTGGAACTAAGAGAATAAGATAATAATTTTTCTCATCTTTCTCAGACGGGTTACCGATAAAAAAGGCAATGGGGTCACTTATCCATCCAACATTGATAATTGTTTTATTAAAGGATAGAAAGGGTGGTACATGGCCCGAAAAGAGTCAAGGAGGTCTAAAATAATGCAAGACTAAGTAATTATCATGAACCAGGAAAACACACTAAGGGGGGAGAGATACAATGCAACTAAAAATAATATGGGGGTTCACAGGAGAAGCCCATGATGCCAAGAAGTCTGAAACTTTATTGACTTCTCTCCAAGTGTGGTTAAGACTAATGTCATCATTTAGAAGCCCCTTGAAGTTGTGTAGTAGGTAATTGATAGCCCATGGAGTGGTAGAAGTACCTTGAATAGATCTAAAGAGTTTCAAGGAATCGATTTCTACCTGATGAATAATGAATTCGAGGGAACGACGCACCTCTAGCCCTGTGAGAAGAGAGGACGCCTCAAACATTAGGGAATCACCTAGACCGAACCACCAACTAAAGGCCAAGACAGCAGACCCCTGCTGATTGCGAACCAAACCCCTACCCCTCATGCATTCATTCATACATAAGCTGTCAACGTTTAGTTTAAGGCCTGATTTGGGAGGGTTACATTGAAACTAATTTCCTTGAGAAGACTCCATTGAGGATGGAAAGTGAGACCTGCTGCTATCCATGAAGCGTCAAAGGGAAGGGGTCAATCCACCCCACTTGAGTAGAAGAAAAAGCTCAAATTCCAGAGACTTCTCTTTAACCCTCAACGACGTACAGAAGATGAAGTGCCCCTCGTTCTTGACCCTATTACGAGTATCCCATAAAGTCCAGCATCCTGTGGAAAACAACATGAAACGAGCCCTATGCTCATGTACGCAGTCTGCCGACCCAAAGAACCATGCCTATAGGAAGGTTTCCCCAGAGAGGCCCTCTACATTGCGCCTTGATAAGTCAGTAAAAATACTATAGATGTTGGTCACCCATTCTCCCTTAAAGAAAATATGCTTAGTCAACTCCCCCTTAGGTTCACTACAATAGAAGCATTTAGAGTAAAAAGAAATTCCTCTATGAAGCACCTCTTCATCTATGGGGTGCACGTGATTATAAAGCCTCCATATGAGAATGTTAAACTTGGCCGGGATATCAGTACACCAAAGGAAACCTCCTCACGAATCATAACCTTCGTTGGTATGCAAAACCCCATGATAAGCCTTCGTTGAAAAGAATCCGGACTGGGATCCTGTGAACACCATCCGGTCTGGTTCATTTGTGATCCTAATATGGTAGAGAAGATCTATTTGAGATGGGGAGAGGATATCTTGGGTGAAGGCAGGGAAATAAGTGTCCTTTAAGAAAGAAAAGTCTGGAACGAGGTAGCTCAAAAAGCCAAAGATACTCCCCGACCAGTTTTCCCTCCAAAAGTTGATCACCCCATCAACAAAAATCCACTGGGAATGCTGCTGTAGAGTAAGGATGTGATAAAGAGTAACTTTCCAAATCTTAGAGAATCTCCCACATATAACGTCAAACTGAGATCCATATTTTTTAATGGATGACCATGCCCATAGAGATATCCCCTCCAACACATCCCAAGCCAACTTTTCCTGCAAATAGGACATGGAATCCTAAACACTCTGGAGGTTAAAACCACCCTCCTCACAACTGTGATCCATCCTATGCCACAAGGTCCAATGGTATTTCCCTTCTGCTTGGGAATACCAAATAAATCTAACTAGAATACATTCAATATTATGAAGAACCATCTTGGGAGCAATATTATTCGACAAGACATGCATGGTGATAGAGGTTAACACACTATTGACCAAGGTAATTCTTCCCCCAAAGGAAATAAAGTGGTTTTTCCAATTAAGAATATGAGTAGAAATTTTATCCATAATACCTTCAAAATGATGAATGAAAATCCGACCTGGTTAAATTGGAGCCCCTAAATAATCCATGGGAAAGTACCTCTGAATAATCCCCAAGATATCTTCGATCCTCTTTCCCCTAGTAGTAGATCACAACCTTTGATGAACTGCCCACTCCAATTACAATAAACATCAATAATATGATTGAGGGACTGAATGATCCTGCTGCAACCATTGAGAAAAATAAGGAGATCATCTGTAAAGAATATGTGGGAGATGCCTAGGAGGTTTGGTTTACACCAAAAGGGTCAAAAAAACCATCAGAGAAACATTTATTCAGGTATCTAGTAAAGGTATCCCGAACTATAATAAATACGCTAGTCGAGATAAGATCCCCTTGTTATAGCCCCAGAACCGATTTAAAGAAACCATAACTTCTCCCCATAAACGTAACCAAGAACCACAAATACCCAAAGTATATGAAGAAGAGATCAACCACCCTCTCTAAGAAACCCATACACCACACGAATTTGATAATGAAACTCCACTCAACTTGATCATATGATTTTTCCATGTCAATATTGATGCTAATGCTTGAGCCAGATATTTTTCTGTTGATATCACCCATCATTTCCTATGCCAAGGAAATTGCTGATTGAGTGGAACTGCCTTGAATAAATCCCTGATTCTCATTTGAGACCCACTCATGGAGGTACAATGCAAGCCCTCAATTAATAATTTTTGTAAGAACTTTTTAGGGGAAATTGCACATACTGATCGGCCTAAATTTATTTAAAGAGGAGGGTTCCTTGACTTTGGGAATGAGAATGAGTGTGGTGGAACATTCCACCCTTGGTAATCTTCCCCTGTAGAAAAATTCCTGAATATATTCCACTAGTATGTGTTTAATGAAGTCCCATGAGATGATATAGAATGAACCTGGAAAACCATCAGGGTTGGGGGAACATTTAGAGTTAAGTGCCGATACAACTTTCCAAACCTCTTGCTCATTCGGAACCCTTTCAAAGACCCCATTGATGTCATGGGAGACCACATGTGGGATGGAGTCAAAGAGGTATGAGTTCCCCATTGGGTAGCCAGACTGCATGTGCAGGTTAACATCTACAAGTAAGGAATGAAAATGAGACACATTCACACCTCCCACCGCCTATGGGTCATTAATGAAAGAGCCGTCGTCAAAGAGGATATTCAGGGCTTTGGACATTTTCCTATACTTAATGAAAGTATTAAAGAAATTAGTATTTTTATCACCCTCTTTAAGCCAATTAACCCGTGATCCCTCTCTGGAACTTCTTTCCTGCTTGAGAAGTAGGTCTGTAAGCCGATTATTTAAACACACTAGGTTACTAAAAACAAAATCATCCCAATGAGATTACAGTATCTCCTCATACTACTCAATATTGGATTTAAGGGTTTCCCGGTCCAAGAAATGAGAAGTCTTGGAATTTTCCCATAGACATAGATCCCTTTTTAGTCTTCTAAGGATGTTGTAAAGGCCCACCCAAGATTTCTCATGCATAGGACTTTCCCATGATGAGCGCGCTATAACGAGAAAATCAGGGTCACCCTTCCATAATCTAGAATAGAAAAAGATATCATGGCTAATATTTGTACTTTCTAGGCTAAGGAAAATAGGGGATTGATCTGAGATAGCTCAGACTAAGTTTTCCAACTTGGTAGTAGGGAAGGACGAAATGGGCTTCAGATTAGAAAAGCAACGGTTGATCCGACTCAACATAAGGTGACTACCCTTTTGGTTATTGCACTAAGTATATTTGTCTCCGAAGAATACGAGGTCAATGAGAATATTTTTAGACATGATGACCAAAAAATAAATTATGTCCCTTAGTAGGTAAATACATCCACCTTTTCTTTCGTGAGACTCAAGGATGAAATTAAAATCTCCACCAACAAGCCAGGCCTCATGAGTTGTGTCAAGGTCACACAGATCTTTCTAGAGAAATTCCCTATACTTCAGATCACATTTGGCATAAAAGAAACACATTAAACATGAGAAAACACTATAACTGACCTTCAAAAAAATACGATGGCTAGAAACAGCAACCCTCTACACTAACAAGGACTGGTTCCAGAAAATCCAAATGTGCTGGTTATCTGGGTCTCCATGCATGTAGTGACCAAAGCCTAACTTACTAAAAAAATACCAGATTTTTGAGTGATGCTACTTGTTTTCAAGGATTGAAACCAAGGCCACCTACCTACACCTAAGTTCAGATATGGGGAAATCAATTTTTACCCATGGACCTAGTCCATGAGCATTCCAGATTAAGCAGGAAATCATGGGGAACAAAGGCGGTGGGTTTTGGCCCTCGTCACTGAAGAACACTCTGGATGGGTAGAAGAGGAAGAGAGTTCTAGTCTAATCTGGGCTCTGGTTCAGATGCCACTGGAAGGAGGAGATAAAAACTCGACATCTATACCTGAATTCATGAAGGATAGTAAGCTAAAACTATTTGATAAAAACAGCACATTGGGTGTCGAGGGACATGGGTCAAGAAATAGTTCCTTTCCCTTTCTACAATCTTACTATGATTCATCCAAAGGAATAACCTCACGTCCCAAGGATATTGAAGGATAAATCATAACATGAACCTCTTCATGGCTAGGTTGAAGGTCTAGAGTAGGGAAATAGAGAACTAGGTCCATGCAGTAATTGATCTGGCTACAACCATCCATACCCAAACTATCTTCTGGGACTGAGGGGGAGGGAAAAAGCTGGACTAGGATGCCCATGGGGACTACAGGTTGAGGGTCGCAAACCAAAACTGAGGGGGAGGGAAGAGATGGTGCTGGCAAGGACGACCTCCCCACCTCAGGTTCACCAGAGGACAAGGGCTGCTTCATAGGAGGAGCGGTCAACTTGAACTGAAGCTTGTGAAAAACTTGATGAGAGTGACCTTGTAAGTTACATGCAGTGCAGAAACAAGTAGGAGAAAGATACATGATGGAATTCCACCAAGCCACCACTTCACCCGCCCTAATCAAGATGCGAGACGGGGAAGGCTCGGATAGATTCATCTCGATGCAGATGCATGACACTCCTGCATCCTGAAGCTGGAGAGTCCGTTCATCAACACAAAGAAAAGAACCAAGGGTGTTTCCAATACCCCGAAGGAAGGAAAGGTTGTGGAAAGGAAGGGGAAGGCCAGGTAGGTTCACCCAAACCACCACTTGGGGTGAATATTTACCAAAATGAGCCTCCATAGACCACTGGAAGATATTGAAACACCATTTTCCAATCAACTGATGGATTTGTGACCATGATTTCACAAAATTAGTGCGTGAGGCTAGCATAATGAAAGACAACTTGAGATTTAGATCTGAGACCCTTGTCAGAGCCTCCAATCCCCAAGAAACCATGAATATTTCGAACGTAGCCAGAGGGGGTTTCTACACACCAAAACGGGCCACCAAGGTCCACCGGTGGAGCTCAATATCCAAAATGAAGGACGCTGAAGGGAAATCAACTGCCAGGGATCCCTCAACCAAAGATGCCTGGAAGATGCTTATAGGAATTTCGGGAATCAGAAGAAGTCGTACTGAGCAGGGAGGCACTGGGCGGAGCATGATTTACTTTAGCAACGGGCCATGCTAGGCACCGTGGGAGGGCTGCGACACCACCAGATCTAAGGATCCGAGGGTAGGGACACCACAAGAGGGTTACGCCACCATCGGATTTGAGGGTCCAGGGGCCAGGAGGTGAGTTAGGGTCAACACCGCAACGTCTGGAATGGGAGGAGATGTGGGTACGGTCGAAGAAATTTGAAAAAGGGAGGTGCATCCCACACGTTCTCTTGAGATAAATCCATTCTCCCAAAAAAACTATCCCGCAAGGGGGTCACTTAGATATGGTGGTTGATGTTCTATTTACTTATATTTCTCTCTAGTAATTTTCTATAATTGGATGCTTGTAACTCTATGGACATTCTCTTCATCTCATTATTAACTGAATGGTAGTATTTTTCATCCCATGGTGTATGGAATTTCCCAAACCATAAAATTACTTATGACTTTGTTTTATAGTGTGTGAGTGCTATTCTATTTGTCAATTTATTTTTAGAGGTTTTTTAAGGTGATTTGGTGTGTGATTCTGGGGCTTGGTTCCTTAGTTTAGATTCAAATACATTAGAGGATGATTTAGTTTAGGGTTTCTGATCCTTGTTCAATATGTGAAGTTTTAGAGGTAGGGTTCTAGATTAAGGGGTTTTAGCACAACATTGATCACATTATAGTTGGAGGCTATGCTGGATTATTCACTTTGATAATTTTAGTAACATTGAAATTAATTTCATAGATATTTTATTATATTTAGACACACAATATCATTTAGAATAATGATATATATTTTTATATTATTTTTATATAGATATGGAATTTGAAATTTTTACACTGTAATGTTTTTCATTACACTATAATGTAGCATACAACTATAGATTTTAAATATTTCAATAGCCTTTAAACATAGAAATTTTAAAGTGAAATATGAATATATATTTAGACCATATTATATATCTTTGACTATATAATAATGGTAATGGTATATTTCAAGATCATGGTTGTTATTAATGACATGGAGATATCCTATCTAATAATAAATTAACATGAAGTGGAGGAAAATTATATGGTGATAGTTGGAATAAGGGAGATCAAAAGATATTAAAGAATGGAAAGATAACTAGGGAGATTCTAGAGAGTATAATTGTGAAAAACCAAAGGCAATTTTCCTATCATTTACTCATCATGCCAAAGGAGGAAGAATTAAAATGAATAATTCATCAATGTGATGAATATAGAGGAGTTTTTTACATAATTAGAGATGTAATTCCAATTGTTTTGATCAGTCTAAATAAAACTTGTTCACTTGATTAATAATGAGTCTTCTTGTGGGAGGAGTGTAGAGTTCTTAAAATATATGTTGTTATAAACCAATAGGTACAATGTGTATATTGTAAAATTTATAAAAGTAGTGAGATTTAGTGAATTTTGGTACATTAATGAATTAGGGTCGAATGTTTCTTAGATGTAGACTGGTGAGCGTAAACCACGTAAAATTTATTTTGTTCTGGGTATGATTTATTTCATATCTAATGAGTAATAGAGGAGTATTTGTACTAGTTATAAGAATAAGACCATTTATAGGGATTATTTTAAATTTATATACCCTTATTCATCCATATAGTCTCGTCATTTTTTGGGGATGTTTTCTTAAAACTAGGGACACGGGGTCATGTTGGTGGCTGAAATTTACTATTGAGATTTAAAATCATGTTTCAAAGGAGGATATTGAAGATCCTTTATGAAGTGAGTTGAAAAATGGTGTCTAAATTGTCTTTAATGTGATTAGTTTAACATAGTAATTTTATCTAAACTGAGGGTTTTAGAACTCTCATGAATATTACTTTATCTTGTAATGTGGTTTTTAGATTACTATCACATCTGAGAGTATACTATGATATTCATTCTTGTGTTTTTGATTCATCAAATTTGAATGTGTTTTCATATTTAATTAATTTTCAATATTATTATAGATTTATTTAATATTAATTGGAGTTATAGATTCTACAAAGTAATGAATAATTTCATGGAAAATTAAAACCATATTGTGTTATTTAAAAAAACATTTCATAGTTGTTTGTTTTTATAAAATATATAATAAAGAAGCTTGAAAAAATGTCTATATTACTGGACACGGGTTATATATATTTCTATAGTAAACCATTGATTCCATGGAAAAATAGAACATGCCATGATTATATCAATTATGTCATGTTTTATGAATAAATTGATAGTTTTCTATGTTGCGGTTCTTGGAGATTTAAGGGAGGGAATTCATGTTTACCATAAAGAAAAAACTATATTTATTTTTATAACACTTATATTTTCTGATAAAAACTTGTTTTTTGGTCATCATGTATTGATGAATTTATTGGATTTATTTTTTGTACTCTTTAGTCACTTCTCTCAGTAAAACTAAATCATGCTTTGGGTAACTATGTCGGTGGGAAGAAAATTGTGGATAAATAGTCATGGAAGGTTGAAAGTTATATGAAACAAGATCATGTCAAGGTGCACATATACCAAATCACGGTTTTATCTAAATACATATTTTTTAATATGGAAAAGGTCTAAAAAATCAAGGGATTTTGTGATTGTTTTCAGGGTTTTCATATCCACCCTTGACTCAATGAAACCATGTCATGGTTCCTTAAACCACTTCATGATTTGGAAGAGTTTGTATATTTAGGGAGTTTCACCTAGAAAATTATAATTAAATTTTGAAATAAATTATTATACATTATTTAAAGTTTTCTAGAGAGAAAATAGTAGGTTTTGAGATGAAGAAAAAGTTCCACACTACATCCATTCATTGGAGGCACTTAAATATTATTTAAGAATATTGTGCATGGTCATATTTACTCAAATTGATCATTCATATATTTTATTACTCATTTCACATTTATACTAGTTCATGACCATATTATTACATATTTTTTTTTAAAATTATGATAATAAAATAATTATGTGTGATGGGATATTATAATCACTAAGTATCAAGGGTGTATCTACATGATAAAAATATTTGGTGAATCTTGTAAACATCTATTGTGTGTGTGTGTTGTTATATCACCCTTAGTGTCTATCATTATCATTAATTTATTAATTTTTTAAAGATAATACAAATTAAATTGAATGGTAATTTCATGTGTTTTTTGAGAAAAGTTTTTGAATTTTTGAAAACATTGATCCACCCTAGTGTTTCCCACTTACTTTTTGTATCAAATCAATTAGTTGTAAAAAAATTAATATTCTTCTTCATGGATAAATGAAATTTTAATATCATCAAGTTATAAAAAAAATATAATGATATATTCATCCATTAATCATATCATGAGTTCATTGAGTATTCAGTAATAATGAAATATCATTATTCTCAATCCATCTTGGTCATCATCTCAAGAATCTCAACATATTTATAAAAATGCAAAGAGTTGTCTCAATAAACCTTTAAAACATAGAGGCATATCTCTCTATCTCTATCTCTCTTACAAGTGTATAATGATATTTAAGAATTAAAATAATACTACCTCAATAATATTTGAAAATTTATTCTAATTTTTAAAATAAATCACTTTAAAAAGATTATATCACTTAAAAAAATGAATAAATTATTTAGGGTTCATGAGAAATACCATGTCTTGTAAAGTCTATTTATCACTTATTTATTTCAGTATAATATAATCTTCAATAACATATATAAAATTTACATGTCATAATCAAAAGTATCTCTTTCATTTAATAATCTTTTAGTATTCAATTTATAATTTTTTCCAATAAATAGGTTCACCCTTAGGGGATGGCCTCAATACCCATGAATAAAATAATTCAAAAGATCCATAACTTTTTTATCTTTGTTGTACATATCAAGATTTAATCCCATATTTTAGATTTTTCGATAAAAATAAAATTTTCTATAATCTTATATTAACCCAATACATTGATATTGGATTAATAAAATAATAATTATCCATTAAAATAATCAAGATTAGGTAAATTCTTAATCAATTTTAGTTTTTTATACAATAAGAACACTATAATTATACCAAAATTCACTGTTCTTATATATCTTTACTAGACTTTTGTTGATTCCACTAGGAGTTCAATGGGTTTCACTAATCTATTGGTTCCTTATATACTCATGGAATTCTAATTATTTTTCATTTAACCCCACATGAACTATTTTTTCAGCAATCTACTTCACTTTCTTTTGAACCATATTTTAATCATATGAAGATTCTATCTTAAGTATACTAGATGGTATTGAGGGTTTTATTATAATTTTTTTTGTATGAGATTTTATTTATATTTAATAATATAAATTAAAATCATATCTAATACCTATGTGTATAAATATATTCCATAATGTTTTCACACCTCTAGATATAATCTTCGGAATCTTCTTAAACACCAAATGATAACATGGGATCTTCAATGTATCATGAAAAATTAAACACAATTTCATCCTCTATTTCCAATATTGGTCCATAATTTTAGGTTATATCTTCCTTAAAGCATGACACAAGAACGTAGAATTAATCTTCATAATATTTAAAGATATTTTTATAATAATCTTCCTGGAAAGTCATCTCAAATTTTTAAATTTAAGATAAATAAAAAATATAACATACTTTGAAACTTTTTTTATTATCTAATAAATGTGCATATAATTATTCATGTTAACTTTAAATTTTTTAATTTTCTTTCTCATAATATTGGATTGCAAATTTATTTATTATATGTTATGGAATTATCTCATAATATTCACATGATATACATTGTGATCATTTGAAGATATTATCATGAATACCAATTCTAAAATCAAACATTAAGAACAATAAAAATATATAATAATAATTTTTAAGTGTCTTGAATTTTATATCTCACTCATTTATGTCTTTTTAAATCTGAATCCCATGGAGAGACTCTTGGTACCATTCCACCCAATAGGGCGATGTTTGTGAAAAACCTTTATTCCTTAGTGAAAATATTTTTCTTGACTTATGGAATGTATTAACTTTGATTCCAAGGGATTTAATCTCATCATACACCAACTCATGATGAACAGATGTATTCTTGAGTAATTTCCTTTATCTAATAAAAAATGTAAATCCTTAACATCTATTTTTATTTTCATTATTAAATCTCGGGAGCTTATTATAAATTATCATCTCATCTTCTTTAAAACACTTTAGTAAAAAAGTACAACAATAATGATATGTAATATTTAACTCATGAGCATAAAAATTCATAATTAACTTTATAAATTATCATGAAAACACTTTAAGTATTATAAGCATCACGAAGATATAACTCGCTCTCAATTCACACTACAATAGATTCGGGAAAGTCATGCACTGACTTTTATCAGCGCTAAGCAGAAAGTGGTGATAAAAGCCTCACCTTTATCAGTATTTTTTAAGTACTGATAAAAATAGTCTTTATTAGCACCATACTTAGTAGTGATAAAGATTTTTTTAAAAAAATATTACTAATAGATATAAAATTATTATATTTATATTCAAAAATAATTTTTATTTATATACATTAATTAAAAAACCCATGTTTATAATTAATATATATATTTTAATAATTCAATTATACATATAATGTTTAAAAAAAGTATTTATAGGATTATAAATAAATAAATATATATTTTTAAATAATTATAATATTATAATATTTTTTTAAAATAATAAATATATTTATTATATTTATAAATAAATATAAATATATATATATATTTAAATAAATACATGCCTCCAATGAATTCGGTCAATAAATATATATATCAAGAGATAATGATGATATTTACGATTGACATTATGTTTATACATTATATGCTTGAGTACATATAATTGAAATTATATGACTCATAAGTTTATTTGTGAACATGATTATGGGTCTCTATGTTCCAAATGTTAAGATTACTTGTATTAATGATGATTCATACATATGTTATGCATTCATGACTTATGAATGTTAATTTATATATTAATGACACCCTTATTAATCACACTTTCCATATAAATGTGATGACTCATTTTATATAATCTATACCTTATTAGATATGATTCATTCATGTTATACCCATCAACTTACTATATTCCCATAAATACTTATAAAATTAAAATAAATATATTTAAATAATAAACATATTTATTATATTTATAATTATATATAAAAACTTTTTAAATATATTTATTTATAATTATAATTATAACTATATATATATATATTAAAATAATTATAAAATTAAAATAAATATATTTATTATTAATTTATATATATATATAAATATATATATAATTATATACAAATATTTATAAATTTATTTATTTATATTTATAATTATATTATATATATATATTTAAATAATTATAAAATTATAATAAATATATTTATAGTATTTATAAATATATATATTTATATATTAATAAATATATTGATATAAATCTATTTATAATTATATACAAATATTTATAAATATATGTATTTGTAATTATAATATATGTATTTAAATAACTATAAAATTATAATAAAAATATTTATTATATTTATAGTATTTATAAATATATATATTTATATATTAATAAATATATTGATATAAATCTATTTATAATTATATACAAATATTTATAAATATATGTATTTGTAATTATAATATATGTATTTAAATAACTATAAAATTATAATAAAAATATTTATTATATTTATAATTTTATAAATATATATAATTAAATAAATATTTTTATTATAGATAATTATAAAATTATAATTATAATAAATATATTTATTATAATTTTATAATTATAAATAAATAAATATTTATTTATAGTTATAATAATAAATAAATATTTATTCATTTAAATAATAATAAAATAATAATAAATATATCTATTATATTTATAATTTTATAAATATATATAATATTATAATTTAATAATTTAATAATTATATATAATAAATATATTAATTATATATATTTATAAAATTATAAATATAATAAATATATTTATTATAATTTTTTAATTATTTAAATAAATATATATTATTTATACTTATAATTACAAATAAATAAATATTTATTTATTTATAATTATTTCTATAAATAAATAAATATTTATTTATTTATAGTTATAAGTATAAATAAATATTTATTTATTTAAATAATTATAAAATTATAATAAATATAACTATTATATTTATAATTTTATAACTATATATTATATTACAATTTTATAATTTTATAATTTTATAATTATAAATAATAAATATATTAATTATATATATTTATAAAATTATAAATATAATAATTATATTTATTATAATTTTATAATTATTTAAATAAATATATATTTATTTATACTTATAACTATAAATAAATAAATATTTATTTATTTAAACTTATAATATAATAAATATATTTATTACAAAGGTGTCTTTTATCAGCGCTGATAAAGGTAAGTTTTATCAGTTCTTTTTATTTTAGTGCTGATAAAACTATCCATTATCAGTGCTTTTTGGAAAGCGTTGATAAAAGCATTTCCCTTCTTTTAAAAGAACCCTAACTAGATGTCTTCTCTTGCACACCTTCAAGCTCTCGCGGAAGCTAACTGCCACCGCACTACTGCTCTTGTCGAACCCCGCTATCGCTGCTCCTTCTCTCTCTCCCAACCACATTGTCGCAGCCCCATCGTGTCGCCGATCTTGCTGAACCCTGCTGTCACCGCTACTCTGCTATCACCCAACGACACTGTCACAGCCCCGCTGCTCTACTGGTCTTGCTGAACCCTACTATCGCCACTCCTCTACTCTCACCCAACCATACAACTGAAGCCTTATCGCTCCGCCGTACTTGACGAACCCCACAACTGTTGCACACCACTCTCGCCCAACCACACTACCTCCATGCCACTACTCCGCCACACTACCACCACACCACCACGCCTCCACACCACCTCGACGAACCCCATACCGCCACATTTTTGATGAATCAAGACCCTCAAAAATAAATGTATGATATCCAAATATTATTTTTATGTATTTCTCTATTATCTCTCCTCTCTTATTGTTCTTCATTATTCATTCCTTTTCCTTTTTGATTGAAACTATAAATGGCCATGGAGATGAACCTTGGGTAGGGGAGGAGGGTTTAATGAAATTTCATGTCTTTCTTAGATCTTAAGTATCCTTTATTAGTGATTCTATATGAATGTGACACATATTATCAGTTTTCATATAGGCATCTCTAAATATTTTTTCATTCCCTATGAACTCTTAATCTTTTTGATATTTCTATTGGTTATTATTTTCAAACATTATTTTGATTAAGCAGTATGGGTTATTGTTTAATTTAAAGACTTATGTTTTCTAAAAAATAAATTCCATGCCGATTTTTAAAGGGAAACATTTTTGGGTGCATCAAGTGCTCAATTAAGTGATTAAATGGAATGATTTGGTTTCAAATAAGTCATCGATATAATTTTTTATTAAAATATAACATAGAAATGATGTTTTTGGTAATTTAGAACTTATAAAAATTGAATTATATATGTTTTATTATTATTTGTACATGGGATACATTGGGTGATTTGGTAACCCATATAGATGAAACAACCAGTATAGATTATTCTCTAGAAAGATATAGTGGCTTGGTTAGATTGAGTGTATTAAAAGGATTGATTAGTACCCTAATGAGACAGATGAGATCCCTTGTATGAAATAAATGGTTCATGTATTCCATCTACTGTTCATAGTGATGGACTTAGTATTCTCAGGCTCAAAGGTTTTATCATATGATTCATGAATAATGACTACATGTGTTGTGATATCTTAATTTCCCTTTTTATTATTGAATCGTGATATTTCCAATGTCTTCCAACCTTGTTTTTAATTTATTTGACCATTTTCGTGTTTTCTATTTTGGAAATATTATTTTAAAAAATCAACGGTTTTTATGTCATTTTTTCAAACTAGAACTAATGTATTCCATGGTGAAAAACATTATTTAGATTCAATGTGTTATCCTATTGGGCTTTGCTTCAGACCCTACATATTCCAAAGGGGTGAATATAGGCTTGGTTTTATAGGATACATGAAAAATATAGGGTTCCATTAAATTTAGTGATTCTTATTGACCTGTTTGGTTTATCGGATAAGAAAATTATGAAAACATTTTAATCAATAAAGTGATTTTATAAAGGTGTAATAATTTATAAATTGATTTCAAGGGTGGTTTAAGTTTAATGTTTTAAGAAATGTCTTATAAATGATTCCAAATTATTATATAGAAAACTGGATAATTGGTGTATTTTCCAAGTGGTTTTATCCCTTGTCATGGAATGATATTCAAAGATAAGTGTTTAGGTAAATTCCTAAATGGATTTTTTTAAAGAAATATTTTATTTTTAGAATGAGTGGTAATCACCGACTTGATGTTTTAAAAATTATTCTCATGTTAATTGTATTTTGAACAAGATTTTGGGTGATTTGAAAGTGTTAAAAATGTTGGAAAATGTTGTTTTATTTTTAAAGTGGTGAGTTAACTCTTGTGATCTATATTTAAACCCAGTTTTTTATCCTTGGTTAATTTTTATATCAACATTTTGGGGTGTTTAAAGATTTTAAAATTTCCATATGAGATGGATTATTTCAAAAGGGTGTTATTTCCCATGTGAATTAGATTTTGAAACTTATTGTGTCTTTGAATGTTTTTCAATCACCGTTTAAAGGGTAGTGTGAATTCCCATTGGAGTTTAAAAGGTGTTTTGATAAAAAAATTTCAAAGAGTATACTGGGATTAATTTTATAAATGATAAAATGTATTGGAATTTCAATAATGTTTTGAAAAGATAAGGCCCAATTGAAATTTTATAAAAAATGAGTTTTCATAAACAGTGTGATACCCTCTTAATCCCCTTTGATTCTTAAGCCCCTTTAATTATTGTATGACCATTTTATCTTGTGTTCCCATGTTGTTTGACTTGACATAGAGATTCTTGACCGTGTGCTTTCTTCCTTCTTTGTATGGTTCGATTTTAAGTTTCTTTGAATAGGGTTTTTGAAAGGTTTTTAAAAAAGGAAAAAGGAAAGCGTGATTTTGAAGTGTTTTCAAAATATTTTAATAATGAGTTTGAAAAGTGTTTTAAAATGAGAAAAGTTATAATGGTTTTTATTTGAAATGCAAATAATGTGCGAGATTTGAAAATATGGTTTTAGGTCACCATACCTAGTTTTATGGAAATGGTTGGTTTTCAAATATGTTTTAGAAAACTGTATGATAGTTGAAAACCTCTTTGAGTTTCAAAATGTGTATTTCAAAAATGGGTGTTTATGAAATAGTTTAAAGTCATATTTTAAAAAGGTGATTTTACCAATAGGTATTGGCCAAGTAAAAATGTTTTCCATGTGATAGTTTTCATTTAATGAAAATCTTATAAAAATAGTTTTAACACACTTTTATGTGTTACGAATTTTTTAGTAAAACTTTAATTTTTTTATTTTTATAATGTATTTAAAATATATTTTTAGGATGAAATACAAAAGAGATCTCTTGGATTTGGTAGGTTGTGGTGACCTACTGAACTTTTAGATCATGCCTATATTTTATAGGTTCATGTTTGTTTTGAATTTATTTGATTCTTTTGGATCTTATGAGAGGGATATAAGGTTGGATGGTGTCCCTAGTTGAACATATTTTGTGTATTTATTTTGTTAAATATTAATATTACTGAATCAAATAAGATGGATATGAATAAATAATGGATGAATGTCAATCATGTGATAAAAGAGTATGAAGATGGTGTGAAAGAGTTCATTATGTTTTCAAAATATCAGGCATATGACCCTTCTCAAATCCTTCATCCATGTTTTTGCTATTGTTATTCAAGGATAATTAGTCCAGAGGAGTTAGAAGAACAATTAATCTCTCATGGAATATATTGAATTTAAAAATGTTGGAATAAATATATGGAAAAAGAAAATGTATCTAGTGGCTAGGATAACACTGTGTTTTACGAATCATCTGATATGATTACAAGTGTGGATAATGAAGAAGACTGTACCAAGGATGTGTTTACAAATGTGAATGATGATGAATATTTTATTGAGGAAATAACAAGTATAGTTGAAGATGAACTTTGTGATTTTCTAAAATAGTTTGAGAGGTTAAAGAGTTGTGAAAAGATGCCATTGTACGCTGGTTGCACTAAATATACATCATTTCTAGTCATATTGAAGTTGTATAATTTGAAAGAAGGAAACGGATGGAGTGACACCAATTTTACGGAATTACTTTCTCTCTTGAATGACATGATCCAATAAGATAATGATCTCTCTAGACGAGCATAAAATTCCAAACGAATGCTATGCTTGATGGGTGTGATCTCTAAAAGAATAAACACCTGCCCAAATGATTTTATACTATTTTGAAATGACCAAAAATCACTTATAGAATGCCCAAAGTGTGGTTCTTCTCGATACAATAAAGATGAATTCGGTCCAATAAAAGTTTTATGGTACTTTGCAATCATTCCAAGGATTAGGTGCCTATATGAAAGTGAGGAGACTGTAGGGAAATTGACCTGGCATGCAAATATAAGAAATAATGAAGTGAAACTACATCACTCAGAAGAGACTCCTTGGTGGAAGAGAATTGATCATTAGTATCCTGAATTTGGAAATGAGCCAACAAATCTTCTTCCCACGTTATCTACAGATGGAGTGAATCCTTTTTTCTCAAAGAATCATTCATAGTACATGACTAGTTATGTTAGTAAATTATAAATTTTCATCATGGTTATGCATGAAAAATAAATAAATCATGTTATCTATGCTTATATCAAGACCAAAAAAATCGGGTAATGATATTGATGTTTGTTTGGCTCCATTGATTGGATATTTTAAATTATTGTGGGATTCAAGTGTTATGTTGTATGATGATTACAGAAATGAAGATTTCATATCGAGAGTCATGTTGTTTGGGATGATAAATGACTTTCTTACTTATAGAATTTTTTTAGGATATAGTATTACATGAACTCAAGGGTGTCCTGTTTGAAAATAAGGTACACAATCAATTAGGTTGAAAAATTCATTAAAGACTGTGTTTCTTGGACATCATATATTTTTACCCTAATGAAATAAGTACCGATCATGGAAAACATCATTCGATGGAAGTTCAGAAGAATGTATAACACCATCTCCACTAACAGGTAATCAACTATTTGAGAAATTAAAAGACGTGGATGCCAGTTTTGGTAAAATATTTTTGAAAAACCTTACAAAAACTGATTGAAAAAATAGATTAGTTTTTTTAATTACCATACTAGAATTGTTTTTATATCTTACATTATATTGATTTTATGTATGTTGAATTTTTTTTATGTGATAGTGTCATTGGCATGTTTCTAAATGCACCTGACAAAAAAATGGATGGAATTAAGTCTAGGTTGGGCATGGTTGAAATTGAAATATGAGAAGGGTTAGTACCAGTGAATGGTGAAAAATGATATTTTCTTCCTTTAACTACTTACAGTCTTTCTAGGTATGAGAGATATCAGTTTTTCAATTTATTTAATGACGTAAAGGTCCAGAGGGGTATTCATCAAATATCAAGAATATTGTTTCAATTCCAAATTTAAAGTTAAAGGGTTTGAAATCACATAACTGACATGTTTTGATGAAAGATCTAATTCATGTATCTTTACATTTCATTTTCCCAAGAATGTCTTTCATATATTAATCAAACTCTGGTTCTTCTTCAAAGATATATGTAATAATGTTATAGATATAGTGAAATTTTCAACTATGGAAAGATAAATTTCTGTCATATTATGTGAATTCTAAGTGTTCTTCCCACTAAAATTCTTTGATATGATGGTTCAATTGGTGAGAGAGATTTGAATATGTGGACCTGTATACTATAAATGAATGTACCTCATTGAACAGTATATGAAAATTTTGAAAGGGTGTTCCAAAAATCGAAGTCAACCAGAGGGTTGTATTGCAGAATGAAATATTGTTGAGTAAGTCATTGAATTATGTACTGAATACCAATCTAGTGTGGAAAGAATTAGTCTACCGAAATCTCATCACACTGGGTGGTTTGTGGGTGAAATTTTTTTTGGAAGAGAAGTTGTCACAATCAATATTACAGATCAGGAGCAGGCATACCTTTACATTTTTCATAATAGTTTGGAGTTTTCCCCATATGTTGAAACCAAAAAATAAGTTATTAGGCATTTGAATCAATCAAGGTATAAAATATGGATATCAAATACACATAATAAATAGTTTATAGGTTGGTTTCAGGACCATATTTTTAAGGAGTCAAATGAAAAACTTAATTCAATTTCAGAATGACTTTGATGGATAGCTAGAGGAAAAAGTGTGTATGTATTATCTTGTAATGGTTATGTAATTAATGGTTATACATTCTATAGAAATGAATATGATGAAGATAGTACCATGTATAATATTGTAGTTACACTAATGGATGAAGCGATGCATGTTTCTAGTACTAAGGACAAAAATCCAATTTACATGAATATGTCATAATTTGGTATCAAAAATCAAATATGGGAGTTGTATTATACAACATTCTAAATGATGTTTTTTCAATAAAAGTGGGTTGATAATAGTATTTCTATTAAAATAGATGAATTAGAATTCGTGAAAGTGGATTTCAGTAAGGAAGGGTACAAAGACAAACCATTTATAATAGAATCACATGAAATAAAAGTATTTTATGTTCCATATCATACAATTTTAATGTGGTTAATGGTTCTATTATCAACCAAAAATACTGAAGGTTTGGATGAAAATTAAAATGAGGATAACCCTTTAATTGGGGCATCACAATCATTTTATAGTGGTCCCAATGTATATGGGGTCTTATATGTCAGAATATACCACAATGAAGGGATCTGAATACTCAATAAAGGGGTCAAATACCTTCAACCTTTAAAAAGATAGAGTCTGATAATTAGATTATATATTTTTTGTAATATACATTGTGTTACCTCATGTTATTATATTTTTGTTGTTTCATTTATGTAGTCTAACTTAAATGTTCAACCACTTCTGTAGATAATGACTTCTGCATGTTCTGGTAATCTTAATCCATAGGAACAATTGGTCTCTCAAGTTATTGCTGCCCATAAGAGGAATGAAGAACTTCTATGCATGCCGATGTTACTACTCCAGAGAAATAATAGGTTTCTCAACCTACTACTACTCCCAATATAGAGGAACAAGAACCTTATATACATGTCGGTGCTACCACTCCAGAGAAACAATAGGTTTCTCAACCTATTGATGCTCCCAGTGCAGAGGTACAACAACCTTCTGCACATACCAATGCTACTATTGTAGAGGAAAAACATATTGATGATGTTGAATATGAGTAAATGGTAGGTGAAAAAGGACCGACGATGCAGAAAAAATAGAATCATTGTAGTTTTACAGTGTTAACAAAAATCATTAAGGAAAAAAGAAAAGGTATCAAATTTGAGGTCAGATGGAGTGTGTGAGGCTAGCATGTTAACCCCAATAAATCCATGTTTAATAGTTACATTGGAATCATCACTCGGAAACACATGCCGATTGATATAGATTCATGGAACTGTGTTTTTCCCTTGATTAAGACATTGCCGTGGGAAGATATTATGGTAAAATTATGATATCGTTTATTTATTTAATTAAAAAATAAAATAATGAAACATTGATTTACCCTTTATCATCCATTACAGAGTAAATTTATAGTAAATGAATCCCAACAAATATGTATTAATTCTTTTTGGAAGGATTCAAAGAGGATTTCACACAATTTTAATGAGAAACCATCTCAAAGATGCTGAAGGCAAAATAAACCCACACCCACATCTTATGTAAGTACACTTGATAACCCAAGAAGCATGGGATGCATTAACTGTCCGTCTTGGGGAGATGTATTTTCAGGTACATTGTAGTTGGTAATACATTGTTTAACAATATGATTATTCATCACTTTGATTGAGAATTTTTTAATAATTAAACAAAAATTGAGTGCTAAAAATAATGAATGGGAAAAAAACCAACATACCCCACTTGTAAAGCAAGGATGGGGTGCATTTTACTTGAAAAAAATGGTATTTATTTTAAATATACCATAATACTTTTATGTGACATGAAACAAAAACATAATTATGATCCTATATTTATATGTAGATTGATGAATCAAAATCCAAATCCACTTCCATCCCACATCATATGATATATAAGGAGGAATGTGTAAATAATGATGGGATACTAATAAATGAAAACATAAAAAAGTGTGGGAAACATGTGTAAGTATGACATAATAATTTTTTTTAATTTAAATTGAAATTAAATTACAATGATTACTTATTTTCTTATATTTTATATCTAACATAGTCACATGAATTATCAACACCTATTCCAGATGAAGACCTACTATTGGTGGCCTTGAAGTAGCTAGAACAGTATAGTCATGTGAGAGGTACGAGTTTTGGGGTGACACCCCAAACATTTTTTGAGAAAAAAAACAATAGGAGGACCAAGATATAGAAAGGAAAGAGATGAAAGTAAGAATAACTTCCCTTGAAGAAAAATTTCTTTATCAGATTTAGTTACTATAAAATGTTATGGGGGGAAGAAAATTGAAGAAGTAACTTAAGAAAAACTACTGCTTGAAGATCCCCCTACCCCCATTAGCTTTGAGGCAAGTCATTCCCCTCAAAGAGCTATCTTAGTTGAGGTAATCAATATTCTAATAATTATTTATGAGAAATGTGAATTAGGAAGACACAAATACCTTTCATATACTAATATTCTATAGGGTTAAAATGATTAAGATTTATATCTATCAACACCCACCCATCACCTTATAGTGAGGGGTACGATGTTTAATATCGAAGATGACAAACTACATAACAACCACTTCCAACAGGTCATCTGAGAGTAGCAATTATCATATCTCACAAGCTGAGTGCCAATCTACCTATTCCACTTGATGATGAATATATTCATAGAGTCAACTAAGATATTGGAACGTTCATTTAATGGTCATCATATCTTGTAAAAACACATATCGATAGGGAGATATTCATTTCCAATTTATTTTTCATGCTAAACCTTTAACAATTAATGAAAAAAGGTCTAAATCGATGAATTTTATTATAGACGTACAAATGAAAGGATTTGAAACTAAAGTTTGAATCAAAACCAACTAAAAAAATCAACCAACTAATTGAAAATATATCCTAAAATCACCTTTACCTCGTCCATTGAATATTCGCATTTACTAACATTGAAGGTTCATGCGGATACAAAGTTACAAATTTGTAGTAGTCATGTATTTTTTTTTGAAAAAAAAATGTATAGAGAGGAAGGTAATGAATATATTTCTTTTGAGAATGTAAATGAAATCCTCAACTATGAATGGCCAGGAGCCTCATTTGTAAATGTATGCATGAGGTATGTTTTCATGATTTAACTTTCCAAAAGCTGATATACTATGTTATTTATGACAAAATGCAGTTCATATTTTTTAGGCATATTTATAAATATCAATTTAAGGGATTTCCCCATGATTTTTTTGGACTCATTAGACCTCATTCCACCTCTACGGAGAAAAAAAATAGTATCCAATCAAATAGATGAAATAGTGGAAAACCTGGCCAAATCGTTTGAAAGTAAACTTAGGGATGACATAATCTTCTTAATACCAACAATATAGGGGTAAAATGCTACGATTTAGTCATATCAAATATTTTTTTTCTTTCATTACTTATTCCTTTTTTTTGTTTTTAGGAAACATTGGATGCTCATTGCGGTCAATTTGGAAACTCCAAATATTTATTTCTTGGATTCACTGCATGGATTACCAACAAACTAACCACAAATTATGGAATTTTTCAATTTTTAATACACTACATCCAATATTTTAGAACTAAAAATCAATTTATATAATTTATATTATGTTTTAATGAGGATCCTGTTATTATAGGGTGGTGTGTATATATTGTCTAAATCATGGCATGGGGACAAGCATTGCACACGTGGACCCTGATATGTTCTACAATTGGATAAGTATTAGGGTATATATAATAAGATCTCACTATCCAAACACATATAAAAACAAATTACATATTTTTATAAATGTTTCTATCTTTTCTGAAACAAAAAATGGAAAAGATTATGGTTATTATTGTTGTAAATTTATGAGAGAGATCATATTCCACAAAAAAAATGTCCCTGAGGAGGTATTTTAAAATTAAATTACTATTTCATTTAAAATATTTATTAATCCTTTGTGTATTTATATTTTTCCAGTACTACTAATAATGTTAAAAAAAATCGAATTCTAAAGATGATATAATTTTTCTTAGAAATGAATAGCATCATACCTGATCCTACAATGTACAAAAATAACATGAAGATGTGACTTCCATTGAAGTAATGGATTGTTTCATATTTATGATTAAGTTATTTATTTTTATGATTACTCACATAAGAATTTTTTTCTTATATTGGTGGATTACTTTCATATTTATGGATCAAGAATGCATACAACCATTAGGAAAAGGTGAATTCCTACAACTTATTTAATTAATTTTTCATCACATTATCTACTATTGGTAAGTTATTTTCCCTATTATCTTTATCTCATGCTTATTTAGTTATTTTCATAGATATTTTGAAAATTCATATTTTTCTTTCAACTACCTACAACAAACCATGGAAGAGATAACATGTTTGTTTCTACCAATGTTACCATGCTTTCCATCTCTTTTCTTTATCGAACTACCAACACTGCATATTAATTCAATGTTATTAGCTAAAAAATCACTCTCAAATAAATATTTAGTGTTGGATGTTTGACAATTAAAGACAATGGTAATCATGGTAACATTTACAGTTATGATTATTTTGAGATTTTGGGATGTTTAGGAATCAACAACACCTCAATCTGACACACGGTGTGACCGGTATGACCCGAGGTGCATCTTTTTTTAAATTGACATTAATTTTAGTATAATAGAAAACTAATATAATAAAAAAAAACAAATTCATTAACACTATTTTAATACTTTAATACAATTATCTATAAGTCATTTAAGATGTGTAGGAATCAACTGCACCTCAAACTAATGCACTGTGTGACCAATATAACTCAAAGTGTCTGTTATCAATTTAAAATTGAAATTTTACATCAAAATGTGTCACTAAATGAAATAAAAGAAAAACACTCATATTTTCTTGATAATTTCAGAAATTTACTCATAAATTATTTATGATGTGTAGGAATCATTCTCATGTAAAATCAATACATGATTTGATCGATATGAGTCAAAGTGCGTGATTTTATTTTAAAAATGAAATTTTATTAAAAAAGATAAATGAAAAACTAAAAAATGATAAAAAATATTTTTATTGCTTTGATACTTTTTAAAAACGATCCATAAGTCATTTGGGATGTGTAAGAATTATCTTCACCTCAATCCGATACATAGTGTGATCGATATGACTTCAAGTGCCTCTTTTTATTTAAAATTGACATCAATTTTAGTAAAAAGGAACAAGTGATGTGTTGAAAAAGGATAAAACATATTCATATTGTTTTGATACTTTAGGAAAATATTACACGAGTCATTTGCGATGTGTAGGAATTATCCTCACCTCAATCTGAGGCATAGTGTGACCAGTATGACTCCAAGTTCGTCTTTTTTACTTAATATTTACATCAATTTTTGTAAAAAGGAAAACTAAACTACTAAAAACCAAGAAAACACATTTAGTTTGTTTAGATAATTTAGAACAATGATCCTTGATTCATTTTGGACATTTAGGAATCAGCCACATCTCAATATGATTCACAATGTGACCGATATGAATCCAAGTGCATATTTTTATTTAAAATTGACATTATTTTTAGTAAAAAGGCACATGTGACATAATAAAAACTAAGAAAATGAATTTTTATTGTTTTTATACTTTAGTTAAAAAATCCATGAGTAATTTGGGACGTATAAGAATCAACCGTACCATAATTTGAGGCATAGTGTGACCAGTATAACTCCAAGTACCTCTTTTTTATTTAAAATTTACATCAATTTTAGTAAAAAGGAAAACTGACTCACTAAAAATCTAGAAAACACATTAGAATTGTTTTGATAATTTAGGAAAATGATCCACGAGTCATTTGGTACATATAGAAATCATCCTCACCTCAATATGACACATGATGTGACTAATATTACTCCAAGTGCGTATTTTTATTTAAAATTGACATCAATTTTAAAAGTGGGCTATTATTACACGAATTCTACAAGGAAAATGGATTGGGGACTTGACTCTATGACCGAAACCCCACAAGCCAACCCTCCAGCCACCCCAACCACCTATGGGGAGCAAAACTAACATTAATTTTAGTAAAAATAAACAAGTGACATACTGAAAATTGAGAAAATGAATTTGAATTGTTATAATACTTTAAGAAAATGATTCATGGGTCATTTAGGATGTGTAGGAATCAGTTGAAACTCAATCCAAGGTATGGTGTGACTAGTACGACTTCAAGTGCTTCTTTTTTAATTAAAATTTACATTAATTTTAGTAAAAATGAAAACCGACCAACTCAAAACTAATAAAACACATTCAAATTGTTTTGATACTTTAGGAAAACTATTAATTGGTCATTTGATATGTGTAGAAATTAGCTACACCTCAATCTTATGCACAGTGTGATTGGTATGATCCAAAGTGTGTTTTTATATAAAATTGACATCAATTTTAGTAAAAAGTACAATTGACACACTCAAAATAAATAAAATGCATTCAAATTGTTTTCATACTTTAGGAAAATGATCCATAAGTCATTTGTGATATGTAAGAATCACCCACACCTCAATCTAACACATGGTGTGACCAATATGACTCAAAGTGTCCGTTGTCAGTTTGAAATTGACATTTTAGTTCAAAAAATGTTCCACTCGTTGAAAAATAAGAAAACATGCTCCAATTGTCTTGGTAATTTAGGACATAAATTCATAAGTCATTTGTGACATATAGGAAATACTCTCACATCAAACCGACACATGATGTAACTTGTATGACTCAAAGTGTGTGTTTCTAGTTTGAAATGAAATTTTAGTAGAAATTATAAGTTACATATTAAAAACTGATCAAATGCATTCAGATTGTTTTGATACTTTAGAAAAATTATCCTTGAGTAATTTGTGATGTATAGGAATCAGCTGCACCTCAATCTCACGCACAATGTGATTGGTATAAATCTAAATGCGTATTTATTTAAAATTGACATTAATTTCATTAAAAAGAACAAGTGACATACTCAAAACTGAGAAAATGAATTCAAATTATTATGATAATTTAGGAGAGTGATCCATACCTCATTTGTGATGTGTTGGAATCAAATTTACCTCAATAAAATGCACAGTGTGACTGATATGACTCAATGTGTGTTTTTTTTATTTAGAGTTGAAATTTTTTAATGTATTCATTCATATTAATGTTTAACTTATTTCTTATAATATTTCTAATATAATATTTGTTTTATTATATATTTGGATTCTTTAGCTCAGGTTTAGGAGATTTGTTTGGTAATAGATACTATGGGTGGAACTTTTTGAGAGGAGATCACAGGTGTCAAAGACAAACATTAATGTGTTAAATTGTTTTTGGATAGTAATTGTAAATGTAATTATACAACACATTATTTTAAATGTATATAGAAGTGTTTTTTTGTATTCATGATATAAAATTTATTTCAATTAAATTATATATTTTGTGTATAAGAGGTTTCTGCAGTGTGTTATTATACAAATAGAAAAATGCAATAGATGGGGCCTTTATCAGTGCTATACTAGAGCTGATAAATGAGGTCCTTTATCAGTTCTTTTTTTATCACTGATAAAAAACCCATTTATCAGCACCTTTTTAGCATTGATAAAAGGGACCCATATTTAACGTCATTTTTAGCACTATTTAAAGCCTTTTTTCACACTGTTAAAGGGAATATCAGTAGTAGTGTCATGTTTCTATTTGATAGAATAATGTAAAATTTTCTTTTTATACTATAATTTAAAATTTAATTTTATATGAAACTTTATCTCTCATTGAAAACATATTCCAAATATAAATTTTTAGGCAAGGGAATATGAACCATACCTAATATTCTTAGAGGATTCTTAAATTGAATGATTATTTTCATCCCACATTTCTTATAAGATAGATCAATAAAGATATTTTCTCCAAGATACCAATTACCACCACCATTATACCATTTTATCATTTTAAATTATACCAATTAAATAGTATCAAGGAGATAAAATCATATTCTATAAATCTTTCTCATTTCATGGAATGGTTTTATATTTCATTACATTGTTTCTTCACACCAATTTGCTTCACCAATAAAAAATATTTTTCTTTTATCTTCTATGCTGGTTTAGGATACCAGAAACCCCACAATGTATGTTTATTGGAACAAAAACTCTAGTAATATGTATAAAATATCTATTTATTCACTAAACATGTGTCAAATATATTTTTTCCATCTTATTTTAATCTCTATTTATAGACCCCTAATGATATTAAATTCCAATGGAAAAATTTATAGGAAATTTCCTACATATCCTATACTATCATAAAATGCTATTGAAATTTATATCTACACATGAGTGATTATAAATTCATTGAATAGATATATTCTCATTTAAAATAAGTTGTTGACACTCTGAAATTTTATAAGGTTTATTCCTCAGTGGAATGCATTTATAGCTCTTTTCACAATGAAAACATTCTTTATCATTGAGTAAATTTTCAACGTCTTTTTATCATCTAAAAAATACACCTAGACATATTCATATATTACTTTTGGGATTTAGTTTTTTTGTAAAGAATTTTTTTCATATGTTTAATTTTGGTATTTTGAATTTAAATGTGTTAGTAATCCTCAAAAATACCTTTTCCAAAAAGATTATTTATATCCATAGATCTAATGGATTCAAATATATATATTATAAATGAACCCAAATTATTACTTACTCATGAAATGATACCTTTGGTATTTTGGAAAATCATTCATATTTAGATAAACTTTCAAACATATCTCTTTATATTTATTCGTCTTGAAGTCATCATTGGATCTATCCAACTAAATTTATAAGTTTTAAGTGATCTCACATTGATCCCTCACCATTTGGTTAAAATATTTATTTATCTTAATATCCCAGACTACCAAAAAACATATAGTTGTTTATCATCATGTGTAGTTTTTTACTTCTCATCATAAAATATCATACAAAAAATAGTTTTTAGAAATGTTCAAATTTTTATTTGAAAATATAATTTCAGATTTGAGTTAATTATTTCCAAAAAATATTTTCTAAAAATCAGCTACTTGAACATTTTTTAAATTTGATCTTTCATCTTCATATATATTATGGCGTATGGACCCCTTATAATAACTATGGAAATTCTATTCTTATGGGATGTATTCACTTGAGGTTTTGATCATATCATGTTCTAGAATCAATAAGGATTATTATAAAATAATTTTTTTTTCCTCAATATTATCATTTTTAATGTTTTTTTTCATGTAATTTTTTGAAACTTTTATGTATATCTCATTTATTCTACAAAATATATAACACATTTCTAATTATTATATCATGCCTTACAAAAATTTCTTTATATTTTGAATTTTTCTTCTTCTTATTTAGTTTATCAAAACATTAATAAAATAATTAAATTAAATAATATGAGACTCTTTACTAGATTTATCTATTTTTGTGGATTTTTGTAATGATGCTAGATTTTTATGTATTTTTAATAAATAATTTTTTCTTTTTTTGGGTTTTCATGTATTCTTTGATGGTGTAATAGATTTTTTAATGGAAATTGAGGAATTGTAGAGGATGAGGGATAATGGTGATTTTATTTAGTAGTAGAGACCATCAGGTGTTTAGTTGAATGAAATCAGGCACCCATTGACCCAAACTGAGGAAAGGGGAGCCTCTAACTTGATCAACAGTCTGCCAATGGGTTACCACTGAGTAGCTAGTTTTATTCCACCAATTACCTGATATCTTGAAACTTTTTTATTAATATAGGGTATTTTATTAATTCTATAATAATGATTTTGATTAATATCCCATTCCTCTTTGTTTTTGGTTAGATGAATAGTGTGACCCTTTGATCTACTATTTCATTAGATACCTTGAATTGAGGATAACTCATTTATTAAAATCTATAATGTTTCTCTTATAATTATTTTTTTATTTTTTTGTTTGTTTTTATGGTTAAATTATAGTTATATAATAGGAAATAGAAATTATTGTATTTTTTGAATAAAAATATTATATCAATAATGCATAGTGTAATTTAATTAATTCAATAAAAAATGGGTATTTAAATTATCAAATGATTCATTTGGTTACTCATTATGGTTATTTTTTTGTGAAATGATGAAGGGGGTCTATGTAGTTAATCACATTTATGAATAAACAAATAAAATGTGAACAACATCATGAAGTTCACACTGCACATGACACAACTCATGTAGAGTAATATGGAGTTGACACTATCAACACCACAATACAATAAATTGATAATGTTTAGACATTATCTATGTCCAATAAGTAATATGGCTAGGGGAATCAACCCCACAACCTGCGCCCCACACCCCACACCCCACCCTGCCACCCCAACCACCTGCGGGGGCGGTGTGGTTTTTAGAATTCTTCATACATTATTTCCTAATATAGTAATATAGTGGATTAGATGTTGTGTTTATATCCTCTGTTTGAGGGGGTATAGTAAATAATATAATGGTACTATTTGTGACATACATATATTGTACACTATCATGAAAATTGATAGATCGGAACATTATCATGACACCAATGACGACCTTGATTTTTTTGTGATATGCATCACCTCTCTGTACAAAAAAATTCACATAATGCTACTTATATTGCTGCTCAGGATAAAAATTCTTCATAACACCATTTATATCGTTGATTTTGATATCATTAAATACCAATAAATCTTATGTAATGATGTTGATGATGAGTTGCGAATTGAATGTTCAAAACTTTATAGCTTCACTAAATTCATAAATTGAAGAAATGAAACTTGTGAAATATTTTATAAAAAATACCTAAAAAAATCTGATAACCCTATAACAATATGTATAGATTAAATTCAGTCTATTTGATAGAAAATATAGATACAGAAGTAATGATAATGGATCTGGACTCTCAGTATGATAATGGATGTGAAGTTATATATATGAAATTACACATGGAGTCATTTTAAATCACATTACCTATATGGATTGATCACACAATTGATAAGGTTTAAGAGACTAAGGAAGTATATAAATACAATTTCAATAATATATAGAGGAATATTTTACATTTCTAGGTGATTTTAAATATTTGTAGACTTGAGAAATAAAAACAAATAATTGCTATAAATAATGACTCATGTTCACTATTTCATTTTCCTCTTTGTATTATGACCATACTAGACTAATCAATTTAGTGTGGTTAGGGTGAATTGGATTTGTTGAGCCTAGTTAATTACTAAATATTTTTAATGTATGTTATATCTATTTCTTAATCTTAATGACTTTCTAGAATGATCACCTAGTAATTGATCCTTGGTGGTAAATGAAGTAGTAAAAGTAAATTTTTGGATCAAGTTAGAGAAATTGATGTTATATTGATATAAAAAATGATTTATGTATAAGTTAAAAATATATTCTAGGAGAATTTATATGGAAATATATTGGAGGAACTTGTTGGAGGCTTGAGAAGAAGAACCATGGAAGTCCAAAAAAGGAAGCTAAATTGAAAGAAAAATCTAGAGTGGGTGGTAGCCATGGAGACAATTGGATCCAAATTATAGAGGTGTAGAAGATGTTAGAAATATACATAAGATTAAATTTGTTGTAATTGTGTAAGAATAATAAAGGATTCATCAGTGGGATACCTAAGAATAGATTACACTATTCATGAAGGTTTGAGAGTTAAGGTGGTGGAGTTTCTGGTTTATTTGCCCAAATGGAGTGCTCTTTGTATAGATCTGATGATGGTGGCGCCATATCAACTAGCTAGAATATTCTATAAATAATGGGGTAGCATAAATTTTTTTTATTACAATATTTTAATCATTCTATTCCATAATTAATAAATATTAGAAGTGTATGTCCCATGGAAAAGTATTAAGTTCTAAATTAGGAAATTCCTTTAATATTAAATGTTGGTTTGAGTTTCTTTATTTTTTTACAAGTATGTTTTGGATGGTTTATAAGATCATGGAAGTTTAATGTGAGATATTGGAGGTGGGTTCCCTTATGTAGAAGTTGACATTGGGTACTACTAATTATAAAATGTTTCATCCTTATTCCAGAAGTTTGGTTTTTAAGAAAATTTTATAATTTCGGTTACTCCAAAAAAAGTTATATCAAATATTTGTTATAGAATTCTGGTGATATTCATGTTCTTAATAGTTTTTTGTTTTTGTCATTACCCCCTCCCCACATGGTGTATGTAAAGGTGTTCACGTGATTGAAGAATATTTGTTCGGGGTCCTTTGAGAGATTGAGATGTCTTATCAGAGGCCTTTTGTGAGATCAAGATAGCTTGTTTGAGACCTCTCATGAGATTAAGATGTCATGTTTAAGGGTCTACATGTGATTAATGGTGGTCACATAAAGTGCATAACCCCTTTTTATTAACATCAACACATCATCCCTTCACGATAGTATTCTTACATTTTCAATCTTTTATCCTTTATTTTCCAAGGCTTTCTGCCATTTCCCATTGGGTTTCCTTCATGGGATGGCATGATCAATAAATTAAATCATGATGGCACACATGAATATTAATGGACAGTATCTATTCATGTTTACAATGCATCAAATGATCAAATTAACATTTCAATGGGCTTCCGTAAGACTAGGATAACATGTCTGCAATTATTCAACATATCATGTTTCTTATTCCAAAGGATTCCATGTGATCATGAGAGAATTTTGTGGGACCCATTACAAGATCAAGATGGCATTTCCAAGAGCCTTCTTGTTATCAAAATGACATTCACAAGGACCTCTGTGCGATCAATGGTGATCACATGAGACAGATAAAACCTTCAAAAGAAAAATAGCATAACTATAACTGTTAGATGCCTCATACTTTTTCAACATCATTTCCCTAATTTATAAGGGGATTTGTGTGATTTTCATGAATATGTCTCTAGATGTGTCACATGATTATAGGTGCTCATTGGGAAGGCTCTACATGATCATCCACACTTCTCTGGACACCATCACAAGGACAAGAAGGCCCATCTGAGGGGAATTGTATGATTAGTGGGAATCACCAAAAGGGCTTCATGTGATCATCCATATATCATGAGATGTGTATGATTTTCCATATTTTCCTTCCTAGGGTCATGAGCTCACATGTTATCCTAAATAATACACAATTTGTGTGATATAGTTTCTTGATGTTGGTGTAGATATGAAACTCCTTCCATTTTCTTGTGGAGAAAATAATACCCACAATTAAGGTATTTCTCAAATTCTATAATTGGTTATTCTTATTTGGTGGGATTCAACAAATTCCCCCCTTAGGGTAGAAGTCTATAGGGATAATGACTATGTTCTAAGAAGAATAAATTTTCTCCCAAATATTTGAGGATTCTACTGATTAGTGTCCTAAGTGGCGTTCAGTCCTCCATGCGACCTTTGGGATTCTATGGGATGTTTTGTAAATAGGGCAGCGAGGGGGTGGCTCATTCCACTTGTGACATGAAATCTATATCTATCACTATTTAATATGTCATGTAACTCCATCACAAGACCTCACAGTAAGAACCATTTCACAAGACATCTTCGTAAGAACCATTTCACAAGACCACGTCACAAGACTATTTCACAAGACCTCTTCATCATATTTGATCACATGATCTCAACATGTGAATTCTCTCATTTAAATGAATTTCTTAAACAATATGGGAATCAACTCATGGTAACTTGATTAAACATTGACCCATGATCTCAGCCACATAGATTTCTTGAAGGGTTCTCATGATCAGATGGACTAGTCTCATGATCACCTAATCATTATGAAGTTTTTGTGGCTACCTTAGGGTCATGTGATTTCAAATCTTATAACAGATCATGTGTTCACAAGATGCTTCATGGATCATGCAATTGTGAGACCTACATCATGTCATGAAATCATGAATCCATTTATGGTTCATGCAATTCACCTGATACTATTCGCTTTATGTATCTATTTTGGAAGGTTTACTCACTCATATAACCCGTGATCCTTGTTTTTTATTGATGGATTAATTTTATTTTAAGTATTTAACGAAAGAGGTCACAATAGTGGTGGATCATTAGAATTCCATTATCGCAAGTGTGGAGGCTACATATCATTCTTTGGTTAAGTAATTATAAACTGTAAAGGCCCAACCAAAATTAATGTAATCAATGATAGGGGGAAGGGGTGAATTTGTGATATATTCTTCTTTTATGATATCTTTCTTGGTTAATAACATTTACCTCCTATAAAATATTTATCACATTGTTGAAATTAGAAAATTTGAACATCCATGTGAACATATGTATTTAAAAGGTTCACTACTTAATAAGAGTGTCTATTCTATGGAATGGTTTTGAAATAATTAAATACCACACAATCCACTATAAAAATAATCCTTCTTGTGGATAAAAAAATTATAAATCCCATTTAACATGTGTATCACTATGACCAATAAAAAAGTTCATATTCTTAATCTAGAATGAATGATGTAAATATATTTTTTAAAATGTTTTGAAACCTTGAACATTTGGTTGTGAACATGTTGTTTTTTCTTATATAACCTATACATTTTTAAACCTTAAAAAAATAATTATTCACTTTATTACCCAAAAATAGGTAGTAAAAACTTATTTGAACATTGCACAAAAACTCAGCCTGATTCTCCAGTCTAATTCTTTGGTATGGAATCTTCATTATGGTTATTTAGTCTTGAAACAAGTCTAATTTTCCTGTCTTTATGTAAGTATGATCACATATTTCTTTTCCCAAAACTATAAATCTGATTTCTTAGTCAGATCTAGAAAAACCTTACCATAAATTCTTCTGAATAATTATTTTATTCGGAAAATGTTTATAAAGAAATTATTTCTTGAATCCAACCCTTAAATGCTCTCTCTATCCACCATGTGAACATTTTTTAGAGTATGTTGTACATTGAACTATATTTATAGGTTATATATAAGTGGAAAGGGTTGGAAAAAAATTACACCTTTTAGCTCACACAAATTCTAGAAACTATGAATTTCATTTCCATTTCAACTTCATTTTTACCACTTCTCAATGCTTCTCATCTCTTCTGGATTTTTCTAGAAACCTTATTTTAACTTCTAAAAATTTTATCCTTTTTTATATTTAAAAACAAATACTCATTATAATAGTACTTTTTATTTCATTTTTCTTTATTGGAATGAAAACATATCAAATAGAAGACTTTCCATTTTGATGTTCCAAATCAAATGAAATTGTTATTCCATAAACATTGTTTCAACTTCTATAAAATTTGAATCCTAAAAATATTATGAGGTAAAATTACACATGTTTTACCTTTTAAAAATCTTCCTTTATATGTTTAATAGCTCCTCATGCTTATGAAACTATTTTCGATGAATACCAGCCTCTGATGAATTATTAATGTTTGTATGTATTTTATAGATTGGTCTGTGTTGCTCATCTGAAGGATTATTTTCAAAACATGTCTAATGATACTGGACCCATTTGAGACAAATAAACTTGTCTTGATACCACACTCTGATGTTTCAGATCACATGAAAAGGGATTACTACATTATTGAATTTCATCAGACTGATCGATCTATGAAGCCCTTCAGATTCATTGGTGGTAAGAACTTAGCATATTTAGCAGTATCAACAACTTCTCTTCTTAGTCACACTTGACAACTCTGATCCATCTGATATGATCGAGATATTTGAATGGTATGAATCTAATGGAATTTTTTATTTGATGTTTTATTAGTGTTAACCACATGTTTCATGGATCAGTTTCATATCCCTTCTGACAGATTAAATGCACAAATTGTCTGATGGATCAATATCTACATCGACTTCTTTCACTCGAAAACTTAGTAACTGATAATTCAATTGATGAATCACTTCTTCTGATTGATTAGACCATCCAATGGATCAAATTATTATTAATTTTCCTAAACCTCAATCTTTATTAAATTGAATCTCTCATACCTAAAAAAATTTCTTTGTCTTGTTATCCTTTATATAATGATACGTGTTCAGAAAACTTCAGCTTTTAGAAGCACCACAATTTTTTTTTTCAAATTTCCTTCAAAAACACCTTCTTATATCATGAAATATTCATGAAGTTTAGAAAATTGAGATCTACAAGAATAATATGAACTGAAATCCCCCATTATTTTAAAAATGTTAGATCAAAATTTTCTATACAACTAATGATGTTGAGAACTTTTTTTTCAATAAATAATCATTTTATATAAATTCAAACATCTCAAAATACATTTTAAATATGATTCAACATCCCACTCCATTCATAAAAATTTGATTCTGGACAAAATATGAGTATGATACAGGTGTCCCTAAAAATCATCTCCAGAACAAAAAAACATCAAATGTTGAACTTTCTTAAAAAATATTTGTCTGATCATATGATTCTACTACTTATACATATTATGACCAAACTTTTCACCGTGAAGTGATTTCATAAAAAAAAAACAAAAAAAAAACATTAAACAACTACTTATTCTAACATAAAAAAAACTTCCATCCAACTTGGTCCAAAAAACCTATTGGATTTTTTTGTCAGACAAGGTAAATAAATCACTGAATCTTTATAAACTCATGAAATATTTTACTTATCAACAATTATAATCCTATGTGAGTGAACTCACTAAATGAGACAAGAATCATTAACATTGAAAAAATTCTTTCCATTTACAATGACTTATGAACTTTTCTTTTTACAAGCATCCCACATATTCAAAACTTATTTCTTCTTATAAATACAAGTTCCCTATAAGAACATCAAAAAATTGTTATAATTGTTCACACACTCAAACACCGAGTTCACAACTTTCCCATTTTAATAACTCCCTCTACATACATGATTCTTTAAAAGTTTTAGCTCATACTAATGGATATATATATGAAAATTTTCTCCCACTTGAAAATACTATACAAAGACAAGATGAGAGAGGGGATAGAAACACATACCTCAACCTTGGAGAGAAAGAGTTTGGGCATCCATGTTCAACATCTTTTTGTAAAAAAATTATTTTAATAAAGGTTTTTTTGAAAATTTCATTAACATGTTATATTGTAGGAATACAATCTAGCTTGAGTCCATTCTTCTCCACATGCTTCTTAATGTAGAGATATTTGTGATCAATAATTTTTGAAAGTCAAATTTTCACTATATTTCTTTTGATGTTTATAGAACTATGATAATCACAACCCAAGAGAAGTGATAAATTTACTTTCACTAGAAAATCCTCAATATGAGCCTTCATACATATAAGTTGTGTTTCAAATTTAGTGGCAGAAACATATTCATATTCATCCATTATAAGAGTTATAGAGTTCTTCTTTTTAGTATTCCAACTAACATAAATTCCCCCTAGAAAGAAAAATCCACCAAATATGGATCTTATATCATCCACACTTCTGAACCAACATCAATATTACAACAAAAATCAATTCTTCCTATGTTTGAAAATTTTATAACAAAATTTATTCTTCCTTTGATATATTTGAGAATTATTTTTTTATCTAATATATGAAATTACTTGGGATCACTTTGAAATATTTTACATAATGTAACAACATAAAAAACAACTGGACTTAAACCAGTTTGACATAAAAAACTTATGATCAGATTTTGAAATTATATAAAATCCACATCCTATCCTTCTCTATATTTAGTCAACTTGGTTCCCACCAAAATTGGTGTGGAAATAGTTTTTGAATTCTCCATGCCAACCTTATTAAGATGTTCCTTATCATACATATCATGAGATATAAAAATTTATTTCTTCTTTTGTGATATTTTTAATCCAATAATACTTTTCATTTCACTAAGCATAGACATTTTAAAAAACTTCATTATCTCTACATAATAATTTTCAAAAATTATTTAATCATTCATAGAAAAGATAATATCATCAACATAAAAAATTACAATGAGAAAAATATCCTGATCTTATTTGATATAGAGATTACTATAAACTGTTCCTTTCATGAAATTTAACTTCCTTAATAAGGTATCCAATTTGGAATACTAATATCATGGAGAATTTTTAATCCATAGATGGATTTTATTAATATGAACACATATCTTTCATCTATTCCAATTAAAAATCTACATAGTTATTCAGTATAACATTATTCATCATGTTCTCCATTGATAAATTTTGATTTCACATCCATCTAAAAAAATTATAACTTCATTATGAAGTAAATTCATGAAATAATATGATTATTTTAATACTTGGAAGGTATAAAAAGTATCATCAAAATCAATTCCTTGAATCTTTGAGTAACTTTTTCAAACCAATATTACTTTTTTTTATTATCATTTCACCATCCTCATTAAACATATTTCAAAACACCCACTTTGTTACAATAACATTATTATCCTTTGTTCTAGGTATGATTACCCAATTATCATTCTTCTCAATGTTTTACAACTCTTCATTCATATAATTAATCCATTATGGAGTCTTGAAATATTCATTAACATCTTTCGGATCATCTTTTGGGCACAAAGAAGTATGTGTAACAAAAATTGATGTTCTTCTTGTTTGAATTTTATACTATTAATCACCAATGATGTTTTGAACAATATCCTATTTTTTCAATCTAGGTTGAGATATATGAATTTATTCCTAATACCTATAAATAATTGAGTTTTCTTCATCTATCTGTGTGGGATCACCAATGTTGAAATTATTTTCAACAAGTATTTTGTCTTTTTCATTTTCCTCATTTGTATGTGTTTGTGAAACTTCTTCTTCCTCTATTTTAAGAAATATTACATGAAAAGAATAAAATATAATTATATTATATTTATTGAAATATCTATTCCCTCTACAATATAAAGAATATCCAAAAAAAATCTACTATAACCTCTTTGATCAAAATTTCAATGATTTCAACATTTTTTATTTATAATAAAGGCACGCTAAAACACCCTTAAGTGTTTCTATAATGGAGTTTCATTATAGAAAATTTTGTATGGAGTCATATCAAAACATGGTTTATAGAAACACTAATTATAAATATATACTTTTTACTCATCGCATGCCTCTATAAGTAGTGAGAAAGACCATGTTCAATCAGTATTGTACACCCCATCTCAACTAAAATTCTATTATTCATTTTAAAAACAGCATTATTCTATAGTAGGTGCAATGAACTCATGAAAATTTCCTTGTTTTTAAAAATAACTTCTAAATTATTCATTATTATATTCACCAGCATTATCATTTATCATCTTATTAATATAATATCTAAATTTGTTTCATCTATTCTCTTGAAACTCTTAAAAAAATTTAGAGCTTCCGATTTATTCTTAAAATACATAATAAAAGTAATGAAATTAAAATAATAAATGAAATAGATATATTAATTATATATGAATGTTGATAGTTTAATCATTTTCCCATAAATATTAGAAATAATTAGTTATAGGTGATGAGTTGAATGAATTTCAACTATCTTGTGTACATTGTTTATAATCATATCTTTCTAAAAAAGTAAACAAAAAAATATTCTTCTTTTCATCTTATGAATATCATGAACACTATCTCACTTTTACAACATGATCATATTTCTATGAAACACATTCTCCAATATTTTATGCCACAACAAATTTTCTTTCATCATTCTTAGATAACATGATTTATTTATATCCCAATCATGAAAGAACCCCCCTTTCTAATTTGGAATATTATAAAAATTTATCACTCTTCAACTATTTTCACAAAAAAACCATATTTTCTAAAAAAATACTCATTACCTTATTCACAAAGTTATGAAACAATAAACAATTTTTGTTTCATCCCATAAAAAACAAGGCCTTTTGGATTTCAATATTTCTTCCACAATGATAGCTGATCCAACTCCTTTGATTCTGAGTTACTAATCATTTCCAAACATCATTGTTCATTATTTAAAGTCTTTCAAATTATTTAATATCCTAAAATATCGTTTCATATGTAAGGATCACCAAATATAAAAAATCTTGGGTCATCCTACTTTTGTAGATTTGATATCTATTTCTACAATAATAGTTTTTTTCTTTCCCTTTATCTTAATTCTTATCAAACTTTTGATAATTTTAATAAGCATGATGTTGTTTAAGTAACAAAATAAGACATCCATTAACAATATTTCATGTATTTTCACATCATCCACAAATATTTTTTGGGTGTTTGAATCTATTTTCATCTATCAAACCAACTTTCTCAGAAGTACTTATTTGATAGGATTATCTTCCCCTTGAATTTTTCTTCCTCTATTCATGGGATACTTTTATTCGTGTTTATTGATCCTAAAAATGTTTGATGTATGTCCAAATCCACCCAAAAAATAGAAATATCCATAAAAATAACGTTTTCCTATATAACTTCAATACTTCCTCAAGTTGTGAACATTTTTTCTACAACTTTTATACATTCCACATCAAATATTTATTAATCCCTAATCATCTTGTTATCATTAAAAATATTCTTCTTCAATTTGGATTTCCTCTCATCTTTAATGGAATTAGAAGTAGTAGTAACCCTTTTTTCAGAGTATGAAATTTTAGAAACTTCTGAGTCGTCCATTTTATTGGTGTTGGACATATACATTATTTTCTCACCTTTATTATTAATAGGAACATATGAAATTTTATTTTCAACCTATGAAGATAACTTTTATTTATCTTTCACAGGTTCACACTTTCCAAAACATTTACTAACTTTATAGATTGAGTTCATGAATCTTATAACACCCTACTCAGCTTTAGAGAATATTGTTGAATAAGTTACAACTATTTTTTATTTTCTTTTATCTTCACCTCAAGAGGTTCATTCCATTTATTTTTATAAGATATTTATTAAATAAATCAATCTATTCAAATAATTTATATTTTCCTTCAAGAAAATATAATTGATCATTTGCTTTATAACTTTCCATTTTCAACTACTTGATTTATCTTTCAAGTCTTAAATTATTTCTAGTACATTATTACAACTCTCTTTTCAGATGAAATTCTATTTGAGTCTCTTATTCTTCTTCAAAACTACTACTTTCATCACCATCAAACACTTCATAATTAACTTTTTCAATAACAATATTCTCTCTTGTAACTTTAGTTAATTTTTCAATTTCAACTTCACTATCCTCATATTAATCATCATTAGAAAAAAACCTCTCTTTATGGATTTAGATAACTTTTTCAAATTCCATTTATAATTTTATTTTGATTTTAAACAAGTTTATTTGAATATATTATTGTTTTTATATCAACTTCATCACTTATTCTTCATATTTTTTTGAAGGGAATTTGTAGAAAAATGACCAATGGATCCACATTCAAAAAATTTTAGAGGTTGCTTCACTTTTTAAATTTAGGTAATTATTTTCATATTAAAAAAAAGAATAATAATTCATCAAAATTATTACTAACCTCATTTTTGAATTCAAAATCACCAACTTCTTCGTCTTGAAGAATCTTTTTAGATTTTCCTTTTTTGGATTCTTTGATGAAAATTTCTTAATAAAATTCTGATTTTATTTTCATAACATTATCCCTTTTAATTTCATATGTAATTTTTTTACTATTAAGGTCATCCAGAAATATATTTTTTGGATCTCTATCTTTCAAAGATAAAACTATGGAATCAAACTTGTTAAGAATTATTCATAAGACATTTTCAAAAAAAGTTGAATCATCTGGGTTCTCACCGAGGCATCTTATGGTTCTATTAATATCGTTCACCCTTATAAATAATTAACCAATAGATTCATACTCACCCATTTTTATATCTTCATATGTAAGACTCCATATGTGTTTATTTTCATTCTCTACCTTTGTTTTACCTTTATAGTTGTTTTTCAAATTTTCCTAGAAAACATGGAAGTTAAAACTCCATTCACTCAATGAAATTCACATTCATATAGTGATGAAAGTAATGAATTATTATCCCTTACATCATATTAAATATTCTTCTTAAAAATATATATAAGAGTCACAATATCAAAAATTGGAGGAAATCCATATGTAGAAGTTTCCAAAACATCATAACCTAGATACATAAGAAACTGAAACATGTTATCTTTCTAGAAATGATTGTTATTTCTGTCGAAAAAATGAAATCCATTTACTCTTTAAAAAATTAAAATTCTCCAAAACAACTTCATATAAAAATATTAATCAAAGTAGTAAAAGAAGGGAACCTTCAATCTAATACGAGTTCAAAAGGCCCAACTATAATTAATGTAAACACTAAGAGGGGGGGGGGGGGGGGTTAATAAATTATATCTTTTTCCTTCATGTTATATTTCTTGTGTAACAACCTTCACCCCTTGTAAAATATTAATGAATTTTATAAAATCTAAACATTCACACATTCATTGAAACATAAGTATTTACAAGTTTCACTACTCAATAAGTGTATCTAGTCCTCATCATGGTTTGGAAATAATCTAATACCACAAAGTCCACTATATAACAAACATTTTGTTTAGATACAACAAGTAATAAATACTATTACACTTTTGTATCAATAAGATCAATATAATAGTTCATGTAATTCTTATAGAATACAATATGTAAAAATGTTATTGTAACATGTTTAGAAAACATATATTTTTGGTTCAGAACAAGTCAATGTTCTACTTCTAAATCCTCTATATTTGAAACTCTTCATAAAACAATTCATCACTTTCTTACCAAGTAAGAAGTAAGAACAACTTATATAGAATTTTTACAAAATCTCATTCCGATTCTTTATTCTGATTCTTCAATATGAATGATTCTATCTGATTGATCTGTCTGGAAATAAGTATGATTCGATTTTATTGAAGATGGTCTGATAATTTTTTTCTTTTCCTAAAATTATTAGTATAATTTCTCATTCTGATTTTGAATAACATGAACATAACTTATTCTGAACTCCCCTTCTGTATGTAAATCATTTCTCAAGAAATTATGTTTAAAAACCAAACCTTCAGTGCTCTTGATTGCTCCCACACATGTACAATTTTTAGAGTATGTTGTGCATTGACCTCTTTTTACAAGATTCCTAGAAGTGGAAAGGGTAGGAAAAAAAATTCACTGTGTTACTCATAAAAATTATAGAAACCTTGAATTTCATTTCCACTTCAACTTCATTTTGACCATTTCTCAATGATTCTCAAATCTTACATATTTTTTATTGAAACTTTTAGAATCTTCTCAAAACTGCAACCTTCTTCTAATTTACAAATGATTCTTCAGTATTTAACTATTTTTATTCCATTATTCTTGATCAAATTTAAAAAATGTAAAACATAAGAAATCCAATTATAATGTTCCAAACTAATAGAAACTTTTCTTATATAAACATTTTTTCCACTTATATAGACTACCAAACCTGAAAATTGTCTAATAAAAACTTTAACATGTTACACCTATTCAACACCATACTTTAAATGTTCAAAAAATCCTCAAACTAATGAAATTACATCTAATGGAGACCAACCTCTATTGACTTATCAGCATCAGTATGCATCTAATGGATTGGTCTCTATTTCCCATTTGATGGATTGGTTTCAAATCTTTTCTGATGTAACATGACATAATTAAAAAAAATCATGAAGTATTTAGACCACACTCGAATGATTTAAATCACATGAAAATTGATGAATTCATTGTTTTATTTCATAAAATGGATCAGTCTCAAAATCCCATGATTAATCAGTGCCAACACCTCAACTGATTGATCAATGTTCAAAAATTATTTTCATAGTCACACTTAAATTAGATCCTTCAGATATGATCTAGATAGTATGATGGTATTCCGCTGATGGAATTATACAACCAATATTTTATCAGTTTCAACAACATGTTTGAAATATCAGTGTTATAGACCGTCTAATGGATCAGTGGAATAACATGTTCTATGAAACTGTATCAATAGTGACTTAATTCACTCTAAAACTTAGTAATTAATGATTCATTTGATGAATCGATTCTTTTCATGGATCATCCCATCCAATGAATCATAGGATCATTACTTTTTTAAAACGTCTATCTTTAAAAAATTAAAACTCTCAAACTTTAAACAACTTCTATTTCTAGTTCGCATTGATCTAATAATATGTGCCTAGAAAACATCAACATCTAAAAACACAAGGAAAACACATTTCACTTTTATTTCACAAACTTATTATTATATCATAAATTCTTCCTAATGTTTGAAAATTGAGATCAGTATAGAATATTTTTAATTTAACTCCCCCTTTCTTTCAAAAATCATGGATGAAATGTTTTTAAGAAACTTATTAGGTTGAAAACATTTTTCATAGAAATACATCATCAGATTTAATGTCTAACATCTTAAAATTAATTCTGAATATGATAAAACATCCCAATATATTTTAAAAACATTCATTCCAGACAAAATATAATTTTGATACATGTTTTATAAGAAAAAAATATCCAAAACAAAAAAAATGACGAACTTTCATAAGAAAAATGTATCTAAACATATGACAATGGTACTGCTTCATGTGATCACCAAAACATTCACAGTGAACATATTTATTGAAATGACAACAAAAAACAAAAAATTCAGAAACCACTTGTTCTATTATCCTTCTATCATCTATTTAAAGATCCATAAATTTCAAGGAATTTTTTTTCTTAATTTCTTTGGGATTTTACGAGTACGCAGTTTCTGACATCACCTGATTCCGAGGCCCGGTGTGCCCGAAATAATTTTACAAAGCTTAGCTCAGCTACGTTCAGTGAACGGACGAGCGGGTTTTTCTAACTTTTGATCTGGTCCTCGGAATTGAAATCCAAGGGCACCGATGAAACCACAATGCCGGTATTTTCTTAGGAGAATCTTTTCTGAAGGTGTGTTTTCTCGGGAGGAGTTGTTTAAAAAAATGTGGTTTAATTGAAGAGTGAAATAAAATATGTGTTACAATTTTATTTCTTTTCTAAGTGGTTATAACCTATGTGTGGAAGTTGGGGGTGGGACCCACTAGGTTGCTAACTTCTCTTGAGAGGATAAAGGATGGGTGGGGCCCACATGAGCCCCCATCTTTTCACATTCCCCATAACCCCTTAAACTCCCTTTAAAACTCCCTTGTTTTTAATTATGTGGCTCCTCCCCTGCCACATTAATATTGCCAACATAACACCCCATTTAATTTGACAACTCAATATTAATTAATTAAGTGAATTCAATTTTGAATTTTTTTGAGTTTCTGAAAAGCATGGTAAAAGAATAAAATAAGGGGAGGCCTTATTTTATTAGGTTGGCTTGTTGTGTGAGGATATTGGGAAGAGAGCTCTATGTTCTCTTGAAGAACTTCATCCTCAATGAATAATGACAACACATCATCAAGGATCGTCGACTCGGCGACCCGGTTTCTTTTGTCTTCTTCTTCCTCCATGATAAATGAGGAGGCACAGATGCGGGAACTCGCCAACGACGTTACACCATTCAATATTCTCTCTGCGTCAAAGGAAGGGAGACGCCGCTTCCTCCTCGGACGCTCTCTGTCGACGTTTACAAAACCCCACCCTGCAACGCCGTTATTCCGCGATGCTCATCATTTGACAACTTGTGTTGAGGTAGGGATTAAGTTCAATTTTATTTAATTAAAATTGCGCTTTGTTTGTCATTGATAATTCTCGTTCTTTTGGCCGCATGTTATCGACTTAACGAGAGGAGATCAGACCGCACAAACATGACCAATCCTCCTTCCCTTTTTTGTTGATCCTCGTTGAACTTGCGGCGAAGGCGGCGTGGTTCCGATGCACCACACGGGAATGGAAAGAACCGAGACCGAAGCGGGCCGTGGTGGAGGTGTGCGGCGCCGTCGCGCCGCGCCGGTGAGACCGAAGGGGGCCGCGGCGGAAAGGCATGGTGCCGTCGCGCTGTGCTAGAGCACCAAGGGGCGACGACCGGAGCGGGCCACGACAGAGGGTCGTGGTGCCGTCGCGCCGCGCCGAACGGACGGAAGCCGCGACCTAAGGCCGCGGCGGTTTAGCTGGAGGCGGTCGGGCTCGGCCGGCCGCCGACACACCCTGGAGGTGGGACCCCTGCGGGTCCCGCGTGGCTCTACCGGCCGGCCATAATGGCCGGTTGTTACCTAGGAAAACCAGGGGTTGAATCCCCCGACCAGCAAGCAGGGCGGACCCCACTGGGTCCACCGTTTGGTTCTAAGGGGGCGGCACCCCCCTTCGCACCCCGCTCGACCGATAGACAAGCCGAACCACGACCGGCTTTCGAGCTAGGCCGCAGGCCATGCAGACCGGGCCGGGCTGCGCCCGATTGGGCCGGACCTGGACCCGGGTCGGGTCGACCCGGTTCGGACTGACCTAGGGGGTATTGGGCCGGGTCGGACCGGGCCCAAACCCCCTATTTTCAGACAGATTCGTTCAAACACCCATAACTTGGGCTACAGACCTACGATTGACACACCGTTAGTTGCGTAGCGATACTTGGATCAAGAAGGTCGTTTATTTATATTAAAATCAAGGTTTTGGTGAAATTAGTGTATGGATGGGTTGGTTCGAACACAAAACCAATCGGGCCCTCGGAGCGGAAACACTTATAACTTGAACTCTGGATGTCTGATTGACGTGCCGTCGACTTCATTGAATTCCTCTTAGTGAGGCAGTTCTTTTGGCTTACTCTGCTTGAGGTTTGGACTCAGCTGGAGTATGGTCGGGTTGGTTTTAGCTTAAAAACCAACTGGGCCCCTGGGACGAAAAAACCAATAACTCTCAGACCGGGTGTCCGATTGACATTCCATCTGTCGCGTTGAGTTCCTATTGATGAGATGGAACTTTGGGATACATCAACTCCGGACTTCTTGATAGTTGATGTATCGACCCCTTGGCTCGTGGAGCGGACCCTCTCGGAATTGAGCGTGCTGTGTGTGGGAACCCTAGAGCGGACTGCGACTGTGATGAAGATAACGACTTCCGTACAAGGATCCTCCGTGGGTTCGATGACGACATCTACCGTACTGGGATCCTCCATGGGTTCGATGATGACGTCTACCATACTGGGATCTTCTGTGGGTTCGATGATGACGTCTACCGTACTAGGATCCTCTGTGGGTTCAGCAGCGTTTTCGATTGTACTTGGATCCTATGTGGGTTCGGCAGCGATGAATACTATACTTGGATCCTCCGTGGGTTTGGCAGTGACGATGACTTCTGTACTAGGATCCTCTGTGGGTTCAGCAGCATTGTCGACTGAACTTGGATCCTCCATGGGTTCGGCAGCGATGACTACTATACTTGGATCCTCCATGGGTTCAGCAGTGACGACTTCTATACTAGGATCCTACGTGGTATCGATAGAGGAGATGATTCAGAGGATACATCTAATCATCTCCACCTATCTTCAGAAGTAGTATTCCTATGTGAGATGAGTCTTGATTTTCAATCATTATCATTGATATGATTGACTTATTTTCCTGTGTGGGATGTGTTGTGCTTTCCTGTGTGGACTGGGTTGTGCCTTCCTGTGTGGACTATGAGGTACTTGGGCTCGAGAGATAGAGCCGAACTGGGTTTGATGACTTAGGTATATGTATGGGAATATACCTAAGTAGGTTTTTTTGTTATCTCGTGTTTGTATCTCTCCTTTGTTTTTTATCCTTCGTGGATTCTGGGAGACCTTCGGGGGTCTTGGGGTCCCTAATGAGTATCTTATACTCACCCCTACACGGGCTATGCCCGCACCTCGTTGTGTTGGATACAGACGACGGATAGTGCTGACAGAGGCCGAGTGTTCGAGGACTGGATGGTACCAGGAGGTGGACCTCATGAAGAGTTAGTATCCGGTGGTGGACTTCACGACGAGACGATACTCGGAGGTGTTTGACGGGCGAGAGTGTTGTAGAGGCTATATGTACCTACCTTTCAGGTAGGATCCGTGGTGGACGATCCAGGAGCTGCGCTATCTGTACCTACCCTTCGGTAGGATTCGAGGTTGACGACCCAGGAGTTGATTCTATCTTCTAGCTGTTGTCTTTTCTGTTGTACTTTTGTTCAGTTGTAGCTGTACCTTTTCAGTTGGGTTTGTATTCTGGCCCATTTACTTTTCAGCACTATCTTTTATACTTAGTGTTTTACTTCCGCTTGTTCTCTGTTTGGATGTGGTATGTTTTATAAAGGCAATGCCTTCCCAGTTATTGGGATTTACGCCTTTGGTGCTAGTCTCCATCCCCTGGCCTATGGAAGGCGGGCTTGGGGTAGTCACGGGATGAGCCCTGAGGACGGGTCGTGACAAATTGGTATCAAAGGAGTCGATTCTACCGTAGAACTCAGGACTTTGATAATTTCTTCTCTGTGAAGCAACAATGTTTAGAGTATTGAGTGTGGTTATCAGTCCAGGGAGTCCAGTGTTGGTGCGGAGGCTGATGTATCCATACACCAGGACCCTGAATTCTGATTTCCGACTAATTGCACGAAAACATTGATTGCATGTGTGTTTCAAAATTTTTCTTTGTGATTACTTTGTGTCATCTTACCAGGTATACTGAATTAACCATGGCGCACCTGTTTCTTTTCAGGATGGCCCCATGACGGTAGCCAGCTAGGGTTCCCAGTTATGTGCGAGATGGTATCCCACCGAGCGATGAGGCCTCGATGCAGGGCCCCATTACAGCGGATGCACCGACGGTACCTCTACCCACCGAGCCACCGATGTCACAAGCCCCAACAGCTGATAGTGAACGTCGTCTGAGTGCACTGCACGAGTTTCAGCATCAGAGACCGCCCAGGTTCCATGGGGAGATGGACCCTCAGGCAGCCGAGGATTGGCTGTAGGCAGTTGTTCGAGTCTTCAGATTAGTAGGGACACCAGCTGACCTCATGGTTATCCTTGCGACGAGTCTCCTGCATGCGGCTGCAGGTAGATGGTGGATCCGGATGCTCCAGGTGCACGATGAAGCATCACTTATTTGGATGGACTTCTAGAGCCTCTTCCACTCAGAGTTTGTTCCAGCCACCCTCCGTGTAGTGCACATTCAGGAGTTACTACAGCTGCGGCAGGGAAGCATGACAGTAGCCCGGTACTCGGCGAGATTTACCGACATCTCTCGCTACTCCACAGATATGGTACGAGACCCGTTCTTCAGGGCCTGAAACTTCGAGCAGGGACTAAGGAATGAGATCAAGGATTCAATGATCTCCCTCAACATCCCAACGCAGGCGGGGGTGCTGGAGAGAGCCCTTGTAGTGGAGAGTTTTCTCACTGAGCAGTCACCAATGGTGAGACCCTCCGCAGGACGACCCGCAACGGAGTCTTATGAAGCCGACAGTAGACATATGATGCAGAGAAACAAGTGGGACAGACCATCAGATGGGCATTCTCAGGATACATGTTCGGTTGTGCGGGGCACACAAAATAGAGCCAGCCACATGAGGAGCAGACAATGCTATGCATGCGGAGGGCAGGGTCACATGGCTCGAGACTGCCCGACCCGCCCTGCAGATGAGCAGCAGGCGGTAGAGGGACCTCCCAGGTAGAGGTTTGACCATGGAGGTCTGCAGGGAGTCGACGGATGAGGCAGAGGAGCTGGCCAAGCAGTGGGTGGTGGGCGACGCTTTGAGGCCCTACCACCACCACCACCAGGAAGACCACCCCAACCGTAGGGAACGAGTGGATAGGGGAGAGCTCAGTTTCAGGCAGCTAAGGCCTACGACCATGGACCTCCAAGTGCATATGGACTGGAGTGGGACTAGCTCCAGCCATGGATACTTTTGTTCATGATGCTTCTAGCTTTGTTGATGTTTTGTTTATGGATACTTTGTGTCTTTGTACCTTGAGATGCAGTAATAAAAGACACTTGTTCTTGTAAAGTTTTCTTCCCTTTCCTTTTTATATAGTTGATACTGAGAGGTTCTGGTTAAAACCGTTGACTTGACCATCACTTTCGAGATTCCTACTGGAGGAGACCTAGTGACCACACACTGCTTCCGATAGTGTGACTCGACCCTTGGAAGCGAGAGTAACGGTTAGATCTCTTGGTAGTAGCGTTGAGGCCTTACGATGTTGTCCATGGAATGAAATAGTACCATTCATGTCAGGATTGACTGTATTAGGCAAAGGACGTGGTTCATCCAGGGGATGAGACCAAATTTCTCTTTTCGGTAGAGGAGGAATCTCAGCAGCTCTTGTAGATCGTAGATGAAGAAGGGTGGAGTTGAGTTATTACAAATGGCTAGTCTCACCCATTGTTCTTCGAGCGAACGGTTTACGGTTCTCGCCAACTCAATAGTCTCAGGTGTATCTTTTCTCAGAAGGACATGAACTTGAAATAGCGGCGATGGCTTGAGTTCCTCAGGACTATGACATCGAGACAGTTTATACTCCTGAGAAGGGGAACGTTGTAGTAGATTCTCTTAGTAGGAGATCGGGAATTCAGCTGTTAGAAGTAGCGAGACAACAACTGGCCACGTTTTCAGATATTCTTTGTGGATAGTGTTGGAGTGAGTACGTGTAGAACCAGAGATGGTTCAGGCTACGACGGAGAAGGTGTAGATCATCCAAGAGTGGATGAGGGCTTCTCAGAGCTGATTGAAGTCCTATGCTGACAGGAGGCGGGGACCACTGGAGTTTGAGGATAGCGACCACGTTTTCTTATGGGTCTCACCTCAACGTGGATTACAGAGATTTGGTAGGGGCAGAAAGTTATCTCAGCGGTTCATCAGACCTTTCCAGGTTCTCAGCAGGATAGGTGAGGTGGCTTATCGCCTGGCACTTCTACCTCAGTTGCACCAAGTGCTTGACGTCTTCCACGTATCTTAGCTGAAGAGATACGTGCATGACCCGACACATATCATTGATCATAGGGAGATGGACATAGATGAAGGGGCGACTTTTGCAGAGGTTCCGGTAGAGATCGAGGATCGACAGGAGTGGGTCCTAAGTGGATGGTCGATTCCTCTAGTGTGCATCAGATGGATGAACGAGAACCTTCAGAAGAGCACATGGGAGCGGATGCTCAGATGCGTGCACAGTACCCTCATTTGTTTCCCTAGATTATGACGTAGCTTTACGGGGACGTAAATCCCTGAGGTGGGAGTAATGTAAAGACCCATAAATTTCAGGGAATTTTTTTTTCTTAATTCCTTTGAGATTTTACGAGTACGCAGTTTCTGACGACACCTGATTCAGAGGCCCAGTGTTCCCGGAATAATTTTCAGAAGTTTAGCTCGGGTACGTTCAGTGAACGGACGAGCGTATTTTTCTAACTTTTTATCCAGTTCTCGGAATTGAAATCCGAGGGCACCGATGAAACCGCAACGTTGATTTTTTCTTAGGAGGACCTTTTCCGAAGGTGCGTTTGCTCGGGATGAGTTTTTTAAAGAAATGTGGTTTAATTGAAGAGTGAAATAAAATATGTGTTACAATTTTATTTCTTTTCTTATTGGTTATAACCTATGTGTGGAAGTTGGGGTGGGACCCACTAGGTTGCTAACTTCTTTTGAGAGGATAAAGGATAGGTGGGGCCCACACGAGCCCCCTTTTTTTCACATTCCCCATAACCCCTTAAACTCCCTTTAAACCTCCCTTGTTTTTAATTATGTGGCTTCTCCTCTTCTACATTAATATTTCCAACATAACACCCCATTTAATTTGACAACTCGAGATTAATTAATTAAGTGAATTCAATTTTGATTTTTTTTGAGTTTTTGAAAAGCATGGAAAAAGAATAAAATAAGGGGAGGCCTTATTTTATTAGGTTGGCTTGTTGTGTGAGGATATTGGGAAGAGAGCTCTAAGTTCTCTTTAAGAACTTCATCCTCAATGAAGAAAGACAACACTTTGTCAAGGATCGTCGATTCGGCGACCTGATTTCTTCCGTCTTCTTCTTCCTCCAAGATAAAGGAGGAGGCACTGACGCGGGAACTCGCCAACGACATCACGCCATTCAATCTTCTCTCAGCGTCAAAGGAAGGGAGATGCCGCTTCCTCCTCGGACGCTCTCCGTCGACATTTACGAAACCCCACCCCGCGACGCCGTTATTCCATGACGTTCATTATTCAACAACTTGTGTTGAGGTAGAGGTTAAGTTCAATTTTATTTAATTAAAATTGCACTTTGTTTGTCGTTGAGAATTATCGTTCTTTTGGCCGCATGTTATCGACCTGACGGGAGGAGATCAGACCGCACAAACATGGCCGATCCTCCTCCCCTTTTTTTGTTGATACTCGTTGAACTTGTGGTGAAGGCGGCGCTGTGCCGATGCAACACACGGGAACGGAAAGGACCACAGCCGGAGCGGGCCGCGGTGGAGGTGCACAGCGCTGTCTCACCGTGACGGTGAGACCGAAGGGGGCCGCGGTGAAAAGGAGCGGCGATGTCGCGCCGCGCTGGAGCACCTCGGGGCCGCGGCCGGAGTGGGCCACGGCGGAGGGGCGCGGCGCCGTCGCGCCGCTCCGGATGAGCGGAAGTCACGGCCTAAGGCCGTGGTGGTTCAGCTGGAGGAGGGAACCCTGCGGGTCCTGCGTGGCTCAACCGGCCAGCCATAATGGCTGGCCGTTACCCAGGAAAACCTGGGGTTGAAACCCCCGACTAGCAAGCAGGGCAGACCCCACTGGGTCCGCCATTCGGTTCCAAGGGGGCGGCGCCCCCCTTCGCACCCCGCTCGGCCGAGAGATGAGCTGAACCGCGGGCAGCTTCCGAGCCGGGCCGCCAGCGCCGGGCCGGGCCGCACCAGTGTCGGGCCAGACCCAGACCCAGGGGGTATTGGGCCGGGTCGGACCGTGCCCAAACCCCCTATTTTCAGACAGATTAGTTCAAATGCCCATAAAATCGGTTACGCACCTCCGATCGACGCACCGTCAGTTTATTAGCGATCCTTGGATCAAGACGGTCGTTTCAATATATTACAATCAAGGTTTCAGTGAATTTTTGGTATGGACGGGTTGATTCGAACACGAAACCAACCAGGCCCTTAGAGCGGAAACGCTTATAACTTGAGCTCCGGATGTCCGATTGACGTGTCGTCGACTTCATTGGATTCCTATTAGTGAGACAGTTATTTTGGATTACTCCACTCAAGGTTTGAACATAACTGGAGTATGGTCGGGTTGGTTTTATCTTAAAAACCAACCGGGCCCCTGAGACGAAAAAGCCAATAACTCTCAGACCGGGCGTCCGATTGACGCGCCATCTGTCGCGTTGAGTTCTTATTGACGAGACGGAACTTTGGGATACATCAACTCCAGACTTCATGACAGTTTATGTATCAACCCCTCGACTCGTGGAGCAGACCCTCCTGGAATCGAGCGTGCTGTGTGCGGGAACCCTAGAGCTGACTGCGACTGCGACGAAGATGACAACTTTCGTACAAGGATCCTTCATGGGTTCGACGACGATGTCTACCGTACTGGGATTCTCCGTGGGTTAGACGACGATGACGTCTACCGTACTGGGATCCTCTGTGGGTTCGACGACGACATCTACCGTGCTAGGATCCTTTGTGGGTTTAGCAGCGTTGTCGACTGTACTTGGATCCTCCGCGGGTTCGGCAGTGATGACTACTATACTTGGATCCTCCGTGGGTTCGGCAGTGACGATGACTTATGTACTAGGATCCTCTGTGGGTTTAGCAGCGTTGTCGACTGAACTTGGATCCTCTGTGGGTTCGGCAGCGATGACTACTATACTTGGATCCTCCATGGGTTCGACAATGACGACTTCTGTACTGGGATCCTATGTGAGATCGGCAGAGGAGATGATTCAGAGGCTACATCTAAACATCTCCACCTCTCTTCAGAAGTAGTATTCCTATGTGATATGAGTCTTGATTTTCAATCATTATAATTGATATGATTGACTTATTTTCCTGTGTGGGATGGGTTGTGCTTTCCTGTGTGGAATGGATTGTGCCTTCCTGTGTGGACTAGGTTGTACTTGGGCTCGAGAGATAGAGACGAACTTGGTTTTATGACTTAGGTATATGTATGAGCATATACCTAAGTAGGGTTGTTTGTTATATCGTGTTTTTATCTCTCCTTTGTGGTTTATCCTTCGTGGATTCTGGGAGACCTACGGGGGACTCGGGGTCCCTACTGAGTATCGTATACTCACCCCTGCATGGGCTATGCCTGCACCTCGTTGTGTTGGATTCAGATGATGGAATCGCTAACAGAGGCCGAGTGTTCGAGGACTGGATGGTACCTGGAGGTGGACCTCATGAAGAGTTAGTATCTGGAGGTGGACTTCATGATGAGACGATACTCGGAGGAGGTTGACGGGCGAGAACATTGTGGAGGCTATCTTTACCTACCATTCAGGTAGGATCCGTGGTGGATGATCCCAGAGCTGCGCTATCTGTACCTACCCTTCAGGTAGGATTCGAGGTGGATGAACCTGGAGCTACTTCTATCTTCCAACTGTTGTCTTTTCCATTGTACTTTCATTCAGTTGTAGCTGTACCTTTTAAGTTGGGTTTGTATTCTGGCCCATTTACTTTTCAGAACTATCTTTTGTACTTAGTGTTTTACTTCCACTTGTTCTCTAGTTGGATGTGTTATGTTTTATAAAGGAAATTCCTTCCTACTTATTGGGATTTACGCCTTTGGTGCTAGTCGCCAGGCCCTGGCCTATGGAAGGCGGGCTTGGGGTAGTCACGGGACGGGCCCCGAGGATGGGTCATGACAATCTAGAAAAACATTTCCAACCAACCTGGTCCCAACACAAAGAAACTTGATAAACTTGATGGGGATAAAACTTATTAAATATCCTGTTAAGTAATTATAACCTCTTTATAGGTTTGGAATTAAAAATTATGATCTTATCCTTTAAATGTAGTAATCTATTGTGCCTCTATATTGGGTCCTAAGTACCCATAATACTTTCTGGGAAAATATATCCCATATGGTTCATTTTATCATTGGGAAAAAATACTCAGATGGGTACATACAAATTTTTTTCCAATAAACTTTGGAAAGAATATTCAAAAATCCAATTAGGATATCTGCATGTACCACTCAATAATATGTAAATATTCAAAAAACTAGAAATTTATATGGTTTCCTAATTGGGGCCTTATAAAATGATGTATCATTAGAATAGATTGGCTCTAGCCCTTCAAGGTGCAATAAATTGCTTTGGAATATTCCATAGACTATAAAAATAATGGGATGTGTGATGTGATATAGATATACCAAACCATCACCTACTATAATGAGGACTTTATGGAATATAGATCAAAATTATGGAGTCTAGATACAAATACATTATACCAAGTTTATTGGTAAGTAGAAATAAATATTTTTGATTTCTATTATATTTGTGGCACACCAATTTTATGAGAGTTGTATGATGAGTTTTCCCCTTTTTTCAGTGTGGGATGACATAAATATGACCACTAACATTGCAATGGAGTTGATTAGGTTAGATGAAAATGACCTTGGGAAGGCCCTACATCCTTGGTAAAATATCCAATTTAAGTAATTGGTGGGATATTTTATCAAGAAAGTTCATTCTAAACCCATGGACAAAATTCTAAAGTACTATCTGATAAGGGATTAAAGCAGTTCTAATGGTGACTATTAACCCACAATTGAAGAGGGTTCATTTACCAACTAGGGGTGTGATGTTATTCCTAACATTGATCAAAATGTTTAGTTTTCTAGTTTCTTTCCATGTACCTAAGAAGGTACCTTATACCAACAATGGAGAAGGGTGGATTCAGAGTTTCTATCATTATAATGGCAGCCGTTGTGGTTTGAGGGGGGATCATTGAGTTATCCCTTCCTATGTTTGAAAAACTATACCACCACCTGCACCACATTTATAGGGTATGATCCCCACACTGAATCTACAGTCCCCACCATGCGCTATGAGACTGGACGAGAGCTCTTAATGGTGACTATGAAAACTTGAGCATCCAGAATATCCCCAAAATTCATTTCAAACCCCTTTTTCAATACAGTAGTGGGGTGAGTGATATCACATTAAAGGACTAGAAAATCAAGGTCTTTCTGTTCCTTCATGAATTATTCTCCTTCAAAACCTATGAGATGATTCCCATTGGTAGTATTGTTGAAAATGGTGGGGTTAACCTTGAGGCTCGAGACTTTATGATTTCAATTTATGGGAGAGTCTTTTATACCCAAATTTATGGTAGAAATATATTTGAATTGTATGTACCTTGTAAGTTCATTCATCAGTTTTAGTGTATTAAAAAAAATTCCCTACCCACCTTTATGTTCAGTCTGAAAATCATCCAATTGTATGTTTCCTATTTTAGTTGATGTTTACCAAGAAAAAGACTCCAATTCAAATAGACTTCTATTAAAATGATTATGAGATCAGTTTGTACAAGCAATATAATTATATTTGGATCTTCTTGTATCTGAATAGTAAATTATTCACATGAATAACTAAGTCTATGAAGTTGAAAACAATTATTAAAGCTGATATGATCCCTGGGAAGAAACTCACTTCAAGGGGACTGAAAACCCTTGAAATTACTTATAAAGAAGTGAAAATTTACCATCAGTTTCATTTCTAGTAAAAGTATCTACTAGAAAAAATTCAGTGAGTGAAGTGCATGTGATTTAATCCATTTCTACATAGTTATTTTCTATTATATTTTAGTGATGGATGATCTGGAGGGTAGAGAACTCATATGCTGAGCTCTTCAGAATACCATTCCAAGAGAAAATACATTTAGAAGGATTTAATAATGTTACTTCTCTCAAAGGTGTTTCTTTCAAAGTCTATCCCACTGAGGTGAAGAATTTTATTTGATAACTCAATGCGATGATGGAATGTTTGAAGGGTCAGATATAATACTCACCTCTGGTGTAGCGAATCGTGGTTCAGGGAACGATGGAGTTTATCACAGATAAAAAGGGCCATCCCATTATCAAGGTAGTGGTAAGAGTGGTCTTTCTACTATATTCAAATGGATATGGGGTCTTTCTGACTGTACTAATGGATTTTATATTTCTATTGATATGGATGGAATCTTCAACATACCGGTCAATCCCTCCATCCCTAGTATATTATCCTAGGGGTAAGACTATCAGATATGACTTGAGAACTAACTGTGGGAGAAATAATGAGGATTACCTGGGTCAAATGGCTCTGATGAGAGTAGCGATTACTATACCTAAGGCATCATAGTATACAATTCCATCAATTTCATCCTCAACACCATTGGCATCGACACCTTTTTAGGGCCCTTCCTATGAGAGGAAAGAAAAAATTAATCTTTCCAAATTATCAAATCCCTCTCACCCATAATCCTCAAGAAAACATTCCACTTTACTCATTCCCTATTTTGACCATTCTAGTAACTCATTATAGTTTTTTAAAAATGTGCATTTCCTAGTTGAGCTCACCTAGAGAAAAATACATCTATTCCAGAGGACTTGGGTGAGTGTTATGTTTTTCTAGTAGAACCATAAATATCGGTATCAACCCATAAAGAAGTAGAGATGGTTGAAGTGATAGCTTAGTTAGGCCTTGTACCTCCGGTTGATGTTATAGTGGTCGTGCAATTTGTCCCGAAAAGGGAGAATACACTTCTAGAGGAAGTGGATTCTAGTATCAATTTCACTACTAATTTAGATTTTATGGAGGCATCTATTGGGACCACTTTGTGTATGAAGATTGTATTTTTTGTCAACAGTTTTCAATACCCATCAAAATGAAGAAAGAGATGAAGAATGACTAAAAAGTTAGTAGATATTGGATGGAGTGAGTTTTCTTGGATAATTGTTATGGAATCATAGCATTGGATGTCATACTTGAGAAATTCTCAAAGAAGATCAATTCAGACGATTGTTGAACTGATACTAAGTTCAAAGAAATTGTGTCAAAGGTTACACATTGTTTAAAACAATGAAGAATGGTGAAGTATCATCCATCTAAGGATTATTGAAGAACAATGAGGATTTAAAGAAGACTATGCAATGCTTCACGATTTCATGAGAACCATGAAAGAGCTTACTTGAAGAAAAGAATAATCTGATTTGAATGAAGTAGAGAATGATGGATGAAGAATAAGAGAGAGCGTGGAAGGGCTTGGCATTCTAAGAAGGTTGTGAATTACACATTTCCTTGAAATCAGATGATTGTTGCACTGTTCTTAAAGTTCCAAATACATGTATCAAAGGTGATATGTTTTCTGCAACATTGAAGGTATTTGAAGAAGCTTCAAGACTCCAATTTTGGATGAAGAGAGTTGATTGGAGTTCTTTGGAATTAACACTCAAAAAGGAATTGAGGATTTGAAGTGAGGATGAAGAAGTACATTGGAATTCATATTCCAAAAAGAATGGACAAAACCAGATGATGATTTTCTGATATGTATTTCACAAATATCATAAGTCAGTAGAACATGTGATGTAAGACTTACGATGGAAAGGGGGAGAAATGATAATGACAGTCATATAAAATGTTGATTGGAAGGAATGATGCTGTTGGAAGATAGGGAAGTTTCATCACTTTCCATTGTAACTATGATGATGCTTTTCTGATTTGTATTTTACAAATATCATATGTTTAGAGAACTTGTGATTAAAGCCTTATGAAGGATAGAGAAAGTAAAGAAGTGTTTTTGGTAAAGGAAAGAAAGTGGTGTGCAAGTCAAAAGTGGTGTGCAAGTGTGGCACGCAAGTATATGTGGCGTGCAAGTGTATGTTGTGCGCAAGTCATATTTCAAGATCATCCCATAAAAATATGACAAAGAAAATAAAGTAGCATGCACGTTAAAGTTTGGCGCGCAAGTCAAAAACTGGCACACAAGTATAAGGGGTGAACAAGTGTGTCGCGAAAGTGTATGTTACACACATTTCATATTTGAACATCATCATATCAAAATATGACAAAGGAAGGAAAGTGTCACGCTAGTGAGGGAATGTAGCGCAAGTGATGGAGCGACGCGCAAGTGCTGGAGCGATGCATAAGTACTGGAGCAGCGCGCAAGTGTATGTGGCACTCAAGTCACCAAAATTACTATAAATAGATGACTCAGCTCCTCATTTTTGAAGGCTCAACACTTAAGAGAAAATTTGAGCTCTGATCGACCAAGTAGTAGAAGTGGCACGCAAGCTGAAGTGGCGCACAAGCTGAGGGTTATTTAGAAGGCACGCAAGTAGTAAGTGGAACACAGGAAGAGTGGCGTGCAAGTAGGGTGGCGTGCAAGTAGAGTGGTTCGCAAGGAGAAGTGGTGCACAATTCGTCATAGGTGTGCAAGCAGGGAGGTGTCTTCAATAAGTGTATTGTGTATAAGCCAAAATCGGCACACAAGTTGTGTGTTGTGCACAATAGAGGCGCGCAAGTTATGGAACGTAAGTAGGGGGCACACAAGAAGAGTGTCACACAAGCAGCATGGCATGCAAGTAGAAGTGGCGCGCAAGTTGTGAGTTGTGAAAAATTGTGGCGTGCAAGTATTTGATGGTGCACAAGTAGGGAGGTGCGCAAGGAGGGTGGTGCGAAAGTAAGGATTGGGGCGCAAGCTGTGAGTTTTTCTAGAAGTTCTTACCAGCTTCTGTTCAAGTGTGATGATGCTAAGTTGATCTATACTTCATTTTTTTTACAATCAGAAAGAGAACTTATGATTCTAGCAAGAAGAAGAAGAAGAAGATCTCGGTGCAGATGGTTTTGCACTGAAAGAGAACATGTGAATAATAGTAGGTTTCAGTGAAGCTAGTTTTTCCTTGAAGAAGCAGAAGAAGAATAAGAGTGTTCAGCTTATAGTTTTTCAACATAGAAAGAAGAGAAGAAGAAGAAGAAGAATAGAGTGTGCCCAATTGAAGCCTACAATTATTTAGGGCAGTTTAATTTAGATGATGCCAAGTGAACCGATATCCACTGCCTGAATAATAACATTGGTATATGTGATTCTATCCAAGAAGAGAGAATAAGTTTTAGTGCAGTTGGTTGTTGCCCTAAGAAGAATAAATAAGAAGCCTAGTGCAGTTGGTGTTGCATTAGAAAAGAAGAGAAGGAAAGAAGGAAGAATTTCTTGCCTACTGCTTTGCAAGTAATCAAGTGAAGAGAATTAAAGAAGACCAAGAGAAGAACCTACCTTTTGAAAAAGGAAGAAGACTGTCTCCATAGGTAGTATAAAGAACCAGCTAGACGCTGCAAGTTAGGCTAGGTCATCATCAGTCCAGGGAAGATGATTGTTTCCCACCCCCCTCTAAAGTGTAGGGACTCACACTGGCTAGAGGATTGTTTTCCTAGACACTCCACTATAATTTCATATCAAATCATAGTGGAGAATACATGAACTGGTTATACCCATGCATGTCAAGGACTTAGCTACTCTTATTGAGTGGTGAACCTTGTAAAAACATCGTGTGCATATTTTTACTGCTTTCTATTATTTCATGCGACAGGGAAAATAGAATAAGAGAATCAAGATCCTAACAGGTCATGAGGTACATGGATAAAAGTTGGAATTGATTTAAAAGGTCCCTAACACTGATTCACTCCCCCTCTCTATGTTAGGTATATCCCAAACCGGTCCTCTCAATTGGTATTAGAGGACATGTTAACCTCTATTGGATTCTCTACAGTGAAGTTATTCTCTTTTGAAGATTTGAGTTTCTTTCCTGAATTATCAATGAAGTGCAGTTTCAGTGAAGATTCAGTTATCTCTGAATAGAAGGCTATATCTATCAAGACCATGATGAATATATAAAATAATAAGAATAGAAAGTTTAAGAAGAAGTCCCTTCTATCTAACGAAGAAGATGTATCTAGTTCTCCATATCTGGAAAACATTGAAGACACACCATACTTGGAAAGTTATGAGAAGGTGGATCAAGTTTCCACTAAGAGGATGGATAACCTTCCTACCTCAAATGATAAGGAGGTATGTGTTAGTACATTTGGAAATTATTCTCATGATGAAAATTATGGCACAAGTGGTGATGATCAATCTATAACATCTCAAGAAATATTAGTTTACAGATTAAGAATGATTCTGCATGGAATTCTTGAAGAGAGTGCATCTCTTGTTTGTGGAGTATTTCAATGCATGTAGGAAAATATCACTCAATTGGAAGAAGAAACTGATGCTTTGGAGAAAGGATTACAAGCAAAAATTGTCGAATTTTTAAAGCTTTCTAGACATGTTGGAGACTTTGAAGCAACAAAGAGGGGATTTGAAGTAAGTTCTTCAAAGTGGTTTAAATATGTTGAAGAGAAAGAGGGATTAAACAAGACTCTATAAGAGAATATCCATGCACTTGAAGATGAGCTGAAAAGGAGAAATGATGTTAAGGAGATATATTTGGAAGAAAAATCCAAGAAGATAAAATAACTTGACTCTTTTTTACAAAACAAAGTAAAGATGCATGAAGATGAAGTTTAAAGATTAAAGAAGTCTTGTGAAGAGAAGATGACTATGATTGAAGACCAGGAAGTCATCCTAATTATGAGATGTCTAGAATTGGAAGCTGAGTTTACCAATCTTTAGAAGACAAATATTGAGTCTCTGCAAAATAAGGAAATAGTTTCTATCAGTATTCAATGCTCAATAGAAGAATCTACTATAAAAGACCTCCAACATGTGGTAAGAAGATAATGGCTTCACTCATTGATCTATCAAAAGTAGCTGATAAAGTAAAGGTACCATCCATACCAACTTGTACTAATGTTTTTCTTTCTACAAAAAAGTACGGGTTGTAAGAAAAATTCTATAAAAGTATGGATGAAGAAAAGTGAGAAGAAACCTACCATCATGGATATAGTGGATAGGGGAAAGAGTGTGGAAGATAACTCCCCACACAAAGAACAACATACCAAGAAGAAGATTTAATAACCTTATAAAGAATATGGGAAGAAGTTAAGGTTTTTTGGTCAATGCTGGTGTTGTAATAGATTTAAGAATTGTGCACTATATTGTTGGTATAACCCCTTAAATGTAAAAACATAGAGAAAGCTCATGAACTCCTTAAATGTAAAATCCTATAGAAAACTCATCTCAAGGGGGAGAAATCCATAGAAGAAGAAGCAACATCCACAGATCCAAAAACATATGTGTACTGCAAATAGATTTGGAATGTTATATAACATCTGTGATATATGCAATAGGAGTGGTCATATGAATGGTGCATGTTCATATAAGAAAATAAGACCATAGAAGTTGAGTAAGAATGAATAAGCATCCTTGGGAAGAAATCAAATAAATAATATGAAAACAAATTCACCCAGGAAGATTTCAAGAAGGAAAGATGAGAAGTCCTTGGATTCTAAATCCAAGAAGTTGAAGGGTGGTTCATCCAAAATAACTACTAAGAAGGAACCAACTCATAAGAATCCATGTAGAAGATCCAATCATGATGATTCAGTCCCTAATGATATTTTGGTGGTTTGGCTAGAAGATTTGGAAAGAATGAGAAAGATGGAAGATGCACAGAATAATACTTGTGCTAAAAGAAAAAAGAAGATTCTACATGAAGAAAAGGAAGTTCTGTCTGTGTGGTGAAACAAGGATTCTCATACTATTAAAATATGCTTTGAATTTATTCCAGCCCAATAATAATTCCTCAAAAAGAAGAAAGTTGCACCAGGAGATTCCAGTGCTTTGAAAGCCCTTGAATAAAGAATATTCACACACAAAGAGATGGAAGAAATAGTGAGGTCCACACAATCACAATCAGCATTGAAGATCAGTTGTGAAAGTGTGAAGAATGGAGCATCTGGGTTGAGAAGATCATCTCAACCTTGTTGTTCACATTTATGTAGAAAATAGGATCCACCTTATTCCATTATATATTTATGTACTGTATTTGTTATTATCATACAAGAAATTGGAGGTAAAGTAAGATCTCAGGGGGAAAACCTGGGATTCAGTGAGGAGAAGTGTTCCCTTGAGGGGTAGACACATGAAGAAGCTGTCAGAGTCATTATCTCAATCAGTATCAACATCAGTTGGTATAAAATTCAATTACTCTGAAGATTGTCTGAAGATCATTTCATTGGAAAAGGTATGTCATTTCTTAATCTCTCATCCTTGGTTACTCAAAATAAATATATTTTTACAAAGGGGGAGTAACTAGGTCATTCAGTGACATAAGTAGAATGAAAGTACCCCAAGGACACTTATCCTGATAATTGAACTTGAATGTTTTTGATCCTTTTGTTGAATTGAGTTCCTGAATTTCAAGATTTATTATTTCCCATCACATTCAATATCTTTTTTCCTATAATGAAAGTGGAAAATCCTTGAAGAAAAGTGTAATAGATCTCACCTCATGAGGTATCACGATCAGTGGATAATGGATACCTCTGTTTTCTAAATCAAATTCTCTTATTTTCTACATTGAGATTTGATCAAGTAGACTAAGAGTGAAATGATTGATGGCACACTGCTTAAGTAAGGACTGATACCCTCTCTAGCATGAACTTTTTATTTCTTGTCAATAAGGGGGAGAGAAAGTGAAATGAAAGATTGAAATGAAGGGGGGAGAGAAACAAGTAAAGGGGAGAGATAAGATTCTTATTTTGACATTGACACATTCATTTGAGGAGACTTTGTGGTATTGAAAACAAAATACAAAGGGATAGATTGTTGGGACCACTTTGTGTATGAAGATTGTATTTTTTGTCAATAGTTGTCAATACTCATCAAAATGAAGAAGGAGATGAAGAAGTACTAAAATTTAGTAGAGATTGGCTGAAGTGAGGTTTCCTGGAGAATTATTATGAAATCATAGCATTGGATGCCATACTTGAGAAATTCTCTACGAAGATCAATTCAGAAGACTGTTGAACTGATACTAAGTTCAAATAACTTGTGTCAAAGGTGACACATTGTTTACAACAATAAATAATGGTGGATTATAATCCATATAATGATGATTTAAGAACAACGAGGATTTAAAGAATACCATGAAATGCTTCACAGTTTCATGAGAACCATGCAAGAGCTAACTTGAATAAAAGAATCATATGATTTTAATGAAGTAGAGAATGATGGATGAAGAAGAAGAGAGATTATGGAAGGGATTGGAATTCTAAGAAGGTCATGAATTACACATTGCCTTGAAATCAGATGATTTTTTCACTATTCTTAATGTTCCAAATACATGTATCAAATGTGATACATTGTCTGGAACATTGAATATATTTGAAGAAGCTTCAAGTTTCCACTTTTGGATGAAGAGAGATGATTGGAGTTCTTTGGAATTAACACTCCAAAAGGAATTGAGGATTTGAAGTGAGGATGAAGAAGTACTTTGGAATTCATATTCCAAAAAGAATGGACAAAACCAGAAAATGCTTTACTGATATGTATTTCACAAATATCATAAGTCATGAGAACTTGTGATGCAAGCCATACGATGGAAAAGGAAAGAAATGATGATGCCAGTCATATACAATTTTGATTAGAAGGAATGATTTTGCTTGAAGATAGGAATGTTTCAGTACTTTCCATTATAACTATAACGATGCTTTGCTGATTTTTATTTCACAAATATCATAAGTTTGGAGAACTTTTAATGCAAGACTTATGAAGGATAGAGAGAGTAAAGGAGTGTTTTTGGAAAACTAAATAAAGTGGCGCGCAAGTAAAAAGTGGTGCGCAAGTGTGTCACACAAGTATATGTGGCATGCAAGTGTATGTTGTGCGCATGTCATATTTCAAGATCATCCCATAAAAATATGAAAAAAGGAAATAAAGTGTCACACAAGTTAAAGATTGGAGTGCAAGTCAAAAACCGACGCGCAAGTATAAGGGGCACGCAAGTGTGTCGCACAAGTGTATGTTATGTGCATGTCATATTTTAACATCGTCATATCAAAATATGAAAAAGGAAGGAAAGTGTCGTGCTAGTGAGGGAATGTTGCGCAAGTGATGGAGCAACGCACAAGTTCAGGAGCGGCGCACAAGTTTTGGAGCGGCGCACAAGTGCTGTTGTGGCGCGCAAGTGTATGTGGTGCACAAGTCACCAAAATGCCTATAAATAGACGAATTGTCTCCTCATTTTTCAAGGATCAACACTTAAGAGAAAATTTGAGCTCTTATCCTGCAAGTATTAGAAGTGGCGCGCAAGCTGAAGTGGCGCGCAAGATGAGAGTTATTTATAAGGCATGCAAGTAGGAAGTGGCATGCAAGAAGAGTGGCGCGCAAGTAGGGTGGCAAGAAAGTAGAGTGGCGCAGAAGTAGAAGTGATGTGCAAGTTGTCATAGGTGTGCAAGAAGGGAGGTTTCTTTGATAAGTGTGTTGTGTATAAGCCAAAAGTGGTGAACAAGTTGTGAGTTGTGCATAATAGAGGTGCGCAATTTGTGGCACGCAAGGAGGGGGCGTGCATGCATAGTGGCACACAAGCAGCATGGCGTGAAAGTATAAGTAGAGCGCAAGTTGTGAGTTGTAAAAAATTGTGGCACACAAGTATTTGATGGCGCACAAGCAGGGAGGCGTGCAAGCAGGGTGGCATGCAAGTAAGGATTGGCGCGCATGATGTGAGTTGTTCTAGAAGTTCTTACCAGCTTCTGTTCAACTTTGTTGATGATAAGTTGATCTAGACTTTATTATTTTTACAATCACAAAGAGAACTTGTGATTCTAGCAAGAAAAAGAAGAAGAAGAGCTCAACGCAGATGGTTTTGCACTGATAGAGAATGTGTGAAGAAGAGTAGGTTTCAGTGCAACTAGTGTTGCATTGAAGAAGCAGAAGAAGAAGAAGAGTGTGCAGCTTATAGGTTTTCTACATAGACAGAAGAGAAGAAGAAGATGAATAGAGTATGTCCAATTGAATCCTATAATTATTTAGGGCAGTTTAATTCAGATGATGCCAAGTGAACCAATCTCTACAGCCTGAATAATCACATTGGTATATGTGATTCTATCCAAGAAGAGAGAAGAAGTTTTAGTGTAGTTGGTTGTTTCACTAAGAATACGAAAGAAGAATCCTAGTGCAGTTGGTGTTGCACTAGAAAAGAATCGAAGGAAATAAGGAAGAATTGATTGCCTAATTCTTTGCAAGTAATCAAGTGAAGAGAATTAAAGAAGACCAAGAGTAGAACCTAACTTTTGAATAAGGAAGAAGACTGTCTCCATAGGAAGTATAAAGAACCAACTAGACGCTGTAAGTTGGGCTAGGTCATCACCAGTCTAGGGAAGAGGATTCTTTCCCACCCCCTCTAAAGTGTAGGGACTCACACTGGCGAGAGGATTGTTTTTCTAGTCACTCCACTGTAATTTCATATCACATCATAGTGTAGAATCCATGATCTGGTCATACCCATGTATGGAAAGGACGTAGCTACTCTTATTGAGTGGCGAACCTTGTAATAATATCATGTGCATATTTTTACTACTTTCTATTATTGCATGCGATAGGGAAAAGAGAATAAGAGAATCAGGATCCTAACTGGTCAAGAGGTACAGGGATAAAATTTGTAATTGGTTTAAAAAGTCCCTAACACTGATTCACCCCCACCCCCCCCTTTCAGGGGTAGGTATATCCCAAACTGGTCCTCTCCGCATCCTTAGGTGAATGTGAGGACCTCTTTTGAAACTCAACACATGATAATTTTTTTTTCATGTTTTCCAAATTTTCATTCACTCTTAATTCCCTTAAATGAAGAGAAATAAGTATGATTATAGGGAAAAAAATAGTGGTTTCATTGGGCCATTCATTATAAGAGGGCATTTTCTCTTCATCTGAAGATGGTGTTGGGGGAAATAAAAATTTACAGTGATGTAATTGATAAAGTTATGTCACAAAAATCAACCATATCCATTGGTTATCTGATGGAATCATATCATGTAGTCACTAAGTAATAAACTCATGTGCCTCTTATTTTAGTTCATTGACCCTAGATATTGGAAGTTATGGTCCATTATTCTTCAGGAATTTCTCTGAATGAGTCAACCAATGAAGAGGCCAGATCTATAACAACTTTTTTGAAGTATGTGAGCATGATTTATTCAGATAGTGACTTAGTCCAAGATTATATTCATGTTCCCATGATGGGATTGATACAAGGCATGGAGTTCACATCACTCTCTCTGTTAATACGTTAAAAAGGGTGGTTGGATATTTGGACCTTAATTTTGGAGGCCACTTTATAAGTGCTTAATTTCCAACTAGGTTATATTAGGATTTTGTTTACTAGCCATGGTTATGAGGGTTTTGACTGTACCACTCTTCACACATGGGAAAAAGAAGAAATATCCTTGATGGAGAAATGTAGTGCCCTTGAATTTAGGGAAGTAGTGGAAGAGGTTTTATCTTTGGTAAAACTAAGTTGGGATGAGGATGTGAATGAGGCTTCATAGTGTACAGTGGAGACAACAAATCACTGAGACATGGTCGGTGCTTGGATGGTTGAAATCATCTGATTATTGTCTGAAATAAACTATCTGCATGATGAGGTATCTTAGTTTCACCATGCACTAAAAATATCAAATAATTATATTTTATAGAAATAAGTGCTCCTCAACCTAGTGGAGAAGACCGGTCATGATTGTGTTTCTAGAGTGGTGGAATTGTAGTGGATTGAAGAGGCATAAACTAATTCAGCTGATAAATTATGACAATCCATTGCCTCCATGGAGAAGAATTATTTAGAGCTCAAGGAAATCTCTTAGAATATATTTTAATGATATTTTACTTTCTTGACCCTCCATCTCATTGTGTATTCATAATAGAAACTCTGGTATGTAAATATTCCTCCTTCTTATGCACTTTATCAATGAATAAATATTCTAAAATTTACATATTATTTTCTAGCTTTCTTTTTTTCAAGATTTTCATGAAATTTATTTTATTTGATATCCAATAGATCATTAATGATGTCAATCCTTTGGATGTTTCTCTGGATTCCCTCTATAGGTTTTTGACCTAAAAAGTTTTATGCCTTTTCTATTTTATAATTTCTCAACATTATCTGGATCACATGATGTCCATGTCCAGTGTGGAAAGAATCAACTTTTTTCCAGGATTCCCTTTTTGGGGTTTTAACGTAGCGAGCATTGAATCTCTTTGAATTGACCATTTTAATGTCTTGAAAACTAAACCATTATTGTGTTTTTGTTTAGGTGATTCCAGATCATACCATATACCTCAAGTTATATACCATTTTTGAAGTAACATTCTTAGTGTATTATAATTTCTTGTATTAAGGAAATATTAAAATTAAGTTTTAAAATCATATGGTAAGTATGTTTTCCATGTAATTTAATATTATCCAGTAAAGACATAAAATGATATTCAGTTTAATTTATTCTTGTTAAGAAATGTAAAAAAGTAAGGGAATGGGGAAAACATTCCAAGGATGACCCAAAACACCCTAAGGTGTTTATTTCTACTATAGTGTTTTCATGATTCATGATAATTAGATCTCCATTAATTTAAAAGGATATCCTTTTAGTTTGTTGGTTAAAGTACCTAAAGCATGTATCCATAGGTCTTGGATTCATGGTTTAGTATAGGTTTCCCCACTCCTTTCCATGGGAAAGAAAATATTTTTTAATATGGTATTGGTGAATGTTAAAGTATATTAGAAACTAAGTCCACTTAGATTGTTGGAATATGGTTTGTGTAAATAATGTGTCCAAGAGTTTTATCTAAAGAATATGGAATGAAGAATACATATTGGTGATGACCCAAACCAACCTAAGGTGTTGATTTCTACTACGATGTCAATGAGGCTCATGAGTATCTGAGTTTCTTACCTTTAAGTAGGATATTCCTTTAGATGGAAGGTAAGAATCCCTTATGCATGAGCCTATAGGTCTTATATGCATGACTATGTAGAGGTGTCCCCACTCTCTTAAAAGGTTCATTAAAAATTTGTGAATACTCAAACTTTTGGATAACGAATTTGGAATCATGTCAAAAGCTATCCAAGAAAGGGTTCTAGAACCTAATAGAATTTTATCTTTTATGTTGGGAGACTTGGTCCCAAATCCACGTGGTTTTGAGTCACATGGTTTGGGCCATATAAAGATTCATGAATAGAAATTTCCATTCCTTCTTTGAGAATGGGTACATAACATGGAGAAATAATGTCGAGTATGTTGATTACTCTTTAATAGTATAGTTGTGGGGTTTGTCATTCATGTTCTATGAATATCTGATTTAACTGGAGGTGTGTACCAGTGGGTATAAGTTATCCATTGGTAATGGTGGAAGCCTATAATGTTTCATGAAGTTATTACAATAACTTCTAAATTTAATGGGGTATATCCAGGGACCAAAGGGTTCATTTGGATGAAACAATCCCTCTTATGAGTTTTCTATGGGTAAGATACATGATAAAGGAGTCCTAAGGTCTTTGGGGTTTCAAGATATTGGTATCAACTTGAGGAACTAGTTGTGTCATCTCAGACATCAATGACATGAAGTGTGTTTATGGAAAATGTAATATTCAAGAAGGGTTTATGTACCCTAAAACTTGTTTCACCACCAATTGAACATGTTATCACATTGTGGAGATGTGAAAATTCATTATACTAACTTCTTTGGGGACTTATGGGTCTAGTGATCATGGATCAGATTTTACCATGTCCATTAAGTATGCCCTATGACCTTCATGTCTTGTTTATTTATGCTTGATATTTTACATAATATCTAGAGTGGAAGATTTTAGTGTACAGAGACTCGGATTTTTCTTATGCCTCCCTTTGTAGGGTATCAACCAAAAATGTATTATTCCATTCACTAGTAGTTTTAGGGTCTCTCTATTTTTACCATAGAAAGCTAATGTTTAAGGTTATAGATATTTTTCTAAAGTGAATGAATTTTAATGTTAGGATGCACATGGACCTAGTATGAGGGGAATTTTACACAATCTATTAATTAAGATACACATGGTCCAGAGTAAACCACCAACCTTTTGACCAAGAGAAAAAATGTTGTAAATCATGGATTGAGATTCTCTGGTCATGAGTAATGATACGGGACAGTCATGTTAGGTATGCCTTAGAACACCCTAAGGTGTTGAGTTCTGCCATAGTGATGTCATAGATTACATATATCTAGAATCCATTCCTATAGGTAAAATATTTCTTTGGTTGTTAGGTCAAATAACATATATAGATCCACCTATTTCATGGTCAAATAAAAAGACCACTTCTCCTTTCCAGGGGTAGTGAAAGGTTAGTGGAAACCCAAGGCCCTTAATACATGAAGTGTTATTATTGGGGTGAGGTGCTTAAAAGATAATAAAATAACCTTGTACTCTAATTGAATGGGGTTAGGCTCTTGTGGTCCTTTGATAAAGAATAAATATGGGTGATGGTCTTCAAACATTAACATAATGTAGTGGGGATATATTTGTCATGAAATTTAATTTCATATGATAAGTATTATTTACTTATAGTTTAATGTTAGAAGGTTAAGAAATTTTCCTTATATTTTAACATCATATGTTAATGATTTTTTCCTAGAATATTAATGTCACGTGGAATGAATTTTTTTCCTTGTAGATTAATGTCTTATCATAAGGGTGTTTTTCTTGTAGTTTAACATCATACGGTATGAACACAATAATGAAACTAAATTTGTGAGAGATATACTTGGAGAAAATTTTCAGTGGTTAGGGGAATTAATTTATAGGAAGAACCTCTTTTACTTTAATGGGATTATTGATGAGTGGACATATGTTGAATCCATTTCGTTCATATTTATCTCATGTGAAAGAAAGATGTACAAGTATTTGACCTGTGAATAGTCATAGAGATCATGTATGACTCACCCCACTTTAAATAGTGGTATGTGCTACTTTTTTGGTTGGAGTTTCCTAGGATTACCAGTGCATATTATAAGGGAAATAATCTTTCAATAATCAGATCCTTTAATGAGGTACCTCTTTATAGATCTGACTTGTAGGAAGAGAGATATTTGGCATGAAGGAGACCTGGAGCTGGGCCTAGAATGGAAGATATAGGAATCATTATGTATTCTATGATGGTAAGAATGAAGACACATGTAGTTATCAGATAGATCATTGCATATTTTTGGTCCATATGAATGATGGGTCCTTTTTTTATGATTAATATTTTGGTTAGACCAACTATTGGATATCCAGGAATCACGACATATTCTATGATGACAGGAACCAAGATAATCACAGTAGTTGAATGGGAAACTCTCAACACATGGCTAACCCATATGTGGAGAGATGAATTGTTCCCATTTATTATTGTATCTAAACCAAGTATTAGAGATCTGAGAATCACTACATATCCTATGAATATGGGAATAAAGCCACACATAGTTCTTGAAAGGGGAACTCTCCATGTAGGTCTTACCCAAATGTAGATGGGGGAATTTTTCCAATTGATCATTACATCTAGACCCTATATTAGGAATTTGGGCATCACTATGTATAATGTGATGGAAGTAATTATTCCACACACAATTCTTGATTGGATGTGTGGAATAGGACCAATTCTAAGGACATTAGTCCTCTCGAGAGAGGTCCATAGTAATGCACAATTTAATGTCCTGAAAAATTCATCATATATAATTTTTAACATCATTTAGTAAATAATTATGGTGTGCCTTTTATGGTCTTGCATCTAGGACCATGGTAACACTGATATGAACTAATATGTATCTATAATTCAGGGAATCCCTTCTCAAAATTACAAAGTCCACATGATCTATGCTCAGTTTGAGAAATAAGGAAAAAAGCCTTCTTTCATGAAACAAAGATAATTAAAAGAATGGAGAGGGATATATTTTATCATGAAGTGGATGGGAATAGATACACGATATAAGAATCTCTACATATCTCATTAGAATGAGAGAAATTTTATACATAGTCCTAGGAATATTTTAATATCAATTGAGAGGGAAATAATTCAGGCAATTTAATGTTGTGTAGTAAGGATGAAGGATACCCAATGTGAAGAAAGAAAGCATGAAGCCCCATAGACATTGTCTAAGTATTAATAAAATCATCTCATGAGAGGAATCCAATGTTTTTAGAATGTCAATTCTTGATCTAGTTTCTCAAGTCTTCCTATGCTCGGAGCATATAATAAGGCCATATTTTAACATAATGTGTTGAAGATGTCATCATAATGTTTAAAGTATTGTGACTAGGAAAATATATTGAAGTTGGACCATATATTTTTGATCTGGGTGTCACTATATATCCCACAATTTAAGTAATCAAGCCACTCATGGTTATTGAGTGGGAAGGTTCCATATTTGGATCTAACTCTCACACATGGACGGTGGAACTTCATTTTTTTCCGCACAGATCTAGATAATGTGTAGTGAATTTTCTATGAAGTGACATTGTCTGTATAGTTTAATTTCATGAGGTAAGGATGTATCATGAAAGTTAATGTAATGAGACCAGGAATTTATATTCTTGATGATTTCAAGGAAAAATATAAATTGATAAACCTCATATTAGTGGGGGCGTGACTTGTTCCCCATCCATTGTGTCCAATGAGTATGATTCATTGGAATAGACCTTAGGTATGATGTAAGGTCCTTCCCATTTGGGTTCGAACCCTGTAGGTTTCTTTGATAGTATCATTTGGGTTCTAAGAACAAATACAAATTCACCTTGAAGGAATGAGAAGATGTGAGCCTTTTTATGAAAGGATAATGAGATATAGTTTTGATGGACTTCAAGGTTATATAGTGTATGAAAACATTTCTCATCGATCTATTCTAACTCATCCATCCACTTTTTCAATTAATAAAAATCTGATTGTTTTTCACAGATTGATATTCATTGATAGGAAAAATGAACTTCTATAGTCAGTTCCACCTTTATTTCATACACCATTGATCATATTGTTTCTTGTGTATTAGTGAACGTGGTTGTTAGATTGGACTATAAAGCATAGAAGTGATTATCTAACCAAGAATTTGTATCCTTATCTACCATATTTTGGAGTATAATTTATAGAATCTTATTAAAGGCCTATATTTTACCATGTTCACAATTATGATAGTAGGATGAATGGTTGGACTCAATGTTATACAACTGGTATAATTTATTACACTAGTAAGAACAAAAGTTGGTACAGTTTTCTATCAGTATCATGTTATGGAATCTGAATCTAGTGATGATATTGGACTTTACAAAGTTAATGATATTATTTATCCTGTCTTCATTAAGAGGTATTACCTCATCCCATTTGGAAATTTATTTGATAGTAGTAAGGATGAATTTAAATTTCTTATTTGTGGTTAGAGGATATGACCCTGCAACATAAATTTCTCACACATAAAATGAACAAGAATATTTAGTTGTATTAAAAAAATACTAGGGTTAATGGATGAAGTATTCATGAAATCCATCATGCATGAAATTTCTTAGTGAATTTCATATAGTTTAGTATCATGGCCTTTCAGTAGTAACCAAGCCTCCTAATTTGGTGGGAGAGTCAAGTTATAGACTAATGAGTGTGACAAGAGACTGTATAGACTTATTAAATTATGGTTAGAATCTCTCTTTATATGCATATGAGGAGGATTCTATAAAAGCCTCGTTTGTAAAGGGAATTTTGATCATTTTTCTGGTACCAATGGTTAATGTTTTTTACTCAACATTAGGATTTTTCCCTTTTAGCTCGACTTAATAGGAGGGTACTGTATTGGAGATAATCAATAATAGGATCTATCCATACAGGGGTGGAAATTGTTTCATTATGCTCTGAGGGAATGCTGAATTGATTGATTTCGTACATGAAATAGATGATTACTGATGATACCATCCTTCACTACATGATGTGGAATACAACCTCATCGTGACTAGGATCGACTACAATTGTAACCGCATTAGCTAGTGTGTCAACCCAATAATTACATGATCAAGGGACATGATTAAATGTGGGTTCAAATGGGATCACTTCCATCAATCCTCTAACATAAAAAATGAGAGGGGATAATTCATCCTTCTTAATAGAATACTCATTGTTGATCTATTTTATCACTACATATGAATCTCCTTGGATGTTCTGATAGGCTATCTATAGTTGTAGGTCTAGTTCAAATATGATAATGAAGTCTCTATATTCATCCTCATTATTAGTGGATCCTTCAAGGAGTGAAAATTTTAGGTAAAAAATTCCTTTGTCCGGAGAAATAAATAGAATCTCTAAACCTACCCAGTTAAGATTTAATTTTTCATGACTCTTTCTAATTGGACTTCAGGAGGCATCATCAAAATACATCTTCCATGTCATGGGTGATTTATGGGCATAGAAAAATTATTCTTTTTTGCGTTTTGTGTCCACTGCTATGCATTCAAGGGAAGGATGTGCTGCAAGGAAATTAGTCAGGGCCATCCCTTTCGCTTAATCCTATGAAAAAAATTGGATGTCATATTATTACAGAATAACCACCCATATGGAAAAATACTAAATCAAAATAGGATTGACAATAATGTAATTTAGTGGGTAAATATAAGATATCAAGTGGATTTCGTGGATCTGCAAGTAATTCCTCATATTTTCACTATAATTATGAGTGTGAGGAAGTTCTTATCAACATTATAATACTGAGTCTTGATACCTAGAATCATTTGACTGAGGTATTAGTGACTATTTTCATTACTCACGTCATTTTTTCAGTGGAATGAGAGAACCAAGAGATCACACCATGATAGCCACATGTAAGATAAGACTCTTTCCTTCTACCTGTAACATTAAGACCATTGGGTGCAACAATTACTGCTTGAGATTCTCAATGGATATATAAAAGTCCCAATAAAATCTTTAGGTTACTCCCTTCTTATTTTACTAGGTGAATTAGAGTGATTTACTAGCCATGTTATCTACGAAACATTGAATATAAGCGATGAACCCTTGGATCACCCTCTGTTCTTTAAGATTTATAGGGGGTAGGATTACTAGGAAAACATTATTCTTTTCTAGGTTGACATTGATGACATAGTTTCATACCATAAATCCAATGAATTTAACTAATGTCACCCAAAAAGTTCACTTCATTGGATTCATCTGAAAACTATGTTGCCACAACATGCTAAAGATTGTTTGAAGATCCATGAAGTGATCACATCACTATTGATATTTAACTGCCAGTTCATCAACATAAAATTCTAATATTCCTCCAAAAAGTATTAAATATATGAATCATAGAGAATTGGTAAGTATCTTTTTTCAGTCATTAATCTAAAGGGCATGAACGGATTGAAAAATAGCCCCAAAGTTTCTCTTAATATAGTTGTTTTTATCTTTAGGGGCCATATTTATTTGACTGTAACCAGAATACCCATCCATGATGGAAAGGTCTTGAAATCCAGCAGTTTCATTGGTCAAAATTTTTGTGATTGACAATGGTAATTAATTATTTGGCATGTTTTGATTAAGGTATCAGAAATCGATGTATACCATAATCTGACCATTCTTTTTCATGACTAGGATGACGTGGGTAAGAAATTTTGGGTATTTCACATCCTAGAAAAAGTTGTATTTGATCAATTTGTGAAATTTTAACTCTATATTAGTAGCATGAGATGGGTTCATCCTCTTTGATACCTAATTGAAACCTTTATGATCATCCTATATTCCTAGGTGGTGTATAACCACATATGTATTCAACTCGAGCATTTTTTATAATTCAAAGAAAATACATATCGATGTTGCTTTAAAAATGAAATATACATATCTTGATCCTAGAGAGGCATGGATTCACTAATCAATGTAGGTGTCATATTTTCTTTTTTACCATATTTATATGAATTATCTCATTGATGGTGGTGGAGAACCTTCCTCAAATCTAGGAGTGATGTTTCTGAGGTCATCCTCTTCTTATTCCATCTCTATGCATATGGAGGAATTTTCAAACATGATGGTCAGTCTTGGGGAATCTCTATGAATTTTTAGGTAAAATAGACGATGGGGAGATATTTATTCATCATGAACTATTAGAGTCATCATATAGATATTCCAAATCTGATTATTTTCTTTTATGATGTCACTAGGAAGAGGAGGAGCATAGACATCTAGAATCAAGTATACTTAATGAGGTTTATGTGTCACACATAATCATCATCGAGCATACTCAAAGGATTTACAAGGGTAATCCCCAAGCCATTGAGGGGTGAAATCTATAAATTTTCATACACTATTTGTTGTTTTCTTTCTGTTTAGTAGAAACCTAACTCAGTATAATTGGCATTGTAGGATTCAAAGGGGGCTCTATCACTGTGTAGTTATACAACCTTCACGTAGATTGTGTATTTCAGACCTTGATGAAATGATTAAGGTAACACTACAAGGATAAGAAGACAAGATCTTCTAAGTATGACATTATATGTTCTGTATTACTGGATAACCATGAACTATTCATTAGATTTGAGATCCCCAAACTGATCCTTGGCCTTGATCTTCTAGAGTGGACTTTTCTATCTATTTTCATACCCTAGAATGGTTAACTTTGTTGGAGAAAAGTCTCCCTTTCTATAGCCCAAACATCAAAGGGTCTGAATCGGGATGAGGATGACCCTGGATACATTATCAATCAGATCCACTAGGATGTCAACATTTTCATGTTTACTTGAAATGTATAGGGGTCTGATATGTCCCTTGACAACTTTTTCTTGATCTTGTTATGTCAAATATATCGCGACATGGAATTATTATGTCATAGTCTCCAATCAATAAATCTTGTCCAAAATGACTTCTATCTCAAACTCTTGTGGGTTATGAAGGGCCTTGATGAATTCCTTATTGGGTTATTTTGAAATATGGTGAACATCCAAGATTGAGAGTTTTGATATTAAAACTACCAACTATTTTAGGATACTGTACTTTTATTCCAAATGTTTTCTCTTCCTAAATTAGGGCTACTCTCTGTTATGTGGCCTAAGAGTTGAGGTGATTTTGGTGGATGGGTCTGGTTCTTGAGTAGAGTTTGAAAGAGAATTTATTGAAAGAGGCATCAATCACGCTAGCCTCCCCCTTTATCTAGGATGATCAGACAATCACGCCCCTATTAGTTTGTAATGTTGGATAACTGGGCTTGGATGACCGCTGGAGGAATTTTTAGCTTCTTCATGTTTCTTTTGGGATTTCTAGAGTGCTTATCCATGGATTCCATCTAAATTAATGGATTCTATGAGGATTCAATAAAAACATTGGGTTCAACAATTCCCACATTTTCCTCTATCTCCTCAGCTCCTACACATTTGGTCTTCATCTTCCCAATCAGAAATCAAGAACTTGTACCCAGAAGTATATTTGTCATTATAGAAAGGGGATATTAATTATAGAACAATAACGTAACAAAATATGAGATCTTCATTCAATGGGGATTACATTTGGTGGGGTAGTTCCCATTCTCTGGATACTGAAGGAATGAAATATGTAAGGGATATAACTTATGTGGGAGATGTATATTACTCTTCCTTTTTTTATTTACCTTTGTTCGATGATAAAATCCTCCTTCAAGAGGTGAATTCAATGTCACATACCTATGATAAGAGATCATTACTTTATTGTGAAGCTTTTATCATAGGGTGGAATGGTATTGGACAAATATATTTTGAGTCATCTAGTTATCAGACTTTTGTCCATGCTTATCTAGAAATTCATTCCATTCACCCTCTTATTCTAGTTGGCTGATGGTTACAGAAGTCATCTTTTCTAGGTATTTATTCTATATCACCTGTAAATAATCAAACATTCTTTAGAAAATGTCTTTGAAAAAAAGAAATCGTAGATGGTGTGACCCATCCTCCTATGAAAGGGGTAGTAGTCAGGACAATTAGTGAGATTGATCTTGTTGGTTTCCTTGTAAATGGTAGATTTAGTATTTTATTTTCCATGTATTCAACGAAATAATTGGATACCTTCTCAATTTAATAAGAGTAAACATTATACATCTATTCTTTAAATCATGGGTCACCCTGAACTCTTCCTGATTCGACCAAGGGTGATTCTATTGCTGCAACTGCTCGACAGGAGGTACCAAACAATTTAGGTCCTACCTGGGTGCTTGAATGGACAATTCCACTATTTGGGGTGACTTCAATAGTTTTTCACTAACCAAGAAATTTTCATTACATAGAGGATAAAGGTTAAGATTTACCTCAAGTCATTTGAATGGAATATTCTAGGTATTGTACCATTTCAGAAATGTCAAGGAATCTCCCTGTATAATTCATTGGGATTAAATTTGTTTGTAAATCATCATAATTATTTGCATTATGTAGTTATGGTAATTTTTTTATGAGAGTTAGATGCTAAGAGAATATGTTAAACCCTTACATTTTTTTGTTGATTTCCTAAACCATATCCTTTTCACATTACTTACATTTTTTGAGGTAAACAATTATCATTTTCCTTAGCATGGAGTTGAACGAATAAATGGATTGATGATGAATGTATTACCATCATATAATGGATCCTTTTAGGAGGCTATTTTACTAAATGAGGGATATCACCATTAGAGTTTGTAAAAAACATCTCTTCTTGGCATCATCGTACTGATCTTTAGGGACAATCATTGGGCCGTATCAGGACATGATGTGTGTGAGATGCTGTTTTGGGTCGACCACACTGTCAAATGTTGAGAATTTAGGATTTACAAAATTGTGTGGGGGAAAATTTTCTTCCAATAATTCAGGAAATGAATTTTTCTTAGGACGCATGGGTTCACGCCACCCTTCAAAGGATTCCACTCAAGCAATCGTTGATTCAATTTCATTGACCAGTTCCAAAGGTACCACTTTCTAGACCACCTCCATTCTATAGGGAGTAGGCGATACTTGAATAGGTGGACCAATTTTCAAATCGTACTGATTTTTTATCCACTCTAATAATAAATGATTCCCTAGAAAGGGAGAGGTTTTCACTTTAATGGATGGATGTCATGATCATCCTCAAATTATTCATTTATATTGACCGATTTCCTAGGTCTAAAGATAGAACAATTCTCGAATATAACACTTTTAGGTGGATTATCTCTATCGTGTTGTGTGGGAGAAGGTATATTCTTCACCATCTAAAGATGATGTCTAGTGGTGATGTTACCCCTAAGCAGTTCCCCATTGATCTATCTGGGATTTTTTATCTAATTATCATATTACATAAGTCATTCCTCCATGGAGGGAATTTTATCTCTGCTTGGTGGTGAGTTGGATTCAACCATACCTTTCCCTTTATCATTGGTGGTGTTACATCTTAGGGGAGGAAATTCCTTTTTTAGAGGCTCTAGGTTTTGAATCCCCCTATGATTCTGTGTACATGCATCCTCAGTTGGTGCATCCAGATCACCCTCCTCTCAAGTTATGTTATTCACATTATGACCCCCTACATTTTCATCTTGATCTAGATTATATTTTATGTATATTAAGATGATATTCTCTGAGGTTTATTGAGAAATGCTAGTGATCTCACTACTCTCAACTCAATAGGGTGATTCTCCACCTATTACCCCTCCTTAAAGGGGTACGTTAGTGTTATTACTCTGAAAGTTTTCCATATTTGGCCAATTTTTATTATGACCCTTATGGTGTTTGATTTCATTCATCATGAATTTCTCATATCTCAGTTTGTGAATAGAGACCTTTAGGGAGTTTTCAGTCATTCTTGATGAACGAACCCCATATAGAAAAGAATTTTCCTATAGTAGGGGGAAATGATGGGATAATGACCATTGATATTTATCTCCTGATCTAGATAATACTGATTCCTTCTAAGGTGAGGATAATGATTATAATTCCCCCATCCCTATGGGATTGGGGAAATTAATGGCCACTATTGTAACTTATTGATCCTGTTGTTGATGATTTGATGACTGAAGTTGAGGATTTGATGACTCTTGAGATGGAAATTGAGATATAAATTCCCCTATCCCTATGGTCTGAGGTTGATCTAGAATAACTATCGATTTCTATAGGACCCTCTCAAGGTGTGATGAACCTGGTGATAGTGGTTAACAAAAAAAAAATGTTCCCATCCCTATAGGATAGGTTTGGTTTACAGTTCCACTAATATTCCCTAGATCCTTTCAAGAAATGATGACACAAGGGGGAGGTGGTGGTAAAGTTTCCCCTATCCCTGTGGGATAGGTTCACTCCAAGATGGTTGTTATTGAAGCTTCTATTATGATACATTTTATTTTGTATAGTTGTGATCATGTATGATCTAGGTGAAATGGATTCCCATGATAGGAGACATTCTCTATCATAAATTTTTAAATTTTCCACAAAATCATATTCTGTGTCCAAAATTGTTTCACATTTATTCAAGGGACCCATATTAATAATATGTTCACAATCCTATCTCTCCATTCAAAATGTCTTTTAATATTTATAGTGGGGGTATTTCTTCATATTTATCAACTGAAATGTGCATCACCCAGACCTATGATTTCTCTTTAAGCTAGGAAATTATAGAATGTTGTATCTAGGGGGATTATTTTGGGAATACAGTAAAGTTCAATGCATCATATTTTACCCATCCATAGATGCATATGTTTTATATGTATTTTTAAAATCAATCAATTTTGAGTTTTCATGAAAAAAATACAAACACTATAGAGGCATTTGTCATTCTCTTCCACACCTGGGTTCTGGTCTATATAGAATGTGTCCAAGTCCAGCTGACAATTGAGTGTATTTATGGTTTGAATGTGACATTTGTATTCTTGATAAGGTAGGTGTTTATCCTTAAATAACTAATTAGATTACCAAATATTTTTTCATGGTTAAGAAATTCACTTCTTCTCTACCTCATCTAGGATATGAAATTCCTAATTTGAGAGGGTCTGGAACGTGGTTGGGAGGTTGTTTATGGCTAAATCTCTCCATATATCCATGTTAGACATCACTACATTGAATTAATATTCCTCCACCTAGTCATACCACATATGTATCTACTACTAAAAATTTAACCTATCCCAATGGTTTGAAACCATTAGGATTGAACCTGGAACCATTGGGATAGGATATCACAATGGTTCCAAGAACTGTTGGTATATGGGATGTTAGTATATCCCTATACCAATTATTTCTAATAAAACCGTTGGTATAGGATGTCTCAAGTTACTCTATTACAATAGTTTCAATTAAATAATTGGGATATATGTATACAAACGGTTCAAGAATTGTGGTATACATACTATCCAACATAATTATATATTAACGATATACAGAATCATTGGTATACCCTCTTCTCCCCAGTCCACAATCCATAATTTTATACCAATGGTTATGTAAACTATTGGTATATCCTATTCTACCTATAAAACAATTGGCCAATCATACACCTCATCCAAAACCTATAAAAATAAAATATTTTAATACGAGTTCCTATCAAAACTCTTCCATGAAAGATATTACTGGATAATGTTAAAATTCACAAAAAAAATTTCTTATGATTTCTAAAATACCGAGGAGACTGTAAAATTTTAATGACAATTATTCACCTGAGTTTTTATACTATTTCTCTCTCACACAACTAGGGGACTGAGGTTGAAAATGATATATTGTATTATATACTTTTAACATATAATATTGGGTATGAGTTAAATAAGATTTTCAATATTATATCTACCGGGAGATTAGTGGAGAAATATATTCCTCTATTAATTATAATGAAAGACTAGTAGATATGTGTGTTCCTCTGTCATTTAAGTAAGTAGCATCTATGGTGAATCATTTGGTAGGGAAAATACAAAATCATTGTAAATAATATTATTTCTAATATGTTATTTATATTTTTTGACTACCAAATACATGCATGATATAATAATTCAAATATTTAAGATGTGGTGGGAATGTTTGACTATAATGTGATTACTAGATTTTAATCTTTAATGGAAGGGATACCATAAGGATATTAAAGTACCTATTACATCTCTAGTAGGTCATAGTTCAGAGAGGACCTATTTTATTCTTATGTTTATTAAGTGTGAAAGTATCTATAATTATATATAATCATTATTATTTAGTGAGAATTATGAATGTTACCTATGGTTGACTTGATACGTTGACATTATAATATTGTTATGATTATAGAGGATGTTTTTTTATATTTATTTTATTTAATCTATGTTTATTGATTATGTGTGTAGAAACTTGTTATCCATTGAGTCAACTCACCAATTTGTAAAACAATGCTCATTATTATTTCTCCCCCCTAAATGTATACATGGGTGTTATCTGCACCTATGTTGATCTAGATCATTATGTAAAAATGGACTTTTATTTTTGGCATAGAGATGGATTATAGAAAAGGTAGATATTTGAATAGTGTTTTCATTATAATGACCACACTTGGCTCATCAATATTCTATATTATATGTATTTTAGACAATAAATCTATATCTTTTAATCGAGTTTGTATTATATTATATTATATTATGGAATTTTTGTAATAACCATACCCACTAGAACATTGTAATCAAGCCTCCAAATCTCTTACTTGCTAGGGCTCTAAATTGATTACTAGTTACGACCTATACATAGTTTTATTCCATTCATGAATCAGTTTTCTGTACCAATTTTCCACATATCATCAGTGTACTTAATTGTATTTAAACTTTTCAAGGGCCCTCCCAATATCATTCTTACCGATTCAAACTTATCATATGTATCATCCCTCCATATGTTCTCTTTATTAGATTGGTTTGTCCACCTCCACCCCCTCAATCGATACATTTAATAAGGACATAATGGATTTTGGGGGATTCATATTACAAAAAATGGTGTCATTAATTGACTCTTGTATAATTCTCATCAATTTTCTCAAATATGAAAACCTGATTACTTTTATGTCTTCCAACCATTATTTTTTCAATTCAATGAATTTCTACTATCATAGATGGTCTTTCAACTATCTTTTGATGCATAACTATCCCTCTCAATGGTTTGGGAAATTATTCCTTTCCCAACCCTCCGTTTTAAAAATATTTCCATCTATAGGGTGATTGAAAACATGAATGGTCATTATATAGGTTTAGACCACATACACTCAATATTTCTATTATCACATAACCATGTATATTTTCCTAGAGGCTGAATTATTTAAACCCACATTTAATTCACCTTGGATGAAATTTAGGGATTTTACATGTATAAACAATAGGTTCACATCTATTCTTTATCATACTTTTTCCAACTCTACAACATATAAGGGAATTTTTCAAAAATGTGCCACTGAATAGGAATGTTCTTCCAACTCAAATGGACGAGGAAAAATGAAATAATCTTATATTATACTATATTGAGGTCTCTAACTATAATGTGTCATATCCTAGTCTATCCCATTATAGTATTTATTAAGTCAGGATCAATATTTCTTCCAAAACCCCATCCCAAAATTTTTCATCTCACCTATTTTTAGAGAGTAAATATCATAGAGATGGAGTATCCACCAATGTGCAAGAACTTATGCCCCTATATCACATTGAGAATGAAACTATTTAAATCCTTTAATATGAGTTCAATTATTATGTAGCTGTGATATTTGTGCCTCTAAAAGTGTACAATATTGATGTCTTGGATTTTAAGGTTACTAAATAGATGTCAACAAATATTTTTATTCATATACATAATTTTTTCATGTAGTTGGAAGCATAATAAATGGATAATAGTGATATAAATGAATGGTAGAATGTAATTACTAGATGGAAAAGTAATATAGGAAGAGGAATTCATGAAATTATTATTTTTTTAGGGGTGTTATCCAAAGGACCAGAAGGTCCTGTTGTGGAAACTCCTGCTAATGAAACTGAAATGACGAATGTTTGTTCCCAAAATTCCTCTGATTCTGAGGTTGATAGGTCATTTTTATACTATATACATACATGTAAAAAAATTATAAGGAAATGATATTTTGAAATAGTGGGATACCAGATCAATAAAGAAAAAATATAGGAATTTAAAAGAGTATTAAAATTTACCAAGGCCAATGATTACTAGATCAGAATGTGAGGCTACCTATAACAAGATCCTTCCCAAGACACCTAGACAAGGTGCTTCAGGAATAAGAGGTAATTTTTATCCTCATAAATATATTTGGAATGATAAGGAGAAGGTATTTGATTTATATTTAATAACTATGAAGCCTAAAAATAAAATCACCAATGTGGGACCGTGGGAACTTTATGAGGATGTTGTTGAACATATGGAAAACAACTTGAGAGTAGAGGAAGAATATGAATCCTCATATCTAGTGAAAAATTAGTTGAGGCTGAAAGTAACTTTAGTTGTTATTCTATAATAGATTCATTATATATTACATTAGCTTTTGGCTTAGATATATTAAATAATTCAAAGGAATAAAAGTCTTGAGGGGAATTAGAAAGATAATTGATTTTGGATTTCCCTCCCATTTCTTAGATAAAATGAATAATATATATAATAAAATTTACATTTTCTCTTAGATAAAACTTTAAGAGGTTAAGAAATGTATTTATGAATAGTATCTAGAAGAGAAGTGAATGATTAAATATATGATGATCCTTAGTGCCAGGATAAGGAATTTTTTTTGTTGGCCCTACAATTGTATTGGACCATTATAGAAGTGAAATTTTATTCTTTTTTCATATGATTATATTTCTAAGATCATGAAATATATTTTCATAATATTAGAATACTAGATTCATCTTCATCAAAACTAGAATACGAAATACTTTTCCTAGAAATTCCAATAACTTCAAAGTATAATTTTCAGTGATGGAAATTGATTTTTTCCTAGTTCTTTTCTTTTTTTTAATCTTGTTGAATGTATATTCATCTTCCCAATTATTATTTTTATTTGAAATGATCCATACTAAACCACTAAAAATGATTAATCCTTATTAGTAAAAAATATATTTTATTAACAACATTATTGATCTATTTTTGTATATGCATATGAAGTATTGAATGGTTTATAATTAATTTATATTATAGTAGAAGATGTTGAATTATAATATGTGAAATGTTATGTATAGATGAAATATATCCCATAATGTTAGTGGATACCTTAAGAATTGTTTTTAGCCCTCATATTAATGATGAACTTAGTTAGTTTTCTTGCATGAAATTTAGGATGTGAAATTTTTTTATCAATTTGTTAGGATAGAGTTTAGAGTTAGGAATATTTTAGTATTTTTTAGGATAGTTATAATAAATTTTATTATACATGTAAATTATATAAATTGAAGATAAATAAATGTGAAAAGATTGTTGGGGAAAAATGTATTCTTAAGAGAATATATAGTTGAGGCATCATGACTAGGAATACCTAGAATATGAATCATTGGATATAAAATAAGGGAATAATGATTAACAAGACTTAGGTCATGATTCTATGATCCTAGGATTGTTTCTTTCCTTTGATTTGATAGATAGTATATGTGAACCAGAATAATGGAGTTGTAGAAATGCGAAGTTTTTCTAAATCCCTCCACAGTTTTCCCATGTTTTCTAGGCCCTACCATGGTCCAGAAAAAGTAATGACCAAGTTATAATTTAATATAGGAATGAATAGAATGGATTATGGTGGAAGGGATTTTCCCATAGGTTGGCTCAAGTTTCCAAGAATCAAGGAATCAACAAAAGGGAACAATTTCCCCCCAAATAATTAATTAAAAAAGTAACAGAAAATAAACAAACATTTGGATGGACCCATTCATGCATCGAACATACATGCTAAAGTAAAATAAAATAAATAGAAGAAACATGGTATAACGAAAGACAAAAAATTAAACACACTAATTAATCCCTCTGCCGCCCAGATCTCGCTCCCCTTCAAAGAAAACTATGTATCCACCTACAGTGCCTTTCTGCCACACTTCTCAGAATATAAATACCCTCCATCCATAAAAATTGGTAAAAGGCCTAATATTATGATGCGATAAAGAAAATAAAATAAAAACTAAACTAAAATGTTTCTATCTCTTATGACTATAAAAGTCTCTCCTAAACATATAAGAACCGAAACACCCCATGGGTCAAATAATGTACCTAAAAGTAAGGGGGAAATGTATCCAAGTTTCAAAATGATACTATCAAATAGTACATTCATATTAATTAACAATTAATATTCCTATTAATGTTATAATATCATTTTGGATCGCGTTTCATCTTATTTGGATTTTTTTCGATATAAGTTTGTTAGGGAAATTTTCATTTGATTTAGTTTGTCCTATTTTTGTTTATATGATCTTGGAATATTCCATTAATTTGGGTTTTAATCGATTCAGTTTGATTATATTTGGTTCATATCCGTTTGGTTTAGTTCATTTTATTTTATGTTGATTATGGTCATATAGGTTTGAATTCATTAAATTTTTTCCAACTTGATTCATCATTTGTAATATCAAATTAGTTCAAGTGAGATTATTTTGACTTAGTCCAATTTAGTTTCATTTAATTTATTTCTATTTGAATTATATTTTCTTTATTTTGATCATTCTAGATCTATTTTGGTCGATCAAATTTACATTTATTCTAGTAAGGTTTAGTTAGTTTTTGAATGTGTTTTAAAAAATGTTTCATTCTATTTTTATTTGGTTTTATTCTATTCCTTATTTTTTTGTATGGTGCCAGTATATTTAGTTAAACTCATTTTGGGATTACACTTCCCAATCATTTATGGTTTGGTTTCATGTGGTTCATCATGGTTCATTATGTTTGATGCAATCCTAATTGAGGTAGATTAGGAGAGGTCTAACTAGATTATAATGATTATGTATGATTATCTTTGGTACAACATGAACTAATTTGTTTTAGATCTGGTTATTTTTAATTTATTTGTTATGTATAGGCAAATTTAATTTATTTTATATTCTTTAGGAATATTCAATTTTACTCTTTATAGGTTAACAAAATTTAGATTATTTAAGTTTTTTCTAATTATATTATGTCATATTTCATTCAATACAGTTTTAATGAGTTCATGTTTGTTTCATTTAATTTGTTTTTTTTGGATTTGGATTAGGTTAGGTTTATTTGATTTGATTCAATTCGGTAAACACTTAATTTCATGTCAAAAAATTATTCTAAGAAATATATATCATTATTTAGTAAAAAAATGGTTTTAAATAAAAGAAATCAATGATTCAATAAATTTAAATGCTAATACATAAGAGAACCTACCTCAAGCTTAAGAATCCATGATTATGAATATGGAAACTTGAATATTCCATTTACTTCTAGCACACATATTAAGTTTAGCATATATATAAGGATACCAAGCCCCTATGTACATATTTTCATGTCCAAATATGTACAAGGGGTCCCTTTGATATATGATTATACATGCACATACACATTTACCTTACACACATATGAATTTTTCATATATATATAAAAACAAGATCACCTAGTCCCAATATATATATATTCATGCCACCATGAGTGAATATACATATGTGGGGGAACATATATATGTATATGACTACCTATGAATACATATTCAAGTTTCCTTTGTCAATGGAAACTTTAAACCACCAGAGTGAGGTCCAAAATACTCTTGGAAAACACAAAAAAAAAAACAAAAAAACCCCAAACCCCTAAACTTTAAAAAGGAAATGAAATGAAATTGAACAAACCATACTCAAAACCCATGTAAATTTTTCAGTTTTTCTAAAAAAATTTCTTTTGCAATAGGGACACAAATTATGATAGGTGATCTTGTATAAAAATGAATAGGAATGATGTTTCTTTATAATAAATAGAAAATCCAAAAAATAATCATTAGGGGAAATCAAATGGATTGTTTTAATCCAAGCAAATGATTGGACCTATTTAATGGATGTGGAATTGAATACTTCAAAAATTAGTGAGTATATAATTTCAATTACAGTGATAAAATGTGAAATAAACAGTGAAGAGGAAACCACAAATATCATATAATTTGATCCGTCATAAAGAAAACACATGCTAACAAAAAAAAGCCCTTAAAGCATTTTATCACTGGGAAACGAAGTTAGAGAACCAAATAAAATGGTGTCCTTAAAAAAAATTAATATGATTATAGAACAACTACCAATTACCAAATATCCTATTGAAAAATTTTATTTAAAGATAATCAAACATCCAAAAATGATAACATGAAATAGTAGGATACATGAAATTCAGAATCATAGTATACTAAGATATCGTTTTGTACTTTTAATAAAGAAAATGTATTTAAAAACCTATAAAGCATATCAAAATTTAATTTTTGAAAAAAATATAATGGAAACAAAATGATATATTAAGAGAAACAAAATAATAATTCACTTCGGTATATTGGGTTTTGAATTTGAAATAAGTATTTATAAGGAAAAGTACATGGGTAGATACCCAAATTTGGGTATATTCATATACAATTTAGTGAGATATAATAGTAGATGGTATAACTAATAGATGAAAGACATTACCATTTATTCTTGTACATTTTAGTAGATGGGATAGATAATAAATCAATGATGTATTAAAAAATGGTAGTCTATGATTTATTAGCTATCACATTAAAAAAAGAAGATACTCTATTGAAATATACAAATATCTACAACACTAAGTATTTTAAAAAAAGTAATGTATAACAGTATACATGAGATTAAATGATAGTGTATAATAGTAGAAAATATTAAATGATATTTTATAATAGAAGATAGTATTAAATGATAGTTTATAATAGTAGACATTAAAAAATGAAAGTTTATAACTATAGATATCAATAAATGACATTATTTAACATTAGAAATTAAAAAAAGATAGTGTATAATAATATACAGTATCAATTGACAATGTATAAAAGTATAAATAAAGTATACATTCATAGAAATAAATATAAACTTCAAGAGATTAGAGTAGTTATGAAAAATCTATTGGAATTTTTTTCGTTAAACGAGTCCCTTAATAATGTAGACAATGAGTCTGTTTGAAGAAGGAAGACATCAATTGTTGTGAAATATGTGAAGAAACAGAATATCACATATCAAAGAAAATAAAAAATGTATATAAATTAAAATAAAATAAAAAAACATTTTAAAATAGAAATATGTACAAGGGTTGAAATTATAGAGTTAATAAATAGAAACAGTTGAAAATCAACAACTAATTAGGGTAAGAGACATAAATTAGATAATCAGAGATCAAAACCTTGTTTATCTCATCATATGTATAACTACAATGGGAAAATAAGGAAAGGGTACAATAGTCACTTGGGTTTAATAACAGTCTCTTACACTTTTAAAAATCATTTAAAGTAAAAAATGGGCTATTAAAAACATAAAAGTCATTATTCTAAGCTACTTTTCCAATTAATTTAAATTATTTAAATTCTTATTTAAAGCATCTCTTAAAAACCAACCATTTCAAAATGTATTGAAATCCATTTAAAAACACACTAATTGTCCAAAAAACTTGGGAATTGAACATTTATCCCAAAATACCCATGGTTTCAACCATCACCCATTAATTTAATTCATGACCTAAATAGGGTCAAACCATTTGAAACCATTACAATTCATTCAAAAAATAAATTGAAATACTTTTACAACATATATAATTTCAAGTATCACATTAAATTACAAGTGATAAATTTGATAAATCACTTTAAAAGACTAAGCAAATTTTTAAATTTCAAATAATATTTTCAAAGGCCATTTGAGAAATCTCATAAACACACCGTGTGACCAGTCATAAAAAACTAGATTTAGACTAGCCCTTAAAACAGTAAAACATTTTTCTTTCAAATAAATATAATAGAAATAAATTTTTTAACCTTGTAAATCCAATAAACTTAATTAAAAATATAATTTAGTAATTAGAACATAATTTTAAAATACCAAGGAATCAATGGATTCAAAATTAAAAGTTAGGGAATGGGAACAACTAACTCTAATAAATGACATGTGAGCCAGAATGTATCACCTTTGACATTGGATGGACAAACAACCAATAAGAAACTACCATAAATCATAAAAATAAAATAAGCCACAAAAAATGGGTTAACCCCTTGAACTAGGGTTCGACCAAACCATATATGACAATAGAGAAGGAGGAACTTGCGAAGAAAAGGGGAAAAAGAACTTGAGTCCAAACCATGGTGATCTAAACTGATAAGGATTTGAGCATTGATAGGGAGTATGAAAGCCGAAGATGGAATGTAGGAATCAAAATGAGTCATAACTTCAAATCATTGTTTTTGTTTTGAGTGTGATGAGAACGATGGATGACACATGAATTAGGGGAGAATAGGGTTGGTGAGGGAGAGGAGAGGGTTCATGTCCAGATGAGAACGATGGATAATTGGGGGAGAAAAGGGTTTATGGGGGAGATGATGGTTTATAGGGGATATGAGAGTTTGTGGGGGAGAGTCAAGTGAGGATGAGTTCGACAGAATTAAATTTGTTGGAGGGTATAACTACAGTTTCATTAAAACTAAAGGGATTACACATCACCGTTGGTATAGGTGCATTGGTATAGACCCATTTTTCAGTAGATATCTTCTCTAGGTCAACTTCTAGTCATGGTGAAGTGCTACTAATTATTTATAGAGCACTATATTTTATTAACTTTGACATATCAAGAACCAATTTATATGATGTTTTCTATGTTTTAAGCACCTCTCTATACATAGGTGACTAGGAAAAGAGAGGATTTTCTTGATTGAGAGATATATCAGCTAGGGGAGGTTGACCTTGGTAGATGTTAGGATTAGAGTCTTTTTGATCAATCTATGCACTTCCATGATGATGAATTCATAGGTAATGATCACATTTTACTTTGGTTAAAGATATGATAGACCCTTGTAGTATTGTGGATATGCGTTGAACAACTTCAAGGACACATGAATTTAGTAGATTAGGTATATGATCCTCACTATGAAGAATAGTTGTAATATAATGAGCTTACTTTTAGTTTTGACAAGGGACATGATCCAGAAGCAAGACACTTTCCAAGAAATGTTGATAATCAGCTGGTGTTGCATGGATATAGACCCATAGATGAGAAACTACTGTAGCATACAAGTGAGATTATTTATTGTTGGTAGGGATATGATCCTTCCTAAGAGTTGTTTTTAGAATATTTCAGTGATAATTTGATAAATATGGGATATAAACTTGGTCAAAATATTCATTCCCCATCAGAAAATGATGATAGACATCCAGAATGGGAGAAGGAACATGATCCTCCTCATGTATAGCCCTTGAATGATGCTGGTGAAGTCATTCATTAGTAGAAGTAGGGATACGATCAAATCTTATATGATCTGCTGGAATATTTTGAGTAGCTTCATTGGATGGGATATGATCATAATCTAAGGTGATTTATCGATTTTATTTACAATCACCGATTGGAATGAGGATATTAGCATGATCATATTATTTCAGAGTATACCACTAGTCTTTTTTATAGGAATATGAGCATGTCCTGAGGCATGTTCCGCTCTAATATAGTGATCCCAATGTGTAATGGGTATATGGGACTATTCCTATTCCATTGGTGTATGTGGCTAGTATTTTTCTATATAAATGTGCACCTATGTTGAGGGATGTGCCACTTCCACTTGGTGAGTCTCAGTTGCAACAACAATATGATCTCAATACTTTTCTATATCATTTATGAGAATATATTTTAAATCATCCTATAGCAGATAAATAATGTGAAGTTTCTTCTAAGTATTCACTTGTTCATATAGATCATGGTGATGTGATTCAATGGCTATTAGGATAGGGATATTTTATTTTCTCTATATTTGTACAAGTGCCTGAATTCTCTAATGTATTTATTCATCTGTTTCTAGAATATAGTGAAACTTTAGAAAAGTGTGTGTAGGAATGTATGCCAACACATTTTTAGTTAAAAAATATACTGGAAGATATCTTCGATTAAATCTATGAAATAATCCCACTCCTATCCATATATTTTTGCACCTGATGTGACATCCTTGGTAAACATTCATTAGTATCTATGGTGGGAGGGTATTGGGTGGTTACCTTAGTGAGTGATTGTGGGGCATAAGTGGGATTCCTCTTATGATGGCTATTGATAAGCCCCCAATGGAAGATTTAAAACTATGATAGATCCATCATAAACTACTTTATCATCCTTCCTTAGGTATAGAAGGTGCATATTTCCATTTCAGGGATAATATTCTCAAGAAATTGGCGGTGGTAATGAGCACCCCTGGTTTTAATGAATCCTTCCCTAAATAGGGTATACTTGTTTGATTCAGTGTCTAGAGACCCTTACACATAGTCTTAAGGGTCAAGATCATGCCAGGTTGGTGGTATTTTCAAACCATTGTGTTCTCTGCCTAACGATGAAGGTTTCGGGTGGTTTAGGTTATTCTATGACCCATGAGGTTTACAACCACAACTGATATTATAGAACATTCTCTTGATAAATGAATGATCTAAGTCCATGATATTTTTTGTGAAATCATTATCTATAGTCACAACGACAATAAGGAAAAAGGTCACCAATCAGTGTTTCAACATAGGTGTGAAAGATTCCCAATCAAAGATGCATGGGTAACACAATTTTTCTTTTATATTTCTATGTTTTCCATTTTACTCACATTGAATATTCATGGTGAGAATGGATTATTTCATTAGAACCCTGGTTATGTAGAATTTCACATCAGGCTCACCATTTTTATTTTTGTAGAAGATTCATAACGAAATGATAGAATGCATGGTAAATGGATTTTTTTCATTATTTGATACATTAATGTTGGGTTAACCATTTTTATTTTGCTCAGAAATGTGTAGTGCCACAGGTTTAGGAGAAAAGGTTCTTGAATCCTATAATGATTGAATTATTCTTTCATTACACTCTTTCACACTGGGTTTACCATTTTTTTCCTTTATGAGGAATGATTTTAAGGGTTCAAGTATTTGACTGAACATTCACTCCTGGTTTACCATTTTCATTTCTTAGAATGTGCTAATTCCTCCCACATCAATAACAAGGTATATAACTTCTTTCCAAAGTTTGGTGTTCATTTGGGGTTTCAGACAAAATGGCACTTAAGAACTCACATTGGATGATAGGATGATATTTCATTATAGGACTCTTTTATATATGTGACATATGTTTAGTAACTCTTTCAAATCCCAATAAAAGACAGGTTACCCTAATAAAATGATCGTGTGTTGAATCATTTTATATGTAAAGAGGGTTATATTAATGAGACCATAAAAATATAACTGAGGTGATTCACCCATTTCCACTTATTTCTTAACAACGAGTAGCTTCTTATATTTTTACGCTATATATCTAGGCACTATAGAGTTTACTACAATCCAGTGAGGAGATTGGTGTTTCAAGGAGTGAATTGAATCTTTATGAGGCATCCTATGTATCCTATATACAAAAACAATCAAAATCTACATAGAACATTAAATTTTTTTATTTTAACATCATGTGGAATGGATATATATGAATTCAATTACACACCAGGTATGGAGATGGAGCCTTAGGAAGGAATCCTACGAATTAGAGTTTTCATATATCAATTTGGGTTATGTCTAAATATGTCTATTTGATAAGGTTATCATGTCCTAGGGCATCTTCCTAACATGTCCTAAGTGTCTGTCTGAAAAGTCTATCATGTAACAAGGTTATTTGATAAATATGGTTGACCTGTTCATAGGACTGTCGCATGAATTTGTTGACACATCCAAGGGTATTTTAACGATCAATGTAGACATGTACAAGGGTGTTGTGTGATCAAGGATGACATATCAAAAGTCGGTCGTGTGACTTGGATGACATGTATGGAGGACTTCACAATACTTTGGATGGATATTTCAAGACTTGGAAGACATGTTCGGAGGACTTCTCAGTAAATGAGAAATATTTCTTGGTGTTGTGACATGATCTAGATAGGTTATGTGAATCACATGATTACATTTAATGAAATTTAGTGTATCCATATTTGGATAATTAATCATTCATATTTACTATGTGCTACATATATGCCTCAAGGATCATCAAGAACTAACTCGTTTAGGTTTCACATAACCAAAAAAACACATGAAATCTCCTTCACATTATCATGATGGTACGATGGAAGTCTTCAAGAACTAAGTTGTGATGGTACAAATTTTCACACTGAGGAATACACTCTTTTGTTCTCCCCTGGGTAAGCCTTGTGTAATCATTTTTAATTATTTGGGGGGGGGGGAGTTTATAGGCCTTTCCACTTAGGTTAAAAAATTTACTTGTTTGAAACATATATCATAGATATAGTCTTGATTTAGTGGAGGTATTTTTTCATCATGTGAATTGATTTATCACTCCACTAGTTGTCCATTGCGTCGCATGATAAATAATGATTGCAAAAAAATCCATAATCTCCATTTTTATTGGACCACAAATTATCAAATGGATTTATATTAATTATGTTGACATGTCAAATGGAAATTGGAGCCTTGATCCAACATGTTTGATATTCTTTTTTAGATTAAGACACTTATGGAAAGTATTTCACATGATCCAATAATATTTTTATACGTTCCTTTGCAATATTAATAAGACTTGTCTAAGGCCTTTTACAAGATCCAGAAGGCTTTTAAGGGGCATCTCATGAGTTCAATCTATCTTGTATAAGGGCATTCACATGATTAATGGTGATCACTTGAGTTTTATAACCCAATTTCATGAAAATCAATGTATCTTCCCTTCGCAAGAGGATCTTGAATTTTTCAAAATTTTACACCATATTTTCAAAGGCTTTCAGGATTTTCCTTTTGGTTGTCCATCAGGGAATCACATGATCAATATAGGATATTGAGACAACACATGAGAATTTTCCTAGATAGACACGCTTCTTGTTTTCGATGTGTCACATGATGAAATTGATAGTTCAAAGGAATTATATAATACTATGATGACATGTCTGAGAGTCTTTGATATGTTATATCTCATATTGGAAAGGATTTCATGTGATTAAGGGAAACTTTTTAGGGGCCTAATGATGGATTAATATTGTTGGTAAACATGCTTTCACAAGATCAAATTGGCATGCCTAAGGACCTCCACGTGATCGATGGTGGTCATAAGAGGTTCATAAAACCATCATAATAAAAAAAATGCTACTCCAATCGCATAAATCCTCCTCCTTTTTAACTATATTTCCTTATATTGTGAGTGTATTTAGATGATTTTCAATACTTTTTCTCATGATGTGTTTCACGATCATAGGAGCTCATAAGCCAGCCTATGCAAGATCATTAGTACTATATGGACACCTTCACAAGAATATGTAGGATCATTTGAGGGGGTTTTCATGATCATTAAAACTCACCAAAATGAATTTTCATGATCATTCATAGATTATGTAAGGGGAATGACTATCCCATGTTTCCTTACCAGGGTCATGAGATCACATGTTCTTACGGGGATTACATGATTTTCATGATCCATCCAACCGATATTTGTGTAGTCATGAATCTCATTCATTTTTCTTATAGAGAAAAATAATACACATGATTTAGGTATTTCTTCAGTTCTAGAATTGTTGATGATTATTTCTAGAGCATAAAAACTATTTTATTTTTATATATAATCTTAATGTATACATTATAGAATTTTAATTTTGTAAAACTAAATGAATTTTTTAAATTGGAAAGAAAAAATAATCCTAGGATGAATTTTTGGTACATTTCTAAAATAATTAATTTTTAAGTGTATATTAAAGAATACAATTGTTACCAAAACTATACCATTTACAACTATTAACATATGAGTAAGACCAAAAAGTTTGTAGAAAAATGTTAATTGATCAAATATATATTTATGGTGTAAAATTTGTATTTTAAAATAATATGTTAATCCTATAAAACCTATGACCAACATTTTAGAACATAATTAACATTAAATTCTAATTTTAAAACTATTTTCGGTATTTTATTTTAATTAAACATATTATTTGTGATATTCAGTTTTGGAATGCTTTGGAAGCCACATAAATTTTTTTTTTTTAAGAAACCATAATTTATCATGAAATGTAGTTACATTGATAAATTTGTACTAAACATAAAATTTTATCATCAAAACATACTTTTCTAAAAACTTTTTCTATGTTTTATAGGAACTAATTTGAAAATTTAAATTTCTAATATTTAATTTTTTTTTCATATTTTAAATTATAATTTTTAAATTAGGTAATAAGTAAATTTTTTATTTTTTTCAATAAAATTAATTTCCATGGTTAAAAAATTAGTCACCACAACAAAAGTAAAATGGGTAAAATGAGTTTTACTAAGAGTAAAAGAACTAAAAAAATTAGAAAACATGCATCATTGAGTGTAAAGGAGAAGAGGATAATCAAAAACTACTACCCTACATTATTTTAAACATGTATAAACATTGACAATTTAATGGTGACATTCCATTATTGAAAATTAATGGATACCTCCAATATTACCCTTCTCTTTATGTATGTAAGGGTATCACTTAAACCAATTCATTCTACACCTATTCCTTATAATATTATCATGAAAATATATCCCATTTATATTAAAATAATCCTATCTCATTTTCTTATGTCACTAGTCTCAATTAGTTAGCATAATGCCTCAATTTCTAATAATTTTTCCAAGGGAAATCTCTGGTTCTAAACATGAGTATTTCTCACTATTTATTCTTTTCAACTTAATCTTCTACTTCCAAATTTTATCCCACCCTAATATAAATAAATAAAAATTATTAATATACTAAAATTATATTATATAATTTTTTCAACCATTATTCAATTATTTCCATCCACTAATAAAAATTAAAATCATCGACCATGCATATCTGTGGACTACCACCTCCACTAAGTGGTGTGGTTCGTTTTTCCTCACTAGCTCTCATTTCTTGTAAAAATTATAGAATTTATGAATTAATATATTTCCTATTTAATAATTATAATTTATAAATACTAATTTATCACTTAACTTTATTAGATACTATTCAATAAGAAATGGATTCATTAATCGTTTGTACGAGCAGACTACCACCTCCACAAATGATGAATTATAATTTCCATCATCACCCTACATGGATGGTTCTATGAATGAATTTAATGAAGGTAAATGCTATATATGAAAATTTTAAGATTATTTAAAAAATTTATTAGTACTATATAAATTTAATTATGGTAAATTATATTCATTATATGTTTAATCTTCTATAAAATTAAAATTTTCATTAGATAAAACATGTCCTTACTCATTAAATTTTTATAAAATGCTCATGTTTGTATCTGTTTTTCCACCAACATGAATAAAATTATAATATTTTCATCATGAATGATTAATAAATATTATATAATAGTAATATCATGTAATAAAAATGTATTTAATATGTTTTAATGACTCTAGAAATATATTATTAATATTTAATATATTTATTAGTATATTAAAATTTTATCATTAAACAAACCAACACTATTTTATCAAAATATTCTTTGTAAAAAAAATATACATGTATTTATCCTAATAAAATATTACATATAGAATCATTTAAAAAATTATCATTCGAAGTTTAATAATATAATAATGATGAAATTTTAACTAATAAGGGAGAATCAACACCACCACCATGCAACCTGTACAAAATAAACAAATAAAAAAATCTAATCATATGATAATGAAAATAAAATATAACCAGGCTACATATTTTTAATATATAGTTATAAATGATGAAAATAAACGGTAATATATATTTTAACATGGAAATAAAATTATTTATTAATTTATTTATGTTCATTATATAATAGGTTAGAGAGCATTCGACTAAACTGAATTTACAGTAAGGGGTTCGTTGTTTCAAATATAATTTCTTGTGACATATTTCATATTGTTCACCAAAATATCATTAAAATTGTGGGATTGATAATTAATTGATTTGTTTTACCATATTCATGTGATTTATGGGGTTTTAATATCCATATAATTTTTATTATTTAAATGGGGTTTGATTCAAATGATATCATTGTTGTGGGGGGTTTTTGACCTGTAAAATTTTCATCATAGATATATGATTTATAATCACTAGTTTTCCCTTATTTAATGTATATATTGGTGATTGATTTATTTTTTCATAATTTTAATTCAATTTAATAGAATTAAAATACCAACCCACATTATATTATTCATATTATTTCAATTCAAATAATACCATGGTAATAAGTTTTATTTGTATTTATATTCAATTCCATGGGACATGTTTGATATTTCATACAATAAATTATTTTATATGGTGTATTAACCACCCAATTACCTTCAAATATCAATTATATATTTCATTTCATTATATTTTAATCTATATATCATGTTAACCCCCTCATGTTCTTTTCATTCTTAAGTTACCATTACTATAAGGGGATTTGTCAACTCAAATCCTTTCATTGAGTTGGAATTTTACCTTAGCATTATTTATTTTAATATTAGTTTCTTCCACCCAAATAATTTATTTTATGGTAACTTATATTTATATTTAGGGTAAAACTAACCTTTTATTATCATATTTTAATTTCTTAACTTATTTATCACACAAAATATCATTATTAAGAATAAATATAGTGATCGTTAATGAAACTTTCCCCTCCTTGACCATATATTTGTTTCCCACCAATATTCTCAATTATATTTAGTATCCCATTTATGTTTTATTACACATGAAATTTAAATTTTTCTTTATATCTTTTCAGATGGATGTTTTATTATCCCTTTTTATGATATGAATTTTCAAAAGAATTTATTAAAGTATGAGAAATATTTTACTATTCAGGATCATAATATTTATCTTCTGCTCCACACTTATTCTAATAACCTTAATAAACTTTTCAGGGATCCATTATTTAATATCATTTTTAAAATATTTTTTTAAATTTTTTCACTTCATTTTTTGAAAATAACTTTTGAATGTGACTCATAACATCATTGTTTATGATTATTATATTTCTTTTTTCTAAAAACTCTTTTATGGCCTCTCCCTCTGTATAGGAATTCTTCTTTACAAAGATTAAATTTCAATGTTTTAATATGGATTTCAAAAATATTTTATCTCTTGATGATTTTTAATTGAAAATTAAATATTCTTATATATTTTCAAAAGTATAAGATCCATTTTTAAAATAAATTCTTCATTTTAAAAGTGATTTTAAAAGATTTTGTTTTTAATAAATAATTTTTTTAGTGTTTATCTCTTATAAAATATTTTTTTTGAAATAATTTTTTTTTATAATTTTTTTCCTAAATAACATTTTTTGTTTTAAATTAGTATTTTAAAAAAAATATATGAATATATTTAATTTTAAAGAAAACATTTTTAAGGAGTCTTTAAGAATTTAAAAAATGTATATTTCTTCTTTTTTAGTGTGATTTGTACAATGATATTTTAGATTCCTTTTTCATATTTATATATAAGGGATTTATTTTCCTTAAAAATTAATATTAATTAATAAAGATCAAAATTATATTATTTAATACTATTTTTGGGTGATTAAATTTTGGGTAGTAATCAATTACACTCTTGTAGTTGATTTTGATTATAAAATTTATAAATGTCGCTAAACCCATTATTTTCTTTGCATTAATTATAATTTCATCAATGAAACCCATTTACTTCTTATGGGTTTTCATGTTATATTGAATGATTATTTTCTAATGGAATAAATATGTTTGGAAGATGATGGTTGGGGTTATATATCACCCTCCAATTCATTTTTTATGGTTTTATATCTCATGAGATAATGAATTGTAGACACGCTTGGATTTTTTCCACAATATAAAGTGTAGAAAATATATTATTTTTCCAAAAAATGAAGGGTTGAAATGATTTTATTTTTTCACAAACATAAAATTTGTATATTCCTGTATTTGTTCAAAACATATAGGATGGACATAATTTTAGTTTTTCACAACTTAGAGTGTGGATATTCTTGGATATATTCACAAAATGAAAGTGTTGACATACTTTGATTCATTCACATATTATAGGGTAGAAATTCTTGAATTTTTTTTACAACCTTAATTGGTATATATAATTTTATATTTTCACAATATATAGGGTTGATGTTCTTGTATTTTTTTCATAAACATAAGGGGTGCACATAATTTAAATTTTTCACAACTTGAAGAATGAGAATGATTGGGTTTACCCACAATATGATAGTTTCCTATACACCTGGTATGTGACCTTGTTATAATTATTAGATCATGACTAATATATATTGATTATTCACTCTTATTTTATATTGTATGTATGATAATTTGAGTTTATATATCCACATATCATGACTTATAGAGAACTATTATTATTCCATGTTCTTTTTAATATGATATTGCTACCTTACAATTTTTTTCTCATATGATCAAGATCTTACCCATGATGACTTTTTGATGACATTTTCCTATTTTGATTGTTTGATCTCACCCATTTATTATGTTTCCATTCCATAGGTTACGAATATTAGTATAACACATGGGATATATAAAAGGAAGTATAGTGTGGTTTTATTATGGAGAAATGGTCACAGTTATCACAAAATATTTTTCATATATAGTTGATCCTCCAAGGAACTAAACCTTTTATTATTAGGATTGTTTGATTATTATTATATTTAATACTAAGTTCTAAAAATGATGTGGAATATATGTAATTTTATCATATGTAAGTCTTAAATTGTTTCTAATAAAGTTTTTAAAGAATTTTTTTAAGCCCCCAAATGAGGAGTGTAGGTCAAGGGAGACATAGTTATATTCATGGTAATATAACTACCTAGACAGAAAGGAGGTCACATACCTCTTTTGTATAAAAAACTATATAACTAGTGGGGTATAATAGTAGAAGTCCTCAAACACTAATCTTTACACTGACATTTAAATAATTGGATCACTGATTAACTGCTTCTTTCTATATTAAACAGTTACATGATATTGATCCATTGATAATAATTCATGTTCCTTCCTAGTCCGGGATATGAAGATGGTATCAACTCAATATAAGTTAGAAATGAATCATTTATAATTTCTTATGAGATCCAATTAGTTATGAATCATTGCCACACTATTTGGCGCTACCCAAGAAAAATTAGCTTCAATATTTGAGGGATCCACTACCACTCTTCACTATGAAACCATATGTCTAATGAAGTGGACCTAGTACATCCAAAACATATACTTGGACATTATTCCATAAAGTTAGCGGTGTTGGAGAGACTGTAATACAACCCTAATGTCTTTTATATGTAACTATTCTTATTTTTTGTATATAGGAATTTAATTGATGAATATGACCAAAAACATGTCCAAGATATCAATAAACCTAAAATTCATCAATCCCATTAATAAAGTGGATGTGTTCATGACACTGAACAACATGAACACAGAACCAAAGTTCCTATAAAAAAAAGTGGTATATAGTATTTTCTACCCTCAAAACCCATTTGATAATACCCAAACAAAAAATCAACCTTTAAATACTTATTGAATCCAATAAAATGATCAAAAAATTCATGTATCCTTGGATGGGGATAACGATTTTTTTCCACCGGGTTCAATAACTAATAATCCACAGAAAAAATCAAACCACTAACCTTGTTTTTGTAAAAAAACACTAGGGAACCGTAAGGAGATACACTTTTTCAAATGATTCCCTTATACATAAAATTATTAACATGGATTATCTACTCCTATAGATGATAAGGTTTCATTCAATATGAATCCATCAAAATTGTAAAATAACCTAGTTGTAATGTAATCATGAAATAAATTTCACATTGATTGGGTGTGGTAAAAATTTTCTCATGGAAAACATCTAGATAATACTCAATGAACATAGGAAACACCGCTTCTTGATCCTCCATCGAATCCATGTTCAAAGTTCTTAGTTTTGAGAAACATATCTTTGAACACTCATTCGATAATCTCACTCGCAAAAAAAACTACATATTGGACCTCCACACTATAGAATATAGTAACCATCTAAAAGAAAGAAATAACTATATTCATAGTGTAAAACCAATCCATTCCAATAATTATATTGTATGGGTTAATCTGTAAAAATAAGTACTTAGAAAACTGATGCATCTCTAACAGAAGTTCACAACCCCAACACATATAAAAAAATTGACTAACCTCTTGCTGGAGTAGTCAACATGAGGGGAACTAGAAGCCTCTACATATTTATTCTCACAACACAGACTGAGGTGTGTGAGATTATGGTGTGTGATTCCCCTGAATCAAAAAATGAGTAATCCATTTTATATTACAATTAAATAATAACTAAAAATATATTTTACCCCACTAGTGTTGGAACTATGATGACATGAAACTTCCATGAACACCTCCCGAGCCTCATTATCCATAATGATATCCAACCCTATATCCATTATCTACTCTATGTCCCTTGGGGTGAGGGAATTTAGGTGAAGGAACCCTACCGTATCTATCACCTTTTAGAGGAATATAATCTTATTTTCCTAAATTCTGTTGATACAATGACCGAAATAGACCGAATGACTTCATTTTTTTATTCATTTTTTGATAGTCCCAATTTTAAGGGTTGAAGGGGAACCCTAAAATTACATTTCCTGTAGGATTTATGACATTACAGAACCCCAATTTCTTAAAGGAATACACTAATGAACCCAGATACTAGAACTTCCCCTAAGGAAGATACTTCTAAGGTAGATTAAATTTTCAACTGCCCATCCCAAGAAAACACCCCTTGATAGATGAGGACTTAAAAATCTAGTGGACATGGCCTATGTAAAAGAAATATACGTGAAATAGGATTTAAATTGAGGATTCAGAACTACTGTCTCTTGAAAATTGGGATTTAGAGTGTTGACATCAACTCCTTATTGGAAGGAACCCCAAATTTCCTAACATATCATCATGATAGAGGTTACGGTTGAAATAAAAGAGTCTCTAAAAACAAATCTCAAGGTCCCACATACTCGATCTCTCTTGAAAATGAGAGATAAAATCCTATATTTTCACTTACCTCACCATTGAAGATAAAAAATACAAATAGAGATCCTTTTGGAAATAAATTTAGGAAACCTCAGATTCTTTATACACTCTGAGATACAACATCCACCATTGACGTGTTTCTCCTATCATCTAACCAAACTCCATAAAAACCAATACTAAACCTAGTAATAGATCATATTGAACATAATATTTATATCCTCCATATAAGGTTCCATCTATAAATCAAAAACACTACCCTAATAATTCACTAAACTATAATGCTAGAAAGTGTGCAACATCCTTGGCCCTAACTTACCCTCATCAATGGGGTTGACCATGCAATGGTAAAATAGAATTTCCTATCAAACTTCACAAGTTAGCATGATTTTATGATAATGAAAATTTAACATCTATATATGAAAGAAGAAATTCCTATGTTTGATGGTACAAAATTTATTTAATAAAAATTCAATTATTTAGATTCATTTTATTTTCCCCAAATTCACCCAATTCAATCATGAGTTCATCCATGTATCATACATGTACATCTCCTAAGAAACTACATTGAAAGAAGAATCACATCAATTAGTATGTTCAAAAATCATAAAGTCATTGTTTTAGATCATAAGGGGTCAAAAATATCATTTCCTATACATTCTCCCATTTGTACTTCATCGAATAGGTTCAATTGACACTGTTTCACTACTAACCCACTAATACCTCATGAATTTATATTCCATAATCTTCATCAAATAGTTCAAGGATCAACTCTAAAACCACTTTTTACCCCCCACCTCTACACTTTTACCCCTCATGGTCCATAAAAAAATAAAATGAAAGATCCCAAATCCCACCTCTAATAGTCTTTGGGTTCGCAACTAGAACCAACGGTATAAAACTAACAACTGGTGGAATTACCCTTAATATAAGAAATTAAATAGTATATATAATATGAGAAATACCAATATATACCACATAATATAAAATAAAACAAGTTCCCATAATAATACTATGACAAAATGCATGAAATAAAATACAAGTATTCTCCAAAAATAAAGTACCAATGACTCTTAGACAAGAACACCAACAAAAAATCTCCACTACAAGATAGCACGGTACAACTCGATGACCAAAGCCCTTGTAATTACCTGAAAAACTATTTAATCTATATATAGGTTGATCATAACTTGTATACTTAGTAGGATCCTCCTTGGTACCTCTCATGAAAATTTTAGAAAATCATACTAATGATTAAGTGAATATGTGTTAGAAACAACAATCACCTACAAGGTCAACCACCTATTCACAGCCATTCTATAGCTCACTCACCATCTATTACACACAAAGTAAGAACATAATATCAAATAAATATATTCATAGGCACCCAAGAACTACTTCCCCATTAGTTTTCCACTCTCACACCTTTAAAAAATACCACACGCTCTCTTCCCATCCATGTTAGAATCCTCATCATAACAGGAACCCTCAGATATCAACTCATGAAAATTATCACATCATCATAACAGGAACATCCAACTCTCATCATATATTAACAATCACAACCAAACATCATAACCTCATAGAATCAATATACTTCAAATCATATGTATAGGGTAGTAAGGTATCAAAAACATAAAGATAATGAACCTCATAACCCACTCTTACCATGAAAGACCCCCACTAGTAATATCTCCATCAAAATATTTCTAATAATTGTTCTATATTATAGGTAAAGGGAGATCAGAGAAGAGGGGTTTCCCAGTAACATTTACTATATCAATATTTCTATACTGGGAACTACATTTCATTTTCATTATAAATCCATTTCATGCCATAAAAGAAAAAATCTATAATAAATACCCACATTTCTCCCCCCACAACTCGTCATTATCATCTAACCCAAATAATAAGAAATAGAGTATACCAACTACCTCTCATTCACCACCCCACATCCCATCATCCAGCACTACCACACATACTATACCAACCTAGAACCAACACTAACCCCTTAAGTTCAAAACCACCACATTACGATTTCCAAAACATTAACAGTCATCAAGCACATACCACATAACAATCCTATCACCCAAATATTCTCATCCACTCACATACCACATATCACAACCACACTTATAAAACTAAAAAAACCACCATCATTCTAGGAATAAATACATGGGATAATTTTAATAATCATTTGTATCTATAATAATGTATTTTATCCTTTTTATTACCATCATTAATTGTCACTCAATTTTGTAGGGTGATTATAAGATATAACCATGTTAAAAAAATTTTATGAAAAAAACACCACAGTAAAGGGCATTTTGTCAATGAGAAAAAATGAAACCACTTCTCAATTTATGAGAGATTAGTTTTCAAAGAGTATTAAAGTTCACGCCAGACATAATTATCAAAAAATCTCTATAATTTTTTTCATCATATTTATTCTTATTTATTCATTCCTATCGTTTCCAAACAAGCACCAGTAGAAACATCGTGTGGAATAACACTGAAACATAGATAAATTACATTCAAAACAATTCCCTTAAATTTTATCCATCTTTAATTTATTTATCATCTTGATCTAAATTCATCATAAATACATGATGAACAGAAACCATGATAACCCCCATGATTATCCCAAAAAAATGAGAGAGTATTGAATCCCATACCTTGATTGAAAGCTTCAAATAACTATCATAAAATAGAAAAAGAAAAAATGATCAACAAAAAAAATTTGATGGGAATATCTCCATATCCAATCTAAATAAAACCACATTCATGAATTTATTAATACTCATCCCCCAAAAAAAGGGATCCCAACACAATGATGCACATAAAGAAAATAGAATAATCTAAGAGATAGGAAGAGAAGAGAATAATACCTTAAACAAAGATAGATAAATATTGATGATTTAATGGGTTTAGACACTCCAAATGAATAAAAAGAGTGTGGTGAAAGGTATACTGTTTGACAAGAATTCAAAGGGAATTATTGAAATTCAAACCAAGGAAGATACTACACTTTATTTATAGAGAATGTTCAACTAACCTTTACCATGACATAGAGGACACACATGCCAATGGTGTCCCCAGTCAAAGGTATATTAGATTCTCTAATGTTCGAATCAAGTATACTCCATAATCTAACATTTTTTAAAAACAATATTTACATTATTTTCTTTATATTATACCTCTACATTTGGAAAGGTGCATGGTGTTTCCAACACCAAGTAGTCCACCATAACCTCCACTGTAGAATTTGGGATAACCTTTCATTGTTTTGAGATACCATGCCAGGTACCATATAATAGAGGACTCCTACTCATCATTTAAATTATCCCTTATCCAATCACCCTCATCTCACCCACACAATCCTAACATAAGGGGTTTTGAGGGTCCTCATTTTATATAGGGGGCCTCAACAAGCACTTCTCCTAGCTACATGAGAGCTTTAGGGATGCCCATTTTCAATAATAATAACCCCACCAAGGCACCTAGTTGCACCATTCCCTATAATATGGTGTGGATATCTTACCCATCACAAATAATGGAAAAAACTCAAGAAACATTCTATCTAGAATAGTCATACAAATCTTTTCACTCACTATGGTGTGTAAAGAACCACACATCTATCTCTAAAACACTCAGACATCAAAATGGTGCACCCAAAATGGTTTGATATAAAAAAATTCCTCGAAAATTATAAACACTACTATTAATCTTCCTACTTATACTATATGGTGTTCATAAAGAAGTCCAAAACTCACACAAAACACCCATAACTCCTAAAATATATCTTATAGTGCCTTCCAAAGACTCAAGAACATAATGGAGTTGGTTGAAAGGGTCTAGGCAAATTTAGATCTTGATAATATAGATATTAAATATTTAAATTACTCTTCACATAAAACATTTAATAGGGAGACACTTATATAATCCATGTACTCAAGATGGTATGGTATATTGAGAATTTGGATAATTTCAGATTCAAAATGGACATGGAGTTGTCCAAAAATATCATTCTCTTTTTATTACCTTAAATATTTTCATGTTTTATTTTTTAAATTTTATATTAATAAATTAGATAAATAACTTTCATATATTTTTAAAATGATTTACCAAGTTGATTAATATGTAAAAAAGGTAATTGTTCATTCATTATGGTGAACAAGAAGAAGGGGACGACTAAGAGCTTTGTGAGAGAGTAAATATTAAAGGGTTTCAAGAAACATTATTATAAGAATAAAAATATTTAGAGGGAGACAAAAAGGGTAAGATTCTATTTGTTTTCCATGTGGAAAGAAAGGTTAATAGAAGACGAACTGGAATATAGTGAATAAGAGAAGGGAAAGATTCATGTATATGTATTATTAAATTTAAACTTTCTAATTCTATAATTTGGGTATTAGATATAGTTTGTAAATCATAAATATTTCTCTATATATAGGAACCAAGTATATAATTAATTATTATGATAAGTGATGTGGACATTCATGGTATCAATGGATCATGGATTTTTTTAATCAATTATGGAAGATTAGAATTTTATATTTCCTAGAGGAATAATTCTCATTTTTTAAACATTATTTTGTGTTCATTATAATTATACTGTTAATGATGTGAAAAGTTTAGAAATAAGGGGATTAATTTAATACTTAGAAATAACAGATAATCTTATGTTATGGTAAATAAAATTTAAATAATGGATTAAATGTATACATGAATCGATGAATCCAACTTATTAGTAAATGTTGAATTAAATTTAATAGACATAGTAGGAGGATTTCTCATACTTTATAACATTTATTTATGACATCAGTACATGAATATTCATCTATTTGATGATATATAAATAAAATTAATTTAATAAATTTTTAAATATAAAAGTGATGTAGATAAATAATTTTGTTAGAAGATAAATAAATTTATATTTGACTTATTTTTGAATATAATAACCAATAAATCACTGATCTTGATTTACATAATTATTCCATAATATTTTTATTAACATGAATTAAAAAAATGGTGTATGCACTTTAAATAGTATTTCGTCCAGAGTGGTAAATGAGATCCCGTATGAGTTAAATTATATGAAGAACTAGGAATATTGTATATTCATGTACGGGGTGAGAACTATTTGATAATTCTAATCCCAAAGCGGACATTAATCATGATAAAAAAATTGTATCTTCATAGGATATCTTAAATATATAATATGATATTTTCAATATAATACCTCAAATATATAAGCAATAGTTTAAATATGATCCATAATTTGTAACATCCCAGGTAATTATAGAATAATTCATTTTCATATATATTAAAATTTATGAATAAGATATTAATTTTACATTAAAAGGGATACTTTATCTGATAGCTTACTTGACACGCAACAACTTGTTTCTCCTAAATCTTACGTTGCGCACACGACTAAGTTATACCGAAAAATAATACATTATTAATATTATTATTTTAAATGGAAGTTAATGTATAGCCGTTGTATTGGAAGTAATGAACATGAAAAACTATATTATGTTTACACATGTTTGTTAAATATTTTTATAATAATAAAATAAATTTTAGAGGCTTAAAATGAGAATAAATCCAATTTTAAACAAAAAATACTCTAATATTTTTAAAAAGTATTTTTACCATATTTTGAGGGAGAATCCTTTTTAAATCTAGTTTTTGGGACTTTTATAAGCTATATTTTAAAAAATAAACTTCTTATTTGGAACCAAGACATCAAAATTTACTTTGGTTTAAATTTTGGTATTTTTCTAATAAAATTATTATTTTAATCAATAGTGAGAATACTGCATTTTAATTCAAAACTTTCTTTTGTGTAATTAATTTGAATTGTTAGATTATAATTTGAATTGGTTTTAAAGTATAATTATATTTTTTTTTCATTAATCCAATTTTGGTCATTAGAATTAATTTCACATTGAAATTTGATATAAACACATGTCAATCTTTTGATGGTTTTTACTTTTTAGAAACTTGATTTCTCATTCTGACAACAGGATTAATTTTAAATTAATTTTCCATTTAAATGAATTTAATTTTAAAAAAATAAAATACATTTTTGTAAATATTATGATAAAAATGGATTAATAGTATCCAAATAATTTGTGAGGAATAATAACATTAATATTTTATTTACCACTATTAAGGGGTAAATCTGGTAAATAAGGGAAAAAATAATATTATAATAATATAAAACTACCCTAACACTTGTCCTAATATTATTTTATGAGTTATATAAGACCAAAATAATCCTTGGGATTATATTTCAGCCTTTTTAAGCCACATGGGTGTGATTATGACATTTATAACATTTAATTTAAAGTAAAAGAAAAAATATTATAAACATGACTCATATTACTAAAAAAATTATAATATGGGGTTATATAATTGATATACTTGACTATAAATATTAATTAGGAAGATAGAACTATTATATACATTATTATATTTTATTTATAATTTTTATACATTAAATAGTTAAATTTAAATATGTCACAATGATGATGAAGGGATTTCCATATTAATGTAAGAATCAAATAAATGATATTATAAATATTTAAGTAAATATTATATAATATAATTTATGTAATAAAAGAATTTTATAGGTTTATATGACATGTTATAAGACTATTAAATTGTTTTTTAAATTTACAACTATTTTTTATTTTATTTAAATTCAATAAATTTAATAGTCTCAAAATTGACATAATTGATATTTTATAAAAATAATAATTTATTAAATTATTTAGAAATAATAAAAATATTTAAAAATTAAAAATTAGTTATTATAAGTTATACAAGATTATAAATAATCCATTTAGGAGAAATTTCCCCACAAAAGTAATATTTATAGGCTCTTAATATTTAAAATGTTGTTACCACAATTAAAATTAAAAGAGAATAATTAAGGGTAATCCGAAAAGATAAGGTTTAAAATAAAATCAATACATGTTTACAAATTATTTGATATGAGGATTTAATAATATCCTCATATTATCTTATAACTAAATGTGTTTTGGACTATTTGGAATCTAAATTTTATTTATATTAATTTAATACGTTTAATAATTCTATGGGTGCCCCTCCCCTCTCCTATAAAAAGGGACTAATTCCTCTCCATTACTCACACTTCCTAATCATTTTGGTTCAACACATATCTACCAAAATAAATTCCTATAATACCAAACCAAAATTATATAATCCTTAATTTAGGTATAACACTCTCTTTTGTGGTGTTAAGGTGTTCTTCAAAGGTAATCAACTGAAGAAGTGGTATCATTTTCTTTAAGTATTTCTATTATATTTATTATTCCACTTACTTAAAATATCCTCTAACCATGATGAGATAATAATTACATAATACTAAATATAATTAGAATTTATTATATTAATACCATCACCTAAATCCATCTCCACTTCTATTAAATGGGAAAGGAATTAATCGTGCCTGCGTACGTGTGAATTATCACCTCCACGAACCGATCTAATTCATTTTCTACAACCATCTATCATGAATGGTTATAATAATGTAATTAATATTAATATTTGATATTAATGACCTATTAATCATTATAATATAATAATATATCAATTACGTTATTATTACTCTGCACATAAAAATGATAACGTCGTTCGTGCGTACGTGTGAACTATTTCCTCCACAAAGCGATGAGACTTGTTTTTATTCATTATATCACTTGTATGATATATATAAGTATATTTTAATTATTAATATTATATTACTGATGATATGATAATTATTTAAATTTTAAATAATAATTATCTTACTTCTTATAATGATTAATGAAAAATGAATATGTTACTCATGCGTACATATGGCTAACCGTCTCCAAGAATATAACATCGTTCGTTTTCATAACCACAAATAATGGTTTTATTTAAAGGTATAATTTATATATAAAAATAATAATAATTTCATTAATATTATTATGGTGATGATGGACTTATGACCCCATGGACTAGTGACATCAACCCATGTTCATTTTCTACTCAAGTACCAACTATCAACAAAACTTCCTATATGAACATAAATAATTATAACATGGTAATTAGGTATATAAAAGAAATAATAAATTTGAAAAAGTTTATAAAGAAAGTATTAATTAACCAATTTATATTATTTAGGAAGAACAAAGAACATATGTGATGAATTTATCTTAATGTAAGGGACTTTGTCTCAATCTCCTTTCATTGAGGCATATTTTGATGTTATACACCACCTTCTTTTATACGATGTATAATCAACCATTTGACTTTTAATTTCATTAAATGGTTTTAAAAATGGAATCTTTTTTTATATGATGTGTTTCAATAAATTAAAATAGGATGGGTTTTAACATTAACGGTGTTAATGACTTCTCCGCCACTCTAACTGTTATTTGATATTTGGCTACCTCTATAAGCCTTAATATTTTTAAAACGAAAAAATAGATCCCTTATTCAATTTTTTAGTGTTTTTGTATTGAAAATGGTTTTGATGGTGGATTTACTATTTCAATATCTTGAAATGGTTTCTTCTAATTTAAAATGAAAATTTATAAGTGAAATGCTGATAATTTCAATCTTTTATGTGTTATGATTATATAATGGTACTTGAACATTTGATGGGTGGTTACATGATAAACCAAATATGGGTGGTCACGTTATTAACGAAAGATGGGTGGTTCTATGATAAACCAAGGACAAGTGGTTATGTTATAGCCTCCATTTCATTGGGTATGGATGTCGGTTGTATGGCTATTCCATTTACTGATATGTGTGGAAGTCGACTGTCTGGTTATTCTGTTTAAGTATGATTTTGTCCCACATAACCTTAATATGTTATATATTTCCTTCTAGGGGTTTTATGGTAATGTTTTGTTTAAAAAAGGTAATCAATGAACTAGCATTCAGTGAAGTATATTTTACTACTTATTAAAGCTGAAACGTATTACTTTATGATAAAGTATTCATGTTTTATATGTTTTCACAACACTGAAATTTTTTCTTATTTATGTATCTCTTACTGAGATTTTTATAATAATCCCAAGTTTTGAAATGTTTTTCATGGGATTAAAAGAAGAATAGAGTCAAGGATGGGAAAAAGGAAAAGTTATGATTAAACATGAAAAGAAACCACATTTCATTTTAAAAGTTTTTATTTTATGGATGAAATGGATACTGTTGTATGTGTCCAAATTTTATTTCTACAGTTTTATTATGTATGATTTATGGCCTAATTCTCTAGAGCTATAAACTTAAAAGCTCCTAAATGTGAAATAAATTCAAATTATTGACTTAACTCAAGATTATGTAATGTTTAAGGATGGGGACTTATAGTTGGTATCAAAGGATGGTTTATATAACTTTAGAGGTTAGGGTGATATTTAAGCATAAGTTACAAGTTATATATAACAACCATGTTTAACACAATATAAGGATTTATAGTTATTTTAGATAAATTGAATGAGTTTCATAAAAATTAATAAGGATATCGTAGTGTTTATCTTCCTCAGAAGTTGGTATAAGGATATTTTATTGATATAATCACACTAACAATTTTGGTTTTAGGAAATGGATGGATCCCACAGGAACCAAAGTAACAATGGATGTGAAGGAAATTGTAGTGGTTCTATGAATAAGAAACTAAATGAAACGGGAGCTTCAATGAGAAATCTCTTGGTTATTCTAAACCAGCTATCAAGAGTAATGATTAACCACTATAACCTTGGTGAGTTTTCTAATGCGTCATAAATGAGAGAAATGAATCCCTATAGATGTTTAAGTAATGATTATAAAGGTAAGAATACTCATCAAAATATGTATCAAGGATGTGGAAATAAACACCTTGTAAAATGTTCCAAAGGGACGGGAAGGTGTTATAGATTTGGTAACGAATGTCATAAAGTAATAACTTTCCAAGGAAAAAGAAGCATTTATTTTACTCCAAGAAAGGGAAAGAAGTTATTTCTGAGTTATCTATTGAATGTTTTAAATGTGAGGAGTATGATTATTATGAAAACCAATTTCCTACGAAGAAGGATCAAAAATGGGATTTGGAGGACGCAACAAATATATGTTTAGAAATACCTAATTCCATTACAATTAAATATAGGGAAACTAAAAATGACCTATGAAGGGTTTGTATTATTTATTCTCTCATGTTTTGACATTTTTGAATCCTAGGACATGATTCATGTTTTTTTTCCAGGAAATAAGTATTAAGGAATAATATGGAAAATCATTGGATCACGAAGAATTAATAATGATTAAGATGTCTACATATAAGGGATTCAAGAGTTATGGTACATCATAGGATGATGAAATATTTAAAATTATTAATTCTCTTTTGATGATGGGATTACATTGGGAGATTTTTTTATAGTATATTCAACCTTTAAGTTTTTTATTTGAAAATTTTATTTGAGGAAGAATTATATTTTCTTTAATAAAAATATTTATAAGGAACATTTAGAGTTTATATTATCCTTGATTTGGAGGTAATTATGGGCTATTATATTTTGGGATGAAAAATAAAAGGCATGAGATAAAATATGTGATCAAAATATGTTATGGTTATTTTGAGGATTTTTTTATCATTTTGGGAATGTTATAAGAATTATATAGTTTTAGAAAAAAGGAAAATTCATAGGAATGATAACAACCTATCGCTTCAAACAAGGCTGCAAGAATCAAACCCACAACCGAATTGAGATAAGGATTTATCACCTACCACTAGCCTACGCGAATTCATAGGTTAGTAAGACTTTTTATTATTAGTTAAATGATTTTATTGAATACGAATAAATTTATTTTTGGAAATTTTGTTTTATAAAATGGATATCCATATAATTTGAAACTGATTTTGGAATTAAGTGATAAATATTTTTTTGAAGTCGTTCACTATTTTGGGAACCCTATATGTCTAAGGAAAATTGAATAATATGAGATTTTATTTGAGGAGTAACGGTTTAATTTTATTTTGGAATAATATATGTTTTTATAGATGACTTATTACAAATCTTTTTATTTAAGGAGATGATTAAATTATATTGGAGAATATGTGATTAGGATAATTACTCTATTGTATGTGACTTTAAGAGTGGTTGATGTTGTTTGGAGATAAATGTTAAAATTTATATTGGAAAAATTGGGATCAAATAATTCTAAATTTTGGGTTTCAATATTATTTTTCATTATTTTGAGGAATTTTTAGGATTGTTATTTTTTTAATGGTCTATGTTGAACTCTGGATATTACTATCGAATTTTGGAGATTCAAAGTAGGTTTTCTTCATAAAATAGTCTATTTTTTTGGGAATTAACTTCTCTTGTACTAAACATTTTTGTTTTGGTTAATTTATAAATAACTTAGAAATATATAGTTAATATTTTTTGGATTATGTGATTACATATAATTTGATTCTAGTGCTTCAGGTTTGACAAAGTCATCTTTAATAATCATCGTTTGGAGAAAAGATGAGTTTGTGGTGGGAATGGATTAAAGGATGAAACACTAATTATCCAGTAAGTATATTTTCTTATGATCTTAGTAATATTATTAATATAATTATTCATCTATATGAAAATGATATTAAAGAAAAAACATTATATGCTTACTTTAATCAATAGACATCTACCTATCACATATTTGTGGTATTATAATGGTTAACATTCCATGATGAAGTTATCTATCACTCTCTATTTGTCTATGATAGTTATTTTTTCGTCTATATCAATGATTTACTATATTAAACCTCATTTTAACTTTTTAATTCACTTTATTACTTTTAATTTGGAGGCTTTATGAACTCTTTTTCTAATGTGGAATTTCAATGAAGTTTCTGAGCCCAATTTTAAAATTGCAAGGATGAAATTTCCAAAAGGGGGGAAGAATGTAACATCCTAGGTAATTACCGAATAAGTAATTTTCATATCTATTAATATTTATTAATAAGATATTAATTTTATGTTAAATGGGATGATTTGTCTGATAGCGCACCTGACACACAACAATGGGTTTCCCTGAAATCTTACGTTCAACACAAGAAAGAGTTATACCAAAAAATAATACCTTATTAATATTATTATTTTAAGTGGTAGTTAATTCCTAGATGTTGTACTGGTAAGAATGTATATAACTAACTATATTATTTTTACACATGTTTTTTAAATGTATTTACATTCATCAAATAAATTTTAGAAGCATAAAATGAGAATAAATACAATTTTAAGCATAAAATACTCTAATATTTTTAAAATGTCGTTTTGCCGCTTTTTGATGGAGAAATATTTTTAAATATATGTTTTGGAACTTTTATATGTTATATTTTACAAAATAAACTTCTTCTTTATAAGTGAGACATCAAAATTTTCTTTGGTTTAAATTTTTGTATTTTTCTGAAAAAATTAATATTTTAATGAATAGTGAAAAATACAGCATTTTAATCCAAAACTGCCTTTTCATCTAATTTATTTGAATTTTTAGAGTATAATCATAATTGGTGTTAATGTATATTTATATTATTTTTTATCATATAATCCAATTTTGGTCATTGGAAGTAATTTCACATTGAAATTTGATATAAACACATGTCACTCTTTTGTTGTTTTTTACTTTTTAAAAACATGTTTTCTCATTCTAAAAATGGGATTAATTTTAAATTAGTTTTTACTTTTTTTAATTTAATTTCAGAAAACTAAAATATATGGTTTTAATCTGTATGCAAAATCTGGTATAATAGTATCTATATATTTTTTGGTGAATTGTAACTTTAATATTTTATTTACTACAGTTAAAGGGTAAAAATAATTTTATAATAATACCATACTACCCTAACACTAGTCCTAATATTATATGATGAGTTATGGGCGACCAAGAAAAACATTGGTATAAAATTTGGGCTTTATTAAGACATGTGAGTGTGTTTATGACATTTATAATAGTAAATTTAATGTAAAGGAAAAAATATCATAAACATGACTCTTAAAATTAGAAAAATTTTCATATGGGGTTATATAAGTGATCTATTAGACTAAAAATTATAATTAGAGAGAAAATAATATTTCCTACTCAATGGTATTTTATTTATAATTTTTATAAATTAAATAATTAAATTTAATTATGACACAATGATGATGTAATGATTGCCTGATTAATGAAGAAATAAAATAAATGACATTATATATATTAAAATAAATATTATTTGACATAATTTATGTAATAAAAAATTTTATAGCTGAATATAACATGTTATAAGAATATTTAGTGGGCTTGTTTTATGATATCTCTCCGTTGTATTTTATTTAAATTCAATAAATTGAATAGTGTTAAAATTAACATAATTGATATTTTATTAAATTATTTAAAAAAGAATAAAATATTTACAATTTAAATAGTCATTATGAAAAGATCTAAAAGTTTATGAACCATCCATTTATGATAAATTAATTCTATAAAAGTAAAATTTATAGCCTCTTATTATTTAAAATGTTTTTACCACAATTAAAATTAAAAGACAATAATTAAGGGTAAACCGAAAAGATAAGGTTTAAAATAAAATCAATACATGTATAAAAATTATTGTATGATAAGATTTATAAATATACTCATATTATCTTAGAAATAAATGAGTTTTGTACTATTTGGAATCTAAATTGAATTTATATCAATTTAATACTTTTAAAAATTCCAAGGGTTCCCCTCCCATATCCTATAAAAATGCACCCATTCTCTCTATTTATCATATTTAGAAATCCTTTTGGATCAGTTAATAACAACCTAGAACCATTACTATAGTCCCTACTCACATTCTTGAAACCTTACTTTAGGCATAACATCCTCTTTAGATGTGTTAAGGTGTTCTTCAAAGGTGATCAACTGAATAAGAGGTATCATTTTCTTTTACTATTTTTATTTTATTTCTTATTCCACTTCCCTAAAATCACCTCCAATCATGGCAATAGAATAAATAAATAATCCTAAATATAATTATATTTTATTATGTTAATATCATCACCTAAATTTATCTCCACTCCTATTAAATGGGAAATGAATTTATTAGTCGTGCGTAAGTGTGAATTATCACCTCCAAGAACTGATCTAATTTGTTTTCCATAACTGTCTCTCATGGATTGTTATAATAATGGAATAAGTGTTAATATGTGATATTCTGGAAAAATTAATCATTATAGTATAATAATATATCAATTATGTTCTTACTTCCATGCGCAAAAAAATGATAATGTTGTTCGTGCGTATTAGTGAACTATTATCTCCATGAATTGATGTGACTTTTTTTTCTTCATTATATCACTTGTATGATATATATAAGTAAAGTTAAATTACTAATATAATATTAATGATGATATGATCATTACATAAAGGTAAAATAATAATTACCTTACCTCTATAATGATCAATGAAAAATAAATACGTTACTCATGTGTACATATGACTTACTGTCTCCTTGAATATAACGTTGATCATTTTTCATAACCACACTTCATGGTTTTATTTAAATATATAATTTATGTATAAAAATAATTATAATTTTATGAATATTTTTCTAGAGATTATGGAAACATGAACACATGATCTTGTGACATCAAACCATGTTCGTTTTTAACTCAAGTACCAAATATCAACAAAACATCCAATATGAACGTAAATAATTATAACATGGTAATAAGTGATATTAAAGAAATAATAAACATTTAAAAGTTTATTAAGAAAGTATAAATTAATATATGTTTGTTATTTATGAAGAACAACGAACAAATGGGATGAATCAAACTTAAGGTAAGGGACTTCATCTTAAACTCTTTTCATTGAGGCATATTTCAATGTTATAAACCACCATATTTTATATGGTGTATAATAAAACCTATGAATTTTAATTTAATTCAATAGTTTTTAAAATGGAATATTCTTCATATGAATAATTTCAATAAAATTCAAAAGGAATGTTTTTAACATATGTAGTGACAATAAATTCTATGACTCCAAAACCATTATTTGATATTTGGATTCCTTTATAAGACTTAATAATTTTAAAAGGAAAAAATACCTTATTCCCTTATTTTGGGAGTTTTTTTTTATTGAAAATGGTTTTGAAAGTTGATTGATTTTTTCAACATATTGAAATGATTTATTATTACTTGAAATGAAATTTAACGAGTGAAATGTTTATATTTGCAATATTTTATGTGCTATGATTATATAATGGTACTTGGAAATTTGATGAGGTTATGTGATAAAACAATAACTGGTGGTGATGTGATAAACCAAATAAGGGTGGTTCCATAATAAACCAAGGATTGATGGTTATGTTATAACCTCCTATGCATTGGGTATGGAATTCGGCCGTATGGCTATTCCATTTTGAGATATGATTATAAGTTGACCTTATGGTTATTCCATTTAAGTATGATTATGTCCCATGTTACCTTTATATGTTGTATGTTTCTTTCTATGGGTTTTATTTTTGTTTTTGATTACAAAAAAAGGTAAGCAATGAACTTATATTCTGTGAAGTGAATTTTACTACTTTTTAAAAGTGAAATGTGTTAATTTATTATAATGTATTCATGGTTTACATGTTTTCACAAGGCTAATAGTTTTCCTTTTTTATGTATCGCTTACTAAGATTTTTATGCTCATCATAAATTTTGAAATGTTTTTCACAAGATTTAAAGAAGAGTAGAGTCAAGGATGGGATCAAGGAAAAGATATTATTAAGTATGAAAAGAAATCACGTTTCATTTTTTTTGTTTTATATAAGAAATGGATACTATTGTAAGTGTCCACATTTTATTTCTATGGTTTTGTTATATATGATTTATGTAATAATTCCCTATATCTCTAAACTTGAAAAGATCATCAATGTAAAATAAATTCAACTTATTTACTTAACTAAATATTATGTAATGTTTAATTATGGGGCCTTATAGTTGGTATCAGAGGATGGTTTAGATAACTTTAGAGGTTAAGGGGATATTTAAGCATAAGTTACAAGTTATATATAACCACAATGGTTAGCATAATATAAGGATTCATAGTTATTTTAGATAAATTGAATGAGTTTGAGGTAACATGAATAAGGATATTATAGTGTTTATCTTCCTTAGAAGTTAGTATATGAATATTGTTTGATATAAACACACTAACCTTTTTTTGTTTTAGTAATAAGATGGATCCATTATACACCAAAGTAATAATGTGTGTGGTAAAAAATGTGGTCTTCAATGAATATGCAACCAAATTAAATTATAAATGCAATAAGAACTCTCTTGGTTATTCTAAAGAAACTACCAGGAGTCATGATTAACCATTGTAACCTTGGTGAGTTTTCCAATGCATCATATTTGAGAGAAATTAATCCCTATGGAAGTTTAAGTAATGATCATAAAGGTAAGAATATTCATCAATATATGTGTCAAGGATGTGGAAAGACACACCTATGACAATGCTTCAAAGGGATGAGAAGGTGTTATAGATGTGGTAATGAAGGTTATAAATCAATAACCCACTAATGAAAAAGAAATCATTCAATTGAATCTAGGAGAGGAAAAGAAGTTATTTATGACCTATCAATTGAATGTTTTAAATGTGGGGAGTATGGTCATTATGAAAACCAATTTCCTATGAATAAGGTTCATGGATGAGATATGGAGTACTACACAAATATATGTTTAGAAATACCTAATTCCATTTAAATTGAAGATGAGGAAACTGAAAATGACCTATGAAAGGTATGGATTATTTCTTTCCTCATGTTTTTACATTTTTAAATATTATGACATGATTCATGTTTTTGTTTTTAGGAAATAAGTATTAAGGAATAAGATGGAAAACATTGGTTAAAGGATCACAAATAATTCTGAATGATTAAGATGTCTACATATAAGGGATTCATGAGTTATGGCAGATCATAGAATGATGAAATATTTAAAATTATTAATTCTCTTTTGATGATGGGATTACTTTGGAAGACATTTTTCTATTATTTAAAACCCATAAGTTTTTTATTTGAAAATGTTATTTGAGGATGAATTATATTTCCTTTTATGAAGATAATTAGAAATAACATTTAGGGTTTATATGATCCTTGATTTTGAGGTAATTAGGGAATATTACATTTTGGGATGAAAATGAAGGGCATGAGATAAATGATGAGATTAAAATATGATATGGTTATTTTTGAGGATTTTATATCATTTTGGAAATTTTATAATAATTATATAGTTTTAGAAAAAAAGGATGACCCACAAGAAGGGTGAAAACCCATCACGTTGGACAAGGCTGCCGGAATCAAACCTACAACCGAAGTGCGATAAGGGTTTATCACATACCACTAGCCTACATGAAGTCCCTGGTTAGTAAATTATTTTTCTTCTTAGTTAAATGATTTTATGGAATAACAATGAGTTGATTTTGGGAAATTATGTTTTATGAAATATATATCTATATATTTTGAATTTCATTTGGGAATTAAGTAATAAATGTTATTTTGGAAGTCGTTCATTATTTTTGGGAAGACAATATGCCTATGGAAACTAGAATACTAAGGGATTTTATTTGAGGATTAGTGGTTGATTTGTTTTGAAGAATATATATTTTTATAGATTAATTATAGAGATTTAGGTTATTTAAGGAAATGATTAACCAATCTTGTAGAATATGTGATTAGGTTAATTACTTTGTGGTATGAGACTTTAAGAGTGGTTGATGTTATTTGGAGATAAATGGTAAAATTTATCTTAGAATACTTTATGATCAAATACTTATGAATTTTCGGTTTCAATCTTTGTTTTTATTTTTTAGGAATATTAAGGATTGTTATTTATTGAATGGTCTATGTTGAAATTTGGTTGTTACTATTAATTTTTTGACCTTAAAAGTAGGATTTCTTCATAAAATGGTTTATTATTTTGGGGAATTAACTTCTTGTGTACTAACCTATTTGGTTTTGGTTAATGTATAAATAAAAGAGAAATATATAGTTAATATTTTTTGGATTATGTGATTCTTTATAAGTTGACTATAGTTCTTAAGGTGTGACAAATTCATCATGAATACTCATCGTTTGGAGAAAATATGAGTTTGTGGTGGGAATTGATAAAAGGACGAAACAATACTTGTCAAGTAAGTATATTTCCTTATGACCATAGTCTAAGTAGTAATATAATTCTTTAACTCTATGAAAAGGATATTGAAAAAAAATATATTATATTCATACTTTTACCAATATACTTGTACCCATCACATATTTATGGAATTATGATGGTTAACTTTCTATGATCAAATTCTCTATCACTGTCTATTAGTCTATGAGAGTTAATTTTTCTTCTAAATCCATGTTTTCATACATGTAACATCATGTAAACATTGTACTTTACATTCATAATTTTAATGTGGAGGATTTATTGACTCTTTTTCTGATGTGGTATTTCAATTAAGTTAGCAAGACCAATTTTAAAATTGTGAGGATGTAATTGCCAAAATAGGGAAGGATATAACATCATAAGTAATTATAAAATAAAAAATTTCATATCTATTAATATTTATGAATAATATATTAATTTTATGTTAATGGGGATTCTTTGTCCGATAGCATACCCGATACACAACAACGGGTTTCTTCGAAATCATACGTTTCACACAAGACTGAGTTATATCAAAAAATAGTACATTATTAATATTATTATTTTAAATGGTAGTTAACGCCTAGCCATTTTATTGGAGAGAATGAATAAAAACAAATATATTATCTTTACTCTTATTTTTTAAATGTTTTGAAATTCATCAAATAAATTTTATAGAATTAAAATGAGAATAAATCTAATTTTAAGCATAAAATACTATAATATTTTTAAAAGGTGGTTTTACCACCTTTTGATGGTGAAACCTTTTTAAATGTAGTTTTTTGGAACTTTAATATGCTCTATTTGAAAAAATAAAATTTTTATTTGGAAGTGCGACATTAAAATTTAATTTGGCTGAATTTTTGGTATTTTTCTGAAAAAAATAATATTTTAATGAATAGTAAAAAATAATGAATTTCAATTCAAAATTTCATTTTATTCTAATTTATTTTAGTTTTTAAATTATAATTTGAATTAATTTTAATTTATTTTTAGATTGTGTTTTTATCATTTAATCCAATGGTGGTCATCAGATGTAATTTCACTTTGAAATTTGATATAAACACATGTCAATCTTTTGATGATTTTTACTTTTTAAAAACCTCTTTTCTCATTTTGACAACGAAATTTATTTTAAATTAATTTTTCCACTTATGTGGATGTAATTTTGAAAAACTAACATACATGGTTGTAATAATTATGAAAAATGTGTTTTAATTGGATGAAAATAATTTTTGGTGAATAATAACTTTAGTATTTTATTTACCACAGTTAAAGGGTAAAAATAATATTATAACAATATAAAACTACTCTAAAACTTGTCATAATATTATTTTATGAGTTATGGAAGACCATTATAGACCTTGGGATGAAAATTTGGCCTTTGTAAGCCACTTGGGTGTGATTCTCACATTTATAACATTTAATTTAAAGTAAAGACAGAAATATCATAAACATGAATCTTATTACTAAATCAATTTTAATTTGTGTTTATAAAATTGATATATTAAAATATAAAAATTAATTTGAAATATAATAATATTACCTACATCATGGTATTTTATTTATAATTTTTAGACATTAAACAATTAAATTTAATTATGACACAATGATGATGCAGTGATTGCCTTATTAATAAATGAATCAAATAAATGAAATTGTAAATATTAAAATAAATATTATTTTATATAATTTTGTAATACACTAATGTTATAGGTGAATATGAAATTTTATAAGACTATTAAATGGTTTTTTTGATGTTATATCACTTTTTTATTTTATTTAAATTCAACAAATTGAATAGTGTAAAAAATGACATAATTGATATTTTATAAAAATAATATTTTATTAAATTATTTAAAAGGCATAAAAATATTTAAAATTTAAAAATTTATTATTATTAGGACTAATATTTTATTAATCATCCAATTATGTGCAATTGATCCCAAGAGAGTAAAATTTATAGCCCCTTAATATTTAAAACATTGTTACCATAATTAAAATTAAAAGAGAATAATTAAGGGTAAACCAAAATGATAATGTTTAAAATAAAATCAATACATGTCTAAAAATTATTGGAGGAGATGATTTAAAAATATCCTTATATTAACTTATAAATAAATGATTTTTGGACTATTTGGAATCTAAATGAAATTTATATTAATTTAATAGTGTTCATAATTCCAAGCGGGCCCCTCCCCTCTCCTATAAAAAAGAACTCATTCCCCTATATTAATCACACTTAAAAAGCCTTATGGTTATGTCAATATCTACCCAAAAGCATTACTAGAATCCTTCCACAAATTCTTTAATCCTTACTTTAGGAATAACACCCTCTTTATATGTGTTAACGTGTTCTTCAAAGGCGATCAACTAAAGAAGAGGTATTGTTTTCCTTAAGTATTTATATTTTATTTCTTCTTCCAGTTCCTTTAAAGATCCTCCAAACATGATGAGATAATAACTATAGTATACTCAATATATTTATATTTTATTATGTTAATATCATCACCTAAATCCGTCTCCACTTCTATTAAATTGGATTGCAATTTAACGTTCATGTGTACATGTGAATTATCACCTCCACGAACCGATCTAATTAGTTTTCCACAGATGTCTCTCATGACTGGTTATAATAATGGAATTAGTTTTCATATTTTATATTAATTACATATTAATAATTATAATATAATAATATATCAATTATTTTCTTACTTACATGTGCATAAAAATGATAACATTGTTCATACGTACGTGTGAACTATCACCTCCACGAACCGATGTGACTCGTTTTTATTCATTATAAAACTTGTATGATATATATAATTATATTTAAATTATAAGTATGATATTAAGTATTATATGATCATTATGTAAATGTGAAATAATAATTACCTTACTTCCATAATGATTAATGAAAAACAAATACATTACTCATGCGTACGTATGGCTTACCGTTTCAATGAATATAACGTTGTTCATTTTTCATAACCACACATAATGGGATGATTTAAAGGTATAATTTTTGTATGAAAATAATAATAATGTCATGAATATTATTCTGGAGATGATATACTTATATCCACATGGACTAGGACATCATACCACATTCATTTTCAACTCAAGCACCAAATATTGACAAAACGTCCGATATGAACATAAATAATTATAACATGGTAATAAGTGATATAAAAGAAATAATAAACTTTAAAAATGTTCTCAAGAAATTATATATTAACTTAATTTTATTATTCAGGAATAAGAAGGAACATGTGTGATGAATTAGACTTAAGGTAATAGACTTCATCTTAATCTCCATTCATTGAGGCATATTTTGATGTTATACACCACTTTCTTTTATACGGTGTATATCCACCCTTTGAATTTTAATTCCATTAAATAGTTTTAAAAAGGGAAACTTTTTTAAATGAAGTGTTTCACTAAATGACAAAAGGAATATTTTTAACATATGTGGTGACAACTACTTCTCTGCCGCCATAATCATTATTTGATATTTGGATTCTTCTATAAGCCTTAATATTATTAAAAGGAAAAAATAAATACCTAATTCTATTTTATTTGGTTTTTTGGAATTGTAAATGGTTTTGAAAGTGTATTGAATATTTCAATATCTTGAAATTATTTCTTGTGATTTCAATTGAAATTTTATGTGTGAAATGTTTATAATTACAATCTTTTATGTGTTATGATTATATAATGGTAATTGGAAATTCGATGGGTGTTTACGTGATAAACCAAAGATAGTGGTTATGTGAGAAACCAAAGATTGGTGGTTTCATGATAAACTGAGTATTAATGGTTATGTTATAACCTCTAATATATTGGGTATAGAAGTTTTCCGTATGACTATTCTATTTAGTAATATTTTTACAAGTCGACCATATGGTTATTCAATTTTAATATGATTTTGTCCCATGTTACCTTTATGTGTTATAAGTTTATTTATATGGGTTTTATTGTAATATTATGATTATCAAAAAAAGGTAAGAAATGAAATTATATTCAGTGATATGTATTTCACTACTTCTAAAAGGTGAAAAGTATTAATTTATGATAAAGTATTCACGGTTTACATTTTTCACAAGACTAATAGTTTTCCTTATTTACGTATCCATTACTGAGATTTTTATGCTAATACCAAGTTTTTAAATGTTTTTCACATGATTTAAAGAAAAATAGAGTCAAGGATGGGATCAAGGAAAAGTTATGATTAAACATGACAAGAAACCACGTTTCATTTTAAAAGTTTTTTATGAAAGAATTGGATACTGTTGTAAGTGTCCACATTGTATTTCTATGGTTTGTTATGTATGAGTAATGTTATAATTCTCTAGAGATATAAACTTGAAGAGATACTTTGTGTGAAATAAATTCAAATTATATACTTAACTCAAGATTATGTAATGTTTAGGGCTCGGTCCTTATAGTTGGTATCAGAGGATGGTTTAAATAACTTTAGAGGTTAGGGTGATATTTAAGAATGAGCTACAAGCTATATATAACCACAATGGTTAGAATAATATAAATATTCATAGTTATTTTAGATAAATTTAATGAATTTGAGATAACATGAATAAGTATATCGTAGTTTTTATCTTCCTCATAAATTGGTATATGAAGATTTTGTGGTTATACTCACACTAACCATTTTTGTTTTAGTAAATGTCTGGATCCAGCTGGCACCAATGTAAATATTGATGTGAAGGAAAATTTGGTGGTTCTATGAAGAAGATAACAAATGAAATGGGAGATACAATTAGACCTATCTTGGTTATTATAAACCAACTATCAAAAGTCATGATTAAAAACTAGAAGCTTGTTGAGTTTTCTAATGCATCGTATACGAGAGAAATGAATCCCAATGGAAGTTTAGGTAATGATCATAAATGTAAGTATATTCATCAACATATGTGTCAATTATGTGGAAATAAACACATAGGAAAATGTTTCAAAGGGATATAAAGGTGTTATATATGTAGTAATGAAGGTCATAAAGCAATAACCTACTAATGAAAAAGGAATCATTCAGTTGACTCCAGGAAAGGAGAAGATGTTTTTTTGAGTTATCAATTTAATTATTTAAATGTGTGGAGTATGTTCATTATGAAAACCAATTTACTACAAAGAAGATTCGTGAATGGTATCAAGATGACCACACAAATATATGTTTAGAAATAACTAATTCCACTTTAATTGAAGACAAGGAAACTAAAAATGACCTATGAAAGGTATGTATTATTTCATGCCTCATGTTTTTACAATTGTGAATCTTAGGACATGATTCACGTTTTTGTTTGTAGGAAATAAGTATTAAGGAATAAGATGGATAAGCATGTTTAGAGGATCAAGAATAATTATGAATGATTAAGATGTCTACATAAAATGGATTCACGAGTTATGGTAAATCATTAGATGATGAAATATTTTAAAGTATTAATGCTCTTTTGATGATGGGATTAATTTGGAATATTTTTTTTTAGCTTATGTAACCATTAGGTTTGCTATTTTTTATTTTTATTTGATTAAGAATTATTCTTTCTTTTATGAACATAATTATAAAGAACATTTATGGTTTATATGATCCTTGATTTTTAGGTAATTATGGGATATTATATTTTGGGATTCAAAATGAAAGGTATGTGATAAAATATGAGATTAAAATATTTTATGGTTATTTTTGAGGTTTTTATCTCATTTTGGAAATGTTATAAAAATTATATAGTTTTAGAAAAAAGTACAACCCATAGGAAGGTGGATAACTCGTCGCGTCAGACAATGTTGCGGGAATCAAACCCACAAAAAATGTGATACAAGGATTTATCGCATACCACTAGCCTACGTAAAGTCCCTGGTTAGTATGAATTTTTATTCTTAGTTAAATAATTTTATGGAATAATAATAAATTGATTTTTGGAATTTATATTTTCTAAAATGGATATCTGTGTAATTAGAAATTGGTTTGGGAATTAAGTGATAAATGTTATTTTGGAAGTTTTTCCCTGTTTTGGGAACACTTTATTCCTAATGAAAATAGAATACTATGTGATTTTATTTGATGAGTAATGGTTGATTTTTTGGAGGAATATAAATTTTTATAGATGATATATGTAGATTCAGTTTATTTAAGGAAACGATTAACCTGTTTTGGAGAATATGTGATCAGGTTTATTACGTTGTGTTATGAGACTTTAAGAGTGGTTGATATTTTTTGGAGATAAATGTTAAAATTTATCCTGGAAGACTATGTTATCAAATCCTTCTAAATTTTGGGTTTCAATATTATTTTGGAATATTTTGAAGAATTTTTAGGATTTTTATTTATTGAATGGTGCATCTTGAACTTTGGTTATCACTATTTTATTTTTGAGATTTAAAGATGGTTGTCTTTATAAAATGGTTTATCATTTTTGGGAATTAACTTCCCTTGTATTAACCATTTTTGTTTTGGTTAATGTATAAAGAAAAGAAATATATATAATTAATCTTTTTTGGATTATGTGATTCAATATAAGTTGATTCTAGTTCTTTAGTTGTGACAAAGTCATCTTGAATACTCATCATTTGGAGAGAAGATGAGTTTTTGGTGGCAATTTATTAAAGGATGAAACACTACTAGACAAGTAAGTATATTTACTTATGATCTTAGTCCATGTAGGAATATAATTATTAATATATATGAAATGGATATTGAAGAAAAAACATTATAAACTTAATTTTATCAACATACTTTTACCCATCACATATTTACGGTATTATGATGGTTAACTTTCTATGATCAAGTTATCTATCACTCTCTATTAGTCTATGAGAGTTATTTTCTCTTCCATATCCATGTTTTCCTACATGGAACCTCATTTAAACTTTTTAATTCACTTTATTACTTTTAAATTGGAGGTTTTATGGACTCTTTTTATGATGTGGGATTTCAATGAAGTAACTAAGCCCAATTTTAAAATTTCAAGGATGCAATTTCCAAAAGGGCGGAAGGATGTAACATTACATGTAATTATAGAATAAGAAAATTTCATATCTATTAATATTTATTAATATGATATTAATTTTATGTTAAATTGGATTCTTCTTCCGATAGCATACCCGACATGCTACAATGGGTTTCTCTGAAATCTTATTTTTCACGCAAGACTGAGTTACACCAAAAAATAATACACTATTCATATAATAATTTTAAATGGTAGTTAATTACTTGAAATTTTATTGAGGTGAATGAATTTAAATAACTATATTATGTTTACACATGTTTTTAAAATGTTTTTACAATCATAAAATAAATTTTAGAGGCTTAAATTCAGAATAAATCAAATTTTAAGCATAAAATACTCTAATATTTTTAAAAGGTATCTTTACTACCTTTTGATGGAAAAACATTTTTAAATATAGTTTTTTGGAACTTTAATATTTTATATTTGAAAAAATAAACTTCTTCTATATAATTGATAAATAAAAATTTTCTTTGGTTGAAGTTGTGGTATTTTTCTGATAAAATTAATATTTTAATGAATACTAAAAAATACTGCATTTTAATTCAAAAATACCTTTTACACTAATTTATTTGAATTGTTAGATTATAATTTGAATTAAATTTAATTTATATTTATATTATGTTTTAATCATTTTATCCATTATTGGTCTTTGAAAGTAATTTCACATTGAAATTTGATATAAACACATGTCAATATTGTAATGGTTTTTACTTTTTAAAAACCTTTTTTCTCATTCCAAAAATGAGATTTATTTTAAATTTATTTTTCCTATTTTTTGAATTGAATTTTAAAAAACTAAGATAAATGGTTTTAATTAGTTTGAAAATTTTGGTTTAATTAGATCAACATAATTTTTCGCAAATAGTAACTTTATTATTTTATTTACCATGAATAAAGGGTAAAAATAATATTATAATATTATAAAACTTCCGTAATAATTGTATTAATATTATTTGATGAGTTATGGATGAAAGAAAAAACCGTCGGAATGAAATTTTTGCCTTTTTAAGCCACATGTGTGTGATTATGAAATTTACAACATTTAATTTAATGTAATGTAAAAAATATTATAAACATGACTCTTATTACTAAAAAAATTTAAATATGGGGTTATATAAGTGATATATTTGACTTTAAATATTAATTAGAAAGATTAAAATATTAAATATATCATGATATTTTATTTATAATATTTATACATTATATAATTAAATTTAATTATGAAACAATGGTGTTGCAATAATTTATTTATTAATGAAAGAATCAAATAATTGATATTATAAATATTATCTGACATAATTTATGTAATCCATGAATTTTATAGGTGAATATGAAATTTTAAATTAATATTAAATGATTTGGTTTAAAGTTATCACTATGTCAGAATTTATTTAAATTCAATAAATATAATAGTGTCAAAAGTGACATAATTGATATTTTATAAAAATAATATTTTTTAAATTATTTAAAAAGCATCAGAAAATTTAAAATTTACAAAGTGATTATGATAAGGTTGAAAAGTTCATATAGCATATATTTAATAGAAATTTACCTCATAAAATTTAAATTTATATCCTCTTAATATTTAAAATGTTGTTACAACAATTAAAATTAAAAGGAAATAATTAAGGGTAAACAGAAATGATAAGGTTTAAAATAAAATATTACATAACTAAAAAATATTGGACGATAGGTTTTCGAACTATCCAAATATTATATTCTAAATAAATGATTTTTGGACTATTTGGAATCTAAATTGAAATTATATTAATTTAATAATTTTAATAATTCCAAGGGTGCCCCTCCCCTATCCTATAAAAAGGTTCACATTCCTCTCTGTTACTCACAATTCAAAATCCTTTTGGTTTGACAATATATGACCAAAAAAATTCATAGAATACATATCCTCATTCTTGAATCCTTAAATTTGTTAGAATAGCCTCTTTAGAGGTGTTAAATGGTTTTTCAGAGGTGATCAACTGAAGAAGAGGTATCATTTTCTTTAAGTATTTCTATTTTATTTCTTCTTCGACTTCATTAAAATATTCCCATCAACGATGAGATAATAAATCCAGTACCTTCAATATAATGATATTTTATTATGTTAATATCATCACCTAAATCCATCTTTAATTCTATATAATGGGAATGTAATTAATTATTCGTGCGTATGTGATAATTATCTCCTCCATGAACTGACCTAATTTTTTTCCATAAGTGTCTCTCATGACAAGTTATAACAATGGAATTTATGTTCATATGTGATATTAATGACATATTAATCATTAAAATATAATAATATATCAATTTCATTATTACATCCATGCACATAAAAATGATAACACTGTTCATTCGTACGCATGAACTATCGCCTCCACGAAGTGATGTGACTCGTTTTTATTCATTATATCACCTTTTTGATACATATATATATAAATATATTTAAATTATTAATTATGTTATTAATATTGATATAGTAATTATGAAATGTTGAAATAATAATTAGCTTACTTCCATAATGATCAATGAAAAATGGAGATGTTACTTATGCGTACGTACGACTTACCATCTCCATGAATATAACATTGTTCATTTTTCATAACCACACTTCATGTTTTAATTTAAAGGTATGATTTATTTGTAAAAATATTAATAATGTCCTGATTATTATTCTAAAGATTATGGAATTATAACCACATGGACTAGTGATATCAAACCTTGTTCATTTTCGAATCAAGTACCAAATATCGACAAAATGACCAATATGAACATAAATGATAGTAACTTGGTAATGAGTGATAAAAAATAAACATGAAAATAGTTATTAAGAAAGTATAAATTAACCTAAGTTTATTATATAGGGAGAAAAGGGAACATATGTGATGAACTGAACATAAGGTAAGGGACTTCATCTCAATATCCTTTCATTGAGGCATATTTTGATGTTATACACCACCTTATATGGTGTATAATAAACCCTTTGACTTTTAATTTCATTCAATGATTTTCAAAAGGGAATATTTTTTATATGAAGCGTTTCCCTAAATAATAGGAGTAATGTTTTTAACTTATGTGGTGACAAAAAATTCTCTGCTATCATAACCGTTATTTGATATTTGGCTTCCTCTATAAGCCTTAATATTTTTAAAAGGGAAAAAAATCCCTTATACCCTTTTTGGCTATTTTGCTATTGAAAATGGTTTTTAAAGTGGATTAACTATTTCAATATCTTTAAATTATTTCTTGTGATTGCAAATGATATTTTATGAGTGAAATGTTGATAATTGCAATATTTTATGTGTTATGATTATATAATTGTATATGGACATTTGATGGGTGGTTACACGATAAACGAAAGGTGGGTGGTTACGTGATAAACCAAAGAAGGTTGGTTACATGATAAAGCAAAGACAGGTGGTTCTATGATAAACTAAGGAAAATTGGTTACATTATAACATCTAATGCATTAGGTATCGAAGTCATCCATATGGCTATTCTATTTAGTGACATGTGCGGAAGTCGACCATATGGTTATTATATTTAAGTATGATTATGTCCCAAGTTACCTTTATATGTTATACAATGATTTCTATGGGTTTCATGGTAATCTTTTGATTACAAAAAATGGTAATAAATGAAATTATATCCAGTGAAGTGTATTTTACTACTTCTTAAAGCTAAAAAGTATTACTTTATGATAAAGTATTCATGGTTTACATGTTTTCGCAAGACTAATTATTTTCCTTATTTATGTATCCCTTTCTAATATTTTTATGCTTATCCTAAGTTTTGAAATTTTTTTACAGGATCAAATGAAAAATAGAGTCAAGGATGGGATCTAGGAAAATTTACGATTAAAATTTAAAATAAACCACACTTCATTTTAATTTTTTTTATGGAAGAAATGGATACTGGTGTAAGTGTCCACATTGTATTTCTACGGTTTTTATATGTATGAGTTATGCCCTAATTATTTAGAGCTTTAAACTTGAAATGATCCTTAATGTGAAATAAATTTAAATTATTGACTTTACTCAAGTTTATGTAATGTTTAAGGATGGGGCCTTATATAATTATATAAGGGGAACACATTTAATAAGGGTAAAGTGAGAGTAATAACATCATTGTTGAATTTTTAGAACAATATAAAAGTGGTGTCACTGAAACAAAATTCACATGAATTAAAGGAAGAAGTTGTTCTGGAGACACAAGTACTCTATAAGTAAACTACGAAAGTAAGAGAAAAGAAGAGATATAGTTTTAAATCTAGTAATGGTAGTGATAAATTACTCCTTGATAATGGTGAACCCTTATCTTACAATAAAGAAATATAAAGATAAATAATTTCCATGTGTAATTAAGGTATGAAAAAATAAATGGAATATATATAAAAAAACATATTTATAATTTCACAGATTCTATAGTCTGTGTAAATATTATTGGATATAAATGGGTTTTCTAAAATAAAGTAGACATGGGTGGTAAATTTAGTACATATAAGGCATGATTAACTTTTTTTTTCTAGAAATATCGAGTAATTTATTATGATGAAACATTTTCAAGAATTTAAAGGATAAAATACATTTGAATTATACTTTCTATAACAACATAACATGATTAGAAATTTGGAAATTTGATTTCAAAAATCAATTCCTAAATAGAAAACTTATAGAAAAAATAAATATGAAACTACAATAAGTGTTTTTAAATCCAAATTATATCAACAAGGTATGCAAGTTTTAAATATCTATTTACGGATTTAGGAAATAATAATGAAAATAAAATATATAATTTGATGAGTTTAGAATCTCATTATCGCCTTTCAGGTAATTTTATCCCTTGGTTTTGATTATATATTGTTTTAATATGATTTTAGGTCATTTTTTTAAAATTTTAAAATAAAATTTAAATTTATAGGCCTATAAACAATTGGATCATAGTTATGAAAAATCATATAGAAAATACAAGGAAAATGTGTTCCTTTTTTTTGAAGTGTGGTGGATACTATGTGGTTAATCCAAATTGTATGGCCTCCCCCTCAAACAATGTGGGAAGGTATAGTGAGGTGAACATGGTTAGTGCATAGATTATCAAAATACATAGTCAAACCATGTATCCTATTTTATAATCCCATGTGAGAGATCATGCTTTTTCAAATTGTGAAGTCGAACCATGAGAAGAGAATTACATTCTCTGAAATTGTTAATTAATATTATGAGACCCTCATTTTAAATTCTAAACTCCTCTTAATCGAACCTAATTCTATACCCCGTCAATATTTTAGTCTCTCTAGAGATGACTTTGGATTATCCAACCTCTTTTCTTATTACATTCAAGTATCGATGGATGCATTGGATTCCTTATGATATCTATAATGTCTTTGGTTTTGAATTATAATTTCATACCCAACTCACCTTATTTTATAGTAGTGGATCCTCATGTCATTGATTAAATGTAATGAATTGATTTGAAAGACATGGGTTTATGATAAAAACCCATTTTGTATTGGTTTTTGAAATGATATGTGAAAACCTCCTATTTTGGGTTTTGAAGAAATATTTTCTAATATCCCTAATGAATTTACTATTAGTATTAAACCAAGGTTTTATCTAGGGCAAGGTAGGTGCAGGGTCAGGCTAATCCTGTCCCTCCAAATTTATTATAAAAAGGACACATCAGACAAGGGAGGGGAGGGGTCAAAGGACCCACACCCAAAAAAACTTAACAACCCCAAATCCATAACGACCCAAAACCCAAAAAACACCCAAAAAAGCACACAAAATCCAAACAAAACAGACATTCACAACCATCTTCATCAGCACCTCCCAAGTAATCAACAACAAGATTCTCACAGAACATGTTCCACCATCCATCACCATCAGTATCAACATCTCAATCAACACTTTCCAGGGATAGGGTATTCCTCCCAGCCAAGCAGCAACAAGCATCCAACAGCTCAAGTTCCAGCATCCAGTACCACCTAAACAGACATCTCCTAGCATACCGCATCTCAGATTCTAGTAACTAGCATCTCCTAACCAAGCTTCCAGCACCGACTGACCAAACATCTTCCAATAATTGGCACCTAGAATAAACATTTCATAGAACCACACACCCCTTATAGCACCAAGAATCCCCTTCATCAGATATAACCCATCAACTCTCATCAAACAGGACCCACAGTAACTCACGAGCAGACCATTCAGAACCAAAAAACAACACGACCATCAAAACACAACCAATCCAACCACACCCCCAACCAGCACGACAACCATCTTCCCATTATCCAGTATCCATCACCTTGAATCTAGTTAAGACCCAACAACCTACAATTTGCATCCAGCAGCTCCCAAACAACAACATAGAAAAACACAGCACACAACATTTCATGATGGCTCCCCCTTCTTCCAAACTCTTGATCCGAGTTCAATATTCCAAGAACAAAAGCCACCATAATTGATTCACTCCATCACCAATTCATACCATAAGATTGGAACCAAAAATCAAGGAAAAACATCAAGATGTACCTCATGAAACATCTTGGGAATAACATCCAATCGAAGCCATCCACCACAAGAATAGACCTGAAACTGCAAAAATGTACATGAATGATGTTCTAATGGTGACACCAAAAGAGCCAAAGCCACAACACAAGAAGACAAAGTGGGGCTATCCCGAAGAAGGAACCAAATCCAAAGAGGCCACAGGTTTGTAGCACCATCTAAGGAGAAATCACTGGGTAGGAAACCAACCATAGAACGCACTGTTGTTACAACCTTCTTTGCCGAAGAGGTCCTCGACCCCGTTGAATTGGCTGTCGAAACTTCATATCTGAAAACTCAAACTTGATCTGTGGATGATATTGAGCCTCATTAATATCCAGATCAAGTAGATCCGAAGCAACAATAGATCTCACAACCTTCATAGCCGCCATAGAAGCCCCGCAATGATCTGTAGCTGAAGGCCTAAATGAAGACTCCTTTTGAGGAAGTCGAGTCCACCAAATAAAGAATACCACCACCACATTGAGACCAAGGAGCACATCCTAGGTAGACTTTCACTGAGAACCAGCAAGAAAGGATCCATAAATGAAGTTGTGAGAAGAATCCAGGGGAAACCCTGGATGAGGCGTCAAACAAGGGAGAGATTCGGGGGAGTGCACTACCATCTCTTAGGGGTCTTAGGGCTTTATTCTTTTATCTAGGGATATGTGATTAAATATTTTTATCAAAGTGCAATAATAAATAATTAAATCACAAGGAATCTTAATTAGAGAAACATGAGTTTTGATATTCAAATAAGAGAGAAAAGTGATTAGGGATTTAGGTTGGATTCTATATTTGTGATTTTATCATAATAACTATGATATTAATATGTATTTTATCAATTCAGTAAATGAAAATATAAACAATAATTTTTAATTTTTCACCCTTTATCAAGTTGTTTGTCAATGAGAATAATCCTCATAATTTCCTTTCAATTATCTTTCTAATGTGTGAATGTAACAAAGATTCTTCTTTTCATTTTATAGGTAGTACCAAATATCATATTTAAATTCCCAAGAATCCAAATCAGAACACTATTACCTCCTCACATGTTTAGAGTCACTTAACACTTCTCTAACTGGACCTAGATCATCTAATTAGTGTGATTAAAAAAATATAGAGAAAATATTTTATTAATCAAGGAAATAGTAATCAATTAAACACAACAATATTCATATTAAAATTGTGTAATTTAGATTTAGAAACCATTTAAATAAAAAAAAAACAAATCAACGTACTTAGATAAATTGAACTAGACTCAAGAATTTGATATTTTGGTCTCCTCCCATTCACCCAATCACTTAAAGTTTATACCCCAATATAATAGAAAAAAGTATAGGTAGAAGGGGAATAAGGAATGATAAATTCAAATAAAAATAATATCTAAGAAAACAGATCATTCATTAATGGTTTTTTCCTAATCTCCAATCCTCCCCATATTTTTTATGGCAGAAGTACACCTCAATTTATAGATGGAAGAATCTATTCCATCTCTCTTGTTCATATCTCTTTAATATTTTCCTTTATCTTGGGTAAAGGGATGAATATTTATTTTAAATGATTTTACGTACTAAAACTGATGAATTATCAGGAATTTCCAAATTTCAGTGTTGACTCATAATCCATAGTAATCATAGTAGCATATATTTTACTATTCACTGTAGTAGCACTCTATGTACTACTGTTTAGAATATAACAACAATCTAATGGTAGTATCATCAAATTTCCCCATTGATCTACCATTCCTTATTTGTGGAACACATCATTATCAACTAGTGCATAATCATTCCTTCCCAATTTTCATGTATCAATTTTTAATGGTTCTCTACATATCTGATTATTATATTTCTTTGGTTGCTTACAACTTTTGGGAAGTAATGATGATATTTCATTATATATTGTTCAATATCTATAATCATATCTATCAATTCACCATTCAACGATAGTACCACCGTTGGTTCCCAACGGTAGAACAAATTATGCTACTATTCTATCATATATTGATGTTTATTCATGATACTCTATGATTTATCCTCCACTACTCTTATCTAACTTTGGTTATTCCTCTATAGTACTAATGTTTGTGATTAAAATAATATCCTCATTTACCACTACATAAATGGTTTATCACATCTACTGAGACCTCAATGGTCTATCCATTATGTGGCCTCCTCGTTCAGTGATGGTACCGCAACTGGGGAAGCACCGATCAACCATTCTGTCCTCCTTCAATGTAGCTGATCCCATGGAAGTTCTAATGCTGCATATTTATTTTCCTTCATGGAATTGTTACAACCATGTATTAGCTATGACATAGGCTGTCTGAAACCTCTCTCTAATGGAGTATAGTCTTCACCAAGGGCTTCACCTGTGTAATTTCTAGATTTGGAAGTCATCTATGGTGATATTTGACCTTTCTAATGGCCAAAACTCAACCTCAATCTCTTAAGTAGAGGTTTATATTCCTTGGAGTCATCCAGACTTCATAGTATCTAGATTCTATGAAATGGACTTCATGGTGATAATATGTGGTACTTGAGGTGGTTCGTGGCGGTCTTGGGATTTTTTAACACTATTTCTGTTCAATCCGAGCTCTCTAAATGTTATCCATTGTGTTTTATGGGGATATTATATGATGTAGGTGACATAAAGTGGTGGAAGAATGGTGGAGGATGTTGTTAAGGAGTGTCCAGGGCAGGGTTTATCACAACCAAAGTGTGCAAGGTGATGTTTTGGTAAAAAAATGAACAGTTCTACATAAATACATCCCACATCAAAATTTTTATAAGGGGATGTCCTTTTTTATAGTGAAACACATTCTATCCTCGTCTCATATGTCTACTCTGAGGATGGTCTCCCAATACAGATGCACACACATATATGGGACATGCCTCCTCGCATGTCCTGAGTGGGCTTCGACCTACATATTCTCATGACATCCTCCCCATGGGCTTTCTCCATACCTTTCTCTGGGATGACTTTACCTTGGGATCTTCCTGACTAGATGGGAATACTTGGTCCTGGATATGTGTCTTGTGGGGCTTTGAGGATGAGGTCCATCCTAGTTGGATAATTTTTAATCTATATAGAACATTAAAATTCTCAATTAAAATTCAAAAAATATCCATAAGAAAGTTAAACAGTTAAAACGAACATCTTTATTCATTTCAATCCATTTTAATTATTTAATTATAAATCCCCATATATTAATAGAAAAATTAATTCATATAATTATTGCGTGAAATTCAACGAAAACATTAGATTATTTTTTAAAATAATTTCATTAAAATATAAGTGTATCAAAAGCACCAACACTTAAAATATTATCGCCCCCAATCATAAAATCTCATTATTGAATTATATAAGGAACCAATGTCACTAATATTTAAATTTCAAAGAAATAAAAAATTATTATTAATGGAAAACCAAAATTTCAATTTCCACATAAAATATCAATTCAACTTCCCACATTTCAACGAAACAAAAAATCCATGAATTTTAATCTCTCTCTTATGAAAATGGTGGGACCACTATTTTAATTCATTTAAGTTCATCAATTTATTATTATTAAATATGACCAGTCATGAATTAGCTCACTTTTGATTTTTTCCCTTATTACTCATTATATAAATTCATGTAGATTTATTCTCATATCATGAGAACATGAACCCATCCAATAGGCTTGTAAAGTAACTACTATCCACTTTTAAGGAAAAAAGGAACCGAAATTCAAGGGGTTATTGAAATCTAGGGGATTGTGATTTTGAGGTTTAAGGTTGGTAATAATTGATGTCAAAAGTAAATCTCAAATATAATGGTTTATTTCCTAAGTATAAAGAATGATATCAAAAGTAAAATCTGAATGAAATTATGCTAATAAAATATTGATAGTTCCCACTTACCAAGTTTAATGTAAAGGTTATGATCACTAAAATCAACATGAATGAAATTTTCTCCCTCTTGAATTTTTTCACTTTTCATTTTTTTCCTTTTCATTCGAAATAAATTTTCTGGTTTTTTTTACTTTTTTGAAATTCATGCTTGGAAAAACTTCACATCCATCACCTAACCACATATGTTAAAAACCAATAGTATATTAATGGTGATTTTTGATTTTATAAATTCACAACCAATTCCTTTTTTTATTTTTCAAAAAGTAAAACAATAAATTCTAATTAAAAACTCAACAACATTTTCCCAATTTACATGATATAAACCCCCAAAATTTCCCTTACAATGTAGTGAATATGTCCACCATGAATTCCCTCACCCCCACAATTATATTTAAAATATCGTGAAAATACTAAGAGGAGGGTAGGAATGGATAATAATGGATTAAAGTATGTATTATCCCTTAAATGGTTATTCATGGTCTCTATGGGATAATAAAGGGTCAATATAAATGATGGTCTCAAGAAAAAGATCTTATCAATAAAAATATTCAATCATTTAAAATGTATTTTCCATATTCTAACAAGTTAAAATTATTGTTCAAGTATCTATCATGCCCCAATATCATTCAACAACTATGATCAATTTAAAATATGATATATTTGTTTTCCATAAATCCTCTTAATAATGGAACATTTGACATTTCACAATACCAAAAAGAACAGCTAATAATAAAAAATCTTTTCACATGAATTTCAGAAATTTAAATTTTAAAAAATGGTATGGAAATGTTATATAAAAGAATCAACTAATTCCCTAAAATCATGAGTCATCATTTTAATATCTATAATTCATTATAATAATTTAATTCCCCACATTGCTCATTCAAAATAATTAACACTAACTTCTAATGAATGTCATCATAGGGTTCTTAATAAAATCATGACTCCCATATAATTCAATTAAAGCAATAATTTCAATGTGGGATGCAATTTTATTTAATTTTAGTATAGCTACTAGAATTCTTAGTTTAAAAGATAATATCAAAATAGTAAAGGAATTTTAAAAAATAAATAATTAAACAATGAACTACCTATTCACATGGATATTTTTCTCAAATTCCATCTCATTGTTGGGGGAAGACTATGGACTTCCTTCATGGGGGTCCTATAAAATCAAAACAAATCATAACAGTGTAAAAACCATTCCATTATTGATAAAAATGATCAAAGGAAGAGTTGAATCTATCCTACACACCTCAATTTTAATTAAACATTAAAAATACTATTTCCCTATATAATTAACTTTGTTTAAGGTAGTTGGATTGACCAAACCTCATGGGAATAAATCAATAGATGAGTTGGAGAAGTTTGGGCTACTCCACCAATACTTGAGGATGATTCCCATGTAATTTTATCATCCATTTCCGATTGATAGTGAATGGGTTTCCTTATTCTTCATTCTTGTTCTGAATGGAACCACATGTAAGACATTAGTAACTATAAAATTTCCTTCCCACCTATAATTAATATTAACCAACATTAACTTCAATCTTTAATTATAGATCTTGACATGATCTCTTTATTGAAAGAACAATTGTTGAATCAGTTTTTCATGTGACACTATGGATATCTATTTTTAAATACAAGATTTTTCAAAATACCCTCTTATGATTTCCTCTAGAACTTATAACTAAATTTCTCCATCTTTCCTAGAACTCACCAAATCTGAATTCATATTTTTGAAAGCCCAATATGCTTGTTCCTCTAACTCCACTAGTAGAGAACAAATTTTTCCATAAATCAAACAGTATGAGATCATAACTATTTTTTTCATATAGCTTATCTGGAATTTCCATATGGTGTCTTAAAGACTCATTCTCGAATCCTACCAATTAGGTTTAATCATTTTCTCAAACATACCTTTAATATCATGGTTACACACTTTAGCTTGGTCATATGTCTAATGATGGTACGATGTAGATGTCTTATAGTACAACCCATACATTATAAGAATAATATCCATATCTCTATTTAAAAAAATGAGTCCCTTGGTCCCTAATGAAAAACATTATAACTACAAACCTAAAAAATATGTTAGACCTAACAAAATCACTTACAAATTTGGAATCATCAGATTTGGTGTCCTCAGCTTCCATCCATTTAGAGACATAACTAACGACAAGTAAAATGTAATAATTTTTAAAAGAAATGGGAAATGATCCCATAAAATCAATACACTATAATTCAAATATGTCATAAAAAATGATTGGTTTTTGGGGATCTCCTATCATTTTGAAATATTTACATAATATAGACACTTCAAACATTTTCTACAATATTCATCTGCATCTTTAATTTGTTTTCCCAAGAAATTCTAGATACAAAGACTTTTATAGATATTATTTTTGGTAGAAATAATCCTCCAAAAGAATGTTTATGAAAAAAGTCAACTACATATTATATTTCACTTGATGTTAAGAACCTCCTTATGAATTAATCATCATATATTTTCAATAGGAATGGATCCTCCAAAATGTAGAATCTAGCATCATCCTTATGTTTGTGTTTTTATGAGAGTTAAGGTGGGATAGTTCCTATGATAAAACTGAACAATTAACTATATTAGGAAAATATGATATATAAACTTCCATGATAGAGATATGTTCTCCCGGCGTGTCATCATGGAGTGTGTTTAGTTCTATAATATCTATTTCAGTAGTGTTTGGAAATATTCTGACGTGATATGGAACCTTATTTTCAACTATCTTCATATAAATAATCTCTAGGTTGAACTTTTGAAATATTAGTATTCATATTACCAACCTAGTATTATCATTAGACTTCTTCATTCAGTACATAAGTGTTTCATGATCATATAATTCAACCTCTCTACTTCAAAGAAAATAAGATCTAAATTTATCCAATTCCAATACAATAACATGGAATTATTTTTTTATAGTTTTGTTATTTATTTCAGTGGAATCCAAGGTTCTTGAGGCATATGTTATGACATATGGTCTTCTCTAATTTATTTGTTAATGGAATGTTCCCATATCTGGGTTTAATGCATTAAAAAGTAGTTCAAATCGATGCTCCTAGTTTGGGGGTTTATAATTGTTAGGGTGATAAGTTTCTACCTCAACTCATCTAATTACTTCCTATAATCATCACTAAATTAAAAATCATATTCTTCTATAATAAATCTAGAAATATGAAGTGAAATATTAATAAATTTTTGGATTTCCTTTCTATAGAATCCAACATGTCCCATGAATAAAATAATATTCTTTATAGAATTAGTATATCGAAAAGGATTGATCACTTCAAATTTAGACTTATTTACCTCAATTACTTTTTTTGAGATAATATGATCTAAAAATATCACTTTTTCTTAAATAAAGTGAAACTTATCAATGTTTATGACATTTTGTTTCTTGATATATTTTCTTAATAAATTTTCCATATTTCCCAAGAAATAATTAAATGAATTTACAAAAATATTGAAATCATCCTAAAATACCTTCAGGAAGTCCTCAATATGATCTGAGAATATACTTACCATAATTATATCAAATGTACATTGGGCATTCCATATCCCAAAAGTAATCCTCTTGTAAGAAAATGTTCGGAAAGTTTAGGTGAATGTAATATCATCTCTATTTTTTGGAAAACTAGTACCATAAAATAATTACAAAACCCATCCAAGTAATAATAATGTTCTTTGTCTTATAACCTCTTTATAATTTAGTCAATGAAAGTGATGGAGAAATTAATCCTTTTTTATGACTCGACTCATCTTCCTATATTCTATGCATACACTAAAACTTTTTTGAAATCTCATGGGGATTAATTCATTATTCTAATATGTTAAAATTATAAAACTAGTTTTCTTAGTAATCAAATAGAAGGAGTTGACCCATTGTGATTCAAAACTAGTAATATTTTGTCGACTTCAAGAAACATCTCTATATATTTTTTAACTACTTCAATAATGGTGTGGTTTAGCCTAATTTTGGGATAACTAATAGGTCCGAACACCCCTTTAGAAATATTCATTGGGAACATACATTGGGTTTAATTATAGTAATGTATCCTAGGATCCACCCTATAGCTTTGATATTTCTTTATAAAAGGTAAATTAATGTTTTATCTTGGTCTTTAGACAGATTTTTAGATATGGTTATTGGAATTTTTTTCCTTTCATAAGATTCACATGTATTAAATCACAATGTAGAGGTTTTAATTATAGATTAGGGTGTTTTTCTAAATATGAGATCAAATTCAAATTCACTCCCTCCAAATCATGAATTTCCTAAATAGAGGAAATCATATAAATTTACTCTAGTAATTTTTCATAAAAATAAGAAGTTATTTATTCATTATATTTACGAACAAAATATACAGATTTTTGAATATTATATTTTTCATTGGTATTCTTAGTAGAATGATGATATCATAAATCTAATTTTTTTAATCATACATAATTCTTCAATCAGAATGATACTTTCTCGAGGAGGAACTACAAAGAGGGGGTGGTTTCGTAAAGTATTCCTTTTTCAATTCAAGGATGTTGAGGTTCACCTTTCTATCTCCAATATCCATTTAAATTGTTTCATCATGTAAATTAATGATCATCTTTTGTGTTTTCAGGAATGGTCTTCAAAATATGATTTGTGAGTGGCCTAGATATTTATCTTCCTCTGGGATGAGAATATAATATCTACTTTAAAAATTAGTCCTTTGACTCCCACTAGGACATCCTTAGACACTCATACTAGAAAATAATGGATCCACTATCCAATTGGACCGCCACTCCTATGGGCCATAATTCACCTATTTTAAAATATACTAAAACTAAATGATACATCGCAATATTGGATGAACCAAGATCACACAAACAGTAAAAAATTCAAGGAACCAATTGTGAAGGGAATATAAAAGGACCATGGATATTGATATTTTTGAGGCAATTAATGTTGATCATGGTTAATACACTACTCCCTAGATAATTAATTTCATTCTCGTCAAGCCTCTTAATTTTAGTATAAATCTCCTTGATGAATTTAGTGTATTTTGGAATTTTTCAAATGTCTTCCATGGGGGGTATGTTCATTTCAATATTTTAAAATATCTCTCGAATCTGTCTTTGGACTTGTTCTTCCCCAATATTATTTGATTCATAAACCTAGTAGGGAATTGAAGGGTAATGCCTTTATTCTCTCTTTTCTACCTATATAATGAGTTTTTTTGGGATTTCATTTCTAAATATTTTCCTAACTTCATATTCCTTATTATCTTCTTGTTTTTGTGGAGTGGTTTTCTTTACCAGAATCCTTATATAATTTATAGACTCATATTCTACTAGTTTATATTGATATTACTTTAGATATGGTGTCTGGATCTCCTTTCCACTCCTTGTGATGATTATACACACACGTTTTCTTGGGTTTGGGACTCTCTGAGTTGGATGTTTACCTAGGTTTGTGGATAACATTTCCATGAGATTATAAAATTTATTTGAAAAATACTTCACTTTATTTCTCATATCCTCAATATAATTTCCTTGTCTTTCTTCCACTAGTGGTACACTATGTGAGAACTTTCCATATTATTTTCATTTAAAATGAGGTGTTTGATAATATTTTTGATGGTATTGTTTCTTATACGGTTGTTAGAAAAGTGGAGGGTTCTAGAATTACTGTTGTAAAGGGGGTTAAAAGAGTTTTTAGCCTAGTTTTTTCCTATAAATCCTTTTTAAGAATTACCTACTATCCATGGTTCTTTTTATAGAAATTTATATGGTTGGAATGTGGCTGCACAAATCTCTCTACCCTGTAGCTTAACAGAATGATCTGTCAAGTGATGAGGTGATGAACACAAACCACATGCATTAAGTGGGGCAGGTTGTTCATTCACTTGTATCATAATTATCTATCTTTATAGTATTGTTAATTCTTCAAGTCTGGTTTCAATTAGAGGTGATGAGTCATAATTTTTTACCTCATTGATTCCTATTTTTCTAGTATATCTAGTTTGAAACTATCTTGAATTATGTGAAATATTCTTGATTAAGAACATTACTTCCACTGGTGAGGTATCAATAAAATCTCCTCTAGATGATTCATTAAAGAGGTTCCTCTCATTTAATAGTAGCACATTGTAGAAAAAGACTAGGAAGTGATGATTTTCCACAGCTTAGGGAGGACACATTGCACAAAACTTTTTGAATCTTTCCTAGTATTTGTATAGGGTTTCACTAGTTTAATGTTGATTGGAATAGAAATCCTTCCTTATCATTGTGATCCTAGAGGATGGAAATAATATTTTCATGAAAAATATTTGAATATCATCCCATTTATGGATATCTTTGGGTTGTAGGTTATACAACCACTCATTAGGATATCCCTCAAGTGAAAAGGGAAATTATTTTAATTGGTCTTGTTCCTTATCAACTCCACTTAGTTTGAATATTCATCATACAACGACAAACTCTTTAATATACCAGTTAGGATCTTCTTCTATAAGGATATGAAATTTGGTTAATACTCGATTCATATTGATAGGAATTTCAAAATATGTTTCTTGCATATGCATTGTTAATCAAAGTTTTTTTTGGTTTTTGAATTGTGGGGAACAAAATTCTCTTAATGTTTATTGTGGATTAATACAATTTTTGGTGGATCAGAGTGAACAAAAGACATATCACATGATCCTAATAAGTTAATTTAATAAAAAAACTATATTGAGATTACTAATCCTATTTAGAAATTTCATATCTACCATTGGATAAACATTAATTAATTATTATTTGGAGGTCCTAGTCATGAAATTTAAGCCAATATTAGCACCTATCTCCCTTATAAAACACCATGTTTTAACACTAGCCTATTGTGACTGGTTGAAAAAGCAATTTTAATTTACCTAAAGAATTTATTGTGAATAGTAAACTAATGTTGTGTCCAAGGATAAGTTATTAAATCTTATTGTCACAATGAAAAAGTAAATAATTAAATTGCATGGACTCTTAAATAGAGAAACATGTGTTTTTATATTCACATAATTGTGAAAAGTGGTTAGGGTTTTATGTTGGATTACCTATTTGTAATTCTATAATAATCCATTTTAAATTAATCTATTGTTTTTATTGATTGTTTAAATGAAAAGATAAACAATAATTCTTCCTTTCCCTCCCTTGATTTAATTTGATGACAATGAGAAAAATCGTCACAATTTCCTTTCATAGATAATTCTACTTCTAATGTGTGAAATTTACAAAGATTATACTTTTAATTTCATAGGAAATACAAAATATAGTATTGAAATTTTAAAGAACCAAAATCAGATCATTATTGATTCAACACATGATTAATAGTCACTAAACATTTCATTAAATTGACCTAAATCATCCAACAATTGTGATAAAAAGATAGGGGGAAAATATTTATCTAATCAATGAAGTATTAAAAATACATAATTTAAAAAAAATCAATCATATTAATATCAAAATTCTAGAATTTATAATTTAAATCCATTTAAATAAAAAATAGAGAAATTTACTTAGATAAATTGAACAAGACTCAATCATTATAGATTCTGGTCACCTTAACTTCACCCAATAATTTATGGTTTATACCTCTCCATAACAAAAATAAAAATGGAGGTATAAGTGGAATAATGAATGATAAATTCAAATAAAAATAAAAATAGAAAAAAAAGAACAAGCATCAATGGTTGTTATCTCAATATCTAATCCTTTACCCTTTTTTTCTATAGCAACATCAACCCTTTGTTTATATAAGTAAGAGTCCCTTCTATCTCTCACATTCATATATCCTTCATATTTCCCTTTATCATGGGTCAAAGGTTAGATATATCTGTTATAATATTTTTTGTATTAAATATTCTGAAGTATCATGTGTTTCCAAATTTCTACGTTAACCCATAATCCCAAATGATGATAAAATAATCTACCATTACAATTCACTATGATAACACTCCTTATACTATTGATATGAAGCTATATCTAATCTGATAGTAGTAGCATCAATCATTTTCATTGATATACCATTCCAAGGTGGAAGAACACATCATTATCAACCTATTCATAGACACTTCTTCCCACTCATCACATATTCATTTTACATGTATCTCCACATAACTGATTCCCCAGTGGTTAATGTAACTCCTCTAAGACTTTTATCTATTTTCTCATGCTTTTTCTCCCTTATGGAGTGTTTGGAATATTGCATTTCTGTCATTTTATTTCATCTTCTTTTCTTGATATGTTATTCATGAGTAATAATTTTTCCATCCATATTCTATTGATTGTATGGCGCTAGTAAACAGTCTGTGGAGATTTTGAACACCCTTTATGTTGACTATATATTTGTTTGGATAATGTTTTGGTGGGTTATCTAGTATGATTTAGGAAAATGGTGTGTCAATGGAAATTAGTCATCTTCTTTGATGTTGGTATATAGTTTGATATGTCTTCGTAGATAGGAGACAATATTTTTGGCACTTGAGGTTTATTTTATGAGTGAGTTCCAAGCCATATCTCATTATAAAGATCATTAATTTACCATGGAATATTTGGAGAAAAGGGTCTTGGGGATTTTGGGGGTCTAATTCTATACTTTTTCCAAATATTTGATCTGATACTTTGAATTCTAATTGATAGAAATATTGATATTGTGTCTCTTTACTGATGTTTGAATTATTATATAATGATGGTTTAAAATACCATTCCTCAAAGAATACATTTGAACTGAACTCAGGAGGGGAAAATTGATGGACTAGGATAGGAAAACCACCTAATCGATTAGGAATTTATAGAGGTTATTTTGTTTGTGGTTCAAACTTTGGTTCAGGTGGTTGCACATGTTCTTATTAAGGATACAAAGATTTTACCATGGAGGGAATATAAAAGGTACCATTCTTCGTATTTCCTTCTTTTGAAACCACCATCCATATAGGATACCAATGGTCCTTAAGAGTAATATGATTGGTTGAATTATTTTGATCATCTCTTTGAATTTTTTGAGAATCCAAATTCTATTAAGGTGAAATATACCACCTTTAAACTAGAATTTCATACAGAATATGGTGTGATTTGATTGTTTATACTAGGAATAATGTGGTCTTTGAGCATAAAGATATCACAACTCTTTTCATAGACCAATTATATCCAAAATCAATGGTGTTTTCTAAGTTGATAGTGTTCTATAAAATTGTGTAAGGTGATTGAAATATGAATCTATATTCCAACCACATTACTGAGACTATTCATTTGTCATCTGAGGTAGTGTCGAATGGGAAACTAAAATCCCATAGGTTTGATATGGATCTTTGACCTGATATGCAGTTTTAGGGGTTTCTATTAAATCTAACCTCATATGTGAATGTTCTGGATAGATCATTGATGGTGGATATTGACATGGATGAAATTTTTGGTTTGAGTAAAATTCCTCCCTCTCCTAGTGGTGGCTCGAGTGGTCCCTTTTACGAGAAGAGGAAACAAGACGATTCTCATGGTGGAAACCATGGTGGGACATATCATTAGTATATTTTCTCTAAATCCTCTTCAGTACCTAGTAATGGACTACAAAATTTTTTCTACTGAGAAAAATTCATGCACTAGAAACATTATTCTATAGATAAACTGAATACTTTTTCTCATATTGATGTTCAAGTCACTTTAATTGTATTTTAGATGTCCTTAAAAAAAAATTTCATAGTTTTATGATATTGAAAGCCATAGGAAGATCTATGACTAATTCAGATTCTTGAACAACAATGGGTTTACACCCACATACATCAATAATGAAGCTTCTTCACATAGTGGATGAGCCTACAATGGATTCTGATATAAGTCTCTAGATAGTGAGAGGTACCCTTACAATTTATTTAACTTTTTCCTCTTCTACATTTGATATGAGATCCTCTCATTACTTTTTTATCTACCAATTTTCAGAATTCCTAATCCTTCTTATAGAGCTCATGCCTTATGATTTGGAGCTTTCTATACCTCTTGGTATAAAGAGAGAAGATGGTCTTTGATTCCCCTATTGTTCTTTTCAATTTCTGAAATTGATCTTTCTTTTGAATTTTTATTTATACATATGAAACCTCTAGATGTCATTCATGATATGGATTAGATATTGAATCATAAATGTCATAGCAATTGTTACCTTTGATGGGTCTTTTTTACTGTCACTGATGGGTTATATCGGGTCTTATAGGAAGAATGATACCCTAGGATGAGTCGATCTATACCTCCTCTTCTAGTTTTGGGTACGATGATATCCATGATTCCCTATGAACTGATGTGGTATTATTTTTGTGGTGATCATCCTCCAGTAGAATATGTGTTTCTAATTGTGTTTCCTTCTGACATTTCTATTTTTTAGGTGGTTTTTTATATCAAATAAGTACTAAGTACCCAACCTATCTCAATTCAATCTTACCACATTGAAGAGATGAACTAAAGGAGTTAAAGACTTTGTTTGGTGACTTGATGTCCAAAGTCATCATCCTACTGTGTGTGTCACCTTGGGTAGAACTAGTGATTTTTTCTAAGATAACTGAAGGAACCCTTCTCCTTTATATTGATTATTAAAAGATAAATTAAGTCCCAGTCAAGAATAAATATCCATTAACTCTTATTGATGACTTTAATGGTCATTTTAAGGGGTGAAGTGGTTCTAGAATATTTAACTTTTGTTTAGTTATCAACAGCTTAAGATAAAGTAGTCGGATATCCCTAAGATCAACATTATGAGAAGGTATGACCATTATGAGTACCTTTTTGTGCCATTTGTTTTGACCAATAATCCGACTTTATTCATGTAATTGATGAATAATATTTTCCATAAGTACCTCCATTCTTTTGTAGTTGTACTCGTGGATGAAATATTGGTTTACTCCAAGACCATTGAGGATCACATGGGTCACTTGAGTGAATTTGTAGAGATCTTGAGAAGTTAAAGGCTCTACAATAGGCTTTATAAATGAATGTTTTTGATTTGAGAGGAAAATTTATTTTGACATATAATGTTTTAATATTGTATTTTTGTTGACCCTGAGAAATTGAAAGCAGTTTTAAACTCAGGGGAACAGTGGAATGTCTTGGATAATTAATGAATCTTGGGATTGGAAGGTTATTACCAGTTATTTTTGAAGGATTTATTAAATTTTTATTCTCCATGATATCTCTTATTTTAAAGGATGTAAAATTTTTATAGGGTTCTATATGTCAGGATTCCATTGATGAGTCGAATTATCTGCTTACTTCATCTCCTTTTATGACTCTTCTAGAATTTGGGTAGGGCTATGTGGTCTACTGTGATACATCATGTTTAGGATTGTGTTATTTCCTTTGGAAGGGTGATCACATTTTATCTTATGACTATCATAATCTTCATATTTATTAGAGAAACTATCCCCTGAATGGTATCAAACTCATAGTTGTGTTGAATTATCTGAATAATTTTCATCATTTCCATTTAAGTGAATGGTTTGACATTTTCTATGCTCCTAAAATGTTGACTTATATATTCTCACAAAAGGTTAGGGGTCTTCGACAGAGGTGAGTAGGGAGTACCTTTAGTCTTTTCATATCAAAATTGTATACAGTATTGGTAAGAATAATTTCATTAATAATGCTTTGAGAAAAAAACATATATCCAATGCTATGAGGGAATCATCATAGGAATGAATTTTGAGGGATATAATTTATCTTATTCACTTGGGAGTCCTAAAATATGATAATGAGGTTTTGTTTTCAAGTATTTAGTTTCCTTACTAACTTTTTAATAGGGTTCTTCATAGATAGTATCTTGATGATGATTTTGGAGGAATTAAAGACTTATTATATGGTTATTATTTGATTGATGAGTGGTCTATTTCTTCAATGGGTATCTTCTAGAGCCATTATTTAATTAAATTTATTATGAGGAAGAATTTTATAATGGATTTCCATAATTCTTAGTGGGCGGTAAACCTTGGAACCAAAAATATGTTTTATAATATGAGGTAGCATGTCTGGTGTCTAGGTATGAGAAGGGATATTGATGATTTTGTTTCTCATTATTTTACATGTTAGAATATTCATGTTGAGCATACGGCTACTTCATTATTTATTCATCCCCTTATTATAGAAACTTGGAAGTGGGATGAGATATTGATATACATTTTGGTTGGGTTTCTGTATACACATTACATAAATAATTTCATATTGGTGGTGATTGATAAAAATAAAAAAATGGATCACATTATTTCCATTCATGATGATACCAATGTGTAGTACAAGGGATGGATGTATGTGTAGAATATTTTTAGATTACATAGAGTTTTATCTAGAATAATTTATGATAAATATCCCTATTTCACTTGTTGTTTATCGAGTGGCCACTAGGATGCAATGGGATCCTAGGTGTTTTTTAGTATAGTGTATTATCCTCATATAGATGGTTAGACAAAATGGTATATACGTATTCTTTATAACATGCTCAGACCTTATTCCCTTGATTTTATAGGGACTCAATATTTACACTTGGGATTGGTCGAGTTTTCATAGAATAATAGTTACCATTCATCCATCGAGATGGAACCCTTTGGGGTGATATATGGATGACCTTATAGATTTCCACTTTTTTGGTTGAATATTGGTTTTTCATCCTGAGTTGGACCTAGTTTGGTCACATAAATAATGGAAAATATTATTTTTATTCATTAAATAATGGTAATAGCACAAATAAAATATAAATCTTATGCTGGTCAATGACGTTGATATTTCTATTTCTCAGTTGGGGACCTAGTGTTTTTGAGAGTATCACCTCAGTTGGGTAATCAATGGATTGAATAAAGGGGAAGTTATCACCAATATACATGGGAACATCTGTTGTTATTGAGAATATTGAAAGAATGTATTACCATTTGTCTTTTTTGCATCAGATTATTTTGATACAGAATGTGTTCAATGTGTTACAACCCATGAATGTATCCTTTTGTCCCATCTAATGTCTTAAGATGGGAAGACCTTGATGTGGAATCTTATTTATCAATAACTATGTAGCTGGTTTTGATTTTTGATTATCAAACATAGGTTCTTCATATAAATTCCATACCCTTACTTTGGTTGTTATTTCAGAATAGTTCTAATTCACATCAGACTTGGGAGTGTGAGACATTGATTAGATAGTAGTGACCTCACGTATTTGTTTTGGAGTCTCCTTAAGAACATTTCTAGGGGAAAAAGTGTCTATGGGGGGGGGGGGGTATTGTAACATCTTGTTACCAGATTTTTTGTAATTTTGTCCATTGTTTTTTTCATCTTTTGTTCGGATCTCATTTTGGGGTTTTAGAGTTCTTTTAAAATATTTAGAAGTTTGTGGTTCTATTCAAAATCAGACATGGTTTATGAAACTCATGTAGGTAATCAAAAGAAACCATATCTACTATTTTGGTGTTCTGGATGGAGCATATTGTTAGTACAAATCATGAAACCACCCCTAAAACCGTCCGATATGGTATTGTGGGAAGAACATGTTTGGAACATGGTTCTTGAAACCATGTGGCCGATCTATGGACCCTATTCCCATATCCCAAGTGGGGGAACATGGTTGGTGAATGGATTGTTAAACGGTATGACCAAATCATGAAAATCCATCTAGTGTATCAGTAAGAGGAACATGGTTGGCATAGGATTTGTCAAACCATGCATCCAAACCATATGAAAGGAATAAAATTCTCAGAATTTATTAATTAAGTTCTTGATACCCCCATTTTAAATTCTAAACTCCCGCTAATAAAGCCTAATTTCACCCTCTCTATTTTAGAGGATCCCTAGGGGTGATTTGGGAAGCTCCTACTTATTCTACTATTAGATCAAAGTGTCAGTGTATATATTAGATTCCTTTTACTAAGAGTAATATATTTGGTTTTGAGTTATCATTTATTCCTCTCTCACCTTCATTGAGAGCTGTGGATCCTCAGGTAATTGAGGGATATATATATTTATTGGTCAATTTATGGATCTAAGACTGTCCCTTGATCATTATATCCTTTGACTCTGAAGTGGATTCTTTTTTGGGTGTTGAATATTGTGATTTATGGTTTTTAGTTTTCTATCAAAATATCTATCAATTGAAATTTAGATTTCTTGTTGATTTTGAAATATATATATAATTGATTTAGAATGATTGAATTTTGATTCAATAAAAATGAATTTTAAATGGCATGGTATGGGTGTGTGGTGAATTTCCTTGAAAAATGGATTTTGAAAATATGTGGGGATTTCAAGAAAAAAGAATTTGATTTGAGATATTGATTTAAAGAATGATTTTATTGAGATGGAAAGGAATGAAATATATTATCATTTAGAATGAAATGAATCTATTTTAAAAAAATTATTTCTTGATAAATACCATTATATATATATATATATTTTTGAAATGATACGACATGTTATTGAAACTTAAATGTGGGACTAATTTGTAATGAACCTACCCTTAAGGGAACACTATGTCATAAAAGGTTGTGCCATCCCAAACCCATGATTGTCTCCAATAATCTATCAGTTTGAGACAAGATCCATGTATTCATAATTATGAAATTGTATGCCTTGGTTTGATGTACCTTTAGACACACACATAACCAAATCCATTAAAAAGTGCATAGGTATAACAAAATACTGAACATCTAGAGTGTAAATAGTGAATGAAATAACATATAAGAATACATATCAGAGTATATAACCATAAAAAAAATTTATAAAGTGTAAAAACAAAATCACTACCAAAAACAAAGTGGAAAAAACCAAACTTACAAATACTTTAATGAGTAGATAATGGGAGATCCCGACTCTAGATCCTAGATTCTGACCATAGAACACAATTAGTGACACCACATACCGCTAATCTCTCAGAACCAAGTCTACCATAGTAACTGCTAACCTTTTACTCATATGTATACGACATGACATGTGTGGTTAAATCCCAAGTAGGATGAGTATATACATACCTAGTAGGACACCTTGAAATAACTAAAAAACATCAAGAGGGAGTAATCATCTCATTACAATAACGACATGACAATCAGAATATGAGAAAAAAACCATAATGATAAACCAATATATGTTCAACCAGACACCTAAAAAATAGAGAAGAGGGGTCTCCATATCCATAACCTAGTTAAGAATGATGATTCTAATTGGATCTCCTACGGTCCATATCTGATTCCTAGTATCATGTAAAGCCTCACAAGAAACCGTGTTGAGGGGACCTAACCTCAATAATATGCACCAAAATTGAGGTATCCACCACTACAATGATGTATCCCACACAACATCACTATAATTTTACTAGAGGTGCCTAAACCTCACAAAATCACTCCATAGACAAGGGATCCACAACTCCCACGAAAAGCCTGCACACCCCCAAAGCTTGAAGACAGGGAGTGAAACTCATACATATTGAGACACTCACCCTTTCTAGTATGGGGGAGTTTAGGATATACATGTGTAAATAATATAGGTAACATCTTCCCTAGTGTGATAGGGAGTACTATCCCCAATAACACTCTGATTATCACACCTAATTGTTACCCTTTTCAAGCGTCACTTAAAGAAGTTTAATTCTCATAACACCTTTTATCATATCTCATAATACCTAATTAAGGACACCATCATGTTCTATGTGGAAAATTACTCAAAATATGATAATCGCATTCTAGAAAATGAATATGAAAAAATTGTGATGAATGTGTGATTCTCATCATCGTTCTGAAGGTCTAAAATGTGAATGCACTAACATGTCACAAAAAAGGTCCATGAATGGACAAGAAGATCACATTGTTTCAAGACATGTGAAAAAAAACTCAAAATAGGATCATTTTTACCAAAAATAGACACCCAATCAAAAAAAACATTTCTCTATAACACACATATACATCACTTCATGGGCCAAAGCCACGAGTCCAAATAAAATATCAAAAATTGTTCATGAAACATTTTCCTCTATATCAAGGTCAAGATTCCATAGAATTATCTCCAATCGAATGTCTTGTTGAAGGATATAATCAAAACAATATTCCAAGAAAAATAATAATAATAATAAAATGTCACCTTATTACAATGATTTAAAGCTTTATTTGAAAATGGGAAGGGGAAGAAATCCCAACACAACCACCTTTCTTCATGTGTGTACAGTGCCTCCCCCCTCCTTTAATTATTTTTTGTTCTATAATTACTATTATTAATATTGATAATATCAAAGGGATGAAAATTCCTCCATAATATGTATAGGAACCACACCCAAAGGGAAGGAAATCCCTCCATGTGTGGTGGCATGTACATTTTCCCCATTCTTCACTTCTTAAATTATTATTATTATTATTATTATTAAATAAAACATTTATTATTATTAAAAACAATAGTGTCACACATCACCCTCCATGCACAACTAGAAATTGAATTCTATCCATAAAAAACCATCAATAAAAAACATTTACAGTAACTGTAAATCTTGAGATGTAGGAACTATACCATCTACACACACTCCCAATTTCATCATAATTGGTGGATGAATTCTAACAACCCATTCCTTAGAAAAATCAATAGTAACTACTATGAAGTTATCTTCTCAATATTTCTCACAAACCATTAATAGGCAATACAAAGATGGGTTTTTGTCATCAACATCATGCCTCCACTGCATCTCCAAAATATAAATATGAACTCTTAATCAAAATTATTTATTCTAAATAATGAACACACACTGGTCGGTGTTCCCAGATATTGTCGAATCACAGGACAATATATTATTGATGATGAAGAATAATAACTAAGGGAGAAAAACACTAAAAAACATAGTCTCTGATTAATGGCCATGATCATTTGGTCATTATTGAAGGAATAAAATGAATGGGTTTATCAAAATATTAAGAATAAAATAGAATAAATTAATATAAAATTCTTAGATCTTGTAAGAGAAAAAAACGTTGGACAACCCAACGGAGATCAATATATGAATTAGTTTTGAAAAATGTTTAATTCATGTTTTATGAATACTTTATTAGGGATAAAACCATTAATAAAATTTTCAACCAATTATTTGGACCAATCGTTGGAGAAAAAGATATCTATGAGAAATGAAGGTGATGATCCTGCTACGTTCTTCATTTGTCTATTTATTATCCTTGATTGGTTTATCGTTGATCCTCGTTCTTGATACACCAATTCCACATCTATCCTCCTCCTCTATAATTTCCCAAGGTTATGTAGCTAACCCTAGGGATTTTCTATAGAAACACTTAAATAGAGGTAGAAAATTAGGTTTATCCATTAAAGTAATTAATTAAATTAATTCATTAATTCAGTTATTTTACTCACCAATGAATGCCTTAACTAAATTTCCAACGCCAACCAAACATAGGTCACAACAAGGGTAAAAATCATGTATTTTATTTATCAATGGTATCATATTTTTCATATGGTTAATTGTTAGAGATTTATTCAACCATTTTATTAAAACGACATGCACATGATATTAATATAATAAATATTTTTAAAAAATCAATATCAGGATCAATGGGAATTAGAATCTCATGCCATCTCATTTCTTGGCTCCAAAAATATTCCTTATAATAGTCTAATGTATTATAATAAAAAAATAAGTCATCAAATAATATAAATTATTATTTATAATCAATGCAATTGATTAAATTGAGTGATATACCCATAAATGTTTGATTTACCTTGAAACATAAGGGGTCTTGGGTATTTGGGTGGGAATAATGCATATTGTTCATGTATTAGCTCTATTTGGATATTTATGAGTGAAGATGAAGGTACTAAATAAAATATCTTAATATAAGAGAGTTTATTATTTAGTATTCTATCATATTCCCCATAGGATTTCTTATTTAGTGAGTGTGTGAACACCTAAGGCTATACATCCTTGATGTGGGTGAGAATACCTATGTTAATCTAACCTTGGGAATTAAAACCATGGTACTTAGATTGAAATTTTTTGAAAATGATTTATACATTCTGATGATTTATTGAAATGAATTACTCATGTTTTTTTATAAAAATTCTTATTCAAGCCCGTTTTGAAAAGCATTCTTATATATTCTTGATTTGATTGAAAAGAAATTTTAAAACCACTTTTATATTTTCTATTTAATTTTTTTGAATATCATGTTCTAATATGAACTGTTGAAATATTTCCAGGCCATGTTTTATGTTAAAATTGAGTAAGATTGGTTTATTTGTTATAGAATTCTTATGAAATTCTTGGTGAGATAATACCAATATTTTTTTCGACCACAATTTTTTTCCTTTGGTATTTTTTATATTTTATTATGCCTATCTTAGGAAAAGTGAATAAATCACTCGAAGGTGGTAAATGTTCACGATTTTAAGACCTTGGGAGTTGGTTGTTACTGATTGAACATATGATCCACTTGTTTCATGGAGTTTCTTAAATGATGTCATGTTACACTATTCTAATGGATTATGTTGGAATATATGTTTTAATACTTGTATCAATTTACTTATGGGTTTTCTCTCTTTTGTATTTTTTACCATACCGAATTTCTATCATTTTATATCTGCTTCTTTTATTGATGAGTTATTAATGCGAAAAAATAATTCCCTCTTTATTTTATCTATTCCATGGAAATATTATATAGCTAATGGAAATTGAGAAAACACTTAAGGACATTTTAGTATTGGTTTAGATACCATTTAGGTGGGTTTTCTAGGTTGGTTCATGATAACGAATCCATAAGAAAGTATACATTATTTAAAAATTAAATTAATCCTTATGTCAATAAAAATATTAGTTTTAATTTCATATTCTTATTAGTTATATAGGATGAATATTTATTCCTAATGGGACATGAGATATCAGTATTATATTCAGTTAATATATTTTAATGGAATAGTTCCACATGAAATACTTGGGTGAAGCATACTGCATTCTAGGGATTTGAATCTATAGAGATATATACAAGAGGTTATTTTGACTGATTCAAAGTATATACATTGAAAATATATTTAAAACATATAATATGGAATAATATAATATTGGGTTGTTTACAATGTTACATGTAATATATATCCCTAAGAAAATGTACCCTCAAACACAAGATGAGAGAGAATGAATGAATAAATCCCCATGTGATTCAATAATTGAATCTATCATGTATTCTATTCTATATAGTAGGCCTGATATTTAAAATTACTTAAATAATAATAAAATATGTAATATATTTAGGACAACTACATTGAATAGAAGTTAAAACAATCTTAAATTACATAACACGTACAAAGGACACACTCTCGATATATAGAGTGGATGATGAATTATTTGTGAGTGGATAAAAAGATTCCATATTTTAAACATATAAAAATGATTTGAAATCCCAATTAGAATATTTTTTTCCTTTAATTGAGGTATACTACTATAGAGAATAATGAAACTACTCTTGGCCCCTAATTCTACACTAAAATCCAAGTATATTGCTACTTGTGATTCAGCTAAAGCTGTCAGGAGATACAACATCATCCAAGAGCATGGTGTTATTCCTAGTAATATATAAATTTTCATAGATTATTATGATAATACTATAGTAGTGATCATAGAAAATAATATCTTGTCATACTAATGATAAAACATATACTTTGGAAGTATCATCTCTTTAAAGATTTTACTCTAAGTGAAGTCAAAGTTAGTAGAGTTTCACTTAAACAAATGTAGATGATTTATTGACTAAATCCATATATTAACTGAAGCTTGAAAATCATGTAAAATATAGTGGGTATAAATTTTTTAACAATTTTATCATTTGGAATTTAGAGTTTTTTTGGATTTGGTGCCCTTTAAATAACTGATTTTTACTTTTAATTACTACATCATGTATTTATATATGTTATATTGTTATCATATAATGAATTTAAAAATATATAACTTATATTATAATTTACTTAGAATACGAATCACATATGTAAGTTATAGTATTTATCTCGATAATGAGAACCTTTATTTCCATGAAAATATTCTCAAATATATGTCTTCTGGTCTAGATGTATTAGTCTATATAAATTTATGATGTTTGACTATTAGGTGTTGGGAGCTCAGAGGCATTCAGACTTCTCCTCATAAAGTATACACTATGTGAACTCCAAGAAAGGAAGCCCAAAATAAATAATTACTAATATAATCACCACATTATAAATGTGACATTGAATATTTGCATCTATAAACATGTATTGTTGTCCTTTGACATGAGATCATCATTAATGTGAAACATGATTTATATATATCAATGCATTGAGAAAATCATGATGTATTTACTCACAATGAATTATGAATATTTAGGTGAATAAAGACTATTATTGAATTAATTGAATGGATAAGATTAAATATATCTCTTTGCAGTTATGGAAGAACATATCTTTAGAACTCTGATTGAGATAAAAATGATTGTGTTAAATTCATAGACATGGAAGTTTACATACATGATTATTATGGAAATTAAAAGAATGAAAAATAAAGTATAAAGGAATATAAAACAAGTATATATCATAGTTAGTGAGGTATATGTTGAAAAAGGATTATGTTATGTAGTTATATTCAAAGGAGGATGTTGTTCTTTTGAATCATATTTTCATTTTAGGGGCCAATATGTGTTTCTACATACCAATCATAGACTATGACTTAGATCTACCTCCACTATTAAAATAGCCTATAGGGTAACACAATATGTATATCTATAAAATAATTATATTTAATTGAATATATGTTTAAGAATAAATTTACTCCCATCTTGTGGGATTATATTTATGGAAGTTATAATAATCAAAAATTCAATCAAAATATCATTCATAAAAATAATAATATATTTTAATTTTATCATTTTTTTATTTGAAATATAAATAAATATAATATTTATTCATGAGATGAGTGGATATAATATGGTTATTTATTTATAATTTAAGAGAAAAAAATTAAGATATATTAAAAAATTATATGAATATTATATTTTTATTATAAAAAAACATAATTTTGTTATTCAAGGTTTAATAATATTTATGGGGGGATTTAGACTATGGTAATAATCCAATAAATATATATAATATAATTTAGAGAAATATTTTTTTAGTTAATTTTTTATGAAATTATGTTTAAATAATACATTTTAATAAAATAGTAATAATTTTATTCTTTTAAAATAGTGGTGGAGATGGTTTTTCTTAGATTAAATTTAAAAGTAACAAGTTAAATAAAATTATTTTAATTCTTAAACTAATTATAAAAATAATGTTATTTCATGTGGTTTCACTTGTGATTTAATTATATCTAATTATCTTCTCAAGTCATACAGAGTTAATTAGATCGAATAATTCCTCATCCCTCGAGTTTCTAAAAAGATAAATTAAGATATTTTTTCATACGATCAAGAGAAAATGACATGAAACACTTGATTCCCTCACAATAACACCTGAGATATAAAGTACATTATTTAGAGAATTATGGTACATATTTTGATATAATTATATGAGTTAACATTTGGATTCATGAAGTAACAACAATTTCAAGGGAATTGGTGATCGATTTAGTGATGTAAATGAAGAGTGAAAATAAAATAAAATAATAAAATAATCCATGTATTTATTTTATGTTTAAAAATTAATTATAAATTGAATTTGATGATCATATTAAAGGATTATGAACCATTTAATTGATTTTATATTGAAATTATTCTAAATAGGTGTCGCATCTTGCAACTTTTACTGCACTCATATCCTTTAGAATATTTTCTTTCATTATATAATGTTATATACTTAGTTCATATATATACACCAATTTCATACATGTAAATTCTATTTCTCATTTATTTCATGTATAGGAATGGTTTTAATTTTAACTTTAGGTTGGATATGGGTTATATTATAATGATATTGGGGAAGAGGCATACTAAATTAGACTCTTCGTCAGTAAGGGATAATTATTAATTTATGTTTTAGGTTTATATTGGGATATATATAAAGGATACATTGGACCCTTCTTTTGGAAATAATTATTTAATTAGTTTTTTAGGTTTTTTTCCAATATGAAAGTAATTATATGACCTTAGTTTTTAATTTTGGATGTTTATTTTTATTTTTCATTCCATGTTTGGTTAGTTTATATTAAAAAATATTCTATCATGGCATTATATGTCCAGGATATGGGTGAATTATTTTAATGTTATGATTTAAATCCTTAGTTTTTTAATATTTTAACCCTTTCTCATAATTACCATGTGATATTATAACATCTTGAGTCCTTAAAAGGAAACACTATGTTCGATAGCATCCATGATATGCCACATTTAGGTTAAATGAACAAATTAATAATATTATTTCATATCTAAGTTATCATCTGCCTATTATAATGGGAGGAATGAAAATTATTAACTAAATTATGAAAATATTGTTTACATATGTGTATATAATTAATTATTTTGTGACCAATTAATTATAAATTAAAGGAAATGTTTTTCTGAAAAACTATTTAAATGTGTACTAGTGTGTTTTATACTAATAAATTAATAAATTACTCTTGTTTTATTATATTAAAATATATATTGTATATTTAATTTAATGTTTAATATTTATCTTATGTTTTTTCAAGACATGATACAAGAAAAATTCTAATTTTATGTATAAAAGTAGTATTAAAAAAAAGAAGTTTCGCCACCTTTTGATGAAATAACTATTTTAAATATCATTTTTGAAACTTTTATATATTATATTTTTGAAAATAAAATTAATTTTTGAATTTTGAATTTCAAAATTATCTTAGGGTGATTTTTTTATTTTCTGAAAGGTTTCATTTTTCTATGAATAGTGAAAAATACTGCATTTTAGTTAAAAATTGATTTTTTTATTTATATTATTATCATAATTTAAGCTATTTTTTAAAGTCAAATTATATCAATAATACATGTATTAATCCAATTTACATTATTAGAATAATTTTTATATTTAAATTATATATAAAACTTATTGATATTTTGGACGTCACTTTTACATGCCCTCTCGGTACATCTGCATGATTAGTATTAAACTTAATTTAGCCACTTCTATGAAATGAATTTATAAAAAAAACATAAAAGGTTGTAATTTGTACCAAATAAATTTTTGGGTATTACTAACTTTAGTATTTTATTTACCATGGTTAAGGGTAAATCATGTAATTAAGGGTAAAAATAATATTATAATAGAAACAAATTACTCAAACACTTGTCATAATTTCATTGGATGATTTTTTTTCGAACAAAATATACTTTAGACTGAAATTATAACCTTTTTAATCCAATTTGGTATGAACATGACATTCATTATATTTTATTTAAATATAAGTTAAAAATGTCATACTTATATTTTTATAAAGTAAATTATTTTTTAATATAGGGTTATATAAAGATAAATTCATATATAAATAATAATTTGAAATATAAAAAGTTTATCTATAAAATTAAAAATTATTTATAATTTTTAGAAATTAATTTTTTAAATTTAATTGTGAAACAATTATGATACATTAATTGATTTATTAAAGGAAGAATCAAATAAATGATTCTATTAATATTAAAATAATTATAATTTGAAATGTTTAATACCATCAACTAATTTTATGGATTAATTTTAAATATTAGGGATGTTATAAAGTGTTTCGTTAGAAGGAATAAAGTCTTTATTATTTTAAAAAAAATTATGAAATGAATAGTGTCAAAATTGACATAATTCATATCTTGAAATATAAAATATTTAATTAAATGATATAAAATTTATAAAAATATAATATCTAGCCAAAAAATTTATATATGTCTATAAATATCATTAATTACTAATTATTTGGTATTTTTTCTTATTCTTGTAATTATATTAATCCTCAAAATGAAAATTACTTGATAAAATGTTAAGAGTTAAATGGGTTAAAACAAAGATATAATGATTAAAAAACAATAAAAACTTGTATAATTTTAATTTGAAGAATTTATTTTTACCCAAAATAATACTATATTAAAAATAATTTATTTTTGATCCATTTTGAATATAAATTGAATTTATATTAATTTCATACTTTTAATAATTCCAAGTGTGCCCCTCCCCTCTCCAATAAAAGGACACCCATTCATCTCAATTAAATATAATTCAAAAACCATTTGGTTTGAACAATATGTACCAAAAACCCTTCCTAGTATACCTAACAAAATTATAGAGGCCTTAGTTTAGGTATAACACCCTCTATAGAGGTGTTAAGGTCTTAATCAAAGGCGATCGTCTGAAGAAAAGATAAACTACATATATCAGTAATCAAATTTTAGGTAAGGGACTTCATCTCAATATCCTTTCATTGAGGAATGTTTTGATGTTATACAACAAATTATTTTATAAGGTGTATAATCAACCCATTTTACTTTTAATTTAATTGATGGTTTTCAAAAGTAACCTTTTTTATACAAAGCATTTTACTTTATTTACAAACGACCAAAGGAATGTTTTTTAACATATGTGGCAATAAAAACTTCTCTTCCATCCTGACCATTATTTTATATTTTTCTTCTCTACAATACATAATTATTTTAAATGAAAAATAAATAACTTATTCCCTTTTTAGGTATTTTGGTTTTGAAAATGGTTTTGAGAATGAATTGATTATTTCAATATCTTGAAATGATATCTTGTGATTTCAAAGTGTAAATGTTATTTTTTACATTATGATTTTTTATGTGTTATGATTATTTTATGGTTCTAGGTAATTGTTAAAAAGTATGGGTGGTTCCATTTTAAACCAATGGATGGTGATCCCATTGTATCTCTCCAATGCATTGGGTATGAGATAGAGTTAAATGGTAGGTTTTACCCCAAGAGATTAAGGTAATATATTATATTGGGTATTTCAAATGCAACCATGAATATTAATCCCTATGTAGTAGTGAAAGATATAATGCTGGTGTGATATGGAATTTATGACCCAAGTTACCTTTATGATTTTTGTAGGGTTTTACAAGAAAATTATGATTTTATGATGTAAACTAAATAGATTTTTTTATGGGTGAAATGTATAACTTTGTGAAATTTTTTTTATGATATTAAAGTATTCATGGACTAATGGTTTCCTTAATTATTTTTTAGGAATGTTATTGAGATTTTTGTACTCATCCCATGTTCTAAAATGTTTTTCATATGGAATAAGAATAGTTAAGGGGAAGGAATATGTAAAGATAAATATTATTAAGATTTTTCATGAAAAATAAATCAGGATTTCTTTTAAAAGTCTTATATTTTGGGTGAAATGGATAATGTTTTAGTTGTATCAGCTTTTTAGGAATTTGAAATGTTATGTATGATTTATGGAATAATTCTCTAAAAATTTATATTAAAGAGGTCCTTTAATGTTAATTCTAGTTTAAAAACACTAGAATGTTTTATGTTTAAGGCTAGGTCCTTATAGTTGGTATTAGAGGGTGTTTTATAAAAATTTGGAGATTATGATGTTTTCTTAAGAATTATGTATATAATCATGAGTTTATAATTTTAAGATATATCATATTTTCAGTGCCTCAAAAACTCTTTTTGAGGATTTAAGTTATTAAATATTATGGTGATTATGAGTATTTTTGGAGAAATTTCTTTTTGAGGTAATTATTTGTTATTACATTTGGGATGAAAAGTTAAAGTTATGATATTAACATTGAGGTTAAATCATGTTATTATTATTTTGGATAACTTTTTCATATTTTTTAATGTCATAATTATTATATAGTTTTTGAAAAAGGACAACCTACAGAATGTGTGGAAACCCGTCGCATCAGACAAGGCTTTGGGAATCGAGACCACGACCGAAGGGTGATAAGGGTACATCACCTATTGCTGGCCTACGTGAAGGCTCATGTTATTATAAAATTTTATTTTTTATTTAGATGAGTTGATGGAATAATAATAAGTATATTTTTTGAATTTATGTTTTTTTAAATAGATAACCATGGGATTGGAAAATGATTTGGTGATTAAGTGATTAATGTTAGACATTCTATATTTTTGGAAACCTTATATGAATAAGGTTAATAAAATAATATGGGATTTTATTTGAGGAATAAAGTTTCAATTATATTTTGGAATATTGTATACTTTTATTATGGATTATATATTCGATATTATGTGAATTGGGATATTATGATTTTTTTGGTATGAGACATTAAGAATGATTGATGCTATTTGGAGATAAATGTTAAAATTTATCTTGGAAGATTATGTGATCAATTAATTTTTGGGTTTCAATATTAGTATAGAATATTTTTGAGGAATTTTAATGATATTTATTTGTTGAATAGTCTATGTTGATCTTTCGGTATTACTGTTTAATTTTAGAGATTAAAATTAGACTTTCTTCATTTAAAGGTTTATTATTTTGGGGTAATTATCTTATATTATCCTAACCATTTTTTTAGTTAAATTTTCAAGATCGGATAAATATATAGTTAATATTTTGTGGACTATGTGATTCTATATTAGTAGATTCTAGTGCTTCAGGCATGAAAAATTCATCTTGAACACTCATCATTTAAAGAAAAAGATGATTTTGTGGTGGAAGTTGATTAATGGATGAATCTATACATGTATAGTAAGTATATATCCTTAGGTTCTTAGTTCAAGTAGTAAAATAATTCCTCAAATATATTAAAAGGATCCTCAGGCAAAGAATTTATCCACTTACTTTTATCAAAGGACTTTTGACTAATCACATATTTATGGTACTATGATGGTTAAATTTACAGGATCAAGTTATATAACACTTTTTATTAGTCTATGAGATTTATTTTTCTCATCCATGTATAGGTTTTCCTACATTGAACCCTAGTATGTGTAATCTCAGGTTACCATCGTACTTTATTTTCATTTATTTAAAATGGAAGTCTTATTAATCCTTTTTCTAATGAGGAATTTCAACAAAGGTATTTTGAAAATTGAAACCCCTATTTTTTGATCCAAAGATCAAATTTAGAGGATACAATTTATTAAAGGGGTTTGAATGTAACATCATGAGTTTTTAAAAGGAAATATTACGCTTGATATCATACATGATATGCCACATTTAGCTTAAATGAACAACTTAATATTATTATTTAATATGGTCATTATCACATTTCCATTAGAGGGGCATGGATGAATATGATTAACTAAATTACAAAAATATTGTTTACACATGTGTATATAATTAATTTATTTGTGACCAATTAACTATAAATAAAAGGTAATGTTTTTATGAAAAACTATTTAAATTTGCACAAGTGTGTTTTATACCAATAAATTAATAAATCACTCGGGAAATATTATATTAAGGATATATATATATATATATAATTTAATGTTTAAAATTCATCTTATATTTTTTCAAGACATGATATTAGAACAAATCCGATTTTATGAACAAAAGTAGTATTTTTTAAAAAAGGTAATTTTTTCACCTTTTAATAGAGAAAATATTTTAAATATAGTTTTTTATACTTTTATATATTCTTTTTCAAAAAAAAAATTTCATTCTTCAATTTATAATATAAAAATAATCTTAGGGTAAATTTTTGGATTTTTTCTGAAAAGTTTCATTTATTAATGAATAGTGAAAAGTAATGCATTGTATTGAAAAGAAGTTTTTTTGTTTAAATAATTATTATACTTTAAACTATTTTTTCAAGACAAAATTGCTCAATAATACATTTATTAATCCAATTTAGTTCATTTTAATTATTTTTATATTAAAATTTGATATAAAAACTTATTGATATTTTGAACGTCTCTTTTACCAACCTTCCCGCCACATCTGTATGTTAAGTGATAAACCAAATGTAGCCACTTCTGTGTATTGAATTTTGATAAACAAACATACACATTTGTAATAAATATTAATATTTTTGTCAAATATGATAAACTTAATTTTTTTTTGAATATTTACTTTTTTATTTTAGTTACAACAATTAATGGTAAATCAGATAATTGAGAGAAAAAAATAATATTATAATATTATAAAATAACCCCAACACTTGTCATAATTTAATTTTATGAGTGGTTTTAGACCAAAATAAACCTTAAGAAAACATTATAACCTTTATAATCCACTTGGGTAAGAACTTGACCTTTATTATATTTTATTTAATCATAAGTTAAATATTACATACTCATATTTTTATTAAGTAAATAATTTTTAATATAGGGTTATAGAGAAGATAAATTCTACTATAAATTTAAATTTTAAGCGGAATTTTTTATCTAAATCATGAAAATTTATTTATAATTTTTATCCTTTGAATAATTAAATTTAATTTTGACATAATGATGATGAATTAATTGATTTATTAAAGGAAGAATCAAATAAGTTATATTAAAAATATTAAAATAAATATAATATGAAGTATTTGATTCTATAAAATAATTTTACATATTTATAAGACATGTTAGGGATGATTTAAAGCAGTGTTTTTATAATGAATCAAGTCTTTGTGATTTTTTTAAATAGTCATGTAATGAATATTGTCAAAATTGACATAATTCATATCCTAAAATATAAAATATTTAATTAAATGATATAAAATTTATAAAAAACAATTATTTAGAAAAAAAGATTATATAAGTATATAAATTTAATTAATGACTCAGTAATAGGTATTTTTTCATGTTATGGTAATTATATTAAACCTCAAAGTGTAAATTACTTGATAAACCGCTAAGAGTTAAAAGGGTGAAAACAAAAAGGTAAGAACTAAAAAATAACCTAAACATTCATAATTTCAATTGGATTAATGGATTTAGACCCAAAATCATCATATAATTGAAATAATTAATCTATGAACCATTTATAATATAAAATAAATTTATATCAATTTAATACTTTTAATAATTCCAAGAGTCCCCCTCCCCTCTCCTATAAAAGGGAACACATTAATCTCTATTTCTTACACTTAAAAAAATCATTTGGATTAGTCAAGATCTACCCAAAATCCTTAATATAATACCTCTACACATTTTTAGGACTTATTATAGACATAACACCCTCCTTATAGGTGTTAAGCTGTTAAACAAAGGTGATTGTCTGAAAAAAAATAATAATATACGAGACGAATTAGACTCGAGGTAAGGGACTTCATATCAATCTCTTTTCATTGAGGAATATTTTTATGTTATAAAACAACTTATTTTATAAGGTGTATCATCAAACCCTTTTAAGATGAATTTCATTAAAGGGTTTTCAAAAGGAATCTTTTTATGGGAAGCGTTTTATTTTCTTTACGAAATGACAAAAGGAATGTTGTTTTTAATGTATGTGGTTACAAAAAATTCTACACTAACATGACCATTATTTTATATTTTTATTCCTATACAAGACTTGATTATTTTAAAATAAAAATTTTTTTCTTTATTCCATTTTCATGTGTTTTTCTATTGAAATTTTTTTTGAGAATGGATTTATTATCTCAATATCTAATAATGATATCTTGTGATTTCAAAGTGGAAATGTTATTTTTTCCATTTATTCTTGTCTTATGTGTTATAGTTATGTTATGTTTCAGGGGAATTGTTTAAAAGTATAGGTGGTTCTATGATAAAATGAGGGAGGGTGATCCCATGATAGCTCTCCAATTCATTGGGTTCTAAGACAAAGTTAAACGGTATTTTTTCTCCTAAGAGATTAAGGGAATATAGTATAGCAGGTACTCCAAATGTAACCATGAAGGTTATTCCCTATATATCCATGAAATATACAATTTATGTTTGATATGGAATTTATTCCACAAGTTACCTTTATGATTTATTTTTCTTATGTAGTTCTACAGGGAACATAAGATTTTATGTGGTAAACTAAATATCGTATGTTTTATGGGTGAAAAGTACAACTTTGTGAAAATATTTTCATGAGTTTAAATTATTCCCAGACTAACGTTTTTCTTATATATTTTTATGTCCCTTACTGATATTTTTTTTCTCATCCCAAGTTTTAAAATGTTTTTCATAACGGATAAGGATGGGTAAGATACATGAGGAACTCAAGAGGAATGTTGTAAAGATTTTTCATGAAAAAGAAATCCTATTTTATTTTAAAAGTTTTATATTATGGAATAATTGTATAGTGTTTTAGTTATATCCAATTTTTATGAATGTGAAATGTTATGTATGATTTATGGCATAATTCTTTAAAACTATAAAATGAAAAGATCATTGAATGTGAATTCTAGTTTAAAAACACTATAACAAGTTATGTTTAAGGTCGAGTCCTTACAGATACCCTTAGAAGTTATTATAAACTATGTTAGTTAAGGATTAACATTAATTTTATTTTTAATTAATTCAAGTATCAAGTCAAGTTATTTTTATTGTATACTTACATCATTATTCTCAATAAGATGATATGAATTATTCTTGAAAAATTAATGAAAAAACTATAACTTTAGAAGATCTAAATATGGTTAATTATTCTCTTGATGAACATTATAAAACATATTTTTATTACATAATAAAATAAATAGTGGATAAAATCAAACACTAAAATATTTTAATGGATTTAAAATAAAATAAAATAAAAATTCTTATAAAGTTAAATCATAAGTTAAATGAAATGTTGAAAAAATTAAGGATTTTCCCTCCTTACTATCAAATGAATTGTAAAGGAAAAAATGAAAGTATTAACATAATAATCCTTTAAAATGATTTAAATATGATAATATTGGTCATGTTTTTTCTAAATATTTACTAAACAATAATGTGCTAGAATATATTGAGAACATCCTTGAAGATTCCTAAAAAACAAGTTTAAATATTTTAAAAGGTAAAAAACCTAATCATAAAAGAAAATAGAAGATGAAATTAAATGTGAGATAAATGAAGATTAATATAAAAGGAAGAATAGTATTCATAAATTAATATCCTAATATTAAAGAGAATACCCTTATTATAATAAAAATTTTATATTATTTTGATAAATTTAATTTTTAGTTGATGATGAAAAAGATAAAAAAGAATATAAATTTAAAGTAAATATAAAAATTTACATCAATAAGATGACTAAGTTAGAAAAGTTAAATTTTTCTTTAAAGAAAAATATTGACACAACTAAATTTGACTATAGATTTTTAAAATAGTAAAATTGGATTGTAGAATAATTTGAAAGTCTCAAGATCTTTGTTATTGAGAGTAACAATATCATTGATTTTATCACTTAAATATTGTTTAATAAGATTGATAATGTTTATAAACCACAATAATAAGATTTTGAATCATAATAATATTAAAAAAATATCCAAAAAATAATTGTGAAAAATTAATTGTTGAAGTTGTTAATAGTTTTAAATCATTAAATAAACATGTTATGAAATCCAAGAAGAAAAATTTAAGTCATGATTAAAATATAATAAATCTTAATGGATCACTTTTTCTTAGATATGTTGAAGGAAAGTATTCTAATCTAACCAATAAAAGGATGCTTAATATATTTCCTGTAAATAAAGAAAAATAAATTATTGTATTAGAATAAAAAATTGAGTTAGTGTTAAAAAATACTCTAATATGGAATGATAATAATTAAAATTAAATAATTTAATATAATAAATTAGAATGAATAAATTTAAGAAAATATTGGTGAACTAAAATAAAACAAAGATGGGTAAACAAGTTACATATTTTGAAGTTATACACTTTAGGATAGAATGTATATTTTACGAGAAATTTTAATTATATTTTTTGTGTTTTAGAATACATGGTAATAAATTACATTTTTTATGGTTTGAAATTTATATTTCTAATAAAAGGATAAATATTATATCAGTGGGGAGAAATCCATAAAATTTGATGAAGAAAAAATCTAGAGAAATTATTTCAAAAATTTTAATTTAAAAAATGACAGTTTCCTAAAAAAACATGTCCAAATTATGATTGATAAGGGAATAGATATAATAAATTTTTACAAAGTTCTCCTAACATAATTAAATCAATAGATTAATTCTAAAATATATCAAGATAGTGATAATAAAAAATAATAATAAATTGTTATGGAAGTTCCTTATAGTAACTTAATGAATAAAAAATGATAGACTCTGGATAGTTTTTTATCATTTCACTTGATTATTGATAAAAAATATTCTTAAATATGTTAACAATGATAATAAAGGAGAAATTACATTTAGATTAGATGGATTACTAAATATAAAATTAATTGGGTTATCAAAAGTTAAAATAAAAGTCCGTATTTCAAAAAATGTGACTTACATAATGGGGTTAAAACACAATATTTTATGATTTACTCTTCTTTAACATATTGTAAATGAATTCATAATTTAGAGGAATATATTTTTAATAAATATATTTATAAATAGAGAAATATTGACCAAGTTTAATATAACTAATGGAAATCTATTCTAGTGGGTGACTAAAAGAACACAAGTTATAAGGGAATTATATATGTGAAACATATTTTTCATAAAAATCTTGTTCACCTTCTCCAAATGAACATGAAAATATTTATTTCAATAATATATAATTTAGAATATTCCAATTCTCTAAAGTGGTAAGATCAAGTCATGTGACACATAAAAAAAATAAAAAAATTACAATTCAAAATCAAAGAGAGAAAAATATGACTCAAAGGATATAAAATTCTTTTATTTTAGGATATATTTAATATTAAATAAATTTTATTTTTTTAATATCTATATTTAAAAATAGAACATAGTTTAAAAAAACTACAATATACTATTGAAATATTATTATTATTTAATGTGATAGTTTTTATCTCTCCATTGGATTAGTGAGTATATATATGAATAAATAAATTGGGAATTTTATTACACATTTATAAAATGAATTCATTGGTTTTAAATTTATTAGAAATGAATATAAAAGAATTTTAAGGTAAAAAGATAAGTTTTTCTAAAAAAATATTTTTATTTATGCAATGTGTTTTCATCTTAATAAATTTAATTAATATCTATTGATGATTGATTTTAATAAAAAAATTATAAAATATATTCAATAAAATATTTTGACATTAATATAATGGTTTATCTAAAGAATTAAATATAGAATAAATATAGTTTTACTCTAAAAAATAATTTTTCTATAAATAATTTTTCTAAAAATCGTTTTTAATGTAGTTTACTCACATAAAAATTAATTCTTATCGATTATAGAAAATAAAAATTTTAAAATTGAATATAAATTATGAAATATTATAAATAATATAAAATAATTAGGTCAGATTATTTTTTTTTCATTATGAATAATAATTGAGGTGAAACATTACTAGTATAATTAAGGTTAAAAGGGTTAAATGAGGGGTTAAAATAAAGAAATAAGGGTAAAAATGATATAAAATATTTTAAAATAACATAGAATGAATGAGTTCTTATTCAATATCATCTTATCTCTAAAATTGATTCAATTTGGATCCAATTCCCCGTAATAGTGACAATATTATATTTTAATATTTTTAATAATTAAAAGTGTGCAATTCCCGTCACTTATAAAATGGAACCTCCTATCATATCTTCTCTACAACACTTGAGCCTTATATATTAACCAATAAGTTCCAAAAAATTCTCCCAAAATATTCATACATGAGATTAGATGTTTTTCTTAGAAAAATACTTATCCAATAATCTTGAAGGATCTCTTCAAAAGAGGATACCCAAGAAAAAGGTATATGTTCTTATTGATAATTATCACATTTCATTCTTATAAAATCTACTCCAAAAATTCTATAATTATAATAACATGATATAATTAGTATCTTCACTATAAAAATATATTTCTATGTTTATGTTTCATCCATTTTAGATATCCTTCCAGTCATTTGGAAAATGATAACATCACTCATGATTTTATGTGGATTAATACCTCCACGAATTGATGTGATACATTTTTCATTTCATATTTAGATGGATAGTCAATAGGATATATTTAATGAATATTTATAATATTTATGATATAATTATTAATTTTTAATGTATGATTATTATCAAATTTTATTTTTTCTTCTATCCATCAAAATTTGAAAACATTAGTAATAAATATTTACTATCACATCATTAGATTGATGGTCAAAAGGATGATTATTATTTTTGCGTACATATTGACTATCATCTCCATGAAGTGATGTAATTCATTTTTCACCAACACTTTTTTATAAATGTTTATAAAATTTTATTAAATTAATAAATATTTTATATATGAAAATATTAATATTATATATATGATGAAACCATGAAAAATGTTCAAGAACTAGAATAGTTGAACTGAAACATGCATGGAAAACATACCATTTTTCATAGAAATATATATTTTAGTGAAAAAATTATTAATAAATGGAAAATTATTATAACGTTCCCAACCCTGAATCCACTAAACCAGTGCTCTGAGCCGGGTAGTTACATATCCTTAAGCGCGCCTCCCCGTACGCCAAAGGCTGCCAACTAGTAGCGGGGGTCTTTGTGGTCAAGTGGGGAGACTATAACCCCTTTCAATTAGAGTAAGCCACAACAGAAATAAACCAATAGCGGAAACAATAATCAATAACCTATGAACATGTATAACAACCATTTCAAACAATAAATATGCCATGTCTTACTACAAGTACAAAAGTGAACAAAAGCCCAAAATAAAGATGATGACCAAAATCCCCAAAATGGTCTCGACTCCAAGTCCGGATACTCCACCAAGTGCAACCCTTGTCCACTCAACTATCTATCAAAGACCCTTGCCCTTCTCCTGACCTGCAAACATGAAGTCTACTCGGGTACCCAACGGCGACCCGAGCAGGGTGTGAGTACAACTCCGTAGGCCACCACCAACAGTGTCTACAAAATATTTAGTATGAATAGTTAGTGCATGCAAAAGGAATATGAATGATAATTTATATTTAATTATTTAAGGTGCCATTAACAAGTTCAGAGCCAAAGCCATTTCCACCTCCATTTCCATTAATTTTACACCAATTATCATCACTTACCATTTCATCAAATTTTCATGGGTTAATCACATACATTATGTTACATGGGTCTAAGTCTAGAAATCACATGCAAGAGGGTAAAAACATCGCTATCCTATATCACTAGGACCAACCCCCTCATAGAAACCATATCCTCACCTCGAAGCCTTAGTCTGGGTGGATGCAACCGTTAGAAGAATAGATCCTCAGTCCCCATTCCTAACCTGTGCATTTAGGGTGGAGTTCAGAGCATAGGTCTTCACTTGACCCATGGTCATAGATCCTCAAGTCATACCCCACACTACCAAGCCATGTGAACATGCTTATATAAGTAACCATCAACCCACCATACCATTTTCCTTTGACAAACACCATTCACCAGAAACCACACGAGAATTCACATTATGCCTTAACCCATCAACACATTACCATTTCACATCATTTAACTTTTCACCCAATTCCCATGTGTTATGCCTATGTCACTAATAATTCAACACTAAACCCATAACCTATCCCATTATGGTCTTTAATCAGTTTACACATTAACCCATTTAACCCATTCATCATTTCCACGAATCAACCATTCAAGCCATTCCAAATAACCTTTAGGTTATTTCTAAGTCTAGGTGAATCACCTAACTTCTATTCCAAGTTCAACCAATCATGCCAACATATTTGTCAAGGGATCTACCATTTATTGCAACAAGGTCACTTGTTTAATAACAATCCCTAAGCCCGGGAAAAGCCGTCACACCCCATGAATGACCCTAATTAAGTCAAGTCATTCTCAATGCATCCCATGGGGGATCGTGAGGATTCCCATTTACCATTTTTAAGCATCCATTATACCAAACACATCCAGGTTTATCAAATCTCATCAAAAGGAAACCATGAGAAAAGCCACACATGCATAAATCCGCCATAAAACTATGGAATAACATTTGTATACCACCTACCTCGAAACCGCAGTTGAATGCACACTCAATCGGGTCCTTAGACCTCAATCCGACCAGCCTTTAGATCTTCAACCTAGAACTCACCCCAAAAGAAAGGGTTTTAGAGCTTCGGAACAAGAGGGACAGAAGATACAAACCCTAAACTAAAAAGAGAAGCATGGATGGGATTAGCCTTACCCAGATCTTCGATCTGCATCCAACGGCACCAAAAACGCCTTAGAAATGAGGGATATAGACCTCTTTGAGATCTTGGGTGATTTAGTTCGTTCCTAGGGTGAAGTGGGAGGAATGGAGAGGAAATACCGAGTGGGTTATTAAAATCACGAGGTGGAAATTTTGTAATGTTTCCTAACTTTAAGAGGCCGCACAGTTTGGACGCATGGTTTGAAAAACTGTGCGCAAACCATGCGCATGCTACTATCTGAAGGGGGAGGGGTTGCACGGTTTACCTGGACAGGCCGCCTGGTTTTCCCTGGCCGTGCGCAGGCCGTGCGCCCAGGCTTATCTTGCCCATCGTTCCTTTCTTTCGTGCCCCGAGCCCCCAAAACACCCCCAAGACCTCTCATACTTTCAGAAGAAATCCCTTAAAGTCCGAAACAAGGGATTCAACCAAAACATAATGAAAACATACCCTTCCAAAAACTGGGATCTTACAACCTCCCCACCTTATAACGGCTCATCCTCGAGTCGAGTTTCCAAGCCTCATTGATCCACCGAAGAGAAGAGTTCAGGCCACTGAGTCTGAATATACTATTCCCACTCCCAAGTTTCTTCTTGAACTTTCCCATGCTGCCATAGTACTCGTAGTAATGGAACAACCTTGCCTCGCAAGACCTTTTCACTATGATCCACCACATGAACCGTATGCTCCTCAAAGGACGCATCAGCTTCAAGATCCACATCCTCAACATCAACCATGTGAGATGGGTCAGGGTGATACCATCAAAGATGTGACACATGAAACACATAATGCATCCCACCATAACACTGTATAAGAGCCAATCAGTAATCCACTGGTCCAATCCTCTCCATAATCTCCAAAGGTCCCACATACCTGGGCACCAACTTACCCTGCTTTCGAATCCGACAGTGACCCAACCTTGGCGACACCTGAAGGAACACTTTATCACACTTTGCAAACTCAAGAGGTCTACACCTTTGATCTGCATACGACTTCTGCCTACTCTGATCCATAGCCATATGCTTCTTGATCAACTTAAATCTATCTGAAGTCTCCTCTACGAGACTTATCCCCAACAACTCAGATTCACCGGCCTCTAGCCAACACAACGGAGATCTACATGGCCTCCCGTAGAGTGCCTCAAACGGTTCCATCTGAATCATAGCCTAAAAACTGTTGTTGTAGGAAAACTCAACTAATGATAGGTGTCTCTCCCAAGAACCACCAAAGTCCAATACAAAAGCTATTAACATGTCTTCCAACACTTGGATCGTACGCTCCGACTGCCCATCCGTCTGAGGGTGGAAAGCCATACTCAAAAACACCTACGTACCAAGCGCCTTCTACAACCCTTTCCAGAAACGTGATGTGAAATGCGGATCTCGGTCCGAAACTATGGTCTGTAGAACACCATGCAACTGCACTATTTCCCGAACATACAGCTCACCCAACTGGTCGACTGTAAAGGTCTACTGAATCGATAAGAAATGAGCCACTTTCGTTAACCGATCCACAACCACCCAGATTGCATCATTCTTCTGCGGAATCCTTGGAAGACCCATGACAAAATCCATTGTTACATCATCCCACTTCCATTCCGGAATGAGAAATGGATGCAAGAAACCACCTGGGCATTGATGCTCGGCCTTCACCTGCTGACAGGTAAGGTACCGTGCCACAAAGCCCACAATTTCCTTCTTCATTCCAGGACACCAAAACTGCCTTCAGAGATCACAGTACATCTTGGTCAAACCAGGATTCACTGCCCACTTTGATTCATTGAACTCATGCATCAACTCTTCCCACACACACTTTGGCACACCCACATGATCACGAACACGAACAACACCTTCCACACTGACAGCCCAACCTGAAGGTATCTCCCCACCTTTAAGATTTTCCTTCATGATCAAACACTCAAGATAATCAAGCTGACCTTCCTTAACTAGACTCAAAATCATTGACTCCATCATTAAGGAAGCAAGAGTGACCTAACCACTCTCCTCATGCACCACCAGGTGCATCTATGCAAACAAAGCCATCACCTTTTACTCGGTGATGGACTCCTGAACCATCTGATTATGAACCTTCTTGCTCAGAGCATCAGAATCACTATTTATCTTTCCCGGAATGTACACCAACTCAAAGTCAAAAGACTGGAGATATTAAACCCATCTTCGCTTCTGAAGGTTCAGATCCCATTGTGAGAAGATGTACTTTAAACTCTTATGGTCGGTAAACACAGTAAACCATTCTCCCAACAGATAGTGCCTCTAGAACTTCAAGGAGTACACCACTGAAGCCAACTCAAGGTCATGAGTGGGATAATTCTGCTCATGGTGTCTCAAATTCCTTGAACCATAAGCCACAAACCTCTTATCCTACATCAAGACAACCGTAAGTCCAACTCCAGACGCATCACAAAACACGATGTATGTCTTACCCGGATTAGGTACGATCAAGATAGGTGTGGTCTTCAACCTCTTCTTCAACTCTTGGAAGGTGTTATCACAAGCCTTAGACCACTCGAACCTGATTCCTTTCTTGGTCAAGCCCAAGAGTGGTTCTTCAAAGTGAGAGAAATCCTAAATGAACCTTCGGTAATACCCATCCAAACCTAGAAAACTACGAACACCAGAAACACACTTGGGATGCTCCCAAGATACAACTGCCTGTACTTTCCCTGGATCCACTGACACACCTACCTCCGAGATGATGTGACCCATAAAATGCACCTCACTTATCCAGAATTGACACTTTTATAGCTTGGAATATAGCCGATGCTCTCTTAGCGTACCCAAGAAGATGTCAAGATGTTGGGCATGATCATCATGAGTTTTCGAGTACACTAAGATATCATCAAGAAAGACAATAAAAAATTGATCTAGATATGGATGACATATTCGGTTCATCAAAGACATAAACACCTCTGATGCATTGGTCATGTCGAAAAGCATTACCAAAAACTCAAACAACCCGTACCGACTCCGAAAAGCTATTCGCGGTATGTCAAAAGACCTCACCCTAATCTGGTGATAATATGACCTCAGATAAATCTTAGAAAACACTGATTCACCCCTCAAATGATCAAACAGGTAATCAATTCTAGGAAGAGGGTACCGATTCTTCACCGCCATCTGATTCAACTTTTGATAGTCAGCACACAGCCTCAACAACCCATCAGCCTTCTTTGAAAAAATCATAGGAGATCCCCAAGGAGACGTACTAGGATGGATAAACCCCTTACAATCCATCTCCTAAAGCTTAACCTTCAATTCCTAGAGTTCTTCCGGTTCCATTCGGTATGGAAGAATAGAAATTGGATCCTCTCCCGACAACAATTTGATTGTGAGCTCAACGTCCCTCTCGGGTGGTAACCCTGGGAAATCCTCATGAAACACATTCTAAAACCTATCCACCATGGGAGAAAAATTATATTTTCCCCCTCCCTTATCATCATCAAGTATGAGACATGCCACTTGAGCCACGAGTCTACTAATCTGTTGACAAAACGACCCCGTACGCCCTGCTCGAACATCCCATTCGCCACAGTGGACATAAGAGTCACCCTAAAGTGACCTGAATGATACTCTACGATGATAACATTCTATGTGCGCCTAATACAACACCAACCAATCCATTACCAAGATTAGGTCAAACCCTGAAATCTCAAGAATGAATTATTCCCACAGAAAACGATACCCACCAACTTCCAAGGCACATACCTTGCACTGCTTGATATCCTTATCCCGCACCCCCAACGAGGTGTCAATTGACAGGACTCCACACACCCCCTCCACTGGTAAACCCAACACTACCACAAGTTGAGAAGAAACAAAAAATTTTGTGTAACCTATGTCAAACAATTCTATAGAAAATGTATAAGCTACAAGGATCATACCTCAAATAGTTGATGGTCCGGCCTCGCCATCACCAGGAAAAAACTGAACTGCCTGAAGCTAACCTGCCCCTCTACCTTGGGCTCCAGCCTGAGCACCCTGTGCTACACTACCCTACTGTCATGAGCTATTTTACCCTGGAGTTCCACGTCCACCGCCCCTACCAGTATGGCCCATGGATCTCCAACTGCCTGCCTGATATGGGGAAACTAATCCCATTCCCGTATCCAGTACCTGATTTTCATCATCATGCTCACTCGTTTGCCGAGGGTTCCTACAGGACCTCTACACATGCCCCATCCTTCCGCACAAAAGGCACTAAACTAGAGGTCGAGGACACTGACCATGCATATGCCCCGGCCTACTGCACTGATAACAGAACACCTGGTTCCCAATCTGAGAGGCTAACCCTCTCTTCTGACTACCTTGCTCGAAACTTTCCAAACAGCGCTTCCGATCTTCGGAAGATACACCACTTGTCCGCCCAACTGGCATGACAAGCCCACCAACCAAAGCTCCCTTCAGGTTCCCTTTAGAGATGAGTGCTTGATCCATCACCTCTGCAAACCTCTTCAAGAAGAAGATATTTACTTGAGACCTAATCTCATGTCTCAACCTATCCTGGAAATGATTTGCTACCTTTGCATCATCCCCTTCTAGCACTGGGAAAAATCATTTCGAATAAGTGAAGCAACTAGCATAGTCCATCACCGATAGTGATCCTTGAGTCAGGCTCATAAACTATGCATCCCGCTCCTGCCTCAATGTCTTTGGGTATAAATGCTCCCAAAACTTCTCCTGGAAAACCATCCATGACATCCCCTCATCCTGCTCGGTCTGAGCCTGAATGTCTCACAAACACCTTGCCAGGCCACACAACATATAAATGGACATATTTAATCGCTTTTAAATAGGGGTCTCTAGATGATCCAGTATCATCTGGACAGACATTAACCAGAACTCCTCTGCCTCTGGCGCACCCTCTCCGGTGAAGGTCGGAGGGTGCTGCAGCTGGAACTCCCTGGTCAGCTCAAACATACTCGATGTAACCTACCATGGGTCCCAATCCATCATCTGCATAATGAGATCCATGTTCTCTCAGAATTGGTCTTATCTACCTTTATTGATCACCACATTTTCGTGCTCTTCTATCAGAGGAGTGTTCTCAGCAACATCCTCTCGTTTCCCAACTAGTAACCGACGTCGTGGTGGCAACTCTCTACATTTCCAAGCACGAGATTTAGCACGCATACCATAAAAATTTCACAACTTCATCAAAATCTCTTTACTAGTTATAATAACTCATCTTTATATACTAATTCAATGACATTAACACCTCAAATTCCCTGCCCTGACCATCCCTACCGTGGGCCATGGTCCACATGGGGAAAACAACCATGCACTACCACCAAACTCACACAACAATTTACAAAAAAAAAATCTACTTCATTTCAAACCCGTATATTTCGTTAAACATCATTACCCACTTGTTTTATTTCATTCTTCTCATTATTTCGTGGTTTCATGAAATTCATGATGCACCCTACTTTCCTGCCTCACACACCCACCCCGTGCGTGTGCATAACACAATGCATGTCACCTATCTCTCTAGGTGCCTATAATGATGAATGAGTACAAATCCTCGTGGCGTTAAGGCCACAAGACAAATATAATAAAACAGTCACATCAAACCACATGTGCATCACTCAACGGTGAAATATCATCAACTGTAACAACACATAACCAAGAAAAACATTTCCCACCCAGGGTGACTTGGGGTTTCCCTCGTACATGAGTTAGCTAATCCCAAGCACGAGCTCATTTACTAAGGTCCGACACATGTTAACACTTGGAAACCTATCCCAAATAACAAGATTTCCGAGAAGGAGAAGAAATACAACCTATGATACCACTTTGTAATGTTCCCGACCTGGAATCCACTAAACTGGTGCTCCGATCCAGGTAGTTACATAACCTAAAGTGCGCCTCCCTTTATGCCAAAGGCTGCCGACTAGCAGCAGTGGTCTTTGTGGTCAAGTGGGGAGACTATACCACCTTTCTACCAGAGTAAGCCACAACAAAAATAAACCAATAGTAGAAATAATAATAAATATCCAAGGAACATGTATAACAACCATTTCCAACAACGAATATACCATGTCCTACTACAAGTGCAATAGTGAACAAAATCCCAAAATAAAGACGACGGCCAAAATACTTAAAATGGTCCCGAATCCAAGTCTGGATCCTCCACAAAGTGCTACCCATGTCCACTCAAATATCTAGAAAGGACCCTTTCCCTTCTCCTGACCTGAAAACATGAAGTCTTCTTGGGTACCCAACGATGGCCCGAGCAGGGTGTGAGTACAACTCAGTAGGCCACCACCAACGGTGTCTTCAAAATATAAAGTAAGAATAGGTATTGCATGAAAAAGGAATACGAATGATAATTTCCAAGTAATTATTTAAGGTTCCATTAACTAGTTCAGAGACAAATCCATTGTCACCTCAATTACCATTCATTTCACACTAATTATCATCACTTACCATTTCATCACATTTCCATGGGTTAATTACAGACATTATGTTACATGGGTCTAAGGCCAGAAATCACATGCAAGAGGGTAAACACATCGTTATCCTATCTCACTAGGACCAACCACCTCATAGAAACCATATCCTCACCTCTAAGCCTCAGTCTGGGTGGATGAAACCGTTAGGAGAATAGATCCTCAGTTCCCATTCCTAACCCATGCATTTAGGGTGGAGTTCAGAGCATCAGCCTTCACTCGACCTGTGGGCATAGATCCTCAAGTCATACCCCACACTACCAAGCCATGTGCACATACTTATATAAGTAACCATCAACCCACCATACCATTTCCCTTTGACAAAAACCATTTACAACAAACCACATGGGAATTCACATTATGACTTAACCCATTAACACATTACCATTTCACATCATTTAACCATTCACCCAATTCCCATGTGTTATGCCTATCTCACTAAGAATTCAACACTAAACCCATAACCTATCCCATTATGGTATTTAATCAGTTTATACATTAAACCATTTAACCCGTTCATCATTTCCATGAATCAACCATTCAACCTATTCCAAATAACCTTTAGTTTATTTCCAAGTCTAGGTGCATCACGTAACTTCTATTCCAAGTTCAACCAATCATTCCAACATATTCGTCAACGACTCTACCATTTATTACATCAAGGTCACTTGTTTAATAATAATCCCTAAGCCTGGGAAAAGCCGGCACACCCCATGGATGACCCCAATTAGGTCAAGTCATTCTCAACGCAGCCCATGGGGGATCGTGAGGATTCCCATTTACCATTTTTAAGCATCCTTTATACCAAACAAATCCAGGTTATCAAATCTCATAAAAAGGAAACCATGACCAAAGCCACACATGCATAAATCCACCATAAAACTATGGGATAACGTTTTTAGACCACCTACCTAGAAACCGTGGTTTAACGCACACTAAATCGAGTCCATGGACCTCAATCCGACCAGCCTTTGGAGCTTCAACCTAGAACTCACCCCAAAAGATAGGGTTTTAGATATCCGGAACAAGAGGGAGAGAAGATACAAACCCTAAACCAAAAAGAGAAGAAAGGATGGGATTAGGCTTTCCTGGAGCTTTGATCCACATCCAACGACACCAAAAACGCCTTAGAAATGAGGGAGATAGACCTCTTGGAGCTCTTGGGAGATTTGGTTCGTTCCTAGGGTGAAGAAGGAGGAATATAGGAAATCCCGAGTGGGTTATTAAAATCCTGGGGTGGCAATTTTGTAATTTTTCCCAACTTTAAGAGGCCGCACAGTTTGGCTGCACAGTTTGAAAAACCGTGTGCAAACCGTGCGCATGCTACTGTCTGGAGGAGGAGGGGTTGCACGGTTTACCTGGGATGGCCACACGGTTTTCCCTGGCCGTGCACATGCCGTGCTCCTAGGCTTTTCTTTCCCAACATTCCTTTCCTTCATGTCCCGAGCCCCCGAAACACCCCCAAGACCTCTCATACTTTCAGAAGACATCCCTTAAATCCCGAAACAAGGGATTCAACCAAAACATAACGAAAACATACCCTTCCAAAAACCGGGATCTTACAATTATAAATTATAAATTAATGATAAAAAATCATGTTATGTACGAATATTATTATATTAAATATTTATAATAAATGAATATTTATTATATAGGTGTCTTAACGTGTATGATGAAAGATGAGACTTCTGGTAATGGTTTATGTTAGAATCTCATTTATTTTCAGGATTGTCTATAATATATTTTCATTGGGGAAAATTACATATATTTAATCCCTTAAGAACAATATATTTTATTATACTCTATTTATTCCTACAATTATCAAGTGGTAGTTCTATTTTCTCATCTTTTTTACTTAAAATGATAAAGAAAATATTTTTAATAAATGAAAATATTTCTTATTTTGTTGATGATCTTTTTTCATCCATGTATATGTTCTTTAAAAAGTTTTCAAGAATGTTATTTTATGTGACCAAATTATTTTTTAATTTCCTTTTTAATAAGTTTTGAATTAATTTTCAACTTTTTGAAAATTATTTTTTTTCAATTTTTTCTGAATGGGTTATTTATGAATTTATACAAATAAAATGTGAAAGGAATATTTGTTTTAACATTTACCACATGAATATATTTTCCCGCTGTCCTTAACATTATTTTCCTCAAATATTTTTATAAATTTTTCTTTTTTTAGATATAAGATTTCTTTTCAATGTTATATAAATTTTTTGTTTCTAATGATACAAAAATAAATGTGTATATTTATTATTTTCATATTAATTTTCACTTTATCTTTTAAATGGATCTTTAATATATGTAGAAATCCTTTAATTATTTTTTCAATTCAATAGGGGTATGATATTTTGATAAAATAGACTTTCATTGTCTATATGGATTATGATTATTATTATTTTAGTATGGTTCAATGAAACCTTTTTCTTCCCATGGGTTAACTAAGTTATGATAAAATATTTATGAATTTTTTTCCTATCCATGAGTTATGAAATGATTAAATGATGAATGTTTTTATGATTTATGGAAGACATATATATGGCTTTCATTTTATGATGGGTGGACTTGAAATTATATATTCATCGAATTAATTGGTTAAATAGTAGTATATCAAGTGATAATATATATTGAAATACAGAGTGAACTCATTTCAGTAAGGGACTCTCTCCAACATGATAGTATTGTGAGTGAACCTCAAATAATGAAATTATATAATGGGGTTTGTAACAAATGCACTATGATATTATTGGTTGTGAGACTTGAATATGATAATGATTTTCTATGCTTATGTGTATTTCAAAAACCTATGTATTATTCTTAATATATTTTCTCATGGATCCTGACTGATTATTTATTATTATGTAATCATATGAATTAGGTATATGGTTATGAAAATAATTTATGAAATGGTTCATAATTAAATATATTTTATAGCTTGGATATGAATTTCATAATGTATGATCATGTTATCATACCATTATGATTATAATACACTCACTTATTCTCATATATTGATATCTCATATGACTAAAATTACTAATCATTTAAGAACACCCTTTCTTATGTTTTAATTCCATGGTTATGAAGAATGGTTTTAAGTAGGGTATTCTTAATAAGTGTGCTATATAAGAAGAAATTTGTGGGATATGTAGAATATCTTTTATGAAATAATTTGATTATGTATCTAGTCTCTAAGGACACTCAACCTTTATGATTATAGGGACTTTATAATTAGGTAATGTGTTGAATATTCAGCTAAAATGATGTAATATTTATAAATGATATGATCAGACTACCTTAAATGGTATCAGAAGAGGGGTTAGTTTTTTTAGAGATTAATATTAGAGAGATTTGGTGAAAACCTTGGGGATAGGTCTATGTAATGAATAACATCCAGATGTTTTATTAAGTAGATATTTCATGGTTTACTAGAAATGGAATCCTTTTATTAATACTGGATAGTGGATTCGGTTTTGTGATAGATTCACCTAGCTATAAACAGCTAGAAAAAGGATGGTTGAGTATCAAATTGATCTTCACTTGGTGCACGATTAGTGTTCCTAGGACTACAAACCTATTTAGAACTCCTGGGTGATATGCATTGGTTAATTCACAATCCCTTTATGATACATTGTTACAAATGGAAGGATGGAATGTACGAAAATATATGATAATACATTGTGAATTGAGAATAACATTAAAGTTTCCTGGGTTGAAAGAAGGTCTCATAATTTAGGACATCATATGATTGATTTTTATAATCATATTATTGATAATACTTATTACTAATGTTTGATTCACAAACTAAGTTTTTGGTTTTTCTCAATATATGGAACTTGAAGGACTTTTGTGAACAATGAATTTGACAACAAATGAAAGGATTTACCTTATATGAAACCAAATTAAATTGGATCTAGAATGTGAAATTTTGTGATTATTCCTAACCAGATACTCAATGTAGGATTAGAAACCTCAAAATATGTGAGTTTCATGATATATATAAAAATATAGAAATGGAATTTCATTGGAGTTAAATTGAATAATACCATGGAAGAAAGAAGATTCAACTTCGTATTTGTAAATTAAACTGGAAGAAACATCAAGGTAAGTTTTTTAAAGGAACAAGAACATATTTTATGTGCGAAAATGATGGGAATAAATAAAATAAATGATGATTTAAATTAAAGAGTTTAATAGAGGTAAATTAAGTTAATAATAAGTTACAACTAATAATTATATGTTATATGGGTGGGTTAAATGAACATTATGTGAGTTAATTTCCTAATCCAAAGCTAACTCCTAGAACTAGGAAGGATCTATGCTATGTAAATAGATGAGGTAGTTAATAATTTTTAAGGCATAATTATCCTCCACTCTAAATGTAATGACCCATAACACTGGTGCCTACCTAGATGGATACAAGCTGAGTGTGACACCCCAAGATCACCTCTAATAGCCCATGGGATGGAGATAAGTGCTGAGTTCAAATATCTATATTGTGGGAGGCCTTAGCCTAAGGTACATGCACACACACACACAAACACACACACATATCCTATCAAAAAATTAAAATAGAATGAAAAAATACAACTAATTCCTAGATTCATCCATCCAAAAAAATCCCACATCAGAGTATGACACAAGTATCAGAAAACATAAAGGGACAAATACAAACCCTAAAAAAACTGTAAAAATTTATCTAACTTGATAATATAGAGGGAAATGATGTCAAATTGAACTATTGGAATTGATTGTGGTATATCTTGTTGAATTATTCTCTACCTACTTATGGTCCACCAAGAACTCCTCCAGAAGGATTGTCTACTACATAAGACATTACATGAGTATGTAGAGCCCATGTAGGGGTGAGTATTAAAATACATAGTAATTCCACCCAAAATCACCAAACACAAAGAATCAATGATAGGGTTATCTCATAAGAAAGGATAGCATCAAGATCACATATATACTGAAGATACACACTAAGTATCAAGTTAAGGTCTCAAATATACTGACATCCTTGGATTTTTTAAATGGTTTTATGGTAAAACTTTTCCTAGAGAACATACTCATTAGGTATAGCTAACAATTACAGAGATCTTATAAGAGTTCATTTATGTTGAACCTTATTATGAATAAGTACATTCTAGAACTTAGAATATGTTGATACATATATAGGTAATCACACATAGGTCCTATAAGGAATACCCAACCCTACCCAAAATAAACCACTAGTATGGGGATCACATGCCCTGAAATTCGGTAATGGGATACCTGACCCAACCTAAGGAAGAGTGATAGAGGATCACACTGTGGGCCATAAATAAGGAAACCTAAATCTATCCAAGGATAACCCATATAGGGGATTACTCATCACATTCTCATGACTATATTCCTCATAGAACCCTCATGAAGATGGACAATGGGAATGTACCCTATAGATACTACTATGAACAAAAGATAATGAGGCATTCAACCTACACTAGAAGAATTTAAAGGTGTGTATAGTGAATACATGGTCTATCTGGTCTTTTCTATGTATGCTCGTGTCCTCCAGCTCATTCCCATGTATATTGGACCATGCATGTGTACATTGGCCATGCCCTTGTACACTAGTTTTGGTCCTGTACAATGTTTGTACATGAGTAATTTGGTCATGCCCATATACATATTCATTCCTCTTCTTGTGTTACCAAAGATAAACATTTGGTCACTAGTTTCAAATCACATGACATGTGATATTATCTCTATGTGTAAACCCTACCATCCACAGAAGGGGACTACATAGTGTTTGTTCATCCGAATAACATGCTGTATAGATTGAAATTTTCCAAAATACCATAGTCTTCATAAATATATACCCACTACACCTCCACCTAAAATAAAACTATAAAATTACCATGAAATTCAGATATGAAGTTGACTAAACCTTGTTCATTATCGGTGGGAAGATTCCAGCCACCCAATCTATACATAGATCATCCCTTGTCACTCTACATTGTTGAATGCCAAATCCCTCTAATTGATTATATATTTTCCTTTATTGATCTATCATAACACCACATAATTCCTAAAACAAGCTCTATATCAAAAATTATAACCCATAGAAATCATTTACTATGTCAAAGATCATTTGATTAATGATTGATATCTAGGAATTGTTGAACCATCAGTCAAATGGGAACACTGATGATAAATTATTAAAGAATGAGGGGTCAAAATCATGAACTAAAATAGTGAATAATACATATCAAACATTGTTCTGGTTGTTTCCAATTTTTTATAGGGGAAATATAGTTCTCTAGTGATAAAAAAGGATTAACAAACATTATCAACTACAAATTCTATGATGATAAATAAATAATCAACATAAAAATCAATTTTTAGAAGAATTTATTCATATTAATCTTGGGAAAAACAAAAATAAAATTAAGATAATAAAAAATCATACCTAAATATTGGATTAATTGATGATGAAAAATAGTTCCATGTTGTTGTCTTTAATTAGAACAAAGAACATCATTGTCAAATAATAATCCATGAAAAAATGGTCACCACTCCAATATATTTCTTTCATTATCTAAACACTCCTACACATTTCTCTCTAATAACTATAGTTATGCAGCCAACCATAGGGTTTTCCCATAACTAGGATTATATAGAGGAGGAATTAGGTCTGGCCATTCAATAAAAATCAAATTGTTTTTTTATTAATTCATTTATGACTACCCTTAAAACAAAAACCTGATGTGCATAATGGTTATGTCAGTCCAAGGGTAAAACATGAATTGTGTATTTAATGATGATCTTAGATTTCCCATATGAAACACCATTTAGGGGATATTCCATTGTTTTGGAAAAAATATGCATGTGTAATATAATATATTTATTTTATTAATTATACCAATATTAAGTATCCCTATTCCCTGAAATCAATCTTTGACTAAGTGCTAAAATTTGATAATATTATTAAAATATTCCATAGTTTTACAAAAAAACATATTCATTATATTATACCCACCTCATGTATTTTTATCTTTAAAAGAATAATCTGACTCAAACAAGTGGGCATACTAGTCTTTCATATAGTTCTCCCACTCACAAGTGCTCTCCTGAATATTCTCATGCTACTAAAAAAGTCGTACCCAAGGAATCACTCACACACAAAGGAAATTCTCATACCAATACTTGATCTCAAATTGGTTCTCTATTAAGTTATCTCCATTAATGATTTCCAAATTACCCTAGTCTACATCATGTGATAGTTTGTGTACATACCTCCTCATCTATGACATGTGGAAGACATTGTGTTCCTGGTCTAACTACAGTGGTAGGGTTGACTAGTATTCCAACTTGAAAACTATAAAATGAATCTATAAAGGGCCATTAAATCTTATTGATAAATTTCCACCCTAGTAAAATCTCTATGGTCCTCACTATGGTGGGAACATTAGGAACACATGGACTCCCTCATCTGACTCTAAAGGCCTATATGGATAGTTTTCATAATACATATGATGAATCTGTGTAGTCCTCATCTGATCCTTGATGATATACACCTCTTCTATCATCAGTCACCCTAACTTTAAGACCATGATTGATGACTCCCCTATAAACTTCCAAAATAGTGGTGACCTTCGGGGTCTTCTGTACAAGGCCTTAAATGGTTCTATATTAAGTTTGGAGTGGTAATAGTTGTTATATCCCAAATCCACCATTTTTAGGCTATCCTCCCAACTACGGTCAATGTCCATTATGAAAACCTAAAACATTTCCTCTTACACTTGAATGGTATTCTCAGTATGGCCATCAATATGGGGGTGAAACATTATTCTCAACCATAACTAATTATTAATAGTATCCTAAAATCCTTTAAGTAATTGTGATGTGAAATGACTATCACGGTTTGAAATAATTATAATGGGAACTCAATTATGTTGTACTATCTCTTTCATATAAATGTGTCCCAATGTCTCTATTGAACTCTACTATCAGATGGATTGGATGTGTTTAGAATTAGTTAGTTGGTATATGAGTTCCCAGAAAGGTTAATGTTCTCAGGTTGATCATGGAATTCCTATCATGAAGTCCATGGATACACCATACCACTTCCACTTAATCATGTCAAGGGTTTTTTAAAAACCACTAAAACTTGGTGCTCATCCTTCAACTGATAACAACTGACGCATCCAGTGGAAAACTAGGATATTCACCACTTCATTCTAAGCCACTATAATTGACATTGATGGTCCTTGTACATCCTTTCAACTATTAGATATACATTTAATGGGAATGTTTGAAACACCATCCTAACGTCCTCTCTATGCATTACTAATACCATCATCCACCCCTAAAAATATATAGAATGATCCCCACATTTATAAAATCCACCAAGATAACATCCAATATATATCTGAACAAAAATGGTCTCAAAATCTATATATACAAGATTATTCTTCCAAACGTGATGTAGAAGTTGAGGGGTGAAAACCATTGACTGGAGGTTAGCTACACCATCCTCATCTACTAAATACAATTACAATTGGGATAATTAATTTTAAACCTCTCTTGATACCTGCAAAAAAGATATAATCCTAAGAGAAACTTCTTACACATTCCCTTTTGTGTGATTATAGATTATCTCAAAGTCATAATCATGGAGGAACTTTATCTATTTTCTCTATATCATGTTATGATATGTATATGAAAATATATACTTGAGAGTCATTTAGTTAGAATAAATGATAAACTAGTCACCCATAAGGTAGTGTCTCCATATATTCAGGGTGAAGACCACCATTGCTTGCTCTAGATCATGGGTTATGTAGTTATTCTCATGGAAACTTAGCTTTAGGGACCAATAGACAATCACTGTCCTACTCCATATAAAAAAACTCCAAGCCAAGTTCTAGATGTATCACATAGTAGTACATACTCAAAACCCTCCACTTAATGTCTCATGATGGGGGTTCTCATCAACCTCTACCAAAACATTGGAAAATACTACTGAAAACTTCCCTTCCATGCAAAAGGATTTCCCTTTTGGGTTAAAGTAGTCAAGGGTTCCATAATCCTATAGAAATCAATTATGAATAGTTGATAGTATTATTCCAACCTAAGGAATCTTGGAACCTCATACACACTCTTGTGTGTATCCCAAGCTAAGACTCCATCATCCTTTACCAGGACCATAACTACTTCCTCTTCTAAGATGACATGTCCTAGTAAGTGGAACTCTCAAATCCTAAAATAAAACTTTGAGATCATCTAATAAATATGGTTCTCTTAGAAAACAATTAGGACCATCCTGAAGTGTCTCGTGTGATAAAAAATGAGTACACCATGATGTCATCAGTTAATACTACCATGAACGGATAAAGGTAGAGATGAATGATCTTGTTTAGAAGTCTCATGAACACTGTTGGGGTGTTCCTCACGCCTAAGTGAATCCCCAAGTACTTGTATTGACCATAGGGACAACATAATTTCATATTTAGTATATCTCTCTCTATAATTTGAATATAGTGACAGCCCGACCTAAGTTCAACCTTAAAGGACCACCTATACCCTTTCAACTAGTTAATGTGGTCATAAATTCTCAAAATTGGATACTTATTATTGATGGTCACCTTATTTTGGAAACATTAATCTACACAAAATATCAATCTTCCATCAAACATCTCGTCGAAAAATATTGGGGATGCCTAAGGGAAACACATGTTCTGAAAAAATTCCTTATATAAATCCCCCAACGAGACCTTAAACTCTTGAAACACTTCATGATCCATCTAATATACTAGTGAAAATATCAATTTAATATCTAGGTTTAGGTCTATATTGAATTCAATCTTTCAGTGGCTTGGTAAGCACATAACTTTCTTAGAGAAGATGTCCTCATACTCTCCACAAATGCGTGAAATTTAATATCAATAAAGTCTACTTCTCAAATGGTATTAATAGAAATATGATGAGTAATTAGATATATCCTCCTACGTATGAGCTTATCCTTTTATTTTTGGATCTCTTTCTCACAAATGATAGAAGAACTCATTCCATTAATGTGGAAACACCGACATGAAATATTTAATCAATGCATGAATTGTAGACATCCATTACATACCTTGAATGATGTCATAAGGACTCATCATGACCACAAAAATATCCTATAATAAGAAATATACTCCAAGAGTTAGGTCACAATACTGAAAGTAGTGTGTGATCACTAAATCTCATATGAATGGAATATCCAAGTGCAAGGGTCAAGCTAAAGGATCCATTGAAATATTTAGATCTAGAAATAGGAATGTGGAAAGAAAATAGTGACTCATGTTCAAGTCTATAAATACTACAACTAATGTACACAAGATATATATCATACATAAATTTATCCCTTGATTCTATGTTCATACTTGTACACTGCCTTATGTTGCCAATACCCCTAACCACCATCTCCCTGAGCCTGGCATGGACCTCTTGGGGTTGGTGGTGGAAAGGGATCAAAATTTCAACAACCTTATGATGCTCTCTTAGATTCACTTTCATATCAACCACCCTATAAACCTCATTTCTCTAGTAAGTGTCTCTACCTAAGTTGGTTAGAGAATACCATAAAATATATCCTTGTTTTTTTAGGTGTTTCATCGCCTCAACCTCCTCTTACTAGAACTATCCTGAGATCCCTAAAAAGTAGAACCTCTATCCTGAGACTGTCTTTGAAATATCCCAGTACACATGGATCCTGAATTTTACGATTAGCTATGAACAAATAAAGTCTCAGCACTAGAGTTACCACTACCAGCAAAAACTGTTGGTGACTACCCATACAAGAAACTCTCTACCATCAAAGCTTTCTTGTGTACCCCAACATAAGTATAAATAAAAATATATACTAGAACAACCTAGATATCTCAAAGAAGACCATTCTTGAAGGTCATTTCATGAAAGTAAAAATCATGAACCATATATATGTAGTATAATGAGGGTTAGAGAACCTCTATGGATACTCTTCAATTTTCATGATTTCTTATTGAATATCCAAAAGCTCCTAGATTCTTTCTTCTAATAGTTTAGCCTTATAGAACTCCTCTATAAATATATTCTAGAACTACGTCCAAGAGAGAGTTTTCACATCACGTGGTTGGGTCACCAAACACCACTATATCCCTATAGATCCATGAAGAAGGATCTTCATTAGAAACACCATCTAATCTTGAGGGGTTAAAAAAAGGGATTTTTTTTTAAATATCCTCAATATAGTACTCTTCTTCCTAGGGGTTTTAGTAACCGTAAAACCTAAGGGGTATTTATCTCTAAAAATAATAATGTGTGTTCAAACCACATGCATCCTCGATCAGAACTACTAGAGAAACCTACTACTCAATGACTGGAGGTAATACTACAAAACCACCCAAAGGTACCCCATCCTACATAGGTCTCTATATCAAAGCCTCATCATAAGGTGGATCATCATCACAATCCTACTTCAGAAACATAGTTATCTGTCATAATTGAAGAGTCTTGTAGAAGTCAAGACACAACACATAAAAAAAGTATATCTAGGAAGCTAACTCATGAAGGATAGAGAAACTAAAACTCATTCCTATATGATGTAAGTACTGATATTTTCCCTAAAACCAGTGATGAAATGTACTGAGTCTACTATAATGTTATTTTAGTCTCGGGGAATAGATATTTCGGTCACTGAACAATCAATAGGGTCCTTATAACGAGTTAAAAACTTGAAAACCTTTTACACTATTTTACATGTTCCAAAAACAAAATTCATATATAGACAATACCCAAACTCTGGTCTTAATACAACCACCTTTTATAACACTTTATCATGACCCTTCCCACAAGGACCTACTTGGTCAGCGGTAAGTAATGAGTGACAACCTGATACTTTCTCGAATTGTTCAAGGGCCAATTAAAAGAAACAAGTAATCATATCACTCATATGATAGGCCTTAGACTAAGGTACATGTACACCAACACATCTCCAAACCCTAAAGTAATGCGGAAAAATACAATAGATTTCAAGATTCCAGAATATGACTAAATCCTATATCAGTGTACAACATAAGTACATGAAAGCATAAGGGGAGAAATAAAATACCATAAAACTCTAAAAGAGGTTAAAATAAACTAACAAGGAGGGGATTGAGGTCTTATGAAACTAATGGAACCAATTTTAGTTTCTCTAGATAAACTATAAATCACCTACTCTTATACCACCAATAATTCCTTCAAAATTCATGGGATCTGCATAAAACATGACACACTCTGGCATAGCCCATGTAGGGTTGAGTATAAACACATCTATTAGGACACCCCAAAATCACCAAAAACAATTAATTAAAGATAGGTTCAACATATAATCAAGTATAACATCATGAAACCAGATATACTCAAGATTGAAACCAAGTCTCAATGTATGTTCACAACAATACTTCCATCCTAGTATTCCTCTTGAGGCTATAATGTAATGCTCATCCGGGAGAACTCACTCCTCAGTTCTTACTAACACCGATATCTCTCATATAAATGGTTGTGACTATCTAGAATCATCTTGAAGAAGTACATTTTTTAACTTATAATATGTTCATTCATAGATAGGGGATCACACATAAGGTCTATGGGGGAGACCTAACCCTACAAAGAAACAAACTGGGATGGGTATCACATGCCATAAAAGTCAGTAATGCGATACTTGACCCAACATAGGGAAGAGTGATAGAGGACCACACCTCAATCCACACTATGGGATACCATAATCTATATGAGGCTAAACTATAGAGGGGATCACTCATCATATTCCCAAGAAGGGATTTCTCACTGTACCCTCATAGAGATTGCTAAAGAGAACACACCCTAAAGATAATTATCTAAACTGAAGAGAATGTGGGATTCAACCTATCCTCTAAGTAGTATATGGATTGTCAAGGGAATAAACAATGTGTATAGGATTTTCTTGGTATACCCATTCCTTTTAGATCATTCTCATGTATTGCGGACCATGATTGTGTGATATGGTTTTGTTCGTGTGCAATAGTCATGCCTGTATTTCCAGCCTTTCCTGGGTACTCTGGTCATTATCATATATGTGGTTGTGTATGTGTACCTATCCATGCTCATACCCATGTTCCTAGATATACACACTGAGTTGCTAGTTTTGGGTCACATAACATGATATGTCACATAGTGTGTGATAATTATCTCCTCCCACAAAACCTATCCACTATAAAAGGGTACTACATTGAGTTATTCTTGTATACTACATGTGGTGTAGATTACAATTTTTTAAAATACCATAGTCTTCATGAATATACACCTACACCACCTTCTTCTATGTTTTAGCCATAAAATCCACCAAGGAACACATATATGAGGATTACTAAACCTGGTACCACACTAGTGGTCAGATTTGGACAACCCAATTTTCACACAGATCATCCCCCATTGCACCACATCATTAAATTCAATATCCCAAAAACCAAAGATCTATATCCCAATCCAATATCCTATCACACTGAATCAAAACGTAGACTTGCTCTCAATCTTGAATCTAAACCTAGAGAAGTGATGTATTGCAACAAATATTAACTTCACAATGATCAATTTCTACATACTAGATAACTATCAATCAAATTGGAAAACTAATGATGAATTCTTAAAGAATGAGGGGAGAAAATAATGAACCAAAAAAATTAGGAATATATATTTTCCATTGTTTAATTTGGACTAAGTTCATTAATGTAGAAACCGTAGAACATTAAGAACAAACAAGGATTAACAAACATTATAAATTCTTATATCTTTGAAAATAGAACAATAATAGACCTGCTGATCAATTTTTTATAATAATGGATTCATGTTTGGAATGGGATACAATTACCATGGAATAAATGAACAAAAAAAATTAATACCTTGAGATTGGATCGATCACTAATAAAGAACAATTTTGTTCAATTTGTATTGGTGAGATCCAATAACATCATTGGTAAGTACAAATCCATGGAGAAAAGATCACCACTCCACAATCCTATTATCACTCACTAAAAATCCCTCCATGATCCACTCCAATCCCTATGGTTATGGGGATAACCCAACATTTGTTACAAATATTGGATTATATAGAGGAGGAATTAGGCTTTCCCATTTAATAAATAATAAATTAATTAGACAATTTATTCATGTTTTAATCCTTCCATGACTACTCTTAAACCAAACACCTTATACACACAAAGGTAATGTCATACATAGGGGAAAACTAACATTCCATATTTAATAGTGGAATCGTTTTCCTTAATGGAACACCATTCAAGAGATATTCCATTATTTTATAAAAAATAAAAATGTGTAATATAATATATTTAATATTTTTATTTTATCCACAATGAGCCTCTTGATTAGACAATAAAAAAACATATGTTAATTAAATTTTAATGGTATTAAATGTTAATTTTTGATATTATGGGCCTGAGTTAGTTTATTTTAATTTTGAAAATCCATTCTCATCATTTTTTCACTTCATGCCTAATGTACAACAATTTAGGCCCAATAATTCATCAAATTTTAAGGAATGTAATTATCCATATTTTGATTTTATATTTTGGTAAATTTATCTACACTTTAATATGAACATTTTTCATTCAGGTATCAATGGAGGATTCATAAAGGATGATGGTGATATTTGGTGATGAAAGGAAACAATTATGGAGAAGGCAGATTGGACACCGGCCCATTGATGATAATGTGGGACCCACAATAATAGCCCAATAAATTCCAAATTTCATTGGATTCTAGAATAAATGTATATGAACAAATAATTCATCACGAGTCCATGCTAATTCAGCCTGCATGGTGGCTATTAAGGCGGCCCAAAGAGAAGATCAAAATCTGTTCCATAATCTGCGGCCCAGAATTTAATCCCACTAAGGAGTCCATAACTCCTGATCCAAAACTCACAAAAGGACCAACTTTTACGGAAGTCTAGAAGAAATCTGGAAACACAAAAGTCTCTTCTATGGCCCACCCAGATTCTACGATATACTTTTCCATACAGGATGATCTTTTCAGAAGAGACAAGGAGGATAAAAAGTCAAGGAGGGGATCAATTTCTCCACTAATTTCCACCACCCTAAGGCCTAAATTAATTTAATATTTGGGAATTCATTGATTGAGTCTCAACCTAAGGCTTATCAATTTCTTATTTAAGGTAGTGGTGGTGAGGGGGAATACATCGCTTTTTTTGTAATGTTATTATGCCAAAGATCCGTTGTAATGTTCTAAATTTCCATGTAAGTTTCTTTTTGTATTTCAATGTTCTTAATCAACATCTTTCTCTCATATTATTCCCATTATCTCTCATTGAAACTAAAAAAGCACAGTGATATCTCTATTTTTTGGTGAATTAGTTCACACATAGGTGTGAATTTCGTTCACACACATGGAGGATTGCTCGTTATTTCCGCGATTTTAATTTCTTCAATCCAATTATTGTAAGCCATCTTCCACCCACCATTGAGAGTATAAAATCAATGGAGGTGTCCCGAACCGTCCTCGGGGCCCATGCCATGACTACCCCAAGCCCGCCTTCCATAGGCTAGGGGCTGGCGACTAGCACCAAGGCATAATTCCCGATAAAAAGGGAAGACATTGCCTTTTAAGAGTAAACAAACACCACAGATCAAGCAAGAAGAAGTAAACAATAAGTAAAAACTAAGTACAACAGTAAGTGAGGAAAAGTAAGTGGGCCAGTATACACACCCAAACTGAAAGTAAAGTACAACTGGAAAGGAAAAATAGCAACTGAAAAGTAAAGTCGCAGTGTCGAGCCGTCCACTGGAAGTCCCACCTGAAGGGTGAGTACGGATATCCTCCACAGCTCCTCGGGTGCAGCCGTCTACTCCGAGTATGTCTCACCCAGTGGTCCACCTCCAGGTACCGTCCTGCTCCGCAAGCCTTCGTCACGATCAGCACTGTCCATCGTCTTCAACCAACACAATGTAGTGCGGGCATAGCCCGTGCAGGGGTGAGTATAAGCTACTCAGTAGGGACCCTGAGACCCCCGAAGGTCTCCCAGAATATACAAAGGATAATCCAAAAAGGAAAAAAAATACAATCACGAAGTAACATTCGGCACTGCTTAGGTATATGCCCATACATATACCTAAGTCATCAAATCCAGCACGCTCCAACTTCTGAGTCCAAGTACAACCCAGACCACACAGGAAAACACAACCCAGTCCACACAGGAAAGAAAAACATAATCCACACATGATAGAACAACAGAATCCACAAAGGAAATAAAAATAGGATTCAACTCACACAGGTATACTTCTTCATATGACGATAGATATGATCAGATGTTGCTACTGATTCATCTAAGCCGTCGGACCCACAAAGGATCGATAGGTACTAACCCCCGCAATGAACCACAAAGGATCTGACCCACACAAGATCGATAGGTAACTAACCCCCGCAATGACCGACAAACGATCTGACCCACACATGATTGATAGGTAACTAACCCCCGCAATGACCCACAAAGGATCTGACCCACATAGGATCGATAGGTTACTAACTCCCGCAAAGACCCACGCAGGATCGGACCCACATAGGATCTATAGGCGCCGACCCACACAGGACTGCTGAGTGCTGACCCACATAGGATCTGTAGCACTGATCCACGTAGGATCGATGAGTGCAGTAGTCATTGCCGTCGAATCCACTGAGGATCTCTGTACAGTCGTCGTCGTCATTGCAGTCGCAGCCTGCTCTAGGGTTCCCGCACACAACAAACTCGTTCGGGAGGGTCCACTCCACGAGCCGAGAGTCTGATACATCAACTGACACATAATACGGAGTTGATGTATCCAAAAGTTCCGTATCGTCAATAGGAACTCAACGTCGCAGACGGCGCGTCAATCAGACGCCCGGTCTGAGAGTTATTGGCTTTTTCGTTCCAGGGGCCCAATTGGTTTTTAAGGCAAAACCAACCCGACCGTACTCCACCTACGTCCAAACCTCGAGCTGAGTAAGCCAAAAGATCCGTCTCACTTAGAGGAGTCCATCAAAGTCGATGGCACGTCATTCGGACGTCCGGAGCTCAAGTTATGAGCGTTTTCGCTCCGAGGGCCCGGTTGGTTTCGTGTACGAACCAACCCAGCCGAACCCAAAGTATTCCAAAACCTTGAGTGCGATATACCAAAATTATTGTCTCGGTCCAAGGATCACATCGCCGCTGACGGTATGTCGATCGGAGGCCCCGTAGCTCAAGTTATGGGCGACAGACCGAAAAGGGTCCGAAAACGGGGGGTTTGGGCCCGGACCGACCCGGCCCAACCCCCCTGGGTCGGCCTGAACCGGGTCGACCCGACCTGGGTCCGGGTCCGACCAGGTTGGGAACGACCTAGCTCGGCCGGTGCGGCCCAGCCGGCGCGGCCCGGCTGGCGCTAGCCGGGTAGCCAGCGGGTCGGCCCGGCCGGTTACGGCCGAGCGGAGCGGGGGGCGCACTGCCCCCGCGTGAAGGAGCCACGGCCCCGCGTGGGGCCGCCCTTGCCAGCGGACGCGGCTGGCTGCCACGTCCTGTCCCCCTCCGGTCTCGCGCGGTCGCGGGACCGCGCCCTGCTGGCATGGTGCACCGGTGGGCTGCTCCGCGGACCACCGGGCAAGTTCCGGTGGTCGGAAAAACGCGTCGTCTTCGCCAATGGCCCTCCCGGGGCCCGTCCTTCATTGCGAGGACCTCACATCGCCAGTGCGGCTTGTTTTGTCATCGTCCGTCGTTCCACACACCAAGAACAAAAAGGGCGGTGGGTTCGGACTTGTTCGTTGGTCCACACCCACCGCATTAGCAGTTTTAAAAGTCCCACAACAAATATTTAATCATACGATACGGGTATAAATCACAAAGATTTAAAAGAATCAACCCCTACTTCAACGTTGTCATTGAACGTGAGATCGTCGCGGAATTGACCGTTGCGGAAGAAAAGGATCGTCGCGTCGCGGAAGGGGTTTCACTGTCGTCGCGGTACACGGTGTCGCATAGTCAAACTCCGAGGATTAAAAACACACAGATTTAATTGCACCAATTAAACCCATGTTGAGATTATAATTCTCAAAGAATGAAAAGAACCGCAATCCCCTACCTCAATTGGTTGTTGATCGAAGATTGTCGCGGGGAATGAACGTCGCAGAAAGAGAATCATCGGCTTCGCGGTACACGGCATCGCGTCGTCGATCTCCGAGGGTTCGGCGTTCTTCGTCGCCCTTCATCGAAGGTCGGCGTTCTTCGCGTTCTTCGCGTTCTTCACGAAGGAGGATGGAGATCTTTAGGCCTTTGAGTTTTCTCCCAATCCTCTCAACAAACAACCCTCAAGTAAACACGTGTTGGTCTTATTTTATTCCCATGCAAACGATTTGAAATTCAAAGTTAAGAAACGAACAATTAATTCGAAGAATTAATTATAACAACTTAACTGCCCAATTTAATGGGGCGTTTCTTAACCAGAAAAATGCACAGTTGACTTTTATTAAAGAGGGGGGGGGGGTGTTGCGGGTGTGTTACTTAGAGGGAAAGAAACGGTGGGGCTCATGCGGGACCCACCTCACAAATATCCTACCAAGTGGGTAGGATATTTTGGATTCCACCATATCCGCTTAACTTAGATTAAGTGGATTTAAAGTGGCTTTAAGTGAAATTAAATAAAGTCGCACCACCTTTATTTTATTTCTTAACTTAACCCCAAAAATTAAAAACCACACCCGAGCAAACGAAACTCCGGAAAAGGCATTTCTAAGAAAATACCGGCACTTCGATTTCATCGGTGCCCTCAGAATTCGATTCCGAGCACCGGTTCAAAAGTTATAAAAACCTGCTCATTCGTTCATTGAACGTACCCGAGCCAAACTTCGGAAAAAGATTCCGGGCACACCGGGCCTCGGAATCAGGTGACGTCAGAAACTGCGTTCTTGTATAATTCCAAAAAAAATTAAGAAAAAAAAAATTTCTTGAAATTTACGGTTCTTTACAGGAGGGAAAACCCTTTAATGGGTTTATATTAGGATGATGCAAAGGCAGGATTGAATTTTATTTTATGAACCAATTTTTGTTAATTGGCTAATTAATTCAATAATTACATTCTTTAATTATTTCCACTCTTCATCTGCACTGTGTTTGAGGAAGCTAAATCCAAGTACTAAAATGACCATACACCTTGTAGAGATCATGAATTTGGTTCTATAAGTGTTTAGGGGATTATTAATTGAGTTTAGTTAGCATAATACCATAAAATGATGAAGTTAGTGTTATTTTGAAGAATGGATTCATCAAAAATTAATAAAACCAAAATTGTTTAAAGAAGTAAAATTCATTCAATTCACCCAAAGAATAATCCTAAGATAAACCCATTTTCATTAAATTGAATTCACTTAGGTTTCTTAGTGTTCTTTAAAACCATATAAAATCAAACCCATGTTTTCCACTTCATATCCCAAAATCTATCTCATAGGTTGTGCATCTTAGGTATCTTCTTAGGTCTCAGTGGATTCTACAACCCAAGATAGACTACAAGGACCGTTCTACCTTCATCTATTGGGTAAATTTGGGTGTGAATAAAATTTTGGCATTGTTGTCGGGGACCTTAGTATTTACCTTAGACCAAAACCTTTTTCCTCACCCCTATTTTTCTATTGTCACTGAAGATCTCTTATCTTTTCCCTTTCTGGATTTTTCCCCTTTTGGCGCATGTCCTCCTACACCTGTGATAATTCAAACAGACTAGTTAGGGTGTAAAGTTCTAGGATAGGGGAGGAAAGTGAACCTAGGGGATTATTTCCATTATATCTTAATCATGTTGATACTCCAGAGTCGAAATTTGATCCCATTTCAATGGAATTTATTCAACGAAACCAACTCATAAACCCGGGTGAAAACCAAAATGGAAATCCAAATGAGGCAGCCCCAAACTTGGGGAATGCAGTTGATCAAACCATCAATGACTACCTTACACCTTCCTGGACCAATGAACCCTCATGAATTAGACACAATTCCCTAGGAGATTCCAACTACATCTTTAAACCCCATGTCCTAAACCACCTCCCACATTCCATGGAATGGAGTCCAAGATGCCCTACCTTCATGTTAAAGAATTCAATGACATTGTAGAAACAATGTGTCCCCCACATCAACTAGAATCATCTAAGATGAGGCTATTTCCTTTTTCATTAAAGGATTGAGATAAAAATTGGCTAAAAAATTTGATACCATCATCCACCAACTCTTGGGATCAACTAAAAAGAGAATTCTACAAAAAATACGTTCCCCACCACAAAAAAAATTCACTTAAAAAGAGAATCAATTTTTTTTTGAAAAAGAGGGAGAGTTATTCTATGAAACATGGGAGAGGTTTAAAGACACCCTAAACATGGTTCTACACCATGGTTTTTCTATTCCTGAAAAAGAGAGAATTTTCTATGAAGTGTTGGGTTTGGGAAACAAACAATTCATTGACATGATGTGTAATAGAACCTTTAAAAACCAATCCCCAAATGATGCTAATGAGTATCTGGAAAGCCTTGTGAACAAAACCAAACATGGGGAACTTAAACTTATTTTGAAAATCCACAAAGAACTACTAGAATTAATAAAATTAGAGAAGAGGAAAGTCTTAGGGGTAAAATCACAGCACTCTCTAGGAAGGTTGAAGAGATAAACCTTAGTAAAGTCCATGAAATCCAAACTATTGACCCTGTTTGCACAATTTGTGACAAAAATGACCATAATACAGACAACTTCCCATCCATTCCATCCATCAAGGATGTTCTTTTAGGAGGACCCCTAGTAGAAGTAAATGCTTTGAACTTTCAAAAATCTTCAATACCAAAACAACTTCAACCCAAAGTATAATGACCACCCAGGCTTCTGCTGGAAAGATAACCAACAACCTAGCCAACCACAGGGACAAAATCCTTAACCCCATCAGAACTACCAAACCCACAACCAGTTCCAAACCTAACCTATCCAATACCAACAATCACTGGTCCATTTTCAACAAACCATCCCACCTTAAAAATATCCCCTTGGGATAAACCAATATTATCAAGCACCAACCCAAAATGTCCCACAAGTCTACTAAAAAAACTATGCAAACAAATGGAAAGGATGAACTCGAAAGTCTCTTCCCTTAAACAATAAATTCAAACCATCAAAACTGGAAAGGGACCCATGCCTACTCAGGTGGTTCCATACTCAACTTCAAGGGGATAATCAAGTTTTACTCAAACAAGTCATGAACAACTAAAGGTTGTGACTATTTTAAGAAGTGGGAAATCAATTGAGAAACCTGAACAACTAATTCAAAACCCATCTGAAGATTAAAACTTGGATGAAAATTCAAATGAACCACAAGATCAAACTGAGGAAATAGATTACAATGTGAAAGAAAAAACTCTTCAACAAACAACCCCACAACCTACACCATTTCCTCAACACATGATGGGGAAAACCAAGCATAAATTGAGTGAAACATTGAGGAATATCTTCTCACAAGTCAAGTTGAACATTCCCCTTCTCGATTAAATCCAAACCATACCTGCCTACTCAAAGTAACTTAAGGACTTGTGCAATTTTAAAAGAAAATTTTCACATAAAAACCAAGTCCTTTTGGCAGCTAATTTTAGTACCACTATTCAAGGGACCATTCCACCTAAGTTGAAAGACCCGGGATGCCCTTACATCAATGTTGAACTAGGAGAGAGTAAAGTTGTCAAGGCCTTGTGTGACCTAGGTTCTAGTTTCAATATCATCCCCTATGTTGTGTACTTCCAGTTAGGCCTAGAAGAGCTCCAACCCACATCTGTCACACTTCAACTTGCTGATCATAGCATTAGGGTTCCAAAGGATATTTTAAAGGACGTTCTGGTAAAGGTTCAAAAGTTCATCTACCCTACTGACTTCATTGTCCTTGACAACCATCCAAACTTAGGAAATAAGGAACAAACCCCAATCATCCTTGTTCGTCCTTTACTTGAAACAATCAACTATGTTATCTGAGTTCGAAACGGGAACATGACCGTCACCTTTGGAAACATGAGTCTAGACTTGAACACCTATAATGAAAGATCACAAATAGGGGATGATGAGGAAATTCATGAAGTAAACAAGATAAGAATCATTGATAATAAATTCCTAGAACATCAAGGAATATTTGATGGACGGTTAAGTTAGGATGAGATTGATTTCCTTTGTTCACATGAAGGAAGTTTATCTCCTGGGATTGAATCATTTTCAAATTGCTCTTATGAAGATGTCTTAGGTCCAAAAATCAGTGAAACCTTTCAGGAAACCAATTTCATGGAGACCAATCAAACTTACTTCCCTAAATCTGATCAAACCAATCTTGTATCTGAAACTTCTATATGTGGGGAATCAATCCTATCTAAAACTCTAGGAAACAATATTGAACTTGATTCAATTTCCCAATCTTCTGCTGAAATTCTGAACCAACCTGATCTTGAATTGAAGAAACTTCCCACTGCACTCAAGTATTCCTTCCTAGGGGACAATAAAACACATCCTATTGTCATTTATTTATCTCTTGAATCCAATCATGAGAGGATGATTCTATATTTCCTTAGGAAACATAAGAATTCCATTGGTTGGACCCTATCTGATATTCCTGGGATTAGCCCACTTATCAGGAATCATAGGATTGTTTTGGAATCTGATTCAAAGCCATTTCGTCAACCTCAATGGAGACTCAATCCTAATCTCATGGAAGTAGTTAGAAAAGAACTTCTGAAATTGTTAAAAGCTGGTATCATCTATCCCATAGCTGAGAGTGAGTGGGTGAGCCCAATCAAATTGGTTCCAAAAAAGACTGGAATCACAGTGATAACCAATGAGGATGGAGAGATTCTTCTAAAAATGGTGAGTAGTGTCTAGAGAGTCTGCATCGACTATAGGAAGAAAAACTCATTTACCAAGAAGGACCATTTCCCCTTACCATTCATTGACCAAGTCCTTGAGAGAGTGGTAGGTCATGCCTTCTACTGTTTCATAGATGGGTACTCAGGGTACAATCAAATTGAGTTATCCTTAGAGGATCAAAGGAAGACTACATTCACCTGTCCATTTGGAACCTTTGCCTTCAAACACATGCCCTTTGGTTTATGAAATTCCCCTAGAACCTTCCAGCGGTGCATGATGGGAATCTTCTCAGACATGGTAGGGGATTTTCGAGAGGTCTTCATGGATGACTTCTCTGTGTTTAGGGATACATTTGAGGGATGTCTGCAGAATGTAGAGAGAGTCTTATCAAGATGTGAAGAAAAGAATATGGTCCAAAACTGGGAAAAATTTCATTTCATGGTTAAAGAGGGACTAGTCCTTGGACATCTAGTCTCGAGTAGGGGGATTGAAGTTGATAAAGCAATGGTTTACATCATTCGTCACCTTCCATCACCCAAAACTGTCAAGGAAGTGAGGTCTTTCCTAGGACATGCTGGTTTCTATAGAAGATTCATCAAGGACTTTAGTTCAATCTCCCATCCCCTTTGTGCTCTCCTAGTAAAGGATGCTCCATTTATTTGGATAGAAAGCTGTGAGGGTTCATTCTCAACCCTCAAATCATCTCTCAACTCTCCTCCCATTATGAAATATCCAAATTAGAACCTTTATTTCTAACTTATGTGTGATGTCAGTGACTTTGTTGTAGGAGCTGTGTTAGGACAACGTTTTGATAAAACTCTTTATGTCATTTCTTATGCAAGAATATCCTTAAATTATTCCCAAATCAACAACACCACTACTAAAAAGGAGTTACTTTATATTGTGTTTTCCTTAGATAAGTTTAGGTCCTACCTCTTAGGATCCCCCATCACTGTGTTCATTGACCATTTTACACTAAAATACCTCTTCCAAAAACAAGATTCTAAGGCTAGATTGATTAGGTGGGTCCTTCTCTTACAAGAATTTGACCTCACAAACAAGGAAAAAAAGGGATTTGAAAATGTTGTAGTTGATCAACTCTCTAGGATGGAATTAAAAGACAACTCAAATCACCTTTCTATGTCTGATTCATTTCCTGATGAACACTTATACTCTGTGAGTGAATTCCCTTGGTATGCTGACATAGCCAACTTCTTAGTTACGGGAGTAATTCCAAAACTCTTAGGGACTCATGCTCGAAGGAAATTCCTTTATGATGTTTGGAACTATGTGTTTGATGATCCATACCTCTATAAGTTCTTCAGTGTGGTATATTCTAGCCCACCCTCTAAAGGGACTCTTACACATTTTTCAATGTTGTCCTAGGTGTCAACAAGTAGGTTCCATCACAAAAAAGAATCAAATGCCACTCACTCCCATCTTAGTGATTGAAATATTTGACTTCTGGGGAACTGATTTCATGGGTCCCTTCCCAAAATCTAAGGGATATATTTACATTATTTTAGTTGTTGATCATGTCTCCAAATGGGTTGAGGCCATTACTACATAATCCAATGATCATCAAACTGTGATTAGATTTCTCAAGGAAAACATCTTCTCTAGATTTGAGATTCCTATGGCTATCATTAGTGATCATGGAACTCATTTTTTCAATCGTTCATTCTCATCACTCATGGAAAAGTATGAAATTTTTCACAAAGTGTACACTTCTTACCACCCACAGACCAATGGTCAAGCTGAGTTAGCCAATAGAGAAATTAAACAAATTCTTGAGAAAACTGTTAATGCATCCAGAAAAGATTGGTCGTACAAACTCTTAGATGCTCTTTGGGCCTATCAAACCGCATATAAAACCATTTTAGGAATGTCTCCATATAGGTTGGTTTATGGTAAAGCATGCCATTTTCCAGTGGAGATTGAACATAAGGCCTTTTGGGCAATTAAAAAAATGAATTACGACCTCTCATTGGATGAAACAAAACGGAAATTATATCTCAATGAACTTGAGAAACTTAGGATGGAGGCTTATGAAAATTCAAGGATCAATAAAGCTAAAGTACAATCCTACCAATATAGAAATCTTAAAACCAAACACATTGAACCGGGAAAACATGTTCTTTTGTATAATTCTAAACTTCACTTACACCCAGGAAAATTGAGGTCTAGATGGTCAGGTCCATACATAGTCCGTAAGGTGTACCCCCATGGGGCTGTTGAAATTCAAGATCCCACCAATGGTCAAACATTTAAAGTTAATGGTCATAGTGTAAAACCATACATAGAACCATTCCAAAAACATGAAGTTGATGAAGAATTGTGTGAACCTACCTTAGATGCTGAAAATAATTAATCGATTAGGGGTCCAAGTCAAGCTAATGACATTAAACAAAGTGCTGCATGGGTGGGAACCCATGGTTTTCAAGTTTCCAATCAATTTTTTGTTTTAATCAACTTTATATTTCAAATAGGATTAGTGGATCATTTTGATATAACTTTATTCTAACTGATATTGTTGACCTGTTCTTCTCTTATGAGTATGGATGGGTATAAAAGGAGAGCACCGTATTCATCCATGTCACGCGGTGTGATCCCTTAGTACCACCTTACCCAGAAATTAAAAAGAATACAATTTATCATCAGTTGATTTAAAAAAAACAAAAAACAAATGGAAAACCATAAAAATGATGAGACTTGGTATTAAATAAATTGTTGTGTTGTTTTTCTCTCTGGTTTTTTCTGGTTTGTATGGTTCAGTGACTATTTTTGGGTGATACATATTCAATAAAGGAGGTGCCTACATCTCCCATGAGAATAAAGAGTGATTTGGGAGCACCACAATCATCATTATGAAGCCACCAGGTGAACATTTTCTATGCCCTTTCCAACTCCCCCACCCGCTTTCTCCTCTCTTTTCTTTTTACGAAACTAGGTAAAATTTTATTCTATGTTGGCGGGTGTGGAAACAAAATTTTTGTTAAAGAAAACAAAAAAATAAGAAGTAAAATTCCTTTATTATTCATATAATAACATCTTTGCTCACATTAAGACTACATAGAAAATAATTTTTATTTTCTTGACTCTTAATTTAATTCATTATTTACAAGCATTGATTTTGGAAGTTTGGTTGTCCAATGAAAATTTTCATCATTTTTATTTTCATCTATTAAATAAAAATTCTACAATGCACATCATCTAGATTGTGGGGTACTAATTTTAATTCTTGGGGTCCCATAATAAATAACATAGGCTGGTTTGACTTTTATGAATAATATGAGTATTCAAAAAATAATAAAAAAATAAAAAAATAATTTTTTTTGCATGTAGAGCAATGGATTGATAAAATGTGAGGAGTTTTGGGGATCATGACTCCAGAGTTGTCTAGACTTGAGTTTTTCACTCTATCTCCATTTATGGTAAAATGACTTTGTTTTTTATCAAGTTCACTCGAGATGATGCCCGAGTATGTGGGCTTCACTTGTGGCCCTAAGGCCTTTGAGTTTGGGAGTCATCGATGAAGTCTTGCTACATGGGTTAATTTGATTAACTGCAATCTAAATTACTATGGCAATATTACAAAAAAAATCCAAAAAATAATGAATGAAGAATACTCATATTAGGATTAAATGTGATTCCACCTAGTGCTTCCATGATTTCCCCCTTGAATGAAAATGAACCCCCATATCTATTGTGATTCACAACACATCATTTCACCTAATTGAGTTGGATGAATTATGATGATGGATTTGATCAAAGGAATGGGAATGGGATTTGGATATTCTTTTAAATTTATCATGCTTTCAATTATTTTGATAGGTTATAAAGATATATTTGTGTGTATTTTACACTGTGAGCACTGTTTGTTATAATGTGTTTAAAAAAAGAATTCAAATATAATCTTCGAAATATTATCTCGGGACTAGAAAATCTCAACTTGGGGGGTGTGATTAGACAATAAAATCACATATGTTAATTATATTTTAATGGTATTAAATGTTCATTATTTATCTTATGGTCCTGAGTTAGTGGATTTTAATTTTGAACATCCATTCTCATCATTTGTGCACTTCATGCCTAATGTACACCAATTTAGTCCCAATGATTCATATGATTGTAAGGAATGTAATTATAAATATTTTAATTTTATATTTTGTTAAATTTATATAAACTTTAATATGAACATTTTTCATTCAGGTATCAATGGAGGATTCATAAAGGATGATGGTGATATTTGGTGATGAAAGGAAAGAATTCTGGAGAAGGCAGATTGGACACCTGCCCACTGATGAGAATATGGGACCCACAATACTATCCCAATAAAGCCCAAATTACTTGGGATTTTAGAATACATGTAGAGGAAAAAATAATTCTCCAAGATTCAGTGCTAATTCTGCCTCCATGGGGGCTATTAAGGCGGCCCAAAAAGAAGATCAAAATCAGGGACAGAATCTATGGACCAGAATTTAATCCCACTAAAGCAGCCATAACTCCTGATACAAAACTCCAAATAGGCCCAAATTTTACATAAGTCTAGAATAAATATAGAGACACAAAATACTCTTCTATTTCCCACCCAGAGTCAGCGATATGCTTGCCCATACATGATGATATTTTCAGGGGAGACAAGGAGGATAAAAAGTCAAAGAGGGGAACAATTTCTCCACTACTTTCCACCACCCTAAGGCCTAAATTAATTTAATATTTGGTAATAAATTTATTGAGGATCAGCCTAAGGTTTCCCAATTTTCTATTTAAGGCAGTGGTGGTGAGGGGGAAAACATATCTTGTTTTTTTAAATGTTATTATTCCAAAGTTCCGTTGTAATGTTTTCAATTTCCATGAAAGTTTCTTTTTGTATTTATATGTTCTTAATCAAAATCTTTCTCTAATATTATTCCCATTATCTCTCATTAAAACTAATAAATCACAGTTATATCTCAATGTTTTGGTGAATTAGTTCATACATAGGTGTGAATTTCGTTCACACACACGGAGGAGTGTTCATTATTTTCGCGATTTTAATTTCTTCAATCCAATTATTGTAAGCCATCTTCCGCCCACCATTGAGAGTATACCATCAATGGAGGGATAAACCTTTAATGGTTTGATTGTAGGATTATGAAAAGGATGTATTTAATGTTATTTTACGAACTAATTGTTGTTAATTGGCTAATTTATTCAATACTTCCATTCTTCAATTATTTCCACTCTCCATCTTCACTGTGTTTGAGGAAGCTAAATCCAAGTACTAAAATGACCATACACCTAAGAGAGATTGTGAATTTGGTTCTATATGTGTGTAGGGGATTAGTAATTGAATTTAGTTAGTATAAAACCATAAAATTATGAAGTTAGTGTTATTTTAAAGAATGGATTAATCAAGAATTAATAAAACCAAAATTGTTTAATGAAGTAAAATTCATTCAATTCACCCAAAGCATAATCCTAAGATCAACCCATTTTAATTATATTGAATTCACTTAGGTTTATTAGTGTTCTTTAAAACCATATAAAATCAAAACCAATTTTTCCACTTCATATCCAAAAATCCATCTCATAGGTTGTGCATCTTAGGTATCTTCTTAGGTCTCAGTGGATTCGACAACCCAAGATAGACTACAAGGACTGTTCTACCTTCATCTCTTGGGTAAATTTGAGTGTGAATCAGCTCCCTGATCCCCAATATCTTGTGCTGATTCAACTCTTAACTTCAAAAATATTCTTTTCATAGTACAAAGTTTTACAAAGAAATAATAGATTCATTACACTATAGTTAGAGATGTCATGTTGATATTTTTTTTAGAATTTTCCCTACAAAAATAATATTATTCATACTTTAATAGTTTTTTATTTTATTTATAGTATTGATAATATCTCTCGATAGATATCCCATTTAAATTTTAGAATTTGGAAATCACGCGTTATATTCTGAATGAACCTATCATCATATTTTAGAGGGTGGATTAATATAAAATTCTAATAAAAAGTAATTATATTTTATGGGTCCTACATCCTATTAATGGGGGATATTTATCTCAAGTTTTTGGGGAGAAAATCAACATTATGGATAAGATTATTTTTTCAAGAATATACTGATGTATTTTTGGAATAATTTTCTACCCATACCATGAATCATGATTTTGAGTTTTCAATAGTACTCATACCCAATGCTAAACATAATTCAATGAATCTAAATATAATTTCACAGGTTGAGTTGAAGGAATTGAAGGAGAAACTCTAAAAGAATTTGGATGAGGTATTTTTACTCCCTAGTGCATCTTCATGGGGTGAACCCATTGATTTTGTTAAGAATTAATATGGGAAATATATATTTCTATTTATTATCATCAACTTAGAAACATCACTATCATTAATATGTTTTTTCTAGCCTATAATAATGATTTAATTTTACAACTTCACAGAGCTCAATACTTTCAACATATTGACCTTCGTTCTGAATATCATCAATTAAGGGTCAAAAAGAGGTTATACCCATAATAGAATTCTCTATAGGGTATAGAAATTAGGAATTTATTATGATTCTATTTGGACATAACAATTCCAATTTTATCATCACAAATTTGATTAATAGAGTATTTATAGACTATCTTGATAAATTTTTGGTTGCCTTTATATATTATATTCATATATATTCTCGTAGAAAGGAAGATAATGAATATAATTTAAGGATTTTATTGAATACCTTTAGTAAGGAGTAGTTTCATTCCAAATTCAAAAAATGTAAATTCTAAAAAATCATTATTGGGTCGTATAATCTTAAGTGAGGTTATATGGTTTGATCCTTCAAAGAAAGTTGTTATTGAGTAATGGACCATATCAAACCCATTAATCGTTATCCATTGTTGTCCTGGGTTGGCTTTATACTACCTACTCATTGTGAGGTATTTCCCACGAATATATAATAGAAAACACATAGTGACATGAAAGGGATCCAAGTTACTTTTGATAGATATATGTGCTAAAAATTATAATGAACTAAAAGGAAGGTTGATCACTTCACCTATACCCACACTATATAGTATTGGATTGGGATTTCTAAAATATTATGATAAATCAAAGAATGTGATGATATGAAACCTCATATATAATTGTATGGTGATATCTAATTTCTCCCAGTAATTGAAATTCAGGGGTAAAATTACCTTAATAATGATTTAGTGTTGGTATTAGTAACCTTTTTATAGAAAATATAAAGGCATTTTATTTATAGTGGAAGATAATATATATATATATATATTGATAATAAAATATTGAAATATGTATTAAAAAAATAGTTGAATGTGAATCAAAGAAGATGATTTGAGTTGATTAATGATCATAATTACTCAATATATTACAAAATTGGGATGGAAAACTAGGTGGATAATTATCTAAGTTAGAAATACCATTATATTTTTTCCATGATGAGGATTTAAATATATCTAATAAATATGGATTTTTAGAATATGGATCTTAAAATCATTAGTAAAGGTGATAGATCTTATATTTACCATATGAATGATCAAACATCCATCAATATGAGAATTGAGGAGGCATGTAAGGGAGATTTGGAACTATATAAAAAGGAGAGGAATGTTCCTAACTTCAATCGTGATTGTGGTGGACTGATAGGGTTTAGGAACCGAGTATGTGTCACTTCAATACCAAATTTTATGAACAAACTATTGAATAAATCTCATAGTTTATCAGTGTCTATTTATTCTAGAAGTAAAAAGATGTATAGATATTTGAAAGAGTATTTCTAGTGAGATAAAATGAAAATGAAATTTGTATAGTATATATCTCAAATCTTGGTATGTTAGTAAGTTAAGGTTAATAGAAAAAATTCTAATGAGTGGTTGTTACCTTACCCACACTAGAAGTGAAATGGGAAAACATTACCATGGATTTCATCAACAGAATCCCCAAGTAATTTAAAAGAAAAAAAATACAATTTCAGTTTTAGTTGATCAACTCACTAAATAATCACATTTTATTACTATTAGATATTATTTTTCTCTTGATCATCTCTTCAGGTTATACATTTTGGAAGTGGTGAGGTTTCATAGAGTACCACACTCAATAATATCTGATCATGATATGAGGTTTACCTTGATGTTCTATATAAGTTTTTAACAAGATTTAATTATAGAATTGATCTATAGTGATATATATCATCCTTAGATAAATTATCAGCATAAGAGGTTCATTGAAACCTTAGAAGATATATTGAGAGCATGTTATATGGATTTCAAAGGTGATTTAGATCAATACCTATCTTAGGATAAATTTTCTTATAAGAATAGATCTCACTCAACAATTTTTATCGATCCTTATAATGTTCTCTATGGTAGGATGTGTAGAACTAAAATTCATTGGGTTGAGTTTGGAAAATAAAAGATATTAGTACCATGGATATTTGAGGAAATGGTAGACAATGTTAGATCCATTCAAAAGAACATTAGGGTATATCATAGCTGGCAAAAAAGATATATTGACAATCATCATTGAGTTATAGAATTCAAATTGGTGATAAGGTATTCAATACAATAAATACATGGAATAAAGTTATAATATTTATAAATAAAGAAAATTTATTCCCTATATATATTAGCCCAAATAATTATGTTGATCATATTAGGATAGTTTCTTATTCCTCAGTACTTCAACTAAATCTCTCTCATGTTCCCAATATCTTCCATGTATCTCTCCTGGGTAATTATATAAATGATCTTTCAAATGTACTGAAATTAGATTTCATACCACCAGAGGATAATCTTTCTTATGAGTAATGTATTTTAATAGAGTTTTTTCAGTACCTTACACCATAATTTCATCCCTTTATTAAGTTTTTTTGAGTTATTATTTTAATGGGTGAAATATCTGGTACCTTCTAGTTGGTTTTTGATGGGTTTATAAATCTTTATGGGTTTCATGGATGGAAAATGGTAAGGGTAAATTTTATAGTTCCCTTGATGAAATTATGTAGCTTGTTGAAGAATTACATTGGGTGGTTCATTTTGGTGCATAGTTAGAGATAACCATTAAATATTCCCCAAAAAACCATGTGGATTAATATAGATTCAAAAATCATGGTTTTAAAATTGTTAAAAATAGTATGCATCCCAATCATGTAACATCCTATAAGAGGTATAAATCCACACATGATTTGAAAAACTATGTGACCAAATTGTTCCCTAGGTTTTAATTAATCTTAAATTTAAATTTTAAACATGAAAACATTTATAAACCCCTTCATTCATCCTACTACACCTAGGTATCTCAAACCCACGTAATTGAGTGGATATTCATGGTGGTTCTTCTCCCTCTTGTCTCTAAATCTAATTTATTGTTAGTGTTGACTATTGTGGGTTCAAGGAAAGAGATTATTACTTACTTCATTCTTCACATCTATCATAGATCTTCTATTTATCTCTTAATATGAATATTACATCCAATATATTTTGGATATATATATATATACTCATAATCTAAAAGATAATTATTGGTTTTTTGTTGGATAGATGCCTTATTTGGAGAATTAGCATCTCTTCCTTGGACAGATTGTGAAACAATTTTGATGATGGATCTCTTTTGGTATGTTGATCTTGATTCCATCTCTTTTAATGATATACTACATGAATAAAAAATTTTAAAGACAATATAATGATGTATTTGGTATTTTTATAGTTAAAATTAGTGTATGGATATGACTCAGGTATCGTTCCTCAGGGAATATTTTAATTTGGAATCAACATGCTAAGGGTTGGGAGTCGAGACCATAATGGGCCTTTGTATAGAAATTTATGGAATTTTTAGCCTGTTATATATATATATATATATATATTTATATATATAATATAAACCATTATATTATAGGAATTGTTTTAATTCTTAGTTATCCCATGACACCATTTCTTGGTATGTCTTGTGTGTTCCTTGATCTATTTCTCCAATTATGTAGTTGTTTTATAGACTGTTAATTGACTGATATGCAATGTTTTGTATCCACTCTATTGGGAATTACATGGGTATTGTCTCATAGATTATAGAATTTATAATATGATATATTTAACCTTTAAATTTTATGTCTTACATGTGGATTTATTCATATCTAGTCGAACCTCTGTTTCAGTTATTTGGTTGATGGGTGGCTCTAATGGACATAGTCGAACCCTTAGAGGGAAGCTTAGATGACATGAGGCATTTTTTATTACCCTATATATTGTATATATATTTCCATATCATGGAATTGTATTATTCCATGGGAGTATGGTACCACACTCCATTGTAATAGGGTCCATATCCTGATATGATGTGCCATAGGGATACATCCTTGCATATGTGTAGAGTTCCATCTTTTATGTGTTCCAATAGTGTGTACCATCAAAGGATAGTATATATCCATGGGTAAAGGGTGTGTAATTTTTTCTTAAAGTTGGAATTATTATTCTCCATAAAGAAGGGATGGAATCTTATTGCATAATCTATGACATATGCTGACTACCTAAGACATTATTTCAGCATTGTGCTGAAATAGGCATAACCCTAGTTTGTGGAAACTTGGTTAGCATAATATCTCTCATTAAATTGATGGTTTTATTCTTGTATGAGAATTTACCTTTTCATCATTACATACACCTCTATATACAAATTCACTTATTTTTAGGACACATTTGTGGTGTCCTGCTAGTTTTACACTCAAACCATTCCCTAAAATCATAGTGTGCATTCAAAATTGATGATAAAGGACATAGAGAAGATAAAGGGCCCAACAGAAGGTTGTTGTGGAGCTTGTAGTGAAGTCATGGTTGTGATATTGGGATATAATATAGATATATTCCAAAATATTTCAATTTTTTTCCAATTGAACTTTTATATTTGTTAACATATGAAATTGGGGGTTCTTTTCATTATTATTGTATGATCTGACGTGACATTGGTTATAGTATCATGTTTATGTTATTTTTTTATTGTAGTTTTTAGTTGACTTAATTTATGTTGCTACATATTTTATTATGGATATGATTTATGAGTTAGTTTTCTCCCCAAATCACATTTATACCCTAATATCTAGTTATTAGCCACTTTTGTGTGAGGAGGCATGCATTGGGTCATGTGGAACCTCATATTAGACCTGTTGATTTGAGTTGGGGTGTTTAAAAATAGAATAAAAGTATTGGGGTTTATTTTATATTATTTTTGAGTTATTTTAGAAAGAATATAGACATTTTGGAACTCAGGTAGGAAATTTACCATATGTCGGGACAAATATTGTGTAACAGACCTCTGAGTTACCAATGATGGGATTTTTAATACAATGATTTGGGTGTGTTCATGCATCATGAATATAAAAATTGGATCACATGTCATGAATATACATGATTTTTTCATAGTATTTATTGATTAGTCACTGAAAGTGGTTAATATTAATTGTTAATATCTTTATATTCATTTTTCAAAAGTCCATAAACATTGTTTTTAGTGCATTACATAAATAGAACTTCATTTCTCATCTTAAATGCAATTCATTTTTAAAATGAAAATTTGGGCCCAATCATTCATCTGTTTCTAGATTTAATTATATTCATTTTTTGAATTTGATAATTTGGAATATGATTGATCACTTTTTTTAGAACATTTTATTTTTTAGGTCCGATGGATGAATCCCAAGGGAAGATGGAGATTTTTGCTCCTGAATGCAGAAATTTACTGGAAAAAGCCCAATGGACCTATGGCCCATCAAACAAATGTGGAGCCCACAAAACAAGCCCAATAAAGATCAACGTTTTAAATTAGAAATCGAAAAATATGAGGATCATTTTATTCAACTGTGGCCGGAGCTAATTCTGAAGTTTTCATGATGATAAAGGGATCTGAAGTTGAGATGGAAATGGTGGGCCCGACATTAATGCACATAAAGTCGTCCCACCATTTCGACCATAACTTCTAAAAGGCTACTCCAAATTTCTTGAAATTTTTACAGATCATATAGGAAAGAAGGAACACAATATTTCTCTTCTACTACCCCTCAATATTCGGCATCCATCAATTAAATATTCTAATGTCAAAATGGTGGATGAATATGGACAGTTTTCCGGGTCTACTTCGAAACGTCAATTTCCTTTTGATTATTCACCCTCCTTTTTACTCTATTAATTGTTCGGGGGTGAATTTATTGTAGGGGGTGGACCTAAGGCTACTAATATTTCTATATAAAGAGATGGTGGTGAAGGTAATATGCATTATATATTTTCCTTTCAATTGTAATTTTCTGCTTTCATTTTGTAATCGTATCGTCAATTTTTCCCATGTAAGTTCTTCTTTCACGTTGAGTATCTTAATAAAAGTTTTTATTCTTATTTACTTATTATTTTCCTTTACTTAACACGTTGATACCATTGAATCAAGGTGTTAATTTATTCACACCAACACTTGTGAATTTCTCACACAATGGTGGAGTGTTCATTTTTATTAATGTTTTTTCTTCTTCAATTCCACTTCTTTAAGTCGACTTCTCGCTTCCATTGATAGAATAACATCTATGGACGGATAAAAATTTATGGTTTGGTCCTAGAGAATTGCATGAGATGGATTGGATGTTATTTCATATACTTTAATTCTTTAATCTATTTTTTATTTTAATATTTCCATTCGATGAGTTATGTTCTTCTTCATCTTTTCCAAGTTTAACGATGACACATTTTGAGTGCTAGTACGATCTATTTACTTTGAGTGCTCAGTAAAGTGATCCTAAAATTGAATTGGTTATTAGACTTGGAATTGTGTAGATATTAAATTGGTGAATGATTTGGGATAATTATCTCATTGTTTGGATACGTCTTCAATTAATGACATGAAATTTTTCAGAAAATAAATGCATCCAATCCACCAAAAGCAACAACCTAGGATCAACCCATATTAATTAATTGTTTTAGATCAAGTAAATTTGTTTTTATTAATTTTTATTTAAATTAAATAATTATTTATCCAATCAATTCAAACCCAAGTTGTCCACTTCACAGCCCAACTGTAACACCCCGAGCTTCTATGATACGCTTCTCATTCAATAATGCAATAGCTTGCATTGTACGCAACTTCGAGTTCTAACACACCGCAACTAATAAAAGTAGCCATTATGAATAGTAATACCCACCTTTTAAAATTATAGAAATGTTATATTTCAAAATGGACTTCATTTTTGTATTCATAATATCGAAATTATCCTAAGTTAAATTTTTTGTAATTTTCTGAGAACTTCCATTTTTTATGAATAGTGAAAAATACTTAAAAACAACTTTTTTAATCAAAATAATTTATAGTGATAAATTATACTATTTAGTGGTTTTAAAGTATAATTAGAATATATTTTTACCATTTTATCCAATGGTGTTCATTAGAATTAATTTAACATTGAAATTGGACATAAACAATTGCCAATCTTTTGATATAAATTGTTTCTTAAAAACACGCTATTTATTGTGACAGCGGGAATTAATTATAAAATTAATTAATGAAACTTATATGTTTGTAATTTTGTAAAATAGACATCATTTTTGAATTCGGAATATCAATTATAGCTTAGGGTGAAATTTTGGCATTGTTCTGAAAAACTTCAATTTTTGATGAATAGTGAAACCACTAAGTGGTAGTTAAATAACTGATTTTTTGTTTAAATGAAATATTACCACTTCTGTGGTTTGATTTTCAAAAATCCGACATACATGGTTTTCATTAAGAAGTAAAATGTGGTTCAATGAGATTAAAATAATTTTTGGTGAATAGTAACTTTTAAGTTCTTAATCACGATTAGAGGTAATTAGTGTAGTTTAAGGTAAAAATAATGTTTTAATATTATGAGATGAGCTTGACACATGTCCTACCCTCATTGGATGTGCCATGTCTTACCAAGAAAACCCATGGGTCAACTTGGGGACCCCATGGAGCCACATTAGTTAGAAAATGACATAAATACCTTTTATTTAATGTTAAAGTAAAAAATGACACAAACATGAAATGTTTTTACTAAAACAATTTTTACATGGAGTTATACAAGTCATATTTTTGACTATAAATAGTCACTGGAAAGCTAAAAAGATTTCCTACATCATAGTATTTTTTTTATAATTTTTAGACATTAAATAAATTAAATTATTTATGACATCATTATGATGCAGCGATGACCTCATTATTTAACGATTTTAATAAAATGAAAAGATAATGTACAATACAAGGCTTACACTTGTCTAAAGACTATTGTATGGGTATATTTAGAACCCTTATCACCTTATACACGAATTATATAAGTGTGGGACCTTTAGAATCCGAAAAGCATTGTATAATAATGTAAAATTTCCTTTCCAAGAGTTCCCCTCCTCTCCTCTTATAAAAGGCCCCCACCTCTACCACCTCATTCAAACTTTCAAGCCATTTGGCTCAGCCAACATCCGCCCAAATACTCTCCCAACTTCCCCCTATTACTCCTAGAATCCTCACTTTGGGCAGAACTCTTCCCAAGGAAGCCTTTGTCTCAAATCAAAAAGAGTTACCCGATTTTGAGGTAATGTCTTCTCTAATGTTGTTTTGTTTTATTTTTCTTCTCCAACCCCCTAAACTCTTTTTATTCATTTATTTGGTAACAACACCAGTATCCTCAATATACTAGGATGTTGTTATAAGAAGGATTCGAGCTACACTTACACACACCTACATCTAATGATTAAAGAACATACGGTTTCTGTGGATGGTGAATTTCTGCCTCACGAAACGATGATTGATAAACACTCATATAACACCTTCAAAGGTGGCCATTAAGATGTCACTATATTTATATATGATATATAATATGTTTATGTTTTAATTATGCTTCTGTATTACTCATTTATGGCATAATTTATGATTTCCATTATGGGTAAACGCGATAATTTCATTTTAGGAAGTGCGGACTACCGCCCCCTCAAAGTGATTTGAATCGTTAATGCCATATGTGGGATGTATAAAGGATGGAGTAAATGTTATTATACACTATATTATACTGGAATTATATTATACATTTATATCATTATGATTTCATTCCATTAAATACGAAATATAAATGAAAGTAGCGTTCATGCGTACGTACGGCTTACCGTCTCCATGAACGGTGCATTTCATTTCTTATCTCTAAATGTTACGTAATATTATAAATGAATGTATATACTGGATATATATGATATATATGACATCTAAATAATGAATATAATTCTGGAGATAATGGATATTATACCACATAAACAACTTGTAATTATATGAAGTTTATTGTAGACTCAAGTACCAAAGATCGACAAAACGATCGTTATTAACTTGAAAAATTACATAATGTTCATATCATTGTAATAAGTGATATAAAAAGGATAATGAAATTGAAAATGGTTCTTAATAAGGTATATATTAACTCTAGTTTATTATTCAGGAGGTTAAAGAATGGTCGAGTCAAGTCGGACACGAGGTAAGGGAACTTCTTAACCCAATTTCCATTCTTTGGGTTAATCTCCTACTTTCAAATTATGTCATGATATTATTATGTCCTATCTTGTATTTTTACATTATTTATGTGTACTTATAGTGAATACACATTATATATGTACTTTATTTAAAAAAATGATCTTTTTAAGGACTTCGTCTCAATCCCCTTTCATTGAGGCATATGTGGTTTTATACACAACTTTCTTTTAAACGGTGTATAAACCCCTTTGACATTTACGTTTATTCAAAAGGAATCTTTTTTATACGAAACGTTTTGCTAAACGAAAAAAGGGAATGTTTTTCTTTCAGTACTTATGCGGCGACAACGACTTCTCCGCCGCCGTGACCATTATTTGAGTTTCGGCTTCCTCTACAAGCCGTCATTTTTTTAATGAAAAATAAATACAAAGTTTTAACTTTCTTTTATTTTGGTATTGAAAATGGTTTTGAAAGAGTTTTTATTATATCAATGTGTTGCATTGATATATTGTGATTGAAATGTGGAAATGTTATGTTTCCTTTATGCATGTTTTATGTGATACAATTATGTTATGGTTTATGATATGTTTAAACCTATTCATATGAGGAATGTATTGGACTTAATAAGTGATGGGTGGAGCCCGCTATAGCTCCTCGATGCATCGGTAGGTCTCATGAGACAACTAGACCTGGAATTGGCCGAGGCCCTTTCCCAATTTGATTTATGGTTTTGGCCGAGGCCTTAATCATTTTAGACGTCTTGTCCGAGGCCTTGACAAAATGTTTCAGAATGTCAGGCATTATACATTCCCTCATTATGAAAGCGGTTATTGATATTTCATGTGATTATTCGTCTAGTAGAATATCCATGTGAGTAAGTAAGTGGCATTATTTGATTTTACTTTTTCCATATTATGCTGAAGTTCAAGTTTAATAAGGCTTTTGTTTAGTTATACATTGCCTTAATTGTTAGTTTTTATTTATGAAAGCTTCCACAATATTGTTATCCTTACTGAGCATCTGAGCTCACCCCTTTCAATGTTTTAATATTTTCTAGGATATGAAGAAGTATTTTATGAATGACCTGCAGGGATAGTCAGAAGAGGATATGAGTGTGGACTATGAAGACTTTGTTATTAGTTTTTCACTTTATGATGTAATGTAACATTTATGAATGTATCTAGTGTTTCCAAGGCTACTAAACTAATTGGTATTTAGAGACTTGATCTTTTGTGATCATGCCAATGTTACGAAGTAATGCACCGACTCTGGGTAGCTGGGGTCAGGGCGTTACAGTTGGTATCAGCGGCAGTTTAGTACTAACCTTGGAAGCTAGATTTAGATAAACTCTGATTAGAGCACATAGCCCAAAGATAGACTTTAAGGATTAGTATAGAATAACTTCCTAGAATTTTGGTATTATAGAGATTTTGTGAGTTTTCCGAGAAATACATCCATGTCTGGATACGAGCAGATAGAGGCGGCTCTGGCACAGATGTACCTAGGGGTAAAACCTGAAAACACCGCTTTGAGCTAGACTCGAACGGGAACTGGTGCACGACAATGGGCCTTGCTGCACTCTTGGTTACGACACTCCTGGGGGATATGCTTAGGATAATTCTCGTTTTCTTTACAAACCACTATGAATGGTTATGATTAAATAATTCCTCAAAGAAAACATTTTTATGATTATGGATTATATCCATAAATAGTTCAATTTATGTTAAGTATTTTATAAGTATGGAATTATGTATTTTGATTCATAAACTAATATAGTTTATGCCATTATTTAGAAATGGCGCCTAGTGGAAGGAATGGAAACCGTATCAATGAACGCACTCCGTGTAGGGATTTCCCTCCTGATCAAGATAATTATTGTGGAGCTAGTGATACAACTGGTGCTGATCAACTTATTACCATACTGGGACAACTCACTCAGGTTATGAATAATAACCTTACTCGTATGGAGCACCATGATCCGCAACGTGGAGGATCAATGTTAGACCTCTTCATGAGGAAACAACCACCAACATTTAATGGAGGTACAAATCCATTAGTAGCTGAGGAATGGATAAATTCCTTAGAGAAAAAATTCCATGCCTTGGGGAGTAGTAAAAGGGGGAAAGTTGTCATGGCAGTTTACCGCCTCACTGGAGATGCCGATCAATGGTGGTCACTAATTCAAAACACAAAGGAAGATAATGAATTAACAAACATGGAATGGCAGGAGTTCAAAGATCTTTTCTTAGAAAAATACTTTCCACATGACCATCGAGCAGATATGGATAGCCAATTTCTGAGTCTAAGACAAAAGGAGGATGAGAATGTCGCAAAGTATGCGGCCAACTTTACAAGGTTGGCGAGGTATACTGCAGATTATATACGTAACCCAAGAAGTAAGATTGATCGTTTATTTGATGGGTTAAAACCATTTCTCCGTCGAGCATTAGTCTCACAAACCTTCTCATCGTACGAAGATATTGTCTCGTGTGCTATCAAGACAGAAAAGGAATTCTCTAAATCTTATGACAATAAAGTGAAGCAAGAGAAGAAGAGAACTGTGGAGCAAGAGACAGATAAAGGGAAAAAGGGAAAGAAGGATTTTCCATTATGTGATAATTGTGGGAAGAATCACCCTGGTACTTTCCTAAAAGGAATGGGAGTTTGTTATAAATGTGGGGAAAAAGGTCACCAGGCGCGTGATTGCAAGGGAAAGAAAGAGGCTATCAATGTTGAATGCTACAATTGTAGGGAAATGGGGCATTATGCAAATGAATGTCCTAAGCGTCAGGGAAACTTACCTCAGAAAAGGCCAAGGGATCAAGGACAATCTTATGCTGTTACTACAGTTGAAGCAGAATAACTAATGTATTGGTGCTTTTGGACTCATGGATTATATTCTGGTTATTAGAATAATGTGATATATATATAAGGATTGTACTTTAGTACTTTTTGATTTCAGTAATGTTGTAATATGATGAAGGTAATAATATTTTTAGTATGTGACAATAAGAGAAACTTTACTTTGTTTGGGGAATCTGATAAATTAATTTTGGAATTAAGAGACCTTTTAGAGAAAGTATGGACAGAGGTATTTTGGATAACTATAAAGGTTGGAGTGGATTAAGTTGATCTTTGGATAGTATTGTTTAAGGTTAAAAAATTTATGAATATTATTTTTGAATATTATAATACTATAGTTTTAGGAAAAGGACAACCTGCAGGGTGGGGCATAACCTGGCGCGTTGGACAAAGCTGCAGGAATCGAACCCACAATCATAGTGCGACAGGCCTTTATTTCCTACCACTAGCCTACGTGAAGTACCTGGTTATTAAAAAATAGTTTTTCTAATCTAAATGGTATGTGTTATTATTTGGAACCTTATACAATTAGGATAAATAGAATATTTTTGAGTTATATTACCTTTTAGAGTGAAAGATGGGTTTTTGGTAAAAATTTATTAAAGAATGAAAGTCTACATGACAAGTATGTATATTCCCTTATGTTCTTAGTAAATCTCCTAAATAAATTCTTTAACTTTATAAAAGGTGACTTAAAACAAAAACGTTGCCGGTTAAATTTTCCAACTGGGGATTCAATGACCGTTTAACCAATCACAAGTTTGTGATTTTATTATTGTTAACCTTCTCCTAATCCAGTTTTCTACAACTCTCCATCAGACCTTGATGGTTTGTTTTTCTTCCATATCCATATTTTCATAGAATCCTAGTATGGGATATCTTGGGTGACCTTTGTACTTTTCTTTCTTTCTTTTAAAGTTATATTTTTATTAACCTTATTTCCGATGTGGGTTTTCTACAAAGGTATTTTCTATTTTCAACCTTTTATTTTCCAAGAAAAATTTAAAATTGCGAGGACGCAATTTATTGAAGGAGGGTAGAATGTAACACCTCGAGCTTCTATGATACGCTTCTCATTCAATAATGCAATAGCTTGCATTGTACGCAACTTCGAGTTCTAACACACCGAAACTAATCAAAGTAGCCATTATGAATAGTAATACCCACTTTTTAAAATTATAGAAATGTTATATTTCAAAATGGACTTCATTTTTGTATTCTTAATATCGAAATTATCCTAAGTTAAATTTTTTGTAATTTTCTGAGAACTTCCATTTTTTATGAATAGTGAAAAATACTTAAAAACAACTTTTTTAATCAAAATAATTTATAGTGATAAATTATACTATTTAGTGATTTTAAAGTATAATTAGAATATATTTTTACCATTTTATCCAATGGTGGTCATTAGAATTAATTTAACATTGAAATTGGACATAAACAATTGCCAATCTTTTGATATAAACTATTTCTTAAAAACACGCTATTTGTTGTGACAGAGGGAATTAATTATAAAATTAATTAATGCAACTTATATGTTTGGAATTTTGTAAAATAGACATCATTTTTGAATTCGGAATATCAATTATAGCTTAGGGTGAAATGTTGGCATTGTTCTGAAAAACTTCAATTTTTGATGAATAGTGAAACCACTAAGTGGTAGTTAAATAACTGATTTTTCGTTTAAATGAAATATTACCACTTTTGTGGTTTGATTTTCAAAAATACGACATACATGGTTGTCATTAAGAAGTAAAATGCGGTTCAATGTGATTAAAATAATTTTTGGTGAATAGTAACTTTTAAGTTCTTAATCGCGATTAGAGGTATTTAGTGTAGTTTAAGGTAAAAATAATGTTTTAATAATATGAGATGAGCTTGACACATGTCCTACCCTCATTGGATGTGCCATGGCCGACCAAGACAACCCATGGGTCAACTTGGGGACCCCATGGAGTCACTTTAGTTAGAAAATGACATAAATACCTTTTATTTAATGTTAAAGTAAAAAATGACACAAACATGAAATGTTTTACTAAAAAAAGTTTTACATGGAGTTATACAAGTCATATTTTTGACTATAAATGGTCATTGGAAAGATAAAAATATTTCCCACATCATAGTAGTTTTTTTATAATTTTTAGACATTAAATAAATTAAATTATTTATGACATCATTATGATGCAGCGATGACCTCATTATTTAACGATTTTAATAAAATGAAAAGATAATGTACAATACAAGGCTTACACTTGTCCAAAGACTATTTTATGGGTATATTTCTAACCCTTATCACCTTATCCACGAATTATATAAGTCTTGGACCTTTAGAATCCGAAAAGAATTGTATAATAATGTAAAATTTCCTTACTTTCCAAGAGTGCCCCTCCTCTCCTCTTATAAAAGGCCCCCACCTCTACCACCTAATTCACACTTTCAAGCCATTTTTCTCGGCCAAACTCTTCCCAAATACTCTCCCAACTTCCCCCTATTACTCCTAGAAGCCTCACATTGGGCAGAACTCTTCCCAAGGAAGCCTTTGTCTCAAATCAAAAAGAGTTACCCGTTTTGAGGTAATGTCTTCTCTAATGTTGTTTTGTTTTATTTTTATTCTCCAACCCCCTAAACTCTTTTTATTCATTTCTTTTGTAACAAAACCAGTATCTTCAATATACTAGGATGTTTTTATAATAATGATTAGAGCTACACTTACACACACCTACATCTAATGGTTAAAGAACATACGGTTTCTGTGGATGGTGAATTTCTGCCTCACGAAATGATGATTGTTCAACACTCATATAACACCTTCAAAGTTGGCCATTAAGATGTCACTATATTTATATATGATATATAATATGTTTATGTTTTACTTATGCTTCTGTATTTCTCATTTATGGCATACTTTATGATTTCCATTATGGGTAAACGCGATAATTTCATTTTAGGAAGTGCGGACTACCGCCCCCTCAAAGTGATTTGAATCGTTAATGCCATATGTGGGATGTATAAAGGATGGAGTAAATGGTATTATAAACTATATTATACTGGAATTATATTATACATTTATATCATTATGATTTCATTCCATTAAATACAAAATAGAAATGAAAGTAGCGTTCATGCGTACGTACGGCTTACCGTCTCCATGAACGGTGCATTTCATTTCTTACCTCTAAATGTTACGTAATATTATAAATGAATGTATATACTGGATATATATGATATATATGACATCTAAATCATGAATATAATTCTGGAGATAATGGATATTCTACCACATAAACAACTTGTAATTATAAGAAGTTTTTTGTTGACTCAAGTACCAAAGATCGACAAAACGACCGTTATTAACTTAAAAAATTACATAATGTTCATATCATTGTAATAAGTGATATAAAAAGGATAATGAAATTGAAAATGGTTCTTAATAAGGTATATATTAACTATAGATTGTTATTCATGAGGTTAAATAACGGTCGAGTCAAGTCGGACACGAGGTAAGGGAACTTCTTAACCCAATTTCCATTCTTTGGGTTAATCTCCTACTTTCAAATTATGTCATGATATTATTATGTACTATCTTGTATTTTTACATTATTTATGTTTACTTATACTGAATACACATTATATATGTACTTTATTTAAAAAAAATGATCTTTTTAAGGACTTCATCTCAATCCCCTTTCATTGAGGCATATTTGGTTTTATACACAACTTTCTTTTAAACGGTGTATAAACCCCTTTGACTTTTACGTTTATTCAAAAGGAATCTTTTTTATACGAAGCGTTTTTCTAAATGACAAAAGGGAATGTTTTTCTTTCCGTACTTATGCGGTGACAACGACTTCTCCGCCTCCGTGACCATTATTTGAGTTTCGACTTCCTCTACAAGCCATCATTTTTTAATGAAAAATAAATACAAAGTTTTAACTTTCTTTTATTTTGGTATTGAAAATGGTTTTGAAATCGTTTTTATTATATCAATGTGTTGTATTGATATCTTGTGATTGAAATGTGGAAACTTTATGTTTCCTTTATGCATGTTTTATGTGATACGATTATTTTATGGTTTATGATATGTTTAAACCTATTCATATGAGGAATGTATTGGACTTAATAAGTGACGGGTGGAGACCTCTATAGGTCCTTGATGCATCGGTAGGTCTCATGAGACAACTAGACGTGGAATTGTCCAAGGCCCTTTCCCAATTTGATTTATGGTTTTGGCCGAGGCCTTAATCATTTTAGACGTCTTGGCCGAGGCCTTGAAAAAATGTTTCAGAATGTCCGGCATTATACATTTCCTCATTATGAAAGTGGTTATTGATATTTCATGTGATTATTCGTCTAGTAGAATATCCATGTGAGTAAGTAAGTGGCATTATTTGATTTTACTTTTTCCATATTATGCTGAAGTTCAAGTTTAATAAGGCTTTTGTTTAGTTATACATTGCCTTAATTGTTAGTTTTTATTTATGAAATCTTCCATAATATTGTTATCCTTACTGAGCATCTGAGCTCACCCCTTTCAATGTTTTAATATTTTCCAGGATGTGAAGAAGTATTTTATGAATGACCTGCAGGGATAGTCAGAAGAGGATATGAGTGTGGACTATGAAGACTTTGTTATTAGTTTTTCACTTTATGATGTAATGTAACATTTATGAATGTATCTAGTGTTTCCAAGGCTACTAAACTAATCGGTCTTTCGAGACTTGATCTTTTGTGATCATTCCAATGTTACGAAGTAATGCACCGACTCTGGGTAGCTGGGGTCGGGGCGTTACACCAACCTCCATAAAACGTGTGTTTCTAAAGGTTACTTCTTCGGTCCCTATGGATTCGACCCCTATATGTACTTCAATGACCGCTTATACCTGTAGGGTAAATTTGGGCGCAACCAAATTTTTGTGCTATTTCCGGGGACCCAAGTATGATTTCTTAGACACCCACCTTCTATTCTCACCCAACTTCTCTTTTCTCACCTATATTTCTCTTTTCTTTTCCCCTTTCTATTTTCGTGTGTCCAAAAAAAAATCCAAATCCAAATTTCATTCAACTCCAATGGAGTATCATCAACAATTTCATTTCATAAACTCGGGCTGGAATCAAATAGAAAATCAAGAATTGGAATCCACTCACATATAAAATTACTTTTATCAACACTTGAATAGTTACCCCACACCCGATAACATGGACGATATTTGTGATGATGAATTTTTAAAAGATCAATTTCCATACCTATCAAGAATGATTGAAAAGATAAATATTGAGGAAGTACATGATGTCCAAACATCTATCAACCATAATCCTGAAAAAATTCTTCAAAAATTGTGTGAACAAATGGAGAAAATGAATTCAGAGGTATCAAGTTTGAGACTAGAACTAAAAATAATTTAAACTTGTGTGGACCCCATTCCCACTCAAACCATCCCTTCATCAATATTGATTGAATAATATTGTAACACAAAAACCCCTCATGACTTTATTGAAGAACCAACCTTAGGATCTGGGATAGTTGGAGATGATCGAGGAGTTTCTGAAGGGTCATTAAATCAGGAAGACACTGATTTTTTGGATTCAAAAGAGGAAAATTTGACATCATGGATGGAGTTTCCAGATTATAACTTTTCAGAAGCACCAATCATTAAACTGCTAGAAGAGATCACAAAAATTGAGTCTAAACCCATTCCTGACATTCAACTGGACAATATTCAGAAGGAATCACAGTTTCAAAATGAACAGATTATTTCTAAAGAAGAAAGTTATTTTTCAAATTTCCAATATTTTTTAGGAAAATTAAATCAACCCAACCTCAACATTATGAACCGTTCATCCCCACTAAATTATCCCTTTATAGGGTACCAATAAGACCTTTCAGTTGTCATTCATCCATATCATGAAATCAATAATGTAGGAATGATCCTTGGTGTTTTAGGCAAGACTATAGAAACAACCCGATCAACCGTTTTAGATATTCCTTGGATTTTACCAATCATTGTAGAAAATAGGATTTCATAAGAAACAAATTTCAAAAAAACAATCTATCTCAATCTTTTTGAAGTGGAGAAAGATGGGTTAACTAAAATTTTGAAAGTTGGAATTGGATAAGTTGGGGGGTTCAAGTCGAGCTAACGACGTTAAACAAAAGCACTGCATGGGAGGCAACCCATGGTTTTCATGTTTCTAATCATTTTGAATCATTTTCTTTTTCATATAATAAATTACCATAGATTGTTGACCTGTTCTTCTTTTATGAGTAAGGATGGGTATAAAAGGGGAGAGCCATATTCATCTGTGTCACGTGGCGTGATCTCTGAGTAATACCTTACCCAGAAATCTAAAAATAAGACAATGTATCATCAGTTTATTTTGTTTTGTTTATTTTTATGTTTTTATAGGTTAAAAAAAATAAAATGACATGTCGTAAGTCATAATGAAAATCCATTCACCACCATCCAAGCCGCTGAGACTCGAACCCAGGATTGAAGGGAGACATTGGCATGCGATTTCTTCATCAACCACCAGGTGAATTCATTCCATGATTATCATTTTCAATTTCTTATTTTAACAACTCTCTCATACCCCCATTCTAAGTTTTCTTTAAACACTGGGGACAATGTTATTCAATGTTGGGGGGAGATGAAATAAAGAAAATGATTTTTTTAATAAGAATATGCATGGAAAGAAAAATTCTATTAACCTTAAACATGATAACACACATCACAAACTTTGAAATTGGATATCAAATAAGTTTTCATTCCTTGATCTTGATTTTAATGCAAGTTTAAGTTCATGAGCATAGTTTTTGGAAAGTGCGGTTGTCCGATGAGATTTTTCATGTTTACATTTTCATCCTCTTAATAAAAATTCCTAAATTCACGTATACTAGATCATGGGTGTAAATTTGAGTTCTTGGGTCCCTTTAATTATAGCATAAGGTTCTCGGGTCACTTTTAGTTTAATTTGAGTGTCAAAAAAAACAAAAAAAATATATTTTAAAAAAAGAATAATGACCACATAGAGAAATGTTTTGTCGAAATGTGTGGCGTCCGACACTTGGGGATCATGACTCCATAGTTGTTTTTCCCAGAGTTAGGCTTTATATATCTATTTTAGAGCATGGAATTGACAATATGTGTGGTGTCCGACACTTGGGGATCGTGACTCCATAGTTGTCTTTCCCAGAGTTAGTCTTTTCATATCTATTGAGGTTAAAAAAAATTAAAAAAAAATTGGATACTAATCTTAAGGTTTAATGTGATTCCAACCTAGTGCTTCCATTGTTTTCCCTTGAACAATAAAATGGGCCCTATATCTTTTGTGATGCACAACAATTTATCATGCTTAATTGAAATTGGATGAAATGTGGCGATGAATTTGAACAAAGGAATGAGCTTGGGATTGGGATATGCTTATGGAACTAGATTTTTTTAAATTATTTGGATGGGTTTGATAAATATTTTTGGTATGAGGTCTTTGGGTGAGCAATGTGTATTAAAATGTTTTTGGAAACGGGGATTTGAATTTCATATTTGTAATATATTTTTCTCGGGACTAGAAAAACTGAAGTTGGAGGGTGTGATTAGTAACTGAAAGTGGCTAATATTAATTATTAATATCTTTATATTCATTGTTCCAAAGTCCATAAAATTTTTTTTAGTGCATTACATAAATAGAACTTCATTTCTCATCTTAAATGCAATTCATTTTTAAAACGAAAATTTGGGACCAATCATTCATCTATTTGTGGATTTCATTATATTCATTTTTTGAATTTGATATTTTGGGATATGATTTATCACTTTTTTTAGAACATTTTATTTTTTAGGTCTGATGGATAAATCTCAAGGGAAGATGGATATTTTTGCACCTGAATTCAGAAATTTACTGGAAAAATCCTAATGGGCCTAAAGCCCATCAAACAAATGTGGGGCCCACAAACCAAGCCCAATGAAGCTAAAATATTAAATTAAAAAGATAAAAATATGAGTATCATTTTATTAAACTGTGGCCGGAGCTAATTCTGAAGTTTTCATGATTGATAATGGGATCTGAAGATGAGATTTAAATGGTGGGCCCAACATTAATGCACATAAAGGCATCCCACCATTTCGACCATAACATATAAATGACTGCTAAAAATTTCCTGAAATTTTTACAGATCATAGAGGACATAAGGAAGAGAATATTTTTCTGCTATTACCCCTCAAGATTCGGCCTCCATCAATTAAATAATCGAATGTCAAAATGGTGGACGAATCTGGACAGTTTTCCGGGTCAACTTTGAAACGTCAATTTCCTTTTGATTATTCACCCTCCTTTTGACTCTATTAATTGTTAGGGGGTGAATTTATTTTAGGGGGTGGACCTAAGGCTCTTAATATGCCTATATAAGGAGATGTTGTTGAAGGGAATAGGCATCATATATTTTCCTTTCAATTTTAATTTTCTGCTTTCATTTTGTAATCGTATCGTTAATTTTTCCCATGTAAGTTATTCTTTCACGTTGAGTATCTTAATAAAAGTTTTTATTATTCTTTACTTTTTCTTTTCATTTCCTTAACACGTTGATACCGTTTAATCAAGGTGTGAATTTATTCACACCAACACTTGTGAATTTCTCACACAATAGTGGAGTGTTCATTTTTATTAATGTTTTTCTTCTTCAATTCCACTTCTTTAAGTCGACTTCTTTCTTCCATTGATAGAATAGCTTCTATGGACAGCTAAACATTTATGGTTTGGTCCTATAGAGTTTCATGAGATGGATTGGATGTTATTTCATGTACTTTAATTTTTAAATCTATTTGTTATTTTAATATTTCCATTCGATGAGTTATGTTCTTCTTCATCTTTTCCAAGTTTAATGATGACACATTTTGAGTGCTAGTACGATCTATTTCCTTTGAGTTCTCAGTAAAGTGATCCTCAAAGTTAATTGGTGATTGGCCTTGGAATTGTTTAGGGATTAAATTGGTGAATGATTTGGGAGAATTATCTCATTTTTTGGATGCGTCTTCAATTAATGACATGAAATTTTTAAGAAAAGAAATGCATCCAATCCACCAAAATAAACAACCTAGGATCAACCCATTTTAATTAATTGTTTTAGCTCAAGTAAATTTGGTTTTCTTAATTGTTATTTAAATTAAATACTTAGTTATACAATCAATTCAAACCCAAGTTGGCCACTTCACATCCCAACCTCCATAAAACGTGTGTTTCTAAAGGTTACTTCTTCGGTCCCTGTGGATTCGACTCCTATATATACTTCAACGAATTCTTATACCTGTAGGGTAAATTTGGGTGCAAAAAGTTATTTAGTTGAGTTCCTTGATTTGTTTTTTTATGATATAAATTTATTCTCTACATTTGTGACATATCATTATAGGAATTAGTTAGTTAAACCTATACATACTTTTTTGATATGTATTCAGGATTTTAACTAACCTGTAGGTATGGAGGAATAGATATGATCCTTGGTTAGAACAATGAGGGTTATAAAATTTATGTGGGTATCTCATAGGATATGAATTCCTATATAAATCCCTTATAGGTTCCTTACAACTTCTAATGTCATTTTTATAAACAATTTATCATAGCCATTCAAAAAGTTCATTTGGAATTTTAGAAAAAGGTTGCCTCATAGATGCTTAATGGGTCTGGCTATTGAAGAAATATAGTATGGCTATATGATGGAGGAAATTATAGTTAAAAAATAATTTATGAAAGTGTTTTAACCTAAGTGATTTCCTATAATATCTTTTTTAGTTCAAGTGGTAAACCCGCCCTAGCCTGGAGTCTTAAAGACTGTGCCTTCTCAAGGTAAAGGGGCGTAGAGGAAGATAGTTTGATATGCTCAAGATTTCTAGAACCATCATTGATCACCTTACATGAAACTGGTTCTACCCCATGATATTTAGTAAATGATTAACTTTATCAAGGAAATCATTGACATGGTATTGACTCTTAAGGATATGAGGGTGAAGTTGGATTCCTTTAGGTTTCAGGAAACCACCAATAGTTGTTAGGGATTTCTGGGAATACATGGAATGTATGAGGGGATTACATAAGAGTCTTTAATGTATGTTTTCATTGATTAGATCTTTCCTATAATTCTAAAGTTTTACTAATAATAAGGTTTTATAGAGATTTAATAGGATATGATGTTAGTTTCTACTTACTCTGATGTCTTTGTAGATTTATTATGATTTTATCCCCTTTTAGAAAAGAATGAGGTGTAGAAGAAAATGAATTTTGAGAATACACTTTTCCCTGAACTTATAGATTATGTGATAGAATTAAAACTAATTATATATACTAAGTTAATTCAAAATTAACTTAGTTTTGAGAAAGAGTAGAGGGAGGATAAGATTACAAGTTTTCATTCGGCATATAAGGCATCGATGGTTAGATGTCCTAGTGATGCAGAAAGTGCATCTTCCATTAATAAAAATAGAAAGGTTGAGGAGTTATATAAGGGTGGTGGATATGTATAGAAAATTATGGATTCTTCAACTCCATCTGTTGGAAGAGGTTCTACCATGATCTATGTCTTTGGAGGGAAATGACATTTTAGCATAACGCCTGAGAATCTAGCTAGGAAATGTTATTGGTGTGGAATGGTATTTCAACTTAAGAAATTTTTTTATAATGTTTCATATCCATATTCAAGGAGATCAAGTCAATGTTCTAGAAAGGGTCCTCAGTAGTAGACACATGCACCTCAGAGTCTAGTTACATAGGTGAGCCATGCATCATAGGGGAATGATTATTCTCTAGATGAAGAAGGGATGTACACCATGGATGAAGTTATAGCTATTAGAGGAGAGGTTAATTTTATAGTTAGAGTTTTTTCTTTGATTACCTCCATGCGATCTATTTTTTTTTGGTTTAGTAGCTTCTAATTATTTTATATGGTCTCATGTTGTTGTTGGAATAGATTTACCGATTATGTTATATTCTGAGTTTCCCTCACCTAAAACACCCTTGGGAAAGAGAGTAGACTATCTCAAATAATATTCTATCTGTTAAATAGATTTTCTATATATAAACATCTATGGGACTCCATGATCATATAATTGACTATTTTTGATGTTATGTTCAGAATAGACTGGTTCACCAGTTATTAATCTCTTATCAATTGCTAACAAAGATGTGTGTCTTTTACCATTTATAGAGGAGAGAAGTTTTTTTGATCAATGAGTGGGATTTCAATACTGTAAGTATGGGACCATATATGAACTGTGTCGGATCTATCAAAGTGAAAGTAGAAATATTTTCTCTGACCACATAATAAGTAGTATCCACCTCTCTATTCCCTCTACTGGTAGATCATTCTCATGATGTTTACTAAAATGAATTCTCTAGACCTCCTATAGATAATAGAACTATGTATGATGTTGGGAATATAAATATAACACAATAAATATCAATTACACATTATCTTATGGAACAAATTTATTTGAGAGAATTTAAGGTGAAGTTATAGGAATTGGAGGAAAAGAGCTCTATCATACTGTGAACAACTCCTTGGGGTGATCCAGTTTTATTTTCTATGAAGAATAATGAAAATATAGGTCTTAGTGTGGAATAAAATATACTTATTCTAATAAAAATGAATAACATTTATCCTTTAGGCATGATTAACGATCTATTTTATTAGTTACAATTGGGTTTAATGGTTTTCCAAGATTGATCTTAATTCAAGACACCATTAGTTTCATGTTAGAGAGGATAATATTCCCAAGATAGAATTTTGGATTAGATATAGACTATATGAATATCATGTCATACCTGTTGGGTTAAAAATGATCTTGATGTATTCATGGACCTCATGAACAAGATCTTACATTCATACCTTAACTACTATATTGATGTATTCATTGATGATATCCTGATATATTTTAAGACTTCACATATGAAGCCTAAGAACTTTGAGATTGTATAGAGTACACTTAGAGCGTATCATTTTTATACCAAAATTTCAAAGTTCAACCTTTTTTTTCATGATATTTGATTCCTTGGGCATGTAATTTAGAAAGTGATAATTTCACTAGACCGTAAGAAGGTAAAGGTTTTGATGTCTTTAGAATATCCAAGAAATGTTTTGGAGATTATGATTTCCATTTGGATTATGGGGTAATAATGACATTTAATCTAGTAATTATCATATTTAGAAATACTAATGACAGATCTAACCAATAATGGGATGAATTTTGAGTGGTCTAATCAGTTTGAAGAGGCCTTCATCAAGCTAAAAAGGTGATTGATGAAAGCTCACGTTTTGAATATTTTAGAGCCTTGGATTAGATATGTTATTTAATAAGATGCCTTGAGTGTTGGATTGGGATATATGTTGATATGGTGAGATCATGATGTCATTTTTTGGTACATTAGGTTCAACCTCATTTAAATAACTATACAATGCATGACTTAGATTTATTATTTACAGTTAACTCTCTAAAATGTTATCTATTAAGTGAGTGGATTATTGTCTACATGAACTGAAAGGTAATGTGATAAATATTCTCTTAGAGAGATCTGAATCCGAATCAGAGGAATCGCTGGAGTATCTATAAAATTTTAACTTTGATATGGCCTATTATCTAGGGAAATGTAATTTCATTGAAAATTATCTTAGTAGGAAAATTTCAGAGACATAGGATCTTAGAGAGAAATCTCTCCAGGAGGAATGACATCTGATGATTATGACAGTTAAGTTCCAGGGGGATTAGTTTTAGAATCATAGTGTAATGACATGTGTTACTTTAGTTACCACATCTTTATTAGTGAACCGAATGATTTCTAGTTAATAATCAGATCCAGATTATGTTGTGATGTGGTAATATTTGATAGGGAGTGACCCATTTCTAGGATGGTCCTCAAGTGATGATGTCGTGATTTGTGTTTACGATATATTGGTAGTTCCATATTCCATGGGGTGTGATATGTTGATATAATATCATGATTCAATATGGTAATATCATCAAGTGTTATTGAATATTTACTATTTCATATGATGTTAGTTTTGGTGGTCTGGTATGAAAAAGTCATTTCTAGTTTTGATTTTTTGATTCTTTACCTACTAGTTTATTAAGGTCAAGAATCAGTTTCCAGGTTCTTTTCTTCATCCACCTGTCATTATTTTGTATATTTTTGATAAATGATGATTTAATTTTCAATAGGGTTACTCATGACCTAGAGGATTCATGATGCAATTTCTTTAATAGTTCTTTACCTGGAAAAGGTGGCTTATTTCTTACCAATTTGAGAGACCCTTTTAGTGGATGAGTTTGGAAATTTGTATGGATGGGTGATTTTAAACTGATATATAGTCCCTTTGAGTATTGTGTTATATAGATATGCATGAATAATGTCATAGTTTTGGTAGGGTTTATAGAAGACTTTTGATACCCAAATAAGATTGAGTATAGTCTATCATCTATAGTCTGATGGATAGTCAGAAATGGTGATCTTGATTTTATATTACATAAAATATTCATGAATTTTTCAATTTAGTGGATCTTTTTATAATCATCTATCATGGTTTGATTTTTCATACAATAATACCTTCCATGATTTGTTTTAGATTGATCCTTTTGAGGATCCTTATGGTCAGTTATGTTACTCATCGCTATGTTGGCATTTGGCTAGTGATACTATAGTTTTGGGAGAAATTTTGGTACAGGAGACCTCAGAGAGAGTTCAGTTGATCCAAAATATGTTATTCACCACTCATATAAAACAAATACCATATATAAATAGAAGAAGGTGACTATTTGAGTTTATTAGGGATGACTGAGTTTTCTTCAAGGTGACTCCTCGATTAGGTAATTGATGATTATGGAAGAAAAGAAAGATATATCAATGATTTATTGGATTGTATGAGTGTAACAAACATATTAGGATAGTTTCATAACATTTGAATATTCTTCCATGATATCTAGATATTCATGATGTTTTCTATGTGTCTTGAATCTAGAGGTACATGCTCAATCCTACACATGTGATTGATACTTAGGATGTTGAGTAGGAGACTGATGCATAATTTGTGTAGTGATCATTATATATTATACAACAGAGTGAGAAAGTTTGGTGATGAAATCAATTTCTACTTCTCAAATTCTTGTGGAATCATTTCTAGGTTCAATATGACACTTGGTAGTTGGAATCTAATCTACAAGCTCAATGTCCCATGTTGTTAGAGTACAAACTCAAGAGAAAATTATTGGGGATGAGATGTCTATAGAGGGGTATATTATAAAGGTATAATATTTTTAGGTTACTTATTCATTATATTTATCTATTCTTTATTTTTTTAGTTATTAATATCTTAGGTGAAGTATCAAGAAGCTTATGGTTGGTTTTGGAGGGTTTTAGAGGTAATTAAAGGGGTCTATGGTTGGAACATGGTTATGGGTAACTATGTAGTTATGCCCAAGAAATTTTTTAGTTCTACCGATGAAGCAATGTAGATTGTTTAGTAAGGGTGTTGGATGGATGATAGTTGGTGTACATTTAGTGCTAACCAAGAAACATTCTCAAAAAAATGTCATGACCAAACCATGAGTAGGGTTTTAATTAATCAAAAAATATAAATTTTAAGGAAAAAACTCTTTGAAATCCCTCATTCGTCCTTATAAACTTAAGGATATAGAACCTAGGGACTCTAGTGGTGATTCATGGTGGTTATTATCCCTATATATTCCATATTCCATGGATTTAGATTGTTGAATCATTTTGATTTAAGGTAACATGCTGTTTCTTCCTCCTTTATTCATGTTTATCCTAGATCTCTAATTTCTCTATTGAGTTGAGTCATATATCCATGATATATTGAACAAATATATGTATCCTATAATAATATAATGGATAATTCTTGGTTTTTTTGGATATATTATCAATCTAGATAATTGAAATATCTTCCTTGAGAAGATATAAAACCACCATTGATGACATATATCATTTGGTATGTTGATGTGTATTTTATCTCTTGGCATAAACTCCTTCCCAAATTCCAAATTCTAAAGACCCAATGATTATGGATTGAGTATTGTTTTAGTGGAAATTGTTTTGGGTATTTTACACTAGTATAACTCCTTGGAAGATCTTGAAATTTGTAATCATCTCAATAAGGTTAGCAGGTTCCTACCATCTTGGGCCTTTGTATTGTTTTTTTGGCATATTTAGCTTTTTTATGTTCCTAATGTAGATACACATACATGATAGGTACCTATTTTATATATGGGTATCCCATAAGATATTACTTGGTAAGGATTATGTGTTCCTTGTTATGTCCCTCTTATTATTTAGTTATTTCATAGCCCCTGGAAAGTTTGATAATCCTTGTTTATTTCTTATTGTATTATCCTATACTTATGTATAATCATATAGCCTATGGAAAAACTAATGTTGTCTATTTATCCTTGATATTTTATTCCTATCATGTGATTTTTTAAATATCCAGTGAAACCTATATTTCAATTAACTAGTAGAAAGGCATCCCTAATAGACAAATCTAGTCCCATAGAGTTGGATCTTTGATGAACGAGTCATTAGATGCATCACTAGATATAGGATGGATTGTGATAGATCATATAATTTTGTTATCCCATTGGAATAAATCATTATATACCATTGTAAGATGGTCCATCTTCTAGTATTATGTGTCAAAAAAAATTTCCTTGCATATTTATAGAGTCCATTATTTCAGGTGTGATAAAAATACATTCCATTAAAGGATAACAAGTAGACTTGGGTTATGAGTGTCGATTTATCCCTTAAATTTGGAATTTGAATTTTCATTAAAGGTGTAATAGACTCATATATCATGGTCTAAGACATGTGGAGACTATATAATACATTCTTCTAATATGGAACTGATGAATGTATGGCTAGATATTATGGAAGCTTGGTTAGAACTCAATAACTCAGTACATGGTTGGTTGTGTTCTTGTATTTTTATTCACCTCTTCATCATGAAATTCACCTATTTATACATGTGAACTTATGTTAATGATGAAATGGTGGTGTCCTACTACATTTAGACACACACCATATGTAGGCATATTGTTGCGTGTGAAAACATCATGATCCAGAACAAACACAGGGCCCAGTTCCCAGCAACATGTTATTGAGTATCTCGGTGTTAGGGGATGGATGCGATACTTGGAATGAATATATATATCTATTATAGAAGATTTTATTTATGTAATTATATTTGTAATATTAAACTTATTGGCCTTCCACATTGGGGTTATATTTGATTATTATTTAATGACCAGACATGGAATATGTTATAGTGTAACACCCCAAGCTTCCACAGTACGCTTCCCTTTCAATAATACAGTAGCGTGTGTTGTACGCAACTTCGAGTTCTAACACACACACAACAACCAATCAAACTAGCCATTATGAATAGTAATACCCACTTTTTGAAATTTTATAAATTTTTTCTTTCAAAACAGACTTCATTTTTGGATTCGGAATATCAAAATTAGCCTAGGGTGAAATTTTAGTATTTTTCTGAAAACTTTCAATTTTTGATGAATAGTGAAAAAACACTGAGTCATAGTTTAAAACCAAATTTTTTATTTAAATAATTTTTTATTTTATTTAAATTTAATTAAGGTCAAAATAGATACATAATACCTATATAAGTTCAATGTAATTCATTGGAGTTAGTTTAGAATAATTTTAGATATATAAAATATTTATTGAACTTTTCACCGTCTTTTACCCACCTCCTAGGAGAATTTGGGAATTCATATAAAAATTAATTTTACCACTTCTATGAGTGGAATTTCGAAAATCCGAGAGACAAAGTTAATATAAAGGAGTAAAATGTGGTTCAATGAGATGAAAATAATTTTTAGTGAATAGTAACTTTTTTACTTTTATTTACCACGGTTAAAAGTAAATAGGGTAATTAAGGGTAAAAATGATATTAATATTACCCTAACACATGTCCTAATTCTATTGGAAAAGTGTATCTCGACCAAAAACAACCTTAGGAATAAAATATTATCATTTAGGTCCACTTGGATTCGATTAGGACATTTATTATTATTTAATTCAAAGAAGAGTTAAAAGAGTTAAAATCAATGTTTATTTACTAAAACATTTTTAATATAGGGTTATACATAATATAAATTATATTTTAAATATTAATTAGAAATATAAAAAGATTACCTAAATAATGGTATTTTATTTATAATTTTTAGACATTAAATAATTTAATTTATTTATGACACAATGGTGATGCAGTAATTACCTAATTAATGAAATATTAAAATAATTGATATTATAAATATCAAAATAAATGTAATATGAGACTTTTTATGAATTTAACTAATTTTATAGGTTAATATGACATAGGATTGGTTATATAAATTGTTTTCGAAGTAATACTGCTGTTATGAACTTATCAAAAACAAAATACCCAATAGTGTCAAAAATGACATAAAAGATTTTTTAAAACAAATATTATATTATTAATTGATATTAAATTCCTAAAAATATAAGGTTCAGCCAAGATACTTATATCATTATAGGTGTATCATTAATGGACCACCTGGGGTCTCTTGGAGGTATATAGTAAGTTTATTAACTATATAATAAAAAAATACAAAGTGACATGGTAAGTGTCAAAATAATTAACTAAGAGTTAAAACTAAAAGATAAGGTTAATATAATGACCCAAACCTGTATAAATTCTATTTGTTGAGTGGTTTCGACCCATCCACACATTAAACTTTAAATAATCTACTTTTTATCCATTAGAAACCGAATATGAATTTATTATAAAATAATATTTTTGGCTTTTCCAAAGGTGCCCCTCACCCCTCTTATAAAAGGGCACTCCCCCTTCTCACAAATTCACACATTCAAATCCCATTGGCTTGGAAAAACCCTTCCCAAATAGTCTTTAAACTTCCCTCAATACAACCTAGAGGCCTTAGTTTGATCAGAAAGCCAACCTATGTAGCCCTTTTGATCAAATCAAAAGGAAGAACCCGAAGAAGAGGTAATGTTTTCACCACCCTTTTTCAAGTTCATTTCTTCTTCAACTTCTTCTTCATTTGTTATTCCCATTATAAAATAATAAATCCAGTATCTCCTATATAATGTGATATTATTATAAGTATGGTACAACCATATTCAATATTCTATCCATCCTTTGAATGACATGTCACCATACGTGCATACGTACGGCCTACCGTCTCCACGTCGTGGTGTAATTGTTATTCAATATATTATTATTTATATGGCTATAATAATGATGTGTAATTGATGTAAATAATAAATATAACATGATAATGATTCTATATATATGATATATCATCCAATTATATATTATTTTAATATCAAAACAATGATATTGCCGCTCGTGCGTACGTACGGACTACCGTCTCCATGAACACGATGAGATTCATTCCCCATCGTATCCATTCAAGACTAATTCTCATTTGATGATTAAAAGTAATGTTTAAGAACTTTATATCATTATGGATATGAATAAGGTACAAACTATCCATAAAAAAACTACTTATGTAACAAAACATATAAAATAAAACGAGTAAGTTAACACCCGAAACAATGTTAATTATAAGATATTATTAACAAATCAATGTTAAAAGATCATATATGATATCATAATTATGTACATGGTTCTTTTATAATTTAATAAAAATGTTTTAACTATTATACAGGAGGTTAACATACCATCGACTAAGGAAAAGTACAAGGTAAGGGTTTATTTCACAATCTCTTCATTATCCGAGGCTGTTTATACGCAATTATCTACTCAGACCTCTTTATCATCCACATCCATGTTTCTTAAAAATGTATTTCAATTTTTTTTACTATTTAATATAATATGGGATAAAGTCATTTATACCCTTGTTTGACTTTTTATAAGAGGTTTATAAAGGAATATTTCCGTCATTTTCCAAACAAGGTCCTTTTTAACCTTTTCGACAAAATTAAGGTAAGAATGTTTTTTTAACTTATACGGCGAGTGTGGCTATTTTCCACCGTTATAAAATCTTTAAAGAATCCCTTAAAATATTATAAGGATATTTTCAAAGTAAATGTTTTATTTTATAATTATGTGACTTTTAAATGATTTCAAAAAAGAGATATTTCTCTCAAATAGTTTTGATTTCATCTATGTCAACATCCTTTGATGAATTTTATGCTTATTTGAAGTTGAGTTATTATGAAACAAAACTTCCACATTGTATTGAAGGTTTTGTGATATTTTTGACTGTGGATGTGTTATTTTTATACCATTCATTGTTTATGGAGAAAGTATTTACATTTTGTATGCTAGTTTTAATACGAATGTTTATGTTATGTTTAAACCTGTTCATATGAGGAATGCATTGGACTTAATAAGTGACGGGTGGAGTCCGCTATAGATCCTCGATGCATCGGTGGGTCTCATGAGACAAACTAGTGTCTTGGCACAAGGCCTTGACAAAATATTATTTGTACTCTTGGCACGAGGCCTTGACTACGTGGTTATGATAGTCTGACATTATGCATTCCATCATTATGAAAGTGGTTATTGATATTTCATGTGATTATTCGACTAGTAGAATATCCATGTGAATAAGTAAATGGAATTATTTCATTTTATCTTTTCCATATTATGCTGAAGTTCAAGTTTAAAAGTCCATTGTTTTAGATATACATTGCCTTAAATGTTTATGTTTATTTATGAATGTTTCTGCTATATTGTTATCCTTACTGAGCATCTGAGCTCACCCCTTTCAATGTTTTATTTTTCCGAGGATGTGAAGAAGTAATTTATGAATGACCTACAGGGATAATATGAGGGGATATGAATACAAGATTTTTTTGTAGTAGTTTTTACTTTATGATGTAATGTAAACTTTATGAATGTATCTAGTTATTCCAAGGCTACTAAACTAATCGGTCTTTCGAGACTTGATCTTTCTTGTTATAATGCCAATGATATGTAATAATGCACCGACTCTAGGTAACTGGGGTTGGGGCGTTTCAGTTGGTATCAGAGGGAGGTTTAGTAAAAACCTTGGAAGCTAGATTTAGATAAACTCTGATTAGAGCACATAGATTTAAGATGGACTTTGAGGATTAGTATAGAAGAACTTCCTAAAATTTTGGTATTGTAGAGATTTTGTGAGTTTTCCGAGAAATACATCCCTATCTAGATACAAGCAGGTAGAGGTGGATCTAGAACAGATGTACCTAGGGGTAAAACCCGAAAACACCGCTTTGATCAAGACTCGAACGGGAACTGGTGCACGACAACGGGCCTTGCTGCACTCTTGGTTACGACACCCCTGGGGATATGCTTAGGATAACTCTCATTTTCTTTAAAAAGCATTATGAAGGGTTTATGAGTATATATGTCCCCAAAGAAAACATTTTTATGATTATGGATTATATCCATAAATAGTTCAATTTATGTTAAGTGTTTTATAAGTATGGAATTATGTATTTTGATTCATAAACTGATCTAGTTTATGCCATTGTTTAGAAATGGCACCTAGTGGAAGAAATGGAAACTGTATCAATGCACGCACTCCATGTAGGGATTTCCCTACTGCTCAAGATAATTATAGTGGAGCTGGTGATGCAACTGGTACTGATCAACTAATCACCATACTGGGACAACTCACTCAGGTTATGAATAATAACTTTACCCATATGGATCACCCCGATCCACAACATGGAGGATCAATGTTAGATCGCATCCTAAGGCAGAAACCACCAACATTCAATGGGAGTACAAATCCATTAGTAGCCGAGCAATGGATAAGTTCCCTAGAGAAAATATTTCAGGCTTTGGGGAGTAGTGAAAGGGAAAAAGTTGTCATAGAAGTTTATCGCCTCACTGGAGATGCTGATCAATGGTGGTCATTGATTCAAAACACGAAGGAAGATGATGAAGTATCAAATATGGAATGGAGGGAGTTCAAAGATCTATTTTTAGAAAAATAATTTCCTCGTGACCATCGATCAGATATGGAAAGGCAATTTCTGAGTCTGAGACAAAAGGAGGATGAGAATGTTGCAAAATATGAGGATAACTTTACGAGGTTAGCAAGGTATGCTGGAGATTATATATGTAACCCAAGAAGAAAGATTGATTGTTTCTTTGATGGGTTAAAACCATTTCTATGTCGAGCATTAGTCTCACAATCCTTCTCATCGTACGAAGACATTGTCTCATGTGCTATTAAGACAGAAAAGGAATTCTCTAAGTCTTATGACTTTAAAGCAAAGAAAGAGAAAAATAGATATAATGATCAATCTGGGAATGGAAATAAGGGGAATAAGGGAAAGGCTGAATATCCATCCTGTGGTAAATGTGGGAAGAAACACCCCGGTACTTGCTTAAAAGGAATGGGAGTATGTTACAAGTGTGGTGAAAAAAGCCACTAAGCTCGTGATTGCAAGGGGAAGAAGGAAGCTACCGATGTCCAATTCTACAATTGCAGGGAGATGGGACATTATGCAAATGAATGTCCTAAGCGTCAGGGGAACATACCTCAGAAAAGGCCAAGGGATCAACGCCAAGCTTATGCTATCACTACTGCTGAGGTAGAAGCTCCGAAAGGCGTAGTGGTAGGTAATTTAATGGTTTCCTCATGTTTAGAAAATGCATTATTTGATTCTGGATCATCGCATTGTTTCATATTTTACCAGTTTTCTAAGAAAATTAGATATTTCCAATTTTATTTAACAAGGGAGTTTTCAGTTAAAACTCTTAAGGAAAGTATCATTACAAAAAAGTTTTGTGAATCAGTCCCCATTAGAGCACATAAATGTTATTTATCCACTGATCTCATCGTCATACATATGATAATGTTTGATATAATCCTTGGTATGTATTGGCTTTCAGACCGTGATGGGAAGATTTATTTTAAGAAGAAGGAGGTTAGGATTTTTGATGATGATGATAAGGAACACTTTATCTTTAGGGCGGAATAATCACCACCTAATTCTTATCTTGATCCACCCCCAGTAGCTCAACTAAATTCAATTATTGGGGAGGAAGAGAATGAATTGACTGTGGGTGAGGAAAGGAATTTTCAAATAGAGGATTTACCTATTGTGAATGAATACGTCGATGTGTTTTCGGACGATTTACCTGGACATCCTCCAGAACGAGAAGTTGAGTTTTCCATTGATTTAATTCTTGGATCAAGGCCTATATCAAAGACCCCTTATAGAATTTCCATTGTGGAATTAGTTGAACTAAAGAAACAACTAGAGGAATTGAGTAATAAGGGATTTATTCGACCTAGTATTTCTCCATGGGGAGCCCCTGTTCTTTTTGTTAAAAAGAAAGATGGATCTATGAGGTTATGTATCGACTATAGGGAGATCAATGCTATAACAATAAAGAACAAGTATCCCCTACCTCGCATTGATGATTTATTTGACCAACTGCAAGGAGCTCAATACTTTTCAAAGATTGACCTTCGACCTGGATACCATCAGTTGTGTGTGAAGAAGGAAGACATTCTGAACACAGCATTTCGAAAAAGGTACGGGAATTATGAGTTTACGGTAATGCCTTTTGGGATGACTAATTCACCCTCTGTATTCATGGATATAATGAATAGAGTTTTCAAGGAATATCTCGATGATTTTGTGGTGGTATTTATTGATTATATCTTGGTATAATCCAAAATCTATGAATATCATGAAAATCACTTGCACATTATCCTGAAGACTCTGAGAAGACATGAATTATATGGGAAGTTTAGAAAGTGTGAATTCTGGCTTCAGAAGATTTCTTTTCTTGGCCATATTGTCTCTAAATATGGAATCTCTGTTGATCCTTCTAAGACCAAGGCAATCCAAGAATGGCCAAAACCTATGAGTATAACTGAGGTACGTAGTTTTATTGGTTTAGTAGGTTATTATCGACGTTTCGTCCAGAATTTTGCCCGGTTGGCTAACCCATTAACAAATATCACATGTAAAGGGGTCAAATTTGTTTGGACAAAAGAGTGTGAAGAATGTTTCGAATAACTGAAGAGAAGATTAGTCAATGCTCTTATATTGACTCTACCATCGGGGAATGATGGGTTCATTGTTTATAGTGATGCATCGAAGAAAGGACTTGGTTGTGTCCTTATGAAGAATGATAGGGTTATGGCCTATGCATCACGACAGTTGAAAATTCATGAGCAAAAATATCGTACTCATGATCTCGAGTTAGCAGTTGTGATCTTTGCTTTGAAGATATGGAGGAACAACCTCTATGGTAAAAATGTGAGATTTATACTGATCAAAAGAGTTTGAAGTATATTTTCTCACAAAAATAACTCAACATGAGGCAAAGGAGATGGCTTGAACTAATCAAGTATTATGATTGCATGATACAATACCACCCGGGGAAGGAAAATAAGGTGGAAGATGCTTTGAGCAGAAAAGAACATGGAGTTTTGATCATGATGAGAATTGAAAGGGATCCTATTTTCATGAATCTAGTGAAGATGGATATGGGAATTACCATGGAAGGTGAAACGTCAATACTTTTTCAAATGGTTTCCAAACCATCTTTTCTAGAAAGGATAAAGAGTTCTCAGACCGGTGATGAAGAGTTTTAAAAGAAGATTAAAGCTGTGAATGATGGGAGATTGAATGTCTTTGGGTATGAATATGGAATTTTGAAATTTGGGAAGAGACTTTGTGTTCCCAATAAACCTGATCTAAAAATGGAATTTTTGGATGATTCTCATAGTTACAATTTCTCTATATACCCTGGGAGCACCAAAATGTATAGAGACTTGAAGAAACATTTTTGGTGAGACAACATGAAGAGGGAGATTGCTGATTTTGTGTCAAGAGGTATGGTTTTTCAACAAGTGAAAGCTGGAAGGCAACAGCCTGGAGGAGTCATGCAACCTCTTCCCATACCGAAATGGAAATGGGATAATATTATGATGGACTTTTTCATGGGGCTACCAAAGGCTATTAGAAGGAATGATGCAATATGGGTTATTGTTGATCGTCTTACCAAGTCAGCAAATTTTCTTGCTATAAGAGAAGATATACCATTGGAAAGTCTAGCAATACTATATATTAATGAAGTGGTGAGACTTCATGGAGTACCCTTATCAATTGTTTCTGATCGTGATCCCTGTTTTACTTCAAGATTCTGGAAGAGTCTTCAGAAATCCACAGATACTGAACTTCAATTGAGCACTGCCTACCACCCTCAAACAGATGGACAATCAGAACGGACTATTAAAACCTTAGAAGACATGTTGAGATCCTGCTCACTTGACTTTCAGGGTATATGGGATCAATAATTACCTCTGGTAGAATTTTCTATAACAATAGCTTCCATTTGAGTATTCATATGGCACCATATGAAGCGTTATATGGAAAGAGATGTCGCACACCGACCAGTTGGGATGAAGTTGGTGAAAGAAAACATGTAGGTCTAGAACTGGTGGAGGAAATGATGGAAAAGGTGAAGGTAATCCAAAATCACATCAAAGAAGCTCAATGTAGGCAGAAGAGCTATGCCGATAACCGAAGGAAGGATTTGGAATTTCAAGTAGGAGATCATTTTTTTTGAAGGTATCTCCATGGAAGGGAATTATACGTTTCGGTAAGAAGGGTAAGTTGAGTCCCAGGTACATCCGACCTTTCAAAATTCTAGAACGAATTGGGGCTATAGCTTACCTTTTGGAAATGCCGCCAAGTCTCTCCAAAGTTCACGATGTGTTCCACGTATCACTGTTGAGGAAATAAATGCCTGACCCAACGCATGTACTCACTTACGAGGAATTAGAACTGGAACCCAATCTATCTTATTGCGAAGAGACCATCAGGATTCTTGATACTAGAGAACAAGTGATGAGAAACCAGACGACTCGTCTGGTAAAAGTTCTATGGAGAAACCATAAGATGGAAGAGGCAACATGGGAACCCGAGGAAGTTATGATGAAGAATCACCCGAGTCTTTTTATATAGTAATTTTCTAGAAATTTCAAGGACGAAATTATTTGAAAGAGGGGAGAATGTAACACCCCAAGCTTCCACTTTACGCTTCCCTTTCAATAATACAGTAGCGTGTGTTGTACGCAACTTCGTGTTCTAACACACACACAACACAACAAATCAAACTAGCCGTTATGAATAGTAATACTTACTTTTTGAAATTTTATAAATTTTTTCCTTCAAAATGGACTTCATTTTTGGATTCGAAATATCGAAATTAGCCTAGGGTGAAATTTTGGTGTTTTTCTGAAAACTTTCAATTTTTGATGAATAGTGAAAAAATACAAAGTTATAGTTTAAAACCGAATATTTTATTTAAATAATTTTTTATTTTATTTAAATTTAATTATGTTCAAAATAGATACGCAATACCTATATAAGTTAAATGTAATTCATTGGAGTTAGTTTGGAATAATTTTAGATATATAAAAATTTTATTGAACTTTTCACCGTCTTTTACCCACCTCCTAGGAGAATTTGGAAATTCACATAAAACTTAATTTTACCACTTCTGTGAGTGGAATTTCGAAAATCCGAGAGACACGGTTAATATCAAGGAGTAAAATTTGGTTCAATGAGATGAAAATAATTTTTGGTGAATAGTAACTTTTTACTTTTATTTACCACGGTTAAAAGTAAATAGGGTAATTAAGGGTAAAAATGATATTAATATTACCCTAACACATGTCCTAATTCTATTGGAAAAGTTTATCTTGACTAAAAACAACCTTAGGAATAAAATATTATAATTTAGGTCCTCTTGGATTAGATTAGGACATTTATTATTATTTAATTCAAAGAAGAGTTAAAAGAGTAAAAATCAAAGTTTATTTACTAATTTTTTTTTAATATAGGGTTATACAAAAGATAAATTCGATTTTAAATCATCATTAGAAATATAAAGAGATTTCCTAAATAATGGTATTTTATTTATAATTTTTATACATTAAATAATATAATTTATTTATGACACAATGGTGATGCAGTAATTACCTAATTAATGAAATATTAAAATAATTGATATTATAAATATCAAAATAAATGTTATTTGAGACTTTTTATGAATTACACTAATTTTATAGGATCATATGAAATATTATTATTGGTTATATAAATTTGTTTCAAAGTAATAATGTTGTTATGAACTTATCAAAAACAAAATACCCAATAGTGTCAAAATTGACATAAAAGAGTTTTTAAAACAAATATTATATTACTAATTGATATTAAATTACTAAAAATATAATATTTGGGCAAGAGACTTATATAATGATAGGTGTATCATTAATGGACCACTTTGGGGTCGCTTGGAGGTATATAGTAAGTTTATTAACTATATAATATAAAAATACAAAGTGACATGGTAAGTGTCAAACTAATTAACTAAGAGTTAAAACTAAAGGATAAGGTTAATATAATGACCCAAACCTGTCTAAATTATATTGGTTGAGTGGTTTTATACCCATATCCACATTAAATTTAAATAATTCACTTTAGATTCATTAGAGACCGAATATGAATTTATTATAAAATAATATTTTTAGCTTTTCCAAAGGTGCCCCTCAGCCCTCTTATAAAAGGGAACCCCCCCTTATCACTAATTCACACATCAAAAGCCCCTTTTCTCGGCCAAAACCTTCCCAAAATACTCTCTAAACTTCACTCAGTACAACCTAGAGGCCTTAGTTTGATCAGAAAGACAACCTAAAAAACCCTTTTGATCAAATCAAAAGGTAGAACCCGAAGAAGTGGTAATGTTTTCACCACCCTTTTTCAAGTTCATTTCTTCTTCAACTTCTTCTTTCTTTGTTATTCCCATTATAAAATAATAAATCCAGTATCTACTATATAATGTGATATTATTATAAATATGGTACAACCATATTCAGTATTCTATCCATCCTTTGAATGACATGTCACCATACGTGCGTACGTACGGCCTACCGTCTCTACATCGTGGTGTAATTATTATTCAATATATTAATATTTAGATGGGTATAATAATGATGTGTAATTCATGTAAATAAAAAATATAACATGATAATGATTCATTATATATGATATATCATCAAATTATATATTATTTTAATATCAAAAGAATGATATTGTTCCTCATGCGTACGTACGGACTACCGTCTCCACGAACGCGATGAGATTCATTCCCCATCGTATCCATTCAAGACTAATTATCATATGCTGATTAAAAGTAATGTTTAAGAACTTTATATCATTATGGATATGAATAAGGTACAACTTATCCATAACAAACACAACTTATGTAACAAAACATATAAAAGAAAACGAGTAAGTTAACACCTGAAACAATGATAATACTAAGATATTATTAACAAATTAATGTTAAAAGATCATATATGATATAATAATTTTGTATATGGTTCTTTTATAATTTAATAACAATCTTTTAACTATTATAATGGAGGTGAACATACCATCTACTAAGGAAAAGTACAAGGTAAGGGTTTATTTCACAATCTCTTCATTATCCGAGGTTGTTTATAAGCAATTATCTACTGGGACCTCTTTATCATCCACATCCATGTTTCTTAAAATTGTATTTCAATTTTTTTTACTATTTACTATAATATGGGTTAAAGTCATTTATACCCTTGTTTGAATTTTTATAAGATGTTTATAAATGAATCTTTCCATCGTTTTCCAAAAAAGGTCATTTTTAAACATTTTTGACAAAATTAAGGTAAACATGTTTTTTTTAACTTATACGGCGGGTGTGGCTATTTTCTGCCATTATAAAATCTTCATAGATTCCCTTACAAGCTTATAAGGATATTTTCAAAGTAAATGTTTTATTTTATAATTATGTGACTTTTAAATGATTTCAAAAAAGAGATATTTCTCTCAAATAGTTTTGATTTCATCTATGTTAACATCCTTTGATGAATTTTAAGCTTATTTGAAGTTGAGTTATTATGAAACAAAACTTCCACATTGTATTGAAGGTTTTGTGATATTTTTGACTATGTATGTGTTATTTTTAGACCATTCATGGTTTAGGGAGAAAGTATTTACATTTCATTTGCTAGTTTTAATACGAATGTTTATGTTATGTTTAAAACTGTTCATATGAGGAATGTATTGGACTTAATAAGTGACGGGTGGAGCCCGCTATAGCTCCTCGATGCATTGGTAGGTCTCATGAGACAAACTAGTGTCTTGGAACAAGGCCTTGACAAAATATTATTTGTAGTCTTGGAACGAGGCCTTGACTATGTGGTTATGATAGTCTGGCATTATGCATTCTATCATTATGAAAGTGGTTATTGATATTTGATGTGATTATTCAACTAGTAGAATTTCCATGTGAATAAGTAAATGGAATTATTTCATTTTATCTTTCCCATATTATGTTGAAGTTAAAGTTTAAAAGGCTTTTGTTTTATCTATACATTACCTTAAATGTTTATGTTTATTTATGAATGTTACCGCTATATTTTTATCAAGACTGAGCATCTGAGCTCACCCCTTTCAATGTTTTATTTTTCCCAGGATGTGAAGAAGTAATTTATGAATGACCTACAGCGATAATATGAGGGGATATGAAGACAAGATTTTTTTGTAGTAGTTTTCAATTTATGATATAATGTAAACTTTATGAATGTATCTAATTATTCTAAGGCTACCAAACTAATCGGTCTTTCGAGACTTGATCTTTATTGTGATCATGCCAATGATATGTAATAATACAGAGACTCTAGGTAACTAGGGTCGGGGTGTTACATATAGTGTTATGTTAATGTTATTTTACATTGTGATATTCAGTTAAATTATGTTACGTTTTTTCATTATAGAGTATTTCAATGATTACCTATATTATAGTATCCGCATGTCACTTTTAAACCATCTCGGCTAGTTGAGATCCTCTTGCATATGGGGATGCATGCATGAGGTGATGTGTCACTTCAACTCAAACCCAGTGATTCAAGACATAATGTTACAAGGAGTGACTAGTAGATATTCTAGATCTAAGATAAAATGTTTTTTTGAAAAATAACAGTAACTTATTAAAATTTTTATGATAATCCCATAAATTTTAGGAAGCTACATGGAAACCTAAGGATGTGATGGGGAAGATTTATAATTAGTTTTTTCTATTACTGTGATATAATTTTGTGATAGAAATTATTATAAGGGTTAATAATGTAACAACATAATATTTTATGATATATTTATATTTAAATAACTTTTTTCCTTGATAGCTTTAATTATACTTAACGCCGAGTTTAAAAAAACTATGAAACACTATTAAAATATTATTACCATTTAATGTGATAGATATCATCAATCCATTGGATTAGTGGGTATAAATATGGCTGACTAAATTATAAAAATATATATTTTAAAAAATTATTAAAATTAATTAAATGGTTATAAATTGGTTATAAATAAAAATAAAAGTATTTGAATGTAAAAATAGATATATTTTTAAAAATACATTTTTATACGCGCAATGTGTTTTTATCATAATAAATTAAATTAATCCATATTTGGGAATGATTTTAATTAAATATGTAGATATTATATTTAATAAAATATCTAACATTCATCTAATGGTTTTTAAAAGGAATGGGATAAGAACAAATACAATTTTAATCATAAAATATCATTTTTTCCCAAAAAATGGGATTTATTGCCTTTTTTGAAATTATAATAATATGAATTTATAACACTTATATAAATTTAACCATTTAAATTTTAATATCTATTTATAATAATAATAATTAATATAACTTAATATGGTTAAATTTATTTTTATCATTATTAACAATAAACGAGGTAAAAAATCATTATTATTATAATGGTTAAAATGGTTTAACGAAGTGTTAAATTAAACATATAAGGGTTAAAATTAAATAAAATTATCTAAATAATATTGGATTATTATATTTAAATCCCATATCATCCAATATTTTTTATTCATCCAATTTTAATCCTCTTTCTCATTAGTGTGACATTATTCTATTTTAATATTTGTATAATTATAGGTGTGTCACTCCTTGAACTTATAAGAGGGAACCTCCTACTCTATCTTGTCTAAAACACTTGAAATATTTACCATGAGAAATATCTTCCTAATACTATATTAAAATCCATATACATTACCTTTACATGTTTTTTATTCTCTAAATAATCATCGAAGAAGCCTTAAGTTGCTCTTAAAAGGAGGATACCCGAAGAAAGGGAATATGTTCTTGTTGATCTTTTTTATGTTTGATTCTGCTTAAAACATCCCTAAATGTTATATAAACATATAAAATAATTTACTAATAATATTAACAATACATATATTGTTTTAATGGTATACAAAATTTTCTATCTCCTTTCAATAAATTGTAAAATAAAAGCATCACTTGTACATACATGTGGACTACCACCTCTATGAAAATATGTGATCCATTTTTCATTTCATGTTATTATATATGATATATATGATATAATTAGGATTCTATATATTTAACTTATTATATTCTTTTCATTCATTCCATCTATCAAATAATGAAACCATTACCCATGCATATGTGTGGACAACTATCTCCTTGAACAGATGTAAATCATATTTCACTACCACTTTTTATGAATGGTGATACAAGTATATATAATGAAAAACAAAATATTCATGAAAATATTCATACTTATTAGATGATTAAACCGTGACCAATGTTCTAGAACCAAAACTGTCTAACCAAAACATGCGTTGAAAAAAACTAATCCTCATCCAAACATTAATTTTAATAAATAAACTATTAATAAAAGGGTAATTAGTAATTATAAAGTAATGATAAATAGTAAGTTATGTATTAATATTATTTTGAAAAAAAAAATATAATAAAAATATATTTATTATATAGGATGTCTGAATTTTTATAAAGAAACAAAAGACTTCAGGTATGGGTTTATGTAACAATCTCATTTCATTTTAAGATTATCTGTGCTAAATTACCATTATGGTAAATGATATGTAATTTATACTTAAAATACCACATGTTTTATTATATTTTTTTATTCCAAGAATTTTTAGTTAATAGAACCATTTCAGTACTTTGGTACTTAAAATGGTTGATAAAATGTTTTTAAGAATATCTGACCTTATGTCCACATAAATCAATGAATATTTTATTCTACTTAAATTTTCTTAAAAAAGTTTTCATAAATGTTGTTTTTCAATTATAAAATTATTTAGTCATTCCATTTTAAACCACACATTAATTTTTTTAAAGTACTAAAAAGGATAATTTACAATGGTTTTCAAACCTGTTATTTATTACTTTTTACAATGTATGAATGAAATAATTATTTTCACATTTAATACAAGAACGAGTTTTCTCACCTTCAGGATAATTCATGGTATTTAAGTTTAATTTAATTTTTTTCCATGGTTATTTTCAAATAAAAAAATTTCCACAATATTCTTACAAAATTGTTTTTAAATATATATATTGAAGAGGGTATTTCCCCTAATTTCAAAGAAATTATCAAATTCTCTTCTAAATGTATCCTTTATATATTTCAACATCCATTAAGAAAGGTTATACTTACCTAGAGATATGATATTATAATGAAATCCATTTTAATTCTCTGGATGTATTATTTTTATGATGATTTAAGGATGGTTCTATGAAACTCATTTCTTTCACATGGGTTAAAAATGTTATGATGAATTATTTATGAAACATGTTTTCTTTCAATGGGTTACTCTATAATGAAATGATGAATATTTTTATAATATTATGTCACAAATATGTACGGTTTTCATTATGTGATGTGGGGTCCTTGAGTTATATATCCCTCTTACTCCTTGGGTAATGATCTATATCTCATGAGATAACATGGATATTACTGGGGAGTGAAACAATTCGGTAAGGGACTCTTTCCAAAATGATAGTCTTAGGATTAAACCTTTACTTACTAAATAATGGAATAGGGAGTGAACCCATTCAACTATGATAGTCTTGGAAGTTATCCTTCACTAAGGAAATGATTTTATATTCTTATGTATATGAAACAAACCATTGTCCTATGCTTTTGATATTTTCTCTTGGTACATGGTTTATTTTTTATGATATTTAATCTTTAAATGATTGGGTATAAATTTCATAATTTATGATCAGGTTGTGATACCCTTATTATTATCTTATGCTCACCGATGATAATTGATTGATTTCCCATATGTTTACCCTTACTAAGAATTTGACCTCACCATTTATAATGTTTTATTTCCCCATGTAATAAACAACGATTTTATGTTTTTCATTTCTAAGAAGTGTAATATGTGAGAAGAATATTATGAGATATTTTGATGACATTTAATGAAAGAAGATAATTATGTAACAATTCTCCATGGACACTAAGCATTTATAGTTCTGTGTATGTGTAAATGCATTATGTATTGAATAATAATCTAAAATGATGTAATATTTATTTATGTTTTACTCATGTACACTTAAAGGCTACACAAGTTGATTCACTATAATTTTTATGGCCTAATGAGTAATAATTTTACAAATACATATAATTGTTTCATTACTTTTACTGATGAATTTACTTGAATGAAACATGTGATGCTCAAATTGAAAAAAATTAACCATCTTTAATATCCAATGATTTTATATGATATATTAAAAAAATGGCCTATAATTAATATTAATAAATATAATAATGGTGTAGATTATTCAAAAGGGTTGTTTTTATAATATCTTGAGAATCCCGAAATACAATATGGTATCAGTTCTTTATATACTCCTGAACAAATAAAGATGTATAATAGAATAATTAAATATTAGTAGGTGTAAAAATATTTATTTTAACATATCATGATACATTAAAGAACTTCTAGAGGAAAGTGATATCAATAATTGATCATGTTGAAAATGGATTTTTCTTGAATATAATTTAATACATGAAATTAAATGGAATGTCATTTAAAAAAAATTAAAAATGGGATCATTTTTGTGTCTTTAAATGTCCATATTTGGACTATGTTAAAATTGGAACTTTGGAAAATTTTATGTGAGATTGGTTAATTTGATAATCCCTTGTTCCACACAAAATTAAAGATCATATATATGAGATAAAAAAATTGGGAAATAACATTGGAGGATATGATGTTATGTTCATTGAAGATTCTAATCATGAAAAAAAATTACTATTGATGTTAACATTTAAGAGATGTAAGATATAAATTCAAGACAAAATGATGATCATGATTATAATGATGTTGATTAGTATATTTTGGTGATAGGACTGATCTTGGTAAGACTAAAATGGAGAATTTTAGATTTGGAAAACATGAGGATAATAAAAATGTCATTAAAAATATAAATGAACATGTGAAAAAATTAAAAAAGATTAGTATAATAAATCATAATACTTCAAATTATGAAATTTTACATTTTGGTATTTGTGAATTTTGAAGAAACGTTTAGTAGATTTTCACCCAAGTGGTTAAATAATAATTTTACCAAGTAAATAACCCTTAAAAGTTTCAAACAGTTTTATTGATCTCATAATGGGGCATTTTCCCTAATATTTTTGTATTCCATTAATCATAATATTTTATTTAATTGTGATGCATTGACTAATTAAATAACCATTTTTTTATAATTTCATATGTTCCATTGTTATAAAATTAAATAAAACGAGTTTCACCATGCAATATGATTCTAGAAACTTTTTATGATCACACCATTGACCTCATAATGTAAAATTTACCTTAATATATCATTTTTTGGTCATTTAGAGGACGTTCAATCACCATAAGTTTTTAAATCTTATTAAATCATTAAATATAACACAATGTGTTTATTTAATATTCTCTTAAATTGTAGTTTTGGATGATGAAACATCAATATAGAATTACAAAATATGTAGTGTTTCAATTATTAATGACCTAATTGGATGTATGGATTCATTCCTAACCTGGGTTATTTTAGTGTTTTTTAGGTGTTTCCCCCTTTTCCTTATTTTTCATACACTACTCATGGATGAAATTCTAGAGGATTTAACTAGATTTTATGAATATTTACATGTGTTTGAGTAAACACCACTATAAATTATCATTCATTTCATATTAATTATTATAATATAATTATATTACATAGTAATAATATAGTTATTTTAATAATAATAATAATAATATTTATTTTATAATTATTAATATTTTTATGTTCTTAAAATTGGAGGTGGTCAGTGATAAGAAATCACCCTTCACAATCAAATATTTTAGTATGATAGATATGGGTCTCCTTATGAAATAAATGAATCAACTATTGACCATATTCCTCAATGATAACTATTAGTTGAAATCGAGTCACCTATGACGAATTCACCATCCCCGGGGAAGGTTGTGAATCTATAGAAGGAATATTTTAGGAAGAAGAAATTGTGATAATATTTAGATCCAACAACCATATAATATATGAGTTGAGTAACAAAAGGGGCCACTTAATAGTTAATAAGGAATTTAGAGGTTGTGGGTCAACACAAGATATGAGAAACTTTTATATAAAACATACTATTTTTTTTTGAAACAACTATAGAATTTTTCTAGATTGGAAACAAAAATTTGAAAGTAGTTGGTGGTTGTATAAAGATATTTTAGTGTAGATGAAAACCAAAACCAAGCCATCGAATACTATGATTTTTCATAAATAAAATCTTAGATTCTTTAAATTTTATTGTAATTTTTTATCCTATATATTTTATACATTAAATAATTAAAAGTTCTAAACCCTTTCTCTACTGGATTTAGGAAAACATTGAAGGACCAAATTAAATCATTATGTTCTTCTAATTTTTCATTTAATTTCAATAGAATTTTCCTGGGAAGGGGAAGTCAATGAAGAAATAAATTTGTAGTTTTTTGGTCTAATAGTCATAAAAAAGATTGGTTGAGTAATAAATGGGGTTTCTTAGCAGCAACTGAGGTGTATAGGATTTGTGGGGTCCATTGAAAATTAGGAAAGCGTTTAGAGAAGAAGTGTTATTATTAGTAAAAAACATCTATAAAATATTCTTAAGATTGAAACCTCATTCATGGAATTAGTCAAATAAAGGAGGGGTCCTTAAGGGTTGATGAAAAACCAAAACGAACCCTTTAAATAATTCAATTTAATCCATAAAATCTAATATACTTGTCCTATAATTGTAATATGTAATCTATCAATGTTTATCAAGAAAATAAATAGAAGTCCATCTCTTAATCTTCTATGGATGTAGAAATACATTTTCAAACAACATTAAATTCTAAAATTAATCTCATTTTTAATTTTTCTAATTTTTGTTTCACTATTTATAGTTTTTATCTCCCAAAAAAGTGATATCTAATCAACCAGTATTGGACCAGTGAAGTGTACAACAATTTTTTAGATAGTCTGAAAATTTAGGGTGGTTAGAATCTATTTTTTAAATTAGATTCAAAAAGTCCAAATAAAGAAAATTAAATTTTTCTAAATGAAATAATAAATATATCTAAAATTATCACTATATATATGGTCAAATTTTGGGTTAACTCTGTAGTGATATAATACCCTCTTTCTATAGAAGATGATATTATTCACTTCATCGACGAATTTCATGTGAATTCTCCAATTGAATTTCTAACATGCCACATCAGTTCCATGTAAACAGTAAATATTGACCATTGATATTATTTTTACCACAACATGGTCAATTGGAGTTTATATTAAACGACACATGATTCTACTACAACTACATAAACCATTACAAACACATTAATACGTTTAGTTTTTTAAGATTCAAACTGCATAAATAGGGGATTATAATGATAAAACTATGAAGATTATCTCTATTTATTATGCTATATAGAAAACAAAAAATGGAATATATTATATATGATAAATATTTTTTTAATCTCATTGTAGATACCACTAATCACATTTCTGTAAAATCATAAGAATCTTCAACAAGTGGCCTATCCAGTTAGAAGACATGAACCCGTACCATTCTAGTTGATGTGGAGTTGGTTATTCAAAATAGGTACTATAATCCTAAAATTAGGAAATGGATTATAAGGAGTATCCTAAAAAAATTTCATTGATCATGATTCTTTTATTCATTATAGAAAATTTGAAAAAATATACAAAATGATAACCTCAAAAAATAATTTCAACCCGATACGTCGTCTTGCCAACCAAAAGTACATGGATGGGGAAAATGTATCAAATAAAATGAGTGAGTCACAAGGTATTATTGATAAATTTAACTCAAGGTAAATGATTGTTGATTATTAGTTGAAGGAACTATTGATGTTCAACTACTTACTAAAGATATAGCACTCACTGGTCATGTGAGTCATTAATTTATCACTACATAAAAATCCTTCCATTTAAATGATCAAAGATATAATACTGAATGAATAATATAGTGGGATAGATGAGGGATGTACCCCTAATTAATAAGCTATTATCACTCAAATAAAAGGGAAGGGAAGATGAAATAGAAGAAAACTACACCAAAATCTCTATTTTGTGACGGTTTTTTTGGCATTTATCAGTGGTTTAAACTACCGCTAAATTGTTTCACTATGGTTTCACAAAACATTTCATGAAATTGTGTGTCACTAATCATTTCATGGTGTAAAAAAATGTGAATAATTTAGTGACATATTTTAACTATTAAAATCATTTAGCATCACTTCAAGCCACCACTAAATCATTTCACAGTGGGTTTTATTTTTTTTAAATTATTTATTTATTATTTATTAGTTAGTTTTTAGTTTTTATATTATAATAATTATTTATTTATTATTTGTTATTTATTTATTTATTATTTATTTTTATTATTAATTAATTAATTAATTAATTAATTATTTATTTATTTGTTATTTTTATTATTATTTATTATTCTTTACTTATTTGTTTTTTAATTTATTTCTATTATTTATTATTTATTTATTATTTATTATTTATTATATATTTATTGATTGAACGGTATTTATATAGAGAGATATTTACCCTCATTGGATGCCCGATTATTTTCCACAGGTTCATGTTATGATTATTGATGGATTTATGTAAATTTTCTTTATGCAGAGCACATAAACTTAGGAATATAAAGAGTGCATCATGATTATGCACTAATAACTTGGGTATAATTAATATTTAGATATGCCATCTTCATGATACCTTTGAAACATGCCTTAGTAAGGTATTATGATACATTGGTCAAAAGTATTGCTATTATATTTTAATACACCTTATTGATGATCTTTGATGATATGTTTATGAATGTCTAATTTTTATGTTGTTTCCAAATTTATATGTTATTACTATTGTACTTATGATGGAATATTTTATGTTGTTTCCACATTCCTACGATTCCATGATTTTATGATTTATTTTTACAAATTACATGCTTCCATGTGAGTGTGTTTGATTATAACCTTTTTTTGTTATCATTATATTCTTCTTAACTCTCATATATTGTTTTTAATCCTGATATTCTTAAATGTTTCCTTGCTAGGATTTATAGATCAACATTTCTTATGATTCCAAATTTCCCTCAAAATTGAAATCAAATGGATAAGTGTAGAAGAGTGACATGTTTCGATAATTTTTATAGATAAAATATACTCTTTATTGATAGTTAATAATGTAAATGCACCTAGTTCCAAAAGGCACTGTACTTTTGATCTTGGGATTTTATTGTAACACTTATGATGTCTTAATAAGTATATATGTTTATCACCAGATCTAGAAGTGTGGGTTTAGGGAATCTAAGTTGGTTTCAGAGTGGAGTTCAGCTATTTTTTGGAATTAGGATTTGGAATATTTGAGTATGGATCCCCAAATATATAATAATTTTATCAAGAGAACTATATTAATGATTACTAATATGATCCCATAGGATTAAAACATGCTCTGTATTTATAATGTTTTCTATCCTTAAATAACATTTAAGTGAATATTTGGATTTACTATTTTTTTTATCAATGAGTATAATTGCAATGACATAATTTATTTAAGGGAGTATAATCTAACATTTTTTTATTTCCAATGAATGTTTTTATATATTATCTGTCAAAAATATAAATATAAATTCTAAAAGAAATTATTTCTTTTAATATAACAAATATTTATACAAATATTTATCACATAATTTATTAATTTATATATTTTTCAAGTTTAATGGATATAAATTTATTAAAATTATATAAGAAAAATGTAATCTCACATGTCAAGTGGAAACTCATCGCGTCTAATAAAGCGACATGGCTCAAACCCATGACTGAAGGGAAATAAGGAAGTATCACCTACCACCATCCAACATGCTTCCCTACATCCATAATCAATACTTTTAATATATAAAATTTTATCACTTTTATTTTATTCATTATTCATTTAAATTATATAGTTTTATTTTATAGCTAGTTTTATTTCACATAATCAGGGTAACTAATTCTTTGTAATTTAATTATTAACGAAGTATGATTCATGTTTTCATTATCAAAAAATTATAACATATAACCATTGTAGGAACTATCACATTACATTTTATGTTTAACATGTGATAAAATTAATTATTAAATTTAGATAATACATTATTATAAATTTCATATTTATATTATATTTTATTTTATTTATAATGTTTTTTTTATTTTGTTTTTTTTTAATTTAAAATTTTCATTTTAAAATGATATGTGAAATTATTCATAATAAATATTAAAATATTCTTTATTTATTTAACTAAAAAAAATCATTTACTGAAAGATCATAACTAATAAAATTCCCACAATTAAAATTAGTAGATAAATATAATGAAATAAAAAAATAGGTATATAAAAATTTGGATCTTTTTGGTCGTGTAGGATTATAAATATGACATCCCACACCAAATTTCTCAATAATTCCGTTACATAAATTAAATTTTCAATTAAAACACATTCTGAATGTCTTTTAAATTTATATTTTTAGAGAAATAATATAAGACATTAAGTAAAAAACTTAATGTATTTTTCAACTAATGGTAATTTTTCCATTCTGCTATGAGAGAAATAACTTATCCTTACCAAGTATTTAATATCTCCTGCAAATTCTTCTCTTAAGATACCCTTCTAGAAACCTCTTATGTATTATTTTTCTTCATACATGGTGGAATGGAAACATAAGAAAGGAGTGATATTAGATGCTCAGTAAGGGTAAAGATAATTGATAATAATCAAATATAAAAATTGATCATTAGATGAGCATATGAGTATAATCAAGATACATAAGAAAATCATAACCAAAAAAGAATTGGTCTTAAATCATGTAATGGATACTGATATAAAATAATACATGAATCAAAATAGTGATTTAATAAATATGATCCATTAAAGAATAACTTAGTAATGAGAATATGAAAAAATTATAAAAAAAATGGTATAGGGAATTTTACATTCATGAGCCATGCTATCAATTCTAATTCTTATTAGAAACTAATATATATATATATATATATGTGAATACTTTTCTCATGAGATATAATCTTTAAACAAAAGCATTGAAGTGTGATTTTGGACCCCCATCACCATCCATATATATCAATTACACTATAAATCAATTATTTACCATGAAAATAAAATAGGTTTGATATGGATTAACATAAATAAATCATTATTAATTCCATAATTAATCATAACATTTTAAACCCATGGAAAATAAATGGTTATCCAATAACATCAAGTAATATTTAATGTAAATACCATTCAATCAATATAATAAATCATATAGTATTCAAAACATATAGATAAATGTTATAAGGTTAAGTCAATAATGTCCCCAAATCTATTGATGTATGAAATCAAGGTGATAAACCATCATTAAAATTAATCAAAATAGGGTATTCACAGGGGAAATGTGTTGAATGAAAAGTTGAGGTTATACCCCAAAGATGATTAGGTAAGACAAAGTCAGTGACAAAATATTTCTCTAAAATATAAGTATATTACATACATCATCTAGATAAATAATTTGGTTGGTTATATTTTATTAATATTATAGATCAAGTATAATACATGAAAAATGAAAATTTCCTGGTTGAAACATATTTTTTAGAAGTTTTAGAAAAATAGCTTTGGAAATATAAAATATCCAAGATAATTTGAAATAATTTTTAAATAAATATATTTTTAAACTAAGACAAACACAATTTCTTTGGAAAACATGAAAATATATAGATAAATATTTATATAAATAAAAAAACATGGTGGAATGAATTTTTTTTGCATGTAAATGTTAAAAATAGAATCTTTTCATAATTTGATGAAAATGAAACATATTTAAAACATTAAAATTTATTTATAAACATAAAATAAGTTCAAGTAGTATAAAAATACCTTATTCAATTTTTTGGATTATATATAGGTAAAATTTCAAAGTCAAATAATTAATATATATATGTTAAAAATGGAGGTTCCTAGTCAAAAAAGAAAAGATGGGAATGGTTTTAGTGAATACTTCAGGTAAAATACAAGTCAATGGGATGTAAAATATGGAAGGAACATATAATAACACATTAATATATAAATTAAATTATGATAGGTTTTATAAATAATAAAAACTCACTGGATGCATTATATTTCAAAAAAATCTTGATTTGAAAACAAGGTTTGCAAAAAAATTCTTTCTATTCGAGAAATATTTTGATAAAAACCACTTTAAAGTATGGTATATTTTGAATATATGGAAATTTTCATAAATAATTACAATATATGGATCCTAAAACGCCATTAATATGTTAAATATTGTTTTTAGTAAATTATCACTCCATATTAAAGTTATCATAGTGAAAATTATGAGATATGTATCATGAAATTAAATCTAATATAAAGAATCCCTTACCTTGTTTCCTTGATTAGTTGAATTAAGTATGTGATCCTATATAACAAATATATATATATATATATATATATATATAATAATCACCATTTTTAGAACCATTTTAAAATATAACACCTTTAATAAAATTCATTTATAATTATTATTTAAATCTATATTAGTTATTTAGTACCTATTTTTTATGTCGGGTGTGGGTAATCAAGGTCGTTTAGAATTAGTTTCGTAAAGTGGTGTTTTTATCCATTATTATACAAAATTTCATCATTAAAAGTTCATTTTAGTTTCTATAATTGAATAATTATAATTATTTATGAATTTTTAATTTCCTTTTATGAGTACTTTAGTCTTTATCCTGTACGATGAAATCAAAAATGAACATTCTCTAGTAATTTTCAACCTCTGAAGGGTGTTTTCTTAATTATCGTGTAAAAAAATAATGTATAATTTTTAAAATAAAAACAATAATTATTTACATATTTATATCATGTTTTACCAAAATTTAGTTTTTATAATCATCCATAATCAAATTTCATATCATTTTTCAATTATGGGGTCAAACCGACCCAAACATGAACATAAACTGATTAATAGATGATTATACAATGGTTTGGTTGTAATATCATTATACCAAAAAAATAATATTCAAATTAAGTGTTTATTATTTGTATATATTATAATATTAATTAATTATAACAATAATTAATGGAGTTGAAAATATTACATATTATGAATAAGATTATTTTCCTCATAGTAATCTTGTTTTAAACGACTGAATTAATGATTAATGTTTATTGATATTATAATCAATAGGATCTCAAATAAATCATACCATAACCCTCATTATATCATAAAAATTATATTTATCTATAAAAACCATTCTTAGTACCTTCCATTAATGGTGCTAATGAAATGAAAAATGTAAATCAATCATTCCATTGAGGTAGTAGTCCACACGTTCACATGGTTGACAATTTCATTTTCCATTGAACAAGAGAAAGAAGAAATATGGTTTATTATTGAAGAATAATAAGAATGATATAAAAATAATAATTATTTATTAAATTTCAATTTTATATCATCCTTTTGATGTGGTGAAGAAAAATGAATCGTGTTGAGTCATGGAGGTGATAGTCCGCACAAAACATGAATTATAACAACTTTTTTCTTAATATAAATAGGAAAAATTAACTAATTATTATTACCATATAATAATATATTTAATTAAACTATCTATAAATTTTTAATTATAAATTAAATTGAAAATTATAATTTAATTATAAAAATATAAATGAAAGAAGTGAAGTAAAAATGATTATTCACAAAGAGCACTTTGACATTTCTTTGGAAGATCCTTTGGATGTAGATGACATAGGATAATTTCTCATGATCAGAATTTATGGATAGTAAAATATTATTATAGGTTGAGGTAAAATTATTATGTTTCATGAGAAATCAAAAATTTAATGACTTATTTTAAAGGGTGGTGAGAGGCTGCTTTTATAAGTGGTGGGAATGCATTTTTTATAAATATATCAACTTGATATAAAGGGTCACCTTTTTAAACTTGAAAAGAAACTACACAATTTTTAGACAATATATTTATGAAGAGAAAATTTCTACCCTAAATTAAAACACTCAGTTTTAGTCATGTTTTTCTCATGTTTCAATCCCATTTTTCCTTGGATTATCAGTTTTACCATTTTATCTTATATCATGATATCCAGTTTTTACCGAGGGTAACTTATCCTTTATGAAAAAACTAAAATAAAACATATTAAATAATTTGGACCTAATGATTAAAAATTTTAAACCATTTTTTTTTCAATTTCTAAAAGTGATAAATATTAATTTTAGTAACTAAATTTATTGAAAATAATTTTAATGAAAAATATATATATTAGGTTTTCAAATTTCAAATATGGGATTGTAAATTAGAACTATTATTTTTAAAATTATAAATTAACTTATAAAATAAATATTTTATCTTATAAAAATGTTTATTTAATTTCCAGTTCATAATTATATACTAATAATGTCACAAAACACATGTTATTCAAAAAATTTGTATTTTTCACTCTTCACCTAAAGAACAAACATTTTAGAAGAATCCCAGAAATTCATCTTAAGATAATATTGATAGGTTTATACAAAATATTTAGTTTCTTATTTCAAATTAAAATTTAAAAAATGATAAATAATCTATATAATGATAATAAAAAATATTAAAAAATTGATTTATTAACAAAATAATATTTTTAAACTGCATGTTTTTTATTCTCATTTTATATATATTTAAAAATAATTTAATATAAATATATTAGTTTATAAATATTTATATTACATATTAAGATAAATTGTTAACTACAATCAATTTAATTTATTATGTGATAATTCAAAACCTTTTTTTCAATGGTTCTTCGAAAGGGATACTTTTTAAAATATAAATAAAATACAATTATAAAATTATAATTGTTTTAATTTATTATAATCCTTTTATATAATGATTTTTATATTAGTCATGTATTTTTAACACTTCGTTTTTAGTTTATTTAGTTGTTTCATTAGTTTGGTGTTGCTTGAGACATAGTCTATTGAAGATGATGTTAATTTAATGGTTCCAAAATATCAGGTTGTTACATTATTCCCCATTAAATAAATTGTGTCCCCAAATTTTTAATTATTACCCACCAATGAATGTATGAGAGTTTATTCTTAACATATTTACTATTTTATATATACCTCCTAATGTGAAATTTACCTTACTATCATAACCTAGAATGACATAGTTATCTTTCCGCTCATATATTTGAGTATACCTTTACCAAAAAAAAATTGTATCTTAAATACATTAAAACATAGGTAAGTGTAATGTCCTGGACCTCCCAGGTCTATTACTTTGCGAAAATCTGGTGTTTGAGTTGTTCTGGGAGGCTATAGTGACTCATTTCAAGAGTCTGCTAAAAATCCATTTTTTCCAACAATGGGTCATGACGGTGGGTCACTAACGGTATCTCGTCTGATGGTTGGTCATCCACCGATAGGTCCCAATAGTGATTTCCATAGCTGACTTGTTGATATTGAGTCACATTAGTGACTTACTGATGGTGAATCGCATCGGTGACTCATAATGGTGAGTTGCTGATTGTAGGTGGCGACAGTAGGTAATCCCATTGGTGAGTCTCATCAGTGACTCACTGACGGTGGGTTGTAACAATGAGTCACACTAGTGACTCACCAAATGGTGAATTTCCATCAGCATCTTGTCACTAATATCTTACATAGGTGACTCTTCTAGTAGTGAGTCTTCCATAGGTGACTCACACACTGGTGACTTGCGACAGTGACTCTCCCAATTGTGAGTCACTTCCAAAATATTTTCAAAATTTTAGGGATCTGCTAGTTTTTCCATATTTACCCCTTTAACATTTTATTTGACAAAAATTGAGTTTAAAAAAAGATTAAGTATTTTTTATGTTATTTCCAATGATGTAAAATTTATCCTTAATTTCCTATGGCTCAAGAGGCTTTAAGTTAGTTAAAACATGTTGTCAAGATAAAATTTTAATGGGGAGTTCAAAATGGGTTCATGTCCCTTAAGTCTCTGATCTAGTCCTTCAAATCCAAAAAAAATTTCCTTAATTCTTTCTTTCTCTCTTATCTTGATACTCAGGAATCTCAGAACATTTCTTCCCTAAGGAGACATGCATCTATGATTCACCCTTTGATCATATTTCCCTGGAGTCATGCAGAACCCCTATTTGGCGCAAGGAGGAGGTGCTGAACATCTGTTTCTTGATGTTGGGATTCCTTTGTTCTCTTTTATTTGTGGATCATGTGGGGTGGGTGTAAAAATGATTTCCATGTGAAGGAAGATTAATCAAAGTTTAATAAAGATAATCAAATCCTCATTAAATAAATAAATAGGGGTTGGGAAAAGTGACACATTTTTATTTTTTGTTTCTTATTGATATTTTGAGTTGTATGGGCTGTGTTCCTACTGAAAATCATGGTCGTTGGTGGTCTTTGTTTGTGCACTCAGGATGACTTGTGAAGTATTTTTATTGATCATGTGTTGAATGCTTGTAAAAATGTAATTTGTTAACCAATTATATTGTGTTGGATAAATGGATGCTTGAGGATATAACTTTTTCTATGATAACCCATAAATTATCAAAAAGTAATTAAAGAATGGGTGTTTTATAAATATAAATACACCATGCCTTTTTTGGTGTGGTTGTGTGTTGTCTATGGTTTTGTTTTGTCTTGTTCCTTGTGTGGTTATGCGGTGATCATGTTGAGAGAATGACTATATGGTGGGTTAGTATATTTGGTTTCATGGAATCTCAGGCTGAGAGATGGACTAATTATTGAATGGATAGGTTGTGTTTGAGCAGCGGGGATGTAGGTTTGGGTTGTGATATGCTTATGTTTCTGGGTGTGATGGGTGTGGTGTTGTTATACAACAACATTTTCAGGTTGGTTGTGATGACGTGTGTTGTAGGGTTTGGCTATAAGTTCGGGATTTACTTATTGAGAGTAAGGAGTGTGTGGAATGACTTTGAAGAATGATGATGTCAGTTGTGGGTATGGGTGTTAAACAGAGTGGAATTATGAAGTGTGTTTCTCTACTGGGGTTCTTTTTCCTAATTAAGTATTATGTTGTGTGGCTTATTGCATGCTATGTTTTGTAGTTTTATGGGTAGGTATGGAATTAATAAATTGTTTCCATGATAAATAATGATAATTGGTTAAATGTGGTGGTTGAGGGTATGTCCGATTTGTGGCTTATTATTGATGGATTTCATTTATCGACTTCTGAAGTGATTGTTGATGGTGTTAATAAATACTTTTAGAGGTAGCATCATTGTTGGCAGTATCATAGGGTGGTTGATTGTTTGATTGAGAACCGTAGGTTGGACTTGAGTGATTGATACTATATATCCATATTTGTATTTTATATGTTTTTTTATATGCACCACACCCTAGTAGAGAACTAGGTTCCGAACACTACCATTTTCATGGGGGGGGGGGTGTGGGTGTCTTTCCCAAACATCCCATTGATAGGATGGATGGATGGACACCCGCTCATCCATACTCCCTATTCTAGGTGGTGATTGCCCAAGATTCTTTGGGAATGTGCTGGTTTATGGTGCCCAGGTGTGTGCAGGTGAGTTATGTTTCCTAGGTGACTCCAGGATGATATGTGTTGTGCTTCCCAAGTGTCTTCAGGATGAGGTGTTGTTGTAGCACAAGTGTCTAAGGGTGGGATGTGTTGTGGTAATGGAACATGTGTCTGCGGGTGAGATGTGATGTGGTAAGTGGCCAAGGTCTTTTTGGGTGAGATGTAGTTGTGACCACTAGGAGTGTGTGGGTGGGTTGTGATGTGGTTATTTAAGAAGAGGTGGGAGAAAAATGTCATTTTTCATTAGGGTGTGAGAGAATATCATCTATGGGAAAGTGGTTTGGGGTACCCTATCATTCATGTGATTACTATATTACTTTACACGGCTTGTGTTACATGGTCATCATGCCCTGGGGAGGTGGGGATGGCTAGGATACCTTGTTAGGTGTCGTCATTTCTCATTTTTTTCTCATGATATAAGTACGATTCTCCCACTTATGCATGATATACATTGGTTTTCCTAATGAGTATACTTGTTTGATCAACCTATGTTATAAAAACATTTCAGGTTTCCTAGGAGACTATGAGGAATGTGTTGGGAATTACTATCTTGGACTTTGGGATAATTTCCACATCACTACCTAGATTTTATTTTGGGTATTTACTTTGGATATTTTCATTGTATTTGTAGCAATTTTACTTTAAACATGCATGTGTTATGTATTTTGTTTTTTCTTTTATATTAGTCTTGGAGTTTTTTTTGAGGTTTATACATATAATATCCCAATCATGGTTACAATAAAATAGGTAATGCATCCCATTCTGTGAGATTTGTATACCCTTGGTGTTGGTCACCACCCCGGGGCCTACTGGAGGAAGGACTCAGGGGTCATTATCTAACTTCCTTCATTTCCATCTCCGGAGGGACATCTTTAGAGGGAGGAGTCATGATAGAATGGTATTTGAGGAGATTTTTAGTGATATGTTGGAGTTTGAAGTTGGGAATAGTGAGGATTTCATGGGTTGGTAAGGAAATAGTGTTAGGCGATCTTGGTGTCTGACATATGCCATGGAAGACTAGCTAGGACACTGGATTATAGGTCCCCCGATGATCCAATACAATGACTCTGAGTCTACTGAATGACCAAGTGAGGATACACCATTTTTATGGTAGATACCTTAGGAAAGGTTCTTGTATCATAATGAGTTATTCTCTTGTTTTAGTTGAGATTTTTTAGGAAATTTTAATGAGTAATGAGTAAAAATGAATCTTTAATAAAATTCCATACTACTCGGGCTTAAGAGATCCCTGTTTACCTTTTTCAACCATGGAACCCAGTTGTTTTCCTCTTATAGTGATGGAAGTGGAAGTTCAATAAGCTGACTCGGTTGATCGACATATGGTTGATCGGGTAGAGGTGGATGATCAGTGGAAGAAGATGCTACAAACTATCCAACGACAGACTCTAGGAAAGTACGAGGGAAGCCTTTCAGATGTTAAGATGGAGAGTTGGCTTGAGGATATTGTGATAACCTTTAGTTTGATATGATCTTCGATGGATTTATAGGTTCCTTTGGCGGTGAGGAAAATGCAAGGAGTCGCACATCAGTGGTGGACATTTTACCTAGGATATAGGAAGGAGGATGATATTTTGTGGGCTGACTATGAGAAGGAATTCTGTATGGAATTCCTTTCATCCACTATGAAGACAGAGAAGAGGTAGGAGTTACTCCCCCTTACAGTAGGGGAGTATGTCAGTACAAGAGTTGGGGATAAAATTCAATGTTCTCTTTTGTTTTTTGCTAGATCTCTATCCTAATAAGGAGTCTCATGCGAGATTCCTAGAGGAGACAGTTCGACCTTCTCTCCAGTATGCAGTTAATCCCTTTACCATGTCGACATACTAGGAGGTCCATAACAAGGTGGAGGTAGTTGATAGGATGCACTCGTGAGGAGGTATACTATGAGAGGGGAGACATCCCAGTTATTTTTAGGTAAATGTTATCAGCAGTTGTTCCCAGGTGCTAGAAACATCAAGATTATGACCGCTGGGGAGGTGACCTCAGCAGTTTCTATTTTGACCTTCGGTTCCTTGTGACAATCCTTTGGGCCTGAGGCTAGTGTGTTTTATCTTTAGAGCCTATGGGAATCTACAAATTTAGTTCCTAGTGTATGTTTGAGATTAGTATGGTGGAGGTGGGTGGTTCCTATACCCACCTCAGTAGTAGTTTCTAACAAGGTAGTTCCAGAAGTAGGGACATCAGCCTCATGCTCCACCAAGGGGAGATAGGGTAGGTAGTGTATTACCATAGGGTGTTTCTCAAGGACCGTGGTTTAGGTGGAAATTGTTAGTATAGGGGAAGTGTATCGGTTTGTGGCTAGTGGCATGTTACAAAGGCATCAGTTCCAGTAAGGCCAGTGATCATTGATGGAAACATCAGTTTGTTTGGTACTCTTTCATGCACTATGTTTTATTAAAGAGATTCACAATCCATTGTTTCACCCACTTTAGACCATAATCTAGGACTATATTTATAAAGGCTTCTCATGCCCCTTGTGTTGAGTATTCCAGTTGGAGGTCCGACCAAATTGTTTTATGTGTGCTGGGGATGTATGCTGATGATCGGACCACATCAGTCTCAAGAGGATATTTTCTTATTATAGATGAAATCATATGATTTCATCCCTGGCATCAACTGGTTTTACTCTATGCATGCTATTATCAAATTATTCTTAAGGAGATTCATGTTTTCAAACATGGATAACCAGCGTGTGGGTTTTGATGGCAAGTGGAGTTGTCATGTGAGGAGTCGGCATATGGAGCTCATTTTTTTATTTTTGGTCAAGCTGCCAGTGGAATCAGTGGATGCTGAGATGGGGGAGGTTTCCAATTTTGTTGGGGAGTTCTTGGATGTCTTCCCTGAGGAGTTTGTGACTCTACCCCCTCAACGTGATGTTGAATTCCGGATAGACTTACAGCCCAGTTCTCATCTGATTTTGATAGCTCCTTATCAGATGGCACCTTATGAGTTGCAGGAGATGAGGATTCAGATTGATGACCTTATTAAGAATGGATTTATCCAGATCAGTGTGTCACTATGGGGTGATACAGTATTGTTTGAGAAGAAGGAATATGGTCATATGAGGTAGTGTATATACTATCAGAAGTTGAATCAGGTAACAATCAAGAACTGTTACCATCTCTCAAGGATATATGATATCTTATACCAATTGCAAGGAGTGAGTTGGTTCTCTAATATCTATGTTCAAACTAGATATCACCAATTAAGGGTGAATAGGGTTGATATACTTAATACTTATTTCAAATGAAGTTATGGGAACTTTGAATTTGTGGTCATTCCATTCGGTGTTATGAATGCACAGGCCATGTTCATGGGAATTATAAACTCTACCCTTCATGAGTTCTTATACCATTTTGTAATCGTATTCATTAATGACATCTGAATCTACTAGAAGTCATAGGAGGAGGATACATAGCATCTCAGGATCATCCTACAGGTTCTTCGACAAAATTAACTCTACATAAAGTTTTCCAAGTAAAAGTTTTGGATAGAGAGGTGAACTTACTTGGACATGTGGTGTCATATCATGGTGTGGTAGTTGAATTGTCAATTATTGAAGAATTTTTTTATTATACAACACCCTAGGATGTGGTGGATATTCACATTTTTCTTTGTTTGGTGGGATATTACTAGATATTTTTACATGATTTCTCTCAAGATGTTTCTCCATTAATAGATCTGATTAGAAAAGACTAGGCTTTTGTGTGGAGTGAGAAATTTTAGGCATTATTTAGCTATCTAAAGGAGAAGTTGTTCGGTGCTATAATCCTATGGTTTCTAGAGACAGGGGTGTTGTTCGAGGGGTTTTGTGATGCTTCTTATTTTCATTTGGGATGAATGCTGATGCAAAAGTGGGGAGTGATCACTTTTGGTTCTATATAGTTATATCCCCATGAACGTAATTATGCCACCCACGATCTAAATATAGTAGCAGTCATGTTATTGCTAAAGTTGTGGTGGCATTTCCTCATTGGGGAGTGCTTTGTGGTCTTCATGTATCATAAGATATTGAGGTATATCATTTAATAGTGAGATCTTAACATTCAACAGTGGAGGTTCTTGGAGTTTCTCCAGGATTATGATTTTGAGATCTCTTACACAACAAAAATGGGGAATTTTGTGGATGATGATTTGAGTAGTAAATCTCAAAAGGAGGTAGTTTGGGAATATACAGACTCATAGAAGGTGATATAGGAGTTGGATTCCTTTCACTTAGATGTAGGAATTGATGGAAGCATATGCTTTCTATTTTAGATGACAGTTCAGTATACTCTGATGAAGTAGGTAGGGGAGTCTTAGTGGGGAGACTCGGAGGTAGTGGTGATGCATGATCATTTTGAACATGGTGATGATCTAGAGGGATGGTTAGAGGATGGTCAAAATCAGATGTTTTTTCTATGGAAGGTTTTTTCGATTGGATATGTGTGAGGGAGTTACAAATTATTTTCAAAACTCACCCTTAATAGTACACTTTGGAATTTCTAAGATTTATTATGGCTTGAGAGAATAGTTTTGGTGGCCCAGGATGAAGTGGATGATCGCAGAGTTTGTGGAAAGGTGCTCAGTGTTCCATCATATGAAGGATGAGAACCGTGTTACCAATGCTTTTTTGTAGCCCTTAGATGTCCCCAATTAGACGTGGGATGAAATCTCTATGGATTTATTAATAGGGTTACCTAAGGTCTCTAGTATGATGTGATGTAATCTTGGTACTGGTGGATTGGTTGAAAAAATATTCTCACTTTTTATCAATCAAGGAGTCAGGCATAGTGGATGGCTTGGCAATGAGGTATGTGGATGAGGTGGTGCAACTTCCTGGAGTTATGAGATCCACTATTTCAAATCAGGATACACCTTTTACCTCATGATTCTAGAGGGGATTGCAACATGATTTTCGAACTCAGTTACACCTCAGTACTAATTTCCACCCTCAGATGAATAGGCAGACAGAGCAGACCATACAGACATTAGAGGACATGTTGTGAGCATGTATCTTGGAATTTGGTAGATCATGGGTGTGATACATGCCCTTATTTGAGTTTTCATATAATAATAGCTATCACTATTCCAATATCATGGCTTCATTTGAATCTTTTTATGGAAGACCATGTCATTCACCTTCGTGCTGGACATAGGATGGGGTGATAGCATCCCTTAGTATTGAGGTAGTGCAGAGAAAAACAGATAAGGTCAATCTTTTATTTGCAAGGGTGAAAGAAGTAATGGACTGGAAGAAGTCATATGTCGATCGCATGAGGTGGCGCATGGAGTTCGAGGTTGGGGATCACATGTTCTTGATGGTTTCCCCTCGACGTGGGAAGTGGAGGTTCATAAATGGAAGCAATCTTTCTCCTATTTTCATTGGAACCTTTGAGTTTTTTGGGTGAGTAGGTGAGGTGGCATACCAGTTGGCACTGCCACCACAGTTGGAGAAGGTGTATAACATCTTTCACATCTATCAGCTTTGTTAGTATCTTCACGATGACTCCCATGTCATTTACTAGGGATAGTTGAATGTCTAAGATGGGGTGACATTTATAGAATAACCAGTGGAGATCTGAGATCATTGGGAGAAGGTGTTGTGTGGGTGGACCATTCCCTTTGTTCATGTTTTGTGGAGGCATGGTGACCTGAATGAGAGTACTTTGGAAATGGAAATGCATATGTACCCCCAGTACCCAGAGTTTTTTTTAAATTTGTCTATATTTTGTTTCCCTTTTTAATGTAATTATTGAACCAAATTTATTATAATAGGATTGGTTTCCTTGTTTCGGGATGTGTGATGAAACCCTTACACTGGAAAGGGGGATACCAAATTTCTAATCAAAAAAAATTAATTGAGATCCAATTGAACCTATTCATGTGAGTTAGTTTCACCTAGAGTAGATAGTATCTTGACATAGAGTAAGGAATCCCTTGATTCATATGTCCAGACAGTGTGGTTATGTGGTGATTGGGTTGAGAGCACAACTATAAGGTGGGTTGGTATGGGTGGTGTCATGGAATCTTAGGTTGAGAGATTGAATTATTGTGGAATTAATGGGAAGTGCTTCAGCAGTGGGGATGTAGGTTCGGTTTGTTCTATGTTTATGTTACTGAGTGTGATGGGTGTGGTTTTTTCATACATTAGGGTTATTGGTTTGATTGTGATGAGGTGTGTTGTGGGTTTTTATATAATTTGGGTGTTTTCTTATTTAGAGGAAGGAATGGGTGAAATGAATTTTAATAATGATAATGGATTTGGTCGGTATGAGTGTTAAACAATGTGGAAATATAAAGTGGGTTTTTCTATTGTGGTTATTTTTCCTTCATATGGTTAATACTGTGTGGCTTTTTGCGTGATGTGGTTGGTAGTTGCTCTGGTATGGATGGAATGAATAAATGGCTTCCTTGATAAATAATGATAATTGGTTAAATGATTTACTTGGGGGTATGTTCGAGTTGTGGATTTATGTGGATGGATTACATTTATCAATATCTAAATTGACTATTGATAGAGTTACTAAATGCATTTATAGGTAGAAATAGAGTTGGAAGTATCATAGGGAGTATGATTGTTTGATTGATAACTCATAGGTCGGGCTTGATTATTTGACACTATATATATGTAATTTCATTTTCCTTGAGTTTTATATACACACACCACCCTAGTGGATAGATATGTTCCAAACACCCCCATTGTCATGGGGAAGCATGTATTTCCCAAACATCCCAGTGGGAGGATGGATGGTTGACTGCCTACTCTTCCCTACTCCCTCTTCCTGGTGGTTATAGCCCAAGATTCTTTAGGCAGTTAGTGGTTTGTGAGGCCAAGGTGTGTGTCGGAGAGTTTTGTTTCCCATGTGTCTTCAGGATGAGATGTGTTGTCCTTCCCATCTGTCTTTGGGATGTGGTGTAGTTATGGCCTAGGTTTCTACTTGTAGGATGTGTTTTGGAAGTGGCCTAGGTATCTGAGTTTGGGTTGTTATGTGGTATGTAGCCTATGTTTTTGTGGGTGATATGTAGTTGTGAGGCCTATGTGTGTGTGGGGTGGGTTGTGACATGGTTCATTTTGTAAAGGCGGGAGTGCCATTACATTTTTTAGGGCGTGATAGTGGATAATAAGTGGTAAAGTGGTGCAGGGTAACCTATCATCGATGAGATTACTATATTACTTTACTTGACTAGGGTTACTTGGTGAGAATTTCTTAGAGAGGAAGGGATGGCTAGGATACCTTGTTGGGGTATGCCGATTCTTATGTTTTCTCACGGGAGAATTAGTATGCTTCTCCCACATGTGCACAAGAGACTTTGGTTTGCCTACTAAGTATACTTATATTCCCCCCTACATTATAAAACTTATTTCAGGTTTCAAGGGGACTATAGCGACTGTTCTAGGCATTACTATCTCATAATTTGGGATAGTTGTTTCTTCGCTACCTAGATTTACTTTTGGGTGTTTACTTTGGAGCCTTTCATTCTATTTGTAATAGTTTTACTTTAAACATGCATGTTGGATGGATTTTAGTTTTCCTTTTATATAATTCACAGAGTTTTTTTGAGGTTGATACATCTTATCTCCTGATATTTGTTACTATAAAAATGTTAATGCCTCTAATTTTGTGAGATTTTTAAACCCTTGGTGCTAGTCACGACCTTAGAGCCTACTGAAGGTGGGAATCAGGGGGCGTTATCTTTCTTCCTTCATTTTCAACTAAGGAGGGTCATCATTAGAGGGAGGGGGTCATGACATAAATTCATATATTTCTCCAAAATTAACTCTTAATTTTAACAACTAATTCATAAAATCACACACTAGTCAATATAATCCTAAAAATGAAATAAATTTTACTAAACATATCACGAAAAAATTTTCAATACCAAGGTTACCAATACTATCTAACATTATTTTTCAAAATTGATCAACTCTTTATTACTTTATCCTCAATAATATATTAAAAATAATAGTTTTTAATTCCTCAATCATGTGTTCTTAAATAGTTATACCCAAAAAAATTTCATTATCATTAAATCATATTTCAAGGTTATTGATAAAAGTTAATATATGTTTTCATAACATTAAAAAAAATATTGAATAAAAATACTCAGATGTTTCACATAATATTCATAACAATTATAATATACCATAATATCGACGATAAATATCAATCACTACTGAAAATATATAAAACTATAAATATATAATTTATATTATGATGTAAACTTCACTACCTTAGGTATGACAAGGAAACCCAACTTTTCCATTATAACAGAAATATGCCAATATTCTCAATCATTTATTTGTGCTTTATTACTCTGTTATAAGACATAATTTTTTCTAGTTACGTACATTTTAAACTTCATTTTCATGATACTATTTCAACCAAATACTAAAATAAATATGGTTATTATAATATACAAAATAAATATAGTATGTTAAAATTAAATATTATTCCTGATATGTCTTCTCTAATGACACATTCATTTCAATATATGATACTTTCATTTAAACTATATCATACAAGGTAAATCTTATAATTATATTCATTCAACCGTGGTTACATTAAATTTAGTTCACTCATAATTCTTGACCAAATACCATATGTTAATTTATAAATAAATCATTAATAATAGTTCACAAACATAATTTCATTGACTAAATAATTTCCCTTGACAGTTTCAAACTTGGTGTGCAGTTATGCATCTTTTTTGTGAACTAAGTGATGATTTAGTTAATTACTATTGAAACATTTTTATTGTTATTATCCCAAGGAATATATGTGATAGATATCATATCCAATTGAAGTATCCAAGCTGGGATGTCATTTCCCGGAAAATCATACAGTCTCTACTCTTCCTAAATTTCAGGATATTATCATATACAAAAGCATAAACTGTAGACTCATCCCATGGGGTTTCACTAAAGTTAACTTATCCTAATCCCCATAATATTACCTAAAATTAAATAAATTTTTATTTATAAATTTTAAATTATATTGAAACTTCTCTTATAAACATTTGATTTCATTTCACACTACCAATTTATTTTCAATCGATATTATCATAATATCAAAATTTATCTAAACCATACTCTAATACCTATTATAGAAGACCAGAACTAGTTGTACAATAATTACACAACACAATGCAAACATTTTAATACAACACATTACTGATATTTTTTAGGTTATAAGTTTTATAGAATAATGAAAAAACATTATATAATAAAACTATTTTTTTTCAACTAATATACATTTTCCCTTTATAATAATATAGAAAATGATTGATCCATAACAACTCATCAATATATCCAATAAATTATTCTCATAAGTTACTATTCTTTACACATCTTACATATAACTTCTCTTAATAACCTAGAAAAATGGAAACATAAGAAAGGGTTGAGCTCAGATGCTTAGTAAGGGTAAACATAAGTGATAACAATAAAATATCATAAGTGATAATAAAATTAGTACATGGGTATAATAAATATACTTAAGAAAATAATACAGAAAAAACATTATTTCAAAAATCCTTACATAATGTTCGACATAAAATAATACATGAATCAAAAGAGTGAGTCAACCATTATGATCCATGATAGCATAACATTGTCATGAAAGTAATCAAAAGTCTCTAAAGCATCTTACAATGTCTTCAAAAACATTATCATAGGGAATATTACATTCATAACCCAAACCATTAGTGCCTATTCTTATTAGAAACTAAAATGAACTCTCAAATACTTATCTCAGGAGATATAGTCTTAAACCAATGAATTGGAGGGTGATATAGTGCCCCACCCATCATCATACATACTCATGAGTGACACTTGAAATAAATTAATTATCACATCATAAAGAAACCATGAAATTAAAATGGATTTCATAAAACAATAAAAATTCCATTCATTTTTTTAAAGAATAAAGAACCTTTAGAAAAGAAAATGGGTTTCATTAAAAAGCATGTTCACCACACGCGGACAGGGGGTATGCTATAAAAAGCATGTTCACCACACGCGGTGCACGTTTGCACGCCGGTTACCCAAGCGTTTACGCGGCGCCGGCCCCCGTTGGGGAACTGGGCTTCACCCCTTGGGTGGGCCTGGGGAAGGTAGGGGATTCGCGGGCCACTGCATGCCTGACCGCGTACCCACTCGGGGGATGGGCCATCACCCGCTTTGTTTCCCGGCCCCTACCTTTTAAAGAAAAAGTAAAAAAAAAAAAATTAATAATGTTATTAAGGAGAATTTTATCCTTGGAGAGGATTCACTTTCTCTCCCGCGGCGGCTAGGGTTTCTTCCTTGTACGCACGCTCCTCCCCTCTCTGGCCATCTCGCCCTGGTTCTTCTCTCTTTGAATCGTCTCCTACCCACGGTTTGGTTGGCTCGGTGTGATGTTCTCGTCGTGTGTAGGGTTCAGATGGTGTGGAGGTGATTTCTTTTCATTGAGGTTGAAGATTGATCTGGAGTGGCCTATGGAGGGGGGTTTATAGTTTTCGTTTCTTGTTTTCCTTGCTTATTTTTTGTGTTGATGATTTTTTCTTAGTGGCATCCACTTGAAGCTGGCAGTGCTAAGTTTATCTCACTATCGTCTCATCCCTGTGGTGGAACTTCTTTGGATGCCTCGGGTGTTCTCCGCAGCGATTTCAGGATTCGTCATCCTGGCTGTGGAAGAACGCTTCAGGCTTTGACTCTGCTGGTCTGATTCGTGGGCATAAGACCGGTTTGTTCAACGGCATACTCTATGGAGCATTCAAGGGTTTTCTCTCAGATCTGAGTTGTTTCCCTACGGCGGTCTCTCAGCATGTGAAGGTCGTCACCTGATTTGCAGAAGCGGAGTTCTCTGAGGGTCTGTGAGGGTGCATCTTCGGCGGTTGGGGTGGCTGTAGTGGGGTTTTCTTGGTTGATTTTGAATACTCTGTTTGATTCTTGTTATGGAAATGGTGATTTCTGTGCTGGTTTTTGTTGTTGGTGGAAATGGCGAGGAACTCCGGTGATTGTGGTGTGCGGTCAATGGTTCGACGCAGATGGTGGAGACAGGGAAGCAGTGCCAGGAAGACTATTTGGGCTCCGATGTTCCGATTAGGTTCGTGATGACAGAGGCCGGTTAGGAGTCTCACTGGTGGCATGGTGTTGTATTTCACGTTGAAGGGTGGCGCGTGGTGATGTTTCTCGAATCAAGGTGTAGACTATTGGTTGGTGCACTGTCAGATGAGCGGACAGGTGATGGTGTGCAGCTCGAGGCCCTGCTTTGAGCATTTGAAATTTGAAATTTGAATGTTTGGATGCTTTTGTGTTGTTTTGGATGCAGATGTATCAGGTACCGACAACCTTTAAACCGGACATTAGAAATCCAAAAAAATGATTAGCACGTTAAAAAAATGTTAATAAAGTGCATGGTATTTACACCACATAGGTATATAGTATAGGGTTAACTCAAGAACTTCCCCAAATCAATCAATGTATTTATTCTAGGTAAACACCCTTAAATCAAATTAATCAAAATAGGGTATTCAAAAATGAAAGTCACGAGATGAAACTTTATGTTTATAAACTAAATATGGTTAGCAAAGAAAAAGTTTGTGATGTATCATTCCTATAAAATAGATGAATATTACATAAGTCATATAGATATTAAATGTGGGTGGTTTCATTTGAATTATATCCTCGATCAGTAAACAGATATGTAAAAGTAAAATTACTTAGATGAAACATTCTTTTTATGAGTTTTTAAAAAATACCTCCTAAAATAAGAAATATCCTTGATCATATAAAATAATTTTAAATTCCATATTTTATAAAATGAGGATTAAAATAATTTATTTTGAAACAAATAAATCACAGAGAGACTGATTTATATAAAACGAGAAATGTGGTAGAATTACATGTTCACATGTAAATATTAAAAATATATGGTATTAAAATTTTGATGTAAAAATGATATATAAGAGGTTAAAATTTATTATAATATTTTAATGTAAGGAAAAAGGTATAGAGAATGAAATTAATAAATTATTAGATCATGGTCAAATAAACTTGAAAAGAAATATATGAAATACACATATGATAAAAATAGATGTTTCTAGCCAAAAATAAAATATGGGTTTAGTTTTAAGAAACACTTTGGGTAAAAAATGAGTCAAGGGGAAATGAAATATCAAAAAAATAAAAAAATCAATAAAAATAAAAATAAAATTGTGAGAGGTTTTATAAAGGAAAAAAATTCTCTTTATGTATTACCTTTGAACAACAATTATTATTTTAAAGTTATATTGTTAATGAAAACCTTATGGTTTGAATTTTCTTCGATTAAAACTACCTTCAATATGGGAATATTTTGAATTAATGGAATTTTTTTTAATGAAATACAAACTATAGATCTTTAGACCACATGAATATCATAAAATATATTAATTAGGAAATAATAACACCATATTAAAAGTATCATGGTTCACATTAAGACACATGTTGCAAGAAATTAAATTTGGGGCAAAGAACCCCTTACCTGGTTTCAATTCTTATCCAAATTACTGCTAAGATAATGTATGACGAACATAAATATCTTATTCAGCTATTTAATAACCATTTAATATACATAATATTTGATAATATTCATTTATAATTACTTACTATATTTATATTAGTTATTTATTAACTATTTTTTTTGTCGGGTGTTGGTAATCTTGGCCATTTTGACCTAGTTTCATAATAGAGGTGTCGTTATTCATTCTTGGACCAAAATTAATCATTAATAATTCATTATAGTAACTTTAATGGATGAATTATAATGTATTTTTTTGAATTTTATATTTTCTTTCAAGTGTACTTTAGTCTTTATCATAGAATATGAAATAGATAATGTATATTTTATAGTGATTATTAACCCATGAAAGTTCTTTTCATAATTAATGAGTTAAATATTGATGTATATTTTCATGAAAAAATATTTATTTACATATTTATATCTTATTATACTAGAAATTAATTTTTCGTAATCATACATGATATCATTTCACAACATCTTTCAAGTAGGTGGTCAAACCGACCCAAACATGAACATACCCTGATTAATGGATGATTATGTGGTGGTTTAGTTGTAATATCATCATAATAGAATAATAATTACCCCATTATATGATTATTATTGTGATATAAAATAATTTTAAAGAAGTTTAATATGAAGTGTTGGATATGAAATTATTACATAATATGAATAAGAAGATTTTCCAATGAGTATGCATGTTTCAAATGGTTGAATTAATGATAATTATTTGTTCATCATATCATTAATAAGTTATCTAATTTATTATACAAGAACTATAACGACATAATAAAAATAATATTTATCCATTAAAAACATTCTTAGTACCATCCATGAATGGTGGTAGTGAAATAAAAAATTGAAATCAATCCTTCCATAGAGGTGGTAGTCCACACGTATGCATGGTTGACGATTTTATTTTCCATAGAAAAAACAAAAAAGAGAAATATTGGTTATTATTTAAGAGTTATAACATAATATAATTATAATAATTATTTATTTAATTCCCATTTTATATCAACCTTGTAATGTGGTGAAGGAAAATGGAACATGTTGTGTCATAGAGGTGACAGTCCGCATAATGCACAAATTATAGATTCATTTTTTAATAGAATATAGAAAAGGTGATTAATGATTATTCACAAAGAATTATAAATTTTAGTACTTGAAAATTAATTATTTAATTAAATAGATATTTGAAAATTATAATTTGAAAATAAAAAAAGAAAAGAAATAAATTTAATAAAAATGATTACTCATGTTGAGCACTTTGAAATTTCCTTGGAAGATCCATGAAAAATGGATGGAATAGGCTGATATCTTATGACAAGATGCACGAGATAGTGAAATATTATTTAATAAGAAGGGGAAATTGTAGGGTTTGAACAAGAAACCAATTTTTAGTATTTCCTTGAAGGGGTAGTGGGAGACCCCATTTATTACAAGTGATAATGGAATTTTTTATATATTTAAACTTAATATAAAGGGGGAAAATGTTAAACATAAAATGTGGATAAAAAATAGAGGAATAATTGATTGAGTAAGAGATAATGTTTATTCAAACCCCATCCATTCAATTATAGTCATTTTTATATATTTTTTCAATATCTTTACCCCTTGAATTATTACTTTCACCATTTTATCTTTTATTGTTGTAAATAGTTTTTACCTTGGTTGAGATATTATTTATACCCAAAAATAGAATTTAATCTATTACATAATTTTTACATAATGAGTTAAGGGTTTCTTCAATATAGGTTTGGGTTTATTCAATCCTCCTCTTTACTTTCCATGTTCATTACTTTTTTTATATCGTATTTCTAAATTATTTTTTATATAATAAAATTAATATTATTCTATGGTATTATATTACATTTGATATGTTATAAATGGTATTTTATTTACCCCCTCTCATTATAACCTTTTTCTAAGTGATTACTATGCCTAATTAAGGGTTCCTCATCTATCCTTTCCCTTTAATTGTTTTTACTTTTTAAATTACATTTCATTTTAATGGGATGGTTATATTTCATCATTATTATAATTTTCTTAATAATTTATCAATGATATGTCATAATTTCATATCATTATATTACCTTCGTAAAACCTTATAATTATTGAACATTACTCTGGCCATGAAACAATCCTAAAATTTTATATGAAATGTATGTGTGGTTTTCTAATAAAATAAAATTATGTATAAATACTACAAGTGGATGAAAGAACTTATAAAAATATAACTTGGGGGTAACAAAACCTAAAAGAGTGTCTTGGGTATTAACTCAATCATTACCCAATGTATGATAAAGAGGGATAATTGAAAACCTTGTTTGAAACTCCCGAATTATTTTCTTTAAATAATTCACATCCAAAATTTGATCAATAATAAACAATAAAAATATATGGATTGAGATTTACATTAAATTTATATATTTATTCTATAAATATACTCTCCATCAAATATTTTTATTATTCCTTAAATTGTGGTATAACCATATGAATTATGAAAATCTTATAGTTTCAAAAGTTAATTTTTGGATATTTACTAAGATTGTTTTTTAATACATTAAAAGGTTTTATTTCCCTTATATTTTTTAACCAATGTTCTTATTCTATACAACTATCCATGTTTCTCATTGAATTTACCATTATCAACCATGTCTATGTTCCTATGTACATGACGGTTTCATGGAAATATGATCTCTATTGAGAATAATAAATCACTATATTTTTCTAACCTTATCATCAGTTATGCATAAATTTTCATACAATTTTATTTCCTTGTGGATTACATTATATTATTCTTTTTATTGAAGATTTTTCACCTAGATACCTATCTATAGACTGATTAGAGATTTTTTACTAAACCATATACCATTTATTATATATGGTGTTAATATATCGAATTAATTATCTTAATTGAAAGGTATTTATGTAGAGAGATATAAACCTTCATTGGATAAAAATTTAATTTTTATGGGTTAATGTTATGGTTATTGATGGATTTATGTATGTTTTCCTTATGTGAAACTCATGGATTTAGGTATATGAAGGGTGTTCCCTGATATCTCTCTAATAAATTGGGTAATGAATTAATCTCTAGAGATTAAATTTTCATGATACCTTGGTAAAATGCCTTTGTAATATGTTATGATAACTTGGTCAGAATCCATGGTAATATTTTTTAATACACCTTAGTGATAATCTTTGGTGACATTATTATGAATTTATCATTTTTATATTATAAGAACATTTCTTTTTTATGCCTATTGTACTAATGGTGGGATAATTTATGTTTCTTATACATTCCTATGATACCTTGATTTTATAATGTCATCTTCATATTCCATCCTTATAATTGTGTATGCATGATTATTTCCTCTTTATGATATCATGATATTATTGTTAACTCTCATCTATTGATTTCCATCATGACATGATTAAATATTACCTGATAATGATTTATATCTCATCCTTTATTATGCTTCATTGTTTCCAGAAATTCCAATCAAATGGATATGTATAGAAGAGTAACATGTTTGGTTGTTTTTTAGATAAAATTTTCTATTTATTGATAGTTAAATATGTAAATGTACCTAGTTCCTAAAGACACCAATCTTTTTATCATAGATTTTTTGTAAATACACTGATGTATGAAAAAGTATGAATGTTTATCAATAAATCTGAAAGTGTTAGTATGTGGAATCTTTGTTACTATCATAGCATAGTTTAGTTATTTCTTTGAATTATGGTTTGGAATAATTGGGTATAGATGCCCAAATATATAATAATTTTCTCTATAGGATGAGTTAAATTATAGCTAATATGACCCAATAAGATTAACATCTCCTGGGTATTTATAATGTTTCCTCATCCTAAATAAAATTTGAGTGAACATTTGTATTTAGTATGTGTTTATGATTGAGTAAAATTACAGTGGAAAAATTTCATTAATGGTGTAGAATGTAACATTATGTATTTCCAAGAATTTTTTTATAAATTTTCTTTAAAAATATAAATATAAATTCTAAATGAATTTATTTATTTTAATAAAAAAATTATTTATAAAAATATTTATCACCTGAGTAATTAATTTACATAATTTTCTTGAATAATAGATATATATTTATAAAAATGATTTTTGAAAAAAGGGATCTCACTGGTTAAGAAACGATCTTTCTCATTTGGTATGGCCATAGGGCTTGAACCCATGATAGAAAGATGATAAGGGTGTATCACTTGCCACCATCCTATATGATTCCCTTCTTATATCTTTCATCAATTTAATATATATAGTTATATCTATTTTTTAATATTCTTGATTCATTTAAAATATATTTATTTATTTGATAGGAAGTTTTATTTTCACATCATCATAGAAATTAAGTATTTCTAATTTAATGGATAAAAAAGTATGATGCATGTTTTCATTATCAAAAATTTATAACATACAAACATTGGAAGAAATATAAAATGAAATATTATGTTTAACATGTGATAAAATTAATTTTTAAATTTAAATAATTCATTATTATGTATTTCTGATTTAAATTATAGTTCATTTAATTTATAAATATATTTTTTACTTTTAATATGATTTATTAATTTAAAAATTATCATTTTAAAAGGTTAAGTTTCATTTTTCATAATAAAAATTCATTAATGATTTATTTTAGTAATTGAGGAAAATACATTAACTTAATGATCATAACCAATTATATATATACTCGTATAGTTTGTTGATAAACAATAAAAAATAACAAAAACTATTATATACAAATTTCAATCACTGTGGTATTGTAGGATTATTAATATGGAATCCAAGGAATATTTTTTTGATAATTGTATGAAATAAATTAAATATTCGACTAAAAAACATTCTCAAGACCATTTAGGTTTATAGTTTTATAAAATTAGTGCAAAAAATTAACTAACAGGACTCACGTATTTTTCAACTAATGGACATTTTTGCATTCCACTATGATAGAAAAAACATAATGGAGAACAAGTAATCAATATCTCATATAAACTCTTCTACTATGATACCCTTCTAGAAAACTATTATGAATTATTTTTCTTCATAACTTGGGGAAATGGAAACATAAGGAACATGTGAGCTCGGATACTCAATACGGGTAAACATAAGTGATAAAAATAAAAAGCACCTAACTTTTTATTTTAGAAGTTTTTCATTACTCATAAGATATCTAAAAATGTTTGTATATTTACCACCATATCCAGAATTGTGGGTCTGAGGAATCCTATTTGGTATCATGGTAGATTTTGGTTATTTTTTGGGAATTTTGATTGAAAATATTTTTGTATTGTGCCTTAGATAGGTTAAAAATATATATAGAAAACTAAGTTATTTATAATGAGAATCACTAAATCAGATTAATATCTCTTATTTATTTATAATTTAACATTTTTATAAATAACATTTATGGGTAAATTTTGTATTAGAAACTATTTGTGAAAAATTCAAATTGAGAGGATGTATTTTTTTTAAGGGGTATTAATAATATTCTCGATAGATAATAAATGTTTTTTATAAATATTCATTAAAATATATGAATATAAATTCTAAATTAATTTATTTATTTTACCAAAAGAATTTTTTTAAAAAATATTTATCACCAATGTTATTTATTTAATATTTTTTCTATATAATGGAATAATATTTATTAAAATTGTTTTAGAAAAAAGGAATCTCATAGACTAAGAGACAACTAGCCACATCTGGTAAGGCCATGCAGATCAAACCCATGACCAAAGGGTGTATTTCCTACCAACAACCTCTGTGATTCTATATTTCCATCATCCAACATTTCTTATATATATACTCATATCTCTTTTATTATATTCTTGATTATTTTTAAATATAATGTTTTATTTGATAAATAGTTTTATTTTCACATCAACTTGTTAATTTAGTCAATTTAATCTAATGGTTAACAATTTATTATGAATGTTTTCAATATCATAAAATTATAACATATAACCATTAGAGTTAGAGTAACTATTATATGACTTTTATGTGAAACACATGAAAAAATAAATGGTCAACTATAAGAAATATATTATTATGCATTTATGATTTACATTAAATTTCATTTAATTTTGAAAATTGTTTATCTTATTATTTTTATATGTTTTATTACTTTAAAATTTTAGTTTTAAAAGGTTGAAAAACATGTTTTGTAATAAAATATATACAATTAATTATATAATTAATTGATAAAAACATTTTCTAAAAAATATTATCCAATAAAATACAAATTATTTCAACATATAGATAAATATAAATTAATAAAAAACTAGTAAAGGAAAATTCATATTACTTTTTTATCCTTGGATTATCACACCCTCAAACAATGCTAAGAAAAAGGAACAAAATTTTTATAATCCAATTTAAATTTTTGAAAATAATCAATATTGTACATTGATAGGAATTATGGTAAATGAAATGTGGAATTTATAGGATGTATGGAATTAATGTGACTATTGGAAAATATATCGTGTCATGAAAACTAACATTCTTAATAAATAAGGATATTTATTTAATAATTATCTGTATCATATTCAAGAAATTATGTTTTAAAATTAATATATTTTTTGAATCAGAACATAAAATTTATCCTAGGGTGAATTTTTGGTATATTTATAAAATAAAGTTGATTTTTGGGTAAAAAAGTAAAAATACCATTTTACGAATATTATGAGTTTTATGAAATTATTAGTGAAAAAAAATGATATAAAATAATATGAAAATTTATATTCAATAAATAATTTTTTAATGAGTGAATTATTGTGTTTAAAAATATTATATTAAATTTACAAAAATATCTTTGATATTTTTGAACCTAAGTAATATATTTTTTTAAAAACTATTTTTACATGGTATACATTTAACATTTTATAATTTTTTCTTTGAGATTTCAGAAATTTAATAAAATAAAATAGATTATAAATTTTTAATAATAAGGTACATATTTTTTAGAGGGGATAATTTTATTGATAAAAAAAATAATAAGTTATTAGGGTAAAAAGTTAGTTACCATTATAAATGTGAAATAAATTAAATAGTTAAAATTAAAGGTTAACATAATAAAGTACCATAAAATAAAACCATTAAATAGGGTTTTAAGGGATTTAACAACCTTATATAACTCTTTTAACATAAATAATAAACTAAATTCATTGAACTTAATTCCCCCTAAAATGGTTGGACTTAATAATATAATAATATTATTTCAACCCTTAAAACTTCCCCTCCTCAATTATAAACACCCACTACCTCTTCCCATTATTAAAAACTAAAATTATAAGTGATATTATCATATATATCTCAATGAGTATCTTAAATTTATCCCACTTTAATATTGAAGGGTTTTTCAGTTTGAAGGGTTGGCTATAAAATTTGAAGCTCAAAAGAGGTAAGGGTTTTATAAACCCCCTCTTTACTTTCCAAAAACATTATTTTTCTTATATTGTATTTTTAAATTCTGTTTTTACATACTATAGTACTTTTTATTATGTGGTATTATATTCCATTTTATGTATTATAAATGATATTTTACTTATTCCATCTCATTATAAACTTCTCTTAATATATTTCTGTTCCGAAATAAGGGTTCTTCACCTCTCCTTTCCAATTAATTGTATGAGCCTTTCATAATTAGTTTTTATTTTAATGAGAAATTTTATAATTCATAATTTTTATATATTATTTACTATTTTATCAATGAAAATAACCATTCTTTTTTATTATACTAACTTCATATTTCATTATAATTTTCAACCATCTCTATAGCCATGAAATATTCCTAAAATTAGTAATGTGTGTGTGGTATTTCTAGAATCAATATCCTTTTCTGTATACTAAAAGTGGATATAGGATCTATAACAGTTGTACCAAGGTGTAATAACCTAAAAATTATGGATTGGGTAATAAATTTATCATCTATTATTGAACAAAAAATAGGCATAAATTCACACCAGGTTTGACACTCATGGGGTATTTTCTTTAGATAATTCTCATAAACATTATGATCCTCAATAAAGGATCAAAATGTAAGGATTGAGAATTAAATTCTATTGATATACCTATAATATGAATATACCTTTGATCAATTATTTTTATCATTTATTATATTGATGATATTTTTAGGAATGTCCCATATTTATGTTGTATCCTCATTTATAGGTTATTTCTCATGTATTTATAATGACATATTTTATGTTGTTTCAACATTCTTATTATACAATTATTTTATGAGGTCATTTTCACATTCCATGTTTCCATGTGAGTATGTAAGATTATTTTTCCTTTATGTTATCTTGTTATTACACATGACTCTCCATTGTTTTTCTCATAATTATATGCTTTATTATTCCCTTATTAGGTTTTATAGCTCACCCCTTCTTATGTTTCCTACTTTCTATTGGAATTTCAATCAATGAGATATGTATTAGAGAGTTATATGTGTGGAAAATTTTTATATATAAAATTTACTCTATATTTCGAGTTAAATATGTAAATATACAAAATTCTCAAAAACATGGAACTCTAAATCTTCAGAGTTTTTTGTAACTCTAGTGATGTATTAAAAGGAGTGTGGGTTTTTAACAAAATTCTAAAGTGTGGGTTTGGGATGTCTCCATTGGTATCAGAGCATAGATTGGTTATTTTTTGGAATTAGTGTTTATAATATTTGGGTATATATCCTTTGATAGTTAATTTTTTTTTCTAGAGGACTACGTTAAGTATAATTATTATAACCCAATATAGATAACATATCTTAGGAATGTATAATTTTTCATTTTTATAAATAAAAATTAATTGAAAATTGGGATTTAGTAAGTGTTTATGAATTTTTTAAATTGTGAGGATGAAATTTATTTATGGATTTATTATGTAGTATCTCGCATTTCTAATTAATGTTTCTATAAATATTATTCTAAAAATTTAAAAATAAATTATCAAAGAATTTTTTTATTTAAATAAAAAAATGACTTAAACATACATTTATTAAATAATTTTTTCATTTTCAAAATATTCAAGTATAAAAAGATATTTTATTTATTAAATTGGTTTTAGAAAAAGGGAAAATCATAGGCTGAATGACAACCTATCGAGTCTGGAAAGGCCACGAGGCTCAAAACCATGGCTAAAAGAAAACAAAGGTGTATCTCTTACCACGAGCCTATGGGACTCCCTACATACATCATACATGCTTTATATATATATACTTATATATATTATTATATTGATAATTATTTTTAAATTTATAGTTTTAATGGATAACAAGCTTTATTTTCACATCATCTTGGTAGTTAAGTCTTTTTAATTTAATAGTTGACAATGCATGATGAATATTTTCAATATCATAAAAATATAACATATAACCATTGGATAAACTATTATGTGAGATTTTATGTGGAAAATGAGATAATATGGTTAAATTTAAATAATATGTTATTATGAATTTTTTATTTACCTTTTAGTCCATTTAATTTCTAAATGTTTCTTTATCTTATTTTTTGTATATGTTTTATTACTTTAAAATTTCACTTTTAAAATATTATGTAACATGTTTCATAAAAAACTTTAGTAATTTATTATTCCATTAAATAATATTAATAAAATTAATTATTGATCATATCCAATAAAATACTAACTATTACAACTTGTAGATAAAAATAAATAAATTAAAAACTATTATAAGAACATTTGGATCATGGTGGTATAATAAAACTATCATGCCCATAAAAGACACTATAAAAACAAATTATTTGTAATACTTTCAAAATTTTATAAAATAATGAATATTGAACCATGGGAAGAATTTTAGAAAATGAGAGATAATATTTATAAGGCCTATGCAATTAATGTGACCAATGTAATAGTAAATTGACTATTGGAAAAAAAATATTTCCTAAAAATTAGAATTGTTAATAAATAATTATTTTCAATAAAAATTATATGTAACATATCTAAAAATATATTTTGGAAAAAATAATATCAATTTTTTAATAATCACATAATATTTAGCCTATTGTAATTCTTTGTGATTTTTTTGAAAGAAGTTAAATTTTGGAGTAAAAAGTGAAAATATTATTTTTATGAAGACCATGAATTTTACGACATTATTACCATAACATTATGAATTAAAATATGATTTAGAATTTTATTGAAAATATAATTTATTAAATGAGTAAAATCATGAATTTAAAAATAATTTTTTAAATTTAGAATCCTATGTTCGATATTTTGGAACATAAGTTATATATTTTATAAAAATTATTTTCACGCATTATACAAATATAATTTTGGAAAATGTTTTTATAACGTTCAGAAAATGAATCCAATAAAATGGTTTACATATTTTTTAAAAGATGTTCCAAATTATTTATAAATAATAATTTTATTTTTATGAAAAAAAGGAAGGTACCGGGGAAAAATGGGAGTTGCCTTGGTAAAGGTGAAATAATGTAAAATCTTAAAATTAAAGGTTAATGGAATAAAATAACTAAAAAACCATTAAATAGGTGTTTAATGGTTATAGTGACATTAAACACATTTTTCAACATTCATTATCAACCATAGTTAATGAAATTAATTCCACTAAAAAGTGGTTGTCCATAATAACAATATAATCATTATTTAAAGCCCTAAAGCCACCCCTCCTCGAGTATGAAAAACCACCCCTATTCTCACTCTCCCACACCAAAATTAGAAGTTATATCATCATGTATCTCTCAAAGATTTTCATCCAATTCCCTTATTTAATATTTAATATTTGTTTTGGTTCTAAGGGCCGAATCTATGATAAGAAGCTCAAGTGAGGTAAGGGTATCCTTAATCCTCTTGTTTTCTTTCCAAGTATATTATATTTCTTATATTTTATTTTTAAATAACATTTTTATATTCTAAAAGGTTTTTATTTTTTGGTTCTATATTACTTTTGATATGTTATAAATGATAATTTATTTATTCCCTCTCATTAAACACATTTCTTAAGCCGTTATAATGAAAAAATAAGAGTTCATCACCCCTATTATCCCATTAATTTTTATAGACCTTTTAAATTCTATTTCATTTCATTGGAAAAATTTATATTGCTTCATTTTTATAATTAAATTAGTATTTAATCAATGATATATTTCTATTAACCTTAATTATATTTCCTTTATAATCTATTATATTTATCGAACATTCCCATAGTCATGAAATGATCCTCAAAATAGCTAAAGAAAAGTGTGTGTGGGTTTCCTAGAAATAATATCCTTGTCTGCATGATATTGGATAGATATACCGAGGGGTTATAACCCAAAAAAGTATGGATTTTGTAATTAATCAATATCCACATACTGAATGATAAATATTCCAAATTTCATTCCTAGGTTGATAGTCTAAAGGTATTTTAATTGGATAATTGACATGAACTTTATGATCCATAATAAAGACCATTAAATATGGATTGAGATTTAAATTCAAATGATATCCCTATGCTAGGAGTATACCCTCCAACACTTATTGGTACCATTCATTAATATTGGTACTACCCTTTTCATTAATATAGTCCTACATTTTCTAAAGTTTATAGTTGTATATTCACCAAGATAGGTGAATTGATCCATTAAAAGGATTTTTTCCCTCTCAGCTTGTAACAAATGTTCATGTTTATAATGAACCATTTTTTTATACACAAATATTACATATATTTATATTAATATTCAATACATAATATTATTACCCACATAAAAACCAAAAAGGTTTAGATTATTTTGAGATTAGATATACAGTCTTATTATTTTATGAATGATATTCAACATCTTCCACAAAGATCTAAACATATAGAACTCCTCCTTGGCATACCCAAACTAAACCTTTCTTCAGAACCTGGGGAAGGAAATAAATGAAAGTGTGAGATTAGATGATAATTAAGGGTAATTATAAGAGATATAAATCCATGATCATATATATTTACAAAATAATAATGAGTTTATGTGATCTTGACCATAACGTACGAAGTTCATACCCAACCTATCACAGATTATAAACATGATTTATGGAATAAACATTATCATTTCAAAAAACATAGACCATAATAGTTGAAATCATCGTAAATCAATAATAATCTATAATATAATGTCAAAAAACTATAGCACCATTATACATATAGAAATAAATTTCATATGTCATGGTTTGCTTCAAATACCATCAACATAGGGGATTGGGACACACATGTTTTCTATAGTGGATCAGGGTGCACCTATTTTCCATAGATGGTCGTGTCTATTGACTTTTTTAATATTTTTATCTCATGAGATATAAATATTTACACAATGAATTTTAGGGAGATATAAGTCCCATAAAACAAATAATTAAAACCATATATATTTGTGCTAAAATATCATAAATCATTCCAGAACCTATGAAAATAACATGGGTTTCATAAATATTTCATCACAGTATAACACATGAAAATGAATTAGGTTTCATGAATATCATTACATAATAAACATAAACCAAACATAAAAATAATTAGTATATTATCCTTGAATAATATCACCATTAAATCATTATTAAAATTATGAAATTTTATTTTAGATAGAATATATTTTTGAGAGATAACTTGAAATAATGAAGGAAACAATTAACTTTTGCATTTTAAAAAAATTTAATTTTAAAGATCCCCTGATTATAAAAGGAAAAAAATAATTGAAAATAAAATTTTAATCTTTGAAAGTAAACATAAAATAATTAATTATTTATTATGTATGACAAATAAACTCATGCAATATATGGTTAGAAACATTCCTTCCGTATTTTTGTCAGAAAAGTCACAAAAAACCACATTTAAAAAATAAAAAAAAAAGAATATTATAAGACGATTTATTAAAAATTAAAGCATTATAAAAATTATCTCTAAAAAATAATAATAAAATATTAATAAAATTATTAGGAACAATTTTATAAAACATTGATAGGGAAGAAAAATAGAGTTTTAAGGTAAACTTTAAAAATATTATTTATGAAAGAAAGTCTATTTAAAAAAATCATATCATTGATGTCAGAAAAAATTAATTGATTATGTGTAACATATGTAAATACAAATAAAAAGTGGAAATAAAAAATAATATAATAAAAATTCATCTCAAACATATAATTAACATGTAATAATAAATTATTTAGAAGTTTAACCCAATGAATGGAAATTGATTTGAGAAATTTCTTACCACTTTGTTATCAATAGAATCATATGCCCCATAAAATTATTTATTTTAAAATGAAACATTAAATAAAATTAATAAAATTATATTAATGATATTATATATAAAATTCAATTATATACACCACAAAAAGGAAATAATTGGTGAATAAGGCATATATATCACTGAAGTAAAAGTGAGATGGGAAACCCTTACCTCACGCTCCCCTTTAGTTTTTCATACTTCAAAATCTTTTATAAAATTTTAAAGAATGATATTAATTCATTAAATAACTATAATAATATTTATAATACTGTATATTATAGTTTTATAACATCTTACCACCTGATTATTATAATATTTCATTGTATTCATTTTTTCGGTGTGTTCATTTAATGGGATTCATGGTTGGTTTATTTGTGTAAAAATATTGATTTTCATGTAAAATGGAAATAAATATCCATAAGTTAAATGGATTGGTATTCATAAACACAATTTTTTTTAATGGTCTCAAACATCATTTTTTTTCTGGAATGAGGATGATTAATTTGACAAAACATTAACGATAAATGTTTATTTTATCATGGAGGTTTTTCTTACCATCATGAACTAGTTTTTTTAATATTATATATATATATTAGTTAGAAAACATGATATAAGTTATAATATACCAATTAAAATCATATTTAACTAGAATAATACTTTTATGACCAACATTAAAGGTGGTGATATAAAATGAAAAAACATTATCCATGGAGACGGTAAACTGCCATAATTTGGGAAATTGTTTCATTTCATTGAATAAGAGGAGATAAGAAATAAGGTGGATAGAATATATTCCATTATAAATAAAAAATTATAGTATAAACAAGATACTAAATTTATTATTCTTTTATGGATGAAGGATGTGAATACAAGTTATAAAAAGAAAATAAATTCAGAGAGGTTGTTTGAGAAAGTTACATATCAAATGTCACCTCCTTAAAGGACCCATTAAGGAAATTATAATTTGTATTTGTGTGAGAACCAAATAACATGGATTTGGGGAGAGTGGGGATTAAATATTATTTCATTTATTTTAATATCTTCATGGATTTTGAGGAAAAATGGAGTGGTGAGGGGTGATATTTATACTTGAGTAGGGGGTTTTAAATCCAACCACATTTGGGGGGAATTAATTCTAATGAATTTGGCTGATAAGTAATTTTTTAAATATTGTTCATGGTTGATAAAAACATCAACCACCAATTTAATTTTGTAGTTTTTATGTATTTTAATCTTTTAACATTTAACAATAACCCACTATATTATAATACCTATACTGTAGTAAATCTTGATAACATTTTTGTACTTAAAAAATTGACCTAATAACCTTATTTATACCTCATTATTCAAATTATGGAATAAATTTTTCAAAATTACTAAACAAATTAATTGAAAAATTATATTTAAAATTAAAACATCAAACGTAACGAAAAAAAGTATTTTGGAAAAATGTTTTTTTATGCCAAATAAAGTAATTGTAACAAAATAAGGAATAAATATTGTTTAAATTTAATTAATTAGATTATATATTAAAATAATGTAATTATTTTATGTTTATATGAATTTAAAATCATAAATAAATTTTAAATATAATGAAAATGAGGGTTTTATAAAAATCTGTATATTTTTCTATTCACTAAATAATTAAACATTTCAGAAAATTATATAAAATTATTCCAGAGATAATGTAGACATTATGAATCAAAAAATTATGTTCATTTTTTCAAAAAAATTAATAAAAGTTTTAAAAATTAATTATATTTATCTTCTTATGGAATGCAATAGAAATCATTTTTCTAAAGAAAAAAATATATTTGAAGAATAAAATTACATTACTAAAAATTATGTTATTATTCACAATTAATTAATTAATTAATTAAAATGAGATGGGAAATTATATATTGCATAATTTGGTTAATACTTTTCATTCTCAAAAAGTTGAAATCTAGGTTATAATGTTCATGTTAAAATAATAATTTTTTGGAGTTTGTTTAAGCTCAATGTTATGTGCAGTGTTATATATCGAAGGAATTGAATTTATTTAAAAAATTACACTCCATAAGATATTAGGGAGTTACATTGTACCCCCTTTAAATAATTTCTCCCTAAATAATCATTACCCAAATACAAACAGATGAGGATACCTCTGCCTCATCATATCCTTAGGTTCCCACATAGATTCCTCAAATTGGTGGTATCACCAAAAAAAAGTAACTAGGTGTGTGGTATTATTTTATAGAACTTAATATCTAAGAAATATAATGACTACTAGTTTATATTTATAATAATTATATTTCTCTAGATGTATGTTATCTTATATTATTACACGTGAAGGATTAGATATGTACTTCCTCAAGAGATATACATTGAACACATCATGAGCTTGAGAGATATTCAATGGAAGAACCACTATATAAGACATGGTCCCGATATAATAAATTATTTCACAGAGATTGATAGAACTAGGTTTTAGTTTTACCTTACTTATTCCATGGATAAATTCATAGATATACCTTCTTGCTAATATCAAATTCTAGACCACAACGATGATTATTAGTGAAATGGTTCTTTCAAAAAATTTTATACTTATGTGTTGTTGAATGACTATAACCCTTTTTACACCCCATAATACTACTCAGGTCCCAAAAAATTTCATACAATAACTTGTTTCAAGTACGTTGGAGTTCTACACATCTTTTCGTAAAGGGTTTCATGAGGATCCATCAGAATGCTCGAGTGAAAGTTATTGTTGCAATAAAACATAACTAGAGGGTGGTGTTGATCATAATCACCATTTAAATACATAGAACAAGCTTTAGATATATCATTTGGAGTTTGAAATTTTCTCTTAGACTGACCATCTTCCTGAGGATGATATGCAGTGATGAAACTAAACTCTATATCCAGAGCTTAGTGATGAATTCACCTAATCTTCGAGGTAAACCTAAAATCCCAATAAAATAAAATTGAATATGTTAATTCAATAAAAATTACCACTTACTTAATATATATATTTTTAAATTCCATCTAGAGAGTAATATTCTCTGAATGAAGTTTCTTAACATCATAAGGTTATTAACTACACCCCATAATTACCTCAATATCTAACATAAGATTAACCCTAAAGTTACTAATATTTTTAATCATACATATGCAATGTGTAAAGGTGTTCCTCCTTGAATATCATTATCACATATAAAAACCCAAAGGGTTTCATTTACATTAAATTATCATAATCTTGGTAAAATTACATCATGTAAAAACCTCAATATAGTGTTAATACATAAACATATGATGGTATTATAGTGTGTTATTTTTATATTATATGGAGACATATACACATCCAAAAGATAATTCACACATTATTACTTATAAAAGATGTTATATTAGACGAAAAAAAATTCATTAGAAACCTAGGTTCATTATTTTACCAAAAAAGTAACAAAATTTTTATCACTATTCTATATTCCATGTAAAAGTAGATAATCACATGAAACTTATTTAAAGAATGAATAATAAGATATTCATAATAATGAAAACATGAATGTAACATACCAAGTAATTATTCAATATTAAATTTTCATATAAATTAATATTTATGAATTAGACAATAATCTTACCTTAAAGGTGACTCTATGTCTGATGGTGTACTTGACAAGAAACAACGAGTTTCTCCAAAATCCTATGTTGCATTCATGAATAAGATATATCGAAAATAATATATTGTTAATATTTTTATTTTAAGTTGTAGTTATCTCCTAATCGTTATATCAAAGAGAATGAATACAACTAACTATATTGTATATACACATGTTTATTAATTGTTTTTACAAACAACCAATAAATATTATAGGATTAAAATAAGAATAAATCAAATTTTAAACATAAAATATATAATATTTTTAAAAGTCTATTTTACCACACTTTGGGGGAGAAATAATTTTTAATATAATTTTTGACACTTTAATAATTTTTATATGAAAAATTAGGCTGCATTTTTTAAATATAAATATGAAAATTTATATTGGGTGAATTCTTTTGTTATTTTTCAAAGAACATTCATATTTTGATGAATAGTGAATAATACAAAATATAAATTCAAAATTTCTTTTTTGTCCAATTTATTTATATTTTTAAATTATTTTTTTAAATTTCTTTAAAAAATAATTAATTTTTTTTATCATTTAGTCCAATTTATATCATTAGAGACAATTTCACATTGAAATTGGATAAAAAACATTATGATCTTTTGAGTGTTTTCACATTAAAAACATGTTTTCTCAATCCATAAACGAGATTAATTTTAAATTAATTTTAATGACTTATGTGTTTTTAGTTTTGAAAAATGTATTAAATATTTGGAATCAAGAGGCCCAAATTTAATAAATAGATATTTTCATTTTTTTAACAATATGAATTGTAACTTTTTAATTATTTTTATTACCATGGTTAAGGATAAATCAGTTAATTAAGGGTTAAAATAATATTAGAAAATATAATAAAATTACCCTAAAACATTTCTAAATTTCATTTTATGAGTTATTTATGACTAAAATAATTATTGGGATCATTTTTTGTGTTCTTGGATCCATATTTATTACTATATGACATATATAGTATTTGTTTCAAAGAAAAGTCAATTTTTTTCATACATTTGTTTTAAACAAATAAAATTCTTATAATATGAGTTTATAAATAAAATAAATTAGACTATAAATATTCATTTAAAATATAAAATAATTATATTTATCATGATATTTATTCATAAATTTTAGGGAAGAAATATTTAAATTAAAGGGTTACACAATGATGATGTAATAATTGTTTAATTAGCGATAATATTAAATACAGGATATTAAAAATATTAAAATAGATATAATTTGATATAATTAATTAATTAAAAGAATTATATGAATGAGTATTAAATTTTAGTGATATGTTAAAACAGTTGGTCACCATATATCCTTTTCTTACTGTATTTTTAAAATTTCAAGAAATTATTAGTGTCAAAATTGACAATAATGGTATTTTAAAATATAAATTATTTAATTTAATGTTATAAAATTTATAAAAATGTAATATTCATCCATATAAATAGAATATGTCCAAAAATTTCATAAATAACTCATTTATTGGTCATTTTTAATGTTATATTAATTATATTATTCCTCAAAGTGTAAATTACATGATAACATGGTAAGAGTTAATGGGGTAAAATAAGGGTTAAACCAAACAGATAAGGATTGAAAAAATATTTAAAACCCACCTAATTATTATTAAATGAATTTATTTAGACCAATAATCATCCTAGTTTCTAAATAAATCAATTTGTAACCACATCAAATTGAAAATTTATTTATATTAATTTAATAGTTTAAAGATTCCAAGATTGCCCCTCCCCTCTCTTATAAAAGAGAACTAATTATAATCGTTTCTTCCTATATAAAAAATGATTTGTTTTCAAAAATATCTACCTAAATAACTTATTATAATCACCGCCCCATTCTACATGAACTTTTTTAGTTATAACACCCTCATTTTTTGTGTTATGGTGATAATTAAAAGAAATCCCTCAAAGAAGAGGAAGATAAAGAACATATGTGACAAATCAGACCCAAGGTAAGGGAATTCATCTCAATATCCTTTAATAAAGGAATATTTTGATTTTATAAAACTCATTATTTTATGATGTGTACAAACATCACTTTTGATGTTTAATTTCATTCAAAAGTTTTCAAAAATAAATATTTTTTATGTTTTCTATACTAAGTGTTTGAATTTTTTTACAAATGACAAAAATAATGTTCTTTTTTAATTTATATGATGACAAATAATTTTATTTAATTATGAAAAAAAATATATTTGGATTAATCGATAAAAATTAATGTTTTTAAAATGAAAAGAACCCTATTTCCGTTTTTGGGTATTTTGGTAATAAAAATGGTTTTGAAAATGGATTGATTATTTCAATATCTAGAAATGATTTCATGTGATTGAAAATTAAATTTCAATAGTAAATGATGAAAATTGAAATCATTTATGTGTTATGATTTTATAATGTTACTTGGAAATGTTATATCTTGTAAAATAATAAACCAAGGATAGGTGGTTCTATGATAAAACAAGGATGAGTGGTTATTTTATAACCACCAATACATTGGGTATGGAAGTCAATCATAAGGTAATTACATTTTTTAAGAGTGACATGTATGTAAGTAGACCACATAGTTATTCCATTTATAAGAGTTATAAGTATAGTTATATCCCATGGTACCTTAATGTTTTTCTATGCTTTATATGGTTTTTATGGTAATCGTTTGATAGAAAAAAGGGTATGCAATGAGATTAATTTCAAAGGAATGTATTTAACACTTCTTAAGGGTGAAAATTTTTATATTATGATAAAGTATTCATGGGTTTTCATGTTTTAAAAAAACTAAATGTCTTCCTTCTTTGTGTATCCCTTACTTATATTTTTATACTCATCCAAAGTTTTAATTTGTTTTTACACCATTTAAGGGAGAATAATTACAAATATGGTATTAATGGAAATTTTTTGATGATTGAACATGAAAAGAAACCATGTTTAATTTTAAATATTTTTATTTTGTGAGAAAAATGGATATTTATTAGAAGTTTCTACATTGTAATATTTGAGGTGTTATGTATGAATTATGGTATAATTATCTAAAACACTAAACCTGAAAAGATCCTCATTGTTAAAGAAAAAAAATTCTTTACTTAACTCAATATTATTTAATGTTTTATGGATGTGGAATTATAGTTTGTCTCAAAGGCCATTTTAGATAAATTTAGAGGTTGGGATAATATTAATAACATACAATTGAAATATTCTACCATATGTTTAAGTAAAAATGTTATAGAATTTTAATATTAGCATGTTTCTTATTATAAAATATGTTTTTTCAGAATTGTTTTTCAGGTGGAAAATGGACACAGTAGTGGGAAGGAACTGATAGGAAACCATCCTTCTGAATTGACATCTTGAGATAGTTGAAATTCGAACTGGGCAGTTTGTTGCAGTGATGACTTAGTTGAATCATGCGATAAATGGTGGTGGTGTCCATGCAATATAGAAACCTGATCTACCATAGAGTAATATGGTGATAGTGGATCATTTTAAGAGATAGTATCCTACATCATTCATAGGACCATATAACCCCATAATAGATGCAGTATAACAACCTTTCTCTTTATTACACATTAATACACATTTTATTACATGAAAGTACTCCTAATATAATCCCAAAAGATTAATAAGTCTAGTTTATTTGGGAGTTAGGTATATTACATTACAACATATAACATGGAATATAACACATTATTGAAAATTTCCTTAACATGATCATAATATTCCAATGAACTTGAAACTGTATGGGATAAACTAGGGACAAATATAATAAAGGGGTGAGCTATAAATCCTAGTAAGGGAATAAAAAAGGCATAACATGAAGAATATAATACATGTTTGAAAATAGTAATTTCAATAGATAATAAAAGAAACATGAATAATAAGTAATGATATAGCATGCGAATCATAACATGGGAAATGTGAAAACACAATACAACATGACATAAGCATGAGTAAAGGCTCATTGCAAATGGAGGAGTAAGAGTCAAGGATCATTTCTCATGGAGGATCCTTTGTCAAGGCTTATTTCACATAGAGAATCTTGAGTCAAGGATATCTTCTATGACCATTTCACATGATGTATCATGATACTAAGAATTACCCAATGCATTGGAGCACTATCTGGGCGTACCAATCATAACCATCTCATTCTTATGATTAAGTGTTCCAAATAGATCATACAACATGAATTCATTCATCAAATTTTTTTTTTCTATGATAAATAAATATGGAACACATACATGTATGTCCATAATAAATAATTATATGTGCATAAATTTGAATACCATTGATAGAAAAATGGGTATGGTATTCACCACACAATTATTTTGTGCATGGTAAATCGGGGTGAAATTTCCGCAGCATAACATCATTATATAAACATTCATAAAAAAGGTTTATGAAAGATAAATGAGTATATCATCATTTTAAAATCAAATGGGAAGTAATATGGGAACAAAAAATTGTATCCCAACATTATAAATATTTCAATAGAAGAAATAATGTAATGAGGAAACAAAAATAGGGAAAAGAATCCTTACAAAATTTTGGCATGGTAACGGGTGTACATATGGGATCATGAGAGAATTAATGAGATTTAAAGGGGATATAATAATTTATACATAAAATGGAATGTATGTGGGTTATTTAAGAACATATCCAAACATAAAAAATTGGATATTAAAATACAAAACATAAAAGGGGTTCTTGTTAAGATAGGAGAGTAGAAGATAAATTTTCTTTACTTCAGTATGTGACTAAAAAGGCTTGGTAGGGGCTTCTTGAAAGATTAGGGCACCTTGGTAGGAATCAGGATAGTATATTTCAGAGTGTGGTCATGCTATAATGATTTTTAGTGAAGAGAAAGAGGATATTGGGTGAGTTTATATTGAAAAGGATGGAAATTTATTTATTATTTAGGTTTTGGACTCTACATAATGAAATATTCAAAACCACAAGCCATCCCATAATTCTCTCACATGGTTTCTACCAAATGAGATTGGTTTACATTTTTTTTAAAATTCCAATGGCCACAGATAATAAAATATTGTCCTTGATTATGTGGAGGTGAGTCACACTCTCAAAGAAATGAATTTAAAATCTTAAAATATATTATAAGTCATGTAGGATCTATTGATGCTTTACCAAATAAATCAAATAAACATAAAATTACATTATTTTTATGGAAAAAATATATTTATCTGAGGATACAATTTATATTATTTATTACATCACTATTGGGCCATTGTGATGTCATAAAACACTCTGTATATTTATACGATATTTATTTTTTACCCAAAAAATTGACTAACTTAGAAAGTTATGAAAAACTCACAGATAAATAATTTCAAAGTCCTGATTCCAAAAATATTAGTCATTCAATATAATAATTTTATAAATATGTGAATTTTCACTTTGGAAATAAAAACCAACATTAACTAAAAATGGAAGGTTTTTTTTGACAATAACAGTTTTTGAACCTTAATAGAATTTACATTTGAATTCGCAAAAATTATATGATCATTCATATTTAATAAAATTTTTAATATAAATATTTTATTAAAATATTATTTATTTTATAAATCCATTAATTCATCAGAATATATTTTTTAATTGATTTTGAATATTAACCAAAAATACTACTTGTTCATTAAAAAACATTTTAAAGTTAACAATAATAGGATTAAAACATATTCATTATTTTATAAAAAATAATGTAGATAATACTATTTCTAGGGTCTTGATACAGATCCTTTTAATAAAACAGCATACTCTATAAGAGTATGGTGCATGATGGTGGGGCTTTTATGGGGTCATTCAGTGAACATCGTTTGGGTCAAGATATCGATGAGCATAAAATTATCCCATAAATAGTTTCAATCATTCTTAAGTTATTGGATATTGGATTGTTATTAGTATAGGGTGACGATTGGAAATTATATCACCCCTAGAAGCTATGATAAGTGGGTTTCATAGGGTTCAATCCCACTGGTTGAGGCAATCACTTCCTTTATCTCTAAAAAATGGATTTGTTAAAGCCCTATATTTATACTTGTCATGTGGTCATTATTCAATGAATATATTATCAATAGTAAATATACCTAATGATTATTAAAATATAATTTTATATATTAAAAAATAATAAGTTCATGTATTTTTTATAAAAATATTACTTAATAAGGCATCTAATTGAATAAAAAAGGGGAATTTTATTCATAATAGTTTAGGTCATTACAATATTCCCCCCATTAATAATTTCTCCCTTTTTTTCAACACTCAAATAGATCAGGTTAACTATCCTTCATCACCACCTGTAGTCCATACATTACTTCTTCAAACATTTGGTTTCTCCATAACACTTTTATGAGGGTCATTGTCTTATTTCTTAGAACTTTTTCTCTATAATCTGAGATCTTCGCCGACTAATATTCATAGGAAATATAATTCTTTAATGGTACCACCTATGGATTTAGTACATGTGAGGGGTCTGGTATGCACATTTTCAAGAGGGATACACTGAATACATCATGTAATAGTGATAGGTTTGGTGGGAGTTCTAGTTGATAGGTCACTGCTTTGATGTGATCCGGGATCTTAAAAGGGTCGATGTACCTTGGACTAAGCTTTCCCTTGTTCCCAAATCTCATCACTTTCTTCCATGTAGATATGCAGAGGAATACCATGACTCCAACATTAAACTCTAGGTCTCATCAACAATTTTCATAATTACACTTGTGTTGACTCTTGGTAGCTTTTATGTGATTCTGAATGGTCTTAATATTCTCCACAATTCCATTGACCATTTTAGGACCAAGAAGTTTTCATTCCCCAACTCCATCCCAACATGTCGGTGTTCTACACATCTTCCCATAAAGGGCTTCATAGGGTTCAATTTGGATGCTAAAGTGGAAATTTTTGTTGTAAGGGTACTCGATCAAAGGAATATATGAGTCCCATACACATTTAAAGGCCATTAAGAAAGCTCTCAAAAAGTCCTCATGTGTTTTGATAGTCTGCTCAAACTGGAAATCAGATTGAGGGTGATAAGTCATACTGATGTTTAGCTTAATGTTTAGAGCATGCAGGAGATTTATCAAAAACTAAGAGGTGAATCTTGGATCTTGATTAGACATAATAGATAATTGTACTCCATGTATCCTTACAACTTATTTCATGTACATCAGTGAAAGTTGGTCCAATGAGAAATCCTCTCAAATTTCAATGAATTTTTCAATCTTTGTAAGATGATCCATAATAAACCAAACATCATAGTATCCTTTGTATGTCATTGGAAGTCTAGTGAAAAAGTATGTGGTGATGTTTTCCCATTACTATGTTGGTATGAGTAATGGTTAAATCACCCCATAGAATTTCCCTTTAATCCATCACTTGATGACATACCAGGAACTTTGATGAATATTCAGTGATCCCCTTCTTCATGTTTTCCCACCAATAGTGCCCTCAGAGATCTTGATACATCTATCTATTTTCTAGGTGAATAGAGAAATATAAACTATGTGCATCTTCCAATTGTTCCTTATTTAACTCAATATTTGAGGGAACACATAGTCTGGACCTAAATCTCACAATTACTTCATCATTACATTGAACTAAACATATTTCCATTTCCTTATAGTATCCACTCTCTTCTGAATTCCCACATCATCTTTTTGAGTATCATTTACCCATTCCAAAACATATGGTTGGGCAATCATTTTTAAAGGATTTATGATGTTCCTATCTTTGTGATTCCCATGTCTATAATATTTAAATCCAAGAAGATCAAATCCTTCTCAATTCTCATCAATGATAGAATTATTGGGTCCTTTCAACTTAGAGAATCATCCACCTTATTTTCATTACCATGATGGTAGTGGATTGAACTTCCATAATCCTTGATGAGATCTAACCATCTTTACTGACACATATTAATCTTTTTATGTGTTAATATATATTTGAGGATATAAGGATCATTATATATTTCACACTTCTCTATATAGAGATAATTCTTCCATATTTTCAAAGAAAAGTTAATAGCTACCATCTCTAGATCATGCATGGGATATTTTTTCTCATGAGTTTACAACTTCCTTTAGGTGTAGAAAATAAAATTTTCATTTTTCATCAACACATATCCTAATACCTTCTTCAAAGAATCTCTAAAAATTAAGAAATGTTCTCCACTTGTTGGTAGTGTGAGCATGAGGCAATGATAATCCTAATTTTCAACTCCTTTAATCTTTCTTCACATTTATCATTCCAATCAAACCCGACTCCCTTCTGCGTTATCTTGGTAAGAGGGTTTGACAACCGTGAGAAATTTCTCACAAATTGGTGATAAGATCCTACTTACCCAAGGAAGCCATGAATATATTTTATAGATGTTGGCCTCAGCCATCCATAAATTACTCTTATCTTTAAAGGATCCACAAATATCCCATTTCTTGTGATGATATTACCCAATAATAATACTTCCTTTAACCAGAACTCACACTTTATGTACTTTTCATAGATATTTTCCTTTCATGAGGTCTTTTTTCATAGTGACTAGATTCTCCTCATTTTCCTCCTTGTTTTTGAAGTATATTTAACTTTTATCAATAAATACTACAACACATATGTTGAGATAATCTCAAAAGACTCTATTCATCAAGTCTATGATGATTTTTGGAGTCTTAGTGAGTCAAAACAACATTACTATGAACTTTTAGTGACCATACCTTATATGAAATGTATCCTTGGGTACATCCTCCTTATTCACCCAATCTTGGTAATATCTTGACCACAGATCCACCTAGGAGAAACATTTTTCTCCATGTAGATGATCGAAAAAATCATCAATTTGTGACAAAGAATACGTTTTCTTTATCATGATCTATTTGAGATCATTATAATCAAAGAAAAGGCTCATTTACCCATCATTATTATTAATGAAGAGGATGGGTGAAACCCATGGTTAATATATTTGGAATATAAAACCTTTATCTAGATTATCATATAGTTTTTTCTTTATATTATCATGTTCCACAACAACCATCTTATACAGTGTCTTGGATATAGGAAATGCCCCAGGAATAAGCTCGCTGAAAAATTCAATCTCCCTACAAGGAGGAGGACTAGGTTATTACTTGGGAAACACATAAATGAATTCCCTCACAATAGACATGTATTCAAGGATGATCCTTTATTTAGACACAATAATTTTAGCAAGATACAGTTGCTCCAAGGGAAATAATATCCATTCTTGAGATGATTTTACTAAATAATATTCATCCTTCTACTTGCACTTATAGAGATTCAGGGGGTTAATTCACCATATGTGGTGTGATTTACTTCTCAAAAAATTAATTTTGGATCTATATAGGGAATACCAATCCATTCCCAAAATTACATCAAATTCCACAAAAGGGAGTTTAACAAGGTTGGATAGGAAGTTCTGCCCACGAATTTTTATAGGGGAGGAGATATATACTTGGGATGTAATAATTTCACCATTTTCCATTTTCGTAGACAATTATACTTACATACTTTGTAGTGGTGTTTAGATAGTTCTACTAATCTTTCGTGATATAAAGGAATCTATATAACTTGTATCATAAAGTACATTCCCTATTAATGAATGAATAAATAGCATACCTATCACCACTTCATTATCAAGATTCACTTCAGTAGTAATGATGGAAAAATATCACCCTTTCAATCATGGAGGTTTTTGGTTGCCTTAAAAAACATTATATTATGGAATTGATTCCCAAAGGCCATTAGTTCTTTGCAGTAATTAATAATGCCTTGAGGGTTGACTAGAGTGTTACTTTCCTCCATCACAATTTCGACTTTCTCATGTTGGTAAAATTTAGCTAGGTGTCCATCCTCCCCACATCTAATTCATTTTTGGTATCCCTTTAAGAAACTTTTGGGGTGCTTCTTCCCACACCCATGATAAGTGGACTATTGATATCTACCAATCTCCATTTTGACTTGGAGGGTATAATAGAAATTTTTTTCATAGCTATCAAAGTCACATATCACCAAGGATTATCATGGGAAAAGTTTTATCCAACCAAAGATGTGGTTATCCTTAAATTCCGGGGTAACAGAAAAACTAGAGGTGTATCATGCATGTCTTGTGATGTTTTCATCATACTCTATAAAATATTCATCATGGTTTTTTCTTTAGTAAAATGAAATCCCATTCAATTTTAAGATGGATAATTTTAGGAAAATATTTATCAAAAAACATATTCTGTAATTCCTTCCACTCCATCACTTTAATATCTTACTCATGTTTTGTATTCTTGATCAATGTCCACCACTAATTAGATTCTACCTCTATATGATAAATAGCCAGAAGAACCATCCCTTGTTCAAAACATTGAACGATGGAGAAGATATTCTCAGTGGATTTGATCTATTGTTCCATAATTAAGGGATCATGTGATCCATTAAAAGTACAAGGCCTTTGTCGAATGAATACCTTGAATGTGGGCTGTTCTCTCTTAGGGGGGTTTGGGTGGTCCTCTGGATCCATGTTTCTATTTAGAACTCGAGTTAGCTGAGAGAGTATCGTGACAGGGTTTTTGATTCCTGCTCCCATAGAAATGGGTATCTCATTGGGGAAATCATTATACATCCCTTCACATTAAGTTTTAACATGATTTCATTTATTTTTGAACATTGTATCGAATAAAAAAGATTATGGATGAGTATGTTAAAAAATTAAACACGTAAAGTACAATCCAATGAAATTAAATTGATAATATATATATTACATTTATCTCCTTAACTTATGAGTTTCTAAGATTCAATCTATTTTATCCATGATTTATTTCCTAACATATATTATTATGGTCATTTTTATTCCCTAAATAATTTTTTGTATTCATCTTTTGAAATTACCAAATAATATCCCCTAGTAGTCCCAAACTAGGTGTGTAGTAAGGTACACTGTCATGTACTAGATTACCTCAAGTCAGGACTAAAAGATCTTTTCAGAGTTTCCACTCCTAGGTACTTCTGTGCCAGAACTACGTCAACATGTAGTATCTAAAAAATGATGTATTTTCTTGATAAACCACATACACTATACTTAAAAATATGAATTTTTACATATACATAGTCATATCCATAAAGATTTCTCTAGAGTTGTTAACCCTATTCCCAAAAATAACAAAACTCTTGCTCTGATTCCAACTATAAAAACCTTGTTCTTTATTACACATTGATACATGTCGTATTACATATATGTAAACTTAATTAAAAACAAAAGATCAAGAAGTATAGTGTATTTGGGAACTATTTACATTGAATAAAAAAATATAACATGGAATAAAAAATATTATTGAACACTTCTTTGATATGATCATAATATTCCAACAAACTTAAAACTGCATGTGATAACATGGGGATAGACACAATAAAGGGGTGATATATAAATATGAGTACGAGAAATAAACCATGCATAAAATGAAAAATATAATATATTTTATAAAATAAACATATCAATAAATAATAAATAGAATATGAATTAAAGATTATGATATATAATGATAGTCATAAAAAAGGAAACATGACACCAACATACAACATGACATAAGCATGAGTCAAGGCTCATTACACATATGGGATCATGAGTCATGGATCATTGCACATAGAGGAGCACGAGTCAAGGATAATTCCACATAGAGGATCATGAGTCAAGGATCGCTACCAAGACCATTTCACATTATTTATCATGACACAAAACATTACCTAATTTATTGGATCACTATCTAGGTGCACCCATCATAATCATTTCATTCTCATGCTTAAGTGTGCCTCATAGATTATACAACATGAATTCATTCATCAACATAATTTATCCCTTGATCACGAAATATGGAATACATACATTTATTTCCCCAATAAATAAGTATATGCTCATAAATGTGAATACCCCTAATAGAGAAATGAGTATGGTATTCACTACACGATTATTTTGGCATGGAAAATCATGCTAAAATTTCAATAGCATAATGATGTTACATAAAAAATAATAAAAAATGATGATGAAAGAGAAAGGGGTCTCTAATAATTTTCAAATAAAATGGGAAGTAATAGAAGCATGTAAAATCATATCCCAACATTATATATTTGGAAATATAACGTATAAGGTAAAGTAGAAACATGAATATAGAAAAGAATCCTTATGAAATTTTGGCATGGTAATGGATGTATATAAAGGATCATGGGATGTTTAATGAGAGTGAAAGGGTATATCATAATTTATACATAAAATGGAAATTATGGGAAAAATATAAGAACATATCCCAATATAATAAAATTAAAATTAAAAGACATAACATAAAAGGAGTTCTTGATAAAATATGAGAGTGGAAGATGAGGTTCGCTTACTTGAGTGTGTGACTCCAAAGGCTTGGGAGGGCCTTTTTGAAATCTAGTGTGACTTGGAAGGACCCTATAGAGTATATGGTATAGTTATCTCATGCTATGAAGAGTTATAATGAAGATAAATGGTTTCCTGGGTGAATTTATATAGGAAAGGAGCGGGTTTCATTATTATTTATGTTTTTCGATTTACACAATAAAATATTCAAAACCACAAACCATCCTGCAGGTTTTTACCATGGTTTCTTACAAATGGATTTGGTTTACATTATTTTATAAGGAAAATTGGAAAATAAAATAAAATAATTCCCTTCCTTATGTGGATATGAGACACAAATTCAAAGAAATTATTTTAAAATCTTAAAATATGTTATAAGTCTTAGAGGATTCATTAATTTTTTACAAAATAAATAAAATAAACACAAAAATAAATTATTTTAAAGGTAAAAAATATATTTAGAATAGGATATATTTTATTGTATTTATTACATTACTATTTTTCCATTATTATGTCATAAAACACACCATATATTTATATGGTTTTGAATTTTTACATGAAAATACAGTGTCTCAGAAAATTATGAAAAATTCACCATTAGATAATTTCAGTATCATAATTCCAAAAATAATATGAATTTTATCTAAATAATTTTCTAGATATGTGAATTTTAACTTTTATAATCAAAATTGACATTTGTTTAAAATGATAGTTTTTTTTTGACAATAATGATATTCAAACCCTAATATAAATTACATTAGACTTTATAAACATTTAATGATCATTTATATTTAAAAAAATATTTAATAATAATATTTTATTAAAATATTATATATTAAAAAATATTTTAATTCATCAAAATATATTTCTTAATTGAATTTGAATGTTAACCATAAATATTATGTGTTCTTTAAAAATCATTTACAAGGTAACAATAATAGAATTAAAATAAATTCATTGTTTTATAAAAAATAATATACATAATAATATTACTACGTTCTTGATACATATCACTCTAATACAACAGCCTATTCACTATGTGTAAGGTTCACAATTTTGAGGCTTTCATGCTGTTATTCGGTGAACATGGTTTGGTCTCTGATCTCGATGAGATTGAAATTCTCCCATAACCAGTTTCACTCATGCATATGTTTTTGGAACTTGGCTTAGGTTTGGTCTAGGGAAAAGCTCCAAAATGTTATCTCCCTTATAAGCTCCAATAAATGAGCTTTATAGTGTATGATCCCACTGGTTGAGGCTATCACTTCCTTTTTTTCAAATGGATTTGTTAAAACCATACATTTATTCTTGTCTTGTGATCACTATTCAACGAATATATTATCAATGGTAAATATATTTAATAGTAATTAAAATCCAATTGGATATAATAAGAAAATTGAACATGTTTTCTATAACCATATAACATAATAAGAAAATTAATATAATAAAACGGATAATTTTATTCAAAACAGTTATCATCATTACATAAAGGATGGATTCAATCTATAGAAAATACATTCAACATCATGGGTTGTTCAGACAACCAAAGGGTAACTCTTGTAATTTATCATTTTTAAGGTGAAGTTGACAAGTGTTGGTAAATGGTTAAAAATACTAGAGGAATTGAAGAGATTGATTCCATGGAATGGGATTAATTTTAGAATAGCTTCCTTGAGAAATATTTTCCTAAGGATATTTGACTTGGGATGGAAAATAAATTATTGGAATTTAGAGAAAAGGAGGAATATTTGGTGGCTTTATATGACGAAAATTTCACATGTTTGGAAAGTTTCATCCCAAATATTATCCACAATCATTGTAGTAAGATAAATGAGTTTTACTTAGGATTGAAGCCAAAATATGAAAAGACATTAGATTACCGTGAGTTAAAAAGCTATGAGAAACTTTTTTAATCTGCTAAGAAGGTAGAAATGATGTTTTATAATGATCATGTGTCTCATGAGAACAAGAAAAATAATAGGTCCTATTTTCATGAATTAGGTCTGCATTTATCAAAGAAGTTTGGAGGTAAGAAAAACAAATTTCCCTATTCTGATAAGTGTGGTAAAAATAATCTTGGTAAATATATTTCAAAGTCTGGGAAGTAACTATAATGTAGTAGGATTTTGCAAAGTGATCATGACTAAAAGGGAGATGATCATTCAAGAATTGAAAATCTGTAGGTAAGATTTTTTAGTTGTAATGAGTTTAGGCATTATGCTAATATGTGTCCAAATTTGATTATCTGGGGTGGAAAACTACAATATCAAAAGAAAAAGGGTGTGGTAAAAAATTTTCCTGCAACTATGTTTGATGTTGGGCCAAAAAATTAATTGGTGATAGAAATATAGAGCTTAGTATTTTCTATGATTGATTTGAGGTCTGGGTACCATCAGCTGAAGGTGAAGGATGATTACATTCCAAATGTCAACTTTTCGGGTGAGATATGAACATTATGAGATTTTGGTTATTCCCTTTGGGTTATCTAATTGACCTTCTATATTTATGAATCTTATGAATGATGTTTTTAATTATTTGTTAGATTAGTTTGTGGTTCTGTTTATATATGATATTTTGGTATATTTTGAAATCCAGAAGGAACATGAAGGGCACTTAAGGGTTGGTTTTCAAACCTTAAAAGAAAATAAACATTATGGAGTGTATATTAAGAGTTAATTTTGGTTGCCAAAAATTTCATTCTTTAGAAAAATTGTTTCCAAATATTGTATAATTTTTTACCATTCTAAATTAAATGTTGTTGAAGAGTGGCCACGACCTACCAATGTCAAAGAGATTTGTATTTTTCTTGGATTAACGGGTTAATACCGATTGATTATTGAGAACTTTTCATGGTCATATATCCCACTAACTAAGTTCAAATGTAAGGGGGTTAAAGTTCATCTTGAAAAAATAATGTGTTGATTGATTTCATGAATTGAAAAGAAGATTGGTAAATTCTATGGTTTTGGTTCTGCCTTCTAGAAATGGTGAATTTTTTTTCTACAATGATTATTCATTAAAATGACTCTGTTGTGTCCTAATGCGCAATGATCAATAAATTTCTTATTATTCATGTTAGTTGAAACCCCCTGAATTAAATTACCTTATAAATTATTTTGAATTAGATTCTATTATTTTTTCATTAAATATTTGGATGCATCATTTGTATGGTGTAAAGTGTAAACTATATAGTAATCACAAAAGTGTGAATTATATTTTCACTCATAATGAATAAAAAATTAGACAAAATAGATGGATGGAACTAATCAAAGATTATGATTTCATAATTCATTAATATCCTAGAAAATAAAATAAATTATTCGATCATTTGATTCAAAAAAATAATTTTACATAAACTATCTTACGTTTGAATCATGACCCTTTCGATAGGGATTTAATGAATTTTGGCATAAAAGTTTTTGGTGTAGAAAATTCATCTATTTTTTGTAGTTTCTAATGCAATCATCTCTATCAGATAGAATTAAGCAATAATATAAGGAAGAACATGAGTTGGAGAAAAACATATAAATGGTTAAATGGAGTAAGTTACCTGAATTTAACATTGATACAAATTGTTTTTTGAGGTTTTAGAAGAGATTATGTGGTCCATGTGGTTTACAGTTGAAGAAATATTTTTTATGTAAAGATCATAGTTCTCTGTTTTCAGTTCACGTGAGAAGTACTAAGATGTAAGGAGACCATCTGGAGTATTATTGATGGGATGGAATGAAAAGATATATTACTAAAATTACCATGAAGTGTTTGAATTTTTGTTAGGTTAAATAAGAACAAAAGTTGTTGAAGGGGATGCTTCAGCCTTTTATAGTTTTAGAGTGGAAATGGGAAAATATATACATGGATTTCATAGTGGTATTAAAAAATAATTCACAATGTAAAAATGTAATATCGTTTATTTTTCATCAACTGACTAAATCTTCTAATTTTCATTATATACAGGATACAATAAATCTATATCAACTTTCTTAGTTTTATAGTAAAGATATAGTCATGTTATATAGAGTTCCTCTATCCATTGTATCTGATTTTGATCCTATTTTTACTTCTAACTTTTGTAGAGGCCCTCAAAAATTCATTGGGTACTAAATTAAATATCAGTATAGGGTTTCATCCTTAATAAAATGGGGTATTAGAATGAAAAATTCAGACCTTATAGCATATAATATGTTCTTGTTCAATGGATTTTTAGGGAAATTTAGGATCAACATATTTCATTGGTTGAGGTTTTTTTATAATAAATATTTTTATTCTAGTATAAATATTGAACTCTTTAAGGAATTATATGGAAAGTGGTATTGGACACTATATTTTTCGGATGATGTTGGGAAAAGGATTTTGAGGGGACCACAGTTGGTAGAGGAGATGAAAGATAAAGTTCAGTTGATTTATATAATAATATGGACATATTTGATTCGGAAGAAAATTTATGTGAATAATTAGAGGAAGAATCTTTCTTTTAAGGTAGTTGATCATATCCTTCTCAATGTTTCTCCAGGGTAAAGTGTGATGTGTTTTAGTAAGAAGGGGAAGCTGATTTTGTGGTTCATTAGACCCTATGAAATCATGGATAAAGTTGGATTAGTTTCATACTGAGTGGATTTACCTATAATTTTATCCCAGGTACTTAATGTTTTTCATGTTTCAATGTTAAGAAATTATATGCTGAATCCATATCATGTTTTGATCCCTGAATTAGTTTAACTTTAAGAAAATATTTCTTATGAAGAACAACTAGTTTAGGTTATTGAATGTAGAGATTAATTGTTATGGAATAATTTGACTTATTAGGTATAGTTTTTATAGAAAAACCAAATGGTTTAAGAGGAAAAATGTAAATTTTAAAATTATATGAGGGAAAAATACCACCATGTATTTGATATGTGAACAAAATTATGAGGACACAATTACCAAAAGGGGGAAGGATATAACATCCTAGGTAATTGTAGAATAATATATTTTCATATTTATGAATATTTATGAATTAGAAAGTAATTTCACCTTAAAGTGTATGATATTTTTGATAGCGTACCCAACACATAATAATGAGTTTCTCTAAAATATTATTTTTCATGCAAGACCAAGTTATATAAAAAAACATATATTGTTAATATTATTATTTTAAGTGGTAGTTATCACTTTGTATCAGAGAGAATGAATAAGACTAACTATATTATGTTTAATCATGTATACTAAATGATTTTACATTCATCCAATAAAATTTTTAGGTTTAAAATAAGAATAAATCTAATTTTAAGCATAAAAGTACTAATATTTTTAAAATTTAGTTTTACAGCCTTTTGATGGAGAATCCATTTTATATCTAATTTTCGAAACTTTTATAATTTTTATATGGAAAATTGAACATAATTTGGAAAATTTTAATATAAAAATTTACTTTGGATTAATTTTTGGTATTTGTATAAGAAATTTCATATTTTGATGAATAGTGAAAAATAAATAATATTAGTTCCAAACTATTTTTTCCCAATTTATTGATATAGTTAAATTATGTTTTAATTGGTTTTAAATTATAATTGAATCAAGTTTTCATAAATAAATCCAAATTAGTTAATTGGAATAATTTTCACATTGAAATTGGACATAAAAACATTGTGGACTTTTGAACATCTTTACTTTAAAAACCCATTTTCTCGATCCATCAATGGGACTAATTTTTAATTAATTTTATCAACTTATGTATTTTGAATTTTGAAAAATGGATATAATATTTAGAATCAAAAGGTACAAATTTAAAAAATATTTCTCTTTCAATTTTGGATAATATGAATAGAAACTGTAGTAATTAAATTTATTACCTCATTTAAGGGTAAATTTGGTAATTAAGGGTAAATATAAAATAATAAAATACTATAAAAATACCCTAAAATTTGTTCAAATTTCATTGGATGAGTTATTTTCAACAAAAAATCATCATTGTACTGATTTTGTGAGCACTTGGAGCTAGTTGAATTTGTATAAGACATTTATAGTGTTTTATTCAAAGAAAAGTCATTTTTGCATAATTTTGTTTTAAATAAGAGAAATATTTTTAATATGAGCCTATAAAAAAGATAAATTATACTATAAATATTTATTTTAAATAATTTTTTTTAATCGTCATCATGATATTTTATTTTTCATTTTTTGGGATTAATTAATTAAGTTAACAGCTTTCACAATGATGATGCAGTAATTGTATAATTAAATAAAATATCAAATAAATGATATTAACAATTTTAAATTAAATAAAATTTGATATAATTAATTCCATACCTGAATTTATTTGGATAAATTTGACATTTTAATGATTTGATAAAAGAGTTAGATAGAAAATTTCATGTTGTTATGATATTTTTAAAATGTCAAGAAATGAATAGTGTCAAAATTGATGCTAATGGTATTTTAAATATTGAATATTTTATTAAATGATATAAAATTTATAAAAATATAATATTCATACAAATAATTGTAATAAGTCATAAAATGTCATAAATGAATAATTTATTTGTCATTTATCATGTTATCGAAATTACATTAACCCTAAATGTGTAAATTACATGATAACATGGTAAGAGATAAAAGGGTAAAATAATGTCTAAAATCAAAAAAAAGATAAGGATTACAAAAACAATCAAAACCTATATAATTTTAATTGGATGGATGTATTTCAAACCAAACTCATCCAAACTTCTAAATAACTCTACTTTGATATATTTGTAATTGAAAATTAATTTATATTACTTTAATACTTTAAAGAATTCCATGAGTGCCCCTCCCCTATCTTATAAAAGGAAACTAATTATTATAATTTATTCTCACCTCAAAAAAAATGGTTCAGACCGGGTATATCGAAATCCCTTTATATAATCCCTCCATATATTCTAGAGTCATTATTTTATCTATAACACCATTTTTAGATTTTTTATGGTGATAATCATAAGAAATATCTCAAAGAAGAAGAAAATAAATAACATACATGACAAATAAGACTCAAGTTAAGGGAATTCATCTCAATATCCAACGTTGAGGAATATTTTGATGTTATACACCTCCTTCCTTTATGAGTTTTAAAAATACCTCCTTTTAATTTTAATTTAATTCAAAGCTTTCCAAAAATGAATCATTTTATTTTTTCTATACGGTGTGTTTGACTTTCATTATAAATGACAAAATGAATGCTCTTTTTTCAATGAATGTGGTGAAAACTAATTATACGCCAACATGAAAAGTATTTATTGTTTTTCTTACTATAAAATATTAAATTTTTTAAATGGAAAAGAAACCCTCATTTCCCTTTTATAAGTATTTTTTATTGAAAATGGTTTGAAAAATGGATTGATTATTTCAATATCGTCAAATGAATTATTTTGATTGAAAATGAAATTTAAATAATGAAATACTAAAAATTGAAGTATTTTATGTGTTGTGATTATATTATTGTATATATAAATTTTATGGGTGTTTCTATGATAAAACATGGATGAGTGGTTCTATGATAAATTAAGCCTAAGAGGTTACCTTATAACCGCCAATTCATTGGGTATAGAACTTTATTATTTGGTTATTCAATTTTATAATAGTTATATGTATGAAATTCGACCGCATGATTATTCTATTTATAAGAGAAAAAAGTATAATTTTGGCCCAGGAACCATTTACGTATTTTCTATACTTTCTATGTGTTTTATGGTAATCATTTTATTAAAAAAATGGAATACAATGAGCGTAATTTAAAAGGAAAATATTTACTACTTTTTAAGGGTCAAAAGTTTTCCATTATGATAAAGTATTTATGGGTCATCAGGTTTTCATAAAACTAACATTTTTCCTTCTTTGTGTATCCCTTACTATGATTTTTATGCTCATATAATATTTTAAATAATTTTTAAGGATTTATGGGAGAATAATGAAAAGGATGGGATAAAGGAAACATTTTTGACAATTGAACATGAAAATCAACCACGTTTCATTTTAATTTTTTTGTAATCTGAGAAAAATGGATATCTAGGACAAGTGTATGTGTTGTAATATTTGATTTATGAATGAGTTATGTCCTAATTATCTAAAATGATAAACCTGAAAATATCTTCAATATGAAATAAAGTTAATTCCTGACTTAACTAAAAATTATGTAATGTTTTAAGGCTGAATAATTATAATGAAACTCCCAACTATGGAGTGGAGAATAATGGTTCCCTAATTATCAGGATTCACTTAATCTATTTTGACTACATAAGATTTCCCATTTTTCTTTATATTCATAGGTTTTTGCGTCTTATCATCTGCATTACTCCTTGGATTCAGGAATTGATTCTCATAATGTCCAAACTAATTATACATGAATCAATAGAGTGTGGGTGGTGCATTTGTTGGTTTTCTATCCTCCTCCATTTTAATATCTAGACCATTAATAATATTTCAATATTTATAGGATTTTTCCCCCACCCTTTCATGGTTAAAGAAACTCCATGTTCCATTCAAACACTTCCTTTGATATTTCACTCCATATTTATGACATGTAGATGTCTAGAATTTATTTTCACCTTGTTATTTATTAGAATTTTCATGAGAGTTGATATTAATTTTATTTTCAAGACTATTGGAATGGTGGTAATATCAAATTTCCAATTCATCTTTGAGTGCACATCAAATTATTTCTTCATATATAATAAAGTATCTTATAGATAATGTGCTTGAGAGACATGGTTTATTGATACAAAAAAGAATCAATCAATTTTAATTATAGAGCTAATAATTTAACTAGATGCATACCATAAAATTGTTGTAAAATTTTTCTAATAGGTACCAATAGATTTATCAACCTTTTTCTTCTGCTCAATAAATACATTCTCCATCATTATATATTGAATAAGAGTAAAGTAATTAAAGGATAATATCCTCTTAAACACATCCCATTACATGGATTCAATATCTTCCAATTGCTTCATATTCTTGGTAATATTGGACCATTGATCTGATTCTCTTTATCAATGATAAAAATATGGGGAAATATTCTCATGTATTGTGAATTGAATAAAAAAAATATTTTCTCAACGGAGTTGATTCATCTCTCATCCACTTGTAATTTAGAAGACCCACTAAAAGAAGGAGTATATTACCTCATGAAAAATTCAATAGTACATTGTTCCCTCTATTGATCATTTTGAAACTTGGAATGATTCAGATCCTGAGAATGTTTTGTGAGAAGAGCTACATGATTATGAATTATATCTTTCATAATATTTGGTTTCTCTGGAGTAAAATCATTTCATTATCTATGGAACTAAACATTTACATGGTTCCTTCATGTTTGGTCCATTGTCTAAAACAATACAGTATATCTTAAGAAATAGTAATCATTGTGGATAACCACATACTTTTGACAAATCATTTATGCAATGTCTATATTATGACACCTCCTTTTATGACACATAAGGTTTAACCTAGGTAATTCCTGATCATTGTAAAAACTTTAATATTTTATCCTTTACTTAGTTTTATCCCTAGGGTTTATATAAATATTTTCTAACCCTAATATCTAAATATTCTCTAAATCCTTCCTTAATATCAACCATAATGACCCATTCTTTTAATACACAAGTATTACATCTATTTAGATGAATATTCAATAGATAACAATACTACCCACTCAAAAACCATAATGGTATATAGTATTTTGAGATTAGATATTTAATATTATTATTTTTTAAAATATATTTAACATCTCCCACAAATAACTTATCACAAAGTAATCCTCTTAGTAAATTCATTCCTAAAATATTCTTCATTACATGGGAAGAAAACCTAAGAAAATATGAGTTCAAATACACTATAAGGATAAAAATTTGAGATATAAATCAATGATCATATGAAATCCTAATATAATAATAAGGTTAGGTTATCATGACCATCACTTTTTAATTTTATACCTAACCTATCATAGATTATAAACATCATTTATGGAATAAATATTATTATATTAGAAAACATGGACCTTTTGAGTGATAAATCGTAATAAATAATTCATAATCTATATGATCATGTCATAAAAATGTGGAACAACCATAAATATATAAAACCCTTTCGTATGTCAAGGATAACTACCAATACCATCAATATAGTGGATCAAGAGACACCTATTTCTCCTAGTTGATTTGGGCGCACTGGTTTCCCATATTGGATCAAGCCCATTTAGTTATTTACCACTATTATCTTATAAGATAAAAATATTTACCCACTTTATCAGAGGGATATATAGGTCTAACCTATCACGTAATGAAAACCTTACATATGTGTTCCAGAAGAACATAAATCATATCATAACCCATGATAAAAAATTGGTTTTCAGAAAAATTTCATTATATCATAGCCCATGGAAAATAAACATGTTTTATAGATATCATTCCATCATAAATATAAACAACCATAAAATGAATTATCATTGTATCCATTAATAATATCCCTAGTAAATCATAAATAACATCAAATATTATTATTTTATATGAAAAATAATTCTGAGAAATCACTTGAAATAATTATTGAAAAAATAAATTTCCATTTTGAAATCATTTATTTTTAAGGAGACACACAATCATAAATGAAATAATTTTCCTTAAAAATAACCTTTTATGATTTTAAGTTAAATAATAAATAATTACATAAGGAAAATCTATTCATGATTTTTATTTTAAAAAAATATTCTTGATATAATTTTTTTAGAAAATTCCCAAAGAAACATGTTTAGAAGATGAAAAAATAATCCTTTCAAAATATTTTTTAAAAAGTAAAACATGACTAAATATTAATTTAGAAAATAATAAGAAAATAGTAAAAAAAAATTTGGAAACAATTTTATAATACATGGACATGGAAGAAAAAGGAAGTTTAATGGGAATCTTTAAAAATATAATTTTAAAAAGAAAGTATCCACTAAATATGTTACCATCAAAGTGAGAGAAGACATATTAAATATGTGTATCTGTAAGAAATCAACCTAAAAAGGTGGAAATAAAACATAAAAAAAATAAAAATTCATCTCACACATATTCTTAACATGTAAAAATCAATGAAGTACATGTTTGACCCAAATGAATGGAAATTGAGTTATGAAATACCTTACCACTTCTAAATCAGTTGAATCATATGCCCCATAAAAATAATAATTATAAAATAAGACACCGAATACCATGAATATAATGAGATTCATGATATTATATACCAAATTTAAGTATATAAACCACATAATGGAAATAAGTGGTGAATAAGATATATATCTCATAGAAGTAAAAGGGAGATGGGAAGCCCTTAACTTACGATTCCCTTTAGATTTTAATAAATTAACCTCATGTATAATGGTTTAAAGGATGTTATTAATTCATTTTAAAACTATAGAAATATTAAAAACACCTTATATTATAAATTTATAATATCTTACTACTTTTTCATTAATAATATTTCATTATTTTAATTATTTTGGGTTTGGTATTTTCATGGTTTTCATGGTCAGTTCACTGGTGTATAATTATGGATTTTTTGTCTAATAGAAATAAAACATCTGAAATGAAATGGAATGGTATTAAATAAATTAAATATTTTTGAAAGGTCTCATATATCATTTTTATTTCTATTATGAAGATGATACATTTGATAAATCTTTAATGAAAAATATTTAGTTTATTTTGGATATTTTTTCAACCATCACAAACTAGTTTCAATTTATTTTAAATTATGAATATATATATTATTTCAATAAAATAAAAAAATTATTATATACATATTAAAATATAATTTAACCATAATAATACCTTTATGACCAACCTTGAAGGAAGTAATGGAAAACAAAAAATTATTATCCTTGCAGATGGTTAACCACCACAATATGGATAAAGGTTTCATTTTATTGAATAATAGAAAATGAAAAAAGAGGTGGATAAGGGATATTAAATTCGAAATATAAAATTATATTATATATTTTATAATGTATTTATTAATATTTGATGGATTAATGATGTGAAAATAGTGTATAAAAATAAAATAAATTAAGAGGGTTTGATTGAGAAAGTTGCCTCTTGAATATCACCTCTTGGAAGGGTCCCTTAAGGAACATTGAATTGGTATTTGATTGAGACAAGAAAAAATTGTACATGGGGATAGTTTGTATTAGAGGTTTTGAAAGATATTTTAATAGATTCAAGTATTGTGAGGGTAATTTTTGTGGCGAGGGGTGGTATTTATACTTGAATAGGGGTGGTTTTAAGTAATTATGTAATGATTATTTTATATTAAAAGCTAACCACATTTGAGAGGAATTAATCCAATTTTTTTATGATAATTAAAATTTAATGGAATTATAAGGTATATTAAAACATCAAACACCTATTTAATTAAATATTCTCTCTATATTTTATGCTTTTACATTTTAACTTTAACCCACTATATTATTTTACCTATGCTGCGGTAAGAATTTTTTACCATAATAACATTATTAAGACTAAAAATGAATATAAAATTATAACATAACCTTTATATCTTGATTGAAAATATGGAATCCAAATTTTAAAATTCAAAATTCATTAGTTGAAAAATTACATTAAAAATTAAACTGTCAAAATGCAACAAAAATTAGATTTTTGAAAAAAATGGGTTTTTAAGCCCAAAATAGATTTTATTCAGAATTAGGTAATAATGAATATTTAAATGTAATTAATTATATTACATATAACTAAAAATCACTTATGTCCTTTTGATATCAATTTAAAATCATAAAATTATTTTTAAATATAATAAAAAGGAGTGTTTTCTTGAAATTGGTATTTTTTCTATTTACTCAAAAATTAAACATCCCAGAAAATTCTCACAAAGTCATACTAAGATAATTTTGACATTTTGAATCAAAATATTATTTTCATTTCATCAAATAAATTTTATGAAAGTTTCAACAATTAATTGTTATTATTTTCTCATAGAAAGGAATAAAAATCATTTTTTAATAAAACATATATTTAACTAATAAAATTAATTAACTAAAAATAATGTTCTTATTCACAAAAAATTAATTAATAAATTAAAAATTATTTTGACAATTATATAATTAATAACATGGTTTATAATATTAATTCAATCTAATTTAACATCTTATTTATCATTGTCATGTTAAACTAATAATATTTTTGGGTTCATTTAAGCTCAGTGTTCTATAAAAATAAGATTTTGAAGGGATTGGATTAATTTTTAAAGAGAAATAATGTTAAATATTAGGGTGTTATAGTGTTGTCTAAAAATTTCCTTCTTTTTCATGTATTTTAGTTTTTCCTCCATTTTTGTGTTCTTATGTAGATAGGTTTTGGTGTAAATTTGATCTCTATAGAGAATGATCAATCACTACCTTTCACATACTATAACATTAATTATTCCTAAATTTTATTCTAATTTATTTATCTTGTGGATACACATGTATGATTTTACTGATTGAAGTGTGTTCACCCAGATTTCCATCCATTAATTGACTTGTTATATTGAATAAACAATATACAATTTATTTTATATGGTGTAAATACCCCATAATTCAATATCTTAATTGAATGGAATTTACATAGAGAGATACTTACCATCACAGGATATGAGTTTATTTTCAATGGGTTCATGTTTAAATTATTGATTAATTTTATTTTTATTATTATTAGGAATATATTAGTTTATTAATATGAAGGGTGTTCCCTAATAGTGTTAAAATGTATTCGGTAAAAAATTAATATCTAAACATGACATGTTCATGATAACATGGATGAATAACTGGGAAATATATTCTCATAACATGGTTAAAATCCTTCATAATATGCTTTAAAATACCTTAGTTATGAGATTTGGTGATTTTTTTCGAATGAATCATTTTTATATTAGAACCACATTTCCATTTTTTCCATCTTGTACTTATGCTATAATGTTTTATGTTGTTGTCACATTAATATGATACCATGATTTTCGGATATTGTTTTAACATGTCATGATTTCATGTGAGTATGAATGATTTTTACCAATTTATGTTATCTTGATGTTCTTATTGACTATCATGTACAATTTTTATGATGATATTCCTGATTATTCCCATGTTGGACTTTATAGATCACCCTTTTTATGTATCCCTATTTCCCTGGGAATTTCAATCAAAGGTATTTGTATAGTAGGGTTTCATGAGTGGAGAAATTTTGTACATGAAATTAGATTTGTATTGAGAATTAAGGATGTAAATATTCTTAGTTTCTAAAGATAATAAAATTTTGTTCATGAGTGTTTGTTATAATTTTTATGATATATTGAAATATAAGTATTTTTAGCACCAGATCTAGAAGTGAGTGTATGGGGAATCTTATAAAAATACATTCATTTACTTCAAAATTGTTAATCCATGTAGAGGAGAAACCAATACTACTAGAAAGGTGTTTGTATTGAATTGTGGAATAAGCTCATAAGTCACATGAGCAAGTAAGGAATCGAAATTATCTTTACGAATGATCTCTTTCTAGGAGTCAAAGGTATAAATATGATACTTTTTTATATTTAGTAATGGGGAAACCACACCAATTATCCTTACCTTATTATTTAACATCAAAAAAGATTTTTTTTCATTTCATATGGCCTGATTTCGATGTGATGGGAACTAAAACATTGAAGATGTTATTTATTTTATGAACTTCATAAGTGATATTTATATAAATTTTTTGGTTTTCCCTTTTAAAATTTTTTATCAGGTGCATTATGTTTTAAATAAATTCAATATAAATGTTGAAATAGAAACATAAAGACTATTAACATTTTCCTATGAAAATAATATAGGATAGTATCTTGGCCAATTATAAAAATACTACAGAAGTTTCAGAAGAAGGCTATAATCATCGGTGTTAAAGACACCATAGTATATTGATGTTGCAGATTGGATCAATGGAACCATCTATGAGAGAGTAAGATGGATACTATCAAATTAAAAGATAAATATCATGTTTTTAGGGGGATTCAATGAGGACCACAGTTTATCATATCAAAATTTCTTCATTAGTTCCACTAAATTAAGATGTACCATATATTCATTAAACATGTAAAAGTTATCTATACAAGAACATGATAGTATTTAGATACTAAGAACATATTTATATCCAAAAATATGAGAGGAAGATGTTGGATGGAAGGGGAAATAGGTGTGTCTTTTTTTTATATGATCATGTGGAGTTTTGGATATAGAATTTGAGACCCTATCAACAAGAAAATCATCATAGATAGAGATGAATTATTTAATAAACATCTGATGATTGATTTTTTAGAATCTATAAAAAATATATAAATCATGGATTGAATAAATTCAAGCCAATCTAGAACTATTATTCACACCATCAGTTCCACGTATTGGGGGAGAGATTCTAAACATTGATGATTCATCACCATCAGTTAATATGTCACTATACTAATCTTTATTCATAATATGATATTTCATAGCTAATCCCACCTAAATCATAGTTTTGGAGATCTAACAGGGTACAAAAACTATGTTATAGACACTAGACCCATGAGTACGTGATGCACACTAGTACAGAACAAATAGATATTTATGATTATGTGATCAGATGTTGAAAAAGATGGAATGAGAAATGTATATGTAATAGGAGATAAAATAAATTCATAAAAACCACACATTTGACCTATTTATGTTACCATAAGGAAAAAATTACTCAATAGAAAGTGTTTGTATACAATAAAATCTCAATATGGCAGCTCACAACCACTCTATAGAGATAGGATGGTTGTGAAGGGATTTGGTTAGAAGAATGGTATTGACTTTGATTAAATTTTTTCTCTTGTGAGAAATTTGTATTTTATTAGAGTTATGATTGGATTAATTGAGAATATCCACCCAGAGTTGAACCAAATTATTATAAATATTTCATTCTTACATGGTGGGATGGAAGAGGATATATACACAGAGAAGAAGATTGATTTTTGTAACACCCGAGACTTTTATGAGAAATATTTTGACTTTAAATCATCAAAGGAATATTTCACTACACACAACACTAGATTGGCTTTCTTTACACGCAACCGCGGCCTTCCTCGATAGCTTGCGTCGTACGCAATACCGAGTTTCACTAAACAACGATATGCTATTAAAATATTATTAAAACTAGCCGTTATGAATAGTAATAACCACTTTTTGAAATTTTATAAATTTTATTTTTCAAAATGGACTTCATTTTTGGATTCGTAATATCGAAATTAGCCTAGGGTGAAATTTTGGTATTTTTCTGAAAACTTTCAATTTTTGATGAATAGTGAAACCACTAAGTGGTAGTTTAAAAAACTGAATTTTCATAAAACTTAAATTTACCGCTTCTGTGAGTGGAATTTCGAAAATCCGATAGACACATTTAATATCAAGGACTAAAATGTGGTTTAATGAGATGAAAATAATTTTTGGTGAATAGTAACTTTTTTACTTTTATTTACCACGGTTAAAAGTAAATAGGGTAATTAAGGGTAAAAATGATATTATTATTACCCTATCACATGTAATAATTCTATTTTATAAGTTTAATTCGACCAAAAACAACCTTAGGAATAAAATATGACCATTTAGGCCCACTTGGATTAGAATAGGACATTTATTATCAATTTATTTAAAGAGGGGTTAAAATAGTTAAAATCAAAGTTTAATAACTAAATCATTTTTAATATAGAGTGATACATAAGATAAATTCGACTATAAATATTCATTAGAAAGATAAAAAGATTTTTCAACATAATGGTAATTTATTTATAATTTTTAGATGTTAAATAATTTAATTTATTTTTGACACAACGATGATTCAGTAATTATCTTATTAATGAAATATTGACATAATTGATGTTATAAATACCCAAATAAATTTAATTTGAGACTTTTTATGAATTACACTAATTTTATAGGTTAATATGACATGTTAGTATTTATTTAATTAACTTTCATTGAACTAATCATTCTGTTATGATTTTCACAGAAATCAATTACTAAATAGTGTCAAAATTGACATAAAATAGTTTTTAAAACAAATATTATATTATTAATTGTTATTTTATTCCTAAAAATCTATGTTTCGGCCAAATGACTTATATAAGGTTATATATATTAATAATAAACAACTTGGGGTTCGTTTGGATTGTTATAGTAAGTTAATTAACCATATAGTGTAAGAATGCAAGAAGACACGATTAAAGTAAAATTATTTAACTTAATGTTAAATCTAAATGATAAGGTTAAAATAGGATCGTAAACTTGTCTAAATTCTATTGGATGAGAGAATTTAGATCCATCCCCACCTTATCTTCTAAATAAATCAATTTGTAGCTATCTAAAACCAAATATGGCTTTATAATAAAATAATATTTTTAGTTTTTCCAAAGGAGCCCCTCTCCTCCCTTATAAAAGGGCACCTCCTCCCCCTCTTCCTCACACCACATTGAGCCTTAAAGCATGGCCAACCCCTTCCAATTTCTTCTCTCCACTTCCCTAGAGACATCCTAGAGTTCCTGGTCTTCTTCAAAGACCAATTTTATTTCCCTAAAAGGAGGTCTCAAAGAAGAGGTAATGTCCGTTACCGATTCTTTCATCTTTATTTCTTCTTCCACTTATTCTTCTTTAGTTTTTTCATTATGAAGTAATAACATCAGTATCACTCATATACATATATGTTATTATAAGTATGAAACAACCCTATTTCACCATCTATCCATCCTACGGAAAATGAAATCACCGCGCCTGCGTACGTACGGAATACCGTCTCCACGCCGTGGTGTAATCTATTTTCCACCACCACCTTACTTGTATGGGTATAATGGTGTAAATAATGAATATATATGATTATTGTAAATTTATATTGATTCTGAAATAGTATACATACACTCCAATACAATTCCATGATCATGGGAATGATATCATCGCTCGTGCGTACGTACGGAATACCGTCTCCACGATGGGATGCGACTCGTTCTACATGATCTTCATTGCATAATGATTATATAAATGAATTGAATGAATGAATATGATATATATTACACTAATACCATTCCAGAAATGAGGTATCTATAAACTAAAAAGAAGAATAAGAATTTATTCGACAAAACACGTATAAGAACAAAAAGTAATAAACACCCGAATAAAAAGTAGCAATGAAATATTACTAATAATAAGCTAAGAATATGACCATATATGATATCATAACAATGATTATGATTCTGGAATAAGTCATTGACATTATTTAAATCATTATACAGGAGGTTCGGACACTTACGAAGCAAATCGGACCTAAGGTAAGGGAAAATATCATAATCTCATTTTATCCGAGATTGTTTATACTTTGGTATTTACTGGTGTGTATTTTATCATCCACATACATGTTTCCTCAATATGTAATATTGTTTCCATCCACCTACGATTGTTTAAATCCAATTTTACCCTTAGTTGAATTTTGAGTAAAAGATATGAAAGGAATCTTTTGTCATTTTTCGTATGAGGTACTTTTTGACTTTTCCGACAAAAGTACGAGAAGAATGTTTTTTAACTTATACAACATGAATGGATTTTTAAAAACATTAATTTCAAGAAGCTTCCTTTACATTTTTTCAAGTTTATTTTTAATCAACTTCTTTTAGTTTAAAATTGTATGACATGTTAAGAAAGGAAAAATGTTTTTGAAGTAGAAAGGATATTTTCCTCAAGAATGGAGTTCAAGTGTTTTATTAAAATTATTTTCCATCGAAGATAATATAGGGTTCTATTTCTATCCCTATTTTTACATTGATATGATTATGTTATGATGGAATTATTTTTATGATGTCCTTTTATCTTATATAGATTTTGTTATGATGGCATGATGTTTAAGATTCCCATTTTTGTTACATGGGTTATGCAATGATGTATGATTTATGATTTTGTGGCACACATAAGAATGGTATCATTATGATATGGGTGGTACCTATATCTCCCTCCATTTCATTGGGTAAAGATTTTATATCTTATGAGATAGACATGGCTGGAACGGCAGGTTATACCGATTCAGTGAAACAGGACTGGAACGAGGAGTGAACTCGGTTCCGAAATGGACTTTGTCCGCTAAGATAGTCTTGGAAATGAGTCTTGACTACTAAGAAATGATTCTCTATGATTATGTGTGTATGACACAAATTTTTATGTTTAAATTTATGATTATTGGGATTACATTTCACTACTATGATTTATCCCATGTTATGAAATTATGATCTCTTTTGCAGGTTAAGATTTCCAAAAGTTATTTCCTTATGAATTTGATGTGATTGACATTTCTTTTGTTGACCCTTACTGAGCATTTTAGCTCACCCTTTTGTATGTTTTCATTCCCTAGGTCAGGAAGAAGGTTATTAAGTAATATATTCCAAAAGGGACTCTAGATATTATGAAATAAATGGGAGACAATGTAGATGTTTTATGAACCAGATGTTTATGTTTCTCAGTTTCTAAAGACACTATACCTATATGGTCCTTTCCTGGTTTTGTTATATGTTGTAATAAGTGTGATTCAATTGTTAATTAATAAAAATGTATGTAAAGTATGGGTCGTTATGGTTGGTATCAGAGGAAAGGTATAATCAAACTTTGCAAACTAGGATGTGAAAGCCTTAGTAAGAACCCTAAGGATAAGTCTAAGCATAGAACACAATCTTAGTGTTTTAGAAATGGCCATGAATAACCTAGGATAAGACCTTAAGTGTGAAATTTTATTCTTGATTATATGGTTTTCCTATTATAATTAGTGTTGCTCACACTATTCTTCTTGGTTTTAGTCAATGGCTAGAACCCGAAAGAACCGTGTTAATGTGGAATGCGACAGGAAATGCAATAATTGTCCCCCTGAGAAACCAAATGTTATGGGAGATGGAATGAAAAATCTTATAGCCATGGTCACAAAACTTTCTCAAGCTATGAATCATGCAGGACTTCCAAACGATCAAAGGAAGGAGCAACATTCTGTTGAATCCATCATGAGGCAATGTCCACCTTCATTCAACGGGTCTACTGATCCTTTAATTGATGAACAATGGATTAGTACTACTGAAAAGATATTTTCAGTTCTTCAATGTTCTGAACACGATAAAGTCATCCTAGAAGTGTATCGTTTGGAAGGAGATGATGATTAATGGTGGAATATTATTAAGAATACGAGGTAAAGGGATGAAATTGAGTCCATGGAATGGGACGAGTTCAAGAACTTATTTTTCAATAAGTACTTCCCTCATATTCTCCGAACAAAGATGGAGAAAGAGTTTCTTGAACTAAAGAAAAAGGATGATGAATCTGTTGGTACCTATGAAGCAAATTTTACAAGACTTGCAAGGTATGCTTCTGGTATTATTATCCAACCTGAGAGTAAGATCGATCGATTCTTTAGTGGCTTAAAACCAAGTCTTCGAAGGGCCTTAGCCATAAGGGACTTCAATAGCTATGAGGAAATCTATCGATGTGCTCTCAAAGTTGAGATGGAGATTGGAGTAACCCATCAGTCATATAGGTTTGATAAGAAGAGGAAAATGGAATTCAAAGGAAAATCTAAAGAACACACTGAAAATAAGATGAGCTTTCACTTATTCTCAAAGTGTGGAAAGAAACATGGAGGGAGTTGTCTTAAAGGGACAAGTAAATGTTTCAAATGTGGAAAGGAAGGTCATCGAGCATTTGAATGCTGCAATGATGGGAAGAAGATGTCTAATGATGTAAACAAAGGAAGGGATACACAGAATGAACCTACTACACTTCAATATTTCAAGTGCAAGGAGATTGAGCATTATGACAATAAATGCCCTAATCCAAAGGTTGATGATGATGTTCGACGTCAACAAACTCTTAAGGCTAAAGACAAATGAAAGTCACATGCAATTTCTATCAGCGATGTGGAGTACGATAATGATGTGGTGAAAGGTACACTTAGCATCCACTCTAAAGTAGAAAATGTTTTATTTGATTCTGGATCCACCCACTCTTTTATTTATGAAAAATTTTCCAAGATTATCACTGTATTACCTCAACAATTAGATGTTGAGTTAGCTGTGACAACCCCTAATGGAAAAATAGTCACATCAAAACATTATAATTCTTCTCCGATTGAAGTTTGTGGGAAGGTGCTTCCTGCAAATCTTGTGATCCTTCCTATAGTGGAATTTGATGTGATTCTTGGCATGGATTGGCTTTCATTATATGGAGCTCATCTCAATTTCCAAATAAGGTAATTCATATTTAATATTCCAGATCAATCTATGATCGTCTATCGATGCAAGGATGAACATAACCTTCCAGTGGAAATTTATTCCATCTTTTGTGTCTTGATTCCACTAAATGAAGGTTATTTATCTCAAATGGTTGGTGAGAAACTCACGATTAAGAATATTCCCATTGTACGGGAGTTTGATGATGCCTTTCCGGAGGAATTGTCAGGTCTTTCACCAAACCGTGAAGTTGAGTTTTCAATAGAACTCGTACCGGGTGCTTTACCTATTTCAAAGACACCTTATAGAATGGCCCCAATTGAGTTGCAGGAATTGAAGAAGCAAATCCAAGAGAATCTTGATAAGGGATTCATATTCCCTAGTGCGTCACCTTGGGGAGAACATGTTCTATTTGTTAAGAAGAAAGATAGATCAATGAGACACTACATTGATTATCGAGAACTTAACAAGATCACTATCAAGAAAAAATATCCTCTCCCATGCATTGATGACCTATTTGACCAACTACACGGAGCTCAATACTTTTCCAAGATTGATCTTCATTTAGGGTATCATCAATTATGGGTCAAAAGGGAGGATATACCAAAGACGACTTTACGTAAAAGGTATGGACACAATGAATTTATTGTGATTCCATTTGGTCTTACTAATGCCCCTGCTATCTTCATGGATCTGATGAATAGAGTCTTTAGAGACTATCTTGATCAGTTTGTGGTAGTCTTTATAGACAATATTCTGGTATATTCAAAGAGCAAGGAAAAACATAAAGATCACTTGAGAATTATATTAAAGACCCTGAGAAAGGATAATGTTTATGAAAAATTTACCAAGTGTGAATTTTGGCTTCAAAAAGTTTCATTTTTTGGGTCACATAATCTCAAAAGAGGGGATATCTGTTGATCCAGCAAAAACAGAGTTTATCGAAAGATGGTCTAGACCAACAAAAGTAACTGAGATCCAAAGTTTTCTTGGTTTGGCTGGATATTAGCGATGTTTTGTGAAATATTTTTCACGGTTATCTAATCCACTCACCAATTTGACTCGGAAAGGAGTTAAGTTTGTTTGGACAGAAGAATGTGAAGAGAAGTTTAAGGAGTTGAAAAGAAGGTTATCTCGTGCACCTGTGCTCACACTGCCTTGTAGTGGAGAAAGGTTTGTGATCTATTGTGATGCATCCAAGAAGGGATTGGGGTATGTTCTTATGAAAAATGATATGGCGATAGCTTATTCCTCATGACAGTTGAAAATCCATGAGCAAAATTACCCAACTCATGATTTTGAGTTAGCTACAGTAATATTTGCATTAAAGATTTAGAGGCATTACCTTTATGGTGAAAGGTGTGATATTTATACTGATCATAAAAGTATAATGTATATTTTCACACAAAAGGAGCTGAATATGCGCCAAAGAAGATGGTTGGAGCTGATTAAGTATTACGACTGCTCAATCCATTACCACCCTGGGAAAGAAAACAAGGTGGCAGATGCATTAAGTCGACAAGACCATGCCAGTTTATCCATGATGAGGATCACAAAATATCCAATATTTATGGATTTACAAAGGATGGATCTTGGAATTATAATGGAAAGGGAAAAATCTTATCTTTCTCAAATGAATGTTCAACCATCTATTCATGTGAAGATTAAAGAGGCACATAAAGAAGATGTAGAGTTACAAAAGAAGGTGAGAAATGTTCCTGAATTCAACCTTGATTGTGATGGGATAATAAAGTTCTGGAATCAGGTTTGTGTTCCTCCCATCCCTGAATTAAAGAAGGATCTGCTGGATGAGGCTCATAGTTCTTCATTCTCTATTCATCCTGGAAGCACGAAGATGTATAGGGACCTGAAAGAGTACTTCTGGTTGGATGGCATGAAAAGAGATGTTGCTGAATATGTCTCTCGATGCTTGGTTTGTCAGCAAGTTAAAGATGAGAGATAGAAGTTCAAGGGGATGTTACAACCATTACCCATACCCGAATGGAAATGGTAAAACATCACTATGGACTTTGTCACAGGACTTCCTAAAACATGAAATGGCAATAATGCTATCTGGGTCATAGTTGATCGTCTTACAAAGTCTGCACAATTCATTTCTATTAGAGATGATTTCTCTCTGGATAAGCTTTCCAAGATATATGTAAAGGAAGTGGTAAGATTTCATGAAGTACCACTTTCTATTATATCTGATCGGGATCCGAGGTTTACCTCACAGTTTTGGTGAAGTCTTCAGCATACTCTGGATACAGAGTTGAGTTTCAGCACTGCTTATCATCCTCAGACAGATGGTCAGTCTGAGAGAACAATTCAATATCTAGAAGATATATTGAGAGCTTTCTCTATGGATTTCAAAGGTGGTTGGGATCAACACCTACCTTTGGTGGAATTTTCTTATAATAATATCTTTCACTCCAGTATTCAGATGGCTCCTTATGAAGCTCTCTATGGAAATAAATGCAGGACTTTAACTTGCTGGGATGAAGTTGGGGAAAGAAAGCTATTAGGACCTGATCTTGTTGACGAGATGGCAGAAAAGGTCCAATCTATTCAACAACACATAATATCAGCTCAGAGTCGACAGAAAAGTTATGCCAACAACCAAAGAAAAGACTTAGAGTTTGAAGTGAGTGATAAAGTGTTCTTATGAATATCTCCTTGGAAGAGGGTCATGAGATTTGGAAAGTAGGGGAAGTCGAGCCCTAGATATATCGGCCCTTTCGAAATACTGGATCGTGTTGGAACGGTAGCTTACCTATTGGAGCTTACACCAAATCTCTCTCAAGTTCACAATGTGTTCCACGTATCTCTCCTGAGAAAGTACATACCTGACCCTTCACATGTACTCAGCTCAGAAGTTGTACCGCTGGAACAAGATCTTTCTTATGAAGAACAAACGATAGAGATTTTGGATCGTAGAAAAAATGACCTATGAAACACGACCACTCGCTTGGTGAAAGTTTTATGGAGGAACCACCAATTAGAAGAAGCTACATGGGAGATTGAGGATATGATGAGGGAGATGTATCCTCATCTATTTGTTACAAAGTGACGAATTTCGAGGGAGAAATTCATTTTAAGAGGGGTAGAATGTAACACCCGAGACTTTTATGAGAAATATTTTGTTTTTAAATCATCAAAGGAATCTTTCACTACACACAACACTAGATTGTCTTGCTTTACACGCAACCGCGGCCTTCCTTGATAGCTAGCGTCGTACACAATATCGAGTTTCACTAAACCACGATATGCTATTAAAATATTATTAAAACTAGCCGTTATGAATAGTAATAACCACTTTTTGAAATATTATAAATTTTATTTTTCAAAATGGACTTCATGTTTGGATTCGGAATATCGAAATTATCCTAGGGTGAAATTTTGGTATTTTTCTGAAAACTTTCAATTTTTGATGAATAGTGAAACCACTAAGTGGTAGTTAAAAAAACTGAATTTTTCATACAACTTAATTTTACCGCTTCTGTGAGTGGAATTTCGAAAATCTGACAGACACGGTTAATATCAAGGACTAAAATGTGGTTCAATGAGATGAAAATAATTTTTGGTGAATAGTAACTTTTTACTTTTATTTACCACGGTTAAAAGTAAATAGGGTAATTAAGGGTAAAACTTATTTTATTATTACCCTAACACATGTCCTAATTCTATTGGATAAGTGTAATTCGACCAAAAATAACCTTAGGAATAAAATATGACCATTTAGGCCCACTTGGATAAGATTAGGACATGTATTATCAATTTATTTAAAGAAGGGTTAAAATAGTGAAAATCAAAGTTTAATAAATAAATCATTTTTTATATAGAGTTATAAATAAGATAAATTCGACTATAAATATTCACTAGAAATATAAAATGATTTCCAACATAATGGTATTTTATTTATAATTTTTAGACATTAAATAATTTAATTTATTTATGACACAACGATGATGCAGTAATTATCTTATTAATGAAATATTGACATAATTGATGTTATAAATACCCAAATAAATGTAATTTGAGACTTTTTATGAATTCCACTAATTTTATAGGTTAATATGACATGTTAGTATTGATTTAATTAACTTTTTTCGAACTAAACATTCTGTTATGATTTTCACAAAAATCAATTACTAAATAGTGTCAAAATTGACATAAAATAGTTTTTAAAAAAATATTATATTATTAATTGTTATTTTATTCCTAAAAATATATTTTTCATCCAAATGACTTAGATACGGTTATATATATTAATAATAAACAACTTGGGGTTCTTTTGTCTTGTTATAGTAAGTTTATTAACCTTATAGTGTAAGAACACAAGAAGACACAGTAAAAGTAAAATTATTTAACTTAATGTTAAATCTAAATGATAAGGTTACAATAGGAACCTAAACTTGTCTAAATTATATTGGATGAGAGGATTTTGACCCATCCCAACTTTAGCTTCTAAATAAATTAATTTGGAGCTATTTAAAACCGAATTTGGTTTTATAATAAAATAATATTTTTAGTTTTTCCAAAGGAGCCCCTCTCCCCCCTTATAAAAGGGCACCTCCTCCCCCTCTTCCTCACACCACTTTGAGCCTTACATCTCGTCCAAACCTTACTAATTTCTTATCTCCACTTCCCTAGAGACATCCTAGAGGTCCTGGTCTTCTTCAAAGACCAATTTTAGTGCCCTAAAAGGAGTTCTCAAAGAAGCGCTTAAAAGAAGAGGTAATGTCCGTTACCGATTCTTTCATCTTTATTTCTTCTTACACTTCTTCTTCTTTAGTTGTTTTATTAGTAAGTAATAAAATCAGTATCACTAATATAATGATATGTTATTATAATTATGAAACAACCCTATTTCACCATCTATCCATCCTACGGAAAATGAAATCACCGCGCGTGCGTACGTACGAAATACCGTCTCCACGCCGTGGTGTAATCTATTTTCCACCACCACCTTACTTGTATGGGTATAATGGTGTAAATAATGAATATATATTATTATTGTAAATTTATATTGATTCTGAAATAGTATACATACACTCCAATATAATTCCACGATCATGAGAACGATATCATCGCTCGTGCGTACGTATGGAATACCGTCTCCATGATGTGATGTGACTCGTTCTACATGATCTTAATTGCATAATGAATATATAAATTAATTGAATGAATAATATGATATATATTACACTAATACCATTCTGGAAATGAGGTATCTATAACCTAAAAATAATAATAAGAATTTATTCGACAAAACACGCATAAGAACAAAAAGTAATAAACACCCGAATAACAAGTAGTAATGAAATATTACTAATAATAAGCTAAGAATATGACCATATATGATATCATAACAATGATTATGATTCTGGAATAAGTCAATTACATTATTTAAATCATTATACAAGAGTTTTGGACACTTACGAAGCAAATCAGACCTAAGGTAAGGGAAAATATCACAATCTCATTTTATCCGAGATTGTTTATACTTTGGTATTTACTGGTGTGTATTTTATCATCCACATCCATGTTTCCTCAATATGTAATATTTTTTCCATCCACCTACAATTGTTTAAATCCAATTTTACCCTTTGATGAGTTTTTAGTAAAAGATATGAAAGGAATCTTTTGTCGTTTTTCATACGAGGTACTTTTTAACTTTTCCAACAAAAGTACGAAAAGAATGTTTTTTTAACAAATATGGAATGAATGGATTTTTAAAAATATTATTTCCCAGAAGATTCCTTTACATTTTTTCAAGTTTATTTTTAATCAACTTCTTTTAGTTTAAAATTTTATGACATGTTAAGAAAGGAAAAATGTTTTTGAAGTAGAAAGGATATTTTCCTCAAGAATGGAGTTCAAGTGTTTTATCAAAATTATTTTCCATCGAAGATAATATAGGGTTCTGTTTCTATCCCTATTTTTACATTGATTTGATTATGTTATGATTGAATTATTTTTATGACATCCTTTTATCTTATATGGATTATGTTATGATGGCATGATGTTTAAGATTCCCATTTTTATTACATGGGTTATGAAATGATGTATGATTTATGATTTTGTGGCACACATAAGAATGGTATCATTATGAGATGGGTGGGACCTATATCTCCCTCCAATGCATTGGGTAAAGATTTTATATCTCATGAGATAGACATGGATGGAACGACAGGTTAAACCGGTTCAGTGAAATAGGACTGGAATGAGGAGTGAACTCGGTTCAGAAATGGACTTTGTCCGCTAAGATAGTATTGGAAATGAGTCTTGACTACTAAAAAATGATTATCTATGATCATGTGTGTATTCCACAAAGTTTCATGTTGTAAGTTATGATTTTTGGGATTACATTTCACTAATATGATTTATCCCATGTTATGAAATTATGATCTCTTTTGCAGGTTAAGATTTCCAAAAGTTATGTTCTTATGAATATGATGTGATTGATATTTCTTTTGTTTACCCTTACTGAGAATTTGAGCTCACCCTTTTGTATGTTTTCTTTCCCCAGGTCAGGAAGAAGGTTATTAAGTAAGATAAGCCAAAAGGTACTATAGATATGATGAAATAAATTGGAGACAGTGTAGACTCTTTATGAACCAGTTGTTTATGTTTCCCAGTGTCTAAAGACACTATACCTATATGGTCCTTTACTGATTTTTTTATATGTTATAATAAGTGTGATTCAATTTTGAAGTAATAACAATGTATGTAAAGTATGGGTCATTATAGTTGGTATCAGAGGAAAGGTATAGTCAACCTTTGGAAACTAGGATGTGAAAGCCTTAGTAAGAACCCTAAGGATAAGTCTAAGCATAGAACACAATCTTAGTGTTTTAGAAATTGCCATGAATAACCTAGGATAAGACCTTAAGTGTAAAATTTTATTCTTGATTATTTGGTTTTCCTATTATAATTAGTTTTGATCACACTATTCTTCTTGGTTTTAGTCAATGGCTGGAACCCGAAGGAACCATGTTAATGTGGAATGCGATGGGAAATGCAATGATTGTCCCCCTGAGCAACCAAACATTATGGGAGCTGGAATGAAAAGTCTTGTAGCCATGCTCACACAACTTTCTCAAGCTATGAATCATGCAGGACTTCCAAACAATAAAAGGAAGGAGCAACATTCTGTTGAATCCTTCATGAGGCAGCATCCACCTTCATTCAGCGGGTCTACTGATCCATTAATTACTGAACAATGGATTATTACTACTTAAAAGATATATTTAGTTCTTCAATGTTCTGAACATGATAAAGTCATCCTAGAAGTGTATCGTATGGAAGGACATGCTGATCAATGGTGGAATCTTATTAAGAATACGAGGCAAAGGTATGAAATTGAGTCCATGGAATGGGATGAGTTCAAGATCGTATTTTTCAATAAGTACTTCCCTCGTATTCTCTGATCAAAGATAGAGAAAGAGTTTCTTGAACTGATACAAAAGGATGATGAATCTGTTGGTACCTATGAAGAAAATTTTACAAGACTTGCAAGGTACGCTTCTGGTATTATTATCCAACCTGAGAGTAAGATCGATCAATTCTTTAGTGGCTTAAAACCAAGTCTTTGAAGGGCCTTAGCCATAAGGGACTTCAATAGCTATGAGGAAATCGTTTGATGTTCTCTCAAAGTTGAGATGGATATTGGAGTAACCCATCTGTCATATGGGTTTGATAAGAAGAGGAAAATGGAATTCAAAGGAAAATCTAAAGAGTACACTGAAAAGAAGATGAGATTTCCCTTATTCTCAAAGAGTGGAAAGAAACATGGAGGGAGTTGTCTTAAAGGGACAAGTAAATGTTTAAAATGTGGAAAGGAAGGTCATTGGGCATTTGAATGTCGTAATGATGGGAAGAAGATGTCTAATGATGTAAAAAAAGGAAGGGATACACAGAATGAACCTACTACACTTCAATGTTTTAAGTGAAAGGAGATGGGGATTATGCCAATAAATGCCCTAATCCAAGGGTTGATGATGATGTTCGACGTCAACAAACACTTAAGGCTAAAGAAAAAGGAAAGTCACATGCAATTTCTATCAGCGATGTGGAGTACGATAACGATGTGGTGAAAGGTACACTTACCATCCACTCTAATGTAGAAAATGTTTTATTAGATTATGGATCCACCCACTCTTTTATTTATGAATAATTTACTAAGAGTATCACTATATTACCTCAACAATTAGATGTTGAGTTAGCTGTGACAACCCTAATGGCACAACAGTCGCATCAAAAGTTTATAATTATTCTCTGATTGAAGTTTGTGGGAAATTTCTTCCTAAAAATCTTGTGATCCTTCATATAGTGGAATTTGATGTGATTCTTGGCATGGATTGGCTTTTTTTATATTGAGCTCATATCAATTTCCAAAGAAGGGAAGTCACATTTAATATTCCAGATAAATCTATGATCGTCTATCGATGCAAGGATGAACATAACCTTCCAGTGGAAATTTATTCCATATAATGGGTCTTGATTCCACTAAATGAAGGTTATTTATCTCAAATGGTTTGTGAGAAAATCACGATTAATAATATGCCCATTGTATGGGATTTTGATGATGTCTTTCCAGAGGAATTTCCGGGTCTTCCACCAAACCTTGAAGTTCAGTTTTCAATAGTACTCGTACCGTGTGCTTTACCTATTTCAAAGACACCTTATAGAATGGACCCAATTGAGTTGAAGGAATTGAAGAAGCAAATCCAAGAGAATCTTGATAAGGGATTCATACGCCCTAGTGCGTCACCTTGGGGAGCACCTGTTCTATTTGTTAATAAGAAAGATGGATCAATGAGACTCTGCATTGATTATCGAGAACTTAACAAGATCACAATCAAGAACAAATATCCTCTCCTGTGCATTGATGACCTATTTGACCAACTACGCGGAGCTCAATACTTTTCCAATATTGATCTTTGTTAAGGGTATCTTCAATTAAGGGTCAAAATGGAGGATATACCAAAGACGTCTTTCTGTACAAGGTATGGACACTATGAATTTATAGTGATGCCATTTGGTCTTACTAATTCCCATGCTATCTTCATGGATCTGATGAATAGAGTCTTTAGAGACTATCTTGATCAGTTTGTGGTAGTCTTTATAGACGATATTCTGGTATCTTCAAAGAGCAAGGTAGAACATGAAGATCACTTGAGAATTATATTTACGACCCTAAGAAAGGAGAAGATTTATGCCAAATTTACCAAGTGTGAATTTTGGCTTCGAAAAGTTTCATTTTTGGGTCACATAATCTCAAAAGAGGGGATATCTGTGGATCCAGAAAAAATAGAGGTTATCAAAAGATGGTTGAGACCAACAACAGTAACTGAGATCCGAAGTTTTCTTGGTTTGGATGGATATTATCGACGTTTTGTGAAATATTTTTCATGATTATCTAATCCACTCACCAAGTTGACTCGGAAAGGAGTTAAGTTTGTTTGGATGGAAGAATGTGAAGACAATTTCAAGGAGTTGAAAAGAAGGTTATCCAGTGCACCTGTACTCACACTACCTTGTAGTGGAGAAAGGTTTGTGATCTATATTGATGCATCCAAGAAGGGATTGGGGTGTGTTCTTATGCAAAATGATATGGTGATATCTTATGCCTAACGATAGTTGAAAATCCATGAGCAAAATTACCCAACTCATGATTTGGAGTTAGCTGCGGTAATCTTTGCATTAACGATTTGGAGGAATTACCTTTATGGTGAAAGGTGTGATATTTATACTGATCATAAAATTTTAAAGTATATTTTCACACAAAAGGAGCTGAATATGCGCCAAAGAAGATGGTTGGAGCTGATTAAGGGTTACGACTGCTCAATCCATTACCACCCTAGGAAAGAAAACAAGGTGGTAGTTGCATTAAGTCGACGAGACCATGCCAGTTTATCCATGATGAGGATCACAAAAGATCCAATATTTATGGATTTACAAAGGATGGATCTTGGAATTATAATGGAAAGGGAAAAATATTATCTTTCTCAAATGAATGTTCAACCATCTATTCATGTGAAGATTAAAGAGGCACATAAAGATTATGTCGAGTTACAAAAGAAGGTGAGAAATGTTCCTGAATTCAACCTTGATTGTGATGGGATAATAAAGTTCAGGAATTGGGTTTGTGTTCCTCCCATCCCCGAATTAAAGAAGGAGCTGCTGGATGAGGCTCATAGTTCTTCATTCTCTATTCATCCTGGAAGCACGAAGATGTATAGGGACCTGAAATAGTACTTCTGGTGGGATGGCATGAAAAGAGATGTTACTGAATATGTCTCTCGATGCTTGGTTTGTCAGCAAGTTAAAGCTGAGAGACAGAAGTTCAAGGGGATGTTACAACCATTACCCATACCCGAATGGAAATTGGAAAACATCATTATGGACTTTTTCACAGGACTTCCTAAAACATGAAAAGGCAATAATGTTATCTGGGTCATAGTTGATCATCTTACAAAGTCTGTACACTTCATTGCTATTAGAGAGGATTTCTCTCTGGATCAGCTTGCGAGGATATATGTAAAGGAAGTGGTAAGATTGCATGGAGTTCCACTTTCTATTATATTTGATCAGGATCTGAGGTTTACCTCAACGTTCTGGCGAAGTCTTCAGCATACTATGGATACAGAGTTGAGTTTTGGCACTGGTTATCATCCTCATACAGACGGTCAGTCTGAGAGAACAATTCAAACTCTAGAAGATATGTTGAGATCCTGCTCTATGGATTTCAAAGGTGGTTGGGATCAACACCTACCTTTGGTGGAATTTTCTTATAATAATAGCTTTCACTCCAGTATTTAGATGGCTCTTTAGGAAGCTATCTATGGAAAGAAATGCATGACTCCAACTTGCTGGGATGAAGTTGGGGAAAGAAAGCTATTAGGAACTGATCTTGTTGATGAGATGGCAGAAAATGTCCGATCTATTCAACAAAACATAAGATCAGCTCAGAGTCGGAAAAAACGTTATGCCGACAACCGAAGAAAAGACTTAGAGTTTTAAGTGAGAGATAATGTGTTCTTACGAATATCTCCCTAGAAGAGGGTCATGAGATTTGGAAAGAAGGGGAAGTTGAGCCCTAGATATATCGGCCATTTCGAAATAATGGATCGTGTTGGAACAGTAGCTTACCGATTGGCGCTTCCACCGAATCTCTCTCAAGTTCACGATGTGTTCCAAGTATCTCTCCTGAGAAAGTACATACCTGATCCTTCACATGTACTCAGCTCAGAAGTTGTACCACTGGAACAAGATCATTCTTATGAAGAACAACCGACAGAGATTCTGGATCGTAGAGAAAAATTTCTACAAAACAAGACCACTCGCTTGGTGAAAGTTTTATGGAGGAACCACCAATTAGAAGAATCTGCATGGGAGCTTGAGGATATGATGAGGGAGAGGTATCCTCATCTTTTTGTTACAAAGTGAGGAATTTCGAGGGAGAAATTCATTTTAAGGGGGGTAGAATGTAACACCCAAGACTTTTATGAGAAATATTTTGTTTTTAAATCATCAAACGAATCTTTCACTACACACAACACTAGATTGCCTTTCTTTACACGCAACCACGACCTTCCTCGATAGCTTGCATCGTACGCAATACCGAGTTTCACTAAACAACGATATGCTATTAAAATATTATTAAAACTAGCCGTTATGAATAGTAATAACCACTTTTGGAAATTTTATAAATTTTATTTTTCAAAATGGACTTCATTTTTGGATTCTGAATATCGAAATTATCCTAGGGTGAAATTTTGGTATTTTTCGGAAAACATTCAATTTTTGATAAATAGTGAAACCACTAAGTGGTAGTTAAAAAACTGAATTTTTCATAAAACCTAATTTTACCACTTCTGTGAGTGGAATTTAGAAAATCCGAGAGACACGGTTAATATCAAGGACTAAAATGTGGTTCAATGAGATGAAAATAATTTTTTGTGAATCGTAAATTTTTACTTTTATTTACCACGGTTAAAAGTAAATAGGGTAATTAAGGGTAAAAATGATATTATTATTACCCTAACACATGTCCTAATTCTATTGGATAAGTTTAATTCGACCAAAAACAACCTTAGGAATAAAATATGACCATTTAGGCCCACTTGGATTAGATTAGGACATTTATTATCAATTTATTTAAAGAAGGGTTAAAATAGTTAAAATCAAAGTTTAATAACTAAATAATTTTTAATATAGAGTTATAAATAAGATAAATTATACTATAAATATTCATTAGAAAGATAAAACGATTTCCAACATAATGGTATTTTATTTATAATTTTTGGCCCTTAAATAATTTTATTTAATTATTACACAACGATGATGTAGTAATTATCTTATTAATGAAATATTGACATAATTGATGTTATAAATACCCAAATAAATGTAATTTCAAACTTTTTATGAATTCCACTAATTTTATAGGTTAATAGGAAATGTTAGTATTGATTTAATTAACTTTTTTTGAACTAATCATCCTGTTATGATTTTCAAAAAAATTAATTACTAAATAGTGTCAAAAGTAACATAAAATTGTTTTTAAAACAAATATTATATTATTAATTGTTATTTTATTAATAAAAATATATGGTTCGGCCCAATGACTTAGATAAGGTTATATATATTAATAATAAACAACTTGGGGCTCGTTTGGCTTATTATAGTAAGTTTATTAACCTTATAGTGTAAGAACCCAAGAAGACACGGTAAAAGTAAAATTATTTAACTTAATGTTTAATCTAAATGATAAGGTTAAAATAGGAACCTAAACCTCTTTAAATTATATTTTATGAGAGGATTGCGACCCATACCCACCTTAGCTTCTAAATAAATCAATTTGGAGCTATTTAAAACTGAATTTGGCTTTATAATAAAATAATATTTTTAGTTTTTCCAAAGGAGCCCCTCTCCTCCCTTATAAAAGGGAACCTCCTCCCCCTCTTCCTCACACCACTTTGAGCCTTCAAGCTCGGACAACCCCTGCCAATTTCTTCTCTCAACTTCCCTAGAGACATCCTAGAGGTTCTTGTCTTCTTCAAAGACCAATTTTAGTGCCCTAAAAGGATGTCTCAAAGAAGGGCTTCAAAGAAGAGGTAATGTCCGTTACCGATTCTTTCATCTTTATTTCTTCTTCCAATTCTTCTTCTTTAGTTTTTTCATTATGAAGTAATAACATCAGTATCACTCATATAATGATATGTTATTATAAGTATGAAACAAACCTATTTCACCATCTATCCATCATACGGAAAATGAAATCATCGCACGTGCGTACGTACGGAATACCGTTTCCACACCGTGGTGTAATCTATTTTCCACCACCACCTTACTTGGATGGGTATAATGGTGTAAATAATGAATATATATGATTATTGTAAATTAATATTGATTCTGAAATAGTATAAATACACTCCAATACAATTCCACGATCATGTTAATGATATCATCGCTCGTGCGTACGTACGGAATACCATCTCCACGATGTGATGAGACTCGTTGTACATGATCTTCATTGCATAATGATTATATAAATGAATTGAATGAATGAATATGATATATATTACACTAATACCATTCTGGAAATGAGGAATCTATAACCTAAAAAGATGAATAATAATTTATTCGACAAAACACGCATAAGAACAAAAAGTAATAAACACCTGAATAACAAGTAGCAATGAAATATTACTAATAATAAGTTAAGAATATGACCATATATGATATCATAACAATGAGTCTGATTCTGGAATAAGTCAATGACATTATTTAAATCATTATACAGGAGTTTCAGACACTTACGAAGCAAATCGGACCTAAGGTAAGAGAAAATATCACAATCTCATTTTATCCGAGATTGTTTATAATTTGGTATTTACTAGTGTGTATTTTATCATCCAAATCCATGTTTCCTCAATATGTAATATTGTTTCCATCCACCTAAAAATGTTTAAATCAAATTTTACACTTCGGTGAGTTTTTAGTAAAAGATATTAAATGAATCTTTTGTCATTTTTCGTACGAGGTACTTTTTGACTTTTCCGACAAAAGTACGAGAAGAATGTTTTTTAACTTATACGGCATGAATGGATTTTTTAAAAAATTATTTCCAAAAAGCTTCCTTTACATTTTTTCAAGTTTATTTTTAATCAACTTCTTTTAGTTTAAAATTGTATGACATGTTAAGAAAGGAAAAGGTTTTTGAAGTAGAAAGGATATTTTCCTCAAGAATGGAGTTCAAGTGTTTTATCAAAATTATTTTCCATCGAAGATAATATAGGGTTCTATTTATATCCCTTTTTTTACATTGATTTGATTATGTTATGATGGAATTATTTTTATGATGTCCTTTTATCTTATATGGAATATGTTATAATGGCATGAAGTTTAAGATTCCCATTTTTATTACGTGGGTTATGCAATGATGTATGATTTATGATTTTGTGGCACACATAAGAATGGTATCATTATGAGATGGGTGGGACCTATATCTCCCTCAAATACATTGGTTAAAGATTTTATATCTCATGAGATAGACATGGCTGGAACGACAGGTTAAACCGGTTCAGTGAAATAGGACCGGAACGAGGAGTGAACTCGGTTCAGAAATGGACTTTGTCCGCTATGATAGTCTTGGCAATGAGTCTTGACTACTAAGAAATGATTCTCTATGATTATGTGTGTATGCCACAAAGTTTCATGTTTTATGTTATGATTATTGGGATTAAATTTCACTACTATTATTTATACCATGTTATGAAATTATGATCTCTTTTGCAGGTTAAGATTTCCAAAAGTTATGTTCTTATGAATATGATGTGATTGATATTTCTTTTGTTTACCCTTACTGAGCATTTGAGCTCACCCTTTTGTATGTTTTCTTTCCCCAGGCCAGGAAGAAGGTTATTAAGTAAGATATTCCAAAAGGGACTATAGATATGATGAAATAAATGGGAGACAGTGTAGATGCTTTATGAACCAGTTGTTTATGTTTCCTAGTTTCTAAAGACACTATACCTGTATGGTCTTTTCCTGGTTTTGTTATATGTTGTAATAAGTGTGCTTCAATTTTGAAGTAATAACAATGTATGTAAAGTATGGGTCGTTATATTTTTAGCTGAAAATAAATGATAATATGGTAAGTAAACTTAGGGAAAGATTATATGATCTGATACATGCATTAGAGAAATGGTATAGGATGTTTGACTCATTTAAGGAGAAAAATGAGTACATAAGAATGATATTCCACCCCTTTATTTTCATTATAATGTATATAGATAGTGATTTAATTATTTTTTATTTATATTTAAAATATTATTGTTAATGGGAGAGATACCACCATGATATTTTGGTTAAATATTGAGTTAAATAGGTATTTTTTAATGAAGGACATAGAAGATTCAAATCAGATTCTTAGTGTCATGATTACTCATGACTAGAGGGATCAAAAGATTTGGATAATATAGAAATGATAAATTGATAATTTTTTAATGGTTTAGAATGATTATAAGGAATACAAATAATACTTCACTTTGTTTCATTTTAAGCTCATGAAAAGTTACAGTTCATCAACCGAATAGGGAAAAGTATAATTGTAAAATGTTAAATATTAGTTATAATTTGGCTATCTTATATATATTATGGTGTGCACCTGAATAGACATAATTATTGTTCTTGGAATTGTGATAATATTCTTATCAAACCCAAGAAATGATTATTGAAATAAATTTAAAATTAATGTTGTGTTATCTTCGAGATATATACAGTGTTTTTTATGTTTTGGAAGAGAAAAATCTATTTTGGAAGGATACACAGATATATATATGGATGGAGAAATAGATAATATTAAATCCATATCTAGACATTAGATATATCATAATCACTAATATTTATATGGAGATGATGTAGATAAAGATGTTTCTATAGGACCTAAGATATAAATAATATAATTTTATTCTCTATTATGATAGTTGTATTTTTATTTGTCTCAAAATAAACCCAAGATTTCATTCTTTTTTCTAAAAACATTAACATTTTATATCATAGGATCTATAATGTGTTGGAAGAAAAACTATAAAAAATTGATAAAATACATGATAATGATAATAGGTTGGACATGATGAATAAGGATTAATAGAAAAATAATATATAATCCTAAAAGGAGTTTTCAGGTGTATATTCTTCACTAATTTGGTCAGGAGGGGGATATTTTAGAAGCTTCTACTAATTATGGATACTATTTTCTAATTAATATTCTTCGTGGTTAGAGATAAATATGTATGTTCATATGGATTGGTAGTTGAATCATGGAAACAACCAATAGTAGTGTGAGGAACTTCAAGGGTTAATTAACAATCAAATGAAACCCTTCAAATGCTATTATTTTTCATTTATAAAATGAAATATAATTATTATATAATTATAATATATGATCCCACGAATCTTATATATAGAATAAATAATATTATCCCCCTCTCCCATAAACGTATGAAAATATAACTAAACAACATTAAATTCTCGTGTTCTTATCATTTTTAATTTCTGTTCATATTTTTTTCAGTAGTTTTGAGTCATAATAACTCCATCATGTGTGATGAAAGAGATTGAATCTTGGTATAGAATACTATAGTAGTGACGTCTTTCAATGAGGCTTGACAGTGATGGTTGATCTTCCATAAGACAACCTAATGCAAAAAAGGTGGTGGTTTAGGGTAGAAGTAGAGTAGTGGTGGTGATGTTTCATGAATGGATGAAAAGTTTAGTGTGGACATATATTGGGGAAAGTAATGATCCATAGTGGAATCAGTTAATGGGAGTGAGAATATAATAGTTAGAATCTCTATGTGAATGTGGATAGTGGTGTATAATTATGATATATTTATGGAATTTCGAGACTTCGGTGAAGGTGAATTGGGTAGTGGTGGTGGATTCAAGTAGTGGTGGAATATTTGAAAAAACTAAGGTAACATATTAGAAGATAGTGGATGGTCATATTATTAAATCATACATCTATGAATGTAGAGCCCCGTGGACTGTGTGAGGAAGACTGACCCCCCCACTTTTATGGTTGGAAAGTTAAAGAATAAAAATAAATGAAATTATTTATTATTATATAAATTATAGTAGATAACATATTTGAAATAATTTAACTTATGTATATATAACAATCAATGATAAAAAATAAATTGATGATGTTTTTAAGGATTTATTTCAATTTAAATAATGGTATTAACATTAATAATAATAAATTAAAAAATACAAAATTATTTATATTCCAAATGTTATGGAAACATTTTATTTATAAATTTGTGAATATTAGTATTAATATAACACAAATAATAATGATAATAAATTATATTAGGAGTAATGGGTTACAAAACAAATAGAAACTCACACACATGCCCAAAGACCAAGTTGGGTTAGACCGCACCTACCTCAATGATTGATCCACTACAAACTAGCCCATTATTTATTTAGAATTATATGGCCTCAATGGACCCTGTAAAATTTTGAAATATCATAACCATGGTATGTTCTAATGGAATTTGTAACACCCTGACCTAAATCACCTAGTCTGAGAATGAGATCCACATTACCTCATGCACGTCTCCTCATATACAATAGACTATTAACTAGTGGTATGGGCCAAAGTAACATGGAGATATTATACCATCTATAATCACAACCATTATGGTATAATATAACATAAATATAATACAAATAAAATAAAATATAGAATATAGTGCTAATAATTGATATATAATATGGTATGTAAACCATATTTAAATACACTAAGGACCCTCAAGGTGGAAGGTAAAAATAGATTAAATGAAATAAAATTAAATAAAATTAAAGCATTATGGAAACACTCGATATTATATCCTGATACGACCTCTAAACCCCATGATTTTTCTCTTTATATTTATACCGCTAGGCCCTTTCCCTTCCCTAGATCTGATATCTTGATGTCTGTATATGAATTCAGAAGCTCTTTCAGTGTGTGTGTGTATTAGCCCAATAGGACACCACCAATGTTTCACTACAATAAGTGCACATGTATAGGGGTGTATGACATGGAAAAAAATAAAATGAAAGTAACAATCAATATTATACCAAGTGGTCATGCAGTAACCAAGATTCCATGATCCCCAACCTTACCTTATTCAACTCTATGTCATATGGAAAATCATAATAGAATTCATGAAGTAGAGTCAACCACACATCCACCGCATTAACCTCACAACAGCCACAAGGCTAACAACTCCTAGCAAGAAAAATTATTACGAGCATTGGGTCTGGTGACATGGCTTTCAAGTGCCATAACTATCATTGGACATGAAAAAAGGTCACCATACCCCATTTCATCCTCAGTTTGGGACACATGGTCATCATATCGAGCAACTAGAACATAACCCCAATAAGAGTCAACAAATATTTGATAGCAAACCATTCATTCCCTATCATAAGAGATACCTCCAATGTTTATACACCAAAAAATAGATTAATGCTGCATATAGGCACAACAAGAATAATAATAATGAGTATCAGTATCCATATACACACACATGTTATCATATTCAAACACAGTCTCATGTAACATGAATTCATACATATCTGATCAAACATATAACTTGGTATCGCATGATACAAAACCTCATATCATTACAACAGACATACACACAACCTCTAAATGGTAAGTAACTTATTTACTCAAGCTTTACAATGTCAAATTAAAAGGCTCTCCATGTAATCATTACCTAATCACATATGCATATTACATAGTTTAATTTTCTCACCAAGGATACCTAGAACCAATTCTAGTAATTTTTTTTTCAAACATTTATATCTTCTAATTAAATAATAATTTCTCTTTCCTAATTAAATTAATTTTTTTGATTTAATCCATAGAATATGATTATAATTTATTGCTTAATTAATATTAGTAATTCTAACATGTGATAATATTTTTTATTTTATAATAATCCCATGACAAGAATGTGATAATTCATTATCAATATTTGATAATTTTGGGTCATTATCTTATAAAGTTGAATCAAAATATTTATCCAAATATCTCTAGAATTATGATTTCAAAATTATTATTTGAAATATGGAGAATATAAATGAAAAATTCCTTCATAGAATTTATCCCTCTTAAAACACTAAAACTAAAAAGGTGGATAGGGAGATTTAAACCATACATGGAATCTAGAATAAGAACTTAGACTAATTAAAGAAAAATTTTCATATCATGTAAAAATTATTTCTGGGTTACCTAAACTCAATAGAATCTCAAAATAAAAGGTAGTAAAAGGTTCAAGAATTTTAAAAGGAGCATTGGGGGTTTTGTTTTACAGTTTGGGAAGCCCCAATTTAAAAAACACCATATCTTTCATCCTTGAAGATAATGTTGAAGTAAGAGTGCCATGAATATTCCAAAGTACGAGTTACAAAATTAATTGAGTCAAAATAAATAATTTTCCAAGGTTTAAAGCTTTTAAAATAATGAAAATTAATTATATGTCTGATATAGGAAGAGAAAAATGTAAAACTAGGTTTAAAACCTTTACAAAAAACGGAGTTTTGTAAGGCTAACATGGTCATACGCTTACACAGATCCTATTTTTTGCATGAGTGTAACATGTTTTACCTGAATGTAACCTTTTAAAATCAAGATAAACCTTTATTAAACTCATAATATATTTACATTTTGGCTGGGTTACCCTTATATAACCTTTTAAAATCAGGATTTACCTTTACACAACTTAGACGTACCCTTACATAAGAAATTTATTTATTGGATGAACCTTGTCTAATTCAAAGATACGATTGTGTTAACTTTTTAATCTCTATCTTACCCTTATGTAGTAGTTGAAAAACAAACATACCTTTATATATCACCCCAAAACCGGCCAATGAATGTGTTAAATGTAATTACATTTATGTAGTTCATAGGGTTTATTTAAAGGAAAAATTTATTTGGAAATAATTAAATTTTCACATAAAAATCATATAAATTATTACTAATAGGGGATATAAAAATTTAAAAAAATTAAAATGTTATAATTCTCCCCTCTAATGGTTTCTCATACCCATGAAGTGTCTCTAGATTTACTACTCAAAAAACTCAATCCCTTATACTCAAAAATCATATTCCCACTGCCAAGTCTCTTCCTAAATATATCTATGCTTCCATAGTACTCTAATAAGCGATACCAACTTTCCACAAAACAATATCTTTCACAAGTCAATGATCTGTACTGGTCACTCCACAAATGATGTTTCTGGATCAAGCACAATGTCCTCACAGCTAATCACATATGCATGATCAGGCATATACATTTTATGTAAAGAGATATAGAACATATCATGCATTCTCATATATCATGGTGAAGATCTAAATGGCGGGACATTATCACAACACACTCAATAATATTGAACGATTTAAAAAATATTGGCATTAGTTTTTCATGATTATATAAGCATCGATTACCTAATAAATGATTCACTATTATAAAACGCAATCACACATAGAAAACTCCAATGGTCGTCTCCTATAGTGAGCATATAATCATATTCTACTATATTTAGTAGCCAACCACTTCCTAATCTACATAACTCTCTCAAAGGTATACTATACTATAAAAACCCATAATTTTATCAATGGAGATTCCCTTTTTATAATTATGTCTTATAAATAAACAACAGAACATAATTTTTATAACATAATACAAACTTTATAAATAAATTATGAATGAAATAAGAAGTATTTCTAGAAATTAAGGAACCTATCCTGATGGAATAGTAACCTAAACCTTGGAATAACAACATGACTACTAAGAATAGTAATTCGATCTATAAAATAGTAACCTCATCTATGGAAGTATAAATAAAATCTATGTATATTAAATATTATAATATGATATACTTATTTCACAGTATAAATAAATTACTATTTTAAAAATTATTAATTAGATGTTGGTATTTTTATAAAACACAAACTTTTATTTATAAATTTACAATTAATAAATTAATTTAAAAGAAAATTTATTTTCATAAAATAGATTTATATATTAACTTGTTTTTGTCTTATTAATATGAGATAATTTTATGAGACGCTAATTAATTTTTGAATGTGTTATAAAATCAGTTATAATTTTAAAATCAGTATTTTCCAAATAAATGATGATTTTAATTAAAAATTAAATTTATCATATTTATAAAATTATTTTCATAAAATGGAGTTAATTTTTTAATTATAAACATAAAAAAATAGTAGGTTATATTTTTGGTATTTTTCTGAAATATATGAATTCTTTGTGAAAAGTAAAATATGAAAATATATGATAATCGCTAAATACATGATTGTTTTTGTGATTGTTGATGTATGGTAGATGTAAGACAAAAATATCTAACCCTAATTCATTATTTTATTATATTTAGTGATAATGTTTAATATATTCATAGTACTGTTCCAAAAACAATAAACTAATGAATAAAATAATGAGAAAACACCCCTCTCCTCCCCTATAAATACCACCCAACACCACCTATTCTCCACACACCTTCCAAACCTTTAATATTGTCTAATTTTTACCCAATACTCTTCCCAAGACTCTCCCCCACATCTCATATCCCTTTTTTATCATCAAAATACCAAACCATTTTCCTTATTAAGGTTATCAAGGAGGATAAAATCAAGAGGTAAAATCTACTTTCATTTTCTTTTAATTCATTTTAAATTTCCTTTCATTTCATATACTCTCATCACCACCACTTATTCAAGTGTCATGACAACTCTAATATATTTTTTATATTGGAATTTTATTATTTTAATGGAATAAATCATTTTCAAATATATTTCCTTTTCCTTTTAATCTGAAAATGAAAATATCGCTCGTGGTGTGTCAATTTACCGCCATCATCGATGATGCATTTTCATTTTTCACGACAGCCATATGTATTGTCATTAAAACCATTATTATGGTTGAAAAAAGATGTTAAAATATATATATTACTTTTTTATGTTCTATAACTAACTTATATACATAATATTAAATAATAAAACAAAACAAGTTTGATGTGATCGAAAAACCACCAAATTAATCTAAATGATTATCATTAAAATTTTATCTAATGATTCATCCTCATAACTTATAAAAAATGATATATAATACCAATTAAAATTAATTAATTTCTTTAATAACATATAATATAAATTATATATAATTATCCACATTTTACACGAACTTCCATTCATGTATACAAGTGAACCAATCATGTAAACCAAGAAAACAAACACTCCTTGCCGATGAAATTGAAAACTAAAACTCATCCAAATGGCCATAATTCTTTTTAAAAAATTATAATGAATAAAATAATTGTATAATTGGGTTTTTATTTTTTAATTGATGAATTTAATTTTATTATCTATGACATTAAAATGAATAATTCATTCAAATATAAGGTATGTGGATTCTCGAACCCAAACTCATTTATTTGGTTTATTCATTTGTTTATAACAAATTTTAGTGTCGATGTGATCTGTATATTCCTAAAATATAATTTTTTTTTGTGATATACGTGTTTCCAATCTGATTTTATGACAGATTCAATAATTTTTCTAAAATAAATATTATTTCTAAAAAAACGCACCTTTTACTTATCTTGTGACTGTTTCTTCTTCACTCAAGATTAATGATGATTATACCAAATATGTTATTAACTTTTTATTTTGGGACCCCCAATTTTTTTTCTTGAATTTTTAATTTTTGAAATTATCATGAAACCCATTTTCATTCCATGGGTTATTTTATATCAAATATTTATATATGTTCTATATGGAATTCAATATTATGTAAATGTTATTATGTGACAAGGGAGATAAAAATTATATAGTGCTCTAATGAAATTGGTAATGTGATGTAACTCATGAAATAATGTGAAATGTGAATGAACATGATTCTCTATTTATTCACATAGATTTTGTTATTATTATGCACATATGTTATGTGTGATCATGATGCTAGCTTTGTTCAAAACTATGTGTGGTACTTCAACACAAAGACATGATGTTTAATTTTTATGCATTACCACATTCCATGAATTTATCTAATTTACTCTCATGATTAAGATGTTATAATTATTTTTACGATCACCCATGCTATATTGATTCATTCTTTTATCTATCCACTTAATTGTATTTTAGCTCACCCCTTTAGTAGATGTATATACTCAGGTGGTTACTTGTTCTAAGGAGAACACAAGGTCCAGTAGGAAGCTAGAGAAGAATGACTTAAATAAATTTTTATGTTTTATTATGTAAAGTTTATGTATTTCCCTAATATTTTCAATACATTAAACCTTTGGATTCTAGTTTTTTAAAACCATTATGTTGTCTATCTTTAAAATGATATAATATTCATGAATTAAAATGAAGGGTATAAAAATGTACCATACTTGAACCCACAACTAATACCTCACTTACCTCATTCTAATATAATGGTGTGTGAAATGACTAACCATAAAGTTCCTAAAAAGGTACCATCTTAATCAAATCCTAGAAACTATTGTTATAAAAAAACTCTACCAAGGATATATGGTCATCAAAATATCCACTAAAGTTTACAATGAAATCTCAAAATTTATCCTCTAAAATATGAATCATTCACTATAACTATCAATCCAACTACATATGATATGTTGTGCTAAATTTCAATTGAGTACTCAAATCCTTCTATAATCCCCACCAACACCATGATGTGAAGCATGTGACTCTATCTGATATGCCTCTAAATGGGGCTTCGTGCATGCATACAATCTCCCATACATATAGGTTTCCCAACTCATCCATTGAAAGGGTCTCTCAAATAAGTAATAAATGATCCACTTCATCAGCTGACCGAATATTACAAATATTGTTTTATGACTCCTCAGGGTCACGGGTAACCCATCCCTGAGGTCAATCATCATGTATTTCAACTTCCATAAAGGAACTATATGTTGATGAAGAAAAACACCAAGAAACTGATGATCAAATATTAACTTATGGATGCTAAGACACCAAGAAAAAAAATGTGTGATGTCCCTCTTCATTCCTAGACACCAAAACTGATCTCAGATATCATGGTATATCTTCGTTGATCCTAGAAACATTTCCATCATTGAAGCATGATAGTATCTCATTATCTATCCTCTCAAAGAGATTAGAACTAACAACCTTTCATGAATGAATATCATGTCTTCATCAATTTATAACCACCCTATTATTAGGTAACTCTCTACCAAGCACCCCCACATCACCACACACTCGTGATATGACTCTTATATATCCTTTACTTTATCTCCAAGATCCTAAGTCTCTAGTGGTTTCTTTCTCATATAATATTCAATTACATTAAATTTCTCAAGATTATAAGAAATATAAAAGTCAAATTTCTATAGATAATATACCCAATACATTATCCTTTGATTGATGCCCCATTTTAAGAAGATATTCCACAAGCACCTATTTCATGTGAAGATGAAAAACCTATCATCAAAGATATAGTTACCCTAATACTTCATGTCATAAATAGTATATATCAACTACAATTCCGGTATTGGGTAGTTTCTCTCATGGATTAATAGATGGTGTGACCCATAGGTGACTACCTGATCTCTCTACATTAACACATTTCCCAAACCAACTCACTGAGGAATCATAATATAGTGTGCATCCAATCCCATGCTCTAGAAGGTTGAAAATTAGGATTTTCAACAATCTCCACTTTATATGAAGTAAAAACTCCCCAAAGTGGTTAGTCAACTCAAACTTTAACCATTTCACGTTAAGCCTTGTCATGGGTGCTTTTTAGTTGGTGATGTTTTGTATGGAGTGTCAATAGTCCTCCACAAACCTAAGAAAACTTTTGATCTGAAGACATTTTGAGTTCAATCACAATAAATCTCCACTTACACCTTCTTCAAGTACTATAAAATTATTAACACAAACATCACATATCAAAGGAAACCTACCTCCTAAATCTATAAGTGATACTTTAACATTTTTATCAATACTAATGCACTTGAATTGTACTCAACATAATAGTATGGTTTCTATAATTCATATATTATATTTTGTAATATCTATGGATATCATCAACAAATTCAATAATGAATGTGTCAAAATATTTATATGGAATCATGTTTATGAGATCCGTGAACACCAATGTATAAATTTTCAACCCAAAAGGCAAGAAAAGATACTCATACAATCTATAAATACTGTTGAATATTGTATTCGGAATACCCCCTTCTCTGACCCACTACTGATGGTATACTCAACAAAGATGAATCCTATAAAACCGATGGGATCCCCATAACTGATCCAAAAATTATCAATCATGTTTAATGTTTTCATATTAATCACCATTATCAAATCAGCTTCCTATAGTCTACACATAGTCATAGAATACTATATACCTTCTTAGTAAACAAGACTATAGTACCCTAAGGCGTTGTTCTCTATCTTATAAATACTTTTTCCTCAAAATAAACTATACACAACTTCATTTATATAAACTTATTTGGTTCTATGCATTATAGGGTAATTGATATAGGTTTCTTCACTAGATTGAGTTAAATATCAAATTTAACCCATTTATCAAGAGTATTCCTAGAGAATCATGGGGGAAAACATCCTAGTATATGAGTACTACAAGAGGATGAAAATGGATACTAATGGATCCACTATAAGAGAAATTATATCCACCTACACTATAATATCTCTAATCTAGATTAGGTATAGTCTCTATGTACATTCTCCAATATCCCACTCACTTTTCAAAATAAAATTATCTCCCTTAGGTGTAGTTAATGATTAATTTATCTGATATCATTCAATATAATCATGATAACTGGTAAAATATACCATTATGAGTATCAAATAAAAATAGGTCATCTCCATGATTAAAAAGTATCAAAAAAATTTATAGTAAAAACTATGGGACACTCAAGACACCACTAGACATAGTCTATTATCATTCCCAAAGGTTTTCAAAGATAAATAACCCCAAAATATAACCTAACTGGTAATTCAAGTATATTAATAATTTGATCATATATAAATTAATGGGTATCTCATTTATTAGACAAGGTTATATAAAGTCTAGATGGGATCAAGATTGTAACATGAACAGTTGATATTCGTAAAAAACCATTATCTAGAACCTTGTTTCCATATACATCCCTTCTACTTTTAAACCATGGACATTACCATGTGGTGTGTGACTTTCCTGGGTGTCCAATGTCTTTTGGGTCTAATGATACTACCATGGACCTTGAATTGACCATTGGGTCATAGCACACATATATTATACTCTCATGTGACAACCTTTCCATGACATCCTAAAATAGAATTCCTTATGATACACCATCATTCCACACCCATGACACTTGATTAGAGGCCTTATGAAAAAATTTCATTAATACCCAATTTTTCAACAAATTAAGAAATGAGTACCTCCTTCTCCCATATAAGGTTTTGAAGAACCCCTACTCTTATCTAGATATCTAATGCTACACTAGCATGAATCTTCAACCTTTAGCTTCCTACTACTCAAATTATCAATAGGAATTCAACTAAAGCCTAAAATGAGACATGAAGCTACATCTTACTCACAACCCTTCTCAATCATGAGGACCTTGTAGAGAACCTCTGTATAAATTTTCAGGTTGAAATTATTGACTTATAATCTATTTTCTAGATGAAGTACAACATCAAACTTCCTTTATTTTTACACTTTATTACAAGATAGGTGATGACTAAAGATAATTAACTTCATGAAATTTTATAAGTAAACACCATCATCAAACCCTATTAAATCTCAATGAAATATTGAGAGTGGCCCAGATTTAGCATACTCAAAAAGAACTTATACATTAAAAGGTCCTTGAATGTTATTCATGTTAGAACATCGCATCTCCATACATCATGCATGACACCCCACCACCTCCTAGAGAGTTCCTGAATAATGAATGTAGCTTGCATAACATGATAGTCCTATGGATTATCTACTAAATCAAAGATCCCCACAATGATGTTAATCTAGTCTTTATTGTCCTAAGGGCCTTTAGTTCCATGTAAGGATAGAGGGTGTTGAAGTTGAAAGTATCAATCACTATCAAATATCATACATCTAATAATAAGGGATCATCCTTCCCCAGAAGACATCAAGTGGATGTCTCTAGGATGAATTATCATTGCTGTCAAAATTACCCAAGCGGGAACTGGAGCATGCTTAGCATTATTTTCCTATGCACATGGTGGTAAAATAGGAACATCCTCCCTTGTGGGAGAATATTGGTCCTCTTCTCTATGTATTCCCATAATATGGTGTCATGGTTTTAGTGTTTTAACACCAAACATATTCTTAAAACATTAGTAAAATCTTACATAAATTGAAAACCTACATAATTTATAACTAACACAGGGAATTATTATCAGAAGAGCTATTATAGGAGATACCCACAAACAAGGTACAACTCTCCTAGTTCTATCCAAGGCTCAATCCTAGTGCCCCTTTACCTACACAGTGGTCACAATCAAGCACAAACACACACAAAGATACATATATATATATATATATAATATAACAACATGACCAATTTCAAATTACTAATTCCAAATAAATATTTCAAAAAAATAGAAAACACATACATATCAAAGAAAAGATTACAATTCATGGAATATAATTAAATAACTATTTGCAGCACAGAAGATTAATATGTATATTTATGACATGTTATCCTACTTAACTACTCATAATTCATGAATTCACACTAATCCCATAAAACTTTTACAGAAATCCCATGTTTGGTAACTCAGAGGTCCTTTGCTTTGAAATGGTTAAGAATATAAAAATTATGCTACCCGAGTTCCACAAAACTTATCTACTTTCTACCATAACTGAAAAAGAGGAGTAAGGAAAATATAGGCCTTTGATACCATTTTCTAATTCCCCAACCTGAATCCCTGGGTTAACACCAAATTGACACAAAATCTCATGCATATCGCCTTGTGTGAAAGATATCATTGACACACAGGGAGGGTCTAAATGGTGAAGTTAGGAGACAATACCATCATCATCAATAAACATAAACTATAAACATATACAAGTATAATAATATCTCAGAATATAATGGTAGAAATAAAATGGATCCATGTTATAACATATAGAACATCAGTTATACTTAAATGAACCAAAAACACCCAAGGAACTAGGTAAAAATGGATGAAAAGATACAATATAAAACTAAATAGAGATTTGGGAAGAAGTAAGAATTCCATCATAGTATCTATTCTGAACCCCATTCTCAATATCCTTAGCTTCATTTCATTATTCCCCTTCCCTTCCTTGGATATCAGATCATGAATTCATCACATGCATCGAGGTTCTTATTCATGGTGTGGTTATAAACCATGTAAGACACCACCAATTAATCCTTTCCATATGTTCATATCCTTAAGGATATGTGACATGATAATAAATAAATTATCAATCAAATAAAAATTGATCATTTTCTAAGTGGTCATGTCCGGACTAAGAAACCATGAGCTCTTCCCATACCTAATTCTATTCTATGCTAGAAGGACAATCATAATTCAAGTTATAAACTATATTTGAACATTATTCCACCATATGCTTCTCACAAAAGCCACAAGGATAATGAATCTCAACATCTACAATGTTTACAAATATTGGGTCAAACCATAAGGTTGGTGAGCCATGTCACTATCATGGGTCAAAACACGAGGTCATCAAACCTCATCTATACCTAGAGTCAGGCCACATGGATATCATATCCTAACATAATATCGACTGAAGCCTCAGTCTTACTGTAACCCTATCTGCTCAAGGATGTCATACCCTTGACAATCTCTCAATCCATCATTGTCGTCATTTCATGTGACACTTGGTCCACTTATAATGGTAAACCAAGACACAACAATCCAAATGTCATTATTCACTAGAATTGAAACCTCCAAAGGTTATACATCACACATAAGATAAATAAAACATATGTGCAAAACAATTATTACAATAATGTGTATAAAGTTTCATATACACAAACATGTTATCATACCCAAACATGGTTGCATGGGTTACACATGCACACACATGCGATCAAACATTAAACATGGTCTCGTCAGCTACAAAACATTGTATCATTCCAAAAAAACATATACAGAAACTCTAAATGGTAATTGAATTCATAACCCAAAATTTTAAATGAAAAATATAAACTTTCTCCAAGGAATCATCACTTGAATCATGATTTTATATTACTTGCTTTGATCTGCTCACCAAGGATTCCTAAAACCAATTCCAATTATTTTACTTGAAAGAAATTAAATCTTCTCATGTGATAAAAATTCCACTCTTGTGGATAAATTATATATTATTTATGTAATCCATATCATGTGATAGTAATTTCATACATGAAATATAATTATAATTCCAACATGTGATGATATTTTATCTTTCCATAATATTCTTGAGATAAGCATTTGATAATTAATTATCATTGTTTTTTAATTATTGGTTATTATATTTAAAGGTTAAATCCAACTATTTATACAAATATATCAGGCCTTCCAATTTAATAAAATTTACATGAAATATGGAGAATAGAAATTACTTATTCTTTATTTGAATTTACCGCTTGTAAAATGTTGAACCCAATAATGGAGGGGATTTCTATCCCACCTAGAAACCAAAAGAAGAACACAGAATAATAAATTAAAACATCATAGATCTTGGATAATGGTGTTTTAATATTCTTGGACTAAATATGATCTCATAATCAAAGGAAAAAACATAGGGTATTTTAATGTGATCAGAAGGTGTTTTGGTTCATTGTATTGAAAATCCAAAATTAAAAAACCATTTAATTCACCATTGACGTGAATATTGAATGTGAAGAATTAAGAATCTTCTAAAATATTAGTAACAAATATTAATGAGTCAATATAAATAATTTCCCATGATTTTTGGCTTTTAAAATCATAAAAACACTTTACAGGTTTAGGCTGGGAATCTAAAAACATAAAACAATGTTAAAAAATAGCATTATTCTAAAAGGAAGATGTGTAAGGGTAACACGGTTTTACCCTTACTCACCTCATATTTTGTGTGTGAAGGTAATCTATTTTACCCTTCTATAACATTTCAAAATCATGATTTTCCTATACAAAACTCAAATTTTCATTGCATAGAAGATGGGATTCCCTTATAAAACCCTAGAAAATAAAGAGTTTCCTTTGATCAGTTCATACAAACCCTTATTCAAGAATAAGGTTTCTCTATTGACCCTTATATAAGTTAAATATACATTTATATAAACTTTGAAAAATCATTACTACCCTTAAATAGTTATTAAAAACCCAACTTAACTTTATGTAGAACCCAAAAATAGGTCTACATGAGGGTTGACTATACATACGATTACATAGAGCATATGTTCTTTATATGGGTTAAAATAAAATTCAAAAAATATAAAATATCCACATAAAAGAACTATTAATTATAGCCAATAAGGGATATAAATATTAATCAAACAAGGATTTTATAGAATATAGTCCATTGGAACTACTTTTCTCAAACTAATTCCCACATCAGACATGCAACATATATGATTCATTTATTCATATTTTCATGAATCACATCGATCCACCCTAGACATGCCACCCTACATACATTTTTTCATGATCTTATTAATCCTATGAAAAACAAGATCTACAACTAATAATGCATTAACAAGACATTTGTATTTCCACCTAATCATTCAAGTACTTCCTCAAAATTCAGCTAAATTTTAAAACACTCCCATATAAAAAATGAGCATAACTTTCTATGTTATTTATTTCATTCCTTCCTAGTACACGATAAATCATGATAAATTTTCAGAATCAACTATCTTCAATTCATAATATATGCATGACTAAGTTTCATTATCACACACCATGTCAATGTTGAATATCATATTATATAATTTAGGGTTTTTTTTAATATTTTGTGGTTCTTCTTGGATTTTTTGGGTATCTTTGGAAGTTCAATTGAACGGAATTTCAGAATTATAGTAGGTCACATCATGAAAAAGAGTGGTAACTTCATGAACAAGCCTTTATATTTTTGAAATTTAGGGGTCAATGATGGTCTCACCATGATAAACGTGGTCACGTTATGACATGAAATAAAGAGTGAATCCATTTTTATATGATATGCTTCAATCAATGCTAATGGTAGGTTGGGTTTCAATGAGATGTAGGTTGTGGGGAGAATTTCAGGGGTGGTTTTTTATGTTGTGATGAGGGGTGGTCATGTTTCAATCTATTAAGGTAATTGTATCCTAGTTTCTAGGTGAGGTTCACTATGCCTGGATAGATAATGTCATATCACAACCTTGCTTTCCTAGTTATGATTTTATGATTTTCTATCTTCTCCTCTATTTTATTTTTACGTGTTTTCATTAATCACGTCTCTAAATTGTGTCATTATCTCATGGGATAGCACACGGGATTTTCTTCCCTACTTTTTAATCTTCCTATCCACATTCACCATTGATTCCAAATAGATTTGGAATGTATATCTATTTTAATTTTTTTATACTCTTCCATATTTCATTTCTTCAATGTTCGTTTTCCTCCCATGAACCCGACCACCCATAGGGAATAATTTAGGGTATTTTTTGGTTTAACAATAAGTCATTGGATTTATAGAGTTTATAGAGGCCATCAACTTACCTAGTTTTTCTACATCCATTTCAGGTCACTTATGTAGCCTTGATTGAGGTAGGTTTTTTTGTATAATTAATTTATTTTACATGTCATAAAATACATTATATTTTCTTAATTATTTACCTCTCAAACCTATATGTAATACCCATGATTGTTTTATGAAATGGTTTCAATTATTTTCATACTTAGAATAGATGCACTTTTATGTTTTTATATATTTGGTTCCAAATAATTCAATTTATTATTTCCAAGGTTTTGGTCAAATTCTTGAGAGAATCCTTCCAAAATATTTTAACATTTTTAATTGTTTTGAGCATTAAAATGGAAATTTAAGTTTTCAAGGAATTTTTTTAGTAACAGTTTGTATTTTAATGTTTTTATATTTTTTCAAGTTAAAATTTTACTCTTTAATTTATTTAACGGGATTTTATAATAATATGGGTTTCCATGTATTTTTTATAAGTTATTTTCAAATAAGGTAAAATAACTTGTCCTTTTAATTCAGTTTAAAAGGTATTTTTTCACATTATGAAAAATGTTTTACTTGATATTTTTATACCATTAGTTATTAAGCCCCATTTTTTATTCATTATGTGTAATATTTACCTATGGTTGATTATAATATGATGATTTAATTGATAAAAAATTTGTTTTTGTGATAGTTTTTTTGGGGAGATGATATTTATAGTTATTTTTTATTCATCCTATGACGAATTGATGCCATGTTTATTTTATCACACCCACTTGAGTTCTATCATGGGATACCGTGGGAGCTAAGAATAATTTGTGAATATGTGTTACATTAACATATTCTATGAATTCTAGATAGAACCCAAGGAATTACAACACCCTCTTAGGGATTTGTTCCCAATAATAGTTAAATGAGAAGGTGGATGATGTACTTTGTTAGGATACACATAGAGGATTAGTGGTCCAAGAACCACATACAATATCATTTTTGGTTATATCCTACTTATTTGATCCTGATGATTATAATTTTTTGGATTATTCTAGGGGATTTACTAGTTTATTCCAAATTGTATCCCCTATTACCATTTGGGTTTTATGGAACCATTAATTTATTATAGTTTACTTTTTTAATGCTTCTTGGATACCATTATGCGTATTTGAGTTATCCTTTATTTCATTCAAAAATTTGGTTTACTTTTAAAATAGTTTTGAAACTTGATTTTTAATGATGTAAATTAAAGGTGAATGGGTTTCTTTTTCAAATGGTTTTGCCTCTGGGATTTTAATGGGGTTTTAAGAAATGGTTTTGAAATGAGGGATATAGATTTGTTTTTTTTATTTTTAAAATGAGATTTACCCATTTTTATGATTTGAATTGTTTTACACTTTATATGATAGTTATACCTTTACTTGGGGAAAAGGTGGTGAATATTAATATAAAACTGGAAAATAATGTGATTTTTTTCCTTATACTTTTGTATATGGAAAAATTAGTTTCACTTTATATTTCGTATTATAAATTATAAAATATTTAATATAAGGGACTGTTTAAAATCTTTAGTGAAATTCCACTGGGAGAATTTATATCACACCCTACATACAAACTAATGTGTATGTATCACTCGTGTTTTCTCTCATATTCCTAGGTTTTGATTGAAAATTATATTTTTATTATAATAAAATAGACAGTCTCCAAGTTAATGGCTGTGAAAATGGTGAAGAATGAGGAAATAACCCCTTGAAATGACCTTAGAATCATTCGGTAAGGAGACAGAACAAACATATAAATTCATACTCTCATTAGATCCACCTTTTTCTTAAAAATAATCTACTGCAATTTTTCCTTACATCCTTGTGTATCAAAGATCAATACATTGATAAATGATCATCCTACATTTTCTGAAAATGTAATCCAATTCCCATTGTGGGATAAGCTATCCGTAAAGAAGCACAACCATAACTTTGTAATCCTGACTCAACCATTGTTATATTAATATTGTAAAGTATGAAGAATATATGAAAACTAACAAAACACCATTACTCTACTCCAATGGAGTTTCTTGGACCAAAAAAAGTTCTGAAACCAAAAAATAAATGAGCCTTTGATATCCCACATAAGGCCATCTCCTCTCATTGCCTCGACCATACATGAGCCTCCATTATTGAGTTTTATCCCCATATATGGACGTTTCTAGATAACACACATCCCATGGTTTCTCCTTTATCTTCTTTCTAAATAAAAGACCATCATTGGGATGATTAATCATAGTGAAACCAATGCCCACCCCCACTAGAAATTAGATCTCCCAGCTACACCATAAATTTTTCACCCAGACCTGAATAAATAGGTTTGAGTAGTATCAACTTCTCACATTTTTTTATAGCCTCCGAAATAACTTATAATAACCTAGAAAATTTCATGCAACTTTCATTATTCTCTACACTATTATATTCACCCCCTTGAATATAGGAATCAGTGAACTCTGAAATAGAATACTCATTCCCAGAAATTCGCATCCCCACCCTCAAAATCTAGGCATTCCATGTTGTCCAACAATGTGTGGAATATTATTGAAGGGAAAACGCTATGTGTGAAGTTTATGAGAAAAAAATATCATGATGAATGAAAGAAATGAGATGAATGTGTTGGGATATCATCAAGCCTTACAAGGTGTATGATTGATCATTTGGAGACACTGAAAGAGAATATACCATGGGTTTTGGGTTGTGGAGAGATCAACTACTATAAGGAGAACTAGGCTACTGGACCTTTATTATTTACAATATGTCCTCTTATAGAGATTTCATTTGTGGAATCTATTTTATATCAAGGTATTATTAATTCAACTCTTGATTGCTAAAAAAAATCACCTAAGGAAATATTAGTAAGATTGATGAGCAATATACACACATTTTTCAGAATCAACATTTTGATGGTTCAGTAGTGGAGACTTTTGAGTGATTTTATATGAAATATTCTTACAATAACAATAATTGTTTCCACTAAAAATCCATTCTTCTTATTTAATACGAAAAAATATCATCATCCCAGTTCTCTTGTATCCTTCCTTCAAGACTCTCAATTTCCTCTTTAATCTATTTTATTATAATATCATTATTTTATCCTCTATAATTATATTTCTAAAAAACATTCCATAGGCACTTGAGATGGAGTGTCAAAACCACCCATGAATTACCCACCACTGGTTGATTCTAGGAGCTTGTAACCATTTGTAAAAAATAATCAATCCATAACTAGTTTGTTGGATAAATGGAGTGGTCCAACCTTCTAAAATCCATTTTAAGTTCACTGAAAGGGGTGAATGGCCCAATAAAAATTGATTGAGGTAAGTGACAAAAGTATAAGGAATGGAGTCGACACATTAAAAGTTCAAGAGATACTTATCTAGACTACTCCTTATAAACCTCCTCACTTCTCAATTAGTACACTAGGTAAACGTACTCCCTAAGAATCCTCGGTCTATATAACCATTAAACATATTAAAGTATCTAAAATATTGTATGGATTATCTAGACAATCCACTCCTATTTTTTTTCTTATAAGCATCTACAATGTTGTTGATGTCGCTACCCAAAAACCAAAAAGTCCACCAGGATGGAAGTTATAAAGATGATTACACAAATAATTTATATCTATAACTTCAAATTTCGAATAACTGAATATAAAAAAAATATTTCCCATACCCACCGAGTTCACCTTCATGGACGTGTTCTACGGAAAATCATCCACACATTCCACTGAAACACTATTATTCTAGAAAATATAAATATATTGGTTTCATATACTAGGATGCATGAAATTAGAAAACACAATACTCTTTATAAAAGAGAAAATATAATCTAGACTTTGTTTCAAATCCTATAAAACAAGAATATTTGATGGTATCTGATGATATTCACTAAAAATGTATGCACCCTTTACATGAATTCCGAAACCAATGGAATTCTTGACCAAGATTGGAATCATTGAGAAATAGTGGAAATGGCCTTGTAGCTTGAAGGAGTTCCCACCCTAGCTCCTAAACTATTTGTGAGATCCTATTTGTCTCTTTCATACGTAGTACGCTAGATATTCACTAAATATTGATATAAATTAAATACATCTACCTCCCTGAAACCTTGGGAAGGTTTGTTGTCCACCATATTTTCCAGTTCCTCTAACACCACAAATCTATTTGGGGATCACACTAAAGAGAACTGGAGATCCAATGAAACCCCCATAAAAGGATTGGAATGTTATTTAACTATCTTAACAGAGGATTAGTTCTCACAATAATCCTCTTTCCCACCCACCTAAAACAAGTAAGGAAGCACTGTAACTTTCAGTGGGATGACCCACCTCCTAAAAGAACAACAATGTTCATCATTACCTTACTAGGGGAACTAGACTCTAGAACTAGAAAACCCATTTATTTCACTAGAGTACCTTAATGAAAAATTCTCTCAGGGGGAGATGCTTCATAATCAATGAATCACTGGTCAAAGGGCTGGATAAGATTAGACAGAAAATGGCAGGGATCCGATAACAAAATAGGAATTGGGGCTGACATAACTATCATTATCTAGTGAAATAAATATGTTTTTTGAGGTGAGTCCCCTAAATTTAAAAAACTATTCTCTTTGATTATATCACATATGAGATCTAGATAAGTCACTGGAGATGATAGTGAGACTAGATTTGATAAACCTACGTCATAAGACACCATTAAAGGTTCACTTTCCTGGAGAAGATCCTAACTTGTGATGGAATCCATCATTGATGTCCAAACATTAATGAAGGTCTCGTGTACCTATGAAATCCTCTAAAAGGACTTATTAAAAAAATTTCACTCAAAAAATAGGTAATAATAAATAATCATTACTGATAGGAGAATCCCTCACCAGCCCTAATAAGCACATGTGAAGTCAGTGTCACCACTATGCCCAATTCAATGAAATTTTTTGAATAATAGGCTTATTACAAGATTTGGGGGTCATTATTGGAAAAATTAAACCTCCCCAAATTCGTTTCCATAGATTGTGTTTTATTTTTGTTATGTTCTTATATGTGGAAATTCATCCATTTGTTACTTTATTTGTAGAATTTACTATTTTAATTATTATTTTGTATTTTTCAACCATTTATTATTAAGAGATGACATATTATTAAAATTTATTATGTTTTTGGAAGATAATATTCACCCATATTGATTATGTATTATTCGTATTTTCATTTTTCTGATACATAATTTGGGTTGTTCTTCTATTTTTAATTTTTTTTGTTTCATGGAAGCATAATATATAGACTCCCCATTATAGATTCATAGTAAATATTCTGCTATATGTTATTATTATTACTAGTTTGAAACCATCCACATGAATGACTTCTTGATACTCAGTCACTAGTTACCAGTATGTGGGTGTTGGGGACACTCTTCAAGCCTTATAGTGGGCCAAGTTGATTGATATGTTGGGTCACCTCTACCCAGTTAATTAAAAAAGTTATTATAGACTAGGTTTCTTAAATTCATATGTTATCAGAGAGTCCTATTATTATTTTGGAAGTCTATTAGTATTGAGATAGGAATTTCATGACTCAATAGGTAGGTTCATAGTATTCGAGCTATTTTTTACTCATCTTGTGCCATACGTTACCATGGGTAGTTAGGATTTCAATATTGAATTGGAGTATCATTTGTAGTAATTATTGATGTTACATGATCCCTATTGAGTTATATCAGATACTATGGGTGGTTTCTTGAGTTTCAGGATGGAAATGGACAATGAATTAGAGGATCATATTTCACTCACATGTTTTTAAAACCCTTGAAGAGACCATGTTTTTGGTACTGTAAATTTATCAAAGGTTATTGTATGATTGATTCATGTTATTTCAAACCATGTATTTAATATGTGGAAAGTTTTTCATCCCACCTATATTTTTTTGAACCACCTAAGACCCTCATTGTTATCCTAATGATGTTCCACAATCATTTGAGGTCAATTAATTGGAGTTTTATGATGTGATGATTTATAATGGTTTAGAGTTTTTTTATGTTTAGGGTAATAATTTATATATGTGGTCATTATAATATTTTTGTGAAAATGGTGGAATTAAGGAATTTATTTTAATTTAAATCTAGGTTTTAACATTTTTTTGTAAAATTAATTGGATTTATATCGATCATTTTTTAAAAAAAGTTGGTGATTTAATACAGAAATATCTTTCTAATAAATGCAGGGTTTTATAGAATTGTTTTGAATGCATGGTTGGGGGACTTAATTTTTTATAATAGATATGGAATATTTGAAAATATTAGCCTATTTTAAAAGTTTTATTTCTTTTTATGTGGGGTTTTGGAAAAATTTTCAAGAGACATGTAGTTCAGAAAGGATGTTTTTAAAATGGGTTTTACTTTGATGATATTTTATTTTAAAAATTTCCCTTTGTTATAATTTTAACTATTTTATTTGATTATGAAGTACAAATTTGTCAGCCCAATGTTTCATGTTATTGATATTATGCATCCTAGAGAAGTACCAATGGAATATAAAAAGATTATTTCATGGAATTATTCTTACTGTTATTACTATTTTTATTTTGTTATAAATATTTATATTTTCCCCCATCGAGACTTATAACAGAGTTTTAGATTCAGTGTCTTATCCACTCTTAAACACTATCCAAGACATATTAAATTTATGACAATATACTTTCTATATAGATGAAGGTCCACTTTAAGTTATGTAATGGTTATGAAGGATTGAGAAAATCTTCACTTCTCATGAAACTCTTAGAACATTTATGTTAAAAGTCCTAAAACGATTTTTATAAGACCAGACATCACTATGGTCATTTTTATTTTTATTATAGATTATGTAAGTTGAGTTATCAGAAGATGAATTCACAAAAACATTTTGTATCTAAGTGGTTGTTTATTTTGGGAGTTATTCTGGATGATTTTTTAGAATATTTAATCATTTGAGGTTATTATTGGTTGGTTTATTACTTGTGGAACCTCCTGATTTTCCTTTTTTTTTGATATATTGGTTATTTTTGGTTATGGTCATGCCTCATTGATTTCCTATTATTTTTGTGGTTTATATGTGATGATGGTTTTGTGATGATATTTGGTTTTTATGGATTGTACATAGGGAAAACCTTTGTTAAGTGCATGAAAAAATGGGATGAGTGTTATACCAATTCAGTTTTTTCTCTTTTTATATATTTATTGGATTTTTAGTGGGTTCACAATGAGTTAGTGTTCCATGAGAAATGTCTCAGATTACCCTTCTTTCATATTTTGTCCTAAGGTTGGATCCGTGTTATTCTTAATTCAGGTATATTTCATGTTTGTGTGTTTATTTCATTATTATGGGACTTGATTGATTATTATATTTTTGATTATGTGTTCAATGGGTTATGTTTACTTTGGGAGATTACCAGTTGGTTTTTTGGGATGGTTGTTTGTGGTTTAAATAGAATTATATTTCCCTTGAATATTTTATAGAGATACATTTGATTTGGGGAAATATTTTCTCTTGGTAAGGTTTATAATTTATCTCACCATTTGTTATGAGTTTATAAATTGTACAGTGACCTATATTAGTTCTTTATTTTTTTATAACTATGTGTTAAATGGTTTTGATTTGTTATATTCCTGAGTTTTGTTGATGATGTTTGAGGAACTATTTTTTTTTAGGATTAATGTTGTGGTTAGTGTATCCTTTTCTTATGATCCATCTTATATTTCTATGGGACCCCACACATCATATGTTTAGGTGTAGAGGTTTTGAATATCTATTGTTTATACTTTCATAAATGAAATTATAATGTAATAAAGTGATATGGAGGGGAGAATTGTGAAACCTCCACGTCACAGTTGAATATAATAATATATAATTTGGGGTTATTTTGTAATTTTTAATGTTATTTTTCGGGTGTTTCCAGATGTCACAGTGAATTTCATTACTAGACTATCGCATGTCATTATATGAAAAGGGGAGTTCACAATTTGACTGTCCTATATAATATTTTTGTTTTTGGGGTTATTTCAGGTCACACCGTGATACATAGGGCCTCACAATGATACACCGTGGGAAGAAAAATCATTTTTCTAGTGGATGTGTCATGTCATGAAAAGGTAGGTCATGTCATAATGATAACGAGGGAGTGGGTCATTTTTTAGTGGGTTCTCTATACCACCATGAGGGGGGGTTATACTATGACATGACTTACATAAAAGAGCTTTGTTTATGGTTGAGTTACATCATTACATGATAGGTAAAACAAATTTGTGATAACCATGATTAGTTTATGAAATGGTTTTAATGATTTTCATATCTAGAACAAAATGATTTTTATGATTTTATTTCTTTGGTCCTAAAGGGTAACATTTATGATTTCTAAGTGTTTTTATAAATTATATATTGTCCCTTTTAAAAGGATTTTGTAATTTTAAATAGTTTTTTTATATTGGATTGATTTATATTAGGAACAAAATCATCGTTTCAAATAAAGTTTTAGGACTCCTTTTTCTTTGATTTTTTGGATTTCTTATTTGTATGTATTGATTCATAAATGAATTTTGAGGGTTTTCACTATGAGTAAGTTTTAAAAAGGTGTTTTTATAATTTATTTTTAAATAAGATAACATAAAAATCTATTATTAGTAAGTTTTGAAGAATTCATTCGGACTATATAAAAAAATTACTTGATATTGATATAATCTCTATTTTGGAGCCTCATGTTTTATGTTATGACCAGTGTGGAATGTTTTATAAAGGAATAGTATTGTGTGATGCTTGAATACATAAAAAATGGTTTATTTCCTCTAAGGGTATTCAATGTGATATGATATATACGATTAGGTTTTATTATTGATCATTTGATGATCATATATCAACTTTTTTTCACCTCTAAACGAGTCATGTTATTTGAGCCCTAAGAAGCTATATAAAACATCTACATGAGTGTTACACTAGCTTATTCAATGAATTCCATATAGGGCCCTCGACATGACCACACCATATATGGGATTTAGGTTTTATAAGACTAGAATGGGAGGCCAAATGAGAAACTTTTTTAGGATGCACATAGGGTCCCCATATTCCTAGAATTAGGCCAAAGAACATTTCAAGTCAGATCCTAGAGAGTATCTCATGATTTTTGGTCCTTAATGGATGATAATAGAGTATTTTCCAATTTATTATTGATTGTATCCCATTTTACCAGTTTGAATTTTATATAACCATGACTTTATCCTTTTTTACTATTATAATACATCTTTAATATCATTGTTCTTGATTGAAATGTGTTCCCTTTATATTCTAGATTTGGTTTAAATGTAATGTAGTTTCAAAAGAGGGTTTAAAAAAATAAATTAATGGTGAATGGGTACCTTTTTAAAATATTTTTCCCTCATGGGTTGGTAAAGGGGTTTTAATAAAATGTTTTTAAATGGTGATAATTTTTTTTTAATTTTTTGAAATATAAATGTACTTATTTTTTATGGATTATTTTACACTCTTAGTGATGGTTCCACCATTTCTTGGTGAAAAGGGGGTAGATATTTATTTATAAATGGTATATAATTTGATTTCATTTCATTATAAATATACATATGAATAAATTACTTTCAATTTTTATCTTAAAATAGAATTTATGAAATGTTTAACATAGTAGATTACATAGTCACTTTTGTGAAATATTATTGGGAATGGTTAGTTCACATTTAATATACATATAGAAATGTGTTTGTAGCTCCCATATTTTCTCAAAGTTTTCTAGATTTCGATTTCAATTAATTTAGGTTTTTTTCTATTAATGGGTGTGTTGGTATAGGATAGTGACCATGTGTCACATAGAGGTTCTTTTTTAGTCGCCTGGGTATGCAGTTTATTTTTAAGGATGTTATTTTATCATCCAATTCATACACTTGTTAACTTATCTATATTATTTTCAATTTTAGTTTGTATAAATTATTTCATTCCTATTATTATTGTTATGTGATACTAAATTGTTTTAAATTCCTTTTTTTAATGATCATTGGAACTCTTATTGATTATGACTTTGGTGGATATTTATTTTTCTTATGCATCATTTCTATTGTGCTTACATTTCATAAAACTATTTATTATGTTTGAATGGAAGTTTAACATATAAAATCTTCATGCCATATTCCTTTTAAATATTACACATCATAGTTTTATTATTATTATGTGAGGGTGAATATAAACCCTATAATTTACTATTGATACATGGGCACTAGTTTCAAGTTTTTGGGGATCAGGATCACCCTTTGGGCCTAGTGTTAGGTTGTGTTATGTGATTTATTTTGTTATTTAGGGATAGTTATTTACCTGAACCACTTTTCTCCATTAATGGACAAATAATATTCAAATATTCATTATTTTCCATATATTTTTATGGTGATAATCTTGAAACTATAAAATATCATTTGATAGATTGTTTGACATTTAAAATTATTAAACAAAATGTTTGATAGTGATGTGACTAAATAAAATTCATAAGTATATAGTGAGTAGTTTTGAAGACTATATCATAATTATTCACAAATTTGATGTATTTATATCTTATATGGTTGAAAAAACCTAAATGAATATTCAATAATTAGTGTGTGCATGGTTTGTTTAGCAACTTCTATGAAAATTGTGATGCACAATGAGACTTCAGTTATACTCATAATTAAGAGTATAATTATGATAACTCATATCAATTAATGATTCCTAATGAAATTAGTATTAAAATATTTTATTCACAATTGTTATTAACTACATCCCCCTTTCGAGTACTCTGGGTTGAGAAAAATTTGTATAGAAATTGAAATAACTGGCATGATTTACATGAATGAGCAATAGAATAATAATTTAATTATCCATGTAATAAATTTTGAATTCCTAAGGATATGAATTGATTTTAAAATATTGAGGACTATAACGTTGACATATTGAAAATTCATAATTGTGATATGATGTGATTTTCATAGACTATAAATATAGATGTTATATGATAATGTTATAATTCATATTATAATATTTATATTTATATTGTGTCCCATATTATAGTAGGGCGGTATGTATAGATTATGGTTCATTAAATTATTTGAATCTGTACTATGGTATAAAATGTAACCATGATTATATGATTAACCTATGATTAAAACTATTCAACAAAACATTGATTGAATTATTGACTATAGAGGGTTATCCTAGTGAGTTCTACTTTCATATATGACATTTTTATGGAAATGTATATTACATATAAGGATGATGTGTATATAGTTCTCCCAATAGGTGAATTCCTATTTGGAGGGTGGTTTTTCAATTATTTTCATGAGTGACATGACATTTTAATACATATAATATTACAATAAGTGATGATGTAGATGATATAGTGATGATCTTTATAGTGTGAGTAGTATATTTGTTGATGTTAGTATATATGGGTATGATTATGATTATTTTAAAAGCTCATATATGGGTCGGGAATATGTGAGATCTTTTATCTTGTATTTATAATTTCATTTCAGTTATGAGAGTATTATCCATTATGCATCTCCCTCCAAAGGGTAGTTTCCTCAAGTTTGAAAAAACATTTAGATTAGTGATTAGACAAACCAAATATAATTTTTTTATACCCTATATAACCCCAATAAGTAGTATGGATGGGATATATATTAGATATGGAATATTTAGGATCTAGCATAGATGAGGATGATGTATAATTATAGTAGTAGGAACCAGAAAAAATGTTATTCAATTAATGTTTTGATACTAGATGGTTGGAGAGGATTTTTAGACCCTATTATATTTTAACATCATGTATTATATTATAAATAAATTCTTAATATTTAACCAATTTAAGGAGGATGTTGTATTTATTTTCAATACATGTGGATCATACTTTGTTCAATAATATTGATCATAAGTTAGTGGAGATTCCCTAATACTAGAAAAATAAGTTGTAATCTTTGTTTGATAATTTCTTGATTTCTATAGTGGATTTAGAGTTTTTGAAAATGAATTACATGTGATATTGAAGTTATAAAATCATAAAACATCTTGATAATTCCCCATGATATGTAATATATTCCATGGAATATGTAAGGTTTATTTTATGATATGGAATAACTCTTAGAGTATTTGTTTCACGAAAGAAAATATTTAATTATGATATTATCACACCCCAAACGTGATATTCCTTATGATTTATTGTATTCAATTATATTTATCATTATCCTTGGAATTTGGGTCAATATTCTTTGAGGTTTTTAAATTTGGAGGTTTAGAGAAGGGTTCATGCTTAGAAAACAATTATTTCTAACTATGAGGATACCCCTGTGAAGGCTAAAATATCTTAATAGAGGTGATTTTCATGGTTAGTTCATGATTTGGTAAATCTAGTGGCTAAACCCTGAAGCCTGAACAGGTTTATAAAAAATATAAAATATGTCATTTTCCCTCTTTATAATAAACCACCCTTGGGGTCCCCTTTCTCTCCTACTCAAGCACTGTAGCCCCCTGTCACACATCTATTCACTTATTTCCATACATTGGATATTTTAGGTGATTTCTTAAAATTTTAAGGATGATTTATCATGGTAAGAACCTCACAATCACTTCGCTTTATTTTTCCCTTCTTATTCTTTATTATTAATTCCTTGGAGACGTCATGGTGACCCAGAGTAGCCCTTGGATCAATTTTTATTTGGGGTTTTATATATTTTAGGATTAAGTTTGGATATTTTTAGGTTTTTATTTGTTCCTAGGAGTGGTTTAGAACCACTCTTTCTAGAAGTGGTGATTAAAAGTAGGGTTTTTCCATGTATTGATTTTTAGTTCTAGATCCATTGCTTTCATGATGTTATGAATTCTTATTTTAATTATATAATTATAGTATTAAATGGATCTAAACATTTTCTGTGAAAACTATGTTTTCATTTTATTCTCATTAAATTATAAGGTTTATAAAATGTTTTTAAGGTTGTAAATCTATTTCACTCAACCAAACACACCAAATATTTGAGAAAATGACTAAATGGGCCTTATAAATGAACTCATAAATTTCAAGTGGTGTATTGGTCTATATAATGATTCTTAAATTTATTTAACAAGTTTATATGGTGATATTAGTACTTCATTAAGGGTGTTCTAAATTTTGGAAGGTTTCAGATAATTCCAAATGTTATGTTATTGGTTTTAAAATCTGGTTTATAACTATTTAATTTTAAATAATGATTATGAGGCATGGTTGAAAATTGTAATGAAATTTTCTAGGTGAATACACACCCTTGGAACATGAAACTTTTCTAGTTTGTTTTAAAATGGATGAAAGATTACTTTTTATATGTAATGATCCATATTATGGTTATTATATTTATTTAATTACTTTTTAGATAATTTAATTTTTTTGATGATTTTGGACATGAAATTAATTTTTTTCATCTTTGGGTGTCATATAGTTTGCCTACACATTAGAAGTAACCATTCAGATACCATGCATAGAAGTATCAAACAATGATAGTGTTGTTTTCATGGTCTCTATATGATTTTTCAAACTATGTGGGGTATAATTGGAAAAAATGTAAAATTTATAGGTCATTTAAGTAGCCTCAATAAGGTTAGTACATGGGGTACTAAACAATGTATCCAAACCATGTAGGTCACCCAAATTATTAATTTTTTGAAATTATATTTCTGCCCCTCCCTGGATTGAAATCCTAAACCCCTTATTTCACTCCTCTCACACCTCACATATCCTATCAGTATCCCTGATACTTATTCATGACTCCCCTTAGATACTACCTTATTCTATAGTGATTCAAGGTGGTTTCTTCGTGATTTAAGGTCAGATATCTGAGGTAGGAACTCTTCTTATTTCTCTTCTCCCAGTCCTATTATTTCTTCTTGGTTTCGTTTTTCCCCATAATTTTATTTTGATTTAGTCAAACCAAATAATGTTGGGATTGAACTTTTTTAGTAATTTTCTTTCTTTTATGGTGTTTGGTCCCCTGGTTGGGACTTTTTTATCTCATATTCAATTTTTTAGTCAAATCATAGTCAATCTAAGGTAGTTTTACCCAATTTCATTACATTTAATATTAAAGAAATTGATTTATTAAGTATAAAATTAATTTTTTATTTATATAAATAGTTTATATTGGATTTATGAAATTAAAATATAGTTTCTTCTTTGTTTCCATAAAAAAATTAAAGGGTAAAATATTTTAAAGAATATAAAAAACTAAATATATGTTACCGTGCACACCATGTTTTTAAGAAATTATCTAAATGGATTTGTGAAAAAAATTCTATGATTAAAAGGTGTTTTGGTCTTTAAAGTGAATTCTCAAATTTTATTCTGGAAATTTATAGTTTTACTTGAAATTAAAAGTATGTGTAAGTTTTTCAATAATTTTTTTTAAATTAATTGTGATTTCTATATATTCATTCACCATGTTTAGTTTATGAAGTAAATTTTAAAAAATATTTCTTTGACCCTTTCGGGGGTTCAATATAAAAATGTGCTTATTAATTGATGAATTTTAAAAAAAATTATAAATTATTTTTTAATACTTTTTTATAAATTGGATTTTAATATGTAAATATTAAAGGGTAATTTGAAACTGAATTTCAAAAGACTAGAAAATACTATTTTTTTGAGTTTGTTTCAGTAAAGCTGTTTTTGTAACATCGAATGATTTTAGAAATGTTTTCTGTGTGTGTTAAATAATATTTAGAATCATTTGAATAATATTTATATGGATTATTTCCTAAGGTTAATTCCTAATATTTTATGTGATAATATGAATATATGATTAGGGTTGTTTCTTGTGAGGTTGACGGAGGTGCGAGTAAGTTATTATTATGCTTTATGATGCTTTTATTAATTGTAACATGGGTAGTTATGTGGGAATACCATGATTTATGCCATAATAGTTAGTTCACACCCGATATAGTGACCCTTATTTATTTAGTTTTCTCAGTAAATTAGGGTTACTTAGTGAGGATTTTGTGATAAATCTATGGTTTCTTGGGTATTGTTTTTATAAAGAAACATATACTAATTATTGGTCCATTTACTTTGTAAAATATATGACAATATCAATTTATGACGTAGATTGGAGGCCGTGACACCCATTCTAGATCTAGTGATTTTATTTAAGGGTTTTCTGTGTCATTCGGTTGTTTTACCACATCTTATTGACTTTTTTGGAACTATTGTATGATTCCTCTTATTTATAGTTGTTATATCATTTATTTATGTTGTTCCATTTTGTTAATCATTTTATTCACATAGTGTAAGTTGGTTTTATAATTCATTTTTGGATATAGATTTTAATAAAAGATTTTAAATTAAAAGGGAATGTTTTTTGTGGCATGCATGATTTTAAAGAAATGTTTCCATAGAGATTGTTTTCATATAAGAAAAATGAAAACCAAGAAATTGTAAATATATTATGAATTTTTATCATATTTTGTCCTATTAAATATTTAAAACCAATCATTTATATTATATTAAAAATTAACATTAAATAAGATTTTAATTAAAGGTTAGGCTTATAAAAGGTGGGTGGTGACCTATTGGTATTTGATGATTATACATATCTCATATATTTTAGTTTCAAGATTTTTTTATACTCTTGATGTCTCATGGATAATTTATTATGTTAGTATTTTATGGTGACTTATGATCATGTGGTGGTTAGCCGTTATTCTATTTTATTTATTTTACATTTTGTACCGTAAAAAAGGGATTTTCTTCATTATGTTTTCTTAATTAATGGTTCATTATATATATGGAGACAATTTAATAGATCGAAGGGGATGTTTATACAATTGGGTATTGAGAGGATTTGATGGAATTATTAATTCTAAATTATTTAAAACTATTTATATTAATTGAAATTCATCCTTTGTATATATCTTGTTTACCCTGGATGTGTGACTTATAGACCAATCATGACATAATTTCCAGTTAAATTCCACTTACTATTTAATTAATTTTATTTTAAGAAATAATACTCAATGAGTTTGTATTTGATTCTTAGGAACTAGTTATTATCTCTTAGGGACTAGGAATTCTCTTCGAAATAGTAGAATACAAGTTCAAGTGCATGTTTAGGTGTCAGATTGGGATAGTTTATTAAAAATTGTATCAAAGAATTCAATTTTATAGAGTGAAACTAGTATTCTAAAAAACTCTTTTTATTATATGGGGTGTAATTTGGTTGAATGGAAGATATATTGGTTGTCAGAACACTATAGGTGGATCATAAAAAGGTGTCAGATCACCATCTATCATTATAAAATTTGAGTTTCAATTATAATTGGAATTTGTATTTGAATTTAATATTTTTTTGACTGTTGATGATGATTTTTTAGACCTCCATAGAATTTATTGGTTTTATTAAGGAATTATCGTATATTGGGTTGAGAAAGAGGAAAGAAATACTGATTCAACATTAGAAAATAGATCTAGACAACCCATGCGGAGACCTTGAACTTTGTTTTAGAATCTTCTTAGGGACTAATGCAAGATTGGAACATAGTATCTCAACTATGTGACTCAGTCACACATGGGTCTGAATTCTATTTATCATAATATTTAGTATTACATTAAATGATTCATTATTACATGAATGAGTTAAGGGAATCCTTATGATGTGTTGATATTTTTTACTTTATTTTTCATGGAATGTGAGATGTGTTTTTTCATGTAGTTTTTGAAAATAATTTGTTGTGTGTGTGAATGGTGGGCGTTGTGAACAAACAATTTGGTTTAGAATGTGTTCATGAGGATTTTTTTTGAAAAATAGTTTCTTTTTGATGATTTTCTAATGTGTAATTATATGTTTTAAAGATATTATTCATTTTTTAAAAGGTATTTATTTTTTTTCTTCTTGTGTTATGAAGCTCAATTTGGGTGTAAAAGGGATATTTTATAAATTTTTTGGTTTTTCACCAGTTTTAGTGGTTTTTTCAAAATGATATTTTTCCTTTTTATATTAAAGGATTGTTAATGTAAATGATTTTATAAGGGGTGCTGGGAAATGGTTTTAAAATCATAGTGTTATTTTATTAATATTTTATTTCATGTGTGTGGTTTATTGAAAATGGGATTATTATAAATCCTTTAAAAATCTACTATTAATTTAATTTGTGATAAAGTTTAATGTTATATAAGTTGGATTTAAATATGGGATTGGGGTGTTTTCTTATAGTGTTTTTAGGTGTTTTATTTCGGTAAAATGGATTTTTAATCCGGTAATAGAGGTTTTTTATTTTATAGAATAAAAAATGTGATGTATAAATATTATTCCTTATTGTTGTCAATTAATTTATTTTTTGATTCTTTCCTTGAGTTATGGCATTATTGGTTGGTTTGATATATGGTAAATAAACATGTAAAATTCAAGTTCTACTTTATTTGGTTCTTTCCTCTCATTAAATTATAACAAAAGGATGAAATGTGTTTTGAGAGGAATGAACCTTAGGGTTATTCCTTTTTTCACTTAGAGGTGGAATCTCTAGTTAGTGGATCTACCTAAACTTGAGATATAGTGTTAAGGATAGAATCCTTATTGTTATTGAACCCTAACCAAGATTTTTGGAATTTGCGTATTTCAATTTATGATGTTTGAGTTCATAATTGTTGATATTGTCTCTTACATCTCAAGTGTTATGTAAATTGAGTCAATAGAGTATGATTTTTAGGTGTGATTCAGTTAGGAGTTATTTAATTCCTTATGGTTAATTTTTTGTATTGGTTTTGATTAAAGATTTTGTGACGAGTCCTGGAATCGACTATGGGTTTCATAAATATTTAATTTTTTCCCTTCTTTTATAGTTATCTAGGTCTACTATGAGTGTGTTAGAATAACCTACTTGGGTGTTGTGGGATTTTTTAGATCATATGATTTTTGAGTTGATTCATAACTGGTTTTTCTTAAGAATTTATTTTTTTTATATTTGACATATCTCTATTCTATTTTTTGTTCTCTTACCCCTTGAGGTTTTATTTTAACTAGTATATTCTCTTTGTAGGTTTCTTTGGCTTGGGTTCGAGATACTGATTTGATAGTTTTGGTCCTGTTGTTTTTGTCTACATGGTGTTCAGGTCTCTTGTGTCCCTTTTTGGCCATGTTAAGAAGATTTCATTTTAAGGGAATGATCATAATAACCTTCAGTGGGTGGTTGGAGGTCTACATGGATTGTGGTTTTATTGTGATACAATTAGAGCAGCTAAGATATTTTTGGATACACCCTAAGAGGAATTCCCCTAGTGAGGTTCTCGGTTTCCTTATTTTAAAGTTTCTCAAACTAGGGTTTGATCTATGTTTTTCATAGATGAGGGAATTTTACTTTAGGAGTGATTCTCACTTGGATTTCAGTCATGGGTGATGTTTCTTAGGTTGGACCTTATGTCAGATTCTTTTAGAATATCCCTTTTTATATGTTTCATTCCCTAGGTAATTTCAATCTGATTTCTTAGATGATTAGTATATTGATCATGAAATTTTAGGTTATTTTGGTGTTTTGTGGAATTGTGTTCTACTTGGTGTGTTTTATATTCTATTGACCTACCACTTTAGGAAATGTGTAAATTGTGGGGATACATTAGATGGTCTCAGTGTTACATAGACATTATGTCTCTTGGTACAGAATTAAGTTATTCATGGAGATGTTGGATGTTTTTTGGAGGATGTTTCCTATTAGCTTCAACCTTCCCTTTTGGTACTCCTAGTACCTCATCCATCTCACCACATTAGATTTTGGAATTTTAATTATTTACTATCGTTTATCCATTACCAATGGATTTTTAGCGATATCAAATGTTATGGTTGGTATATTGTAACAAGCCATGATAATTTTTTTATTTGTTCAATATTTTTTGATTACTTTATATTTTTGAATATGATGTTCTTGGAATTTTAATTTTTAGTAACCTTTTGGGTGTCTCATTGTTATCCCACACAATAGGAGTAACTAGGTGGAAAATTCACTTTGCGGTATAAAATCTTGAAATTTTGGTTTTTTACCGTCACTGCACATTTTTTCTAACCATATAGTGTCACAAAGGAAACCATGTGATATGACCATAGGGTTATAGTATCCACTTCATGTTAGGATCATGGTTTACCAGACCACATGGCCAAATAGCGTGGTTCACCTATTTTTTTATTTTTTTGTAATTACATTTCCTTTCCTTCCTAAATTATGAACCTAAACCTATTATTTTTCTCTCCTCCCACACCTCACATGGCCTAGTCACATCCCTCCCAACTCATGTACAAGTTCCACTTCAACATCATATCCTTTCAAGGAGATTCAAGGTGGTTCCTGATAGATTTTCACTCGAAACTCTGAGGTAGTAATTCATCTTCTTTCACTTGTACCTCAACTCTTCTTATTTATTTGTTTCTTCAATCCCCATAACTATATTCAGATTTATCTGAGCCCAAGGGTTTCATTCTTAACCATTTTTTTTAGTTTTATTTCTTATAGGGTGTGTAATCCCTCCTTTGGGTCTTTTTTATCCCATATTTAAATCCTCATATTATTCATCATAGATACCAGGTAAGTTTTCCTTATTTAATAACTTCTAATTTTAGAACCATCAATTTCATAAGCTCAAATTTCATGTTCTAATTATCTAATGGTAGTATTATTGTTATTTGTTGGATTTATAAGAAGAAAATTTATTTTAATCATATTTTCCATGATTTTTTTCTTCTTTTAAATTCAATTAAAAATATGATTTTATGTTATAAAGGACACTAGGTGTTTGATAAAGTACTCAAATGACCATTGGGAATACATTATGATATTTCAAAAGATGTTCTGTTGTTAGAAGTGAATTATTAAATTTTTTACACGGCATTTCACGTGGTACTTGAAATTATAAGTGTTAATAAAATGTTTTAGTATTTTTTTCAAATCAAATGTGATAACTAGAAATGTGTTTTCCCCATTTGGTCCATGAAGTGTATTTAAAAATTATATTTTGACCCTTTGGGGGTTTTGAATGTGTAATTTTGTTAGATCTGTTAATGGGTTTTATAATAGTTCGATAAACTATTTTTTATGAGTGTATTGGAAATGAGATGTCAATATCTAATTTTTAATGATTCATATGAAATGGAATTTTAAAATAAATATAAAGGATTGGGTTTTTGAGTCTATATTATGAAGGACCTTTTAGCTATTTGAAGGGACATATAAAGTGTGTGTGTGTGTGTGTGAAAACCCACACATGTGTGAATCCTTCCTTAACCCCATTTTTTGAGAATGTAATGGATTGTGTCCTAATAATCATGCCTTATTTTTTTCATTTTTATTGAAATGTATGCAAGTATATTTCTTGTGATGGAGATGGCCGTAATGGTGAATTGTAATTATGCATTATAATTCTTATACTGATCACTATTTTTTTCTTTCTTCAATTTATTTTGGTCATGGGGACTAGGGTAGCTAAGTTGGAATACTATGATTTATGCCACACAATTTAGTTCACACCCTATCTAGTGACCCCAAGTTATTAGGTTTTCAAAATCTAGGGGACTTCTAAAGTAATGCTTGTAAGGAAAATTCAAGGTATCTAGTGTTTTTTTATGAAAAAACAAAGGTTAGAAATTAGTGTTGTTATTTTAGTAATTTATAGTACAATATAATATTAAGACGTAGGGTCAATACAATGTCACCCACTCATTGGTTAGTGGTTTGATATATAGGATTTATTTGAATTCATTTTGTATCCCCTAATTGATTAAAATATGTGGAACCTTTATTTTATTACTATTATTTATTGTTTTTATATCATTTAGTTATGTGGTTCCATTTGATTTATCCTTTTATTAATGAAATTTTTGTTGGTTTTTAAATAGTTTTGGGAAATTATTGTTAAGAAAATTGTTCTTAAATTATATTTGGATGTTCTGTAGGATATTCATGTTTTTAAAGTAAAGTTCCCATAGTGATTTCATTCATTTAATAAATATGAAAAGGAATAACATTTAAATATATTATTAAATGTTATTGGATTATTTCCTATTAATGATGGAAAAGGTATTTTTATATTTTATTTCAATCTATCTTGAAATGGTGTTATAATTAAAGGTTTGGATTGTGGTAAGGTAGGTGGTGGCCTATTGTTCTTTTGAACACACACCTATCTATTAAATTTTAGTTTCAAGGTAATGTTTATCTCTTGATCTCTTATGGTTTGTTGATTGTTTTGGAACTATATAGGGACCTATGGTCACATGGAGATTATTTTTTGTTATTTTTTGAGTTTACTAGGTTTCATTAGAAAAATATAAATTTTATGCCTTATGTTTCCTTAATCAATGGTGATTTATATATGAGGAGATTGCACGATCAAACCTAGGGGAAAATTGTTAGGTTGAAATAGCAATAGTGATAACACAAGAGGGGGTAAATTGTGTTCTTTTAAGAATTTCACAATTTTGTCGATTCATATCAACAACAGATAGAGCTGATGGAATTTCTATAAGATAATATATATTCAATGGATAATGAACAGAGAACAAGGAATAATAATTTATAGTGGTTTGGGGCACAAAGGTACCCTAGTCCACTCCACCAATCACCCACTCTATGGTCTTGGTGAATTTCACTAGTAAGGTCTTTATATCATAAGACAGATCTCCAACTAAGTGGAGGTAGTTGTTACCCTTACAAACAAAGGCTTACAAAACAGAGCCTTCTGGTTCTTTTACAGGGAACCGATAAAACCGTATCTTAGTACAAGAAATTGATACTCCACCGTGACTATATAAAAGAAGCCAAAACACATGATAAGATAATGTTTGATGAAAAAGAGATGTAGTTCGTAGTTTCAGTATCCCAAAACTGATAAAAGATTGATCTTTACTTTAGAGGAATAATAAACATGAAGTATATTTGAAGAGATTCAGTTGCATAGAAGATCTTTGATTTTAATAATAGAAACAAAAACAGAGCCTCATGTTTCTAGATTTGAGCATGTATATCTCTAAAAACAAAGTTCTCATTTATGAGATGCTTGATCATTGTAGTACACTAACTATAATTTGTACAAGAAATATTGAAGAATAATAAATATAAATACATCCAATATATCTTCAGATCATTGTGAAAAATATCCAACACAAAAAGTTATATATAACAATATATCTCAAAACATGATTTCTTTATCCACAAAAGACTCAGGATAAATTGAGTGAATTTGAATTCAATGAATATATCTCAGAGTAGTTGTAACATCCCTTAAGAATAAAAGTGGAAATATCTGTTGTAAATGGATCTTTAAATCATTTAAAACGAGCTTTAGACCAATCAAAATCACTCTGTAAATTTCCCTAACATTCTTCAAATACTATTGCAAAATTATCTACTAAAGACGTAAGTTCCAATTTCTGATATTGAAAAGTAAAACGTAAGGTTCCTTCACAAAACGAAAAAAATAAAACCATAGGGTTCAACTTCATAACATAGGTTTGATAATCCATATGTTTATCCATGCCAGCATAGATCTCTGAACGTAACATTGATTATCCATTCATCCAATTTTCTAAATTTATGGTTTACAATGTGAGGTTGATCATAAAAGTAAGGATGATGATCCATACATTTGAAAAGTTCCATACTTACGTTAAGTTATTTAACCATACTTTTTATTTATGAAAGACTTAAGGTTCTCATCCAAACTTAATTTCCCTTAACCAAACATTTATTCAAACGTAATGTTGTTTAATCATACGTGTTGATCCTTCATCATAAACGTAATGTTTGTTCCATATGTTACTTTCTTCGATGAACAATATTTCCAGTAAATGAAAACAGTGAACAATGTTTCCAGAATATGCTAAGAGCATTCTGAACTCTTTAAAAAATATTTCTCACAAATAAATACTTGAATATTATTTCAAGATAAGAATAATACATAATATTAATTTCTTGAAATACACTAAAAATAAAATCATTAGTAAAACAAACAAGGGTATTTGTGCGCATCAAAATAAGTAATATTTGTATAGTATTTTTGAGACAACACATGCCCAACAATATACCCCTTTTTTATGACAAAAAACCCATAAATAAAAATTATAATCTTAGAAAAAATAATTTAGAATTTTTTAAACATTAAAATAAATTCCTCCCAAATAAAATTATGAATTATTTAGATAAAAGTAAAATATTTGAATTTCTCTAGAATAAAATAAATGTTTTGTTTATCTTAATTTCTAAACCTTTTTGTTATATCAAAAAGAAAGTATAGAAATATATTAAAACACATTTAATATTGAATTGAATTATAAGTGAATGTTATTATTAATGATAATGAATAAATAGAAATGGATTTTGGGTTTCACACAAAATATAACATATAGATGGAAAACAAACTCATTTATTAACAAATATATGAATATAATAGAGTTTATGACTGAGAAATAGAAATTGTCATTTCCATGGGTAAAGGTATGAAATAAAAAGAAGATTAAGGATTGGATGGATGAGAATTCTATATGGAATCAAACATGTCCTTCAGATCAACCATCTGCAATCTCAGTTTCTTCATCAAACTATCTCTTAGATGGATTATCAACTGCCTGGCATCATTATTGACATATAGATACTCTACAATGTTGAATTTTAGAAACTCATGAAGACTTTCCTTTTGATTTATGAACAACTCTATATTTTCAAAAAAAATTACTCAACATCAATCGAATTCCATTCTCTCCATGAGTTAACTGATCCACAAGAAATTTTTTTTGTCCAATAAAATAGATAGAGGTGCACTATTTCACTGATGATATTGAAGTAGAATACTATTATATTCTATAATAGATTTAATGGTCTGAAATCTTCTAATTAAATCTGCATTGGTTGTAGGGACAAGAGTAGATGCACTGGCCTGACTCACTGAACCTTTCACCGATTGAAATTGACTTCCTAAGTACCATTTTAATTCCAAAAAATCTGATTTCGACACAACTTCAGATTTTATCATTCCAATTTCATTTAACATGTCTCTCTTGAAGGCATGAAAATCCCTCCTAGAAACAGTTTTCTCAGTAAGCTCCAGAATATTTTTCTTCGTACTTTTCAGTTTCTGCTGTAGATTGGAATTCTCTTTTTAAGAAATATCAAATTTTATCACAAATTATTCAACTTTATGAGATAATGAATCAGATGTCTCCTTGTCTACATTCATATCCGGATTTTCATTTTCAATTGGCAAGGGATCTGTCACTATTTTTAGTACAAATCCCTTATAAGAAAATGACTGATTATCTAATACTTCAGTCTGTCCACCAAAAATACGATTTGACAATCCCACAGTCTAATCCACCATTAAAGGCGGATTTTTTGTAACTAAATATTTTAAAATATGCCTTTCTTGAACAACTTCTTGTTTAGTAACTTCCTTACTCACAATCTTAGATTCAACATTTTCAGATTTATTATTCTGTTCTTGAACTATTTCCACTGTAAATATCTCTACTAACGGTTCGTTCTCCAAAAATACAAATGTAAGCTCCCTAGCTTGACCCTCCACCTGAACTTCCTCTTCACTAATTGATTCATCCAAATGAACTGAGAATTTTTCTTCTCCAGAAGCCAAAATTTTTTATTCAACTTGATGATAATCTCTTATTATTGGTCCTAACACAATTCCTTCCCGACATTTCTCTTCGTCTTCTTATACTTCAGTGTTGGATGGTTGTGAAACTGCATCTTTTTGAGATTCAACTACTCCCTCCTTTCTAACACCACCTTTCCCCCCTTGAATAAAATCTCCTAAGATATGTTCTTCTTATAATCCAATAGGAAAGATTTTCCCTTTGAATGTGCTATAGAAAAATCCATGTTTTCTTAATGTTTTAGAATTAAACACGTTACTATGATGACTCTTTACACTAACTTCAACTAATCTGATCATTTCATTCTTAAAAAAAACCCTTGAAATTATTTGTCCATATGGATAAAAATTCATTCTCTCGTCTAGTGAACAACATTAATGAATATATCTAAACAAATATCACTATAAATTTAATTTGATATCGCTTAGAAAAAAAACATGATATACATGTCTGGGAAAAGTATCCATATCAGCCATCCTTGGCGTTATTCCAGTCTTAATAACTTTCAATAGAATCTTATGGTCAGGTTCTAAATCCTTAAAAAACTTCTTTCTAATGGGTGTTGAGTTTAACAGAAAATTCATAATTTCTTTGGAAGAATGGTCCTTATCTCCAATCAACATGAGGTCAAAGTGAAAAACTCTTTCACGAGGATAGTAAAAAATCTTCACAACCTCAGTAGAAGAAATAAATAAATCTTTATCTTTAATACTAGAAAAAGTAATTTTTTTGTATCTCCAAAAATAAAATACACACTCTTATAAAAATAATTTAGTTCTACCTCATACATAAACTCCGAGTTTGTGTCTTTAAAAGATATCTTGAGACCTTAAAAAGCTAGTGTTTGTTTTAGGAGCAAGTATGTCTACTACAACCATTCCAAATCAATCAACTTTCCCTAAAGAATTTTTCTGCCTGAAATTCATGGACGTTTCACGTCACTTGCTTATCCTTTTTTGATTCTCTTAGTTTTCATCATTCTTAAAGATATGAAAATCTAGGGTTTTTGGTTTCTAGGGTTTTAGAAGGATAAAGTGTGATGGAATAGGCAAAACCAGTTTTGTTTTTTTTAATTTGGGTAAATAGGATTTGGAAGATGAAGGGTTTGGAAAATGAATGGTTTATGACAAATGACATCTATCCTCATTTCCTGTGTCATAGAGTAATTATGAAAAAATTACATAGGGTAAATAGGTTTAAGATAACATATATTAATTTAAATACAGTAAGATACAAATAATAAAAGTAAATAAAATTTACCGAAATAGACTAGGCATAAATTAAATAAGTAGATAAAATAATATAAATAAAATAAAATAAATATTTAATTAAAAATTGAATAAATCTAACTAACCCTTAATAAAATCAAAAAAAGCAGTGGGAAAAGGTTTAGTAAAAATATAAGATAATTGATATTTAGTGTTAACAAATTCTAAAGATATTTTTTTATAACATGATATCTTAGAAAATGATGTCTAATATCATTATTCGTAGTTCTAGAATGACTTATTGGATTTTTGAAATGTTTATAGAACTTATATTATCACATAAAATAAGTGTGTTATTAAAATTAAGTCTAAAGTCCATTAGAGTGTTTTTAATTCACACCACTTTTGCACAACAAATACCTACAGATACATACTCTGCTTTAGCTATTGATAGTGCAACCGAGTGTTGCTTCTTACTTGACCATGACACTAACAATTTTCCTAAAAAGTGACAGGTTCCTAAAGTACTTATTCTATATAATCTACATACTCTAAAATCTATATCTGAATATTATAATAAATTAAAATGAAAAGTTTTTGGATAGAGAAGAGTTTGAGTAACTATTCCTTTTAAATATCTAAAAATCCCTTTTACAGCCACAAGATGGGATTCTTTTGGATTTGATTTAATTCTATCATAAAGAAATAATGAAAACATAATATTGGATCTTCTAGTAGTAAGATATATTAAACTTCTAATTATACCTCTATATAACTTGTTGTCCACTGGTTTTCTAGCTTCATCCAAGTCAAGTTTAATATTAGTACACATGAGAGTTGAATATGTCTTGTTGTTTTCAAGACAAAACTTTTTCAATAAATCAGAAATATATTTAATTTGATTTAATAAATTTCCAAAATCTATTTGATAAATTTGAATTCCTGAAACGAAATTTAATTCTCCCATCATACTCATTTAAAATTATTTTTTCATAAGTTTTGAAAAATAATTTCAATTTTTTTTATTTGTTGATCAAAAAATAACATCATCAACATAGATTTGAACTAATAATAAATTATAACAAACTATTTTCTTAAAGAGGGTTGGGTCTGCCAAGCCAACAGTAAAACAATTTATCTAAATAAATGAACTTAATATTTCATACCAAGCTCTAGTTACTTGTTTAAAACCATAATGAGATTTAGTAAGTTTAAAAACAAAATCTGGTTTTTGAGAATTTTCAAAACCATGAGATTTCTCAAAATAAACTTCTTCCATTAAATATCCCTTTAAAAAGGAAGATTTTATTTCCATATGATATAATTTAATGTTCATATGAGATGCATAGGCTACAAAAAATCTAATTTCTTCTTGTGTAGCTACAGGAGAAAAGGTTTCCTCATAATCTATACATTCTTCTTGATTATACCCTTTAGCTACTAGTCTAGCTTTGTTTCTAGTTATAATTCCTTGATCATATTGTTTATTCTTAAAGGCCAATTTAGTTCTTTTAATTGGATAATTCGATGGTCTTTCCACTAATTTCCATACTTTTTTTCTTTTCAATTGATTTAATTATTATTTTATTGCTAACAACCAACTTTAATCTTCTAAATCTTCTTCAAAAGTCATAGGCTCTAGATGAGATAGAAAAGTAGAAAATTCCACAAGGTTTCCTACACTTATTCTAGTTTTTATTCCTATGTATAGATCTCCTATAATAGTATCTGATGGGTGCTTCTTTAGGATTTTAGAAATTCTAGGTAGGGCACTTTTAGGTTCATCTGTATCATGTTCTTATAAACATGACTGAATTTTATTTATATTTTCATAATCAATTTTTCAATTTATCAAGTATCATGTTGTAATAATCATCAGCTTCATATGTTTGATTTTTCTTTTTATTAAAAGGATTAGTTTCATTAAACCTCACATAAAATTATTCTTCAACAATCCTTGAATTTTTATTAAATATTCTATAAGATTTGAATGTTTTAGAATATCTTAAGAATATTCCTTCATCAACTTTTGGATCGAACCTTCTAAGATTATCCTTGGTGTTAATGATATATACATTGCATCTCAAAACCTTAAAGTACTTTACCTTAGGCTTTCTATTATTCCAAAGATCATAAAGAGTCATTTTGAAAATAGGTAGAATTAAAACACTATTTATAATATAGCATGTTATAGTTATAGATTCTACCCAAAAGTAGGTTAGATGAATATATACATTTAGCATTGATCTAGCCATTTCTTTAATGGTTTGGTTTCTTCTTTCAATAAATCCATTTTATTGAGGTGTTCTTGGTGAAAAGAAGGTGTGTTTAATACCCACAGTTGAACAAAAACAATTTAGTTCTTGATTCTCAAATTCTCCACCATGATCACATCTTAATGAAATTATCTTAAAACCATTTTCATTTTCAATACTTTTGTAAAACCTTTTAAAAATAGAAAAAGACTCATTTTTGAGTTTTAGAAAATATACGCAACCAAATCTAGAATAACCATCAACTAAAACATATAGATATAATTTACCATCCAAACATGCTATTATGGATGGTCCAAAAAATACATATGAATAAGTTCTAGGGTATTTGAAGTATCAATTTTGTCAATAGATTTGAAGGAATATTTGTGCTGCTTTCCTATTTGGCATGAATCAAAGAATCTATCACTATCAAATTTGAGACTAGGTAAATCTGAAAATAATTGTTTCTTAGATAAAATATGTAAAGAAAAAATACTACAATGACCAAGTCTTCTATGATAAATACAAAACTCATTTACATTAGAAATTAAAAAATTCAATTTCTATTTACACAAAGAATTTAAATCCTAAGTGTAGACATTATCTGTTCTGGGCGCTCTAAATTTAAGTAAACAATTTTAAAAACAGAACAGTGATTATTTAAAAAATTAACATAATATCCATCATCACAGATTTGGGAGATACATATCAAATTATTCTTCAATCCTTGTACATAGAGTACTTTATTAATTGAGACAGCAGCCAGATCTCCAACTATTCTGAGTCCAATAATTTTTCATTTGGCATTATCACTAAAGGTGACTAGGCCTCCATTAGTTTTACTCAGAGTACAAAAATTTGATGAATTTCCACTCATATTTCTTGGAAATCCACTGTCTATATACCATATATCTTTTACTCTTCTGTGGCATGTTACCTAAAAGGTCAAATTAAACAAAGATTTGTTTTGGTACCCATATCTTTTTGGGTCTAGTAGTGTTAGCTATCCAAGACTTAGGAATCTAAATAGATCTATTTTGATCAACACTATTATAACTAAAATTAGATAATTTTTTTGAATAATTAACATGTTTGACACCACATAATTGATGTTTTCTTATATAATAATCATTTTCTTAATGTCCATCAGTACCACAATAAAAACATTTGACAGTAGACATTCTTTTGCTATTAAAATCTGGAACAAAATAGTTTTTGTATAGTGTGGGTGTTTCACCCTTACTACCTATACCAAATCATTCCTTTTTAATTACATTTTTATGAAGAATTTTATTTAGAACGTTTTCTCCTTTTTTAAATATAAGAGAAACACTTTTATAAGTTTCTAATTCATTCTGTATTTTTTTAATCTTATTTTTATGGTTAGTATAGTTTGGTGTAGATGAACTAAATTTTTTAATTAATTCTTGATATTGTTTAAGTAATGTATCCCTTTATCCGAAAATATCATTATGAATATTTTTTTAAAGATTTGTGTTTCTTGAATAGAGAGTCATATCTCTATTATAGCATAGTGAAGTAGGTAATCATTTTATCATTTGAGTAACTAGAATCAAAATCAGATGAATAATAGGTTTTTACCTTTTCAACTTCATCCATAAAGCAAATATTTTGTTTCAAATTCGATTCTTCTTTCTCTGAATTAGATATTTATGAGCTGTTGGAGTCTTCAAAAACACTCCAAGTGGGCTTCATAACTCTTTTATCCTTTTTCTTATAATGAACATTCTTCTGATTTTTTTCTATTTTTCTATTCAATTGAGGACAATCTGGTCTTATATGACCCAATTTTCTGAATTCATAACATCTTACTTCCCTTGAGTCTTTCTCATTCATTTTAAAGGTCTTTCTGGATCCTTTATTCTTTATATACAATTTACCTAATTCTCTAGCTATTTGAGCTGGCTCAACTTCTGAGTTAGATGAGTTTGAATTTCTTTCTACTTGTTGCAGTTTTCTGTTATACTTTTTTGGATTCAAATTTTAAAGTAGCATTATCCTTTTTTACTAGGACATTGTGATCTTAAACTTCATATTCCATTTCAACCTCATACATCATTAATGTTCCAATTAATTCTCTCATTGTTAGATTCTTTGTAGGTGCTGATTGTAGAATTGTAGTATAAATTTCATTCCACTTTGCCTGTAGAATTCTAAGATCCTTCAAAGCTTGATCAGGTTGGATGATAAGATCACCTAAAGATGTTATATTATTAACAATCTCTATCGACCTTCCATCCATCTTTGTTATTCTCTCTCTATCATAAATTCTGAAAGTATCGAACTTTAGTTTCGCTATAGTATGTCTCATTTGTCTAACATTGTCAGTACCATTATAGGCTACTACAATTGTTTTCCACATCTCATAGACTATTAGGAATTTCAATATATGGTTGAATTAATCTAGTCCAAGACCATAGATAATGTAATTAATTGTCTTGAAATTCATATCATACTCAGCCTCTGTAGTATTAGATCAAGTTTTATGTTTTTCAGGAATTATGTAAGGAGTAACAATTTTTGAGTATAGTCTAAATCCAATATTTTTAAGTATATTATCATTCGTGACTTCCAGCATCCATAATTTTCACCATTTAAATATGGAGCACAAACCATTGATAATCCTTCCTTGAGATTTTCCATTTCCATCACTAATATAGATCTTATGCCTTTAGCTTGTTATAGATCTGTTGAAAAGCACAACCTCTGATACCAAAGGTTAGGTCTAAATAGCTATAGTGATAACACAAGAGGGGGGAGAATTGTTTTCTTTTAAGAATTTCACAATTATGTCAATTAAAATCAACAACAAATAAAGATAGTGGTGTTCTGTAAGAGAATATATTTGTAGTAGATAATGAATAGAGAACAAGGCACAACAATTTATAGTGGTTCGGGGCACAAAGGTCCCCTATTCCACTACACCAATCACCCTCTCTGTGGGGTTGGTGAATTTCACTAGTAAGTTCCTCATATCATAATACTGATCCATAAATGAGTGTTGGTAGGTTTTAACCTTATAATCAAAGGCTTACAAAATAGAGCCTTCTAATATTTTATAGGGAACCAATAAAACCACAATTTAGTGCAAGAAGCTGATACATCACTACAACTGAATACAAGCAGTCAAAACTCAAGATAAGATGATGTTTGATGACAAACAGATGTAGCTCGTAGTTTTAGAAGCACACAACTGATAAAAGATGGACCTTTCCTTCAAAGGAATAATAAGCATGAAGTTTATCTGAAGAGATCTGGTTGCACAGAAGATCTTTGATTTTAAGAATAACAACAAAAAAAGTGCATCATGTTTCCAGATTTGAGTATGTATATATCTAAAAACATAGTCCTTGTTTCTGAGATGCTTGATCGCTGTAATAATGTAAAAATAATTTTTACATGAAATATTGAAGAATAATAAATATTAATGCATCCAATATATCTTAACATCATTGTGAAAAATATACAACACAAAAAGATATATATAACATTATATCTCGTAGTAGGATTTTTAGATCCACAAAAGACGCCTGAAAAATTGAGTGAATTTGAATTCAAAGAATAAAACTCAGATTAGTCGCAACTTCACTTAATAATAGAAGATATAATCTCTGATGTAAACAAATATTTAAATAATTTAAAATGATCTTTAGATCAATCAAAATCGTGCTTTAAATTTCCCTAAAATTCTGTAAAGGCTGGTGCAAAATGCTATGATAAAGACATAAATTCAAATTTCTGATGTTGAAATGTCAAATGCAAGGTTCCTTTACAAAACAAAAAAATAACAAACATAGGGTTCAACTTCATAACATATGGTTCATAATACATATGTTTATCCACATCAAGATTGATCTATGAATGTAACATTGATTATCCATTCATCAACTTTTCCAAAATTAAGGTTGACAATGTAAGGTTGATCATAAAAGTAAGGTTGATGATCCATAAATTTGTAAAGTTCCATACTTACGTAGGTTTCTTTAACCATACTTTTTCTTTTTTAAAAATGTAAGGTTATCATCCAAATGAAATGTTCCTTAACCATAAATTTATTTGAATGTAATTTTGTTTAATCATATGCATTGATCCTTTATCATAAATTTAAGGTTTATTTTATACATTACATTCTTCGATGAATAATACAATAAACAAAAAACAGTGAACCATGTTTCAAGAATACACTTAAGAGCATTTCGAACACTTTAACAAACATTTCTCATAAATCAATAGTTGAATATTATTTCAAGATAAGAATAATAAAGAATATAAGTTTCCTAAAATACACTCAAAATAAAATCAATAGTAAAACAAATAAGGGTATTTGTGAGAATCAAAATCATTAATATTTATAGAGTATTATTGATACAAGAAATTCCCAACAAAAATTATATATTGGGGGTTCGAAGTGATATGGGGGAATTATTTATTTTAATTTTTGAAAATAATTTATATTGATTTTACTTCTTCCTTTATGCATGTTTGTTTTGGAATGGATAGACAACATATGAACGGGTCATGTCTGAGTTTCTAGTGAAGTTCATCCTCTTATTTAATTTCTTTTTTGTCAGGGGGGATAATTCCCAATGGGATATTCTTTGAATCCCATGTTGTAGTTACTTTCCCACGGGGGTCGAGAATACCCTTTTGGATAGTGGTGGATTGGGTTGATTGTTAGGGCAGATGACAACCTAGATTGGCTCATTACAATATAACACACAAATATTACACTATTATTTTTCTATGTAATGGATTTCGCCTATAGAGGGTTCTTGGGGGCAAGGATTTCTTATGATATATATTTTATGGTATTAGAAATATTTCTACATTCATATTGTTGTTTGTTAATATTTATTGGCTCACATCTATTTTACATATCAGGAAAAAATGAGAGTAGCTAGTGGAATTTATGAGAGTACGTGTTAAAATAGCTTTGTATCATATATGCGCTACTTTAGCTTAGTATTCATTTAACCCTAATTTGTAAGTTTTATCCTTTTTTATAATAAGAAGGGTTAGAGTGAGTGTTAGGGAAATTATATTACATCAGGAATACTGATTTGGATAGATATAGTTGTAGTATGTTATATAATTTCCCCTCACCTCCTGGGTTCCCATGATCACAGGTTTTCAGATTTTGATATTATATATTTTATATATTTTTATTATATTGATACTATTTTTATTTATATAATTTTACTAATGTTTCATGAACTTTCATTTTGAAAATAAACCTAAAGGTATTCTTATAATATAATGGATTTTTTTTATATAAACCTTTCACGTATTTCATTATTTTTATTATAATTTGGTATTTTAGAAATAAAAACTATATTTTAACCATTTTATGTAATAAATATTTATATTGTATTTTCTTGAATTAAATTATTAATGGAATTCTTTATTTAGAATCCCATGTGTTATTGGTTTTCATAAAAGGTGAAAAATTTGAATTATAATTATATTTTAAACTAACATGAGGTGGATCTATTGTTAACTACGGTGCATGGGGCATTGTTTTTGCAATACCTAATAGGAAATAATTCTCACACATATTGCCTATTTGAGTTTTAGGTCTAGTTATAGATTCTCATGGAGAAACTATGGTATTGGGATTGTAGGGTGGCCTGTGGAGTCCCTTGGAGATCTGGTTGGGTGTTTTGTTTTATTTACTAATATTGCAGTTGTATCAACCAGTTATATCATATTTTTTAGTGCTATTGATCCCAAATTTTTCAATACATTCTTGATCATATAATTATTTACTTTATATAGGACCTGTCGTTTTATTTTTGGTTATATGTAAATATTTTTATGTATAGAACTTTGTTGTATAGATTGGTCATGATGAACTTATGTGGGGAATATATGTAGTTTAAATATTATTATTGAGGGGAATCATTCTCAATGTATTTAATTTGACACCATATCACTAGTTCCCTACCCATAAAATCAATAACACACCTCGGGTCATGTCATGGGATTGCTAGGGTGCCTAGTTCATGGGTGAGATTAGTGTTTTTGTGATAAAATGGTATTAGAGTGACCTTTATTATTTGGATATATCTGATATATAGGATATATGAATGTAAATGATCAATATGTAGGATAATTAATAGTTTATAAATATCTTATTTTTTTATTCGTGATTTACCAAAGTATGTAGGGTAAGGAATAGTAACTTATGAAATTTATTTTTTTATTTTTTATTCTATTTGGTGGTTTTTAGATTATATTGTTTTTAAATGGGAAATTTAGATGTTTTTTATATATTGGTTTTCAAAATGGATAATGAATTAGAGAAACACGGTTATGTTATATTGTCTATAAAACAATTTAGATCCCATGCACAAGGTTATGTTTTCCTTCCCGTGGTAGTTGAACAGTTGTTGCATGGTCTTATAAACTGGGTAGCTAGACTATGCACAACCAATATCCCCCCCCCCATATTTTTTTTGTGAATTACTTTTGATCTTCAATATTTTTTATTGGTGGATGTTATTTTAATATATAACTAATGTCATTTCCATGGAAATTTATTTTATTTTGATAGGGTTTTTGTAAATTATAGTTTATTATTAAAAAGTGTGAGGGAAATATTATTGAAAATTTTAAATCCATTTTTAAATAATGCATTCTTTTATATAAATGGTGACTTATAGTTTTTAATACTAATGAAGTGAATTTTCAATTATTTTTTGTGTCTCTTGAATGAAAACATGTTGGTTTTTTGAGATATAAGAATGGTATTAAGGGTGAATGATATGTTTATAAAATTAATAGGGAGGAATTATAAATTTTATTTATTGATATATAACCAAAATTGGTTTTATGTTTTGGAAACAGGAAAATGATTTGGGTAAAGAACTTTTGGAATTTTAAAATGATTCTCAAATTGATATTAATATTTAATACTAATGTATGTTATTTCAAAATAGTTTAAAATTTATTTATGATTTTTGTGTGTTTTTTGTTTTCTCCATTGATTTTTTCTTTTGAGGTGAGATTTTTGTTCAGTTGAGTGTTATTTGAGTGAAGAAATATTTTTAATGTGGTCTATAAATTTATTTATTATTTTTTATATGACTCCAGAAATAGTTCTAATGGGATCTAGAGGTTCAAAAACTTATGGATTACATAATAATAAAATATTATTATATTTTATTTTAACTTTTCCTATTATTAATGCTACACATATTCTGAGATGAATAATATATCAAAACATTATTGTTCTTCAAGAACATGTTAGATAATGTTTTACCTTCTATATGGTAACTATTAATTTCCATTGAAGAATCATAATCTACAAAATTTTTAATTTGAAAAACAATTTCCTCAGTGTTTGACCGATTTCTCTTCAAAGATCCATGGTATGAGTCAATATAGCCTTGAGTTAGGTGATTACCTAAGGAAGATTTTTCAGGATTTCCTTCCCAAATTTTATCTTCTTTCCAACATTCTGTTTATTTATATTTGGACTTTTATTTTTGGGTGGACATTACTATGTGAATAAATGGAGAATAAACCCTTGGTTCCATAAAGTAAAATATATGACATCTATTACAATTTTTTTAAAACATTTTTATTTTTAATTCCAATTATGCTACATAGTTGTTGTACGAACTTGGTTTTTCTATAAAGTATAAGTCCTTTAATGTTTGTTATAATTTTTTTTCATAGACGTATTACTGATTTAGAATAATATCAAGGATTATTAGGGGTGTATGAGGCTTGTTCAGAGCTCATAAACCTGTCTGGTGGAAGAAACCACTAACCATCACAATTAGTTGAAACATTGTCACCCCACCCTCATGGTTTCTCTGAACTATGTGGGGGTGTTGTAGAGGGAACATTAGGGTGAACAGATTTTCCTAACCATGTTCCGAGGGCTACATAGCCATGTACATGATCTAAAATTCTTAGTAGATCCAAATAGAATGGTTGGTGCATAATTTCTCAAATAGTGAGGCCAAACCATGTGAGTTTCATTTTAAGGTAGTGAGGTGCACACAATTGAAACACAGTTGTCTCATGGTTTAGCCAACTATGAATCCAAATATTCCAACCTAAAATTTTTGGTTAAAAGAACCAAACTACTCTTAATGGATCATATATTTAATCCCTCTCTTTGGTTTCTCATTCCAACGGATAACAAACTCCATTCTCCTCTAATAGAATTTCCTTCCTCAAGATAGGTTCTTGGATATAAATGTTACTATAGAAAACGATATGGTTAGTGGTTGTTTATTCACAATATTTCTTGTAACTGCCAAAAAATAAATCTGGCTAAAAAACATATAATATAGTGGTAGTTTCATAAATCTACCATGTATTTTATGTTTTCAATTAGCGTCAGTTTCAATTAAATAGCCTCTAAAAGTAAAAAAACCATAATTGATCCCCCTCCCTTTCCCCATCTTTGAAACCCTGACCCCTTCCCCCTACACCACCTCACTCGACCTCCTCCTCTCTTATCATTGGCGGTGACCATGATCCTACGACAGGCTTCCCCCACCCATCCCCCTCTCCTCTCCCTAGCGGCGACCTAGAGCCCACAACACTGGACCCCCATAACCCCCACTCTAACCTCCCTCACCCCTGATTGGTTCCCCTCTTAAAAAACGACATGAACCCCATGGCCTCCCTCAACCTAGCTCAGATCCCCTCCTTAGTGGCATCATAGACCCCCTAACAGTTTCTTCATCCTCACCCTAATTTTATTATTGAGTAACACTATAAGGAAAATCATCGGTGATAAAAATATTGCAGAATTTTTTTATGATTTGTGAAGTAATTATATATGTCATTTTGGTTTATAATGTGTTATTTGGATTTTTGTTTTAGTTGTTTGGTGTTAAAATAGTCATTAATTTTGGTTATGTTGTATTAAATTTAAAAAATGGATCCATTTATGATATATGTTGGTTATGGAATGTTGATCATTTATAATAATCATAGTTTGTATTTTATATTAATAAATTCCACTTTTTTCTATATATTTTAATGCCTATAATTTTTATAGATACATAATTGAGGCTATTTTCCAACTCATGAACAATTGGTGGTAGGTTTTGGGATTACACATGGTTTCGTCACCAACCCTGGGAAGGAATCTAAGGATAATGTCCTTGAGAATTAGATATTAGACCCTTTTTAAATTTATCAGAATGATTCATGTTATATGCATATGTGAGCAATAATTTAGTTTAATACAATCTATCAAATAATTATAGAGTTATTAGGGATAAGTTTTATAGACATGATAATTATTTATTGATTATGGTAACTCGATCATCTAACATAGTTTCATTGATTTTATTTTAACAAACTTGTTTTTAATAAAACTAACTATAGTGTGTACTTCATTTTTTGTTGAGTCAAATTATTAATTTTTTATCATTTTATTTGAAAGTAACAATAGGAATTATTCAAATTTATGTTAACATAATGTTTTTTATGTTTATATCAAATTAAAGGAACATTATATTTGATGTTATGTTAAAAAAGTTGATTTATATAATTCATGGAACAATATGAAGTCACACTAAATGAGTTCAATGGAATATATACATATATAGTTGAATATTTTGGGTATACATGAAATATTGTTATATCCAAAAAAATATACCTTGCATTAATATTTCATAAGGGGTACTCTTTGTCTTATTTATATCATGGGAAATGGTTTGGAAATTAATCAATATAGCTAATGTTTCAATGGAATGATCCCTTCTTAGTTACAAAATTTGGGTAGAGTACACCATTATCATTTATTTGATTCATCTCATTCATCTATATTTGTGATAAATAATAATTTATTTCATTCATGATTTTATATTAACAGTTTAGTAAGAAAAGTATCATTATTTGATTCATCCCATTTTCCTTTATAGTTGTTATAAAAGAGTCAATTTTGAAGTTGGGTGATATTTAATTTTGATGTTACTAGTTTTATTAAAAATTAATATCTTTATATTGGAATGTATAGGGAGAATACAATCTAATACATATGGATAAAATTTGGATAAATTTACCTTGAAACAGACCTCGATATGGAAGTGGTCTGAATGAATCCTTAGATTATGAAATTGAAAACCGATCAGTGGATTGAAGAATGAAATGCACATGCATATCTTGTAAATTCAAATTATTATTGAATAGAAATGATGTATATGAGAATTTGATATTGAAACAGTTTTATACTCGATTTGCAGGATATATTTGGAATGGTGAATCAAGTGTTATAGAAATTAAAAACAATGAAAATACTGTTAACAAAATACAATGTCAATTGGTAGAGGGGAATTTAGTTACAATTTTATAAAATGATACATTTGGTTTTGTAGAATACAATTTACAAGATTTCAATAGATGAACATAACCTTCAATTGATCTTGAGAAGGATAATCATACTAATAACTCTGGTGACCAAAAAATGATTTTTATGAATTAGTTAAAGACATACATCAAGAACTGTATGAATAATGTCCCAATTATTCGAAGTTTTCTTTTCTACATAATTAGTATCATATCAAGTCTTTCTGTGGAATTACTGATAAATAAATGTTCATGATTTTATAGTTTCTTCATGAAACATTTAGTGATGCTACGATCTATTATTTATTCTATGAGATAATGAAATTCATCAAAAAACATGGACATGATTATAAAAATATACATTGATTCCCTAATGATTGAATTCATTACTGGGGAGAGGAGTATGATAAAGAAGATTGTGAAAGATTCCATACAAGGAGATGGAATTAAATGAAAAAAATGGAGTTTATAAATCAATGAAACCCCAAAAAGAAACATAAGAAGAAAACTCCTGTAATAGTAATGCATTATTTTTCTATCAAACCATGTTTACAAATAATATTCATGTCATTTAAGACTACATAAATGATGAAGTGGCATGCTCAGGATAGTAATTATGGCTTGATGAGACATCCAAAATAATAAAAATAATTGAATATTTTTCATTTTCAATATCAAATATTTTATTTATATCCTAGGAATATACATTTGGGATTAGCTTATGATGATTTTAACCCTTTTGGTACTTTAAGTACTAATTATTTCATTAGACTAGTTGTTTTAATCCCCTATAATATACACTTATGGATGTGTATGAAGAATAATTATTTCATTATTTTGATGGTTTTTACTATAAAGAAAATTATTGGAAATGAAAATGGTGTATACTTAAACCTCTAATAAAATAATTGTGAGAATTGTAGGATGATGGAATAAAAATATGTGATTCTTCAATGAGACAAATATGTAAAATACATACAACTTTAATGTATACAATTAGTGACTTTTCTAGACTAGTAAGTTTATCTGGTTGGAATAATCATACTAGTTTGGCTTGTCCATTTTGTAATTTTAATTTTAAACCTCAATAATTACCTCGTAGATGGAAATGGTGTTTTATGTGTCATAATAAAATTTTTTATGCTTCTTGCAATGAGACACGATCTATGGGAGATATTTAAATGAGAAAGTCACCGAATGTGTTATCTGGTTCAGAAATCTTGGGAAAATTAATGAAGGTCACTAAAGAGTTTGAAAAATGTCATCAGTTTAAAGATGTGGAGAAGGGGTATGAGGTATATTATTTGAATAATCTGGAAGACTACAATGGAAGAAAATAACTAAAAATTTTAAACTTCCTTATTGGGAGATAAATTTGATATGTCATAATATTGATATAATTCATATTGAGAATAACATCTCTGACAATGTAATTTTTATTGTTATTAATGATAAGTGTAAATTAAAGGATCTCCTTAATGACCGTAATGATTTGGAGTTAATCAATATAAATCATGGTTTGTGGGAAAATGAGAATGGAAAGTATCCATAAGAAATTTTTATAATGAAAAATCATGATAAGATATATTCCTTTGAACTTTAATGAATGTAAATGTTTTATATAGATATTAATGTAACATATCTTGGTGTGTTGACTTAAAACATCAAAAATATTCCTGGATTGAAAAGAAATGACTCATAAATTTTGATGGAACGACTGTTTTATTTGGCCTTTCATAGTAATTCACTTGAAAATGTTAATGTGGTTCTAGTTGATTTTTGTACCTTTTTCAGAGAACATTTTGGAAAAACTCGAAATTCAACCAAGGTTGTTAAACTTCAAGAATGAATTACTTTGAAACTATGTCATTTTCGATGTTATTTCCCATTCATTATTCATAGTCATGATTCATTTGACTCCTTATTTGGTTGAAGAAGCTGAACTCTTTGGACTGGTGCACAATCGATGGATGTATCCAGTTTAGAGGTATATTGATATTTTTTATTTTCATTTATGAAATCAATTTTATCAAATCATTACGTAAATTTATTTAATATGTTTTTTATTTTTTTCATTAGAATCTTAGGTAATTTGAAATCATATGTGAGGAATAGAGCTCAACCAGATGGATATATTACTAAAATTTACTTAGTTGAAGAGTTATTGGCCTTCCACTCTAGGTATTTGGATGGGATTGAGACTAGATTCAATCATTCTGGATGTTATTATGACATCTCTGCTAATTCTAGTTCTGAAAATTAGTCATCGGTATTTACAACTATTGGACGACCAATTGAAAATGGGTCAAATTTTAGACTGTCTGAATTAGAGTTTCTAAAAGTACATGGATATTTATTACTCAATAGTGTTATTCCAGATCCATTTATTGAATAATTAAAACTGCAAAAAAAAAGAGGAAACTAAGGGGTTGTGCTAAAAAAAGATGTAATTAACAAAATTTGTTAATAAATAGCTTTTTGAATGGTTAGCCCATCGTGTAAGTATATACTCATATTCATATTATTAACATGCAATTTGTTTTTCTATTTTAAGATTAAGAGAATATATATTTTTGTCTAGATAATGATTGTTTTCAATTGAGATGAAAAATCTAAGGATTTGATGTTTTTGGATCGAGGTCCTCTAAGGAAGGCTAAGATATTTGATTCCTAAAATATTCATGGCTTCAGTTTTTGTACAATTTAACTTGAAGAATACTTGAAAACATAAAATAGTGGTTTATTTATAATTTAAGAGGTGGGATATTATGGGAAGATGATAGATATAATTGAATTAAATGGCCATGTTTAGTTTTTTGTTGTCTTATTCAAATTCTAGTGGGTCAACATTGATTTGGGTATAATGAAAGATTCGTTAAATTTTACTCATGTCAACCTCTCCCTCTTAATGGATACCTATGAAAGTGTAGAGAATTATCCATTTATCTTGGCATCATAAATGAAGATGTTTTATTATGTGTATGATGAATACATAAATGTTTGAGTGTTGTTGTACACATAAAGCAGAGAGAATTATATGATATGGACAATGAATATCAATTAGTTCTTTGTTATAGTGAACCTCATTAACCAAAAATTATTGAATAGTTTTTCCTAAAAATACTAAAATAGTATAACTTACATGAGTGGGTTAAAATGAAGGAATCATCAAATGGAGGTTAATAATAATGAAGATAATGAAGATGAAGATAATTGAATGTATAAATTGGTAATGAAATTATATTACAATTTATCATTAACAAGTGTTCCATACATATATAAATTTATCTATTTTTTGTAAAAAGGTTTTATTTTTACATTTTTTTATATATTTTATATACCTTAACCATTTAAAATGTTGGAATTCCAAGAAAAAAATATTTCATTATTCTATTTGACCATCATATTGAAGCACACCACCACTTCCCTCATCTTCTATGGATCCAAGTGATTATATTGTACCCAATATTGCTAGAGAGCTAGCTGTTTCCCCCAATGTTGTTGGTTACCCACCACATGATTCACCTCTGGTGATGGAGCAGTTGGTCACCCCTCCATCTATGGGATATTTGTGGGTTACCAATACTGGTATATCTATAATTATTCAGAATTTTTTTATATTTTTTTATTTGTTTAATTCATTTGTCAAATAAATAAAGACAATCATAGAAGGGGTATAAATATGAGAACATCATATGTATGGGACCTAGAGGACTTCAATATTATCATTCCATTTGATGATTTCGGGGTGCCTACTAGTTATTCTACTGGAATATTTTTGAAGTTTCTTGGGAATCATTCTTGTGAGACAATAAGCTTTCCAAATAATTATAATGATTTGAGACATATGCCTAAAACATGGAAAAATGAGGTATTATATACTCAAGTAAAGTGAATATCAATTTAATATTACTTGATAACTAATTTAAAATACATGAGTAAAATTTTCAATAAACATATAATGTGTTATGTTTTTTATTTGAAGATTTATTTTCATTTTTATGTACAAGACTGCATTTAAATCCCAAGGACATTGCAATGAACACATGCAACATCTATAAAAAAACTAAAATGAAACTTTTATATAGAAAACAAAAATTTTGAGAAATAAAGAACACATATTTCACTATATTGTTGTGTGGTTTATTCCTCAACTTCAAAAATAAATACTATATCATTATCCATAAATTTAAAAACAATCTAATCTTGTTTTCTCATTTTTGACTCGATAAACACTTATGAAACATACAAAATCCTTTAAAAACAAGTTTTAAGGTTTAAAAACCATGAAAACTATGTTTATTACCTTTAAATCAATGGAAAATGACATTAGATTTAATTGGGAGATGTAAGAACTGATGACACATCATTCTGAATGACGGTTGGCCCATTATAGATATAAAGTCATTTTTTGTGTTTTAAAATACTATAATGTGCCTAGAACAGTAAAAACCAAAAAAAAACATGTCATATTATCCTAAAATAATAGGGAAAACTGTAGATTAAAATTTTAAATGTTGGAATTGATGACACATAATTTTGAATGAGGGTTTTTTGGTTATTCCTGTAAAAGTGTTTTTAGTTTTTTAAAACACTAAAACATGCTTGGAATGGTCAAAACCAGAAAAATATTGTCATATTGTCCTGATATCAAGGTAAAATTATTATATACTTAATGTTGAAATCTGATAAATTATGTCACATCATTTTGAATTATGTTTTTCTTGTTATGGTCATAAACATGTTTTTATTTTTTTAAACACTAAAACATGCATGGAGCAGTCAAAACCAAACAAATGATGTTGGATTGTCAAAAAATTATTGTAAAAAAACCATAGATTTAATTTTTAAATTTAGTAAATGACTTCACATAATTATGAATGATATATTTCCCATTATGTTCGTAAATGTGTTTTTAGTGTTTGAAAACACCAAAGCATGTCTGGAACGGTCAAAAGTATACAAACAATGTCGTGTTGTACTAAAATTAGGAGAAAAAGACCATAGAAATAATTTTTAAATGAAAGATCTAATGACCCATCATTCTGAATGATGGTTTTACCATTATGGCTATAAATACCTTTTTAGTGTTTTAAAACGCTAAAACATGCGTGAAATGGTAAAAACTAGGAAAAAATTGGGATTTTCCAAAAATAAAGTGTAATCTGCCATAAATTTCCTCCTCCAAATTGACATTTTTATTAAAAATGGAACTTTTGTTGAAGAAAGTGAGAAACCATCAAGTAAAAATAGTAGCATCAGGCCCTACGACATCCTTAATGAAGAACATTAACATATTGTAAGCATACTCTCTATATAAAATCTAAGAAAGTTTAGATACCTTTTTATCGGGTTCGGCTCTGATTTTATCTTCAAATTGAATGATCAATTTGGACCACGTCTGCACAAACTCTTCCACCATTATATTTTTCCCATTGAAGCCTCTGGTCATGATTAGGTGTTTCTTGGTGATCCAGTCTTCCTACTCCTCATTAGTGTCCACTTGAATTGGTTCACCATCCAACCTTTCTGCATCGTCTTTAGAAGCATCAAAATACAAGACCTTCTCAAGAATATCTTCCTCAGAGTGCATAAGAAGGTCACATGGCTCCTCCATGGCCTCTGCGACTGCATCCCACATAGTGCCAGCCGTGATAACAACCGGTTCACCCTCATCAGCTTCCTTACCCTCATGAGGCACACGAGGAGGGGAAACATAGACCCCAGGGAATCTTATTTTTGAGGCTGGTCTTTTTTTTCATCATCCTTATTATCCAGTCTTTACTTCTCTTGCCTTGTATCTTCAGCCAATCTAGATCCACACACCAAGTCAACATCCCTCTCCTGTGCTTTTTTAAGAGCTTCTCTAATCAGTATTTTTCTCCTGCCCTTCTTAACAGATCTTGTCTCCATAGGCTTTGGGAGATATGAGTAATCCTTACGGAATTCGGAATTTCTCCTCTTACGCACGATGTAGCTTCCTGGGTCCCTATTTTCTTTTCCCCTTTATTTCTACTTAGGTTGTGGAGCCCTCTACTGGATCCTCCCTGTGAGATTTCCTCTGAGGGAAGGTCATCTACCCCCTCACCAGACTCCATCCCAAAGGGGAAGTCCTCCCCACTGGACACAAGATCTAAAGAGTTTGATCCCAGGCCCTCAAAACAATTACTAATGTTATCCAAGGGTAGGTTCAGGTTCTGATTAACTTTCCCCCCACCCTTTATCCACTTCCCTGGTTCACCCAGTGCTCTTGTTTCCCCTGGTACTCCCTGTATTTGCATGTTCCTATCCATTTTTTTCAGTTGCATCCATATCCTTGCCTTCCATAGCTACTTTTGCATAAGAAGAAATACTCAAAGACTCTATTTCACTGGTACCCCCTAACCCCCGAACAACCTCTTTAAGACTATTCACCTCATGCAGAACCACTTTATTTCCCCTATCACTACCATTGGGGATCCACTTGCTGTAGGCAGATGGTTCAGCCAGGTCCTGCCTCAATCTGCTAAAGACCTGAGAAATAGTTGGATTGTTCTGATCCACCACAGCCTTCTTTATAGTCTGGGAAAATCTAATCTCGACCTTAGGGGCCACCTTGTCGATCCGTGGGTTGCTTTTGGAGTGCCCCCTCTGCACCCTTGCCTCCATTAACATCCAAAAAAATATGTCGTTGCTCCAATACCACTTCATCAGGAGCCTCATAATCCTTTCCATGACCATTATCCCTCCTCCTCGCAGCCGTCCAAGACCCCCTCCGACAAACGTCCAATGAATGTCCCAGGTGTTTTCATCTAGAACAATAATCTGTCCATGAATCATAGACCACCCGCTGCTTTTAGCGATAATCCTCACCCACTTTGATCCACACAGATTCGAACAGATTTTTGGACACATCCATTTCCATGAAAACATGTGGATTAACTAGGTGACATAGAGCCTCAGTCTGACTATCCGAGCACATACATCTGCCAATTAGATTTACTAGAATTTGCAAAATAGATGGATTTTGGAACAGTAGGGGAATATTGGTAAAGCTTACACACGTCGCCAATGTAATAGTATCACACTTCATATGCAAATCAAATTACCACCAGAGTAGGTAAAAGCTGAAGTTTTTGAAGCTACCAGGAGCATATGCCCAAGCCTTGATGAGGTCTGACTCTGAAGAAAAATGAATCATTATATGCCTGTTATCCAAAAGACCCACAGTTTCCCTATCTTGCAACTCCTAGGCACTGAAGACGTGCCTGTCAAACGAATCAATGGATGGGTGACACTATTTAAACAAGGAAATCAAGGTTTTCTTTAGTAGATTCGAGGACTCCGAGAACTCCGCAGTTGATAAAAAAAGATTAGGGCACCCATCAAGCAGGTTCGGGACCTTTAGGCCAAGTGAAGCTTAAGGGAAAGGGGGAAGTAAAGAAGGATTCGAGAAATGAGTAAAGGGGAAAAACTCCTTCTTGGTGGGCGAAGAGGATACCTCCCCCATCGGTGGGGGATGGACTGGCACTGAGGCCTTTTCCATCATAGAGGGGAGAAGATCTCAAGGGTTTCCCTCGAGCGCTCCTAATTTCCCATAATCTACCATAATTTTAATTGTGAAATGTATGAACCAACTGCTTGTCATTCTGAATGACAGTTTTTCTGTTATGGCTGCAAATGACTTTTTAGTGTTTTAAAACACTAAAATGTGCACGGAATAGTCAAAACCATAAAAAATAGTGTTAAATTTACCAAAAATCATGGGAAGACACTATATATTTAATTTTGAAATGTGGGAACTAACGGGATGTCATTATAAATGATGGTTTCCTCATTATAGCTCTAAACGTGTTTTTAGTATTTTAAAACACAAAAACATGCCTATAATGATCAAAACCAAGAAAAAAATGTAATATTTTCTATTAACTAGGGTACAATAGCCTTTGATTTAATTTTTAGATTTAAAATCCAATGAAACTTTATTATAAATGAATATTATTCCATTATGGTCCTAAACACCGTATTAGTGTTTTAAAACACTAAAACATGTGTGGATCATAAAAACTAGAAACAAATGTTCAATTATACTAAAATCAGGGAACAACAACCATATATTTAATTGTGAAATATAATAACCAATGACACATCATTTTGAATGAAGGTTTTCCCATTATGTCTATACATTTGTTTTTAGTGTTTTAAAACACTTAACGTGCATGAAACGGTCACAACCAAACAAACGATGTCGAATTGTCTTGAAATTAAAGGATTAAAAACATAGATATAATTTTTAAATCTAAAAATTGATAGAACATCATTTATAATGAATATTTTCCTATTATACCAGTAAAGGTATTTTAGTGTCTTAAAATTAAAATTTATGTGTGAAATAGTCAAAATAAAGTAAACTATGTTGGATTGTACAAAAATAAATAGAAAATCACTGCTATTTGTTTTTGACATGTACACGCATACAACACATCAACTTGGCATGTGGTGTGATGAATATTACTCTGTAAACACTTATGAAAGGTACAAAATCAATTAAAAACAAGTTTTAGTGGTCGAAAATGGAAAAATGATGTTGGATTTCCGTCAAATCAAGGGAAAATTTTTATATATTTAATTGTGAAATGTTGGAAACTATGGAACATAATTTTGAATGATAGTTTTCCTATTATGGATGTAAACCTATTTTTAGTGTTTTAAAAAACCAAAATGTGTATGGAACGGTCAAAACCAAACAAAAATGTTATATTGTCCTGAAATCGTGGGATAACTATTTGTAGATTTAATTGTGAAATGTAGGAACTGAAGGCACGTCATTCTGAAGGAAGGTTTTCCCATCATGACCCTAAATGTGTTTTTAGTTTTTTAAAACACTAAAACGTGTGTGGGATTATCTAACCCATAAGAACAACATTTTATTATCTTTAAATTATGGCATAATGACCATATATTTAATTTTGATATGTTATAAGTGAAGACACATAATTCTGAATGACGATTCTCCAATTATGGTTATAAATGTCTTTTTAGTTTTTTAAAACACTAAAACATGTGTAGAATGGTCAAAACTAAGAAAAACATTATATTTATATGAAACCATTGGATAAACACTATATATTTAACTATGAAATATAGGAACTGATGGTATGTTATCCCAAATGATAGCTTGACCGTTATTGTCATAAATGATATTTTAGTGTTTTTAAACACTAAAATGTGAATAGAATGGTCATAAATAGGAACACAACAACACATTGTCTTGAAATCAGGGTGAAACCATTGTATATTTAATATTGAAATAAAGTAATTGACGTGTCATCATTCTGAGTGACAATTTCCCTAGTATGGTCGTAAATATGTTTTTAATGGTTTAAAACACTAAAACATGCATAGAATGGTCAAAACCGAGAAAAAGACATCCAATTGTCCTAAAATATGGGAACCATGACCATAAATTTAATTTTGAAATATAGTAAAGGATGGAATCTCATTTTAATTTATGTTTTTCTTGTTATGTATGTAAACACGTTTTTAGTGTTTTAAAACATTAAAACATGTGTAGTGCGGTAAAAACCACAGAAAACGTCCTTATATTGATGTGAAATAATGGAAAAACCATCGCTTAGTTTTTTTAAAATATAGGACATATGTGATATCAAAATATTTTAAAAACACTAAATAAATTTCAAGCACACCACACTTCACTTTAAAAATAAATTAGAATATTTTCTTATCCCTTTTCTGTTTCATGTGTTGAATCATATCATAAATTAGTATGTTTCTAATTTAAAAGTGTTTTCATTAAATATTATTTTTATATATTAAAATTACTTATTTTTATTTAATAATAACAAATTTTATGTGCATTAATATGAATATACTTTGTTTCTTTCCTCTTTCATATTTTGTTTAAAAAATGTTTTGTTTTTCATTGAATGTGGCAGATGCCGGTAGTAGGTTGGAGGTTGATCATTCCGATCTAATTCATTTTTCATAAGGCAATCATAATAGTTCTTAGTTTCAATGATATGTTAAATTTTATCGTTTATTCTACTGTAATTCTGATTTTTTTTTAATTTTTGATTCCTTTTTTGTTATAGCTAAGGAGATTACGTGGTCAGTTTCAGTTGATGAGAGGATTTCGAGGTAGACAGATGAAGTGGAGATCATGAAATGGATTTACATTTTTCATTGGTGGTTGTTGGACATATTTTATATGTATATATTGTTTAATGATGTATTGGTAGATGTATGGAGTGGATGAGACTTAGGTTATGATAACTATGGCTATTTGTATGATTGTGGATGTGTGATGTATGAATGATGGGTTTATCATATATTTATTTTTTAGTTTATAGCATATCATTTTTTAAATAGTTACTATTTTTGGTAAAATAATTTTTAAAAAAATAAAAACAGATTTATAGGTGGTTTGTTGTAACCACCAGTACACATATATTACTAAATATATTTATTAGTGAATCAAATTAACCGACACTAAAAATAATCACCAAAAAATTCATTACGGGAGTTAAAGTTATTTTATTTATATTCCCACTAGATATTTTTTTAATATAAAACTATCTCTAATTAAACAATAAACAGTCTCTAAATTATCCAAAAACAACACATCAAAAACCACTGTGAAATAGAATAATCTATCGCTAATTGACTAGTGATGGTGAAATACATTTCAGTTTTATGAATCACCACTTAAAAAAATTGGAATAGGATTAAAACTCTATTAGACCACTAAATTACCACTTCTAACCATATCTTTTTTATAGTGTCTCATCCGAAATCCAATTCAATCCCTATTTAACTTGTTAGATTCACATTGGTAAGTACTCAATCCATTGTGTTCCCTTCTTTATTTGTCTTCCTATTGATGATTCTTTTTAGATGCTTTATCATATTCCATTTTTTGTGGAATTGATATGTTATTCCTTTTTATTCTAATTTATTCCAAAGGAAGGTTAAATACTAGATGAAGAGAGTGCTACATGAATAAGGTAGGTGGTCTTTGGATTTTCCCTAAAAGTATTGTTGTTTATATGTGTCCATTCTAGTTTAATTAGGCGGTACTTCTTAAAATTCACATGCCTTTATGATAATGTTTTAACTCAAAATATAGAGCCCTCTATATACATATTCATCACATCGTTGTAGGTTATAACCTCAATGTTGACTACCTCATGTAGGTTGTTTCCTTATTTATTCCTTAGTGACCCATATAAGTCTTTCTACAGTACTTCTTAGATACTTTTTGACATAACCTTTATAAGGTATGTATTTTAAATTAAATAATGAATTATTAATGAAAATTACATTATAGATATCTATTGTCATTTAACTATATAAATTGGATTGGTTACATATCCCAATTTTCATCATTATTATTATTAAAAGGAAATGGAATGAACCTACTATATTTTTATACTTAATTGACTTGGTTGTATGCGCTTAATTGATCCTGTCAATTACATTGAAGGAAAAAAGAATGAAAAAACTAAATTATCATATTTAATGAGTATTAAATGGACTAAATTGAATAATGATTTATTTACAATGTTCCTATTGTATATGGACATTTCTCATTTATAGGTGTAGTCAAACATGAGATATCCTATGATTCCAAAAAGAATTCCATCAGCACTCAGAGGAAACCATTCTGATTCAAGAAGTAAGTTTCCAAGGGAGATACCCACTATGGAAAATGGTCTTCATCTACTAGTGGATTCTCTGTATAATGTTGTAGGATCCCTTACCATCTCTCCGTATATTAGGATGCCTTGGATACACTCCTTGGATCCAGCATTATGTATCCAGACATGTAGTGCCATGGATTCACCCCAGTGGTCCCTTTCATGCTTAGCCCTTATTTACCTTGGACGATATCCTTGGAATTGGTTAGAATCCTTTATATTGTAATGCCTTAGGCATGTCCCTTATATTACACTTAGACCTCCTATTTCCCCAATGCATGTTATTTTTTATTTTATTTTTTCTTATTTTTTATGAATATAAAAAGTATATTAAAAACATGTTGTAAATTGGTCATAATTTGTGTTGGGCTGTAGTAACCAACTTTTGTGTTAAATACAAAGTTTCATGGGAATGTGAGATTGTTGTTCAGTATTTTTATTATTATAGTTGATATCATTTCACCATTGGGTGACACACATAAATTGTGGTATTTTAATATTCTTTATAGATTTTTTCCTTTTCTTCATATGGTATGGATCTTCTCTACATGCCTCATTATAGGAACTTTGAATTCACATGACATGCCATATAGGTGAATTTTACTACTTTCATTGCTTATATTTCATGGAATTTTTGAGTGATCCCTAGTTATTAAATATTTATTGTTTACAAATTCTTCAATATGGTAAGATAATTGGTTATTTAAAGAAGAAGAATCGATCTAAATAGTGTTTTCCAATATAGGTTGATGGTGGAATCCTAAATAGCTAGTTTTTACCCTTGTCAGCCATGTACCCATAGTCACATGAGGTGGGATTTCCTATGATTGAATGACTACCAGTTTCAATTCATGTGGATTTTGGGGCCCCATGGAGAGTAAGGGGTAATTTACCGTATTGATCCATCATATATTACCCATTACATTTTAAGATGAATTGTATAGGGAATAATAAAAATTTATTTGGTGTCTCTTTTAGTTCTATTCTGTATGAGACTTTATTAGATAGGAATGAAGATCCATTTAATCTATCCTTATTGTATGTATATAATAAAATAAAAACATTAAATATAGATCTTGACCTATAAAATAAAAACTTTCATTAAATGATGTTGAAAGGTGAAGTTAACCCTTCACCTATTAGAATCTCTCTAAATTAAATTTGAACACTTACTAATACCCTCAAATTAAAAGATAGTAGTTGTGGTAGTATACCTTAGGTAGTGATCTATTTTACTTATGATCTTATTCCCCAAGAATTTCTCTCTTCTTCAATATGTTATGAGGCGTGTTCTTGGAATATTTAGAGATATTCCTTCACAACTTCCTCTATTTGTGAAACAAGAATGTGGTGAAGATCATGATTCAGAGGTGAGGGGCCTAACTCCACCAGTTATCCCTCCAGTAGTCCCAATTTAGGCACCACTTGTTATTCCTGAACTAGGAACTGATTCCTTTCTTTGAGAGAGTTTCTTATGTATGATGTAGTTTTTTAGGGTGCTCTGTGACCTACACCTACTATAGATGTTGTACCTTGTGATCTCCAGCGGCATCGACCTCCCATATTATTAGAGTTTGGTGGTCCACAAGATTTTGATTCTTGGATAGAGGCCACTCTTATAGTCTTTCAGCATCTGGAGATGCCTACAGAGAGGCAAATCATGATTTCCACCTATATGTTTTGTTATTCCACCAAGAAATGGTGGGATTTGATTAATCAGGCTGGTCACCACTAGGTCATAGTATAGGAGTACTTTCAAACTGTATTGTATGACTACTTTTTTTCCTTAGATTCTGAGAGCTAATTGAGACAAGGATTTCACGCAACTCGAGTACGGTTCAATGTTTCTATGGACTATTCAGTGCATTTTACTGAGTTGCAATTCTTTTCACTACTTGTAGATGGAGATGAGTTGTTGCGATCAATATGTTTTGATGATGGATCAAGTATTCCATTTACTCATAGGTAAATGTATTTACCCTAACTACATTTTCCTTGAACACTAATATGGATCTTATCACAGAGTGAAACGTGAGAGAATCTGATTCTTCTAGGGAAGACAGATCAGTTTTGAGGTAGGGTTGTAGTAATTCTGTTAGAGGGAAACATTACCTTGAGGTTTTTCATTATTATATTGGTGGATATATTAACCACATTGTAATCTCCATTATATTCCATAATTGTGGAATAAAGGGGAATATAGATCCTCAATGTGATAGACACCCTCTTGAGTTCCACGCTTGAGGTCGTATGGGTCATACTCTATGATTTATCTAGAACATTCCACCTAAATCAACTGGAATAGGATCTTAACCAGCTCTTCCTTTAGGGGAAAAAAATTTGTGCTACTTCAGGCAGAGAGTTGTAGTAGCACTGGTAGAATAGGATAAGAAGGATGTTGTATCCACAGTATCCAAACTTTTAGTTTCCATTGCTTGTAGAGTGGAATAGTTCAGGGTAGTCCAACTGTATCCCAGCACCATAGATCAATCCAGTTTCAGGATTTATATTCTATAACAAAGGATCAAAGTGAAAAATCTTAGATATTATGAGGTTATATTATAGTAGCCTCCACTATTGTATCTGATTTATTTGATATCACTTCATCACCCTCCTTTATCTTTTTATCAACCATGGGAACTATCAAGATATAAATTTAGTACTTCTATTAGTTGATGACCCTAGACATGATGTTTGGTTCATATCCTAAGAGAATACACCTACTCAGGGACTTTCGGCTTGAGGTAGGTAATTATACCTTTTTATGGGACCTCTTTTTTCCTTGAGACGACGAGCTTCAAATTCATTCTTGGGATGGAATATTTAGTTTACTATAACATCTATGTGATCATATATCATTTTTGGGTATCATTTACATCACAAGAAAAAGTATTTATATTCAAAATGGTGAGTGGAATTTCTATACTAGTAGATATGGACCAGAGCATCATGGGCTTGGTGGAGTGACCACCTATATTTATTATATTTCTATGGAGGATCAGGGAGTACATCTGATTGATTATCCACCCATAAAAGATCACATAAAGGACCTATTTCCAAATTATTTTTCTAAATTATCTCATGTGAGATATGTACAATTTATTATTGAGCTTATTCTAGAAGTAATTCCACTTTCCATTCCTCTATACAGGATGGAACCTATAGGGATCCCTGAGATCAAGTGTTATTTGGAAGACCTGGAGTCAAATGTTTAATCTAAACCAGTACATCACCTTGGGGTTCACCCATGCTTTTCAACAAGAAGGTAGATGTGAACATTTTCTTATGTGTGGATTAAATATGTTTAAACCAGATAAATATTATGAATTGGTATCCACTACCCTAAATAGATGATCTCTTTGACCAGCTTTAAGGATCTTGGATATTCTCAAATACTGACATGATTTTTTGATATCAACAGGTGTGAGTAAGGACTTTAGATATACCATATATGAATTTATGAATTTATTATAGTTTATATGGGTATATTTTTATGTTTTTCTTCATTAAAAATGTGGATATAGTTTTCAAGGATTTGATGAATATGGTTTTCCATCCCTATTTGAATTATTTCATCATGATATTTATGGATGAAATCTTGGAGTATTCTCACACTCATATCATCCATGATAAACATGTGGAGATCATTTTGGATACCCTAAGAGAGATTTATCCATATGATATGCTTTCTAAGTTACACTTATGGATTGAAAAAGTTTACTTATTGGGTCATATCATCTCAAAAATAGGAGTATCCTTTGATCCATAGATGGTGAGTGTTGTGGTTTCCAAGGATAATTCAAGGAACATATTTGAAATATGGATTTTCTTGGGACTATGTGGATGTTATAGGAATTTAATAAAAAAAACTTATCAGACCTTGCTACGCTACTTACAGGTCTTAAAATGAAGGGTGCGAAGTTCTTATGGATTGAAGCGTGCGAGAAGGCCTTTCAAGAGTTGAAATAAAGGATTAATTTGGAACCAATTCTGATTCTTATAGATCTTATAAGAGTTTATGTATTGTTCTATGATTCATATGGAATTATACTAGTTGAAATAATGATGATAGATGATTGACTCATTTCGTACGGGTCTCTCCATTTGAGTCCTTATGATAATTACTAACTGATACAAAACCTCAAGATAGTAGTTGTTTTCCATGATTTTCTTTACTAGAGACAATATCCGATGGGTTTTCACTTTGTGGTGTTTATGGAAAACAAGATCCTAAAATATATATTTATGTATCATGGATTTAATATTAGATAGTGAATATGGGTCGAATATATTCATTTCATTGAATTTGAGCTTTCATATACGCCTATAAATGTAAATGTACTAGTTGATGCGTTGAATAGGAAGACTTGAGAATATTCCATACATGAAGCTAGTGATGAATGAAAATTGATTTCCATCTTTTATTTTATTAATTAAAAGTTTCAATAGATTTAGGATCATTATTATCTTACAACATTAGCAGTTACATCTTCTCTATTGGATATGCTGAAGAGCATGCCATTTTTAGATCCTCAGGGTTTGGTCTTTTGAGATAGTATTTCTGAGGAGGACCCACCTTTATATTGGTATATTGATAGACATGAAATACAACACATACATGTACATATATGGGTTCCTATATATGATAGAGTAACTTATGATAGATTTCCACTCTTTTTATTGGACACTTTAACCAAGAATCTCCAAGATGTATCTTGATATGCATCACTAGTATTGGTGGCCTGGGATGAAACATCAGATAGAATGTTTTATTATTAGGTGTTCCACCTATCAGTAGGTAAATGTGGGGCACCAGTGACCTTCTATCTTATTAAATCTATTTCTGGTCCCATAATTAAAATGGGAAGATATTACAATTGATTTTTTTCATTGAATTACCAAGGTCACCTAGATGATGTAAAATAGTTTGGGTAGTCATGGATTAAAATAGAAAAATATCCCACTTTATTCATACTCATGAGACTATCTGAGTAGATCAGATGAGAAGATAATGTGTCTTTGAAATCATATGACTACAAAGGGTCCCTCATACTATCATTTTAGAAAGGTAATTTCATTTCCCAATGAGGTTCTATCATAGATTGCAGAAGGCTACGGATACAGAGAAGCTTCAGTGCACATATTTTCACCCTCAGACTGATGGCCTATCCGAATAGACAATACATGTGTTGTTGAAGATTCCCCGAGTTTTCATAGTTGATTTTTCATGTTATTGGGAGAATATTATCCCTATAGTTGACTTTTCCTACAATAAAATCTATCAGAAGATGATTTAGAAGTCTCTATATGAGGACTTATATGGTATGTCATTCTGTTCACCCATGTGATGGTTATAGGAATGAGTGGAATAACTATTACTTCCAAATCTTGATCATGAGACTTTATAGTAGGATTAGCTGATTAGGATTCATATTCCTAACACCTAGTTAAGAAAAAAATATTCTGTTGATCACTGGCGATGACCAATAGAGTTTTAGTTTGGGGATTTTCTTTTCCTATGGGTATCACCCAGGCTTGGAAAAATAAAAATACATAGGCAAGGGAAGTTTTCACCTCATTATGTTTGTTATTTTGGGACCTTGTAGAGATTCATGTGAGTATCCTATCAGATTCTACTACCTCAGAGGTACCATTCCATTCACAACATCTTCCATATTTCACCTCTTTTTTATTATCATTCCAACTCATCTCATTCTTTTGTTCATGAGGAGTTTGATTTGTATATTGATGCTTAATTTTAATAGTATCCCATATGAATCATTTACTAAAGAACAAAGTCTCTCTAAGGACAGTCCATCCTTCTTGTATGGATACTATTGTAGAATGACCGTGTATAGGATAAGACCTAAGATTGGGAGGCCAATGTATGTGATCAATGGTTAGAGGTATTCTCAAACATCATTTTGTAAGCACTAGTCCTCACAATTATTAGAAACTATGTCACCCATCCCTCATGGTTTCTCCTAACCATACATGGAATTTCATAGGGAAATGTTGGGTTCATGGCATTCCCTAACCATTATCCTAGGGATTAATGCCCCTGTCGATGGTCTTCAATTATCAGAAGAGAGAAATAGATTGATTAGTGCATGGTTTATCAAAATATGTAGCCAAATCATTTGGGTTTCCTATTGAGGAAATGAGGTGTGCACAATTGGTGCACAGTATGGCCAACCATATATCCAAACCGTGTGATCCAGAATTTCTTGGAAAAATGACACACATACCCTTAGTGACTTATTTTTTTAATCCCTCCCTTTAGTTTCTTATTCTAATGGACTAAACATTCCTTCCTCCTCATTTGAGATAATATCCTACCTTAAGAAAAGTTCTTTGACAGAACTCTGACCTAGACACCGATTTGATCCCCATTTTTCTTTTGGGATGCCTATTGGTCAGTAATATATTCATATTGCACCTTTTGTTGTTATTATTCCTCTCGATGATGTTATTTAGATAAATGCTCATATAACCTATTTTCATGGAATCAATATTTTATTCCATTTTCTTCAAATCCATAACAATTTAAGGGATGATACTAGACAAATCGATATCTATAGGAATAATTTAGGTTGTCTATGAATTGTCCCTAAAATTATCATCATCTATAAATTTTTATTGTTGTGCACATGTTGGTTTCATCAGGCAGTTATTTTTAAAAGTCATATTCCCTTATTATAATATTTGTTCTAATATTATAGAGTCAATTATATATTTTTTCATCACATTTTTGGAGTTTATGACCCAAATTATGACCATCCCAAGTTGGTTGTTTCATTATTTATTCCTTGGTGACCTCTGTGGGTCTATTGACAGTACCATTCAGGTGCACTTAGACTTGAACTTAATAAGGTATGTTTTTAAAATTAATTAATGAATTATTAATGGAAATTACATTATAGATATCACTTGTCCTTGAATTATATAAATTAAATTGGTTTAATATCCTGATTTTCCTTATTAGGATTAATAAAAGGAAATAGAATGAACTTACTAAATATTTATAATTAATTGAGTTGCTTGAATGTTTTTAATTAACCTTGTCACTTAGGTTGAAAGGAAATGGAACGATCTTATTGAATTATCAAATATAATGAGTACTACATGGCCTAAATTGAATAATTAATTATGTATAATCATCCAATTGTATAAGGATATTTTTACCTATACAGGAGTGGTCAGACTCGATCCATCCCTGAACTCCCGAGGGAATGCCTTGAGCACTCATATAACTCCATTCATCTTCAAAGATATGATTTATAAGGGAGATAACCACCTTGTAAAATGGTCCTTGTCTACTTGTTTATTCGCAAATTGAATTCATATGATACCTCACTATCTCTCCAAAAATTATGATGGCTTTGATACACTCCTTGGATCTAGAATGATGTCTTAGGACACATGGGGACATGGATTCACCCAATTGGACCCATTCATGCTTACCCAGTGTTTACCTTGGCTGAGATAAATGAACTTGGTGAGAATATTTTATAGTACAATGCCTTAGGAACACCTCTTAGATTACACTTAGATAGGTTATTTCCAGAATTCATTTTATTAATGAGTTGACTCAATCCCTGAGGTATTGGACGGCTTGGGTTTACCTTGGGTCCTTTTTTTATTATTATCGTCACTATATGATACCTTGGTTACACCTTAGATTTTCTTACATGATCAATATCAAATGTAGTATGGTTGAAAAATTTTATAAACTGGAACATAATTAATTAAATGCAACATGTTCATACTCCCACTGAGGTTGAAGTAGGTATGAATTGTTTACATTTTTTACTATATTTACCTTAATATATATACCTACACACTGTTAGTTTTATATTCATAGACTGGATTTTATAGATTCCATTTGTGGTGTCTTGCAATGATTTATCTCACACCCTTTCTAGGATGAAGTTGGAATCCATGAAGATTATATATATGCAGGTGTTTATAAGGGAAATAATTTCACTTTAGACACATGACTATCTTATTTTATTAAGATGGATATTGGTAGCAGGTGGCCGAGTAGGACGTCTAGATTACTGAATAGTTTAGAACTGTTTTTCATTTTATACAGCATGTATTTCAATGCTTTTCCTACTACGTTGTCAACCTATTTTCAAATTTTGTTGATACATTCCATCATCATATTTTTTATATGATATTGTTCATCTTTTGAGTTGGTTATTATTGATGGTTTTTTATTCTTATCTTCTACTACTAGTTTTTTTTATTTATTATTACGATTTCTCTATTGTTATCCTTATTATTTATTTATCTATATCATTTTTTCTCCACTATGGAATGAGGGAATAATATCCCCATAGGAACACCCTAGTGCCTCGTAGCTATTCAATAGACTCTATAGTATGGGGAGTCATTCTTTTGTTCATGTGGGGTAGTAACTCGGGGCACCTTTGATTGGAACCTAGGTTGGGACATCACAGTTTTTCCATTAGGATGATCTAATATCATTTACCCACTAGATTACCAAAATCTTAATATAGTGGGGATATAGGTTTTCAGTCTCATTTTTTTACCATTCCATTTAAATTTTCAGTTCTTGTATTATAATATTGTGTAATTTAGAACTAATTAGTGTTCATGGGTTTCTGGAGGCAACCTGATCAAACCAATTTTGTTCTATTTCTTTTCTCCAGTCAGTCTCTCCTTGTTTTACAAATCCATTTGGTATTTTTTTCATCATTTGTGGGATATATATTATCTTTTTTGTTTATAGTTCCTGATAGAGGTAATTATGAATCCTTTGTGAAAACTCGTACAATTGTTTTTATATTATTGGGTATCGTATTCCCCGCAAAAACTCTTGAAGTGATTAATAATCTTGTATAATTTGTATTTTAGATTATTTATAATTATGGTGTGGAAAAAATCATAGCATATCTTCATCTATAGATTTTTTTGGCATTCATATTCAATTATCTCAACATGATCCTTTTATGATATGAATTGCATGTGTTTTTAACCTTGGAAATTTTAGTAATCTATTTTGGATCCATTTAATGTTTTCCTCATGCAATGAGGTTAGGAACGTATAGAAATATCTTCATTATTCATAGTAATGAGTGTTTGAATTTTGGTTATAATTTTTAAGGATTTTTAATAGTTTAGTTTATTTAAGTCAATGCCTAAATTTGGTGGTAATCATTAATCTTTTCTTGGAATTTTTCATGGTGTTCTATGGTTTCTGTAATCAATTTTTATTTTAGGAGGTTCAACCTCATCCTTTCATTGATAAACTTGACTGTTTGGGGATTTATAGGAGATGAAAGTGTTATAATAAGTGTAATTATCACAACATGACATTGATATTACATATAATTTAATTTATATATCGTTATTTATCCTTAACCTTGAGTTTTAGATTAATCTAACTTAAATTCTGGATTTTAGCAGGTTTATAACAGAGCACACGGTTAGCACAAGGATCGTGTTAATTGTGAATATACTCATGTGAAGACCTATGATCTTTTGAAGAGGTGATTTTACTGGTATGTGAATGGTTTTTATACCTATATAGAAAAACCCTGTGTGTTCCAAGGTGTATCCAGTAGAGGATACACAGTTGGATAATGGTTTTTTGAACCATGTAGCCTTTCCAGGTTTTTAAAACTTTGAAATACATTTTTTTACTCATTTAAATTCACCTCTCTTGGGGTACTATTTCATCCCCATTAATTACCTACAATCCCATATGTGCCTCTCTTCACGTACTTTCCATTATTTAGTGATTTTTGGGAATTTATTTGGGTTTTATAGTTGTTTCCTCAAGTTAACCTCCTCTAGATCTCATATTCCCCTCTTTTCATTCTTTTTTATTATTTTTATTTCCTTTGATAGGTCATAGAAAACTCAATAAGATCTTAGTTCGATTTTAATTTTAGATTTTCATTATTTTATGGTTCTGATTGGTTATTCAAAGGTTATTATTGATTCTTATGAGTTTTTTAGTACCTCTCTTGGTGGATGTGTTGATTCAAGGATGATTTTACCCATATATTTTTCTTTAATTTTAGTTACACTAATTTCATACTTTTATAAATTCATGTTTTAGGTATAAAATGATATATTAAATATAATTGTGGATTTTTAAAGAATAAAACTATTTTTTCCTTAAATTTTATGGAAAATTAATTATTATCCAATGTTTCTAAAGTTATAAATATATCTCACTCGACCATGCACAAAAAATATTTTACAAAATTCTTTAATAAACCTTGGAAATCAATACAAAAAATTTGTAGTGGTGTCTTAGCCATTAATGTAGTTCTTAATTATTTAGTATAATTTTAAAGAGTGTTATTTGAACTTAAAAAATGGTGTTCTAAATTACTATAATGGTTTATATAATTTCAAACATTGTTTTATTTATTTTAAAAATTGTTTTTATTAATCTTAATTTTTAGAAAATAATTATAAGGGTTGGTTGGAACATTTGAAGACCGTTTTTAGTGAAAACAATCCCTTAGAACATACCCCTTTTCAAGTTTATTTTAAAATGGATGAAATAAACCTTAATATAAGAAAACAAATTATACTATTGTTTTTAAGTAAGCGTTTTTCACTATAAAGTGTTCTCGAGGGTGAGACTTTCTCTTGATTTCTATATTTTGTGATTAAACATGCATATTTATTCATATTGTTGTTTATTTATATTTATTGGATCAATAATATTTTATACATCATAGGAAACTAAGATTATCTAGTAGAAGTTTTGAGATAACATGATGCACTAGCTTATATTCACACTCTGGCTAGTGTCCATTCATATGGGTTTCACCCTACTTTATGATTTTCCCCTCACATAGGCCATAAAGTGTAAGACCAATTTTCATGTAGTTTGGATTTATCTAGTTTTAGTATGTCTTATATTTTCCCTTAATATACTAGGTTCACATGATCCCTAGTTTTTTTATTCTAATGTGATAGTTTTTTTGCTGTTCATATTCTAATTCAATTATTTTTATACAATGTTTCTAATTTTCTTGATTTTTTTATTTTCAAATAAAACTATGTTTTTTCTTTTATTATAATGTAATATTTTATAAAATACATTCTTTAATTTCATTATTTTTACTCTTCATATGCTTTTTCAAAAAGAAAAGTCTGTTAAGATCCATTTTCCTTAATAAAAAATAACCTCATTTCCTTATTTAAATATTTAAAGGAACATTTTATTTTTAATTTCAAACATATGTATTTTTAGTTTTTATAAAAAAATGTAAATTTTACAAAATAATTATATTTTAACCTAGATTTTAATAGATCTATTTTACATTTTATTTATATCATCTGACTTAGTGATATGTGTAAGTGATATTGATCCAATATTTTTGTATCCTTTCTCACTTGGTTTTTTATTTACTTATTATATCTCTTATGATTTTATTTATGTTTACCTATTTTTATTTCTACACATGGATCTATAATGTATGGAGTGGTCATGTTGAACATCCAAGGGAAAGTTCTCATGTTACCTATGATTATTGGGTGAAATACTTCCTTGTTTATCTACATTGAATCCCTTTCACCAGTTTCTTATCTAATATAATAAAAAATACCTCTAAGGTCATGCCATGGGCTAGCTCAGGCTCCCATTTTAGGGATCTCCAGGGTTGGTTCATGGGAAAATGTTATCATAGAACATGTTTTAATTTCAATGTGTTTGTAAGGTTAGATATGCGACTGTATAGAGCTTCATAGGTTGGAGAAGGGTGGATCAGGAAATCCCTCAAACATTTTAATCCTTTAGCTACCATGGGATTTTCTTTCATGCAACTTCAATTTTGAACATTCAATATTTACATATAATTTTTTTTATAAAAAATATTGGGGTTTGAGATTATATCGATGTTACATAGGTGATTTAAAGGTTTTATATATTTTGGGGGTTAAAAAAGAGTAATAATTATAGGCACACTATTAGATCACAAATTTTATAAAACTATTTGTAGCTTGTATGTATGATATTTTATTCCCTTTAGTAGTGGTCTCATAGTTGGAAAATGGTCTTCTAAACCATGAATCCAAATAGCACACAACCACTACCCCCCACCCACAATTGTTTTTGACTACCTTTGGATCTTGTTCTATTTTTGGTTATTAGTGTATTTTATTGAATATAAATTAAAAGGGAATTTCTTTTGAAATTTTTGTTTTTTGAATTGGGTTTTATGGGGTTTTTCAAATTATACTTGATTCATAAAATGTGTAAAGGAAATATTTTATAAAATTTAAGAGGTATTTTTTCAAAGTGCATTCCTAGATAAATTTTGATTATTTTTAAATAGTGAAAGATAGTTTTAATAATAATAAAATTAATTTTAGATAATTATTAATTATTTCTTGATTAGAAATTTCATTATGTTTTTAGATGTAATCATAGGTTAAAGGGTGAATGATAGGTTTCTAAATTTGAAAAATAGGTCATCTAAAATATTTTTAAATGAAGGTGGTTCCTAATAATTGTAAAATGGATTTCAAATGAAGAATTGGTAAATTTCAAATTGGTTTATCAGTTGTTTTTTAAAAATTATAAAGAAGAAATTTGATATGGAATTAAAATAGATATTTAATTTTTGGAGTAATAAGATATTTTTTACAATGAACTTCTAGAGTTTAAAAATTATTATAAAAAAGGAATATAGGATTTAAAACTAAGGTACAAGATTTCCAAATGGTTTAAAAATGGATTTATGATATTCTTTAGTGCTTTCCATTAAATCCTTCAAGTTGTTTTTTGAGTTGATGTTTTTGTTTGGTTGAGTGTGATTTTAATTTTGAAATATTATGATGGGGTCCTACACTTACTTATTATTATGCCTCCATGGATACTATCAATGGGTTAGATATAGTTATATCCTTTGGGATTTTATGAAAATTGTATTTCCTTAAATTTAGGTGTTACTATTCTAGTTATTTTTCCTACACATACTCTAAGATTATTGGTAGATTGAAACTCCCTTATTCGTTCAAATTCAGTTATTATATTTTTTTCGTCCATGGTGTAACCCTTTATTAAATTTAGTCACCCTAATCCTTCTCATTTAGAATTATATAAATGGTTACATTATTGGTTGATTGATTCATTTTTGGTGATCATTGTTTTAAGGTTGAGTAAACTATATTTTAATCATAATATGAGGAATCTTGGTTGGGATGTCCCTCTATCATTCCATCTTCATTCCCCTATTTACATTACTGATCATTGACCTTGTAATTTGTGTAATTCAGTACTATGTTACTATTTAGAGAATAAAATATTAGTTTTTAAAAGTAATGGATATTCCATATATCAATAACTTTATTTGGAACCATTTCATTTTGAACTCATGTTATGCTTCATAGTGGTTCCTTTAGGATTATCCTGTTTCATTGAATCTACAAGTTATAGTAAGCATAATATGGTGGGGATACTATTTATCAATCTCAGTCTTTTTTACCATCCCCTTAAATTATCAATTCTTATGTTCTGGTATCTTGTGACATAGGGCATATGCGGGTTTTTTGGTTTGGGGATGTTTCTTGATCAACCCAATTTTGTTTTAGTTATCACATTAGGTCTATATCTATTTCCATTACTATTATGGTTTTTATTCATTGGCTATCATTTGAGAGAGATGTTTGACTATTGTTGTATATATTGCCTAATAGGGGTAATTTTGAACCACTTATTGAAACATGTATTAATTTTTTTAAAATTATCTTTCCGAGTCTCTTGTTATTTTCCAAAACTCTTGGGAGCGATAAATCATGTCAGAGATTTTGAATTATTGAGGAATTATAATTATCATCAGGAGACCACTATAGTTGATCCTCATCTGTTGAGTGTTCTTTGAACTCATATTTAGTAACCAAATCACAATATTATTTTGAGATGGATTGTAGGTTAATTGAATATTTTTTTATTATTAATATTTTTTAGATCATTTTATAGTTTTCCTCATGAAATGAAGTTGGGGACTTTTGGAAATCTCAACATTTTTTTATTATAATGAGTGTCTGGTTAATGGTTATGATTTTTAGGTTATTTGGGAGATGATTATATTTTACTGGATAACATAATTAGTTTTCATTTTGAATCATTTTTTTTTTATTTTCATATCATTATAGGGTTTTATAATCGATTTTTGTTTAAGGAGGTTCAACCTCATCTTTTCCTTGATCAAATTAATCGAATAGGGATTTTTGTTAGTAGAAAACATTATAGTGGGGAGAATTTTCACTCCCCAAACTAGATATTCTGTATGTTTTAACTTATGTTAAAATATTGATAATCTTACATTAAAGTTGAGTCATTATTCATGGAATTTTTATATTTTCATGGTTCGAAAAATGTTTCATGGTTAGCACACGATTAGTGATAACCATATTACTACCTATTCAAAGGACACAAATCTTAGATTATGAAATTTTCAGAATTGGGGATCAATTATTATAATCATTTGTACCAACATTATGAGTTCTTAAATGTTTACAATGGAGGATGAAAAATTAGATACTAAATTGGTAATATTTACAGAATTTATATGTGTTTAAAAATTATGAAATCATTCTTTTTTCCCTCTTCAAAATAAACCCCCTTTATGGTCCTATTTCTCCCTATTTGACCCCCAAAAACCCCATCCACACCCACATTCAATTCCTTTCAATTATCTGAATATTTTAGTGGATTTATTCATGTTTTAAGGAGTATTTATCAAGGTAACCTACTCTAGAAAAATTATACTCATATTTTCCATCTTATTTATTATTATTATTTCTTTAGGGAAGTCATGGAAGCCTAAGGTATCCCATGGTTTGATTTTCACCTAATTGTTTCATGATTTTAGGGTTTTGTTTGTCACATAAAATTTTTCTATCAATTCTTATGAGTGTTTTAGAACCACACTTAGTTGAAGTGTTGATTCAAGTTATGTTTTCCCCATGTGTTGATCCTTAATTCTGGAGTTATTAATTACTTGATTTTATAAATTAATATTTTTGGTATATAATGATAGTATTAATTGTAATTGTATATTTTTTAAGAAAAAAAATATGATTTCATTTGATTCTAATCAAATTTAAAATATTCTCACATGATTTTAAAGTTTTAAATCTATTTCATTCAACCATGCACACAAAATATTCGATAAAATACAATAAGGACATTATAAATGAAACCATAAATGTCAAGTGGTGTCTTGGTCTTCAAAGTGATTTTTAAATATTTCATAAAATTTTAAATGGTTTAATTTCTTATTTAAAAAAGGTTTTATAAATTATTATAATTTTTTTACGTAATTTCATATTCCTTATGATTGGTTTTATATATTAGTTTTATAAAACATTTATTTTAAATAATGATTATGAGGTATAATTTTTAAAGAAATTTTCTCAGTGACAAAACACCCATGGAGCATGCCCCTTGGTTTTTTTATAGTTGATAAAATCATAATTTTTATTGGATATTCCTATTAAATAATTTTTTTTTCTAATTAAGGGGTTGTATCTATTAAGGGTTCTTAGGCTGAGGCTTATATAGGATTTTTTATGTGATTATACATGTATATACATTCAAATTGTTTTTTTATTTAGTGTTTTGTCTCTATTTTATACATCATGGGTAACTAAGAGTGGATAGTGGAATTCGTGAAAGAATATACTACACTAGAGTATAATCGGTATTTTTCTAGTGAATTATTGTATAGATTTCACCATTATTTAGAATATTTCCCATTTATTAGGCTAGGAAGCGTAAGACTGAGTGTCAGGGTGATTGGAATGCATTAGGCACACTGATTTGAATAAATCATTCATTAGTATATTAAAGATTTTCCTATGAGATCCTATGTTCCCATGATCACTATTTATTATATTGTGTTATGATAACTATACTATATTTTCCCTACACATGATAATGTTTTTATTTATATAAATTTTTTTCTTTTAATTGTAGTTTCATTTTTATAACAACTATAGGGTTATTTTTTTATAATAATAGATGTTTTTTAAAAATCATTGTGTTTATTTCATTTTTTACTCGACATAGTTATTTTTAAAATGAGGCCTTTTAATGACCATTTCCCTTAATAATGTTTCATTATATCCTTTCATTATTACAAATTTTAATGGAATGTTTTATTAAGAATTTGGAAGCTCTATGTTGTTGGTTTTTGAAAAAATTATAATATTTACAATATAATTTTATTTAAAACTATCGTGGCATAGATTTTTTGGTTTATGTGGTCCATGGGGTGTGGGTTTTTACATAGTTATTTGAAAATTGGGTTTATTCCTATTATCTATTTTTAATTAGGTTCCATTTTGGTTACTCTTAGAGAATCTAATATATTGGGATTGAACACTAACTTGTTGAGTCTTATAGACATCTGGTTGTATTTTTTGATATATTTTTCTTTTATTTTTTATTCATAATAGGTATGTTGTTCATATTTATAAGTTTCCTTGATCCCATATTATTATATCTTTTTTAGAATAGTGTTTTATTTATTTTCTATATATATTATGGTTTTATTTTTGGTTTCCTATTCATGTGGTTGTGCATATAAATATGATATATGGATAGGTTATGATGAAATTTATAGGTTAATATTTATGGTATACTTATAATTATTTAGTGAAATTGGCCAAATTATATGTTCATTAATTACCTATAATATTTTTATTTCATAGGGTGATTGGGAACATGCCTCAAGTCATGTCATAGGGCCACTATTCTACCTGTTTTAGGGGTGGGAATTTTTGGGTCATAACAAATATGTAATAATTTTGATGTTATGTTCGATATTAAAAGTGAAATGTAAGATTTTACAGAGCACATGTAAGATAATTTAGTGCATATAGAAGATATATCGTAACACCCTATTCAGGTGTACACTCAACAACACACCATACTAATGAGTAAGGTGGCCTCATGTGTGCCTCTATTTATGCAAGGCGCTTCCAACTAACTATTAGGGATGAATTCATACTTTGGGGAGACTATTAACTAAAAAAAATAAAAAAAATAATTTAAAATCACTAAAACATGAAAAAAAATAATCAGAGAATGCATAATTGGATAAATTAACTGAATGTTGTAATAAATATAAATGTTTCCATACAACCCCATTATTAGGAAATGCATGCACTCATTTACCATTGCACTGAAACATGTATAAATAACTAATAGAAAAAAATACACACACTAGACCTAATTATACAAATGGGACTCGTCATCCTTATCTCCATATACCAATTAAGATTCCCTAGCCCAATACATTGAGAAACCTATGTTGAACCTGAAAAATATTCATAAGGTATGTGTGCGAACTATGGTACCCATGATGGATGTAAGAAATACATTCCGGTAGGGTATTACCAAGTAACCCTAATATATTTCATCATATATGTTTATGAATGAGGAAAAAAATCTATGCAAGAACATTGGACATCTTGTTACAACACATCCACCACGACTCCCAATATGTCAATTGTAACAACCCACATCATTATGGATTATGAATTTTGGATGGAATTTGAAATTTTCATCTATTGAACGGTCTGTTCATAAAATTGAGTGTTCAATAAAAAAAATCATGTTAAAAAATTTTTAATATGATTTTTAGACTTGAATGAAATCTAGGTAGGAGATATGGATCTTGGGTCATTAGTGGAAGAATCCTAGAGTATTTAGAGTAATTTTTGTATCCATTTTCCCACTAGTGGGGTGTAAAGTATCCCTACTACCCAATTGGTCTCATCATCCAATATGTGACCCTGCAGAGGAAGGCCGGTGGACCCCAAGAAACTATCTAATAGGATAACTAGGTAGTGTTAAATTGATGGCTTTTTAGAATTTTTGGCCACCAAGCCTCGTCATGTTTAATATGAATTCTCAATTATTTATGGCTATTTGGTAATTCTATCATCCTCACCTCATTCCATTATTTCCCCTTGAATCATGGTAGATCAAGATGAAAACTATTGGTTAATCTGGGTGAGATCCTCTATTATTCTTTAATCATAACTCCATATTCTTTATATGGTGGAGGATCTTTATGCCATTTTCCGTGGATGATTGTTCTTGGTAAGTATTAACCCTTAACTTCCCTTGATATCCCATTCCCCACAAAATTTTTTATATCCTTGGTCATATAGATCAATTACTTATCTTTTTCTTGATTACTATTAGAAAATTAGATTAAATTTTCATAGATTCTTAGTGTAATTATCCCAAATTGACGGAGGCTTTCATCAATATGGAAACATTATGTCATGTGAGGATGAACAAGTACCATGGTTTAGAGTTTCAGTGAAGGTGTGTCCCTGGGGGTTCCATATATGGTTTTTACCATTTGAGTTGGATCAAACCTCATATCATGGAGTTAAATTGGTGATTTCACATGACTTAGAATCAATAGTGTTCTAGGAGTACCCCAACATCATTGGAAAATGTTGCGGCAAAGGTACATCACCTGATTTAATTTGTAAAGAGATTCTAATAAAAGTATATAAATTTGGCCCTTATTTTTTTGTCACATGATATTTATTTTTCCCATAAAGATACCATAAGAGTGTGGAAGACTGTCCATGCATGGTCGATCATGATTTTTTCTAGGTATTGATGTGTGGTGAGTCTTTAAAAAAATATTCCTTTCATATTTGGTCATATTTTTTCTTGTAATCAATTAATTTCTAATAAACTATTTACAATTAAATAAATTGTAATTCATGGGTTTGATTGAGGACCTCATAGATTTTGATGGTAATTTAATGAACTTAGAAAGACTCAAAACAATCTACTGGTCTCTTCTTATATGAATGTTGACGCCATTTTATGGTAGGTGGTCTTGTGTTTTCTACCCTATGGTATTACACATAGATTATTAGCATATAATATGTGTTTTTATAACTTGGGTGAATTACCCTAACTTATTGTTTGTATTGTGAACAAAATGTAATGGTTAATTAGTTAAAAATTTGTAGTTCTTAACTAATTAAGGGAATCATTCTTAATATAACTTAATAACGTTCCAAGGTCCATGATAGGTCCTTGCAAACTATCTTGATGTCAGTCATCGATAGTCGAGGTTTGATCATATGTGTGTGGGTGTGTTTCCCATGAGGCCCATGTTTGATATTGATCCCAAGTGTCTATGTGTTTCATGAGAAATCATCAGTAGTTAAAAATAAAGGTTAATCCACATGGACTGTCCACTTGAGAGTGATGTGTCATACATTGGTCAGTATCTACATAGTTTATCCCTTCAAATGGGATGTGAAAAATGTTTTTTTGGGATATAACATCAAGGGGGATTGTGTTAGGTGGTTGGTTGACATTCATTCCAATATAGAGATGATGCAGTTACAACCAGGGTTTGAGGATTCTTAGTAATAACATGTCGGCTTGGTATATGGTTGTATGTTTGTTACTTGTGAATTGGTGATTGCATGAAATGCTCGTGTAGATTATGTATTGTTTATTTAATTTATTCTAAGATTATTACATGCACATACACTACACATACAGGAAATAAAAATCATTATGTTGGTATTTCCATATAAAGTTTTACTCACACCCTGCTCAGGAGGCCATGGAACATGGGTACTTGAGCATACATCACATGTTATAGGTACAGTTGGGTCTAATTTCTAGGTTTAATCATTGAGTGAGATATCTTGCTATGAGTTTGTAGACCAGGATGAGGGGAGTCTTGGAGTTAGGTGCCGAGACTCTTTGTATTTTTTTTTCTTTTTATAAATTGTGTATGTGATTGTCCCAGTGGGTGATCTATATTGTAATGTATCATATTTTATATGTATTATTTTTTAATATTATATGGAATTATTATGAGACAAGGCATTGTGATGACATGTGATTCCAAGGCCCGGGGTGCCCAGAATAAATTTTTTAAATAATTTAAACTCTAAATAGCGTGCATGAGTGGTTTAACAAAAAAGTGAAATTTTTTTAATTGGGAGCTCAAATCAGAAATCTGAGGGCACCATTGTGTTCAAAGAAGTGACATTACCTTATGTGGGGCCTAACATTTACCGGAGCGGGTCAGCTACATGAGTTAGTTTTTGGACGTTTTAAAGGAAAAAGAATAAATTAATAATTTATTTTATTTAAAATGTTTCCATAACGTGAAGACATAGGATTTTAAATAAGGTGTTAAGAGAATCTCTAGGGTTAGTCGTATAACCCAAAAATTATTTGGAGGTATAGATAGGATACCCTTTAGAGAAACCTCTCGATAACAAACGATGATAGACCGATCGATCAACACACCTCAAATTTGATGGAACCTCACCTAAGATCATGACGTGGCAATATTTCCTCAACTGAATGGAGGTAGGAGTTTGTTATTTTGATTTATTTCTTCCCCACTCTTGGATTAAATGAAGAGAATGGATCAACCCACAAATAGGTTGACTTTTGGATTGTGTGTTCTTGTAGGAGGGTTTCTATTGGGTTATTTTGGGAGAATTAATCCATGCATGAATTTCTATTTTGATCCACCCTTTCTAATCCTACTAATGGGAGAGGATAAACGCCATGAAGAACAATGGAGGAGGATCATTCCTCATTTTGTTTATTGAATTTCTTCCTCCTTTTCCCTGCTTTCATCTCATTCTTCGAGGGTCTATAGACAATGGTTTTTTTAACACCTATTTCCAAACACAACAATCCTAAACTAGATATCAAACATTGTGATGACCTAAAAGAGCTGCAATGATGATGGAACCAGACGAATCAAAATGGTTCGGAATAAATATTTCTCCATCTGTTCTTCACTTGGATGATTGAAAAAGTTTTCGGGGATGATAGAACCCCCTAAACCTCCCAAAAATCTAATGGTATAGTGGGGATACCCTAAATCATGAGTTTTGAGGTGATAAGATGGATGGATTGAATACTAGAAGAGAAATTGGGGCACGGTTACGAAGAATGGTGTTTTCTAGAAAATCCCAATAAACATGAAGTGTATTCCGAAGAACACACTATGTGTGACCGGCATGGTGGAAACAATGGTTTCTTCACTGTACATGGTGAAGGAAACAACATGCTCTCAGGAGGACAGTGTGTGTGGGCCCCACCCAATGGTGGATGGAGTTATAGGTGACAGGAATCACGAACACAACATGTGTCAATTTGCACATGAAGTGTGGGTCCTTATAGGAGACTTGGTGTGTGTCTTGGGTGCCACATGAACATGAGGGGGGGGGGGCTGGCATGTACTCCACCACATGGCCAGGCCTGGTAGGATAGAAGGGTTGCCCCATTTACTGGTACATGGCCTGTAAACACACAAGTTGAAGCCATGTATGGGCACATTTCTAGCATACATGGAGTGGACACCTAATACTTAGACAAAATGTGTGATTATTTCAACATGCCATGTATATAAGTTTTTACATGACCTATTCTCTAGACCCAGGTCGTTGTACAGGGGAAGTACCTGAAGTCAAGGGACACGATGTGTGACCCCTTCTACATGTCGTGTACTCCCTTCTACAGGGCTTTATTATCTTGTCCACAATTCCTTGGACATGTTTTGTTTGGGTTAGTGCCCCCTTTTATCATTCCCCTAAAGGTCAGGTATCATTTCCTTCTATATATGATCCCTTCAGTAGGACTTTCTGAGATAGAGTGAAGTAACCCCCAAAAAGGCCCAGACCGAGATCCTATATCCATTATATAACCTAGTTAGAGTCTTGTATCGACATGAACAATCCTACAGGATGCCAATCATTTACTTAGTAGGTGGAATCTGGATGACTTGTGGTTTCCTCCATGGCCCTAGCAGTGATCTTCATCCATGTGTTTTGATCATTTCCCACTGAGAAGTGTGTTCTTCTGGAATGAGTATATTTGTTATATATTAAGATCTATCAGTTCATCTATCTCTCTCATGAATTTTCTCGACAAATAGTACTTCTTGGATGGACTCCATCAGAGATAACATACTCGTGGAGTGATTTCTCTTGTACAAGTGCTTTGTGGAATCTTTGAACTGAATCCCCAACATGTGTATGCGGCCCTTGTAGACTATGAGTCTAGGTTTCGAGTATATCTAGATATGTTTCTCTTTCTATATGTTCAGTAGACATATATTTTTTAGATCTGACTATACCATTACTTTGTGTATTACTTTGTGGTTTTTGGGGTCCCCTACTACGTATTGTTATACTCACCCCTACACAGGCTTTGACTGTATGTGTTTTATCTTGTGAATATGAGTGGCCTTTTGATGAAATCCAGGTTAGACCAAGACCGTATGAGGATTTATGATTTCCTTCCAAGCCGGGGTGTTCCTACGGCTACAAGCAGTAGTCCGAGTACCTCTTTTTGTTTATAGGTTGGAATTTGTAGTTTGCAGACTCTTTCTTTTTGGGGGATTGTATTTTGGCATAGTTTACCTTCCGTAATTAATTTTCTTTGTACTCTATTGGTTGGGTTTAGTTGTATTGATGCATTTCGGTTCTTCAGTGGTTTTTAGTTTTCAGCATTTGTGGGCTTGGAGATATTTTCATGCGTACACGTACTTAGTAAATGACTCCCATGTTAGTGATAAGCCTACTTGGTGCTACTCACCAGCCCCTTTCTTATTAGAGGAGGGCATGGGGAGTTGTGGCATAAGCCCCACTGGGATGGTTTGTGGCCGAGTGATATCATAAGTGGTCGGTTCGACCATAGGACCAAGAGTTTGTGAGATTGGTTTGGGGGAAACATCGTCAAGTGTTACGTGTTTAGCTTTCAGTCTAGGGACTCCAGTGTTGGTGAGAGCGACCAACATATCCATACACAAGGACTATGATAACATACTTTTCAACTCGGTAAATGAAAACACTTGTTGTGGGGAAATAAAATAATGGTACATGCATCATATTGGAATGGGTGGTGTTTTCCATATCATTTTTGTCAACTATCCAGATATACTCATTTACCATGGTACATCTTGTTTCTATATAGGATGCCTCCGCAATGCATACCCGCTAGGATTCAGCATCTCGACCATGAGGATGATCCCCTATGTGATGAGTCTTTGATACATGGACGAGTTCCCCATTTTCTACCTCCAGGTGGTTCACTGGCTATACCACCACCAATGGAGCAACACATGGTACATGCAATACTGATAGACAAGGAGCATAGGATGAACACACTCCATGAGTTTTAGAGACAAAGATCGCTTAGGTTCCAAGGAGATCCAAACACTCAGGTGGTTGAGGGCTGGCTTGAGGTAGTGACCAGTGTTTTTTGTCTAATGAGGACACTAGCGGACCAGATAGTGGTCCTAGGAGCGCGCCTTCTTCAAGGATCAGCTGGACGATGGCAGAGTTTGACCATGCAGACTCACGACGAGGAGACTCTTTCATGGACGGGGTTCGACTGACTCTTTAGGGAGGATTTATCTTTGGTTATGCTTATAGAAGTGTGTATCCAAGAGCTTCTTCAACTCCAAAGGGTAGTTTGACAGTAGCTGACTATTCATTGAGGTTCACCAACCACACTAGGCACTCAATGGATATGTTAAAGGATCAGTAATTCAGAGTTCAAAACGTTGAGAGAGGTCTATGAAGGGAAATTAGAGTTAGTGTAGAGCCTCTATGTATTTTGACTTATGCAAGAGTGCTCCAGTGAGATTAGGTGGTCAAGTGCTTCTTGGCTGAGAAGAGACCGCCAGTGGTAGTCAACAGCAGGCAGAAAGGTGCAAAGACCTTCTCAGCAGGGATACGACATCTAGAACAGGGTTTGGGGTGTCAGAGGCATCACAAGAGGACCAAGGATAGGGGATCAACAGTTCATTTCTCTCAGGATGGATTGAGTGAGCCTAGGGAGAGGCGATGCTACTCGTGCGACAGTAGAGGACATAGCACTATAGACTGTCCAACCCATCGAGCTGCTGACAGGGAGGTAGTGGATGGACCACCGAGTCTGAGGCAGATAGTGGAGTAGGTAGACCCACCAGGTGGAAGATGTGTATGAAGAGAATTGAGAGCTAAAACTACTGGAATATGCGTTGATCTAATTCTACCACCACCCCCAGGAGGTTCATAACAAGCTCAAGGAGGTGGGGGACAGGGTAACAGATAGCTTCATCCAGTCGAGGCATATGACATAAGGAGTCCATGGATGATCTGAGGTAGAATATGTGCATTTTCTACCTTAGTTTTCATACTCATAGACACATGTTCTAGTAATTCTTTCTTCATCACAAGTCTTGTGTGAAACCTTGAGATTCTGGTGGAGCCATTTACTCGACCCTTATGCTTATAGACACCTATAGGAGGAGACTTAGTGATCAAAAATCATTACAGACAGTTTGATCCTTCCCTTTGAGGCTAGATTTTCGGTTGGAACCTCTTGGTGGAAGCATCAAGGCCTTATAACATCATTCTCTATATAGATTGGCTATCTTCGGTCCATGTCCATATTGACTGCTTTAGGAGAAGAGTGTGGTGTGTCTGCAGCGATGGGATGAGGTATCCCTTTTTTGGTGAAAGGGTATCCTAGGAAGAAAATAATGGGATCATGCTTAGGAGGGTGTAGTAGATCACTCTTGAGTTGGATAGCCTTACCCTTAGAGTATTATATGTTGTTAGATTCTAGTTCCCAGAAGTAGTGGCAGAGTACAATGAAGTCTTTCAAGAAGATTTTTAGGGATTACCTCCCCACTAGGAGATCGACTTCTTCATCAAAATATACCCTGGGAAGACACAGATAACCTCACCATCATATCAGATGTCCCCTGTAGAGCTTCACAAGCTGAGGGAACAGTTGGAGGATTTTCATAGTAAGTGCTTCGTAAAACCCAGTGTTTCTCCTTGGCCGACCCATGTTCTATTTTACAAGAAGGCATATAGGAATTTGAGGTTGTCCGTGGATTACCGGCACCTAAATCAGGTAACAGTGAAGAACCGGTATCCACTACCGAGGATCGACGACCTCTCCGATCAAATTAGAGGGGCACAATGGTCCTCCAAGGATGACCTTTGTTCAGGTTACCACCAGTTACGAGTATGGGATGAGGATATAAAGAAGATGGCATTCAGATGCCGCTACAGTCACTAAAATTACTTGGTAATAACTTTTGGAAGGATGAACACCCCAACAGGGTTCATGACACTTTTGAACCGTATCATTCATCCATACTTAGACCGGTTCGTAGTGGTCTTCATTAAAGACATCCTTGTGTACTCTACATCATAGGAGGACACACAAGACACCTACATATGGTTATATACGTAGTATGATACCCCCAAATTTATGGGAAAATCTCGAAGTGTCTGTTCTGGATATAGGAGGTACACTTTCTTGGACATGTTATCTTAGAAGATGGAGTAGCATTGGACCCTTTCAAGGTTGAGGTGGTGTTGGAATGGGGCCAATCCCGGAGTGTGGTAGAGTTTTGGTGCTTCTTTGGGATGGCAGGATACTACCAGAGATTTATCCCTCATTTTTCCATGATATTAGCACTGATAATAGCCTTGACCATAAAGGGGAAGCCTTTTATATGGACGGAGAAGTGCCAGAATTCTTTCCAAAAGTTGAGTCAGAGTTTCATGAGCACACCAATCTTGAAATTTATAGAAGAGGGTGTCGAGTACATAGCTTTAAGTGATTCATCAGGGATTGGTCTTGGATATGTACTTATATAGAGACAAACTGGGATTTCTTATGGTTTGTTTCAACTAAGGCCATACGAGAAGAACTACGCGACTGATGATCTTGAGTTAGAAGTAGTAGTATTTGTATTCAAGATGTGGTGACACTACCTAATGGGTGAACAATTTATCATATACTCTTACAATAGAATCCTCAAGTACATCGTCTTACAGATGGATCTGAATCTGAGGTATATATGATGGCTAGAGTTCCTCCAGGATTATGACTTCAAGATATTCTATACACCTAGGAAGTGGAATATTGTTTCATATTCTCTCAACAGGAGATTGAGTTAGTAGCTGATAAGTGACGAGTTAGAGAAGTTTTCCTTGCTACAATTATACTTTATAGATTGAGATGATATATCTTATCTCTAATCGATGATTGTCACCCCTCCACTCTTATAGTGAGTCAGGGAGGCACAACTATGGGATGTTGACTGTAATACTTTTTTGTGCTAAGTTATCCATAGGACATGTTCCTGATGGATATTCTCAAGGTGGGGAGCATGTAGCCCTTTTCAAAGGGTGCACAATTGTACTATTGGTGTTTCGAGAGGAGGTTATGATGAATTTTCTTGCATCCCCCTTTGTGGTTCATCTTGGAGTAGCAAAAATGTTCCAGGATCACCGACATCAGTTTTGGTGGACATGTTTAAAGAATCCAATAGGAGAGTTCATTTCTCAATGCCTTACATACCATAAGGTGAAGTCTGAGCACCAGGTTCCCATAGAGTTATCCCACCCCATAGATGTGTCAATGTGGAAGTGGGATAGAATATATATGGGCTTTGTGACGGGATTACCATAGACATCCAAGGGATACGATTCCATCTAGGTGATCATTGACTGACTCACCAAAGTTGGACCAATTCCTAGATATCAGGGAGTATAGTTCTGTAGAGAGCTTGGGATACCTCTATGTGCCAGAGATAGTTCAGCTTCATGGAGTTTCTTTGATGATAGTCTCGGATCTCAATGCTTGTTTCACATCCTAGTTGGGGAAGGGATTCTAGGAGGAGTTTGGGACCCAACTACACTTGATCATAGCATTACATCCCCAAACAGATGGTCAGATAGAGAGAACCATTTAGGTTCTGAAGGATATGTTTCATGTATGTATCATGGATTTTGGTTTCATTTGGGAGGACCACCTACCACTGGTGGAGTTTGCGTATAACAATACCTAACACTCCACCATCGGTATGGCACTGTTTGAGGATTTATATGGAAGACCTTACCAGTCATCACTTTGTTGGAATGACCCTGAAGAGTCCGCAATCATGGGTCTAGAGTTGGTGTGAGATACTACCGATAAGGTGAAGATTATCTAGGAGCAGATAAAAACTACACAGAGCTGGTATAAGTCTTATGCCGACAGATGATGCAGAAATCTGGAGTTCAAGGAGGGGGACCATGTCTTCCTTCGGGTCTCACCTCAACAAGGGTTGAAGATATTTGGCCCGGGTGGCAAGTTGTCTCCAAGGTTAATTATCCCTTTTCAGATACTACATAGAGTTTGCGAGGTGGAATACCACCTATCTCTATGGCCATAGTTGCACTGGGTACATGATGTATTCCACATGTCACAACTGAGGATGTATGTGCATGACTCATCGCACATCATCGACTACGGAGATATGGACATCAAGGATGGATCAGTGTTCAAAGAGTACCTAGAAAAGATCAAGGATCAATATGATATAGTCTTTTATGGGAAATTGATTCCCCTAGTGTGTGTCTGGTGGCATCATGGGAATCTTTATGAGAGAACGTCTGAGAAGGAGGCTCAGATTCATGCGCAAATACCCACATCTGTTTGAGTAGCCTTTTATAGATTTTTGGGGATGTAAAATCCCTAATGTAGGGGTAATGTAATGTATTAGATTTTCTATATCTTATTTTTAAATATTATATGGAATTATTATGAGACCAATATTTGTGATATCATGTGATTCTGAGGCCCGGGTTTCCTGGAATAAATGTTTGAAATAATTTAGACTCTAAATAGAATACATGAGAGTTGATATCGAAAAAGTTAAATAACATTTAATAGGGTTCTCAGATCATAAATACAAGGGAAAAATTGCGTTCGGAGCAGGTACTTTACCCTAGATAGGGCCTAACATAGACTAGAACTGGTCATCTTAAGAAGTTAGTTTTTGGACGTTTTAAAGGAAATAAAATAAAGTAATAATTTATTTTATTTTAAATTATTACATAATGGGGAGATAGGATCTTTTTAATAAATTTTTAATAGAATATCTAGGGTTATTAACCTAACCCTAAAATTATTTAAAGGCGTGGAGAGGATACCCCTTGGATAAAACTGTCAACAATGAATGGAAAATAATCGATTGATCGATGCACCTCAGATTCGAAGGAACCTCACCTGAAAACATGGTACGAAGATCATTTTAAACCAAATCGATGTAGGGGTTTGTTATTTTGATTAACTTCTTCCTTATTCTTGGATTAAATGATGAGAACAAATCAACCCACAAACAGGTTGACCCCCGGATAGTGCGTTATTGCGGGAGGCTTTCTATTGGGTTATTTTGGGGGAATTAATTCGTGAATGAATTTCTATTTTGATTCATCCTATTTAATCTTACTTATGGTAGTGGATCAATGTCGTGATGAACAATGGTGGAGGTTTGTTCCTCATTTTTTTATTGAATTTATTCCTCCATTACAACACATTCTTTTCATCCTTTGTAGGGCTACAAACAATGAATCGTTGCACACTTGTTTCATAATGAAACGATCCCAAAACAAAGATATGACATCATGAAGACCTAATAGAGGTTTGATGATGATGGAAGGTGACAAATCAACATGGTTAGAAAGAAATTGTTCTTCAACTATTCTTCACATGGATGATCAAAATGTGTTTTCACGACCAATCGAACCCCTAAAAACTCCCTAAATGCTGATGGTATTGCAGTGCGACCTTAAATATTGAGTTTTGAGGTGATAGAATGGCATAATTGAAGACCATAGGAGCACTTGGGGAGCCAAAATGAGGAACAACGTTTTTTTGGAAAATCTCAATGAACACGACATGTATTCTGAAGAACACACCTTGTGGGACTGACATGGAGGAATCCAGGGATTCTACACTGCACACAGTGAAGGACACGACATTCTACCGAGAGGAAATGGTGTGTGGGCCCCACCTAATAGCGGCTGGAGTTCCGGGTGATAGGAAGCACTAATTTGGCATGTGTCCATTGTCAGACGACATGTGGGTCCTTATGCGGGACTCAATATGTGTCTTGGGCACAACACATACACGGGGTGGAGTACATGGTATGTACACCACCTCACAGCCAAGCCTGGCTGGATATGTGGGCAACCCTGTGTACTGATACACAGTCTAGAACACACAGGTTGAAGCTGTGTACGAACACATGGCCAGAGTACATGAAACAAACCCTGGATACTTAGACGCAGTGTGAGATCCTTCATACATGTTGTGTATATACATTTTTACATGACATGTTCTCCAAACATGGGTCATTGTACACGAGATGTACCTAGAGTCAAGGGACAAGGCATGTAACCCCTTCTGCATGTCGTGTACTTCCTTCTATATGGCCTGTCTTCTTTCCCACCATTCCTTGGAATGATTTTGTTTGGGTTAGTGACCCCTTTACTCATTCCCCTAAAGTTAGGGTATCATTTCTATCCACATGAGTATGATCCCTTCAACAAAACTTTTCCAGATAGAGTTAGGTATCCCTCCAAGAGTCCTGGAGAGAGATCCTCTATATATTATCTACCGTATGTAGAGTTTGGTATCGATGTGACCAATCCTACAAGACACCGATACTATACTTTGAAGGTGGAATCCAGATGATTTTTGGTATCTGCAAAGGCCATGGCAGTGATCCTCATTCATGTATCGTGATCTTTTCCAACTAAAGAGTGTATTCTACCGAAATGAGTGTATATGTTCTCTCTTCAAATCAATCAGTGCATCTATATCTCTCATGTATTTTCCTGATGAACATTAATTATTGGATGGAATTCATTAGAACAAACAGACTCATGGAGTGAGTTCTCCCGGACGAGTGCTTTGTGGAATCTTCAAACTGAATCCCTATCATAAGTATACGACCCTTGTAGACTATGAGTCTGGGTTTCAAGTATATCTAGAAGTGTTTATCTTACTATATATTCAATACACTTATACTGTGTAGAGATGAATATACAATTAATTGGTGTATTTATTTGTTTTTTTTGGGGTCCCCTATTGAGTATTGTTATATTCACCCCTACATAGGCTTTATTTGCACATGTCACGTCTTGTGTAGATGAGTGACCTTATGACAGAGTCCAGGGAGAACCCGGACTGGAAAGAGATTTCTGAGATCCTCAAAGGCCAAGTTGTTCATATGGATACGAGCAGTATTCCCAGTACATATTTTTTCTTACAGGTTGGACTTTTTAGTTAGAAGACTCTTTCTTTTGGTGGGATGGTATTCTGGACCAGTTTACATTCTACAATTACTTTCTATTGTACTATATTGGTTGGGTTTAGTTGTTTTCATGAATTTTGGTTCCTTAGTGGTTTTTACTTTTTAGAATTTCTGGGATTGGATATTTTTGTGTGTGTAAAGGTACTTAGTCAATGCCTCTCATGTTTATAATATGCCTACTCGGTGCTAGTCACCAACCCTTGGCCAATTGAAGGTGGGCTTGGGGAGTCCCAGCACGGGCTCCACTAGGACGGGTCGTGACATGTGTCCTGTATTTAGTTATGCCAATTTATTCTATTGTTTCAACATTTATTCATTACATATGGTATGTAATTGGTATATGTTATTGTGTATTATTACATGTCTGATTATTTATCTATTATGGTGCACTCCGATTGAGGGTGTAATCTCTATGAAATTTGACATGAGACCCTTAATGCTACTTTTAAGTCTCTGTAATATGAGGAGTCATTCCTTTGTTCATGGGGCACTCCAACTTGAACCAAAGGATTTAGGACTGATTACCAAAAATGGTATCAAAGTTATCTTGTTTTCCTGATTTGGGGACCTAGTAGATAGAAAACATAGGAATTTGTTGGATAATGTGATTAAACATGGCCTAGTGTGTTGTGACCACCTTTTTAATGGAATTCCACATTACCATGGAATGATATTTATAGTGAAACAATATTTTCTTACATAAATTTTACATCTTTTTATAAAAATATTTAATTAAAAAACATTTCAATCCATGCCAAAATGGTAAAGGTTTAGAGAAATGGATAATTTATACACAATATTCTTATATCATGAATTATATTCAACATATACAATAATGATCTTCTCACATAGTACTCTTCCTATTCATTCCCTACTTAAAAATATCTTTATAACCAGGTTAAAGAAAACATACAAATGGGTGATCTTGTATACTTAATAAAGCTAATAATGGGATATATAAATCGATGATCATATGAAAGCATAAGATGATTATAGGGGATTAAGATCATGAAAATAAAATTTAAAGTTCATACATAATCTGAAAAATATTATAAAAAAGTGATGGCATAAAACATTTTCATTTCAAAAAAAATTAATCACAAGAAATAGAAATCACCTTAACTCAATCATAAACCATAATTTCACGTCATAAAAGTGTGCGGAACATTCATAAGTATAGAAACCGTTTTATATGTCAAAAATAACTTTCCAAACCATTAGATCATGAGTCAACACCATTTCCCTATAGTGGATCAATCACATTAGCTAGTTTCCCATAACATATTAAACACATCAACTTGTTTCTCATAACGGATCAAGCACTTTGACCTGTATCCCATAAATACCTCATGAGTTGTGATACATTACCCAAATAATTTGATAGAGAAATAGGTCTCACCAAACACATAATGAAATCCATACATATTTATTCCACAAGATCATAAAACATTCATATTATCATCATATCATTACCCATGAAAATAAAATAGGTTCCATATTTCATCGAATCATTGCATAAAAAATTAAAATGGGATTCATAAACATATATTCATCATAAACATAAACCATACAAAGAAATAAAAGTGACGGTATAATTGGATCACATCCCCATTAAAATATAATAAATATAAAATTTTGTTTTTTAGATGAATGGAAATTCTATTAAACAGTCAGTAAAAATATTCCTGATAAAAAAACCCTTTTCATTTGTAAATCACTTATCAAACACTAAATATTAATATAATATTATGAAAACCATTTACTTTGAAAAAATTCATGGAAACTTTTAAATTAATAACTAAATAATTTACTGGGCATAAGGGTAGGAAATTTCATTTATGCCGTATAAGTTAAAAGAAAACCTTTTTTACAATTTTTTTTCCAAAATTACCTTGTTCGGAAAATGAAAATAAGTTTCTTTATCATCTTTCTTGTAAAAATTAAATAAATTGTAACATTTTATCTAAAAAATCATAGTATAATCTTAGAATAATTCAGTATTTTTTTAATAAAATATGAAAATGGAAGGAAATGGATTTTGGACTAAAGAGAGAAATAAATTTAATTATTTATTAAAAATAATCTTATGATCTCTTAAATAATTATAGTCATTAAAATTAAAGGAAAAAATTTCTTTACAATTAATAACCAAATGAAAATAAAATTAATGGAATTCATTATAAAAGGATCATATAATTTCATCAATAGAAATTCAAATATAAAAAGTCATCATAAAAACATGATTGAAAAAATAATCAGTTACATCGAGTCTCATATTTCCTTATATTTGTTCAAAACACTTGTATAATGAAAATGTATTTATTATTAATTTATTTAATAACCATATTCATATATATAAAAACATGTATGATTTATTTAAAACAACTTATCACCCATTTATTAATAATTTGTTACTAAAATGATTATTCTGGGTGATAACAACTTCATTTTAAAAGAATATTTCAGCTCAAAAATCCTAGTTCTTGTACAATGATCATGGTTCCATAAATTTGATGAGGTTAATCATGTAATAAACATAATATATACTCTTGATATAGATATATATAAATATATATATAAATTATAGATAGAAAAAATGAATTTTACCATCCCTAAAGATTGTAGGTCGTACGTACGGATGGACGTTGTTTTCATTTTTTGAAGGATATAATGAAAGAAAAAATAATAATAATTATCACATCCTGCCTTTTTATTACATAAAATTTCATTTACATGGTATAAATAGGGGATCTTTTAAAGTTTATTTTCTTGGAAATAAGGTACATTACACATGAAAACATAAAACATTATGCTAATCAAATTGGAAGGCTTGATCATAGGTTCATCCTATGTACATTTACAAAATATCATAACATGGGAAAATACATCAATGGGAAGGAGATCATAAGACCCAATAAGGTAAATCAAGGGAAATAGTTGACATACGATCTTGAGATATATCAATAAGAACTTGAGGAATATAATATAGGCATGAAACAAAGGACCATATCATAATTAAATAACCAGAATATTAGTTGGAAATGTGGATAAAACATTTAATTTATACATTAATAAGAATATCACCAGTTTTAATCACCAATTTTTCATAAAAATAACCAAGTTTATTCCCCAAGGTATTGTAAAATATTTAATCTCTAGAGATTAAATTGTTTACCCAATGCATTTGAGAACAATCAGGATGCACCCTTCATATGTCTTAATTATTTTGATCCATATATATCATAATAAAATAGTTCATAAATAATCTTTGTAGAATAGAAAAAATGGGTTTTATATAAAAGTCACGACATATTAAAACGTGCTTAAAGAATAGATATTTCTGTTATTTATAACCCATGAAAAAAGGAGGGTTTTATATATGTAAATTCCAAAATATAATATTTTTTACATCTTTTTGAATAAAATTAAAAAATATATAGGTTTGAATATTCACCTAAAGAAAATAAAAGTGAATTTATTGAGGAGAAGAGGGAAATTTTGAGAATTACAATCAACATAATAACTTGTATAAAAATTAGCTTTAGAAAAGGGTAAATATATATGGGAAGAGGGAATACCATTCCTAAAAGAATCTTAATATAGTAAAGGGACAAAATAAATTTATTGAAGAACTTTGTTTGGAAACTTTAAATACTTCCACATAAAAAAGGGAACTTGGATTGAAAAGAGAAGTAGAGATTTCCCCTAAATGAAAGAGTAGTTCCTAATACATGAGGATCAGGACCTTGGAGGATTTAAGAAAACATGGGAGGACTCCTTGGGGGGGGGGGGAAATTATATATTCATGGATTATGAAATGGGAGTGAAAGGAAATGGAGAAATGGGTGGGTATTTATAGAAAAAGTGGGGGATTTGTTTATTAATTTCTAAATAAAGGCCTTAGATTCCTAGGTAGTAGTAAATGAAAAAACCACGGGCTTTTCCATGGTATTTTACTCTATTAATGGACAATTGGGAAAACTATTATGTTATTTAAAACTATAAGATCCTACTATAACATTATATTTCTTATTTTTTCCAGGAAAGTTAAAGTGTTCCTTAAATATAATTTTTAAATATAATTTTTCCATTTTAGAATTTTGAATTTAAATATTATATTTGGAAATTGATTAAAATATATTAAAATTAATTATATTAATAAAATAACACAATTTGAGTCATGGATTGTGGTTAATTATTCATTACATCATTATGAAATAATCATGATTTCATTAACATACCAAACAACTCAAACTGTATTTTTAATATTTACAAAAAAATAAAGTATTCTAGATAATTTTAATAAATTCACCCTAACATAATTTTGAACTGATTATTTAAAAATTTATATTTATTTTATCATAATAATACTATAGATATGATAAATTAAAATTTTAAATATAAAATTCCTTATTTATTAAAAATAATAGCATATTGAAAATGTATAGTAAAATTTCATAAACTAGAAAAAAAATATTTTATCATTTATATTTAATTAATAGTGTTTTTATATTAATATTTAATTAAAAAAAATTACTAATGATATGTTAGTTTATTATAATAATTTATATCTTTCTGAAAAGTACAAATTTTTCTTGAAAATTTAATTTATCAAACACTATTCTTAAAACAAAATTGATGGAATAACAATTTTATTTATACAATGGAAATACACTTAAAGTAAATATGGTATAGACAAGTAACCAATTATAAAACCCACATATGAACTCATAGTAAGATGTGTGATGGTGATAGATTCATGGGAAATCTCAGCTTAAATTTCCTGAGTGGTAATTTCGACTTACTTAAACTTTTATCATATGAGATTTCATTAAATCTTCACTTATTGAAGCTTGACTTGGGATTTTTCAAGAGAGAAACCCAATAAATCTACATACCTCCCATGTTATGATAAATGGCCTTAAAAATGAACAACTCTACTAGTTCATTCCATCAACTCCTCTTTCTATATCAATTCTTGTTTTTTAAAATTTTACAAATAAATTCTAATGGTAATGTTAAAATTATTATCAAGATTATTATTTCCAATAGTCATATTGACCAATGGTTGTATAATAGTTGAATATAGATGGTTATATTTCCCTTTAAATTCACTTTATTCAAAAAAACATGGTTTCTTTGATAATAAAGTAATATAACGCACATTTACAGGAAACAATAATTATTCAAAAAGTTCAGGTCGTTACATTCTTCCCCCCTTATTAATTTTTTCCCAAAAATTTCAACTCATTCCTTTAGCTGAGAAAAGTTGTGGATAATTTTTATTTTCATTGTCTCCTCTGGTTCCCATTTTGTTTCATCATATTTTTTTTACTCCACAACACATTGACGATGTTGGTAGTCGTGTTGTGTGTAACCTTTTCCTTACAGTCCAAGATCTTCAGTAGCTCTACCTTATAAGAGAGGTCATGTTCCAGTTGTACCACCACCATATTTAATACATGTGATGGATCATATATGTATTTCATCAAGAGTGATTCATGGAATACATCATGAACTTGAGATATATTTATAGGAAGATAAATTTGATAGGCCATTGCACCTATGTGATAATGAATTTTATAGGAGACAATGTACATGAGGGTAAGCTTCCCTTTCTCCCCAAAATACATGACTCTATTCCAAGGTGAAATTTGAAGAAATAATTTTTCAGCAACATCAAAACCCAATTCCATTCAGTGGTTGTCAGATATCTCTTCTGCTAACTCGGATCGGCCTTTATGTGTTGTTGGATAAAATGAAACTTTTTCTATCATCTATTGCACAAGATCCTGGCCACGAAACGTTCCCTCTCCAACTTCATCCCAAAATATAGGACCTCTACATAAATATCTTTATAGGGTGTCATTTCAACACTCTAATAGAATATATTATTGTATGATAACTCAAATAATAGGATATTTTGATCCTAAACACCTTAAATTTAAATTGATCATGTTCTCAGTATTTCCTCGAGTGTCTAAATTGTCTTTTTATATTGGACATCAGTTTTTGGGTGATAGGTCATAATGATATTCAATTTAGTATTTAGAAAATGTTGAAGAAATCTACATTATTTTGATGTAAACCTTCGATCATAATCAGAAATTATAGAATGTTTAACTCCATAAAAACTCACCACATCCTTTATGTAAATATTGGAATTATGGTCAATAGATAAATCTTCTCGAATAGTGATAAAATGGGTGGTCTTGGTTAGATGATCCACTATATACCAAATCACATTGTTTCCTTTCGATGTTTTTAGGGGACCAATGACAAAGTCCATTGTGATATTATCTCACTTCCATGTGGGTATGGGTAGTGTTTGTAATACAACTTTAGGATGTTATGACTCTTCCTTCACTTGTTGACACACTAAGAACCTTATATTTTAGTCCAAAATCTCCATTTTCATGTTATCCCACCAATAATGATTGTGAAGTTCTCTATATATTTCAGTTCTTCTAGGATGTATATGGAATTTTGATCTATGAGCCTCATCCATTAACTCCTTTATTTCTATAATAGATGGAGCACATAAACTTGTATGAAATTTCATTACACCTTCTTAATCATTAGTAAAGCCAAGAAACTACCTAGTCTTCCAAACTTCTACATTCTTTTATAAAAAAGGATATTCTCTTTGTTATTTCTTGATTGTCTCTATTAATGATGGTTGAGAAATAATTTTGTATAGGGTTGATTGTGTCCCTTCCCTAACAATTCCCATGCCAAGTTTTAAATGGTCTTTGATCAAAGGATCTCCTTGAATCCTCATTATTGTGAGAAGAATAAAATCTTTCCTACTTAATGCATTAATTTTTTTTCTCTTCTAGGATGACAATGAATTGAACAATCATAGTCTTTAGGAAGATCCCACCATATAATATATCTCATGTTCAATTCCTATTTTGTGAAAATATACTTCAAACCTTATTTTTCTCTGTACATATCAGATAATTCCCCATTAAGATAGTTCCTCTAAATCACTAGAGAAAAACCAACCAAAACCAAATCTAGATCATGCATAGGATAATTCTACTCATGAGGATTCAACTATCAAGAGTCATAAGCAATAAGCTTTTCATTTTCCATGACTATGAACATAATACCTTTAAAATATGAATTGAAAAAAGCAATGAATTCTTATCCGATAAAGGGGAGAGTTAACATTGATGCAGTAACCAAACTCTTATTCTAATATTGGAAACATTCTTCACACTCCATTTTCCATATGAACTTAAAGCCCTTTCATGTTAACTTGGTTACTGTTGAAGGATGAGTCCACTCCCCCACAACCTTTGTCTTGGTAGAGTCAAATGAGATTCTTTCATTGATAACAATGTTCCCCAAGAAATAAACGTGTCGTAATAAAAATTCGCATTTGTGGAACTTTCCAAATAACCTATCCTTCCATAGATTTTGCAATATAACACTTATATTATCATCATCTTCCTTGTTAATTTTGGAATATATCATAATACCATCAATAAAAACTACCAAAAATTTATTAAATTAGTCCATAAAAACTAAATTCATAAAATATATAAAAATAATAGGAGAATTTTTCAAACCAAAGGGCATAACAATAGAGTCATAATGACCATATATTTATTGGAAGGAAGTCTTCAGAATAACTCCATTGTTTACCCTCAATTAATGATAAATAGACCGAAGATCAATCATAGAGAATAATTGAGCCTCATAAAGTTTATCAAAGAAATCACCAATCTTTGGAAGAGGGTAATTGTTCTTTAATGTGATCCCATTAAGTTAAAAAATCAATAAATAACTTCATTGACCAATAATTATTCTTCACAAAGAGATAAGTTTCTCCACATGTAGACACACTTTATCTGACAAACCCCTTCTCAAAAAGAACTTGAAGATATTTCTTTAATTTCTCTAGCTCCACATTTTCTATTCTATGTGAAGTATTTGATATCATCTTGGATATAGGCATAAGTTGAATGGATAATTCTGATTCTCTTTCTTGGAGAGGTCTAGGTAACTTCTTATCAAATATGTCAATGCATTCTTTAATTAAGGGGATGTTGTCAATTGGTATACTTTCGGTTCCTTCTTTATATTCTCTGTTCATATCTATAAATAAGGAGATGGTAGGTTCTTTTAAATAATTATTTGGTCAATATATCTATCCTATTAAAACAACAATAGGTTTTTTTATTCAAGACTGCTAAGATTTCGTTGCATTTGAGTTTAATATTTATATTATACTTTTAAAACCAATCCATCCCCAGTATAGTGGAAAAAAATTTCATGGGAATGATTACAAGATTTTTGATGAGATTGTTCTCACAAATGTTAATACTAGAGTTTCTACACACTACTGATTCTTGGATAATCCCTCCAGCAATCTTGATTGATAACTTTTATACTATCAGTTTAAGTACTAATTATATATTCTTTTCAAACATGGATTAAATAAAGTAATTCATATAACTAGAATAAAAAAATGTACTTTCTATCATTTAGATAATACTGAGAGTACATACTGAGAAATAATTTTTAGATTCAACTTCATCTATAATGATTGAAAAATAATGAACTGTCTCCGTTGTCTTATGATGAGGTTTATGGTGATTACCCTCCATTAAATTTGGATTTAGATTGTGATTGTGAAAATTTATAAGCTATCCACACATGAAGAATTAGTCTTCAAGATGGGTATGAACTATCATCTATTCTCCATTAGTATCGACGAGTTATGGCTTCACCTCACTATGATAGTTACAATAAATATTTCCGTCTCTTACAAAATTGATTCATTTTCTGCTCCTGAGTAAGATGGTCCCTAAATGAATATTCCAACATTTTTTGCATCAAGAAATTTGTACATTCTTTACCCCTCTTCAATGATCAATGTTACCCCCATATCTTAGCTATATTGATCTATTATTTTCATTTGATATATGGGACCACTATTGCACTCTATACTACTGTTCAACCTTTATAGCACATCACACTATCTCCTCATAGTTTTCATAGTCTCTATTGGATAGGTTCTTTTGTATATGGGCCATCTTCCACCAAATAATCTATAAAAAATTCTATTATGATCCATGAAAAAGATAGAGTTGTAGTGATAATGTCTTATAAATTTCATCTTTTAGATTCCCACATATTCATTTTCCTTCTTCATTAGCTCTACAAATTCATTTTCTATATTCCTTCATATCAAAAAGTGGAGATATTTTTGAAAAATGTTCTTCTAAACTCTTTCCACTCCATAACTTCAATCTCCCTTCTTGGATTTAGGTTTTTTAATCTGTGTCCACTATTAACCAGCTTATCCCTATAAGTAGTACATAACCAGGGTGACCTTCTCTTATTTAGAACAACAGAGTACAAAAAAGATATTTTCTATAGATCTTATCTATTGTTCAGTAATCAATGGTTTAATAGATCCACCAAAATATGGTGGTAGTTGACACATAGGACTCAATAGAAAGTAGTTCCCTTTGGGATGAATCCAGTCTCTCATCTTGATTCAATTTATTTTTCATAACTTGATTCAGTTGATTCATCATTCTCATGAGATTTTTATTCTAGCTTCCATCGAAGGGATATTAGTGTCTGGTCTATTATGCTCAGTATTTAAATAGTTTATCATATTTTTCTCCATTTTTAAAATAATAAAACTTTAGTGAGAAACATGTTTTTTAGAATCTTATAATTCTAAAATAATTTTATATCTTGAAATATCATGCTTAAATTTTTTATTCATTAACAAAAATTAAATTTTCTATAAATCCTTCATAATGGTTCTTGAAAATCTCGTGATTAACCAAATATATCCCCTAGGAGTGTCAAACTAGAAGTACAAAAATGATCATTTTCATGCACTAGTTCCCATTCGAGTCTACCTCAAAAAACTACTTTCGAGTTTTACACCTAGACACATATGTGCTAGAGACACATCCACTTGTTTGTATCGAGCCATGGATTTATTTTCTCTAAAATCAATTAATTAATATTTCACCAAAAATACCAAGATACTTTACTATATATTAAATTTTCACTATGGTTTTTCCAAAAGTTTTTAAATCCCAATTTCCAAGACTAACTAAACCATCCTTTGATACCAATGATGACATACTGCCTTTTTATTATAAAACTTTTCATTTACATGGTTCAAAGAGAGGATCTTTTAATGTTTATTTTCTTGGAAATAAGGTACATAACACAAGAAAACATAAAATATTCTTGTAATACACTTGAAATACTTCATTATAGCTTTATACTAAGAAAATTTACTACATATCATAACCTTGGAACTTACATCAGATGAGATGGTGAGCATAAATCCTAATAAGGGAAAGTAAGGGTAATAATTTACATGTGATCCTGAGAAATATCAATAAGAACATGAGAAATATAATATAGGAATGAGAAAATGAGAAAGGTGCATATCATAATAAAATAATATTAATTATAATTGGAAAAATGGTCGCAACATTTTATTTAGACATTCATAAACATATCACCAAGGTTAATCACTGAGGTGTCATAAAAATTAACAAGGTTATTCACCAATGTATCATAAAACATGTCATATCTAGAGATTAAATTCTTTGACCAATGCATTGGAGAGATATTAGGGAACAAACATAATATGTCTTAATTATTATGATCCACATATATCGTAACATAAAACTACATAAATAACCCAAGGACAATAGAAGAATTGGGTTTCATATAAAAATCCCTATGTTTTAAAAAGTGCATAAAGATAAGATATTTATGTCATTTATAACGCACAAAAATTGAATTAGGGTTTTATATATGTATATTAAATAATCCAATAAATCAATTTTAAATCATGGTTAATACCCTTAAACTTGAAATAGGTTACTGTGTTCACAGAAAATAAATAAAATGGAATTTCATGAGGATAAGAGAGAACATTTGAGAAGTAAAATCGACAGCATAATGAGTATAAAACATGTTTTTTGAGAAGGGTAAAAAGATAGTGTCAAAGGGTATACCATTGATAAAATAATCATAATATAGTAAAGTGAAAAAATAAATTCGACATAAGAAAATAGTTTTTAAATTTGAAAGACATACCACATAATGATGGAACTTGAATGGAAAAGATAAGTGGAGATTTCCCTTACCTTGAAGTGTAGTTCCTAAAAAATTTGGATCAGGAACTTGGGGGATTGAGGACTCTTTTTGAGGGCTCATTGGGAGGTAAAAATATCATATCTTCATAGAGGATGAAATAGTAGTGAAAGGAAATGGATAAATAGATGGATATTTCTAGAAAAAAGTTGGGGGTTGTTTATTAATTTCTAAATAAAGGCATTGGACACCGAAAAAGTGTTAAATGAAAAAACATGGTCTTTACCATTTTATTTTTCCAAGTAATTATACTATTGGTACACCTATTATGTTATTTTAATCCAAAATAGTTAAGAATCCTTTTATATAACTTTTTTTCAAGGAATTTTATAGTTTTCACAAAATGACAATTTTAAAGTTAAAGTTTCCATTTTAGAATATGGAAAGAAAATTATATATTTGAAAAATGATGAAAATATATAAAAATATTTTATATTAAAAAATAACACATTTTAAGTATTTTATTGTGGTAAATTATTTATTACATAATTACGACATAATTATGATGTCATTAACAAACCAAAAACCCCAAACTGTATTTTTACAATTTACAAAAAAATAAATATTATAGAAAAATCTCATAAATTAAACATGACCAAGATTTTAAAATATAATTTAAAAAATTATATTTTTTTAATTATAGTAATTCCATAAATATGAGAATTTTAACTTCTAAATATTGTAATACTTGTTTATTAAAAATAATAGTGGATCCAAAATTCATAGTAAAATTTTTGACACTTAAAAAATAAAATTATTTTATTATTTATATTTAAATAATAGTTTTTTTATCATAATATTGAATTAAAATAAACATTATTAATATTACCAAAGTTTATTATAATAATTTATATCTTTCTAAATTTTTCAACTTTTTCCATAAAAATTAATTTATCAAACACTCTTCTTGATGGGAAAAAATTATTTATACAATGGATATCCACTTTAAGTAACTAAGGTCAAGATATGTAACCCTTTATAACACTAGAATATGACTGAAGGGTAAGATGTGAAATGGTGATATATTAATGGGGTGGATCAACTAACATTGCTTGAGTAGTATTTTCCACTAATCAGAACTTCTCCCATATGCGATTTCATTCATGATTCAATTTATAAATATCGGTTAGGGATTGGTCAAGAGTGAAGCCTAGTGATGCTACCTCCCTCCCATGTTCTGATAAAAGGGATTCAAATGGAATGAATCTACTGATTGAGGCCATCGACTCTTATTTATATATTAATTATCCTTCATCAAAATTTTACTAATAAAATCTAATGATAACATTAAAATTATTATCAAGAGTATAGTTTCCAATGGTAATATTGACCAATGGTCATAATTTAACAATGATCATATAACAGTCAAATCTAGATGGTCACATTTCCCTTTATATTTACTTAATTAATAAACCTTGTTTTGTTGTGAATAAAATAATATAACACACATTCTCAGGAAACCATCATTATTTAAAAAGTCTACATTGTTACAATAATTCACCTTTATAAGATCATTATTTTATCATATATATAATATAAACTAAATAATTCTATCTTTATTAACATCCAATTAATATTGAATTAGAAAAAATCTCATCCGTTTGTGAAGGTGGTAATCCACACGTACTCACAAATAACGTTATCATTTTCCAACAGTTTGAAAGGTGAGAATGTATAAGTTATATTATTATTTAATAATTTTCATTATGTAATAAATATAATATATAAACATTAAACAAATAATAATGACCATCCATGAAGTATTCTGATGGATAATTAATAGTATCTCTATGTGGAGATTGTAAGCCATTAGTACACACAAGTGATACTTTCACTTCCCATTTGATGGGAAAGAGGGTGGGTAATTATGGTTTCAAAATCATAATATTTCGTTTGTTTATTTATGATACCTATGTTATTATTTTATGATAAATACCATTTATTTAGTATATTTAAAGAAAAAGTAAAAAAATAAATTGATTGGTTCACCTCTTATTTGAAAGAACTCCTTTAGGCCCCCCTAAAGACTATAGGGTTGGTATTTTGGGAAGGCCGAAACCTATATAATCTTTATAAGAAATCCTAAAAATTATTTTTGTAGGGTATGGTTGATCTATAAGTCTCAAAGGGGTATAATTATGTAATGGAGGATGTTCCCTTTTAAATGTTATGTGGGGAACTTTTGAAATTTCATAAATGATTAAATTATAATAAAGTCATTATCTAGTACAAATGCATCGAAATGGCTAGGTATTTTAATATAATATATAATAGGGATTTAACACCATAATAAAATAAAATTTGGATAGGTTTTGATGTCATTCTAATCCTTATATTTTTTATTAACCACATGGATATCCAATTTTAACATTATCCTTGGTAACATCATTTTCACACTTAAAAGTGTCAAACATATTACATATAAGGTGAATATCAACCCATAAATTCACAAGGGATTCTATTTTCGAATTTATAATATCCTATTTATCCTATTTAATGCTATTTATTATATTTAAATAATTTATTAAAATATTAATTTGATAAAATATTATTAATGTTCATTTTGACAATATTCATATAATTTGACTTAAAATATATGAATAAAATGTCTCAATTTGAATATAATACTTCAAAAAAACACTAATATATAATATTTATCTTTAAAATTTATATTTCACATTAACTCAGTCAAATTATATTACTTTTAATATTTTCAATATCATTTATTTTATTTTTTCATTAATTGAATAAATACTAATTCAGTGTTTTGTAAGAAATTAAGGAAAGTATTAATGAATAATTTTTTTAAAATAAACCAACATAAAAAAATATCAAAATATACATTTTTATTCATTTATAACATACTTATTCCCTGATTTCAAAACGTAATTGATATTTAAAACTAAGAGAGTGACTGTTTGTATATTTCTTTGATTTAAATAATATATTATTCATTATCCTGGAAAAGTTTCTATTTAACAAATATAATTATAGGATAATGTGATAAGGGTCTAATTACCTTCATCGAATAAGAATAATCATGAATAATTTTAGACTTATCACTTATTTTTAACCCACATTTACTAGATTTATGCTTTACTGAGATGGTAAATTTTACCACAGTTTCTATTCATATTGACCAAAATTAAAAGGTTTTTATTTACCAATTTTGAATCTCATGATTATAAATATTAAATACATTTTATCAAATTTATTACCTATAATTTTAAAACATTAATTATAAAATAAGTTGACAAAATTCTATAAAAAATTCTTTATAGAAAAAAATTTTTAATCATAAAATATGGTTTATTCTTATCCCATTATTAATAAATATTAAATGAATGTTACAAAATTTCTTTGAATACATAATATATAAATTTAATTCAAGTAATTCACTAATAGTGATTAATTTTTGTTATCAATATTATAATACATTGTGTGCATTAAAAATAATTTTTTCAGAAAAAACATCACTTTTATTCTCAATTAATTGTCATTTTAAATTATAATCATTTGATAACAAATGAATTCCTATTATAAATGTATGGAAATGTATTATTAATAATTCAGTTAAAAAAATTAAATCCCATCGACCCAATGGATTGGTGATGACCCTCAAATAATAATATTTTAATAATATATCATGGTGTGTTTAAACTCGGTGTTGCGTGTAATGAAAAATATCGACACCCAAACTAAGTTTTAACTAATAAGATACTATCCTTTCATGGTAAAGAATCTAAAGTGGGATAATATACCTAGGAACATATTTCCTTCTTCATAAATATCATAACCTTCTCCCAGGGATAAATTAACAGAAATACCCTCTCACCAACTTCAAATTCTAGAACACATCAATGATTGGAAGCATAACATTATGATTTACCATGAGCTACCATGATATGTTGTTTAATTTATTTGAATTTATCAATAATTTTCTTCTCTAGACCATATCTTGATACTTTTATTTCTCTAATCTCATCCTTTGGTTGTTCTTTGATCGATTTCCACTACATCTCTTACTCTAATTAAAAAATATTCAACTTCAATTCTTTTCATTCTTGAATCACTAAAATTAACTTTTAACAAATCATAAGATCCATAATTCATTACATCAACCTATCAATATTTACCAAAAAATGGATACCAATAGTTATCTAATAATATCCAAGGTTCATATTAATCCAATAAAAAAATAGTTAATATTATGACTCCTTCAAAGTATGACTAAGAAAAATTCAATCCAAAAGATATGAATGATTTATTCTCAAATATTTCAATGACCAATATAATTATTATATTAAAATAATTTTAACCATTAATAAAGTACCATACCAAATCTTATATACCCTAATCATTTCCAAATATTAAGTCATTGTAAAATCATATATTCTTCTAAAATATAAATCACTTTTTATTTTGTAAGTAAACTTATTTCTTAACCAAAAAAATCTCCATTCCAAGTATAGGTTTATCCATGCACTAATATATGATCATAAGTTTATTTATAATATCAAATGTTGTTATTTATTTTCCTATAATATATGTAGAGAGATATAATCAATTCTCAAAATCACATCTAATTTAACTAAAGTAATAATAATAATATTTTCATATGTCACATTCATAAAACCACCAACATGAAATCACTTACCCTATATTGGAGGATAAATGTAACCTAATTATCAGGACTCATTTAAACTATTTTGATTTCTTATGATCTACCTTTTTACTTTTTCATCAATGGGTTTTGTGGTTTATTATCCTTGTTAACCATTGTATTATGGACTTGATTTACATAATTCCAAAAATCCATTCATTTATAGAATTGATGTGTGAGTGGGAATTATATGGAACCTTCTCTCTATTCATGAAATTAGCTAACTTTATCCCATCACATTGGTGTTCAGTTTCCCAATCAACTTTCTCTCTATACTTGAATAATTTACCAGTTCCCTTATGAAAATTTTCTTCATGGTTTTCCACACTTTCAAAATAAAAGAAGGTTAATCTCCTTCTATCTAAGGTTCTTAGAATTTTCTTTGAATAAAAACATTATTTTCTTATCAAAACCATTATATTGATGGGTAAATGTAATAAACATCTCCAACTTCATGTCAGAAAAAATTATTTATTCATATCTGATGATTTTCCTTATAGATAACTCCCTTCATAGAATTGTTTTAAGAAAATAATGAACTGATCAGAGTTACTTTTAGGTTGGAAAATAATAAAATAATCATACCTCAAAATTCTTTTAGAATTTTCTTCATAGGTTTCAATATATTAATTATCAATCCTATTAAACTTAAGGAATACTTTCTCTATTTTTTATAAATAGTGTAGGGAAAGTGTTTTTTGAAAAATAAGATCATAATCGCATCCCATTCCCTACAGTCAATTTCATCATGTTTCCACTTATTCTTGATAATATCCCACCACGTTTTCTTCACCTTTCAAATTATAGACAACAAAAATGAATTTTTAATCATCCAAACACTGGAAAAAGGGAAATATATATTCACTAGTACAAATAAATCTCTCAGAAACTAGTGGATCAGCAGAACTACCAAAAGAAGTTTAGATTTTCTTTATGAATGACTCAACAAAACACTGTTTATTTATTTTCTCATTTTTAAGTTCAAAATGATTTATATATTGAGAAAAATTTTCGGTAATAGAATAGTTATTATTTATCCCAACTCTCATAACATTTGGTTTCCTTGAAAGAAGATCATTGAATTTTCTAACGCAATTAGCATTAACACAATTACTTCAATTTGAAACCACATACTAAACCCAAATTTCATAGTTTGAGAAACAATAATCATATTTTAAAACCATATAATCATTAAAAATAATTTATAGTCCATATAAATCATGACACCATATTCTATGAAACCTCAGGTTTATCCTTGGTCATTCATGATAATTACTAGAACATTAGGATTTAATCCTATACACAAACCTATACTTGGGGTTTTTTATAAAACTTTTATAACCCTAAACTCTAAATATTAACTAAACCCTACTCTAATACCAACTATAGCATCACAATGCTATAATACATAAATATTAAATCTTTTTAGGTTAATATTCAATTCATAACATTTCAATCCATGATATAACCATCATGTTTTAGAGTTCATAGGTACTATATTTACAATCTTTTAATTTCACAAAAGATATTTAACATATCCCATAAAGATCTTACGACATAGTACAATTCATAGATATACCCTAGTTAAAACATTATTCACTACTTTTGGAAAGAAATCATACGAAAGGTTGATCTCTGATGCTTAGTAAGGGTAATCATGGGAGATTTCAATATATGATCATATAAAAGAATTAAAGAATTATAAGGTTATATGATAATGACCATAACAAAAAAAGTTAATACCCAATATGAAAAATATTATAAACATGGGATGGCACAAAACATTAGAATTTTAAAATAAATGAATCATAAGAATGATAAAATGTCGTAACTCAATCATGAACCATAATCTCCTCTAAAAAAAAGTGTGTGGCACCATAATTTGTATAGAAACCATTTTATATGTCAAGATTAACCACCAATACCAAGGCATTAAAAATACACACATGTTTTTCAAAGTGGATCAAGAACATTGACTTGCTTCTCATAATGGATCAAGAACTTCAACTAATTTTCCATAACAGATCAAGCACTTCGACTTGTTTCACGTAACTATCTAATAATATATAATAGTTTTCCTAATTCATTGAAGGGAGATATAGGTCCAACCCATCACATATTGAAAACCATACATATGTGTGCCACGATATCATAAAGAATTCATCATATCCTCATATCTTCATATCATAACCCATGAAATGAAAGCAGGTTTCATATTTTATGAAATCATAGCATAACCTATGAAAATGGTTTTTGTAAACACGACATAATCATAAACATAATATATCCAGATAGTGATGGTATAATTGAATCAAATCCACATTAAAATATAAGAAACACTAAATCTTGTTTTCATTAATTAATAAAAATTCTATTAAATTACAATTAAAACATTCCTAAAGAAAATTCCCTTTGCATTCAAAAAACATATAAAAAACTAAAAATTTCCAAAATATTATGGAAATTTTTTTATTTGAAAATAATCATTGAAAGTTGAAAATAATGCTTCAAATATATGATAAATAATTACGGTATAAAAATATGTTCATTCTATATAAGTTAAAAGAAATTATTAATTTCAATTTTTTTTTCAAAAAGTACCTCACTCGGAAGTAAAAAAAGATTCCGCATAAAAATTACTTAAAATCTCAAACGAGGTTAAAAATATCATTAAAGAATTTTTTTATAATTTTAAATTCATTATTTTTGTAGAAAATATATATATTAAAAAATTATTTTATACTGAAGATAGAAACAAAGTTGATTTTCCTTAAAAATACTCTTTCGATATATTAAATAATTACACCGCATTTGACAAGCCAGATATGGGAGGAAAAAAAGGATTTGAGGCTAGTGAAACAGATTTCCTTTGTTTGGTGAGACAATAGCGAGGGAGAGAGATCTTTAGGAAGAGAAACAGGTAGAAATATTTCTCTCTGCCCCACCCTTTCAAATCATCCCAATATTGGGAATATTGGGATGGAAATGGTGTTGGAAGATGGGTGTTTTTTAAATTTATCATATTTCCCCTATATGTATAAATATAAACAATAGCTCCTTTTATGTCTAATAACACAAAAAAACTGTTTTTCTAATTTAAACATAACCTATAAATAATTTTAATGGTCTTTGAAATTTAAAATAATATAAAATAATATTTATTTTAATAACTCATATATTATAACATTATATTTAGTATTTATTCATAAAATATAAAACTATAAAAATATTTTTATTAATAAATTATATTTTTTAAAAAATTATATTTATTAGTAAATTATATTTATAAAATGATATATTTATAAATTATATTTATTCATAAATGATAAAACTATATTTATTTTAATAATAATTCTTAAATTATAAAATTATATTTATTCGGCAATTTATATTTTTATAAAATTATATTTATTCGATAATTATATTGATTCATAAATTATAAAATTATCTTTATTTTAATATTAATTCATAAATGATAAAATTATATTTATTTTAATATTTATTCTTAAATTATATAAAATCATATTTATTAATAAATACTATTTAATATTTAAAATTATATTTATTTTGATTTATATGTAAATACTTTTTTTTCAAATTTTGTATGTTTGTATATTAATATTTTTTTTATAATTATTGAAATTAAAAGTTCTCAAAAATATATTTGTAATGAAAATAAGGTATCGAGGTAAAATATAATTAATTTAATATAATTGTGTCTCATGATTATGTAATTTTTTTAATGTATAGTTCTTTGTAACTAAACAATTTTTTTCAAAAAATTAATTAATTTTATTATTGAAGTAAAATGTATATATGATTTTTGAAAAATAAAATTACTGAAGATTATACCAATTATCCTTCTCCAATAATGATATTAATAAATTATATATATACACATCTAACATAAATGATTATAAAATTGAAAATTCAATTCAATTGCATATATATTTTTCAAAATTAAATGTATATTTAATTAACATGGTATAAAAAATAGAGATACAATTTGAAATTATAATATTTTTTATTTGGAATAATTAAGTATTGTAAAACTATATTTTATAATAAGGTTTATTTATTTCATATTTTCTGAACATTCCTTTTCTTTTCTTTTAAAAATTATCACAAAACAAGATGGAGAGAAATTACAATCACTACTTTTCTTTTACTAAATTTTGCATCCAAACAAGAAGGTGAGAAATAAAAATCATTTCATTTCATTTCATTTATTTTATGAAATTGGAAATAATTTCTTTTATTTTACTAAAACATAACATAACACATGCTTAAAGTGAGGATAATTAATGGAAAACATATATTATAAATAAATAACTATAGTAAAAGAAAATTAATGGGATTCATCAGATATGGACTATATAATTTACCAAAATCATATTCAATTATAGTAAATCCAGATTAAAATAGGATTGAAACATATATCCATTACATAGAGTATCTCTTTTCCTCATCCACATTCAAATGACCAATATAATAAATTTGGATTTTTTATACATGTCTTCCATAATAATATGGATGAACATTGTTTTCATTTTTCAACGGATGGAATAAAAGAAAGGTAAATAATAATTCACATCTATAGGATCATTATTATATCATACATATCACATAAATTCATTAAATATATACTTATTACCATCCAAGTATAATGGAAATGAAAAAATATCACATCCCTTAATGGAGGTGGTAGTCCACACATACGCACAAGCAACATTATCATTTTCGAACAGTTTGGATGGAAAGAATGTAGATGTTATATTATGAATAAATCGGAATAATTATTTCATAAATATCATATATGAACTTTCAAACCATCATCATAACAATCCATGAAATATATAATTTTAAAATAAAGTGTATCACTATGTGGAGATGGTAAGTCATACATATGCACGGGCAATACTTTCACTTCCCATTTGATGGGAAAGAGGGTGGGTAATGGTGAAATCATGATCATAATAAAATTTAAGTATATTTATTATACTTAGGTTATTTTTTATTGAAAAAATACAATGTATTTTTATGGGCTAAATAAGTGTTAAAAAATGAAATTGATCAGTTAAAGAAATTACCTATTAATTAAAAATAACTCCTTTATATATCCTCTTAAGGATCTTAGGGTTTCTCTTTTGGCAAGAAGATAAACTATATAATTTTTATAACTAATTTTATAAGGTATATTTTACGGTATAGTTAATCTAAAAGGTTCAATTTTTTGTTAAGAAGTGAGAGAGGAGGTGACCTTTTATAATTGAGGTGGGGGCCTTTTAGAATTTCTTAAAAGATTAAATTATGATAAATTAATTCTATATCCCAAATTACTCATAATGTATTGGTATAAAAATATAATATAGGATAGTTATTTAATTCCATAATATAATTTTTTATAGGTTTTCATGTCATTTTAAACATTATCTTTTTTATTTACCACTTAATTAACCAATTTTAACCTTTACTACGGTAACATCTTTTTCACCATTATAGTGTTGTAATTTTACATATAAGTCGATATTTGGCTCATAAATTTCAAAGGGATGAAATTTTAGACCATATCCTCTTTGGCCATATGAAATGTTTTTATTATTTTTAAATAATTTAAAAGAATATTATTTTGATAAAATATTATTAATATCCATTTTGACACAATTCATTTAATTTGGATTAAAATACATAAATAAAATGTCATAATGGTCAATTTATCATCATAAAATTAATTTCAAACATTAAATAAATAAAATTATATTACTTTTAATAAATTTAATATCATTTATTTTAAGTCTCTATTATTTAAATAAACACTGTTTCGACATTGTGTACAAATTTAAAGTAATTATTTAACACCTAAAAATTATAAATAAATTACCATAGTGAAAGTAAATTCATTGTTACTATATTTTACATTTATATTCATTCATAACTTAATTTTTCCTATATAGACACATAATTGATATTTAAAACTTAAAGGGTTCCATTTTGTAACTTTATTTGATTTAAATAATATTTTTGTCATTTTCATGTAAAATTTTCCATTAAAGAAATAAAATTCCATGAAAATGTTATAATGGTAAATTTATCATCATAAAATAACAATTAGGGTGAATAATTATAGCCTTATCACTTATTTTTAAACAATATTTACCCAATTGACCATTTACCAAGGTTATAAATTTTACCAAGGTTACTATTCATATTAACAAAAACATAAAAAGGGATGTATTTGTAAATTTTGAACCCGCTAATTATAAATATTTAATATATTTTATAATATTCAATAAATATAAGTGGAAGGAATTAATTTTAAAATAAGTGCGTAAAATGCGACGAAAACTGCATTTTAGAAAAAGGAAAGTTTTTCAGCATAAAATTTGGTTTATTCATATCCCATGCATATAAAAATATTAAATTAACGATGAATAATTTAATAGAATATTTAATATATAATTTTAATTAAATTAATTCTACAATAGTGAATAATTTAATTTATTAATATAAAAATACATTGTGTGCATTAATTTTTTTTAGAAAAACATCACTTTTATTTTCAAATAATTTTTATTTAAATTATAATATTTTTACAACCAATAACCACTTTTAATAAATATATAGATCATATATTTTTCATAATTTATTTATTAGTATTCATACCCTCCAATCCAACTTCTAGAAGATATGTATCACATAATAATATTTTAATAGTATATTATAGTTCGTTTAAACTCAATGTTATGTGTAATGAAAAATATCAATGAAAAAAATTATCTCAAGGGAAATCTATTTAAAAAAATATGGAGGTGTTATGGGTTTGATGTTATTGGGTTGTGATGTTATATTGATTTCACCTTGTGTAACTCTCATTAATTTTGAGGTTTTTGATTTCATATAGATTTAACTCTTTGACACATCGACAAGAGGAATCATATGGATAATATTCAGTACATATGTTTCAAATTTCATATATGATGACTTTGTGTGATTATATTGATGATGAAGGAAAAAAATTATTTAGTTTAATAATCTTGTATAATGCTTTTACATATTATTTTGTAATTAAATCCAATTCTAATGAACCCTTGTGTAGTTCTAATTTTGATCGTAGTTAATATGAGACTGTGGTGTGGTTCACCATGGAAACAACAACGATGATGATGAAATACTTCTCTGTACATGGGGTGTAGTGTACCCTATCAAGTCATTATTAGGTATTAATTTTCTTAATAAATAATCATATAAAATTATCCATTAGATAATTATAGTTAATTAATGTTCCATCTATATCCTATATGACGTTGTCTAAGTAACACCTGGTGGCATTCTGTTCAACCGAACAAGGTGTCTGTGGCCCCTCAATGTGGATATTCTAAGTGAGAATCCGTTATGAAATGTCTATGGAAATTTTCATAGATTTCATTTCATTATTTTTAACCCTTACTGATACTCTTTTCACCTTAGGAATGAAAATCTGGTTTTTAGGGATTCAGTGCCTCATACTACATGGAAGTAACCTGAGGGAGAATACATATGTGTAAAGGGATAGTCAACGTTATTGCATGAAGGCTGGGTTTCATAGATTAAAATTAAATATTCATTTAAATAAGCTTGGTAAGGCTTATATAAATACCTTTATAGTTTCCTTATTTCTTTTGAATATAGGGAACCTTGAGTTCTAAGACTTCAGAAGTGAGGTTTGTGTTAAAGATCAGGATATTTCAAGTATATAACTATGTTAATTTTGAGTGATCCTTGAAAGAAACATTGATAAAATAATTTTATTCATGTGTTTATAGATTGATTATCATGTTTTTGTTGAAAACATGGTAGATCCAAGAATTAAATATTTTTTCATTATTAAAAAGGAGTTCCAAGAAAACTCGGTTTGGTGAAGTTGGCACCTTGTAGAGTATGGAGAGAAAAATAGAAATTTAGTTCATACATGGTGGTCCATGAGTCATTGTAAAAACACTATGTTTGGTTAAATAGTTGTTTTATCTTTAATGATTGGGAATTTATTTATTTGGGAGTTTTCAGGTATTTAGTTACATGTGGAGTCGTTCGAATCAGTAGAAATAGGGTGTTGAGAAAACTGTAGAGAATGATTAAGGTTCTGTTGATGAACCTGAAAGTGATAGTGGTGGTAGGATAATAAATAATTTGATTCAGGTTCACCCATAGAATAAAAAACAATTTATTTTAGTATGAATATTTTTGGACATGGTATCGCAATAGTTGTTGAGTGTAGAGATGCCTCTATGGAGAGAGACAACATCAGAAATGGATCAGGGTACCATTGTGTGGTCAACACACGTTAGTCGTTGGTGGAGGTTTCATGGTTTGATATAGATACTTGTTTGAGGGGAAAAGATCCATCCAGGTCAATGGTTATTAGCCATTCATAGGATACTGGAGGTTATAACTCACACATATATTGCATCATTGAATGATGTGTATAGTGTTCTGTGAAATCTATATATTTTCAGTACATGTTGTCATTCTTTGAAATCAGGTGTGAACAAATGTTCACATTTATTCATTATATTTGGAGATGAAATTATCATAATATCATTGTACCTACTTATTCATTTCAAGATGATGATAAGGATAATCCTTGGTAGGAAGCATCGATATGATTGTAGGTGAAATATTCTCTCATGGGAAGAGTTTTGGTTTTATGTCAGACCGACCAACAAATGGTCATAGGCCTCCATAAGTATAATGTGGGATAATAATGAGGCAATATGGTTCTTTAATTAATTCTTGATGTATAATTTATATATTACACTATAGATATTCCAAATATGTTCATCAAATATGGGTGAAATCAATTCTAACTTATAGTGAATTAGATCAATAGTTTGTTGGTGAATAGTTGGGAGGATTATGGCTATAGCAAGATATTGGTGAATCAAAAGGTTAAATTTGTTCTAACTAAATTCATATTTTGTTATATATTTTGGATCAATTTAAATATTACTCTTAGGTTTAAGGTTTATTTATCAATAGTTCATGGAGTATTGGTTCTTAAGGTTGAGTACCATTATAGAAAGATAGTCCAAAGAGAATATATTGTTATTCCATATAAAACTAAATATTATGGGTTGGAAGCACATCGATCTCATCATATCAGGGATGAATTTTTTTTTAAGGATCATTAAATAACTTTTATGGATGGATGGAATATTTGTGTTTGGTTTGGTTAGTAGATACTCAATGGTTCAGAATAGAACCTAGAATGAGGTTTTGATATCGACTTTTAGCCTATTTTTTTGTATGATTGAGAATGATAGATATAAAACAAAATTCTTTGGGATCGATGTAATATTAATGTGGAATCATTAGACTATCAAAATATTTTTCTTTATGGTTATTTCTATTATGGGGGAACCAAAAGTTTTTTGGGAGGAATCTATTGAAGACAGTACGTATGTTGACTTAAATTGATATGGTAATCATAGTCTCAATGATAGATAACATTTAGAATTTGTAATTTTAGACTATTTTCATGTATGGATCTATGTTTGAAGAGCATTATGGGTGTTCAATAATGAAATAAGTATTGAGTTTATGTTTTTTTATGTATGGGACAAGGATAACTACTTGGGGAGGATGATCGAGGAAGATCGTGAAGTGTGATCCACAATATACCAAAACTTTTCAAGGATGAGAATCACTATAGTGGGAAGATTATAACAAACCATATCATTACAGGTTATGAATTATATAGGTAATTTTAAAATTTCATCTATTGGATGGTTTTATCAGTTAACCGGGTGTGGAAATGATATGCTTCAAAAATAAACATATTTAAGAGGATTTTTAGACTTTGATGGAAGCTTGGCAGGAGACTTAGAGCTCGAGTAATCAGAAGATAAATAACCGTGCATATAGGGATATTATTGTAGCCACCAACTTACTGTTGTGGAGGGGAGTAACTGTAATAACAAGGATGACTCACCATCCATATGGTGATCTTTCACTAGATGGCTGGTGGACCCCAAATGACTAACCGGTGGTGCATGTTGGTTAGTATCTAAATGGGGCCCTTTATAGACTTTTGGCCACTAATCCTCCTTTAGTTTAACATTTCTTTCTTAGTGTTTAGGGTTATTTAGCCATTATCTTATACACTACACTTTTCATTAGTTACACTTGATTCAGGGTGGATCTAGATACAATATTTTTCCAAATCTAGATTATATTCTCCGGTTATCTTCGATCTTAGTACTCTCTTCCTCATGTGATGGAGTATCATGGAATCATTCATCATGGATGACTCATTTTGGTGAGTATTAACCCTCTAAATCTCTTGATGTACCATTCATATCTAAAATATATTTCTCCTTGGTTATCTAAATCAATTAATGATCTTTATATTCATTATGGTTATAGAATTTGATGATAATTCCAAATAATCTTAGTGTAATTTCCCACGGGTGAGGTGGTTTTGTTCGACATGGATAAAGGATGTCCCCTGATGATGAACGAGTATCATTTTTAGGAGTTTAATTGAACTTATGTACCTTGTTTCTCGTTCAATGGTTTTGGATTATTTGAGATAGATCAACCCTCATATCATGGATTAGAATTGGGGAATTTTCATGACATAGAATAGAGAGTGTGCCAAGAGAAGCCCAAACATTATTGGATGATATTGAGATTAAGGTACATCACCTAATGTAATTCTTATAAAGGTTCCAATTTAATTATATAAAATTAAAACTTTTTTTTTTGTCTTGAGATATGGATTTTTTCAGCATGATGTATGATGTGTTTGTTGGACCTTCATGGGTGTTTGTTCATTGTTCTAGTTAAGCGGTGATTCCTGGTGAGTCTTTCAAAAAAAATTACATTCACCATTGGTTTTATGTTTGATTTTAAACATTTAATTTTTTATAATCTATTTATAAATATTAAATTTTATTTATTGGGAATGATTTAAGATCTCATGGTGATTAATGGAGGTCGAATAAACATAGATGGACTCGAAAAAGTAAATGGGGTTTTCTTGGATGGGAGTTGACTCCATTTTGAGGAAGGTGGTCATGTGTGTTATACCCTATATTATTATTCATGGCTTATTTTCATGTGATATAAGGTTTTACACCTTAGTATAATGACCTTTTCCTCATTTTTGTGTTATGAGACTCATGTAATTCATAATTAGCTAATGGAATATAGGTCCTAGATAAGTAAGAGAATCATGCATAGTGTTACTGAACAAAGTGTAAAGGGACATGAAAGACCCTTTCATATTGGAATGATGTTAGTAAATGATGGTAGAGTATCGATCATATATGTGTGGGTTTTTTATCCCATGGAACCCATGTCTGATATTGATCACATGTTTGTGCATACATAACAAATGAAAACTATGCTTAATTCTTACTCACATATGGATTTGTTAGGGTTATGAATATTTCTAAATATGATATGATATTAATTTTTCATAATGTATCTATGTTTATAATGATATATCTTTTTAATTTGGGCATACATAATGATCCATATAGACTATCCCCCCAAGAAGAATGTGTCAAACATTTCTCAACATGTACATGGCATATCCCTCCTAGTAGGATATGACAAAATGTGTTCTTGGGATATCACATTTAGGGGGGATGTTTCTTGTGGTTGAATGAAATCATATCTATCACGATACTAAAGAAGTTATATTCAAGGTTTTTGAAGTTTTGGAAAGTTCACAACAACATGGAATATGGGGGGTTTGTTTATTACTTGTTCATTCATGGTTATATGTTATAATTGAGAAGTTTATACATTGAATATTTACTTCCTATTGATATTATGACATTAAAATAAAATATATTTACCAATTTGGTACTAGAACACTTTGGTCGTGACCTATTGAGTTTTACTCAAACCTTGATCAGGCGGCCATGGAACTTGGGTTCCTGAGCATCCCTCATTTGTTTCATATACAAGATGGATTGAGGACTGAGTTTGATCTTTGAGTGAGATGTCTCACTACAAGTCTAGTGACTTGGAAGAGGTGGGTTGTGTGGATGGGTGTAGATACTATTTATACTTTTATTCATTTTATAGACTTTTTATGTGATCAAACCGGTGGTTGATCAGTGTCCTTCATCCAGTTACGAATCTTGAGTATGTTTTTTTGTATGCACTCATTGTATATGGTTTGTTATTTGAATTTGAGTACTCTAATTGTATATTTTAATATATTTGGTTATTTATATATATTTTTATTGTTATTAAATTTATATTCTCCTTATAATTTCACTTAAGACCCTATTTACTAGTCAATTGCCTCTAGGATACGAGGAGGAGTGCATGCGGTCATGCAACACTATGGTTTAGACTTGGTGATTTGGGTTCAATGTTACATTAGGTAATTTTATGTTAACCAATAAATTAGGGAACCTGAACCTCTTTAATTTAAATCCATTCTAGTATCCATTCATCACCTCATGTCATCACCCTTATAACCCATCTCATAGATAAGGACTCATGGTAGGGATTCATCCATATCTTGACCTCTTCCCAAAGGGGCATGGTAGGTTTCTCTATCTAAGCTATGGGATAAAATCCTCACTCAAGGTAGTCCCATATCCAATGCTTGAACTATACTATTTCACTCATGGTGGGGTTCATCTATCCAATACTACATCATATAAAGACCCCATCTCACTCATGGAATTATGGTTATCCCATCAGATATCATAGAATATCTTAGACCCCATCTAACTTATGGAAGTCCAATTGTTTGATCCCATACCATTTCACCCATACTAGGGAATCCATCTCATTCATAGTAGTACTAACAATGTTATCTCACTCACATAAAGTCAAAAAATAGTCCCAATCCACACCATCTCACTCATGTTTGTCTCATACTTCACCAACGTAGTAAATACTTCCCCCACCATGATAATCTCAATCCCACTATATCACTCATAGTGGAGAAAGGACATTAGATCCATCATCCACAATAAAATCCATAAACATCCATAATAACATGAAATAAATACAAGGTTATATTCCAATAAATGTCTCACTAGATCATATCATCAAGAATTATCCCCCAACTAGCCTCTCACATCATAACAAATCATGTCTCTCCCACTATGGCATCCACTAGGGTCCTCCAAACCCGCCCTAGTCTCTTCTCATCGATACCAACTCTCATTCATCACCACTTAATTACACCATTTTTTTTATTGTAATCCTAACCTTGGAATCAATATACAGGTTCAAATTGATTTCCACCCCCCACATCGGTATCCTACTTTCAAAAAACTTAAGCACTTTTCATGAATTGAACCCGAGTCTCAACTCATGTCTCATAAGTGATATCACTAAACCATCCTCCTGGAGTAAAAAACTATATATCACACACATCCAGTCTTGAGGTACATGTCATAAACATAATATTCATCGATCTCTGATCTACCTTCAGGTGTTTTTCACACATCAGGTGTGAGAGAAAAAAAAAGTCTCAACCATCACTCCAAATCCCAAGCCTTATATTCCCACCTAACTAACCTTATGGTACCAATTTTAAGTTACCAACATCATTTTTCACATATTAAGACCACCTGAGGCCTCCATTAAATACCATATTCATCTCTTTCCCTTAGAGACATATTCTTTAGGTGATCCAAAAAACACTAAATGTTCATAATAGAACTCACCCAACCTCTAGGATGATCATGTTAACCCAACCTATTTTATCTCGGCACTATAAGTCCCTAATTCTCATACATGAACCCATAAAAAGTCATATTTTAGTAAATGAAGAATAAAAAGTCATATTCTATTTTTATTATCCAGACTTCCAATCCATTTAATGGTGTTACCTTCGATAAAAATATTTTCACACCCTCAGTCAAGCTTGTTCATTCCATATCTATGATTCTACTTCCACCTAAGCTTATGTCTTACACAATAAACCATAAATAATTAATTATAAAAATATGTAATTAATTATTTAACTTTAAAATATCTATAATCAATGTAAAACTCACATAGCATAGTTGTTACACCAAAACATTGACCAATCACCCATATAAGGTCCATGACACATCCCTAACACCATCCCAAGAAACATCCATATCACTAACACTGAATAAATCATAAATTCTATAATATTTCATCAAACTCTTAAAAAATTTATGGTATTATCTTTACTTAATTGAAATTGTAGAATATGGAATACATTCATATTCTCAGGATGTCCTCTCACCAGGACACATGAATTCTCCATTAGATTGGGTTGATTTAACCATGTTCTAGTTAAATCATCACCAAAACCCTAACCGAAACCGAACCAAATTAAAAATAGTGGAAATATGGAGAATAATTGAGAATACGGGGTGGATGTTACCATGAATACATGTGGTGAAACCATACCAAATCACACATATCATGATAGGTAGGAGGATATAAAAAGAGGAATCTCCCTCTTCGTTAGTTTGACCAAAAACAATGGGAACCCGGGGGGGTTCATAAAAATAGACCCCATAAAAATTACTATAAGGCTGATTAAAAAATAATACACTCAAGATAATTAATTGAATCAATAGGGGTTTCACACCACGAATCCTCCCTATATATAGCGATGTAACGACCCACAATTTTTGTGTATACGTTTCATTGATTAAAGAATTTGTGAGTAACTTGTATTTCAATAAATACTAAACAAAAAGGAAACCAACATTACCATAATAAAATTATTAAATATTAAAATTATTTAATTAATATTATTTTTTTGGGTATAAATAGAAGTATACACTATATGAAAACTATATAAAAGGTACAATAAGATTGAAGTCTTCTTATGCATGGAGATATTCTTTTTCTAAAAATGCTTTTTACAAAATAACTGTGATTATTTGAAATTTTAATTTTTCTCACCTTTAAAAATATTATTTTGAGAAATAAATTCTAAATTTGGAATCAGTAGTTCCAAATTATATGTATATTTATTTATAGTAATAAGATTACTAAGATTAAAGTCTATTATCTTGATAATGGTGAAAGTGTTATTTTTAAATAATTTTTATTAATTTTTATTTTATTTATTATATAATAAATTTAATTAATATATTTTAAATAATTACTGTAATATTATTTTTAAAACACATATATTTATTTTAACACATTTTTAATTGGTAACTAATGGTAAATAAGATTAACATCACATAATGGTTAAAACACCATTTTCCTTAAAAACTATATATATAATGATTTAATTTAAAAGTTAATGGTAACTTATTTAGAAACAGAATTCTATTATATGAATATTAAATTTAGGGTCTAGTTTTTTTAAATAGTTTTATTTTTTATTTTAAGTAAATCATATATTACTTATTTGAAAACTAGTAACCAATGTAAAAACTTAAATAGTAAAATAAAAAATAACCAGGTTGTGAAAGGATTGAAACATGATGAGAATATGTAAAAAAATAGTTTTGTAGGTTTTCTCAATCATACCCAACACTCCATTTTTTTCAATTATGGAACCTTCAAACCTTGAATCATGTCATTTTATTATTAAAAAATAATGGATGTTCACAAACATTTCCTTTTAATCCTAACCAAAGGTGGAACTTCCATCACATTATATTATACCCATTCCTTTGAATATGTTCTTAAATAGCTCCATTTTTCTCTACCTGTAGTCCTATCTCATTTTCATTATTATCTGGTCACCATAATTTATAATAATCCATTCATTTCCAAGGTGACATTCAAGATAAAGTTCATGGTCCCAAATTAACTATTACTTAATCCTTACATTTCCTTCATATTATTTTCCCACCAAACTTATCCTAAAAATATTTATATAATGAACCGGTTATCATTATTATATTTCATTATTTTTATATTAATTTATTATCCATTATTTCTTCCTTTATATACCCTTATAAAAACAAAATAGCATTAATTGTGTGTTGTGTGAACTACAACCTCTACAAAGGGACATTTTTTTCATCTTGATTTCCATTATTTATCAAAAAAAAAATTAAATTGGATTATAAAAATTTAAAAATACAAATCATATCATTATTATTTTATTTTAATGAGATTATTAAAATTTTGACACTTTATTAACAAGACTCGTCCATCAAATTATAGCATGTTCATGTTTAGGTTGGTCGAACCACCTACTTAAACAATGCTATAAAACTATATCTTGGCTGATTATGGGAAACTAAAAATATAAAGTTATTATAACATATAAGGTAAATAATTATTGGTTTATTTCTCTGGAAATGTTATAATATGTATTTAACTAGTATTAAAATATCATTTTTTATCGCTAAAATTACCAAAATAATCTTACACTGATTTTTTTTAACGAAATATAACCAAAATATATAGAATAAAGATGTATAATATTATAATATAAGGTACTTATTAAATGAAATATAGATTAATAGGGTACCTAATAAGGTATATAATATTCTTAATTTTATTATTAAGAATGTTAGGTGCTTGTATGAAATGATATAGGACCATGTCAAGGGTTTCTTATCTCAAGTTTCACCCCTTGATATATATTTCTTAACATACACCATGTTTTGTTTAGAATGTCGTGTCCAATTTATCATTAATATTTTTTAATCATGATCCAATCATTATTCATGTAATTTAATCTCCCATTTGTATCCAAATCATTTCTAGGTTTTTCGTTTTAAATATTAAAACATCATTAGGGTTTCTTTGTCTCATTTTCAACTTCATGGGGGCATGTTTGATATTTCCAACCATGATTTATTTTAGAGAGTGTATTTAAATCCCTATTACAGTCATGTATGGACTTATATTCCATTTCATTATATTTTAATGTTCATTTCATGATCTTCCTATCAAGATCCGTTGATTCTTATATAAATAATAGAATAATAATTTTATTGACTAAACTTATAATTCATTGGGTCATAGTATTTTCTACTTGAATATACTCATTAATATTTATTTTAACCTACCATTCAAATATTTTAGATCATATCTCTTATTTCTATGTGGGAAAATTAATTTTCATAATCAATAATAACTTCTTTGAAAAAAAAGATTCCAAAAAATAATTATAATGTTTGTATAAATACCTTTCATTATTACTAATGAATCTCCTATTCCATGTCTATGATTATCCTATGAAAAATATTTTATTTAAAATAATAAAAATATAATTTTTCATATTATATTCCGTTATTTCTGTTTAAATATTTCAAAAATGATAATCTTTTATGTTTTTATCAATCTATTTTATTCATTAAAAATCCCTAAAAAGATATATAAATGTATTTCTTTTTATTATTTACCAATCAAGAATAATAGATTTATTTTTTAGTTTATTCTAAATGATTATTTATCTATAAATATTTATAATAAGTTTTTGTTATGTCTTACCTTTCCCTTCTCAAACTATTTTTTTAAAATAATTTACAATTAATCCTTTATAATAGAGTTTTAGAGTTTTTGTGAAAACTTTTTTATTTTCACTTCTATTTTTCTTCAAAGGTTTATACCACCTGAAGAGATGTTTTGATAACCCAATATATGTTGTTATAATATTATTACTTTTGAAAAATGAGATTTTTTTGTATATGATGGTTTCTAATGTTCCTATTAGGTGATGTTTTTGAAATGTTTAAGGAATCCCTTCATTTTATAGGGGTTCTTTGAGATATAACAATTATTGATTTTAGGTGGACACATATGTATGGATGATGAAGTGCAAGAACATATATATCCCTTTCAATTCATTTATTTAATTTTATATCTCATGGTATAGTTATATTTATACATAATTAGTTTTTTCACATATGCATGTGCATAATGATTTTCTCATATTTTCAAGCGTTAACATTATGAGTTCATTCACATAGCTGTGTGCATATTGACTTTAATCACAAAGGATTTACTATAATTATTGGGGTTATATATTTAATTTTTTTATTAAGATATTTTATATTTTAAATATTCTTATAATTTTCAAGACATTCTGTGTTATCATGTTACAACTTATTTTTATAATATTCTTCACTTTTATGTCATACTCTATTGTTTTATGAGTATTAAGAAGTATTTTGAGCCATGTCAAAAATTTTATGATTCTTTTATGATATTTTTATGATTTTATATTTCTATAAAATGTTTTATTATTATCATATATTTTCATCTAATCATATAATAAGATATTTACATTCTCCCTTCGGTTCTCTATTATGTTTATGATCCAACAGATTATGATATATTTTTCCCTTACTAAGAGACAAAGATCACCCCTATCTTATATTTCCATCCCCCATGTTATGAAGATGATTATATCATTTAATATGTATATAAAATTTTCTAGACTAGTGATATTATATAATAATTTTTGTTTGTGTTATAAAATATGATGTTTATATATAAAGTCTTCATGTCAATAAACCTTTCAGTCCTTAGGTTGTGAGACTTTTTGTGAGATGTATTATCTAAAAAATTAAAAAATTAAAATATTTATATTATGTTTAGTTTTGGATATATTTAGTGGGTTTCATTGATAGGGTTTAGTAATATTTTGTATTTTTTAAATAACTTTAGTAAATACCCAAGGGTTAAGTCAATGGGATAATCCTAATTACACGATAACATCCTGGAATTTTGGTAAAGTAGATAATGATTAGTTTTTGTAGAATTTATAACCATGTCAATATAATAAAATTATATTTAGGATATATAATAGATATAATTAGGTTTAATTCCTCTAAAAAGGATGTGTTGGGTATTATCTCAATCGAAACCTGGTGCATGAAAAAGGGTTATAACTGAACATCTAGTTTAAAACTCTCATAGGATATTGTTAATTATCACTCTCTTTATGAAACATTGTGAGGTATTTGAATATATATATGTAAGTGTAACTAATATTAAGTTTCCATGGATATCTTGGAATTATTATAAGATATTTATAATTTAGGATGTGCACATAATTTTGGAGTTATTTTATTTATTCTCATAGTTTCCAATAAGTGAATTTTCTAACATATGTCCCAAAAAAATATTTAATATTGCACAGGTTTTCTAAGAATTTTAATTAACCAACTAAATAAATGGTTAATAAATGATCAATAAAAACACATGGTGGAAAAATTATTTCATTTAAGATATGTAAACATTCTCCAATTTATATTTTTGGTAGGATACTTCTTTTAGAACTAATTCTTCTACCATTGGTTGAATTTGAATAAAAATTGGGTATGGATTGGTTTCCAAACATAAATAACAAATCCACAATGGGGATAATGAAATATCATTTCAAATCCCAAATCATGTTGATATCATGTTTCAATTCAAGGATTATTATGAACTCACAATGGAAGAAAATTAAAAAGTATGGGTAATGATACCAAAAATGAGGGATGATTGACTCAAACGATCATGGAAAACATCAAATTTGATGAAATGTTTATTTTACAGGGGAATTAAGATATTTTTTGATGAACAGACTTGTTTCCCCTAGAGTTCGAGGCTTATTTTTTGAACAAAAAAATACCTAGATCCATTCATATCTTAGTGAGTCTGTATTGAATGTCTCCCAATGAATTGGATGAATTAAAAATTAACTAAAAGTGAATCTTGATAAGGGTTTTATATTCCCTAGTGCTTCATCGTTTATTAACCTGGTCCTCCTTATCTAAAATAAGGATGGATTGATGAACCTTTTCATTTATTATCTTGATATTAATTAAATCATGATCAAGAAAAAGTATCTTATAACCTATATAAATGATCTATTGAATCAAATCAGAGGAACTTTATACTTATCAATGATTGACATTCGATTTGGATATCATTAGTAAAGGGTTCAAAGAGATAATATTTCTATGACTTATCTCCATATGTGTTATGGACAACAAGAATTTATAGTGATTCCATTTATAATTATGAATAATATATCTATGTTCATGGATTAAAATTAATATATTGTTTATATACTACCTTGATCAATTTTTGGTTGTATTTATAGATGATATTGTCATATATTCAAAGAGAATGAAAGAGAATGACGATCTTTTTTAGATTTTTTTAAAGATCAAGATAAATGAGAAACTATAAAAAAACATTTATGAAGTGTGAATTTTTGATACATAATGTATCATTCTTGGTTCATGTAATCATAAGAGAGGGTGTATCAATATATCTATCGACGATGAATGTTTTTGAGAAATGGGCCAGACCAACCACCACAACTAAGATCCTTAATTTTCTTAGGTTATCAATATATTATTGATGCATTGTGGTAAATTTATCATGAATGTAAAATTAAAAAGGATTTTTAACATGGAAGGGTGTAAATTTTCATTAGATAAATGATTTCGAAACAAGTTTCAAGGAAAGGAAAAGGAGGTTGGTCACAACTCATGTACTTAAAATACATTGTATCGGGTAAAGTTTTATCATATGTAGTGATTATTAAAAAAGGTTTCGTGTTTCATCCTTATGTATAATGATATGTTAATTTATTATTCCATGAACTAATTAAATATATATGTGAAAAATTTACCCAATGAATGATTTAGAGCTAGTAGTAGTGTTATTTGCATTAATGATTTGGTGAAATTATTTTAGTGGAGAAAAGTGTGATATTTCCACAGATCAAAATGGAATAAAAATTTATTCACATCAAATGAATTGCATTTTCAACAAATGACATGGTGGGAATTGATAAAAAATTATGAATTATTAGTACATTACCACATGGGGAAGGAAAATATGGTGGTTGATGCTCTATGAAAGAAAATAACATGCTACTCTATCCATAATGGGGATTCAAAAAGTCCTAATAATATGGGATTTTCATATGATGAATCATTAAATAATAATGGGAGGAGAAAATTACTATTTTTCCCAACCAACCACTCTACCTTTCATCCACATGATGATCAAATAATCCTATAAGTATAGTGTAGAACAATCGAAAAATATAGTGAATATTATGGAGTTCAACTTTGATAAAGATGTAGTTATATGGTTTGGATCCTAGATATGTGTCCCATCAATATAAAATTCAATAAGTAACTTTTTAATGTTTAAAATTTCTCATCCTTCTTTACTCATCCAGGAATTAGGAAGATGTATAGAGATCAGAAAGAAGACTTTTAGTGGGATATCATGGTAAGATAAATTGAAAAATATGTAGCTAGATTCTTTTTATTCTAGTAAGTTAAAGTCGAATGATAAAATTGTAAGGTTATGTTTCAACCATTACCCATAAAAATATTTCGATGGGAAAATATCACCATGTATTTCATCATAGTAAAATACATGACATATGAAAGATATAATTTTATTTGGGTTTTATTCAATTTCAATGAAAATTTAGTGGATTTTATTTCTATAAAATAATATATATTTCTTAACCAACTATCTAATTTATACTTAAGGTGTGTGTTAAGTTTTATACTTATTTATCTCTAAAAGGGTTTTCTTGACCCTAAACACACTTTTGTCTTTCTAATGTTCTCATCTGAGTGAATTTTATTTTCATCATTTGAACTTTTATTCCTGTATTTTATGAACTTAATAAAGATATACAATACTATTAAAAGGAATAATGATGATCTTGTTGAGGGATTATAACTATTTTTTATCATGTTGAGATATATTAGAATGAAGATTTTGTTTCAATTAAATGTCTCAGAAGGTTTTTTGGGAGGCCATATATAAAGGTGGATATTTGAAGGTTGCACTAGCTAAATGGGGTATGGAACTGGATAGTCAGCACCATATGGATAGAGGTATTTCTTATAATAATTCTATCATCTAGTTGGTGAAAATTATACAACCTCACAAATCAGTTAGAACGACACCATTTAGCTATTGTCTAGTAGTATCTATCCATTGGGGTATTTTAAAAATAATATTACTCCAAGTATACCATTAGGTGGTCGATGTTAGCTACTGAGTATCTAGTGTAATCAAGATAGAGGATCTGTGGGTGAATTTATAATGATAAAAATTGCATTCATTTTAGTATTCATCTGTTTAAATGGCCTCGAAGGAATTATAAAATATTTGTAGAGATATTGGATCCTATAAATAGGTCTCCTTGGTGGAATTTATGATATACTTCTAGTACACCAGTTAACAACAATACCTCAATTGAAAATCTTATTTCTGATCAATTATTTTCATAATAATGATGAACCTTTAACTATTTCTCTTGAATATCTATGTTATTTCAAGATCCAACTACAATTATTCATCAATATCTAAGGCTCTCTTCTTCAATCATCTCTCTATATCTCTCATATTAATTTTATAAATCTTTATGAGAGATCTTGAAGTGGATTTGTAACAATAGTTCCCCTAGAAAATAATTCTTCTTATAAAATCCTCTTTCAATAGTTCCCCACTACCACAAAAGTGAGTGATAGGTTACTTGGATACTAGAAAATTTCATGTGGGTTATCATAACTATAATCATGAGAGATGAGTTCCTTTATCACACCTTGTTTTCTCTATCTTTATATTTATTCTTTGAATAATTCAAAATCAGTATGAATAATTGTATTAATCTGATAAATCTATTTTATCTATGTATAATCAATAAAATAATATTAAAATAAATTTTTTAATATTTATTAAAAAAATTATTTATCACATCAATATTTTTTTTTTGAATTTACCTTTTTCGTTCTCTTTATTTTTGTTAAATGTAAATTCACCACCCCCCGCCACTACTCTCCAAAAAATAATAAAAATACAAAGAGTACCACTCTCCATTGTTTATGATCCATATCAGAGGTGTACCTCGAGGTTATGGACACGCTATCAAAAAGTATTTGAGACAAAGTTGAGTTTCAACCCTTCTTATCATACTTAGATAGATGGTCAGTCTAAGTGGACCATTAAAACTCTAGAGGATAAATTTATATCTTGAACTGTGGATTTCCAAGTATTTTGGGGTCAACACTTCCCATTGGTAGAGTAATAATATAATAAAAAATTCTATTATATCATTCGAATGACACCATAAGAGTCTCCTTATGGGAATATATGTGGGACTCTAACATGTTGGGATAAACTTGAAGATAATAATTTGATATGTCCTGATCTTTTATAATAAATAATTCAGAAGGTTCAAACTATTTAGTGGAACATAGATGATAAAATTTTTATAAATATAACCATTAAAGTGATCTTGAATTAAAGTTGGTGACAATGTATTCTTTTGAATATATACTAGGAAGTGTGTTTTGATATTTCAAAAGAATGTGATATTGATCCCTAGATACATCAGTCCATTTGAGATCCTAAATAATTTTTGGGTTTTAGCCTATTTCTTAATGCTCCCTAAACACCTCAATCATGAGAACGAAGTGTCCCATGTATCACTTCTTATGAAGTACATATCATATCCATCACATTTAGTAAGATTTAAGGATATAAAATTTAAACATGACCATTCATATGAAGAAAAACCAATGGAAATATTAGATTTAAGAGAAATGGTTTTGTGGAACATGACCACCCATCTAGTTGGAGTTTTATAGCTGAATCGTAAGTTTGTAGAGGCTATAAGGGAACCTAAGGATGTGATGTTGTAACAACCTTTCTTAAAAACGAAGGAAGGGATAATTAATTTTCCAATTTCAATACCTTAAAATTTCAAAATATTGATGTATAATCAAGTCACAGAGGTCAAGGGTGTGTTTTGGGCTCATTTAGACCTCAGAGCTCCAAAATGTGAATAAAAGACTAGGTCGCACAGTTTTTCTGCAACCATGCACCCTGAGAAACATGGATGTGTGGTCGATTACATCTATGTGATAGATCCATTTTTCATGGTTTACACATGGTTAGTCAAACATTTTTCCTAACCATGAGGGGTTCCCTTATTTATAAACAACCATTCATGGTTTTTGCATGATTTGACTAATCGTGAACCTAAACCGTGCACTTTGATATTTTGGATGAAAAGTTGATATTCCCCTCAATTAACTTTTATAACTTATTTCATATGTCTTCTCCTCCCTCTAGCATACATCCAATGTTCTTACTACTCTTTTGATCTCAAAACCCCTCAAGCTAGGCATTGAGCTAGAACTCTCCTCCTATGTCCATGCTTTGATCTGTCATAAGCATTGGATCCATATTGAAAAGATCCCCTAGTCTCTCAACTCATATCAAGGTTTATTTATCCATAAATTATTGTATTTATGTATAGTCTCATTTTCCCATTTTTAGGTAATTGGATTGTTTCTCAGATATCTCACAATCTACTCTAAATCTAAGGCTGATACTGAGCAAGGAGTTATCAACAGTCATGTGCTAGTTGGTCACATTGTTTTCCCTATGAGTTTTGTCATTTCATATTTTTGTTATCATATTGTACGTTCTACTTTATTAAAGAATCTCAATTATATTGATTTATTCATATAAAACAGACCATTTCACCTTGATATACACCTATTGACACTTATTAGGTAGTTAATAGAATGTATGCACCTTATATAGTCACCCCGTGGGTCAGCCAAGTGAAATTGGACAATGAGGCTAATTAGTTAAAATTCCTGGAACTCCCTTGTACCTTTCAGCTTAGTTTTTCACTAAAATTACCATTGAAACATGTTTAATAAATGGATCCAAAAGAAATGTATTGGTGTTTGGTCCTCTTGTAGATATAATTTCCCTAGAAAGAGTATTCCATGTTCCCCATGACAGCTTCCCTTGACATTTGAGCCTTAGAAAATTGAACTATCATGACTTAGTGAATTGAATAGACTGGATTGTATAGGATGGCCTAATATTAATGTTTACCATTCTTTAAATGAATTGTTTTAATAAAATGAAATGGTTTAGTTGTAATTTCATATAAAGGATGATGAAAAAATGCCTTTTTGATTGTTTATTTTTAAATGATTATATTGAATTGCATTTCCTTGAATGAAATTTAATTTGACCAAAGGGACATGTGAGAGGAATTTCCACATGTATTGAATAATATATAAATGTTACCAGGTAATTGATAATTTTTAATTGAAATTAATAGAGGATATTCCTTATGTATTATATTATGAATGATTATGCATCTTATATTATATGGGATATATGAATGAAATGAATTGGAGGTAATGCACAATTCTAGTTATAATTAAAACCCACCTTTAAAGAGTCGGTGTAAGATTTTATGGGGTGTTGATCCAGGAGATAAATCACACTCCTTACATATAGTGTTGATCATGGTGTCTCGCACCAGTGATACTATGTGTGTGATGGGATTCACACCCCATATTCCATGATAGAGTGTTTCTATGGCGGCTCACTCACCATTCTGATTGTTATAGCATGACATCTCTCACTCTTTATGGGATATAGGGCATGTGACCCATTTCATGAGATTTAAGGCTCATTAGACCAGTTATGTATGTCTGAGTTACACCGCAATCCAATCCATCTCTAGTATTCTAGGTATATATCCATTATGTGTCTGCACACACATGGATCATATAGGGGGATGAAATATAGAACTAAACTATATATATATATATATATTATTACTCTATATATATGGTGAAATGATCATACACATAACCCATCCATGATCTGAAGTAAATAAAATCGTCAGGTGTCCTTTAAAACCCATAGTGGGATATTTATTTAATTCTTCACTGCTTTACTAATTATCGTTTACATGTACACTTTTTAGTTGTGAGTACTACTCATATTACACGTAGACACTATTGGTGGAGGCCTACAATGATTTTTATCTCACATCCAACTCAGGATACCTTTTGTACCGAATAATCTTATCAGTCTATATTCACTGATAAGGGAATGGGCCCTACTATAGGTTATTGAATTGCTTATCTAGACAAATCTCAGCAGCAGAGGTTCATACATGGCCCTAGGATTCTTATGGAGTCATTTTTTACCTCTTTTTATTTCTTTACTTTTATATAGTGTGATTGTATATGCATGCTTATTTTTGTATTATCATCATACCATGAATAATATATGGACACTACCTTGGATGATTTTGGTTATTGTATTAAGTTGTAAATTTTATATCCTCTAAAGAATACTTATTCAGTTGTTTGTTTCAATTCCATACCTCCTTTACACCATCACTACCAGTCATTAGCAGCTGTCATACGAGGAGGCGTGCCTGAGGTAATGTGACCCACAATCTTGGGGTTCTCCTTAAGTGGGTCCTGGGTAGGGACATTAAATTTTTTTATTAGAGTGGTTCCCTATTTATTCACTATTTAGAGTCAATATATTAAAGATCAGGAATGCTTGGAACATTGTCATAAACCAAGAGTAGGTATCGAAAAACCATGTTTGGGGTAACTATCATGTTTCCCTAATTATAATTGTTTTTCTTCTTTTATCATTTATTTTTTATATGAATTCATCATTTGGTGAAGCATTAGATTTATAATGTTATTGAAATTTATGTTATTCAAATTATGATCTCCTAACATGGCCTAATGAAATGTGGTTATTTCATTAGACCATGTATCATTGTGAGGCACGCTAGGAGAAATATGCCATACATTTTTTCTTCTCACAATTATTTCTAGTGTGCATTTTTTAATTTCATATTGATTGTGCCTTGATTATGTTGAATTGTGTTGACACTTCATATAGGGATTGGAGAACATAATTTACACATAATGCGTCTTCCATATACTAACAGTGTTCTCCTAAATAAGTAAAATCATACACATTAAGAATTAAATTATGTAACATTGAGCAATGGACCATAAATATCCTGATTTGGAGCTTATTATGGAGTGGGTCAATTGGATTCCATGTTTTGATTCATAAAGAGAATGGTCCCTTATATAACAGAAAATGAAAAACCATATCATTCAACCATTTTAAGTGATTTAAATGTATAAAAATGAACATATTAAAAACTAATATGATTCCCCATTTGAAACAACCATATTGAATTTCAATTCTAAATTCTTAGACCTGAATCCATTCTTTGTAGTGGGTAGTCAGTGTCTCTTGTGTTCTTATGGTCTTGTCACGACCCGTCCTCGGGGCCCGTGCCGTGACTACCCCAAGCCCGCCTTCCATAGGCCAGGGGCTGGCGACTAGCACTAAGGCGTAAATCCCGGTAAAAAGGGAAGGCATTGCCTTTGTAAAGTAAACAAGAACCAAAGAGTAAGCAAGCGGAAAAAGTAAACACCAAGTAAAAAACAGAGTACAACTGTAAGTGTGGAAAGTAAGTGGGTCAGTATACAAACCCAAACTGATAGTAAAGTACAACTCGAAAGGGAAAACATCAACTAAAAAGTAAAAGACGTTATGCCAAGCTGTCCACTGGAAATCCCACCTGAAGGGTGGGTACAGATAGCTCCACTGCTCCTCGGGTCCCGCCGTCCACTCCGAGTACGTTCCGTCCAGTGGTCCACCTCCAGTTATCGTCCTGCTCTGGAAGCCTCAACCACGATCAACGTTGTCCGTAGTCTGCAACCAACACAACGTAGTGCGGGCATAACCCATGCAGGGGTGAGTATAAGCTACTCAGTAGGGACCCTGGGACCCCCGAAGGTCTCCCAAAATCCACAAAGGATAAACCAAAAAGGAAAGATACAATCACTAAGTAACAACCGACATTGCTTAGGTATATTCCCATACATATACCTAAGTCATCAATTCCAAAACGCTCCAACCTCCGAGCCCAAGTACAACCCAGTCCACACAGTAAAGTATACGTATTCCACACAGGAAAGAAAAACGTAATCCACACAGGATAGCACAACACAATCCACATAGGAAATTAATCAGGATTCAGCTCACACATGTATACTTCTTCGAAATACGATAGAGATGATCACTGATCCATCTAAGTCGTCGGACCCACAAAGGATCGATAGGTACTAACCCCTGCAATGACCCACACAGGATCGGTAGGAAACTAACCCCCGCAAAGACCCACACAGGATCTGTAGGTGCTGGGTCACACATAACCGCTGAGCACTGACCCACATAGGATCGGACCCACCCAGGATCGGTAGCACTGATCCACATAGGATCGCTGAGTGTTGTAGTCGTCGCCGTCGAATGCACTGAGGATCTCTGTACAGTCGTCGTCGCAGTCACAGTAGCAGTCGCAGCCAGCACTAGGGTTCCCGCACACAGCAAGCTCGTTCGAGAGGGTCCGCTCCACGAGCCGAGAGACTGATACATCTACTGACACATAGTCCAGATTTGATGTATCCAAAAGTTCCGTATCGTCAATAGGAACTCAACGTCACAGACGACGCGTCAATCGGACACCCGGTCTGAGAGTTATTGGCTTTTTCGTCCTAGGGGCCCGGTTGATTTTTAAGGAAAAACCAACCCGACTGTACTCCACCTGCGTCCAAACCTCGGGCGGAGTAAGCCAAAAGATCCGTCTCACTAAGAGGAAACCAACAAAGTCGACGGAACGTCAATCGGACGTCCGAAACTCAAGATATGAGCATTTCCGCTCCGTGGGCCCGGTTGGTTTTGTGTACGAACCAACCCGGCCGAACTCAAAGTATTCCGAAACCTTGAGTGCGATATACCGAAACTACCGTATCGTTCTAAGGATCGTGTCGCCACTGACAGTGTGTCGATCGGAGGTCCGTAGCCCGAGTTATGGGAAATTGAACACAAACGGTCCGAAAACGGGGGTTTCGGGCCTGGACCGACCCGGCCCGAGACCCCATGGGTCAGCCCGAACCGGGTCGACCTGCCCCAGGTCCGAGTCGGCCCGGTCCGGCGACCCGCGCACTGGGCGCGATGGTCGATGCTCGTCCAAAACGGCCGAGCCGTTTTGTCGGCTCGCACGGGGGGGCGCTGCCCCTCCCGTTTCATGTAACCGTGGCCCCTTAATTGGGGCCGCTTGAAGTCCGGCCGGGGGAATTAATTCCCCCAGCTCCTTCCTATCCAGCTGGCCCGACCTGGTCGGACGGTTCCTCCTCAACGGGACCGGCGATGGCCGATCCCCTTCCAGCTCCGACGCCGGCGGCCTGATCCTGCCGCCGGTCACCTTGCTCCGCCGCGGCCCGGAACCAGCCGCGACCCTTGTTGTCTGGCGCGGTGCGACGGCACCCCGCCCCTCCGTCGCGGCCCCGGTAGCAGCCGCGATATTTTCGGGTGTCTCCGACGCGGCGCGACGGTGTCGCGTCCTTGATCTTCTTTCCACGGCGCGACAGCTCCGCGCATTTGCTTTCGCATGATTCTGTGTGGTGCACCGGCACCACGCCTTTCCGTACCAAACCACAAAGGAACCAACATGAAATAAGGAGAAGGGTCGGCCGTGTTTGTGCGGTCCGGCCCCCTCGCGTTATTCGATAACAATTGGTTTTAATCCATGAAATCGTCAAGGTGTTATTCACGAACAAAATAAATAAATAAAACCCCTACCTCGGTTTCAAGAACGGTGCACGTCAACGAGCTGCGGAAAACGAGAGTCGCGGAGGTCGGGCGTTGCGGAAAAAGAACGTCGACGTCGCGAAGCGAGGATTCGAAGACGTGGATGGAGATTTCGTCGCGGAAAACCATCGTGGAAGAGATGATGTGGAAGAAGAACGTCGTGGAAGAAGACGTCGCGTCGCGGATCGGTGTCGCGGAAGACGGTCTCTGAGGGCTCGACGCTCCACGTCGGAGATCATTCATTCTTCGCGTTCTTCGTCAAAGAACAAGATGTTCCTTATCTTTTTCTCTAAAAAGCTCTCAAACAGCCCAACCCAACCCCAAATAAGTTCTCAACTTATTTTATTAACACAACAAGTCTTTTGAAATTCAATTGTTTGAATTTCAAAAACTTACATGTAACTCACCATATTAATTTCGTAAGTTAAGTAAACTTAAGTTATCAACATTTAATGGGAGTTGAGAGGGGTTAGAGGATATGAAAGGGTGGGATTCATGTGGGCCCTACCACCCTCATAACCTCCCAAGGGAGGTTGGGTGGTTACCCAACTTCCATCAAGAACTAAACACTTAGAAAAAGAAAAAAATTTGTAGAATAATTATAAATCAACTTCCACAATTTTTATCATCCACACTCGTGATAAAGAAACTCCGGAATAGGAGTTCCTAAGAAATTACCGGCACTGCGGTTCCATCGGTTCCCTCGGAATTCGATTCCGGGCACCGGTTTAAAAGTTATAAATTCCCGCTCGTTTGTTCACTGAACGTACCCAAGGTAAACTTCGGATAGAAATTTCGGGCACTCCGGGCCTTGGAATCAAGTGCCGTCTGAAACCACGTTCTTGTAAAATTCCAAAGAAAATTAAGAAAAAAAATTCCTTTGAATTTTATGGGTCTTTACATTACTCCCACCTCAGGGATTTACATCCCCGTAAAGATACATCACAACTAGGGAAACAAATGTGGGTACTGAGCACGCATCTGAGCCTCCTGCTCCCAATTTCTCTCTTGGAGGTTCCCGTGCTGCCATCTGATGCGCACTAGAGGAATCGACCATCCACATAGGACCCACTCCTGTCGATCCTCGATCTCCACCAGGACCTCCGCAATAGTCGCCCCAGCATCAACGTCTAGCTCCCCATGGTCAATGATGTGCGTCGGGTCGTGCACGTATCTCCTCAGCTGAGATACGTGGAAGACGTCGTGCAACCGGTGCAACTGAGGTGGTAGAGCCATGCGATAAGCCACCTCGCCAATCTTGCTGAGGACCTGGAAGGGTCTGATGAAGCACGGAGATAAATTTACGCCTCGGCCAAATCTCCGTATACCACGTCGAGGTGAGGCCCGTAAGAAGACGTGGTCGCCATCTTCGAACTCTAGTGGCCTCCACCTCCTGTCAGCAAAGGACTTCTGCCGGCTATGAGCTGTCCTCATCCGCTCCTGGATGACCTGAACCTTCTCTATCATGGCCTGGACCATCTCCGGTCCCACAAGTGCTAACTCCCCAGGGTATGTCCAGCACAAAGGAGATCTACAAGTTCGGTCATACAACGCCTCGTATGGTGCCATCCCGATGGTGGAGTGGTAGCTGTTGTTGTATGCGAACTCCACCAAGGGTAGGTGGTCCTCCCAGCTGCGACCAAAGTCGAGGACGCATGCACGGAGCATGTCCTCGAGAGTCTGAATGGTCCTCTCCGTCTGACCATCCATCTGAGGGTGAAAGGCTGTGCTTAGACGTAGCTGCATCCCGAATGCCTCCTACAATCCCTTCCATAACCGGTAAGTAAAACGGGTATCTCGATCTGAGATGATAGATGATGGAACACCGTGAAGCCGAACAATATCCTGAACATAAAGACGCCACAAGCTCTCCATTGAGCCCAACTCTCTGATGGGTAAGAAGTGATCCGACTTGGTGAGTCGATCGACAATCACCCAGATGGAGTCGTGACCTCTGGAAGTGCGTGGAAGTCCATTCACGAAGTCCATAGATATCCCATCCCACTTCCACTCCGGAACCTCCAAGGGCTGTACCAAGCCTGCTGGTACCTGGTGCTCAGCCTTCACCTGCTAGCAGGTGAGGCATCGAGAAACGAACTCATCCACAGCCTTCTTCATGCCTGGCCACCAGTGCTGTCGTCTGAGATCCTGGTACATCTTCACCACTCTGGGATGTACTGCTAAGGGAGAAGTGTAAAAATCTATCAGCATTTCCTCCCGTAAAGAAACTGGTACCATGGTACATCCTCTGAAAAGGATGTCGTGATCTACTCCAAAGGAGAAGTCATCAGGTGCATGTCCTGTGGATATCTGTGCACGCCACGTCTCACAGTCAGTGTCCCCATGCTGTGCCTCTCTAACCCGCTGCAGTAGTGGAGGAGTGACTGTGACAGACTGAAGGAAGGCTGATCCATCTCTATCCATGAAGGATATCTACAAAGAGGCTAGCTGCTCTGTCGCCTCCTCAAGTAGCTGAATGCCCGTCCTCTTGCTGAGAGCATCGACTACCACGTTCCCCTTCCCAGGAGTATAGACTATCTCAAATTCATAGTCCTGGAGGAACTCAGGCCATCGCCGCTATCTCAGGTTCAGGTACTTCTGTGAGAAGATGTACCTGAGACTCTGGTGGTCAGAAAATACTGTAAAGCGCTCGCCCATCAAATAGTGTCGTCATGTCTTCAGAGCGAAGACCACTACTGCTAACTCCAGGTCATGGGTAGCGTAGTTCTGCTCATGCGACCTCAACTGACGTGATCCATAGGTGATCACTGCCCGCTCCTTCATCAGGACACATCCGAGTCCAGTCCCTGATGCATCGTAGTAGACTACACACCCTACTCCCACCTCAGGCAACCTCAAGATAGGTGCGCTGGACAATCTATGTCTCAGCTCCTGGAAGCTCTGCTGACATCTATCTGACCACACGGAGGGTTTCCCCTTCTTTTTCAAAGATGAGAGTGGTGCCGCAACTCTGGAGAAGTCTAGCACGAATCTCCTGTAGTATCCAGCTAGTCTCAAGAAACTCCGAACCTCCGTCACGCTCCTGGGTGGCTCCCAAGCTAACACTGCCTCGATCATCGCAGGATCCACTACAAATCCCGCCTCAGAGATGACGTGTCCCAAGAAGTGGACCTCACGTATCCAGAACTGGAACTTCGAGAGCTTACCATAATGCTGGTGATCTTGGAGTGTGTCTAGTACAGCCCGTAAGTGGTAGGCGTGCTCCTACTCAGTCATCGAGTAAATCAAAATATCGTCGATGAAGAACACGACAAATCGATCGAGGTATGGCTGAAAGATCCTGTTCATGAGGGCCATAAACACTTCTGGAGCATTGGTTACGCCGAATGGAATAACCAAGAACTCATAGTGGCCATACTGACATCTAAAGGCCGTCTTCTGCACGTCCTCGTCTCGAACTCTGAGCTGATGATAGCGTGACCTGGGGTCTATCTTCGAGAACCACTGTGCTCCCTTGAGCTGATCAAAGAGGTCATCAATCCTCGGTAGCAGATGCTTGTTTCTCACTGTCACCTGATTCGGGCGACGATAGTCGACACAAAGTCGCAAGCTCCCGTCCGCCTTCTTGGCGATCAATATCGGAGAAGCCCAGGGTGAAACACTGGGTCGGATGAATCCCTTGCCCTGCAAGTCCTCCAAATGTACCTGCAGATCTCGAAGCTCGGTGGGGGCCATCCGATATGATGGAGTCGATATCGGGGTTGTCCCGTGGTACAGGTCAATATAAAAGTCTACCTCTCTGCAAGGTGGTAGCCCTGGAACGTTGTCGGGGAAAACGTCCGCATACTGATCCACCACTGCAGGAAAACCAGGACTTCGCACGCCAACTGCTCCTAGGATGAGGCTATCCAACTGATGAGTGATGGGTTTTCCTCTCCTCTACGGAAGTCCATCCTTTGTTGCGAAGGCTCTCTTCTCACCGGTGAAGGTGAACCTGCTCCCGTCAGTGCGTACACATCGCACCTTGCGCCTAAAACAGTCAATCTGTGCATGGACCGTAGACAACCAATCCATGCCCAAGATGACGTTGTAAGGCCTCGACGCCGCTACAAGAAGATCCCAGTCGAAGCTCTCTCCTTCTAGAGTAAGCTCACACTACCGGAACCAGTGTGTAATCGTCGAGTCTTCTCCCGTAGGAGTCTCTAGCCGCAAGGATCGAGCCAACGGCTCTGTCGGAATCTCCGAGCTCCGAACAAGGGAAGCGGCTATGAAAGAGTGACTCGCTCCTGTGTCTATAATAACTGAAGCATGGGTGGAATAGACACAGATAGTACCTCAAATAATCTCGGGCGCGCCGTGGTCATAGGCCTCCGCTGCCTGGAGCTGTGCCTGTCTCTGCCCGCCAGCTCCCTGTGGTCGGGGTGGACCTCCTAGTGGTGGTGGTGGTAGAGCCTCAAAGCGTCGCCCACCACCCACTGCTCGGCCAGCTCCTCTGCCTCGTCCGCCTCCTCCCTACGGACCGCCACGGTCGACCCTCTGCCTCTGCCTCGGTGGTCCCTCAACCGTCTGCTGCTCCTCAGCACGGTGGGTCGGGTAATCACGAGCCATGTGACCCTGCCCGCCGCACGAGTAGCATTGTCTGCCTCTCGAAAGACTGGTTCTGCGCTGTGTGCCCCGCACTGCTGAGCCAGTTTCCTGAGGTCGTCTGCCTGAGGGTCTGGTCTGCCTGGACCCAAGAGTCATCCGTCGATTGCCTGCTGCAGAAGACTCTGCTACGTACCATCCTGAAGTGGGTCTTGGCGCTAGTGTAGACTCAGCAAGAAAGATCTCGATCAAAAGGGCCCGCTCCAGTACTCCTGTCTGAGTCGGAATGCTGAGGGAGAACAGCGATGCCCTGATCTCGTGTCTCAATCCCTGCTCAAAGGTCCGGGCCCGGAAGAATGGGTCCCGTACCGTGTTGGTCGAGTAGCGTGAGAGATCTGTAAATCTCGCCGAGTACTGGGCGACCGTCATGCTGCCCTGCCGTAGCTGAAGAATCCCCTGAATGCACACCACACAGAGGGTGGATGGGACGAACTTCGAGCGGAAGAGGCTCTCAAACTCCATCCAAAGTAGAGATGCCTCATCGTGCACCTGGAGCATCAAGATCCACCATCTGCCTGCTGCTACGTGCAGTAGGCTCGCTACAAGGATCACCATGAGGTCTGCTGGTGTCCTCACTAACCTGAAAACTCTCACCACTGCCTCCAGCCAGTCCTCGGCTGCCTGGGGGTCCGTCTCCCCACGGAACCTAGGCGGTCACTGGCGCTGGAACTCGTGCAGGGCACTAAGGCGACGTGCATCGTCAGCGGATGGTGCTGGAAGCATCGGTGGCTCGGCGGGTAGAGCTACCGCTAGTGCCACTACTGACAAAGGGCCCTGCACCGAGGCCTCATCGCTCGGTGGGCTGTCGTCACGCTCGACTCTCGGAACCCTAGCTGGCTACCGTCGTGGGGCTATCCTGAAAAGGAAACAGCTGCGCCACGGTCAGAACAGTATACCTGGTGAGCTGACACAAAGTAATCACAAAGAAAACTTGAAACACACACACAATCAATGTTTTCCTGCATTAAGTCAGAAATCAGAAGTCAGGGTCCTGGTGTACGGATACGTCGGCCTCCGCACCAACACTGGACTCCCTGGACTGATAACCACACCCAATACGCTAAATACTATTGCTTCACATATAAAAGATCAGAGTCCCAGGTAGAACTGAACTCCTCTGATACCAATTTGTCACGACCCGTCCTCGGGGCCCGTGTCGTGACTACCCCAAGCCCGCCTTCCATAGGCCAGGGGCTGGAGACTATCACTAAGGCGTAAATCCTGGTAAAAAGGGAAGGCATTGCCTTTGTAAATTAAACAAGCACCACAGAGTAAGCAAGCGGAAAAAGTAAACACCAAGTAAAAACAGAGTACAACTGGAAGTGTGGAAAGTAAGTGGGTCAGTATACAAACCCAAACTAAAAGTAAAGTACAACTCAAAAGGGAAAACAGAAACTGAAAAGTAAAAGCTGCTACGCCAAGCTGCCCACTGGAAATCCCACCTGAAGGGTGGGTACAGATAGCTCCACTGCTCCTCGGGTCCCGTTGTCCGCTCCGAGTACGTCTCGTCCAGTGGTCCACCTCCAGGTACTGTCCTGCTCTGCAAGCCTCAACCACGATCAACGATGTCCGTCGTCTACAACCAACACAATGTAGTGCGGGCATAGCCCGTGCAGGGATGAGTATAAGCTACTCAGTAGGGACCCCGAGACCCCCGAAGTTCTCTCAAAATCTACAAAGGATAAAACACAAAGGAAAGATACAATCACGAAGTAACAACCGACACTGCTTAGGTATATGCCCATACATATACCTAAGTCATCAATTCCAAAACTCTCCAACCTCTGAGCCCAAGTACAACCCAGTCCACACAGGAAAGTATACGTATTCCACACAGGAAAGAAAAACATAATCCACACAGGATAGCACAACACAATCCACATATGAAAGCAATTAGGATTCAACTCACACAGGTATACTTCTTCAAAATACGATAGAGATGATCACTGATCCATCTAAGTCGTCGGACCCACAAAGGATCAATAGGTACTAACCCCCGCAATGACCCACATAGGATCGGTAGGAAACTAACCCCCGCAAAGACCCACACAGGATCGGACCCACATAGGATCTGTAGGCGCTGGCTCACACAGAACCATTGAGCGCTGAACCACATAGGATCGGACCCACACAGGATCGAAAGAACTGATCCACATAGGATCGCTAAGTTTTTTATTCGTCGCCATCGAATCCAATGAGAATCTCTGTACAGTCGTCGTCGCAGTCACAGTAGCAGTCGCAGCAAGCACTAGGGTTCCCGCACACAGCAAGCTCATTCAGGATGGTCCGCTCCACGAGCCGAGAGACTGATACGTCAACTGACACATAGTCTAGATTTGATGTATCCAAAAGTTCCGTATTGTCAACAGGAACTCAACGTCGCAGACGGCGCGTCAATCGGACGCCCGGTCTGAGAGTTATTGGCTTTTTCGTCCCAGGGGCCCGGTAGGTTTTTAAGGAAAAACCAACCCGACCGTACTCCACCTGCATCCAAACCACGGGCGGATTAAGCCAAAAGATCTGCCTCACTAAGAGGAAACCAACAAAGTCAACGACACGTCAATTGGACGTCCGTAGATCAAGATATGAGCGTTTCCGCTCCGTGGGCCCGGTTGGTTTTGTGTACGAACCAACCCGGCAGAACTCAAAGTATTCCGAAACCTTAAGTGCGATATACCAAAACGTTCGTCTCGTTCTAAGGATTGTGTCGCCGCTGACGGCGCATCGCTCGGAGGTCCGTAGCCTGAGTTATGGGAAATTGAACCCAAACGGTCAGAAAACGGGGGTTTCGGGCCCGGACCGACCCGGTCCGAGACCCCATGGGTCGGCCCAAACTGGGTCTACCCGCTCCGGGTCTGGGTCGGCTGGGCGCGGCCCGGCCCGGCGCGGCCCGGCCCGGTCCGGCGACCCACGCGCTGGGCGCGCTGGTCGGTGCTCGGCCAAAACGGCCGAGCCGTTTTGTCGGCTCGCACGGGGGGGGCTTTACCCCTCCCCTTTCATGTAACCGCGGACCCTTAATTGGGGCCGCTTGAAGTCCGGCCGGTGGAATTAATTCCCCCGGCTCCTTCCTGTCCGGCCGGCCCGACCTGGCCGACCGGTTCCTCCTCAACGGGACCAATGATGGTCGGTCCTCTTCCAGCTCCGACGCCGGCGGCCCAGTCCGGCCGCCGGTAACCTTGCTCCGCCGCGGCCCGGAACCGGTCGCGGCCCTTGTCGTCCGGCGTGATGCGACGACACCGCGCCCCTCCTCCACGGCCCTGGTACCGGCCGCGGTATTTTTGGGTGTCTCCGACACGGCGTGACAGCATCGCATCCTTGATCTTCTTTCCACGGTGCGGCGCGACGGCGTCGCGCATTTCCTTTCCCATGATTCCGCGTGGTGCGCTGGCACCACGCCTTTCCGTACCAAACCACAAATAAACCAACATGAAATAAAGAGGAGGGTCAATCGTGTTTGTGCGGTCTGGCCCCCTTGCGTTATTCGATAAAAATTGGTTTTAATCCACGAATATCGTCAAGTTGGTATTCACGAACAAAATAAATAAATAAAACCCCTACCTCAGTTTCGAGAACGGTGCACGTCAACGAGCTGCGGAAAACGAGCATCGAGGAGGTCGGGCGTCGCGGAAAAAGAACATCGACGTCACAAAGAGAGTATTCGAAGACGTGGACGGAGATTTCGTCGTGGAAAATCATCGCAGAAGAGACAACGCGGAAGAAGAACATCGTGGAAGAAGACATCGCGTCGCGGATCGGTGTCGCGGAAGACGGTCTCCGAGGGCTTGGCGCTCCACGTCAGAGATCGTTCGTTCTTCGCGTTCATCATCAAAGAACAAGATGTTCCTTAGCTTTTTCTTCAAAAATCTCTCAAAAAACCCAACCCAACCCCAAATAAGTTCTCAACTTATTTTATTAACACAACAAGGCTTTTGAAATTCAATTGTTTGAATTTCAAAAACTTACATGTAACTCACCATATTAATTTCATAAGTTAAGTAAACTTAAGTTATCAACATTTAATGGGAGTTGAGATGGGTTAGAGGATATGAAGGGTTGGGGTTTGTGTGGTCCCCACCACCCTCATAACCTCCACAGGGAGGTTGGGTGGTTACCCAACTTCCATCAAGAACTAAACACTTAGAAAAAGATAAAAATTTGTAGAATAATTATAAATCAACTTCCACAATTTTTATCATCCACACTCGTGATAACGCAACTCCGGAACAGGAGTTCCTAATCAATTACCGGCGCTGCGGTTCCATCGGTGCCCTCGGAATTCGATTCCGGGAACTGGTTCAAAAGTTAGAAATTCCCACTCTTTCATTCACTGAACGTACCCGAGCTAAACTTCGGATTGAAATTCCGGGCACTCCGGGCCTCGGAATCAAGTTCCGTATGAAACCGCGTTCTTGTAAAATTAAAAACAAAATTAAGAAAAAAAAATCCCTTGAATTTTAAGGGTCTTTACAGGTCTGTTCAAAAATCTATACCTAAATTTTGAAGAAGGAAAAGAGGTGTGGTTAATTCAATATGATGGATTTTCAATTATCCTCTTTCCTTACATGAAATCTTCTTAGTTGCTTAAATATTTTCTATGGTGTGTGTTTTTGCTTTGTAGTGTCATATCTCCATGATGTTCTCCAATCGTGTGACCTGAAGTCGGCGATGATCATCTTCCTGAGGTGGTGTTACATGGGCCTCCAGTTATTCCTCTTGTACAACCACATATGGACCCTCTTCTATTTTCTGATATGGGCACTGACACCCAATTTATATAGGGTTTTATAAGTATGCTTCAGTAAATGAAATATGTAGTTTGAATTGCCCCGATCATGGTGAGTGGACTCTCGAGTTTCAATAGCAGCATCCTCCCATCTTTTCGAGGGATGGTGGACCAAATAATGAGGAGTCTTGGATCAATAATGTATTTTCTATTTTCAATTATATAGAGACACCTCCCGAGTGGAGGGTCAAGTTGGATGTGTATATTAAATGTGGCTCCACCAAGAGGTGTTGGGATGTTATCACCCAAAAATATTGGCATTGTGATATGGTATGTTCTTACTTCTAGAGAGTATTCTACAACTATTTCTATCCCAATACTCTACGAGCTGACAGAGCTAGAGAATTCATGAACATGTAGTAGGGGAGTATATCAGTTATGGAATACTCTACTTGTTTCATAGATTTGTGTAGATTCCCTCCCACTATATGTAATACCCCAAGCTTCCACAATACGTTTCCCTTTGAATAATGCAATAACTTACATTGTACGCAACTTCAAGATTCTAGCACACTGCGACCAATCAAATTAGCCGTTATAGTAATACCCACTTTTCCAAATTTTATAAATTTTAGTTTTCAAAATGTACTTCATTTTTAAATTCATAATATTGCAATTAGATTAGGATGAATTTTTGGTATTTTTATGAAAACATTCAATTTTTTATGAATAGTGAAAAAAACTGTGTTGTTGGTCAAAACTGACTTTTTATTTAAGTAATTATATGTTTTATTTAAATTTATTTTAGGTAAAAATATATAGATAATACCTATATGAGTTCAATGTAATTCATTGGTGTCATTTTATAATAAGTTTATATATATAAAAATTTTATTGAACTTTTTACCGTCTTTTACCCATCTCCTTGGAGAATTTGCAAACTTGAATAAAACATAATTTTACTACTTCTATGAGTTGAATTTGAAAAATCTGAGAGACACAATTAATATCAGTAAGTAAAATTTGGTTCAATAAGATGAAAATATTTTTTGGTGAATAGTAAGTTTTGTCTTTTATTTACCACGATTAAAAGTAAATGTGGTAATTAAGGGTAAAAATGATATTAAAATTACCCTGACACATGTCCTAATTATATTTGATATGTATAATTCGACCGAAACACCCTTAGGAATAAAATATGACCCCCTTTGGTCCACTTGGATTAGATTGGGAAATTTATTATTATTTTATTTAAAGAAGAGTTAAAAGAGTTAAATTCAATGTTTAATAACTAAACCATTTTTAATATATGGTTACACACAATATAAATTTGACTATAAATATTCATTAGAAAGATAAAAATATTTATACATAATGGTTGTTTATTTATAATTTTTAGACCATAAATAATTTAAATTATTTATGACACAATGATGATGTAGTAATTACCTTATTAATGAAATATTAAAATAATTGATATTATAAAAATCTAAAAAAATGTAAATTGAGACTTCTGACGAATGCCACTAATTTTCTAGGTTAAAATTACTAGTTATAGTTTTTTAATTATATTTTATTTTAAGTGATAAAGTATTAATGGCTTTCAAAAAAATAAAATACTAAATAGTGTAAATTGACATAATTGTGTTTTTAAAACAAATACTATTTTATTAATTGATATAATATTCATAAAAATATAAATTTCGGCCAAAAGGCTTAGATAACATTATATATATTAATAATTAACCACTATGGGATCTTTTTGGAGTTTATAGTATGTTTACTAACCATATAATATAAAAATAAAAAGATACATGGTAAATGTCAAACTATTTAACTAAGAGTTAAATCTAAAAGATAATATTAACATGGTGTCCTAAACCGATATAAAACATATTGTTTGAAAGGTTTTATACCCATACCCAACTTATCCTCTAAATAAATCATTTTGGAGCCATTAGAAACCAAAAATTATTTTATTATAAAATACTATTTCCTGCTTTTCCTAAAGTGACCCTCACCTCTCTTATAAAAGGGAACTTCTCCTTCTCTCAAAATCGCCCCTCCAAATCCATTTGGCTTGGAAAACCCATAACCAAATATCCTTATAACTTCCCTCACATCAACCTAGAGTCCTTTTATTTATTATAAATCCAACCTGTGGATACCGTTCGATCAACTCCAAAGGAAACACCCGAAGAAGAGGTAATAATTTCACCACTCTCTTTCAAGTTTTTTCTTCTCCCAATTCCTCTTTTTTGTTTTTTTCATACCAAAATAATAAATCCCGAACCATATAAATACTTTGATGTTATTATAATTTTTGTACAACCATATTCGTTATTCTATCCATCCTATAAATGACAAAGTCACCATACGTGTGTACGTACAGCTTGCTGTCTCCATGTCGTGGTGTAGTTTGTTATTCAAACACTTCATTGTTTGGATGGGTATAATAATTAGTATAAATAATGTAAATAATAAATATAACATGTTAATTATTATGTATATATGATATATCATCCAATTACATATGATTTCTCCATCAATATAATGATATTGTTGTTCATGCGTACATACAGATTATAGTCTCCACGAATACGATGAGATTCATTTCCCCATCATAACTATTCAAGTATAATTGTCTTTTGATGGATAAAAATAATGTTTATGTACATAATATCATTATTTATATGAATCAAATACATCCTATCCATAACAAACATGGCTTACGTAACCAAGCATATAAAGGAAAACGAATTAGTTAACACATGAAACGATGATACTACTGAAATATTATTAACAAAGAAATATTAGAGGATCATATATGACATGATATTTATGTATATAATTATTTTATAATTTAATAACAATTATTTAACTATTATACAGGAGGTTAACGTACACTCAACCAAGGAAAAGTACAAGCTAATGGTTAATTTCATAATATCTTTATTATTCGAGGTTATTTTTACATAAGTATCTACTGGGACATATTTATCATCCATATCCATGTTTTCTTAAAAATGTATTTAATTTTTTTTATAATTTACTACACTATGGGTTAAATTCATTTATACCCTTATTTGACCATATATGTTTTGAAATGAATCTTTCCATCATTTTCTAAACAAGGTACTTTATAACCTTTTCGAAAAAATTAAGGTAAGAATGTTTTTTAACTTATACGAAAGGTGAAAATATTTTTCCACTATTATAACATCATCGAATCTTCCCTTACAAGATTATTAGAGTATTTTCAAAATAAATGTTTTCTTTTATAATTATGTGACTTTTAATTGATTTCAAAATAGATAGAGGTATTTATTTCAAATAGTTTTATTTTAAACTATTTTAACATATTTTGATGGATTTTAAACTTGTTTGAAGTTGATTTATTATGATACAAATATTCCATATTATATTGAAGGTTTTCTGATATGTTTGACTATTGACGTGGTATTTTTACACCAATCATGGTTTATGTATAAAGTATTGAGATTTTGTATTCTAGTTTTAATACGAATGGTTATATTATGTTTAAAACTTTTCATATGAGGAATGCATTGGACCTAGTAAGTTATAGTTGGAGCCTGCTATAGCTTCTCGAAGCATCAGTAGGTCCCATGAGACAAACTAGTGTCTTGTCATAGGGCCTTGAGAAAATTTTATTTGTAGTCTTGGAACAAGGCTTTGACTATGTGGTTATGAAGTCTGGAATTATGTATTCCATCATTATGAAATTGGCTATTGATATTGCATGTTATTATTTGACTAGTAGAATATCCATGTGAATAAGTAAATGAAATTATTTGATTTAAATTGGACCTATTATATAGAAGTTTATGTTTAAAAATATTATTTTTTAATCTTATACATTGCCTTAATTGTTTATGCTTATTTATGAATGTATCTAATATAATGTAATTCTTACTAAGCATCTCATCTCACCCCTTTCTATGTTTTATTTTTCCAAGGATGTGAAGAAATATTCAATGGTTGACCTGCATGGATAGGCTAAGGATATAAGTGATTTCAATGGGGATAAAATGTTGTTGATGTTTTTATTTCATGATGTAATGTAAAACTTATGAATATATCTAGTTCTTCCATGGCTACTTAATTGATCGATCTTTTGGGATTTGATCCCTTATGTTCATTCCAATGTTATTTAATAATGCATAAACTCTAGTTAACCGGTTTCAGAGTGTTACAGTTTATATCAGAGAAAGTTTAGTACAAACCTTGGAAACAATATTTAGAAAAACTCTGATTAGAGAACATTACCCTAAGATAGACTTTGAGGATTAGTATAGAAGAACATCATATAATTTTGGTACTATAGAGATTTTGTGATTTTTCCAAGAAATACACCCCTGTCTAGATACGAGTAGGTAGAGGCAGCTCTGGCACAGATGTACCTAGTGGTAAAACCTAAAAACACTGATTTGACGTAGACTTGAACAGGAACTGGTGCATGACTACGGGCCTTGTTGCACTCTTGGTTACGACACTCCCAAGGGATATTCTTAGGAGAATTCTCATTTTTTTACAAACCATTATGAAGGATTTATGAGTATATACCTCCTCAAAGAAAACATTTTTATGATTATGGATTATATCCATAAACTATTCAATTTATGCTAAGTGTTTTACAAGTTTGAAATTATGTATTGTAATTCATAAACTAATATATTGTATGTCATTGTTTAGTTTAGTGCCTAATGGAAGGAATTGAAACCATATCAATTCACATAATCCATGTAGGGATTTCCCTCTTAATCAATATTATTATAGTAGAGCTGGTGATGCAACTGGTGCTGAACAAATTTTCACCATACTGGGACAACTCACTCAGGTTATGAATAATAAACTTACTCGTATGGATCACCCTGATCCACAATGCGATGGATCAATGATAGACCACTTCATGAGAAAACGACCACCCAAATTCAATGGGATTACAAATCCATTAGTAGCTGAAAAATGGATAAGTTCCTTAGAGAAAATATTTCATGATTTGGGGAGTAGAAAAATGGAAAAAGTTATCATGGCAGTTTATCACCTCACGAATGATGTAGATCAATGGTGGTGATTGATTCAAAACAAAAAGGGAGATGAATAAGTATCAAACATGTAATGAAGGTAGTTTAAAGAGATTTTCTTAGAAGAATACTTTCATCATCACCATCGAGTGGATATGAAAAGACAATTTCTAAGTCTGAGGAAAAAGGGGGATGAGAATGTCACAAAGTATGAGGATAACTTTAAAAGGTTATCAAGGCATGTTTCATATTATATAAATAACCCAAGAAGTAAGATTGATTGTTTCTTTGATGGGTTAAAACCATTTCTCCATCAAGCATTAGTCTCGCAATCCTTCTCATTTAATGAAGATATTGTCTTATGTGCTATCAAGAAAGAAAAGGAATTCTCTAAGTCTTATGACTTTAAAGAAAAGAAATAGAAGAAGAGATCTAATGAACACTCAGGGAAAATAAATAAAGAAACCTGGAAGAAGGGAAGATTTTAATTTCCACCCTATGATAATTGTAGGAGAAAGCAATCTGATGTATGTCTAAAAGGAAAATGGGTGTGCTACAAATGTGGACAGAAAGGACATCTTGTTTGTGATTGTAAGGGGAATAAAGAGGCTACCAATGTTTAATGCTACAATTTCAGGGAGATGAGACATTATGAAAATGAATTTCCTAATTTTCAAATAAACTTACCTCAAAAAAGGCCAAGGGAGAAATTCCAAGCTTATGTGATCACTACTGTTGATGTTGAAGCTCCGAAATATGTGGTGGCAGATAATTTAATGGTTTCCTCAAGTTTATCCAAGGCTTTATTGGATTTTGGATCATCACATTATTTCAAATGTTCCCAGTTTACTAAGAAAAATATATTCTTCCAATTTTTTTTAACATGGGAGTTTTTAGTCAAAACTCCTAAGGGAAGTATCATTGCAACAAATTTTTGTGAATCAGTCCCCATTAAGGTATATTAATGATATTTTTCTACTGATCTAATAGTCATACCCATGATTGAATTTTATATAATCCTTGGTATGGATTGGCTTTTGGACCATGATGAAGAAAATTATTATAAGAAGAAGGAGGTTATAATTCTCGATGATGATAAAGAGTACCTTATCATTAGAGTAGAAACGTCACCATATGATTCTTATCTAGATCAACCCCTAGTTTCTCTACTAAATTCAATTATTGGGTAGGATGAGAATGAAATAATTATGGGAAAGGAAAATAATGTTCGAATAGAGGATGTACTAATTGTGAAATATTATTTTGATGTGTTTCCAGAAGATTTACCATGACATCCTCCAGAACAATAAATTGAGTTTTCCATTGATTTAATTCATGGTTCAAGGCCCATATCGAAGACCCCTTATAGAATGACCACTGTGGAATCAGTGGAACCAAAGAAAAAACTAGAGGAATTGAGTAATAAGGGATTTATTAGCCCTGATGTTTCTCCAAGGGGAGCCCATGTCATTTTTGTTAATAAGAAAGATCGATCTATGATGTTGTGCACTAACTATAGGGAGATCAATGCTATAATAATAAAGAAAAAGTATCCCCTACCCCATATTTATGATTTATTTGAACAAATTCATATATCTCAATATTTTTCAAATATTGACCTTCGATTTGGATATCATCAGTTGTGTGTGAAGAAGGAATACATTCTAAAAACAACATTCTAAACCAGGTACAGGCATTATGAGTTTACAGTAATGCCTTTTGGATTGATTAATGCACCCTATGTCTTCATGGATCTAATGAATAGAGTTTTCAAGTAATATAATGATTACTTTGTAGTGGTATTTATTGATGATATCTCGGTATACTCTAAAATCTATGAATATCATGAAAATCAGTTGCGCATTATTATAAAAAATCTTATAAGAAATGAATTATATGTGAAGTTTAGCAAGGGTGAATTCTGGATTTAGAAGATATCTTTTTATGGCCATATTGTCTCCAATGATAGAATATATGTTGATCCTTCAATGAACAAGGCAATCCAAGAATGGCCAGCACCGATGAGTATAACTGAGGTACACAGTTTTATTGGTTTAGCAGGTTATTATTCACGTTTCATCCAGAATTTTTCCCAGTTGACTAACCCATTAATCAAGATCACACGTAAAGGGGTTAATTTTTTTTGGATAAAACAGTGTGAATAAGGTTTTTAAGAACTGAAGAGAAGATTAGTCAACGCTTCTATCTTGACTCTACCATCAGGGAAAGATGGGTTTGTTATTTATGGTGATGCTTCAAAGAAAAGACTTGGTTTTGTCCTTATGCAGAATGATAGAGTTATTTCTTATGCATCATGATAGCAAAAAATTCATGAGAAAAACTATCCTACTCATGATCTTCAGTTAGAAGTTGTAATCTTTGCTCTGAAAATATGGAGACACTATCTCTATGGTGAAAATGTGATATTTATACTAATCACAAGTGTTTGAAGTGTATTTTCTCACAGAAAGAACACAACATAAGGAAAAGATGATGGCTTGAACTACTCAAGGATTATGATTTTAGTATACACTACCACCTGGGGAAGGAAAATAAGGTGTAATATGCTTTGAGTAAAAATGATCATGGAGTTTTGAACATGATGAGAGTTTAAAGAAATAATATTTTCATGGATCTAGTAAAGATGGAAATGGGAATAACCGTGGAACGTGAAATATCAATACTTTTTCAAATGTTTTCCAAACCATCTTTACTAAAAAGTTTATAGAGTTCTCAGACTGATGATGAGGAGTTTCAAAAGAAGATTAAAGCTGTAAATGATGGGAGATTGAGTGACTTCGTATATGAGGATTAAATTTTGAAATTTGTGAATAGACTTTGTGTTCCCAATATACCTGATCTAAAAAGGGAATTGTTGGATGATTCTCATAGCTCCAATTTCTCTATACACCTAGGGAGCACCAAGATGTATAGTGATTTGAAGGAACATTTTTGGTGGGACAACATGAAGAGAGAGATTGCTGATTTTGTGTCAAGATGAATGGTTTTTCAACAAGTGAAAGCTAGAAAGCAATAACCTGGAGGAGTCATGCAACCTCTTCCTATACCTGATAGGAAATGGGATGATATTACGATGGACTTTCTCATAGGGCTACCAAAGACTCCTAGAAGGAATGATGCAATATGGGTCACTGTTGATCGTCTTACCATGTCAACACATTTTATTTCTATAAGAGAAGATTTACCACTTGAACGTTTAGAAAGACTGTATATTAATGAAGTTTTAAGACTTCATGGAGTACCCCTATCGATTGTTTCGGATTTTGATCCCCATTTTACATCAAGATTCTAGAAAATTCTTCAGAAATCCCTTGATACTGGAATTTTTTTAGCACTATCTACCACCCTCAAATTGATGGACAATAATAAAAGACTATTACAACCATAGAAGACATGTTGAGATCTTTCTCACATGACTTTCAAGGTATGTGGGATTAATATTTATCTCTGGTAGAATTTTACAATAACAATTGCTTCCATTAAAGTATTCATATGGCACCATATGAAGCGTTATATGGAAAGATATGTCGCACACAAACCTTTTGGGATGATGTTGGTGAAAGAAAAATGTTAGGCCCAAAAATTGTTGAGGAAACAATGGAAAAAGTGAAGATTATTCAAACCCACATTAAAGTAGCCCAATATAGGAAAAATAGCTATGTCGATAACCGAATGAAGGATTTGGAATTTCAAGTATAAGACCATGTTTTCTTGAAGGTATCTCCATGGAAGGGTGTTATAAATTTCGGTAAAAAGGGTAAATTGAGTCCTTGGTACATCGGACCTTTCAAAATTCTAGAACGAATTGGAGTTGTAGCTTATCATTTGGAAATGCCTCCAAGTCTCTCCAAAGTTCATGATTGTTCCACACATCACTATTGAGAAAATACATGCCCGACCCAACACATGTACTCACCTATGATGAAATTAAACTAGAACTGATCTGTATTATTGTGAAGATCCTGGAAAAATTCTTGACACAAGGGAACAATTGCTAAGAAACCCGACAACTCTCCTAGTAAAAGTTCTATGGGGAAATCATAAGATGGAAGAGGCAAAGTGGGAACCAGAGGAACTTATGATGAAGAACCACCTGAATATTTTTGTGCGTTAGTATTCTAGAAATTTATAGGATGAAATTATTTAAAGGAGGAAATAATGTAACACCTCAAGATTTCACATTACGTTTCCCTTTGAATAATGAAATAGCTTGCATTGTACACAACTTCAAGATTCTAACACACCGCGACCAATAAAACTAACCATTATAGTAATACCCCATTTTTGAAATTTTATAAATTTTATTTTTAAAAATTGACTTCATTTTTTAATTTTTAATATTGAAATTATCATAAGATGAATTTTTGGTATTTTTCTGAAAACATTCAATTTTTGATGAATAGTGAAAAACAATGCGTTATTTGTTAAAACCAAATTTTTATTTAAATAATTATTTATTTTATTTAAATTTATTTTAGGTAAAAATATATACATCATACCTATATAAGTTCAATGTAATTCATTAGAGTCATTTTATAATAAGTTTGGATATATAAAAAGTTTATTGAACTTGTTACCGTCTTTTAACCATCTCCTATGAGCATTTTCAAATTTTCATAAAACTTAATTTTACCACTTATGTGACTTGAATTTCAAAAATATTAGGGACACGGTTAATTTAATTAAGTAAAATGTGGTTCAATAAGATGAAAATAATTTTTGGTGAAAAATAACTTTTGACTCTTATTAACCACGGTTAAAAGTAAATAGGGTAATTAAGGGTAAAAATGATATCTTAATTACCCTAAAACATGTCATAATTCTATTGGATAAGTAAAATTCGTCCAAAAAAACCTTATATATAAAATATGACACCCTTTGGTCCACTAGGTTGAGATTAAGACATTTATTGTTATTTTATTTAAAGAAGAGTTAAAAGAGTTAAATTCAAAGTTTAATAACTAAACCATTTTTAATATAGGGTTACACGCAATATAATTTAGACTATAAATATTCATTAGAAAGCTAAAACTATTTACTACATAATGGTATTTAATTTATAATTTTTATATATTAAATAATATAATTTATTTATGACACAATGATGATGCAGTAATTACCTTATTAATGAAATATTAAAATAATTGATATTATAAAAATACAAATAAATGTAAATTGAAATTTTTGATGAATTAAACTAATTTTATATGTTAATATGACTCTTTAGGGTTTTTTAAATAAATTTTATTCGGAGTGATAATGTTTTAATGGCTTTCAAAAAAATCAAATACCAAATCATATCAAAATTGACATAATTGAGTTTTTAAAACAAATACTATATTATTAATTGATATAATATTTTTAAAAATATAATGTTCGGAAAAAATACTTAGATAAGGTTATATATATTAATAATGAAACACTTTGGGTTCTCTTGGTAGTTTATAGTATGTTCGTTAACCATATAATATAAAAATACAAAGATACATGGTAGATGTCAAACTATTTAACTAAGAGTTAAATCTAAAAATAATATTAACATGGTGACCTAAACCTATCTAAAACCTATTGGTTGAAATATTTTCTACCAATACCCACATTATCCTCTAAATAAATTATTTTTGAGCCATTAGAAACCGAAATTTATTTTATTATAAAATAATATTTCAAGCTTTTCCTAAAGTGACCCTCACCTCTCTTATAAAAGGGAACTTCCCCTTCTCTCAAAATCACACCTCAAAAGCCATTTTTCTCGGCCAAACAATGCCCAAATATCCTACAAACTTCTCTAACATCAACCTAGAGTACATTAATTGATCATAAATCAAACCTATGTATCCCTTTTGATCAACTCAAAAGGAAACACCCGAAGAAGAGGTAATAATTTCACCACCCTCTTTCAAGTTCTTTTCTTCTTACACTTCCTATTTCTTTGTTGTATTCATACCAAAATAATAAATACAGTACCTTATACATAATATGATTTTATTATAAATATGGTATAACCATATTCATTATTTTATCGATCCTATGAATGAAAAAGTCACCATACGTGCGTACGTACGACTTACTATCTACACATCATGGTGTAGTTTGTTATTCAAACACTTCATTATTGGGATGGGTATAATAAGGAGTATAAATAATGTAAATAATAAATATAATATGTTAATGATTATGTATATATGATATAACATCCAATTACATACGATTTCACCATTAATATAATGATATTGTCGCTCGTGTGTACGTTCAGATTACCGTCTCCATGAACGCGATTAGATTCATTTCCCCATCATAACCATTCAAGAATAATTTTTATTTGATAGATAAAAATAATTTTTATGAAAATAATATCGTTTTTATATGAATAAAATACATCCTATCCATGAAAAATATGTCTTACGTAAACAATTATATAAAGGAAAAAGAACCAGTTAGCACCCGAAACAATGATACTACTGAAATATTATTAACAAAGAAATATTAGAGGATCATATATGATATCATGTTTATGTATATAGTTATTTTATAATTTAATAACAATTATTTAACTATTATACAAGAGGTTAACATACACTTGACCAAGTAAAAGTTCAAGTTCAGGGTTAATTTCTCAATCTCTTTATTATCCGTGGATGTTTTTACGTAAGTATCTACTGAGAACTCTTTATCATCCACATCCATGTTTTCTTAAAAATGTATTTCAAGGAATTTTTACAATTTACTAGAGTATGGGTTGAAGTAATTTATAACCTTATTTGACCTTATATTTATTTAAAGGAATCTTTTCATCATTTTCTAAACAAGGTATTTTATGACCTTTTCAACAAAATTAAGGTAAGAATGTTTTTTAACTTATACATGGAAGGTGCGGCTATTTTTTCACCGTTATAACATCATTGAAGATTCCCTTACAAGAATATAAGAATATTTTCAAAAATAAATGTTTTCTTTTACAATTATGTTACATTTAAATGGTTTCAAAAAAGGAAGAGGTATTTATTTCAAATAGTTTACCTTTCATCTATGTCAACATCCTTTGATGGATTTGAGACTTGTTTGAAGTTGATTTATTATGATACAAATCTTCCATATTCTGTTTAAGGTTTTGTGATATGTTTTACTATGGACATGTTATTTTTACACCAATCATGGTTTATGGATAAATTATTGACATTTCATATTCTAGTTTTAAAACGAATGTTTATGTTATGTTTAAACCTTTTCATACGAGGAATGCATTGGACTTAGTAAGTGACAGGTGGAGCCCGCTATAGCTCCTCAATGCATCAGTAGGTCTCATGAGACAAACTAGTGTCCTAGCACAAGGCCTTGAAAAAATCTTATTTTTAGTCTTGACACAAGGCCTTGACTATGTGGTTATGATGTCTGGAATTATGCATTCCGTCATTATGAAATTGGCTATTGATATTGCATGTAATTATTCGACTAGTAGAATATCCATGTGAATATATAAATGAAATTATTTGATTTATATTGGCCATATTATGCATAAGTTTATGTTTAAAAGGATTATGTTTTATTCTTATACATTGCCTTAATTGTTTATGATTATTTATGAAAGTTTCTGCTTTATTATTATCCTTAATGAGTATCTAAGTTCACCCCTTTCTATGTTTTATTTTTCCCAAGATATGAAGAAATATTTAATGGTTGACCTATAAGGATAGGCTAAGGATATAAGTGTGGTCAAGGGGGACAAAATTTTGTTAATGTTTTTATTTCATGATGTAATGTAAAACTTATGAATGTATCTAGTACTTCCAAGCCTACTAAATTGATCAGTATTTCAGGATTTGATCTCTTGTGATCATGCCAATGTTATATAATAATGTACCGAATTTGGTTACTTGGGTTGGGGAATTTCACTCTAGCTACTGATGATCTTTTAATTACTATATGATTCGAGGGTGGGATGTTTTACACCATCTAATTATGGTTCAATGTGTTCTGGTTAATGACTATTTTATAAATTTTCAACCAAGATCTAATTATAGAGTGTAATTTGAGGGATACTGAAGGTGAAATTCATGGAATTTCAGAACCCAAATATTCTAGTTGTTCTTCTTCTAAGCAAAAGAGGCATTTTGAGACTACTCATAGAGGTAGAAGAAATTAGTCTCATCAGGCAGAGAGTTATCTTATATCCTACCATTATAGAAATTTGGGACACGTCTGGTATTAGTGTACATGGGATCTGATCAAGTGTAGGGGATATGGGTGTATGAGCCATCTTCGGCGTTTCTATAGGACTTTTCTTCTAGTGCCAAGTGATCGGGGATCTTTAACTACTCCTCAGTTAGGAGTGGGGATAGTGAGATCACATCAGGTGGGTATCTGAAAAAAACTAGTATATCAGGATGAGGTGGGGATTGAGGTAGAGATAGTCAGAATTATGATCCTCAGTGCAATAAGATCATATTTTATAAGGTAAATCAATCAATGATTGAGGGTCACGTTATAGTATTGTTACATATAATCCAACCTATTCCATAGGAGTAAATCATTGGATCTTCTACAGTTTATGTAACCATTCTAGTATACTCTTCTTTAGTGTCTTATTTATTTAACACATGTATATCTAATTGTTTTATATTTAAGACTATAATGGGATTTTTGGGCCTCGAGATTGAGAACTTTCTTGGAATTATGATTGTAGACACAATGTTAGGTGCCTGATCACAAGTTGTTCACCATTGTAGGGAATTTCCCCTTGATATAGGCAACTAGATTTTCATATGGAATTTGTTCATCCTCAACATGATGTGCTTTGACGTAATCATGATATTGTACTTGTTACTTCTCTACCAATACCATATTGACTAATATCACTTGAGGATGATGTTTTAATCATAATATTCCATTACACACATGCATAAGGGTGAATGGGATGTCATTGTGACCTGAACCGGACCCGAGCAGTAGAGGTTGGGTAGTATAACAGCTCATATCACCATTCTTTTCCGAGATTACTGGGGGTTAAAACCGATTATATTTCCTGATATAGTGGATTATTTCAGAGACTTATTTCTTAACGACTTCTTTGGTATAACTCTATTGTGAGAGGTAGAGTTTACAATTGATCTTGTCCTAGGAGCTGCACCATTAACCATTCCTCCTTATAGGATGTCACTAAAAGAGCTTATAGAACTCAGTAACTAGTTGAAGGATCTAGATGCATGAATTTTTTATGCACTAGTACTTATACTTGGGGTTCAATAGTCCTTGAAATAATAAATATGGTACCCTTAGGTTTTTTTTGGATTACCATCATTTCAATCAAATCATAGTAAATAATCCATATCGACTACCTATAATATATTAACTCTTTGATAAGCTACGAGGATAAAAAATGTTTTCAATTATATATTTCTGGTTGGGCTATCATCAGGTGTGTTTCAAAACCATATACATAACTCACACAACATTTAGGAGCAGATATGGTATATACGAGTACCTTGTTATATCATTTGGGATCATAGATTCAACTACAGTCTTTATGGATCTTATAAATCATTTTTTCACCCGTATCCATATTCATTTGTGGTTTTCATTTTTGAAGATATCTTAGTGTATTCACACTCTACACACAACCATGAAACCCATCTTGAGATCATGATGAATACACTAAGAGAGTTCGAAATCTATGCTAAGCTTAGTAAATACCACTTCTAGATCAACAAAGTACCCTTCTTGGGTCATATTATCTCAAAGTCAGGATCCTCAGTTGACCAAGAGAAAGTGAGAGCTATAGTTTATTGGGAGTAAACCAATAATTTATTAGAAATAGAAATTTTCTTAGGGTTAGAAGGTTATCTCAGACACTTCATCAATGATTTATCATTCCTTACAACACCACCTATGAACTTAAACAATAAGGGTGTGAAATTATTATGGTCAAAATCCTGTGAAGTATCCCTTAAGGAGTTGAAGGGTTATTTGACTTTAGTGATGATACTGATTATGAAAAAGACAGAAAGGAGTTGTATTGTATATCGTGACACAGCAGGTATTGGTCTTGGATCTATTCTGATGCAGGATGATCACATTATCGTAAATGGGTCTCATCTATTAAGGCCTCAATAGTGGAATTACCGACACATGACCTAGATCTCGCTACAATAATTCATGCCTTACGTTGTTGGATACACTACTTACTTAGAGAGACTATTTTGTATTCGCATACTGGAAAAGACATAAGTACATATTCACAAAGTGGGTCCTGGATCTCAGGCTACACAAGTGGGTGGATTACCCACATTTTTCTGATTTTGTGCTTTCATACATGCCTAGAAAAGGGGAATTTTGTGGCCAATGCTCTGGGTTGGAAGAGTTAGAAATAGACGGTTTATAAATATAGTTGATAATGGAGGCTAACAGACTTATTCTCAGATATTCACATTGAGGTTCAGGAGGTCCATGGTCAGACTATCCTTTTAATTTTAGTAGTGACCTCTACTCCCCAATAATTGGTATGAATGATACATTTATCAGATTACAAGGTCCTTTTCCTAAGTGAAATAGTTTCAAAATATGGTACATATTTATTTTTTACCATGAATGGGGATGATACATTATTATTCCATGGGTGTGGATCGGTATTAACAGAAATCATAGAGGAACTGATGCAGGAATTCCATTCTCAGTATGGGAGGTTCACCATGATGTCACCAAATTGAATCGAGATCTATGACTCCAATATCAGTTGCCTGGTATGAAATAAAATATTTTCGGATTCATCACTATACGTTCCACCTATTAAAAACGTAGGTTGTAACATCAACATCTAGTAGGTATTTTACAGTTATTTTCCATTATTGAGTCAAAATGCGATGATGTTTTGATGGATTTTGTGATAGGTCTACCCTGATTACCTCATAGAAATGATATTGTGTGGGTTTTCGTTGATCATTTAATGATGGTTTCTAACTTCTTACTTGTGTGAGAGATCTTATCGATAGAAAATCTAGGAAGGTTGCACAACATCGAAATTTTACATCTTCATGGAGCTCCTAGTTCTATCATTTATGACACAGATTCTCATTTAACATCATGGTTATAGAAGGGGTTACATAAGTCCTTAGGTATGCAGGTAATTTTGAGCATGACCTATCAGTTGTAGAATGATGGATAGAAAGAGCATACAATTCAGGTGCTAGAGATCATGATATGTGCATGCATCCTTGAAATCAGAATTTATTGGGATAAATACATTCTTCTTTTGTATTTTTCTTATAATAGTAGATTTCATGATACCATCGATATGGATCCCTATGATGCTTTATATGGTAGTCCTTTCTGCTCGGCTCTATGCTAGAAAGATTCAAGGGAAGTAGCTATGAATGGACCACATCTCATCCAGAAGACTAAGGATTAGGTCCAATTGATCAGAAATCCTGTGATGACAGCTTAATATAGATATTATTCATATTCCAATAGCCATTTATGACCTATTGAGTTTGAGGAAAGAGATTGGGTTTTCATATGATTCTTTCCCAAGTTGGGGAATAGACTTATTTAGAAGATGGGTAAGGTCTCATCGAGGTTCATTCGACCCTTCGAGGTTGTGAAAAGGATCAGACAAGTGGATTAACAGTTGGGAGTTCCTCAAAGATATTGGTCAATACATGATGGTATTCATGTATCTCAGATTTGAAAATATTATCCAAATCTGACTGAAGTCATTCATCTTGATGAGGTTGAGTGAGATATGGATTCTTCCTTCAAATATTATCCCCTTCATATAGTTTATTAGAGCATGAAGATCCTCTGATAGAGGTCAATTCTTCTAGTTTAGGTGTTATGGAAACACGAACAATTATAGGAATTGACCTAGGAGTGGAAAACTAATATACTTTATCAGTGGCTGAAACTCTTTACTCACGATACGTCTTTGACCTCAAAAGTCCAATTTGGGGATGATATTATTTAAAGAGGGGAGGTTGTAACGACCTTTATTTTCAAATAACACATGGATTGATATTTTTTCAATTTGAATACCTTAAATGGAAAAAATATTGATATTTAATCAAGTCACAGAGGTCACAGGTGCTTCTGAGGATCATTCAGATCCTGGAGCTCCAAAATAGGAAAACAGAATGGGTTGTATAGTTTGTCTACAGCCTTGCGACCCAGGGTTAACATATGTTCATCCAGTTACAGATATCAGATAGATCCATTCTGTATAGTTTTCACACATTTAGTCAAACCATGCACCTAATTGGGTGGGGTTATCTTCTCTATAGACAATTGTGCATAGGTTTCTCATGGTTTGACTAATTGTACGCCCAAACCATGAACTTTTATATTTTGGGTGAAAATTTTATTTTCCACTCATTTTAATATTATACCTTATTTCTATTTTCTCTACCTCCCTCTGGTAGACTATTAAGGTTTTTTCTCCTATATTGAGTTTAAAATCTCTCAATCCAGGAATGGAGCTATATCTCTTGGTGGGAAACTATTATTCGTTCCATCAGAAGTATTAGATTCATATCATTTTGTTCCCCTAGTCTCTCAACTCCTATCAAATGATATACTTCCATCCATTACTCTATTTATGTGCATAATCATTTCCCCCATTTTTAGGGCATTCGACTGTTTCTCCCTTTTCTTCCGGCCTACTTTAAATCTGAGCTTTATACTAAGAGAGGAGTTGTCTACATCCTTGAGGTAGGTGGTCTCATTGTTTTCTCATTAAGTTTCATCATTTCATAATTAGGTTTTTGTTTTGTATGTTTTCCTTTACCTGAGCATCTCAATTAAATTTATTTCTTCGTATAAAACTAACCATTTCACCATGATATACACCAATTGAACCATGTTAGGTAGTTTATAGGATGTTTTCATCTTATATGGTAACCCCTTGGGTGAGCCATGTGAAATTGTACAATGAGGCTAATTAGTTCAAATTCCTGGAACACCCTTATACCTTCTAGATTAGTTTTTAAATGAAATTTCTCTTGATACAATGTAATAAATTGAACCCATAGCACCAAATAGGTTTTTGGTCCTATTTTAGATAGAAATTCCCAAGTAGGCATATTCCATGTTTATTATGACACCTTCCCTTTACATTTGAGCCTTTGAAATAGAATTGTCATGACTTAGTGAATTGAATAGATTGATTTGTATAGTATGCCTTAATCTTGATGGATACCCTTCATTAAATGAATTGGCTTAATAAAATGAAATGGTTTAGCTAGAATGACATATAAAGTTTGATGAAAGAAATCCTTTTGAATATGTATTATTAAATGCTTATGTTTAATTTCATTTCCTTGAATGGATTGGAATTTGACTAAAGGGACATGTGAGAGGTATTTCCTCATGTATAGAATTATATATATGTGACCAATCCATTGATGATGTTTAATTAAAATGTATAAGAGGTTATGCGTTATGTATTATATTATGAATGATTATGCCTCTTTTATGTATATAGACTATATAAACGAAATGGATGGGAGGTAATTCCCTATGCAAGTTATAATTATAATACACTGTTAAATAGGTTTTGTATAATGGTAAGGGGTGTTGATCTAGGAGGTAAATAACACTCCTTACATTAGGTATTGATAATGGAATCTCACGCCAATGATACTATATGGGCGATGGGCATTACACACCACATTCCATGATATAGTGTTACCATGGCAGCTCACTGTCCATCCTAAGTGTTGTATCATGATGTCTCTCACTCTTATTGGGATATAGGTAATTGAACCTATTGCATGAGGTTTTAGCTTCATTATACTGGTTATGGAAGTCTTAGTTATGCCACGATCTAGTTCAACACTAGTATTCAGGGTATATGGAAATTAGGCATCCACACACACTTGGTTAATATAGGAGGATTCAATATAGAAATTATATATATATATATATATTTATATTTATATACATATAGTAACATGATCATACACATATTTTTTCCATGAGCTGAAGAAGGTAGACCCACCTTGTGTTCTTTAGAAACCTGAGCAGGCTGGTAATTTAATTCTACATTTTGTTACTTATTCCCTTATAAATGCAAACTTTTTAGTTATGAGCATAACACAGATTACATGTAGACACTTTTTGTGGTGACTGATTGAGAATTTTTTTATCACACCCTACTTGGGATTCCATTGGACTCTAGAATATTACTTATGTCTAAGTATTGATTATAGAAAGGTCCCTGCTACAGGTTCTTGACTTGCTTATCTAGTTGAAGCTCAGGAGTAGAGGATCAAGCATAGGCTTGAGATTCTTATAGGACCATTTTTTCATTTTGTTATTTTGGTAATACTATATAGTATGATAGTATTTTCTTATTCGTTTATTTATTATTAACATGCCATGCATCATTTATTAACACTTACTTTGAGGATTTTAGTTATTGTATTTAGTTGTTCAGTTTATATCTTATGTTGCTTAATTATTCAGTTGTTTGTTATGCATCTGTAGTTTACTAGTTCTGATTGATTATGTTATTATTATTTCATTGATTAGTTTTTGTTTTATCTGTTGTGATAATATAACATTATGGTATAGTCTCCTCCCCATACCACCTTCACACCCTCACTGCTAGTCATCCACCTCTAGAGTACGAGGAGGCGTGCTTGAGGGCATGTGGCCCACTATCTCAGTGTACGACTTATGTGGATCCTAGGTTAGGATGTCACAAATGTGAGAAAGGTTCCATCACTTGTTTTCCTATGTGTAGTTGAATTTCAAGGATGAAATTATTTTTAATGGGGTATAATGACACATCATTTTATTCAATAATTTTCCTTATTTAAATAATGGGTGAGTATCTTTTGTTTCACGCAACACTGAACTAAATGAAGAAGTTTGATACCCTAATAAAAGTAGGTAATATCACCATCATTTAATAATTTTTAAATTAGATATTATAAAAAGAAGTAATTTCTTTATAAAAAATATATAAAAATTATAATACAATAGTTTTCATTTTATGCTTACACATACGCTTTCTAAATTTTGTTTACCCATAATGTGTGATAATATTAATATTAAAATTTTCTCAACTTTAGAAAGTTTATTTTGAAAAATGGATACCATATTTCGAACTATTAAGTCAAAATTATATTAAAATGATCATTTTATTTTTCAGCTTAAAAATATAATTTCTAACACTAATGTTATTTACAGTGATAATAGTGAGACTATTATTTTCAATGATTTATTATATTAATATTGTGTAATTTTTATCTAATTAATTAAATAGATATATTTTAAATAAAAAATCATATATTATTTTTAAAAATATATAAAATAATATTAAAACAGATTTAATTGGAAATAAATGCTTTATAATATTAATAACACATAATGTTTAAAACATAATTTTTCTATAAAATATCTGTTTTTATATAGATAAAATTTTTTAATTAAAATTTTAATATTCTATTATTTAGAAGTGTAATTATATTAAATTTAGATTAAATTTAGTTTCAACACACCTAAATTTGGTAATAATTTATTTATTTATTATTGTTTCATATGTTATACAGTCAAAAACTAGTTACTAAAGTAAAAAAATGGTACAACATTAAAAAATAAAGTAGTAAAAGGATTGAAACATGTTTAAAATGTTTGAAAAAATGAGTATAAGAGTATTTATCAATCATATCCCACAGCACACTCAATTATTTCTAACTTTTGGATCTGTAGGACCTTTCATAGTTTCATTTAATTATTGAAAAATAATTGGTGTACACAAAAGTTTCCTTTTAATCACCTATTAAATGATAAATTTCCTTCCATTCATGCCACACCCATCCCTTATAAGTTTTCTGGAAAATATACCATTTCTTTTATATTATTAACCTATATCAATTTAATTATCCTCCAATCACCATATGTTATCATATGACCTTCATTTCAAGGGATGTTTTCAATAAAACGTTTGAGGTCCCAAAGTGTGTATTACCTAATACTTATCTTTTTATTATTATTATTCAATTTCCTAAGACATCCTAAAAATAGTTATTTATTGACCTCAATAGAATTATTATAATTAATTTTAATTATTCTAATGTAATAATAATTATTTATTCCTTCCCACTCACTTAGAAAAACACATGAACGTTGATCATACGTTGTGCGGACTACTGCCTCCATGAAGTAACATTTTTCATTTTCATCTTCATTTTAATTATTGATATTAACCTTTTAAAATATGAATCTTAACCTTAAAAAATATAAATAATATCATTATTTGTCTTTTATAATGATATTATTTCAAAATAAAAATTTTCTAAAATATACCCCCATCGAATTATTGCTTGTTCATGTTTTGGTCAGTCTAACCACCTACTTGAACAGTGCTACAAATATCTATCATGGATGACTATGCGAACATAAATACTAACAATATTAAAATTAAATAATAAAATAATTATTTATTTTATGGTTCAATGAAGGTTATATTAAGTATTTAAATAAGTATTAAATTATCTTCTTTGATCACTAAAATTACCAAAATAAGCCAAAAATGTTTCTATTTTCATGAAAACATAAGAAAAAACAATATAATAAATAAAAATAATGTGATGATATATGGTAATAATGAAAAGAAATAAAAATGAGTAATATTCAAAACAATGTATCTAATAAATTTAATTTAATTTTTTGGGATGTTTGGCATGTGCACATAATTAATCAGGACCACAATAAGGGTTTCTTGTCTAAATATTCACCCCTTGAGACATATTACTTAGTATAAACCATGTTTTATTTATAATGGGGAATCTAATACTAGTTTATTATTATTTTTCATGATCCTATCATTTTCCATGTTATTTAATGTTTCATTTAAAACCACATCCGTTGAAGGATTTTGATTCATAATTTTCAAACATTGTAAGGGTTTCTTTGTCTCGTTTTTAACTACATGGGACATGTTAGATATTGTGCCCCATAATTTATTTTTATATCATGTATTCGCATCCCTATTAATTTGAGATATGAAAATATCTTAAATTTTAGTGATATTATAATTTCCATTTTATGATCTTTCACTCAATATCCATTGATTTTTATGTTACTAGTACTGTAAAGGTTTAATCAATTCAATTTTTGAATTATTAAGTCACATTATTTCTTATTTTAATATAATCTTCAAGATTTATTTTAAAATTGAATAGTATTTTTTATCTATTATTTCATTATTTTCTATAGGGAAACTACTTCTCATAATTAATAAACACTTCTTCTGTAAAACAATTTCCCAAATAAATGTATAATGTTTCTATGAATAAATCTACTTCTTACCAATTAATCTTCCCTTCTTGGTCCATGTTTTCCTATAAAAATTATTTTCATTAAATACATCAAAGAATATTATTTTATTTTATTTATTTAATTTTAAAACTTTTAAATTGGAAAATATTTTATTTTTCCCCATTGTGGCTTTTTCAATAAAACTACCTAAAAAGATAAATAAATTCATTTTTTAAATTTTTAATAGTCTATAATTTTTTAAATTAATTTGTTATTTATTTTAAAGCATAATTTATTCAGAAACCATTATAATAATTTTTTAAAATTATTCACTTTATCATCACAAAAAATTTAAAGTAATTTACTCATTACCTTTTTTAACAATGTTTAAACAGTTTGGTGAAAACTTTTTTTATTTTCACTTCTATTTTTCCTCCGGGTTTTATTACTCATAAAGTGATATATTTATAACACTATATATTTTATTATGATATGAATCCTTTTGGAAAATTATTTTTTTATATCCTATGATTTATTAAGTTCATTTTTTGATGTTTTTTAAAGTTTAAAAAACACATTCTTTATTAATGGTTTCTTTAAGATATGAAGGTGATTGATTTTAAGTGGAACATGGATTTATGGATTATGATGGGTGGGTTCTTATATTCACCTTTAATGAATTAGTTTATATTTATATATTTTGAGATATTAAGGAATGAAAATAATGAGTGTCTTGTCACAAACATGGGCATTATGAGTTTTTTCACATTTCCAGGTGTGTACATTATGAATTTATCACATATGCGTGGGAATAATTTTTTTTCTCACAAAGGTTTTACTATAAATATGGATATTCCACATTTACAAGAGTTTTTAAATTTTTAGAAATATTTCCATGAATTTTTCATTTCCATAATATTTCGTGTTTTCATGTTATGTCTTTTTTAAATCCTGCACACAATTATGTCATGATCCCTTGTTTTATGATTATTTATATGTATTGAGCCATGTCATAACATTTTTTGTTCCTCAATTATATTTTTATGATATTATGTTTCTATATCATGTGTTTTTACTATCATATAAGGTCTTATGATCTTTCAATAAGATATTCATTCTCTTCCTCATGATCACCATCAATTTTATGATATGATACATTATGATAAGCTTTTTCATTACTGAGCTTCTGAGCTCACCCATTTATTATGTTTCCATCCCTCTGGTTATGAATATTATTATATAATTTGATATGTTTATAAAAGGTTCTAGGGTAATGTGATTATGTATTAGTGTTTTCAGGTGTTGTTGAATAATATTTTTATGTAGCTAATATCCAAGACCCTAAACCTTTTGGCCCTTAGTTTATGTGATTATTTGAGAGTCATAATTTATAAATCAATAAATTATTATATTATTTAAGTTATTTTTATTTTGGGATACTTTAACAGAAGACCCTCTACCTGTATACTTTCTTGGTGTGACACTACAGTCACACCATGAATGGTCCTAGGCAAAATTCCCCTCACCCAACCACCTCATTCATGGCTTGAAAGGCCCCCAATAAATTTCATTCTTAGCATGACCAATGAATATAAAATTTTTAATACCCTTATACTATATATTTTAATATCCTAGACACACATCCACTAATCCAACATCCACATGAACACATGATGAATTCATCGATCCCTGAACCACACCCAAAAAATCCATTTATGGACTTCTAGACAAAAGATATAAAAATATGAACCACAATTCTCTAAAAAACACCTAACTAAAACAAAAATTAAAAATAAAAAAAAAATATATGAGTTGTTATATATTCTTTGATAATTAATCTAGAATGAAAAAAAGGCATGACTGCGCTTTAATATTTAATATAAGTTGACACGTAAAAAAATATTCTTTCGTACATGTAAGATATTTATACTCACTGTGGTGATATGTAATGTTTTTTTTCTTATAAATGGTTTATAATTTTTTAAAATGATATAATTTAGGATATTTAAATATGATAATATTGATTCTTTCTTCATTCATAAATATGATGAACTGATTGATATTCAGTAGTGATTTATTCCATGAATTATGGAGAGTTAAAAGTGGAATAATGTGATCATATTTAAATATTAATGTTAAATATTTAAAGAAAATATCTAAAGGTAAAAAGATATGGTATTTATGAATAATATTATTTAATGGTTTAAATATGATCATTGGGGGTAATTATGGAATATTTTTCTAGGATTATGGGAAGTTGGTCAATGTTATTGATTGAGAGTTTGTTGTTGAGTGAATATTAAGAGGGGAAAACTCTCATTGTTCTATTAAGGAATGAAAAAACATAGAATAATAATTGTTTTCATTAATTTTGATTTTTTTAATTTAATTATTGGCATTTACTATGATTTGGTGAAGATAATATAAAAGTGAGAAGAATAATATGAAAAGAAAGAGGATATTGAAAAATTATAAAAAATAAAAGATTACAATCCAAAAGGACTTATATTCAAGGAGAGTAGAAAGAAAAATAATATTAGATATTATATGGGTATTTTATGCTTAAAATTGTGATATTTATTTAAATAATGTTTCTATAATTTCTTGGAGGGACAAGTTGGTGCTTGATTTAAACAAGTTGGTTCTATTGATTGTAGTAGGTTCAATGATATTACCTTTCCCATAGATTAATTTTGATAATAAAATAGAATTTATGTATTTTGAGGATAAAATATCCATACAATAGGGATGTAGTCATTCACATCAGGGGAAAAACTTGTTAACAATGCTTCTATTCCATCTTGTATTTTCTACACCATTATGGGTCAAGGAGACTACTGTTGAATAAGAAATATGCAATTAGTTTTTTAAAAAATTATTAACACTGGTTTACACACTCTCCCATCTCCATATTGATTGAAATACTAAGGGGTCCTAAAAATTGGTATTAGATCATATTTTTTCAATTGAGATTTCTCTTGAAATTTTTATTGATCAGTAAAACTCATTCAATAACATTGGAAATAAACCTTTTTATGGGAAAGGATTTTATATTTAGAAGGAAAATATAAAAACATATGTTACATCTCTTTGAACTAATTACCCTGATTCAGTTCAACTAGGTTTTATAGCACCATTTGATATTTTTTCATGGTCACTTTCAGATAAGAAGAATTTTTTAGAGCGATGAAAAGATAATAAATGCATCCTTGTCCTTTTTATTTGAGAAATATCTTAAAAAAAGTTATGGGATGACAAAAAAATTAAAGGAAATATAATAAAGGCTTCACATAATCTATAATAGAGATAAAAATGTAACGTAACCAATGATGGAACTGTATAGAATCAGGTTTGAACTTTTGGGAATGCATGAATGTGAACATGTTAATGAGATATATTCCTTAGTTAATATGTTTTTAGCATTATCAAAGGGTATGAAGTAATCTATAGTGACACTATAGTGGAGAAGAACCTCATGATGATCCTTCAATAAAAAATTGATGCAAAAATATCATCTCTTAAATACATATATCAGGATGAATTTAAAATTGATATATTACAAAACACATTACAAAATTATAAGATGAGAAGAATATATTTTGTACAAATGAAGGCTATAAAAGATAAATAAATAGAAATTAATTCATTAAGTAATCTAAATATTTAATATTAGAATAGTTCCTTTAATACATTGACTTTTACAACAAAATATAAACTATGTTCGATATAATATATGACTTGCAACACCAAGCCTAAATGATCTAGGAAATGTTACTATTTAAATATGATTGTTATAACCTAGTTATTAAATCAGTGGGTATAAATAGTATTAGGTAATTTATGAATTATATATAAAGTTCCTAAGAAATATAAATTTAATGATAAATTTTAACTAAATAATCATTCAATTTTTGGTAAAGTCATTTTATTCTTTAAAAAATAATTTTCTTCAAAACAATGGTTTTTACTAGTTTTTGTGAGAAAAATTTACAATTAATTTATTTAAATATTATAAATTGTATTTAATAAATAATTAAATCTGTTTTAAATTATATTGTAAAAATTATCTTATGGTGAAATGGTGATATTTTTTGAAAAATGATAATTTTTTAATGAATGGAGAAAAAATAATGATTTTTTTTTTGAAAACTATATTTTATTTTAAATTTGTTACAAAGTCATATTATATTTTGAATTAGTTTTATAATTTAATTTGTTATTTTTTATTAAAAATAATCCATTTATAATCAGTGTGATAGAGATTATAATTTAAATAGTTGTAAAGGTATTTTTATACTTAAAAGGCCTTTTTCTAAAAAATTGTTTTTCATCTTATTTTATATGGTTAGTTTTAAATAAAATTCTATCACTTCTATGAATTGAATCTTGAAAAATTAATTAAATATTTGGAATGAAGAGTTCCAAAAAAATTTAAATAGGACCTTTTATTTGTAGTCATTAAGAATAGTCACTATCGTAAATATTTAATAACATTGTATGGGAAAATCGAGTAATTAAGATTAAAAATAATATAATAAGGACTAAAAATGGACCCTAACACTTTAATTTATCATATTGAGTCAGTGGATTTCAGTAATTCCCATCCATGTATCGAAAATATGGCCACATGGTGCCACATTTATTTTATTTTAACCTTTATAATATTTCACTAATGGAAAATGGCCATATGCCAGTGGTTTTAAATAGTTGGTATTTTACATAGAACCATTGGTATAGTATATACTGATGGTTATATGAACTATTGGTTTTTAAGACATTAGTATAGGGATATATCAATAGTTTCTATATAAAAGGTTGGTATAGCTCATGAGAAATTTTGAGTACCCATATTTTTTTGTAAACCGTTGGTATATATATACCAACGGTTTATAAAACGATGGGTATAACGTATAGTTTTCCTGGAAAGGTATACCAAAAACATCATAGAAATCCCATGGTATAGATCTATATTAATGGTTATCTGAATCATATGTATTGCTTCCACTCCCCAATAGGGAACAATAGCTCATCTATCACCTCCACACAATCAAAACCATAACTTATAAAAAAAATAAAAACCACAATACACATTCAATGCAGTAAAAATATTTAATATTTATCATTTAACCAACTGTTTATTAATAGTTTTCAAACAATTTAAAATACTATAACATATATAAAAATCCACAAAATTGAATAGTTTAAGTCATTAAACATAATCCACACATGTATTTTTACTATTAATTACAAAATGGAGTTGGATTGATATCTCCCCTAAGACAAACATACTCATTATCGTATCCCCCATCACCAATATCCTCGTCACTACCATAACCAATATCCTCATCAACATCATCTCCTAGAGCACCAAAAACATCATCTTCAGCATGATCTTCAACAACATGAGTCTCAACACCTTGACCGCCACTAGGATCATCATTTCAATTACTCTATGCATCATATATATGGATAACTGCTTTTATATATGAATCAAAAATATTAGAATACTCTGATGGAAGTGATGTACATAAAATTGAAATAGCTTTCAAGAACTGTTCGGTGACCATTTAACCTATTTCATGTTCCTCCATAGATATTTGTCGGCCTTAGTTACATATTCAAAAGAATTTTTCAGAATAGTGATATCAAATCTTTAATATACGCTTGATGAGGGCCAATACATAGTTTGTATGATGCTCTTCCCATTTTGAAATTTGAATCTCTCCCAATGATCCTCACATAATACCTTTCTCAAATGATCATTTGTCATGAAGTTTTCAACTTATTTCTCGTCAATTGAATCTAAGGAAAACAATAGAAAATATAAAAAAGATATCTAATTTTGAATTATATATAAAATTTTGAAATATAAATAAAAAGTCTTAATAAAATTCTTTGGTTAATGCATGTACAACAATTCTATTTTTTTCCTCTTACACAAGGAAAAAAATTCTTGAGGAACACAACAATGGATGACCAATGTTTCTTTTTAAGAAATTAAATTACTTTATATAATATTAATTTATTTTATAATATTTAATTTATAAAAAAAACAAAAAAATTAATTTTAAGACATGTGAGATTAACCATCTACTCACATCAAATTAAAACTTTTCCAAATTTGATTAAATTATACTAGTGATTAACTATGCATTATTAACATAAATTATCACATTAGATAAATATAAAAGAGAATGAATACAAATTTTATTAAATGAAATTCAAGTTCAAATTGGGAGCATATCTAAGGAAGAAGCTATGTTCAATTAATAATATTGTGAGAAAATCATTTTTAAACAAACCAATTTAAGCTAAATATGAGTTTTACACAACCTGGAATGAATTAAAATGTTATCTTTTGAGGAAATATATAAAATTAACAAGCATATATAATAATATAATATGATTAATATATTTGATGTTAACATAAAATGAAGGTGGTTAGTTCAATCTAGATATAATGAGCCAAATATTTCAATATGGTTATTTGAGAATGTTACTGCAAAAAAGGACACATGTTATGTCCAAAATTATTACCGTTGTTGAGGGAGATGATATAATATTGAATGAGGATAAATGGGATTAATTTATTATGGAACCCATGGACCGATGGACAGATATTGATATCTAGGAGGCTGAGAAATACTAAGATATGTCAAACTGGAGGATCCTTATAAGCTCTTATAGAAGAGGCATACATGAAAAAAGACAAGAAACTTTCTAGTGATTCTATAATGAAATTGTTCAACCTATTTAAGAGGATAAAAAGTATACCATGTCAAATAATATTAAAATAATCCATAACAATATGACATGGGTTTTAATGATCAAAATAACCAGATATATATTCCTTGTTAGAAAAAATTAGAAAAGATGAAATAGTCATTCAAATATGATATTATAACATTAATATTAATCTAAAAAGGTTTTGTTAAATACATAGAATAAAAAATAAAAATAAAATGTTCCATTTTCTTTAATTTTATGATTCATAATGAGAGAAAAAATAGAAAAATATCGAAAAATTATTCAACATTCAACTTTATACAAATGATTACCCAGATCGCATACATGAATACAATATAATCATAATATGTGATGTAATTTGAATATAATTTTGATCATGCATCACTAGGAAATAATAGTATGACATATATATTTATATTTTTATGATATATAATATATTAAATGTTTCATTTTTGTGTAGTATGTTTATTATATATGTAGTATCCAATAACTCACACAAATTGAATCCATGTCTTTGATTTTATTAGATTATTATTATTATGCTATGTTGATTCCACTCTTTAGTTCATAAAGTCTTATGTGATAATGTATTTGGTTTAATTTATATAGGCAGTGTTGGAAAATTCAACACTTACACATGAGTTAACACTTTCATCATTGAGATGTTTTCACTATGTATAGATTTAACACACACAAAATCATTATTTCTTGATATCACTTGTTTATAAAGCTTTTAATGTTAATTGACAATGATTTCTTGAGTGATGATACAAATAGAGTTCTTCATATGATTCCTACAGATTTTCTAATGTTGAAAATTTGTCCGTGTTATATTGAGGACCAAAAAATATCTCTAATCTAGATGTATTGCATATAATATTCAAATAGAATTTAAATAATGTCATGTCTTCACTATTCAAATATTTTTTCATATTTTCAAACATAGATGTATCTAGAGGCATATTAAATATATCTTCCAATAGATCCTTAGTTAAAAAATATTTTGAATTAATATTACATTTTATTAAATGATTATGAATGAAATGGAATATAAAATTGATGTTATTGGTTCTCAAATGATGATGAAGATTCTCATAAATTCATATAGCATACTAATTACCAAATAGAATTAAAAATTTATAATAGTTAATACCATATTTAGATATGGTTTGACTTATCTAATTTTTTTGTGGACCACAGCAAGCTTCTTACACATGCTATACTTATGATATCGATAATTTAATTTAATGATGCTCCTTTGAATTTAATGATACAATTATTTTTCAAAGAAAATGTCACACACCACTTTTAGTTTTTTTCTATGCTTTATCAAAAAAATGAATCATGATAACCTTTAATATGATTAAATTATTCTCATAGTATAATACAATGAGATCATGTTTGTCATTCACATAATTTATAATCCTTAAAATTGATTTTAGCTAGAATTCATTATGATATCTGAAAATATATCATGCATGAATTTTTAAAAAAAAATTGATTTATTTTATAGGCATTTTATAGATAATATAGTGATTATTTTTTTCAAAATAAATGATGATATTTCAAGAGTTATTTATATAGTATTTAAACTAAAAATATTTATTCAATTGAAGGAAAATATAATATTACACTAAAAAAGAATTTCAATATATAAAATATCCAAAAAAATATTCAACAAATTAAGGGAATATAAAAGTGAATACTATATAATAAAAAATAAGGTAGCAATATTTATATAATTTCATGAAGAGGATTCTAACAACTCATGTGAGAAGATAGGAAGAGGAATTTTCTTCCAAATAGATGAACAAGAGGAAGAAAATCTCCATCTAACTAGGGCATGTCAAGAATCATACTTAAATTTCAGATCATTCTTTAGAAGAAAACATTTTTTATTGATATAATATTCTAACTAGTTGTAACCAGCCCTTGTAGTAGGTTTATGCTTATTCCCTTACCTATAAATATTTGTTGATAATAAGAGGTGGTTGTGTGTGTAGGTTAAAAACCTAAAAATGGGGATGTATCCCTCTTTTTAGATGAAAACCATCATAAAAAGTGTATTGCGTTTATTTATTTTATGCATACTTATGTGTATTTAGAGAATAGTGTTAAATAAGAATGATAGAAAATGAAATGATTTTTGAAAATATATAAGCATTGATCCCCCCCTCTCTGTTTTCATCATCCTTCACGTGATCCTAATTTGATCCAAATCAAAATCAATTAGTTATTGAATTGTCTGGTGCCTCTCATGCTCTTGTATTGTAGTGTGCCCCAAAGTCTGCATATACTTCATAGTATCCTTGTTCATTTTTTTCTGACACATCCTAAAAACAAAAATTCAATAAAATTAATAAGGATTAAATTTTAAATATAGGACATTAAATATTAAGAATACCTTAAACTCATTACTCTTATAATATATGATTATTTCATGGTATTGTGTTGTTAGAAAAACATTGAATAATGGTACACCCTCTAACTCAGAGCGTACACTACAATTCAAACCAATATATAACTGATTCTTATATGGTCTCTACAACTCCCAATGTTCTATCAACCGTGTGACCTTATTATCTTGACTTTTGGTAAAGTAAAACTTGTAACAAAAATTTTAATTCATATAAATAAAAAAGTTATCAATATTAATTTAAAATTTTTTATTACCCATATCTCCTCCCATGTATTATCTGTGATATCATTACCGATATTCCCCCATGAGACTAGTTTCACTAGTATGATATCTCTGTACTTGGTTAATGTTTCATGAAACTTCTACATTTCCTTTCATTTTTAATGATCATTTGATTATATTCATTATAATCTATCATTATTTGTGTTTTATGGATCCATGTTTCATGAATACGAGTGTTTCCATAAGACCTATTATAGGATCCCACTAAATAAGTACAATTAATTCATAGTAAAGCTGAAAAAAATGATGTTATATAATTTGGCATACTTATAAAAAAACCTGAACCATAATTATTTTTACGCTCTGAACAATATGTAGTCTATTAAAGATCAGTAACCTTTAAAGGTTGTGTATGTTCTAATGTATGTAGTGAGTCAACTTAATGTGTTTTAGTGGAAGATGACGAAGCATAATAAATTGTAGTAAAATTTATATCTATTGTTTATTAAATATATTCAATCATGAACCAATGAATTGGGACCAAAATCCAAATATCTCAATTCTTGAGAGATGGAATCAGTATGTGAACTAAATACCTAAAATATATATGAATAATACAATTAATGGAATATATATATATATATATATTAACTTAATTAATGTAATGGGAATACCTTTGATTTCAACCAAGTAGGAAACTCTTTTCTATGAAAGGCCTCGCTTCTTGTTAAAGGAAAATATCGATGATCTCTACTTATAATATTCATGTGCTGCCTTTATAAAAGGATAATAAAAGTTTACATTATATTTGAAATGATACAGTATGCAATAACATATAAATATTTAATTTTTATACTTGATATATTCATAAAAAATAATAATTAAACAATACTGTGTGATGTGACATATCTCGCTCTACAAGGAACAATGTAGCCAATGTATATGACCCAAGAATTCATCAAATTTGGTGAGGCGATAGAAATGAGGGATCAATTTCCCCATACTACTCATCTTCATTTCTCATTGGCCGGTTAGGTCTTGTGATCAAATCCGAAAAATATATTGAATAAAAATTCATACATTCTTAAGACAGATAGCTTCTCATTATGGAATCTTAAAGATGATTCTTTTTTCAGACATAAAATTTCATTTTGTGCATATGATGTGGTTGTTTTTCAATGAACGTTTCCACATCATTTATTGTATTTATTTAGTTTTTATTAATAAAATATTTTTTTTGTTTAATAACCCTCAATTTTTGTTCTTTTTGTATTATACTGTCAAAACAATGATTGTTTTTTGAAAATATGTACTTTATTTATTGTTTTATTATTTATAAATATTTTAAAATTAATTAATTAATTCTATTTTTAGAATCTTTTTTTCTTTGGTTTTGTTTAAATTATAATATTTTAATTCTCTTAATTCTTTCATTCTTTTACTTTGGTTTTTCATTTTTCAAAATAAAAATTCCATTTATTCATTTATTTGATAATTGTTTTATTTAATTATTTTTTTTTAATTAATCATTTTATTTAATTGTTTTTTATTTAATTTTTTACTTTATTAATTTATTTTATTTTTCTCTTTTTTCTTAATAAATTTATAAATTTAATTAGTTCATTATTTTTATTCTAAAATAAATTGTTTTTTTTTGTTTTAATTTTTAATTGGTTATATTCCAAGTATTTTTTTGAAATAATAATAATAAATTTTAGAACATCATTTTCTGTTCAAATTAAGTTATTTTCATACTTAACAATTTTTAGTTATTGTAATTTCTTCAACATAGCTCGTTGATAATTATTTAATTTAATTCATTAATTTATTTTTCATTTGTATTTCATAGAAATAATATTTAATGTTTTTAATTTAAATCACTTAAATTGTTTGATACATTTTAATGTTGTTAATTTCAATAAAATGATTTACCGATTTATTGTTATATAAATAATTAATTATAAATTTCTTAAATTTATTTCTTTTACTCTATAAATAATAATTATTTTTTCTTCATATTCTTCCTGATACTGAGTGACCGCCAGTGGGAGTCACCACTAGCTCAAGTTAATGCCAGGATTAGTCAATGCTAGTAAGAGGTAGCATCAGGCTCTACTTCCGCTCCCCAACCTACTACCAGCCTCACCTTCCACCAGAGCCCCTACTACCGCCACTGATCCACCATCAGGATGAGTCACCACCAGGGATCCACCTTCAGAATGAGTCGTCTCTAGTGAGCCACCTCCAGTATGAGTTTCCATTAGTAATCCACCCCTAGGATGATTCTCCACCAGTGACCCTCCAACATATGACTCACCAATAGATGCCCATGACAACCACAAAATAGGGTGAGGGAAGTGCCTCATTTTATCAGTGCTAAGAAGAAGGCACTGATAAAGGGGGAGCCTTTATCAGTGCTAGATAAAAGCATTGATATATGTATCCTTTACCAACGCTAATAAAGGATTGATAAAAGGTACCCCATTATCAACACTTTTTTAGCACTGATAAAGGATTCATTTATCAGCCCTATATTTAGCGCTAATAATTTTTTTTTAATAATTTATATTAAAAAATAATGTTTATTTGGATACATTAACTAAAAAACACATGTTTATAATTAATATATATTTTAATAATTCTAATATATATATATATATAATTTTTTAAAAAATTATTTCTAATATTATAATTATATATATATATAAGATTATAATATATTTCATTAAATAATAAATATATTTATTAAATTTATTATTATTATTTGAATTTTTAGATTTTTAGATTTATTTATTTATTATATTTATTAGATTGATTAATTATATTTTTTAGATTTATTTGATTTATTTGATTATCTGATTATTTGATTTATTAGAATATTTTTTTTATTATATTTGTTATATTTAATATATTTACTTTTTTTATAATTAATATATATAAATACCTTTATATATATATTTATATTAATTATTAAATATATATGTTCGAATGAATTTGGTCAATAAATATATATATCATGTGTGAATATGTTATGCATCATAATGTTCATTTATACAGTACACCAACTTTTTATTCATGTTGTCCATTGATGGATCGTTTTTTATTATGTGAATTGGGAATTTTCTTCCCGCCGACATTATTTTATATGATGGTTCATTTTATGGTTCAATTGGTGAGATAGATTCAACTATATGGTCATGTACATTATAGATGGATGTACCCCATTGAACGGTATATGATGATTTTGAAAGGGTGTGTCAAAAATCAACGTCAACGAGAGGATTGTATTTTAGAGCGATAAATTGTTGAGGATGATGTTGAATTCGGTACCGAATACCTATCCGGTGTGGGCAGCATTGGTATACCAAAATCTTGTCACATAGAGTGGCTTTTGTGTGATGTAATTTCTAGAAGATAGGTTTTCACAATCAATATTATAGATGAAGAGCGGGCCCACATTTATGTTTTTCATAATAGTTTGGAGGTTGATCCATATGTCGAAACTGAAAAAGAAATTGTTTGTTATTTGAATCAATCAAGGGATGAAAAATGGATATCAAATACAAATAATTGAAATTTTATATGATGGTTTCAGGACTATATATTTAAGGAGTCAGATTAAAATCCAGACTCAATTTCAGAACAGCTTTAATGGCTAGTTGGGGGACCAAGTGTGTATGTATTTTCTTATAATTCATATGAAATTAATGATTATAAATTATATAATAATTAATATAATGAAGACAGTACCATGAAGAGTAGTGGAGTCACACTTGTGGTAGAAGTGATGCATGTTTCTGATGCTAAGGACAGAAATCCAATTTATGTGAATATGTCATACTTGGGTATCATTAGACAAATATGGGAGTTGGATTATACAAACTTCCAAGTGCCTATTTTTCAATGAAAGTGGGTTTATAACATATGTTTTATTAAAATATATGAGTTGGGATTCATGAAAATTGATTTCAGTAAGAAAGGGTACAAAGATGAACCATTTAAAATGGCATCACATGCAATGCAGGTATCATTTGTTCCAGATCCCACAGACCAAAACTGGTCAATTTTTCTGTTATCCACCAATACCACTAAAGGGTCAGATGAAAATTCAATGGAGGATGACCCTTTAATTGGGACATTGCAATCATTTCGCAGCAGTACCATTGTAGAAAAATTTTTGTATGTTAGAGTAGACCCCAATGAAGGGATTTGGATAGTCAATAGAGGGGTCCAATCCCATCAAACTTTTAAAAAAAGATTTCAATAGTCAAGTTATATTTTTTTGTAATATACATCATCTTACTTTATGTTATTATCTATTCACTGATGCTTTTATGTAATCTAAATGAAATGGTGAACCACTTCTACAGATAATGACATATATATGTAATGATGCTCTTAATCCCAAGATACAATGGGTCTCTCAGCCTATGCTTCTCACAGTATAGTGGAACAATATATCTCTTAACCTTTTTCGGCAACTTCTCCCAGTGTAGAGGAACAACCACCATATTCCCATGTTAGTGCTAGCACTCCAAAGGTACATATTGATGATTTTAAAAACAAGGAAATGGTAGGCACCGAAACACTGGTGGAATAGAAAAAATAGGATTGTCATAGTTTTATGGTGTTATCAAAAATCCTTATGGGAAAAGTGAAAGGAATAAAATACGAGGTCCAATACAATATATGGGGCCATCATTATAAACACAACAAGGCCATATTTAGTGTAATTTTCACTCAATAATGTGTGCCGATTAATGTATATTCATGGAACCATGTTGTCACTAGTCTTAAGAAACTATGTGTGGATATATTATGATAACATTATGATATAACATTTCTTAAATTCACTAAAAAATAAAACAATGAGACATTTACTTACTCTTCATCATCCCTTGTAGAGTGCATTTATAGTGGATTAATCACACAAAAACTATGTATTAAGGGTTGATGTAAGGATTCATAGTGGATTTTTCACAATTTTAATGAAATGTTATCTTAAACATGCTGAAGGGAAAATAAACCTATACCCATTTCCTATTTATGCACATCTGATAACACATGGAGTGTGGGATGCATTTACTGGGCATAGTTAGGCGCAATCTTTTCAGGTACATTGTGTTTGGTAATACATTGTTTGATGATATGTGTATTCATCACTTTTATTGAAACTTTTTTATTTATGAAATATAAAATGAGTGCTGAGAATAAGGAATGAGTAGCAAAACCATCGTATACCTACCGTGAAGAAAGAATGGGGTATGCTTCACTTGAAAAAATGGTACATGTTTAAAATCTACCATAATACTTTTATGCGACATAAAACAATACCATACCTATTTTCCTATATTTATATAAAAAATTATAAATTCATATCCAATGTCACTTCCATCCCATTCCATGTGATATGGAATGAGGCACATGTAAATAAATATGGGATACTAACAGATGAAAACAACACAAAAGTGTGGAAAAAATGTGTAATTATGATATAATAAATATTTGTTTTTTTTAAGTCGATATTACAAAATAATGATTAATTATTTTCATATATTTTCTATTTGAAAAATTCATAGGAATCTGAAACACCAAATCAGATGTAGACATACTTTCGGTGGCCTGGAAGCATCCAGAAAAGTATGGCCACATCAGAGATGTGGGTTTTGGGGTGACACCCCAATCATTTTTTGAGAAAACAAATAGGAGGGCCCAAGTGATGAAATAAAAATGATGATAGGAATAATAACTATCTTATAATAACATATTCAATTAAAGAGAGAGTTCATGGAAAATATTATGGAGGGGGGGAAGAAACAACTCAATAACAACCAGCACATGAAGATCTCGCCCCACCCCCCACTAGCTTGGAGGTGATCCATTCCCCTCAAAAACCTATAGTAGATGAAGTAATTATTGGCCTAATTGTTGTTTTTATGAATTTTGAATCAGATAGAAATTGATACCTTTTCTGTAATGATATTGTATAGGGTGAAAATGATTGTGATTTATATTTATAAACACCCACTCATCGCCTTGTAGTGAGGGTTGTGGTGTTAAATATCCAGAAATTCATGCTACATAATAGACCAATTCTAAAAAGTCATGTCAAAGTGATTATTAACATATCCCATGAGTTGAATGTTGATGAAATTATTCCAATTGATGAAAAAGATATTCATAAGGTAAAACAAGCTCTTGGAACATTCATCGCATGGTAGTCACAGCTTGTACAAAAACATATGGACAAGGAGGTATTCATTTTTAATTTTTTCAAGATAAACCTCTAAAATTTTAGGGAAAAAGTTCTGAACCGATGAATGATATTACAGATGGACATAGGGAAGTGAGTGAAAATAAAGATCATCTTAAAACCATCTCAAGGATCAAACAACCGATCAAAATGATCTAACAAAAGTACCTTAAACCGCCCATTCTATACTCACATTTATTATCATTCCAGATCCATGTGAATATAGAGTTGGAAGACAGTGGGGTTCACACAATTATTTTTGATGAAAACATGTACAATGGGGAAGATCCAGATTTCATTAGTGCTGAAAATTTAAGTGAAATCCTAGTGTATGATTGGTTTGGTGGACCAGTTGTAAATGTATACATGAGGTATGTTTTCATGATTTTATTTTCAAAAAGATGATATACTATGATAATTATGAAAAATTACATTTCATATTTTTTGAATATGTATATATGAAAAACAATTGAAGGAATTTCCCCATGAATTTTTTTTGGATTCATTAGTCCTCATGTCGCCTCTACAGAACAAATAGATATAAAATACATCAAAGAGGGTGAAATACTGGTAGGCCTGCTCAAATTGTTTAATAGAAAAATTAAGGATGACATAATATTCTTAATACTAATGATATGGGGGTAAAACTATACAATTTAATCATATAAAATATATTATAATTTATATCATTACATATTCCATTTTATTTTTTAGGTAGTATTGGATGCTCATTGCGGTCAATTTGGATACTCCAATGATTTATTTCTTATATTCAATGCATGGATATCCAACAAAATGACCACAAATGATAGAATTTTTCGATTTTTAAAACACTACATCCAACATTTTAGAACTAAACATTTATTTAGATAATTTATATTATCTTTTGATGAGGATTATTTTATGAGAGGGTGGTGAGTGATGATCATCTATATAATGTAATGAGGCTAGTGTAGAAGGGAAAGGAACATAACGAGTACTATGACTAGATACAAATCAGGATATATAATAAGATTTCACTATCTAAACACATTAAAAAAAATACTTATTTTTCTGAATGTTTCTTTATTTCTCAAAACAAAAAAATGATTAATACTATAGATATTATGTTTGTAAATTTATAAAATAGATCATATTCCATGAACAATCCAGCATCCCTAAATAGGTATATTTGAAGGTAATTACTATTTTATTTAAAATACTTATTAATCCATTGTGTATTCATATTCTTTTAGTACTACAATGAATGTTGAAAAAACTCTTATTCACAAGATCAGGTAGAATTGTTTTGAAATGAATGGTAAACATATATGATAGAAGAATATACAAAAAATAGTATGATATGTTACTGGTATGACTTGAAGTGTATATTCTTATTTAAAATAGTCAATATTTTTAGTAAAAAGAAAAATATCCATACTGAAAACTAAGAAAATTCATTAGGATTGTTTTGATACTTTAGGAAAATGATCCATAAGTCATTTGTGATGTGTAGGAATCAACCACACATAAATCTGAAAAATGGTGTGATTGTTATGACATTAAGTGTGTATTTTTATAATAAATTAACAATAAATTTATCCAAAAGAACAAGTGACATACTGAAAACTAAGAAAAACCATTTTTATGGTTTTGATACTTTAAGAAAATGATCCATATATCACTTGTGATGTGTAGGAATCAACCACACCTCAATTTGATGAACGGTGTGACTGATATCACTACAAGTTTCCGTTATCAGTTTAAAATTGACATTTTAGCTCCAAACGTGTCACTAACTAAAAACCAAGAAAAATTTCCCTAATTATCTTTATAATTCTGGACAATAGTTTATATTTTCATTGTGACGTGTATGAATTAGTCTCATGCAAAATGATGCATGATGCGACCATTATGACTCAAATTGCGTGTTTCCAGTTTGAAATGATATTTTTTAAAAAATACAACTTATATACGAAAAATTGGTAAAACATATTCAGATTGTTTTGAAACATTAGAAAAATGACCTATAAGTCATTTAGAATTTTTAGGAATCAACCGCACCTCAATCCGATGCACAATGACACCGTTATGACTCAAAGTGTTTATTTTTATTTAAAATTGACATTAATTTTAGTAAAAAACACAACTATCATAATAAAAACTAAGAAAATGCATTCATATTGTTTTGATAATTTATGAAAAACGATCCATGAGTCATTGTGACCTGTAGGAATCAACCCCTCCTCAATAAAATACACGATGTGATTGGTTTTAAATCTAAATATGTCTTTTTATTTAAAATTGACATTAATTTATGTAAAAAAACCGCCATACTGAAAACCAAGAAAACACATTAATATTGTTTTGATACCTTAGGAAAATAATACATAATTCATTTATGATGTGTAGGAATCAACTGTACCTTATTCTGACACATGGTTTGACTGGTATGAAGAAAAGTGTCTGTTATCAGTTTAAAATTTACATTTTAGCTCAAAACGTGTCACTCACTAAAAACAAAGAAAATTCTTTTTGATTGTCTTTTTAATTAAGGAAATTGATTCTTAAGTCCTTTCTGACATGAATGAATGAGTCACATCAAATCAACACATGATGTGGCCAGTATGACTCAAAAAGCGTGTTTCTGGTTTGAAATGATATTTTAGTAAAAAACACAAATAACATACTAAAAACTAAAAAAACACATTTAGATTGATTTGATACCTTAGAAAAATGATCCATGATTCATATATGATGTGTAAGAATAAACCAAACCTCCATTTGATGAAATATGTTACCTGTATAAATCCAAATGTGTTTTTATTTAAAATTGACATTAATTTAAGTAAAAAAGAACAAATGATATACTAAAAACTAAGAAAATGCATTTGGATTGTTTTTATACTTTAATAAAATGATCCATGTGTCATTTGTGATGTGTAAGAATCAACCTCATCTCAATCTGACACATGGTGTGACTAGTAATACTAAAAGTGTCTTTTATTAGTTTAAAATTGACATTTTAGATTAAAACGTTTAACTCACTGAAAAACAAGAAAATACTCTTCAGTTGTCATAATAATTTGGGGAGAGAGATTTGTATGTCCTTTATGCCATGTTTGAAGGAGTATCACCTTAAACCGATACATGATGCAGTTGATATGACTCAAAATGGTTGTTCCTAGTTTGAAATGGCATTTTAGTAAAAAAACACAATTGTCATAATAATGATCGTGCAACCCCGTTAATATTGTTTTGATACTTTAGAACAACGATCCATGAGTCATTTGTGACATGTAGGAATAAAACACATCTCAATAAGATGAACAATTTGACCAATATAAATCCAATTATTTCATTTAAATTTGATATAAATTTTAGTAAAGAAATAGGGGGCATACTCTCAACCAAAAAAACTTATTCAGATTGTTTTGATATTTTAGTACAATGATCCATAACTCATTTTTTCCGTGTAGAAATCAACCCCACCTCAATACGATGCACATTGTGACCTTTATAACTCAAAATGTATATTTTTCATTAAAAATTGACATTTTATTAATGCATTAATTCATATTAATGTTTTATTTATTTCATATAGTATTACTAATATAATATCTATTTTCATATATAGGTGGAACCTTTTTCTTTAGTTGGGATGATTTGTTCGGAAACTAATACCATGGGCGGACATTTTTGAGAGGGAATCACGAATGTCAAAGGATGAAACATTAATGTTTTAACTGTTTTTTGGATAATTGTAAATGAAATTATATAAAAAATTGTTTGAAATTTATATATCATTGTTTTCCAAACCCTTTTGTTGACCACATTATTCTTGTGAGAATTATGAAGGTGTTGTTTTTTGTTGGTGGTATGTTTGTGTTGTACAGGTTAAGGTGTTGTTGGGGGTGTGATGTTATATAAATAGCACACCACAGGCATCTAGGCCTTTATCAGTTCTATTTTGAGCACTGATAAAGGCCCCCATTATCAGTGATACTTCAAGCATAGATAAAAGCACCATTTATCAGTGCTCAAAATAGCATTGATAAAGGGATCCTTTATTAGAATTTTTTTGTGTTGATAAAGGAAACCCTTTATTAGTTATTTTTTAGCAAAGTTAAAGGGGACCCCCACCCCTTTATCTTCGTTGGTATTAACTATGATTTTCTAGTGCTGTTAAAATTGTTTTCTAGAGATGATAAAAGCATTATCTGTAGTAGTGAATTCCTTCGTCGACCTCACATTCTAGAACAATAAACCACAACCAGCTTGATCTTTTTTTCCACCCAACCCACCACTATCGCCTCCATCCTCTAGCAGTAGCCTCTCTCAAATTCGATGAAGAAATCCATGTCAAGTGAGAAATAAACCCAAAATATCCAAACATTCCGAACCAGATTTTTACCTCACCATAAATATAGAACCAATATAGAAAACCAAAAACCCAAAATATAAACTTGATTCACACTAAACCTATTGAAGAAAATGAGTTGGCCTACATAAATTGAAGGTGAATCCACTACCTTGAGTCAATGATGAACCCCAAAACCCTATTATTTGTCATTATCAATTGACAATATTCAAGCTTGTGAAGCCAACATCCACAACCATATATCTTCCAAAACCAAAATAGATAACCTCTAAGAATACCCATGGATTAAATCCACTATCTTTATCCTCTCAGGATAACCTACTAAGACAACCGTTGCCTCATATGTTTCATCATGAGCCACTATCAGCCTCACGAGGGGGCTTTCATGATAATCCTACACTGAAAACCTCACATATATTAAATTAAGAACATGTAATCACCCCTCCAATTATTCCCCTATCATCCCCCCTTAGAGAGGAAGAATCATCAAGACCCCCCTCAAAGACAAATTTGATACCCCTTTTTCTTCTATTTTCAATTTTATATATAAATATAGATATATGATAATATATAATATATAATAATATATATAATTATAATAATAATAAATAATATATATATATATATTAGTATATTTGTTTAAAAACAAATTTATACTTCTACAATAATAATAATAATAATAATAATAATAATTTTTAATTATAGTAGGAAATTTTTTAGAACTGTCTGATTCTACTTTTTTTTGTAAGTGATCATCAAAGAGGATCATGGGAAAAGGGATCATGTTCACTCCATTTCAAATTAAAGGGGAAGTATGGGTTATTGTGATAAGTTTTCTACTTTGAACAGGTCTTCACCAGAAGCTGATGACGAGCACATAAAGGGATAGCATTAGGATTTTTTTCCTATTATGAGTTGTTTTTTACTATTTTCTATTTTTGTTTCTGTAATAAGAGGATAACTTCTCTATGTTTTCTAAAACCTTAGACATGGAAACTTTCTCACTTTCTAGAGAGGGAAAATGACCCCCCCCCCCCTTTTTACTTCATTTTGTTTCATTGTGTTTTTTGTTTTTATTTTCTTCTATTTCAATATATATTATTGTGTTTTCTCAGTTTCGGTGATTTATTTTTAAGTTCTTTTTGTTTCTCCTCATTTTATTTTGTTATATATAATCTATAATAATTGGGTAATAATTTTTGGGTCTAGATTATAGAATTCAATATTAAAGATTCTTGGATATCTTCACAACATAATGATCTTCATGTCTTCATCACTCTGAGGAGATCGTGAAGTTGATTTGAGGTGTGTGAGATAAAATTCTTGCACTGGATTGGTTTGTATCTATTTTCCCCTTGATCCTTTTCCCTTTCTTCAATTAATTTTATCAATCTATTGGTTAGATGAGGTTGTGAGATTTTCAGTCCTTTCAAGATCAGTACATTCATGGAGAAATTCATGGATAGAGTGATCTGATTTAGAGATTTCTTCACATTAGGATACTCCACATGTGTTGATACTAACTATATGCAAGCATGATCAATGTTTTGGGTGAGAGAGTTGTGTTCATCAAGACATCTATCATTAAGAGAGTAATGATTATAATTTATTATTTAATTCATCAGTAGATCTATGACATGGAGTTGAAGGTGGAATGACCTAGATCTAGACCCTTTCTTGCTAAAATTTCTGTTTATGTTCCCACTATTTTTGTTCATTCAATATTTCACCACATTCACTATACTTTTTCAATGTTGATTTTCTTGTTCTCTTTATATGATTTCAAAATATAAAAACCCAAGAAGAATTTCAAAAATACCATAAGACAATACAATAATGCGTCCTTTAGAGTGACCCTCAGGTTATCCATTGTTCAATATTTTAGATTTTATAAACATATCTTTGACCATCCTCATGACAAGGGCGTCATCAAATTTTTTCACTATTTTTGGGATGTGACATTTTTCTAAGTGTTTTTTTAAAAAATTCATTTATTTCAAAACAAAAAAAATAAATTAAAAATAAATTAAAAAAATGTAGAAAAATTATGAGACCATTGTGAACCTCAGAGGACTTTGTGATATTTATTTCTTGTAGAATGAGGGAAAATTTCAACATTTTATACCCAAATAATATTTATGAACATGTTGAATAATTTAAGGAGGATGTGAGATCACAAATTTTTTAATCCATAGTTAAATAACATAAATATTTATCTCCCATTTTCCTTGAGTTATATAAAAAATAACTAGAGTTTCCAACTCTTGAAATTGAACTACCCTTGTATTCAAGGATAGAGAGGAAAGATCCACATTTTGAGGATGTTTTTGAACACTAGAGGAGATAGAACATCAAAAAAGTATTTATTTTGGTAAATTATTTGATGATAATTATTCCCCTATATTTTATATTAATTTTTTTGATTGCATTGACTTGTCTAATGATTTTTCAATGATTCAATAGGTGGAATTAGCACAATATTTCCTCTACTTTTCCATAGAAAATTCAAAAAATGAGTTGATTTTTTTTTAATAGAGGTTGAAGGAGGTTTACTACCTCACTCCGACACCAAACATTCTTCCATGATCACTATTCAAGAAATATGTTCAAATTGTACTATTATAGAGAGTAGATAATTTTATGGAAGAATCTGTCTTTTTATATGATTTTGATAACATTAAATCTGATTTAAATTTTGTTTTTCCCATTTAATATATTGGGGATGTAGTCCACTTTTGATATATCTTAGATACTCAAGAGGAATATGAGAATGAATGTACATAGGAACTATTGGAACATCCAGTTTTTATTGAAAATTCGATGTTTGAAGATACTCCTACTAAAGATGATGTGTTGGAACCCTACAAGGGTATCATTGATTATGTTGACATGTTACATGTTGTCAAGGAATAATTTTCTGATTATATTGAATAAGATCATAAGTGGCATCCAGGAGTTTATTCCTTACAACCTGTGTACTCCCAACCTCAAGCTAAAGGAGTTCATTTCCCCAATACTTTTGTTTACCCTCCACTACTCCACATGTAGTCAACTACCCAGGAGATGGACTTGAATGATGTTCTAAATTGTTACTCTGACAATTGAAAAGATATAAAGCTATAATTAATAGAACACAGTGGTTCCTAACCAATAAAAAAACCCCTATTAGATTGGGGATGGCTCATTTTCTGTCCAACTATTGATAGTCAAACTACAGCACCCCTTGGGGGTTATCCCGTGATTTTCCCATTTCATTTCCTAAATTATTTTATTAATGGTTGTTTTTTAAATTTTGTATTTTTTTATTTAGACAATAATCAGGTAGAAATTCCATGTGACAGTCATTCAATGCCAAAGGGACCAACACACTGAAGTTTACATGATAAAAAAAAACCCAAAGTCACATTGATTTCATTTCACTTGGAGTTTTAGTTGTTAAAGTTTAATTTTAATCTGTTTACATATGTTGGAACTTGAACAGAGCATCCTTATGGATTATTTCAGTGATAGAATAGGGTGTGATTTTGGTTGAGCTAAAAAATAAATCTAGAAGCTTACACACTCAAGGAAGTTCTATTTTTAATTATGTACTTTTTCTTAAATCTTTGAATTCAAATTTCATGTTTCGAGAAACTAACCATGGGGTAATACCTCATTTTTTGTACCTGAAAATTTTGAATCTATATTTTATTCATGTGTATTTATCTTGCTAATATCAAGAAAATTGAAAATCATTTTGATCTCCATTTTAAATCTGGAAGCTACTGTAACATCCCAGGTAAATGAAGAATAAGATATTTTCATATTTATTAATATTTGTCAATTAAATATTAATTTTAGCTTAAAGGGGTTGCTATGTTCGATAGCGTACCTGATATGCAACAACGAGTTTCTTTGGAATCTTACGTTTCACACTAACAATATAATATTATTATTTTAAATGGTAGTTAACTCATAGCCGTTTTATTGGTGGGAATGAAAAAAACTAACTATAATATGATTATACATGTATTTATATTTATCCAATAAATGTTATAGGATTAATATATAAATGAATCTAATTTTAAGCATAATTTACATTAAAAGGCCGATTTACCACCTTTTAATGGAGAACCCTTTTTAAATCTAGTTTAGGTCACTTTAATACATTCTATATGACCAAATATAATCCTTCTTTATAATTAGGACATCAGAATTTACTTTGGGTCATTTTTTGGTATTTTTCTGATAAAGTTCATTTTTTTAAGGAATAGTGAAAATATTGTATTTTAATTCAAAACTATGTTTTAATCTAATTTATTTATATGGTTATATTATCTTTTTAATTGTTTTTAAAGTGAAATTAAAATATATTTGTACCATTTAATCCAATTTTGTTCATTGCAATTAATTTCACTTTGAAATTGGACATAATTAAGTATCAATCTTTTGATAGTTTTTAATTCCTAAAAATACGCTCTTTGTTTTGACAGCGGGAATTAATTTTAAATTAATATCTTACACTTTTGTGTTTTGATTTTGGAAAAATGGATTCCTTATTTGGAATCAGGAGGAACAAATTGTGTAAATAGGTAACTTTTATTTTTAGACATTTAAAATATTTACTTCAGTAAATATTTTATTTACCGTGGTTAAAGGGTAAATCAGGTAAATAAGGGTAAATAAATAATATTATAATAATATAAAATTACTCATAAATGTGTACTAATCCTATTGGATGAGTCATGTACGACCATGGGCATCTTTGGGTCGATTTTGGGACCCCATTTAGCCACTTGGGAGTGATAATGGCAATTTAGATTAATTAATTTAATGTGAAGACAAAAGTGACATTAACAAAAATCTTTTAGAAGTTAATTTTTATATGGTGTTATATAAGTCATATTTTCGACTATAAATATTCATTGGAAAGATAAAACAATTTACTACATCATTGTAATTGTTTATAATTTGTATACATCAAATAAATTAAATTATTTATGAAAAAATAATGATGTAGTTTTTACCTCATTAATAAATGATTTAAATAAATAAGATTATAATGATTTAAATATTATCCAAAACATGTCCAATTATGATTAAATGATTTTATTTAGAATATGAGTCATCTTATATTAGACCTAAATGATTGTTGGACCATTATAAACCGAATATAAGTTTATAATAAAATAATATTTTCAAACTTTCCTAAAGAGCCCCTCCTCTCCCTTATAAAAAGAGTCCACTTCTATGCAATTCCTCACACATCTCAAGCCATTTGGATCGTCCAAACTCTACCCAATTAAGCTCCATATATCCCTATCCTCCACCTAGAAGCCTTAGCTTAGGAAGAAGGCACTTCAAGAAGCCCTTTGGTTCAAACCAAAGTGAGTTACCCAAATTAAAGGTAACCGTTTCTCTTAAATTGTTTTCTTTTATTTTGCTTCTCCAACCCCTAAAATCTTTTTATTTCCTTTATTTTGTAACAAAAACAGTATCCTCAATATAATATGATGTTGTTATGATAAGGATTCGAACTACACTTACACACACCTTCATCTAATGGATGAAGAACATAATGTTACTGTGGATGGTAAACTAACGCCTCACGAAATGATGATTGTTCAATTACATCTTACCGCCTCTCATGGTGGCCATTATGATGGAACTGTATTAATATATGATATATATTATGTTTATTATTTCTTTATGCTTCTCTACTTACCAATTATATCAAACCTTTATGGTTTCCATGGTGGGTAAATACGATAATCTCATTTGAGTAAGTGCGGACTACCGTCCACTCAAAGTGATGTGACTAGTTAATGCCCTATGTGGGATGTATAAAAGATAGAGTTAATGATATTATATATGATATTATACTAAAATTATCATATACCTATGTATCATTATGTTTTAATTCCATTAAAATAAGAAATAGAAATGAAAGTAGCGTTCATGCGTACGTACGGCTTACCGTCTCCATGAATGGTGCATTTCATTTCGTACCTCCAAATGTTATGTACTATTATAAATATATGTATACACTGGATATATATGATATATATGATATCTAATATCATGAATACCATTCTGGATATAATGGACTATTGACCACATGGACCACTTGTAAATATAAGGTGTACATTTTTGACTCAAGTACCAAATATCGACAAAATGAACGTTAATAATTTAAATGATTACATAATGATTATAACATGGTAATAAGTGATATAAAAGTAATAATAAACTTTAAAAAGGTTCTTAATAAAGTATAAATTAACTTTAGTTTATTATTCAGGAGATTAAATAACGAACGGGTCAAGTCGGACACGAGGTAAGGGACTTCATCTCAATCTCCTTTCATTGAGGCATTTTTTGTTTTATACATGACTTTCTTTTATATGATGTATAAAACCCTTTGAATTTGAATTATATTCAAAAGTAATCGTTTCTCTACGAATCGTTTTACTAAATGACAAAAAGGAATGTTTTTTTAACGTAAGCGGTGACAACGACCTTTCTGCCGCCGCGAGTATTATTTGATCTTTGGCTTCCTTAACAAGCCGAAATGTTTTTAAAAGGAAAAATAAATACCAAATACTCTTTTTACGTAGTTTGGTATTGAAAATGATTTTGAGAATGGATTTATTATTTCAATATCTTGAAATGATATTTTATTATTGCAATGTGGAAATGTTATCTTTCCTTTATGCTTATGTTATGTGTTAATATCATGTTATAGTTCTTGGGCATTATTTACGTATACGGGTGGTTATGTGATAAACCTAGGGTGGGTGAGCCCGAGATAGCTCTCCAATGCATTGGGTAACGTGACATAGGTAAATGTGAATGTTACTCCTAATATATTAAGGGAATATACTATGATGGGTATTCCAAAGTAACTCCCTATGTAGCTATGATAGCTACAACGTAAGTATGATATGGATGCCACAAGTTACCTTTTTGATTTATGATTTCTATGTGTCTTTCATAAATATTATGATTTCATGAGGTAAGTAAAAGAGTTCATGTTTCGTATGTATTTATGAACAAATGTTTTCATTCACTGTTTTATAACCCTTACTGAGCCTTTTATGCTCATCCCAAGTATTAAAATGTTTTTCACAGGACTTAAAGATGAATAGGGTCAAGGATGGGATCAAGGAAAATCCATGCTCTCTTTAACATAGAATTAGACGTGACTTTTTTTCAAGAGTTTTTATTTTATGAAAAAAAAGTGGATTCTGGGTAGAAGTGTCTACTTTTTAATATTTTGAGATGTAATAGTTATGTCCTAATTCCATAAATCTATAAACTTGAAAAGATCCTCAATGTGAATTATTCATTTAATTCAATATTATGTAATGTTTAAGGTTGGGTCCTTATAGTTGGTATCAGAGGGAGGTTTAGATAACTTTAAGAGTTAGGATATTGTTAAATTAATATCCATAAAGTAATTTATGTTAATATTGACATCATATAGCCTTTACAGATTACCATGTTGCTTCACCTAAGATATTTCTTTATTTAGAATGGTTTTCTACAGAGGAAATAGGGAAACTATGTTGGGAAGACATCAAGAGGAAAACAACCTTCCAAATCAGCAACCTTAGATGGTAGGAATCAGAACTGAACAGTTTGTTGGAGTGATGGCATAGTTGGCTCAGGCTATAAATGGTGGTGGTATCCATTTACGAGATCTGCTAGATCAACCACAGAGGAACATGTCAGTAGTGGAGCATTTCATGAGGAAACATCCCCCATCATTCAGAGGATCATCTGATCTGGTGCTAGCTGAAGGGTGGATTAAAGCACTAGAAATGATTTTTAATGTCATGGGTTGTTCAGAACATCAAAAGGCTAGTCTCGTGGTTTACCATTTTGAAGGTGAAGCTGATCAGTGGTGGTCGATGGTGAAAAATATCAGGGATAGTGAGTAGATTGATTCTCTTGATTGGGATGAATTCAAAGGTATGTTTCTGGAGAAATATTTTCCTAAGTTGGTTCATCTTAAGATAGAAAAACAATTCCTAGAATTGAGGCAGGAGGATGACTCAGTGGCTGCTTCTGAAGAAAAATTCCCTCGACTGGCAAGGTATGCTCCAAACTTCATACGAGATCTTGATAGTAAAATCAACTGTTTTTACTCAGGATTAAATCCAATGTATCGAAGGGCTTTAGCTTCTCGTGAGTTCAGTAGTTATGAAAAACTTTTTCATTGTGCGGAGAAGGTGGAAATGGATTTTTCCGATGGTCAAGTATTCTTTGACAAACAACAAAATAAGAGGTTGAGGTGGTAGGTGAAAGGAAAGAACTCTTCAAAAAAGTCTGATGGTAAGAAGCTTAAGTTTACAGCTTGTGAAAATTGTGGTAAAAAGCATGTTGGGGAATGTCTTTTGAATTCTGGTAAGTGCTACTGTTGTGGTAAAATGGGACATAAGGCTCGTAATTGCACTGAAAAAGATCAGGGTAATGGTAAGATAAAATATGATTTACAATCAGTAAAATGTTTTAAGTGCAGTGAAATGGGTCATTATGAAAATGAGTGTCCGACAAAGAGCTCGAGTGATGGGAAGAAGTCAGACTACAAGCAGAAAGGGGTTGCGAAATCCTTTTCAACTACTTCAGCAGATGTTGGGCCATCAAATGAAGTAGTATCAGGTACATTGTTTGTTTGTTCAGATTATGCCAATGTGTTTTTTGATTCAGGGTCTACACATTCTTTCATTTCTGAAAGGTTTTCTAGTAAATTGGGAATTCCATCTCATGATATGAATACTGAACTTACGGTAAAAACACCTAGAGGAAATTTTTAGACAAAAAGAAAACATAAGAACATTCATGTCCTTGTCTGCGGAAAGAATCTACCTGCAAACTTTATTGTTTTTCCTCTAGTAGAGTTTGATGTTATATTGGGCGTGGATTGGATTTATGTTTATCATACTAATATTGACTGTAGAGCTAAAGAGGTTTCTTTTCAGAATGATTTTCAATTTTTGTACAAGAATGAACCCTTGCTTTTGATAACATATCAGGAAGTCGAAAAACTGGTAAAATATGGAAATGAGTGTTACCTTGCACATATTGTTGAAAACAAAGGAACCACTCAGATTAATGATGTGCCAGTGGTAAATGAGTACCTTGATGTTTTTCCTGATGAGTTTCCTGGTATTATACCTGATCAAGAAGTTGAATTTACTGTTGACTTAGTTCCTGATGCTAATCCAATTTCAAAACCCCCTTATCGAATGGCTCAAATTGAACTTTTAGAGTTAAAGAAGCAATTGCAGGAGTTATTAGATAAAGGTTTCATTCGACCTAGCACATCACCTTGGGGTTCTCTTGTCTTGTTTTTTAAAAAGAAATATGGTTCAATGAGACTTTTCATTGATTATAGAGCATTGAATAACATCACTGTTAAGAATAAGTATCCTTTGACTCATATCGATGATTTGTTTGATCAGCTCTAGGGAGCTCAGTATTTTTCGAAGATTGACTTGAGGTCAGGGTACCATCAGTTGAAAGTAAAAGAAGCCGACGTTCTGAAAACCACTTTTTGTACTAGATATAGCCATTATAAATTTGTAGTTATGCCTTTTGGTTTAACCAATGCACCTGCTGTATTCATTGATCTTATGAATAGAATTTTTCGTGAGTTCTTGGATAAGTTTGTGGTTGTGTTCATTGATGATATTTTGGTTTATTCAAAAAGTAAAGAGGAACATGAAATTCATTTAAGGGTTGTCTTGAAAACCTTCAAAGAATAGAAACTTTATGGAAAATTCAGCAAGTGTGAGTTTTGGTTACAATAAATCTCTTTCCTTGGTCACATTGTTTCAAAAAATGGAATAACTGTTGATCCTACAAAAACAAAAGTTAATGAAGAATGGAAAAGACCAAAAAATATAACTGAGATTCATAGTTTTCTTGGTTTGGCAGGTTGTTACCGAAGGTTTGTTGAAAACCTTTCATGGTTATCTAGTCCAATGACTAAGTTAACTCAAAAAGGTGTTAAGTTCATCTGGAAAAAAGAATGTGATGATTGTTTTCAGTAATTGAAAAGGAGATTGGTGAATTCTCTAGTTTTGGCACTGCCTTCCAGAAATGGTGAGTATATTATCTACATTTATGCTTCATTGAAAGGATTGGGTTGTGTCCTAATGCAAAATGATCAGGTAATTGCTTATGCTTCACGTCAGTTGAAACCAAATGAGTTAAATTGCCCTAAACATGATTTGGAATTAACTGTTGTTGTTTTTGCTTTAAAAATTTGGAGACATCATTTGTATGGAGTGAAGTGTGAAATATATACTGATGAAAAAAGATTGAAGTATATATTCACTCATAAATAATTGAACATGAGACAGATGGGATGGTTTTAATTAATCAAGGATTATGATTTCATGATCCATTACCATTCGGGAAAATCAAATAAAGTGGCTGATACTTTGAGTCAGAAAAGTAATGTCTCATTAGCCATGCTATGTTTGGAACAAGATCCTTTGGTTTTTTATTTGATGAAATTTGGCATAGAAGTTGTTGGTGTAGGAAATTATTCTATTTTGTTTCAGGTGTCAGTGAGATAATCTCTATCATACAGAATAAAGAAAGCGCAGAAGGAAGACAGTGAGTTGCAGAAAAAGGTAGAGTTGGTTCATAAGGGTAAGTTCCCTGAATTTAACATTGATAATGATTGTGTTTTGAGGTTTGGAAAGAGATTATGTCTGCCTTGTGATTCACATTTGAAGAATGAGTTGTTATGTGAAGCTCATAGTTCTCCGTTTTCAGTTCATCCTGGAAGTACTAAGATCTACAGAGATCTTCGAGAGTATTACTAGTGGGATGGAATGAAAAGAGATATTACTGATTTTACTGTGAAGTGTTTGACTTGTCAGTAGGTTAAAGCAGAGCGAAATTTACCGAAAGGAATGATTCATCCTTTATCGGTGCCAGAGTGGAAATGGGAAAATATATCCATGGACTTCGTTGTGGGATTACCAAATACATCTCGAGGTAATAATGCAATCTGGGTTATAGTTGACTGATTGACTAAATCTGCTCATTTCCTTCCTATTAGAGATACTTTGTCTCTAGATCAACTTGCTCGGTTGTATGTTAAAGAGATAGTCAGGTTGCATGGAGTTTCCCTCTCCATTGTATCTGATCGTGATCCCAGGTTCACTTCTAACTTTTGGAAAGGCCTTCAGAAGTCATTGGGTACTGAATTAAATTTTAGTACAGCTTTTCATCCTCATTCAGATGGGCAGTCAGAACGAACAATTCAGAACTTGGAGGATATGTTACGTTCTTGCTCGATGGACTACCAGGGAAGTTGGGACCAACATCTTTCTTTGGTTTAATTTTCTTATAATAACATTTTTCATTCCAGTATACAGATGGCTCCATTTGAGGTGTTGTATGGAAAGCATTGTCGAACTCCAGCTTTTTGGGATGAAGTGGGTGAAAGACAGCTGATGGGAACAGAATTGGAAGAAGAGATGGCAGAGAAAGTTCAGTTGATTTAGAAGCACATGAGAATAGCTCAAAGCAGACAGAAAAGTTATGCGGATAACCGGAGGAAGGATCTTTCTTTTGAGGTAGGCGATCATGTCTTTCTCAAAGTTTATCCTTGGAAAAGTGTGATGCGTTTTGGTAGGAAGGTAAAGTTGAGCCCGAGGTTAATTGGACCTTATGAAATTCTGGAGAAAGTTGGATCAGTTGCGTACAGATTAGATTTTCCTCCAAGTTTATCCCAGGTACACAATTTTTTTCATGTTTCGATGTTGAGAAAGTATATACCAGATCCATCTCATGTTCTGAGCCCAGAGGTAGTTCAGTTGGAAGAGAATCTCTCTTATGAAGAACAACCAGTCCAGATTCTGGACCGTAGAGAGTAGGTGTTGCAAAATAAGGTAATTCACCAGGTAAAGGTTTTGTGAAAAACCCATATGGTCGAAGAGGCAATGTGGGAATCTAAAAATTCTATGAGGGATAAATACACCCACTTATTTTGATAAGTGTATAAAAATTGTGAGGATGCAATTTCCAAAAGGGTGGAAGGATGTAACATCCTAGGTAAATGAATAATAATAGATTTTTATATTTATTAATATTTGTGAATTAAATATTAATTTTAGCTTAAAGGGGTTGTTATGTTCGATAGCGTACCCGATATGCAACAACGGTTTTCTTTGGAATCTTACGTTGCACACTAATAATATAATATTATTATTTTAAATGGTAGTTAACTCATAGCCGTTGTATTGGCGGGAATGAAAAAAACTAACTATAATATGATTATACATGTATTAATATTTATCCAATAAATGTTATAGGATTAATATATAAATGAATCTAATTTTAAGGATAATTTACATTAAAAGGCCGATTTATTGCCTTTTAATGGCGAACCCTTTTTAAATCTAGTTTAGGTCACTTTAATACATTCTATATGACCAAATAAAATCCTTTTTTAGAATGAGGACATCAGAATTTACATTGGGTCATATTTTGGTATTTTTCTGATAAAGTTCATTTTTTTAAGGAATAGTGAAAATATTGTATTTTAATTCAAAACTATGTTTTAATCTAATTTATTTATATGGTTAGATTATCTTTTTAATTGGTTTTAAAGTTAAATTAAAATATATTTGTACCATTTAATCCAATTTTGTTCATTGGAATTAATTTCACTTTGAAATTGGACATAATTAAGTATCAATCTTTTGATAGTTTTTAATTCTTAAAAACACGCTCTTTGTTTTGACAGCGGTAATTTATTTTAAATTAATTTCTACCACTTCTGTGTTTTGATTTTGAAAAAATGGATTCCATATTTATAATCAAGAGGCACAAATTGTGTAAATAGGTAACTTTTATTTTTAGACATTTTAAATATTTACTTCAGTAAATATTTTATTTATCGTGGTTAAAGGGTAAATCAGGTAAATAAGGGTAAAGAAATAATATTATAATAATATAAAATTACCCTTAAAATGTCTTTATCCTATTGTATGAGTCATGTACGACACTAGTCATCTTTGGGTCGATTGTGGGACCCCATTGAGCCACTTGGGAGTGATAATGACAATTTAGATTAATTAATTTAATGTGAAGACAAAAGTGACGTTAACAAAAATCGTTTAGTAATTAATTTTTATATGGTGTTATATAAGTTCTATTTTCGACTATAAATATTCATTGGAATACTAAAAATATTTCCTACATCATGTTAGTTTTTTATAATTTTTATACATCAAATAGATTAAATTATATATGACACATTAATGATGCAGTTTTTACCTCATTAATAAATGATTTAAATAAATAAGATTATATTGATTAAAATATTATCCAAAACATGTCCTATTATGATTGGATGATTTTATTTCGAATATGAGTCATCTTGTCTTAGACTTAAATTATTTTTTTACCATTATAAACCGAATATAAGTTTATAATAAAATAATATTTTCAAACTTTCCTAAAGAGCCCCTCCTCTCCCTTATAAAAAGAGACCACTTCTATGAAATTCCTCACACCTCTCAAGACATTTTTCTCATCCAAACTCTGCCCAATTAAGCTCCCTACATCCCTATCCTCCACCTATAATCCTTACCTTAGGAATAAGGCACTTCAAGAAGTCCTTTGGTTCAAAACAAAGTGAGTTACCCAAATTAAAGGTAATAGTTTCTCTTATATTGTTTTCTTTTATTTTGCTTCTCCAACCCCTAAACTCTTTTTATTTCCTTTCTTTTGTAACAACATCAGTATACTAAATATACTAGGATGTTTTTATGATAAGGATTCAAACTACACTTAGACACACCTCCATCTAATTGATGAATAACATAATGTTTCTGTGGATGGAAAACAAACGCCTCACGAAACGATGATTGTTCAATTACATCTTTTAACCACCTCCTATGAGCATTTTTAAATTCGCATAAAACTTAATTTTACCACTTATGTGACTTTAATTTCAAAAATATTAGAGACACGGTTAATTTAATTAAGTAAAATGTGGTTCAATAAGATGAAAATAGTTTTTTGTGAATAATAACATTTGACTTCTATTAACCACGGTTAAAAGTAAATAGGGTAATTTAGGGTAAAAATGATACCATAATTTCCCTAAAACATGTCCCAATTCTATTGGATAAGTATAATTCGTCCAAAAAAACCTTATCTGTAAAATACGACACCCTTTTGACCATTAGGATTAGATTAAGACATTTATTGTTATTTTATTTAAAGAAGAGTTAAAAGAGTTAAATTCAATGTTTAATAACTAAACCATTTTTAATATAGGGTTACACACAATATAAATTAGACTATAAATATTCATTAGAAAGCTGAAAATATTTCCTAAATAAATTTATTTAATTTATAATTTTTATATATTAAATAATTTAATTTATTTATGACACAATGATGATGCAGTAATTACCTTACTAATGAAATATTAAAATAATTGTTATTATAAAAATAAAAATAAATGTAAATTGAAATTTATGATGAATTAAACTAATTTTATATGTTAATATGACTTTTTAGGGTTTTTTAAATAAATTTTATTCGAAGTGATAATGTTTTAATGGCTTTCAAAAAAATCAAATACCAAATCGTATCAAATTTTACATAATTGAGTTTTTAAAAAAAATACTATATTATTAATTGATATAATATTTTTAAAAATATAAAGTTTGGAAAAAATAAATAGATAAGGTTATATATATTAATAATGAACCACTTGGGGTTGTCTTGGTAGTTTATAGTATGTTCATTAAGCAAATAATATAAAAATACAAAGAGACATGGTAGATGTCAAACTATTTAACTAAGAGTTAAATCTAAAAGATAATGTTAACATGGTGACCTAAACCTATCTAAAATCTATTGGTTGAAATATTATATACCAATACCCACCATATCCTCTAAAGAAATTATTTTTGAGCCATTAGAAACCGAAATTTATTTTATTATAAAATAATATTTCAAGGTTTTCCTAAAGTGACCCTAACCTCTCTTATAAAAGGGAACTTCCCCTTCTCTCAAAATCACACCTCAAAAGCCATTTGGATCGGCCAAAAAATGCCCAGATATCCTCCCAACTTCTCTAACATCAACCTAGAGTACTTTAATTTATCATAAATCAAATCTATGTATCCCTTTTGATCAACTCAAAAGGAAACACCCGAAGAAGAGGTAATAATTTCACCACCCTCTTTCAAGTTCTTTTCTTCTTCCACTTCATCTTTATTTGTTGTATTAAAACCAAAATAATAAATAAAGTACCTTATACATAATATGATTTTATTATAAATATGGTACAACCATATTCATTATTCTATTGATCCTATAAATGAAAAAGTCACCATACGTGCTTACGTACGGCTTACCATCTACACATCATGGTGTAGTTTGTTATTCAAAAACTTCATTATTGGGATGGGTATAATAAAGAGTATAAATAATGTAAATAATAAATATAATATGTTAATTATTATGTATATATGATATACCATCCAATTACGTACGATTTCACCATCAATATAATGATATTTTCGCTCGTGCGTACGTACAGATTACCGTCTCCACGAACGCGATTAGATTCATTTCCCCATCATAACCATTCAACAATAATTTTCATTTGAGGGATAAAAATAATTTTTATGAACATAATATCAATTTTATATGAATAAAATACATCCTATCTCTGAAAAATATATCTTACGTAAATAATTATATAAAGGAAAAAGAACCGGTTAGCACCCGAAACAATGATATTACTGAAATATTATTAACAACGAAATATTAGAGGATCATATATGATATCATATTTATGTATATAGTTATTATATAATTTAATAACAATGATTTAACTTTTATAAAGGAGGTTAACATACACTTGACCAAGTAAAAGTTCAAGTTCAGGGTTAATTTCTCAATCTCTTTATTATCCGTGGATGTTTTTACGTAACTATCTACTGAGACCTCTTTATCATCCACATCCATGTTTTATTAAAAATGTATTTCAAGGAATTTTTACAATTTACTAGACTATGGGTTAAAGTCATTTATACCCTTATTTGACCTTATATTTTCTTTAAAGGAATCTTTTCATCATTTTCCAAACAAGGTACTTTATAACCTTTTCAACAAAATTAAGGTAAGAATGTTTTTTAACTTATACATGGAAGGTGCAGATATTTTTCCATCGTTATAACATCATTGAATATTCTCTTACAAGAATATAATAATATTTTCAAAAATAAATGTTTTCTTTCATAATTATGTTACATTTAAATGATTTCAAAAAAGAAATAGGTATTTATTTCAAATAGTTTTCCTTTCATCTATGTCAACATCTTTGATGGATTTGAAACTTGTTTGAAGTTGATTTATTATGATACAAATCTTCCATACTATGTTGAAGGTTTTGTGATATGTTTTACTATGGACATGTTATTTATACACCAATCATGGTTTATGGATAAAGTATTGACATTTCATATACTAGTTTTAAAATTAATGTTTATGTTATGTTTAAACCTTTTCATATGAGGAAAGCATTGGACTTAGTAAGTGACAGGTGGAGCCCACTATAGCTACTCAATGTATTAGTAGGTCTCATGAGACAAACTAGTGTCTTAGAACAAGGCCTTGACAAAATCTTATTTATAGTCTTGACACAAGGCTTTTAATATGTGGTTATGATTTCTGGCATCATGCATTCCATCATTATGAAATTGACTATTGATATTGCATGTAATTATTAGACGAGTAGAATATCCATGTGAATATGTAAATGAAATTATTTGATTTATATTGGCCATATTATGCATAAGTTTCTGTTTAAAAGGCTTATGTTTTAGTCTTATACATTTCCTTAATTGTTTATGATTATTTATGAAAGTTTCTTCTATATTGTTATCCTTAATGAGTATCTGAGCTCACCACTTTCTATGTTTTATTTTTTCCAAGATATGAAGAAATATTTAATGGTTGACCTATAAGGATAGGCTAAGGATATAAGTGTGGTCAATGGGGACAAAAGTTTGTTAATGTTTTTATTTCATGATGTAATGTAAAACTTATGAATGTATCTAGTACTTCCAAGGCTACTAAATTGATCTGTATTTCGAGATTTTAACCCTTGTGATCATGCCAATGTTATGTAATAATATACTGAATTTGGGTACCTGGGTTGGGGCATTTCACTCTAGCTACTGATGATCTTCTAATTACTATATGATTCAAGGGTGCGATGTTTTACACCATCTAATTACGGTTCAATGTGTTCAGGTTAATGACTATTTTATAAATTTTCAAACTAGAGAAAATTATAGAGTGGAATTTGAGGGATACTGAAGGTGAAATTCATGGAATTTCAGAACCCAAAGCTTCTAGTTGTTCTTCTTCTAAGCTAAAGAGGCATTTTGAGACTACTCATAGAGGTAGAAGAAATTAGTCTCATCAGGCAGAGAGTTATCTTATATCCTTCCATTATAGAAATTTGGGACACGTCTGGTATTAGTGAACATGGGATCTGATCAAGTGTAAGGGATATGGGTGTATGAGCCATCTTCAGCGTTTCTATAGAAATTTTCTTCCAGTGCCAAGTGATCAGGGATCTTTAACTACTCCTCAGTTAGGAGTGGGGATAGTGAGATCACATCAGGCGAGTATCCGAAAAAAACCAGTATATCAGGATGAGGTGGGGATTGAGGTATAGGTAGTCAGAATTATGGTCCTCAGTGCAATAAGATCATATTTTCTTAGGTAAATCAAGCAATGATTGAGGGTCACGTTATAGTATTGTTACATATAATCCAACCTATTCCATAGGAGTAAATCATTGGAGCTTCTACAGTTCAAGTAACCATTCTAGTATACTCTTCTTTAGTGTCTTCTTTATTTAACACATGTACATCTAATTGTTTTATATTTAAGACTATACTGGGATGTTTGGGCATCGAGATTGAGAACTTTTTTGGAATTATGATTATAGACACATTGTTAGGTGTATGATCACAAGTTGTTCACCATTGTAGGGAATGTCCCCTTGATATAGGCAGTTAGCTTTTCATATGGAATTTGTTCATCCTCAACATGATGTGCTTAGACATAATCATGATATTGTACTGGTTACTTCTATACCAATACCATATTGACTAATATCATCTGAGGGTGATGTTTTCAACATAATATTCCATTACACACATGCATAAGGGTGAATGGGATGTCATTGTGACATGAACATGACCCGAGTAGTAGAGTTTGGGTAGTATAATAGCTCATATCACCATTCTTTTCCTAGATGACTGGGGGTTAAAACCCATTATATTTCCTGCTATAATAGATTATTTCAGAGACTTATTTCCTAACGACTTCTTTGGTCTAACTCTGTTGTGAGAGGTAGAGTTTACAATTGATCTTATCCTAGGAGCTGCACCATTAACCATTACTCCTTATAGGATGTCACTAAAAGAGCTTATATAACTCCGTAACTAGTTGAAGGATCTAGATGCATGACTTTTTTATGCATTAGTACTTATCCTTGGGGTTCACTAGTCCTTGAAAGAATAAAGATGGTACCCTTGGGTTTTTTGTGGATTACCATCATTTGAATCAAATCATAGTAAAGAATCTATATCAACTACCTATAATATATTAACTCTTTGATAAGATACGAGGATAGAAAATGTTTTCAATGATATATTTATGGTTGGGCTATCATCAGGTGTGTTTCAAGACCACATACATACCTCACACAACTTTTAGGAGAAGATATGGTATATACGAGTACCTTGTTATATCATTTGGGATCATAGATTCACCTACAGTCTTTATGGATCTTATAAATCAGTTTTCCACCCGTATCCATATTCATTTGTGGTTTTCCTTTTTGAAGATATCTTAGTGTATTCACACTCTACACACAACCATGAAACCCATCTTGAGATCATGACGAATACACTAAGAGAGTTCCAAATCTATGCTTAGCTTAGTAAATACCACTTCTAGATCATCAAAGTCCCCTTCTTGGGCCATATTATCTCAGAGTCCGGATCCTCAGTTGACCAAGAGAAAGTGAGAGCTATAGTTTATTGGGAGTAAACCAATAATTTCATAGAAATAAAAAGTTTCTTAGGGTTCGAAGGGTATTTCAGACACTTCATCAATGATTTATCATTCCTTACAACACCACCTATGAACTTAAACAGTAAGGGTGTGAAATTATTATGGTCAAAATCCTGTGAAGTATATCTTAAGGAGTTGAAGGGTTGTTTGACTTTAGTGATGATACTGATTATGAAAAAGATAGAAAGGAGCTTTATTGTATACCGTGACACATCAGGTATTGGTCTTGGATCTATTATGATGCAGGATGATCACATTATCGTAAATGGGTATCATCTATTGAGGCCTCAATAGTGGAATTACCGACACATGACCTAGATCTCACTGCTATAATTCATGCCTTACATTGTTGGATACAGTAATTACATAGAGAGACTATTTTGTATTCACATACTAGAAAAGACATAAGTACATATTCACAAAGTGGGTCCTGGATCTTAGGCTACACAAGTGGGTGTATTACCCACATTTGTCTGATTTTGAGCTTTGATACATGCCTAGAAAAGGGGAATTTTGTGGCCAATGCTCTGGGTTGGAAGAGTTAGAAATAGACGGTTTAGAAATCTAGTGGATAATGGAGGCTAACAGATTTATTCTCAGATATTCACATTGAGGTTCAGGAGGTCCATGGTCAGACTATCCTCTCATTTTTAGTAGTGACCTCTACTCCTCCATAATTGGTATGAATGATACATTTTTCAGATTATGAAGGCCTTTTCCTAAGTGAAATAGTTTTATAATATGGTACAACTTTATTTTGTACCATGGATGGGGATGATACATTATTATTCCATCGGTGTGTATGGGTCTTAACAGACATCATAGATGAATTTATGCAGGAATTCCATTCTCAGTATGGGAGGTTCACCCTGATGTCACCAAATTGAATCGAGATCTATGACTCTAATAGCAGTTTCCTGGTATGAAATAAAATATTATCGGCTTCATCACTATAGGTTCCACCTATTAAAAATTTAGGTTGTAACATCAACATCTAGCAGGTATTTTACAGTTATTTTCCATTATTGAGTCAAAATGAGATGATGTTTTGATGGATTTTGTGATAGGTCTACCCTGATCACCTCATAGAAATGATATTGTGTGGGTTTTTGTTGATCATTTAATGAAGGTTTCTAACTTCTTACTTGTGTGAGAGATCTTCTCGATAGAAAATCTAGGAAGTTTGAATGACATCGAAATTTTACATCTGCATGGAGCTCCTCGTTCTATTATTTATGACACAGATTCTCATTTCACATCATGGTTATAGAAGGGGTTACTTAAGTCCTTAGGTATGCAGGTAATTTTGAGCATGACATATCAGTTGTAGACTGATGGATAGACAGAGCATACAATTCAGGTGCTAGAGATCATGATATGTGCATGCATCCTTGAAATCGGAATTTATTGGGATAAATACATTCTTCTTTTGGATTTTTCTTATAATAATAGATTTCATGATACCATCGATATGGATCCCTATGATGCTTTATATGGTAGTCCTTTCTGCTCGCCTCTATGCTAGAAAGATTCAAGGGAAGTAGATATGAATGGACCACATCTCATCCAGAAGACTAAGGAGCAGGACCAGTTGATCAGAAATCATGTGATGATAGCTTAATATAGATAGTATTCATATTCCAATATCCATTGATGATCTATTGAGTTTGAGTAAAGAGATTGGGTTTTCATATGATTCTTTCCCAAGTTAGGGAATAGAATTATTTAGAAGATGGGTAAGGTCTCATAGAGGTTCATTCGAACCTTCGAGGTTGTGAAAAGGATCAGACAAGTGGATTAACAGTTGGGATTTCCTCAAAGATATTGGTAAATACATGATGGAATTCATGTATCTCAGATTTGAAAATATTATCCAAATCCGACTCAAGTAATTCTTCTTGATGAGGTTGAGTGATATATGGATTATTCCTTCGAAGATTATCCCCTTCATATAGTTTATTAGAGCATGAAGATCCTATGAAGGAGGTCAATTATTCTAGTATAAGTGTTATAGAAACACGGACAATTATAGGAATCGACCTAGGAGTGGAAAACTAATATACTTTCTCAGTGGCTGAAACTCTTTACTCACGATACGTCTTTAACCTCAAAAGTCCAATTTGGGGATGATATTATTTAAAGATGGGAGGTTGTAACGACCTTTATTTTCAAATAACATATGGATTGATAGTTTTTCAATTTGAATACCTTAAATGGAAAAAATATTGATATTTAATCAAGTCACAGAGGTCACGGGTGCGTTTGAGGCTCATTCGGATCCTGGAGCTCCTAAATATGAAAATAGACTGGGTTGTATAGTTCGTCTACAACCTTGGGACCCAGGGTTCACATATGTTCATCCATTTACAGATATCAGATAGATCCATTCTTTATAGTTTTCACAGAGTTAGTCAAACCATGCACCTAATTGGGTGGGGTTATCTTCTCTACAGACAATTGTGCATTGTTTTCTCATGGTTTGACTAATTGTACGCCTAAACCGTGAACTTTTATATTTTGGGTGAAAATTTTATTTTCCCCTCATTTTAATTTGATACCTTATTTCTATTTTCTCTACCTCCCTATGGTATACTATCAAGTTTTTTTATCCTATATTGAGTATAAAATCTCTCAATCTAGGAATTGAGCTATATCTCTTGGCGGGCGTCTATTATTCGTTCTATCAGAAGTATTAGATTCATATCATTTTGTTCCCCTAGTCTCTCAACTCCTATCAAATGATATACTTCCATCCATTACTCTATTTATGTGCATAATCATTTCCCCCATTTTTAGGGCATTGGACTGTTTCTCCCTTTTCTTCCAGCCTACTTTAAATCTGAGGTCTATACTAAGAGAGGAGGTTTCTACATCCTTGATGTAGGTGGTCTCATTGTTTTCTCCTTAAGTTTCATCATTTCATAATTACATTTTTGTGTTATATTTTTTCCTTTACCTGAACATCTCAATTAAATTTATTTCTTCATATAAAACTAACTATTTCACCATGATATACAACAATTGACCCATTATAGGATGTGTTCACCTTATATGGTCACCCCTTGGGTGAGCCATGTAAAATTGTACAATGAGGCTAATTAGTTCAAATTCCTGGAACTCCCTTATACTATCTAGATTAGTTTTTAAATGAAATTGCTCTTAATACAATGTAATAAATTGAACCCATAGAACCAAATAGGTTTTTGGTCCTATTTTAGATAGAAATTCCCAAGTAGGCATATTCCATTTTTATTGTGACACCTTCCCTTAACATTTGAGCCTTTGAAAAAGAATTTTCATGACTTAGTGAATTGAATATATTGATTTGTATAGGATGCCTTAATCTTGATGGTTACCCTTCATTAAATGAATTGGCTTAATAAAATGAAATGGTTTATCTAGAATGAAATATAAAAGATGATGAAAGAATTCCTTTTGATTATGTCTTATTAATTTCTTATGTTTAATTTAATTTCCTTTAATGGATTGGAATTTGACTAAAGGGATATGTGAGAGGTATTTACTCATGTCTAGAATTATATATATGTGACCAATCCATTGATGATGTTTAATTCAAATGTATAAGAGGTTATGCGTTATGTATTATATTATGAATGATTATGCCTCTTTTATGTATATAGACTATATGAAAGAAATGGATGGGAGGTAATTCCCAATGCAAGTTATAATTATAATACACCATTAAAGAGGTTTTGTATAATGGTAAGGGGTGTTGATCTAGGAGATAAATCACACTCCTTACATTAGGTATTGATCATGGAATCTCACACCAATGATACTATATGGGTGATGGGCATTACACACCACATTCCATTATATAGTGTTTCCCTGGCAGCTCACTGTCCATCCTAAGTGTTGTAACATGATGTCTCTCACTCTTATTGGGATATAGGTAATTGAACCTATTGTATGAGGTTTTAGCATCATTATACTAGTTGTGGAAGTCTTAGCTATGCCACGATCTAGTTCAACACTAGTATTCAGGGTATAAAGACATTAGGCATCCACACACACTTGGTTAATATAGGAGGATTCAATATAGAAATTATATATATATATATATATATTTATTTATATTTATATTTATATTTATATACATATAGTAACATGATCATAAACATATTTCGTTCATGAGATGAAGAAGGTAGACCCACCTTGTGTTCTTTAGGAACCTGAGCAGGCTGGTAATTTAATTCTACATTTCGTTACTTATTCCCTTATAAATGCACACTTTTTATTTATGTTCATAGCATGGATTACATGTAGAAACTTTTTGTGGTGGCTGACTGAGAATTTTTTTCTCACACCCTACTCGGGATTCCATTGGACTCTAGAATATTATCTATGTCTAGGTATTGATTATAGAAAGGTCCCTGATACAGGTTGTTAACTTTCTTATCTAGTTGAAGCTCAGGAGTAGAGGATCAAGCATAGGCTTGAGATTCTTATAGGACCATTTTTTTCATTTTGTTATTTTGGTAATACTATATAGTATGATAGTATTTTATTATTCATTTTTTTTATTATTAACATGCCATGCATCATTTATTAACACTTACTTTGAGGATTTTAGTTATTGTATTTAGTTGTTCAGTTTATATCTTATGTTGCTTAATTATTCAGTTGTTTGTTATGCATCTGTAGTTTACTAGTTCTGATTGATTATGTTACTATTCGTCCATTGATTAGTTTTTGTTTTATCTGTTGTGATATTATAACATTATGGTATAGTCTGCTCCCCATACCACCTTCACACCCTCACTGCTAGTTACCCACCTCTAGAGTACGGGGAGGCGTGCTTGAGGGCATGTGGCCCACTATCTCAGTGTACGACTTATGTGGATCCTAGGTTAGAATGTCACAAATGCGATAAAGGTTCCCTCACTTGTTTTCCTATTTGTAGAAGAATTTCAAGGATGAAATTATTTTTAATGGGGTATAATGACCCATCATTTTATTAAATAATTTTCCTTATTTAAATAATGGGTGAGTATCTTTTGTTTCACGCAACACTGAACTAAGTGAAGAATTGTTCTACCCTAATAAAATTATGTAATATCACCATCATTTAATAATTTTTCAATTATTTATTATAAAATTAAGTAATTTCTTTATAAAAAATATATAAAAATTACAATACAATATTTTTCATTTTATACTTACACATACACTTTCTAAATTTTGTTTACCCATAATGTGTGCTAATTTTAAAATTAAAATTTTCTCAACTTTAGAAAGTTTATTTTGAGAAAGGGATACCATATTTGGAACTATTAAGTCAAAATTATATTAAAATGATCATTTTATTTTTAGGCTTAAAAATATAATTTCTAACTAGCACACGCGTCGCAACGTGTGCAAATTTGCAGTATTTATTTACCTACAAACTACTATAGAAGTGGCGAGCAGGGTCGAACCACAGAGAGAATGTGAGTAGACACTAGGAAATATCCTTTTGGAGAAATGTTTAGGCAAATGAGCTTTAATTGTGTGATTAACAACTAAGTTCTAAAAAAACTGAATGACTAATTTAAAAATGACAATTTAAATTAACTAAAACTATCTAAGTGAACTAAGCAATGAAAGAAAATGGCAGAGATGGAAGTGTCAGAGTCATGATGTCCATTTAAGTGCATGTAATGTCAATTATTTAATTCCCACATTTGAATATTTATTTATTCAATTATCGCCGATTCCAAATTTAATCAAAATTTCATCTGGTCTCGTTCTCTGATGTTAGATAACATTCTAATTTTCACACAAAATATTTATCATTTCGTTCTCTGTCTTGACGAATAATTTGCGCGTCCTTATAGGGATGAATCACTTGGTGAAATACAATGACCCGTTTCTCACAAATTTGAAGTATCTACCTGCGTTGGGTTCGCTCACATGAGATTACTTATTAGGTATCACTCATGCCATTTTGAAGGAGAGCGCACACAAAATATTAATTTTTCAATTAATATATTTATTTATTCAAAATTCGATCGCGCGCTTGATCGAATTCTAGATAAATAAATTCTTGGATGAACTCTCGTTCGTGATTACTTATTAGGTATCACACGAACGGGCACCAAAGCATGTGTGCAGGGCCCAAATGATAATTAATTTAAACACAGATACAATTAATTAAATAAACATCCAAATGAAATTTATTCGAAAGGCAATCAAACGTAGGAATAAATTAAAGACATGCATTCACCATCACATTTATCACAACTCCGACACCACTGAATTAGCCCGCCATCGTGACGACACGACACATAAAATAATGAATAGAAGATATCACCTTGCTCATGTCATTTCTTTGATCACCGTGAGATACTGTCAATGATCGCAATATAGTAATCATCACTCCGCTTTGTGCAGTCGCTGACGCCACACCCGAATCAAACCACAGCGCCGCTGAAAATATAATTTGATCTGCGCCTGCTCTCGTCGTGCAACGTGAATCTCTGGAATCCAAGCGAACGTTCCGAACCTCGGCTGTGTCAATGATGTTGTATGTTAAAGTCGAAGGTGGATTTCCGCTGCTTCGGATCGAGGAGAGTTGCTCGCTGTGGCTGGCGTACCTGCTACACTTGAAGTGGCCGAGAAGGGCGGTTGGGATTGGGGAGAGGCTAGCGGTTCTGCTGGTGGAATATGAGGGGCGGCCTAGGGGTTGCAAGGGGAGGATGTGCTGGGGATGGAATAGGAGGGATGAGGGCTAGGCGAGGGAGAGAGGGGGCCAACGGGTGAGAGAAGGGAGAGAATAGGGAGAGGGAGGGCAGCGGGTCCAGGGGAGAGTGGCGTGTGAGATGAGGGCTGAGGGTTGGGGATAAAAAATAGAGGGGATGGGGGGAGGCGTGTAGAGGGAATAATAGAGAGAGGCTGAAAAAAAAATATTGGAGAGAGGGATTTAAAGGGGTGTGGCATGGGTGATTGGAGAGAGGGAGAAGAATGGGTTAAAAAGGATAGTGATTGGTGATAGAAAAGGGGGAATGGGGAGGGGATTGTTGCGTGGAAAAAAAATGGGGTGAGTGTGATTGGAGAGAGGTTATGAGGGGTAGAGAGGTGACGTGGGAAAGGAAATAGGTAGAAAAAAATGGGAGAAAAGGTCAAAGGGTGGTTGGGTAATTGGAGACAGAAAGAAAAAAAAACAAAATCAAAATCAAAAAGTGAAATCAAAGTTAAAACTAAAATTCAATTTCAAATTAAAAGAAAACAATTATCTAAATATTTAATGTTAGATAATAATAATAATAATAATAATAATAATAATAATAAAATTAGAACTAAAAATTAATGCACATGTAATTAGATATTATACTATTAAATATAAAAATAATAAACTAATAAAAAGATACTATGTTATTAATACTATAAAAACAATGAAATAAAATAAAATAAAAATAGAGAATTAAAATATATACATACTAATAAAAATTAATAAAATAAACTAAACTAAAATTAGTGAAACTGATAATAATAATATAATTTAAATATAATATATAAAATTAATATAACTAATTAAAATAATAAATTACTAATATAAGTATATAAATTAACTAAAAATTATCAAAATATCTAAACCACTACAAAGCTACAAAAATAAACTGAAAATATAAAAATTGGTTAAACTAATTAATTAAAACTATGTTAGAAAATTATTAAAATACATGCAAAAATCCATGTACATCACTAACATTAATGTTATTTACAGTGATAATAGTGAAACTATTATTTTCAATGATTTATTATATTAATATTGTGTAATTTTTATATAATAAATTAAATTGATATATTTTAAATAAAAAATCATATATTATTTTTAAAAATATATAAAATAATATTAAAACAGATTTAATTAGTAATAAATTCTTTATAATATTAATAACACATAAAGTTTAAAACAGAATTTTTCTATAAAATATCTGTTTTTATATAGATAAAATGTTTTAATTAAAAATTTAATCTTCTATTATTTAGAAGTGTAATTATATTAAATTTAGATTAAATTTAGTTTCAACACACCTAAATTTGATAATTATTTATTTATTTATTATTATTGCATATATTATATTGTCAAAAACTAGTTACTAAAGTAAAAAAATGGTACAACATAAAAAAATCAAGTAGTAAAAGGATTGAAACATGTTTAAACTGTTTGAAAAAATGGGTATAATAGGATTTATCAATCATATCCCACACCACACTCAATTATTTCTGACTTTTGGATCTGCAGGACGTTTTATAGTTTCATTTAATTATTGAAAAATAATTGGTGTCCACAAAAGTTCCCTTTTAATCACCTATTAAATGATAAATTTCCTTCCATTCATGCCACACCCATCCCTTATAAGTTTTCTGGAAAATATACCATTTATTTTATATTCTTAACCTATATCAATTTAATTATCCTCCAATCACCATATGTTATCATATGACCTTCATTTCAAGGGATATTTTCAAGAAAACGTTTGAGGTCCTAATGTGTGTATTACCTAATACTTATCTTTTTATTATTATTATTCAATTTCCTAAGACATACTAAAAATAGTTATATATTGACCTCAATATAATTATTATACTTAATTTTAATTATTCTAATGTAATAATAATTATTTATTCCTTCCCACTCACTTAGAAAAACACATGAACGTTGATCATACCTTGTGTGGACTACTGCCTCCACGAAGTAACATTTTTCATTTTCATATTCATTTTAATTATTGATATTAACATATTAAAATATGAATCTTAACCTTAAAAAATATAAATAATATCATTATTTGTATTTTATAATGATATTATTTCAAAATAAAATTTTCTAAAATATACCCCCATCGAATTATTGCACGTTCATGTTTGGGTCAGTCTAACCACCTACTTGAACAGTGCTACAAATATCTATCATGGATGACTATGCGAACATAAATACTAACAATATTAAAATTAAATAATAAAATAATTAATTATTTTATGGTTCAATGAAGGTTATAATAAGTATTTAAATAAGTATTAAATTATCTTATTTGATCACTAAAATTACCAAAATAAACAAAAATGTTTCTATTTTCGTGAAAACATAAGAAAAAACAATATAATAAATAAAAATAATGTGATAATATATGGTAATAATGGAAAGAAATAAAAATGAGTAATATTCAAAACAATTTATCTAATAAATTTAATTTAATTTTTCGGGATGTTTGGAATGTGCACATAATTAATTAGGACCACAATAAGGGTTTCTTGTCTAAATATTCACCCCTTGAGACATATTACTTAGTATAAACAATGTTTTATTTATAATGGTGCATCTAAAACTAGTTTATTATTATTTTTCATGATCCTATAATTTTCCATGTTATTTAATGTTTCATTTAAAACCACATCTTTTGAAGGATTTTGATTCATTATTTTCAAACATTGTAAGGGTTTGTTTGTCTCGTTTTTAACTACATGGGACATGTTGGATATTGTGCCCCATAATTTATTTTTATATCATGTATTCACATCCCTATTAATATGAGATATGAAAATAGCTTAAATTTTAGTGATATTATAATTTCCATTTTATGATCTTTCACTCAAGATCCATTGATTTTTATGTTACTAGTACTGTAAATGTTTCATCAATTCAATTTTTTGAAGTATTGAGTCACATTATTTCTTATTTTAATATAATCTTCAAGATTTATTTTAACCTATAATAGTATTTTTTTTATCTATTATTTCATTATTTTCTATAGGGAAACTACTTCTCATAATTAATAAACACTTCTTTGGTAAAAAAATTTCCCAAATAAATGTATAACGTTTCTATGAATAAATCTAATTCTTACCAATTAATCTTCCCTTCACTGTCCATGTTTTCCTATAAAAATTATTTTCATTAAATACATCAAAGAAAATTATTTTATTTTATTTATTTAATTTTAAAACTTTTAAATTAGAAAATATTTTATTTTTCCCCATTGTGGATTTTTCAATAAAACTACCTAAAAAGATAAATAAATACATTTTTTAAATTTTTAATAGTCTATAATTTTTTCAATTAATTTATTATTTATTTTAAATCATAATTTATTCATAACCCATTATAATAATTTTTTAAAATTATTTTCTTTAGCATCACAAAATATTGAAATTAATTTACACATTACCTTTTTTAACATTGTTTAAACAGTTTGGTGAAAACTTTTTGTATTTTCACTTCTATTTTTCCTCCGGGTTTTATTACTCATAAAGTGATATATTTATAACACTATATATTTTATTATGATATGAATCCTTTGGGAAAATTATTTTTTTATATCCTATGATTTATTAAGTTCATGTTTTGATGTTTTTTGAAAGTTTAAAAAACACATTATTTATTAATGGTTTCTTTAAGATATGAAGGTGATTGATTTTAAGTGGAACATGGATTTATAGATTATGATGGGTGGGTTATTATATTCACCTCTAATGTATTAGTTTATATTTATATATTTTGAGATATTAAGGCATGAAAATAATGAGTGTCTTGTCACAAACATGGGCATTATGAGTTTTTTCACATTTCCAGGTGTCTACATTATGAATTTATCACATATGCATGGGAATAATTTTTTTCTCACAAAGGCTTTACTATACATATGGATATTCCACATTTACAATAGTTTTTAACTTTTTAGCAATATTTCCATGATTTTTTCATTTTCATGATATTTCTTGTTTTCATGTTATGTCTTTTTTTAAATGTTGCACACAATTATGTCATGATCCCTTGTTTTATGATTATTGATATGTATTGAGTCATGTCATAACATTTGTTGTTCCTTAATTATATTTTTATGATATTATGTTTCTATATCATGTGTTTTTACTATCATATAAGGTCTTATGATCTTTCAATAAGATATTCATTCTCTTCCTCATGATCTCCATCAATTTTATGATATGATACATTATGATAAGCTTTTTCATTACTGAGATTCTGAGCTCACCCATTAATTATGTTTCCTTCCCTCTGGTTATGAATATTATTATATAATTTGATATGTTTAGAAAAGGTTCTAGGGTAATGTGATTATGGATTAGTGTTTTCAGGTGTTGTTGAATAATATTTTTATGTAGCTAATATCCAAGACCCTAAACCTTTTGGCCCTTAGTTTATGTTATTATTTGTGATTCATAATGTATAAATCATTAAATCATCATATTATTTAAGTTATTTTTATTTTGGGATACTTTAACAGAAGACCCTCTACCTGTATACTTTCTTGGTGTGACACCACAGTCACACCATGAATGGTCCTAAGAAAAAATCCCCTCACCCAACCACCTCATTCATGGCTTGAAAGGCCCCCAATAAATGTCATTCGTAGCATGACCAATGACTATAAAATTTTTAATAGCCTTATACTATATATTTTAATATCCTAGACACAAATCCACTAATCCAACATCCACATGAACACATGATGCATTCATCGATCCCCGAACCACACCCAAAAAAGCCATTTATGGACTTCTAAACAAACGATATAAAAATATGAGCCACAATTCTCTAAAAAACACCTAATTAAAAAAATTTAAAATTAAAAAAAATTATATTACCCAAAAATCTATGAGGTGTTATATATTCCTTGATAATTAATCTAGAATTCAAAAAAGGCATGACTGCACTTTAATATTTAATATAAGTTGACACGTACAAAAAATATTCTTTAGGACATGTAAGATATTTATACTCACTCTGGTGATATGTAAAGTTTTTTTTCTTATAAATGGTCTATAATTTTTTAAAATGATATAATTTAGTATATTTAAATATGATAATATTGATGCTTTATTCATTCATAAATATGATGAACTGATTGATATTCAGTAGTGATTTAATCCATGAATTATGGAGAGTTAAAAGTGTAATAATGTGATCATATTTAAATATTAATGTTAAATATTTAAAGACAATATCTAAAGGTAAAAAGATATTGTATTTATGAATAATATTATTTATTGGTTTAAATATGACTATTGGGGGTAATTATGGAATATTTTTTTAGGATTATGGGAAGTTGGTCAATGTTATTGATTGAGAGTTTGTTGTTGAGTGAATATTAAGAGGGGAAAACTCTCATTGTTCTATTAAGGAATGAAAAATCATATAATAATAATTTTTTTCATTAATTTTTATTTATGTAATTTAATTATTTGCATTTACTGTGATTTAGTGAAGATAATATAAAAGTGAGAAGAATAATATAAAAAGCAAGAGGATATTGAAAAATTATAAAAAAATAAAAGATTACAATCCAAAAGGACTTATAGGAAAGGAGAGTAGAAAAAAATATATTAGATATTATATGGGTATTTTATGCTTAAAATTGTGATATTTATTTAAATAATGTTTCTATAATTTCTTGGAGGGACAAGTTGGTGCTTGATTTAAACAAGTTGGTTCCAGTGATTATAGTAGGTTCAATGATATTACCTTTCCTATAGATTCATTTTGATAATAAAATAGAATATATGTATTTTGAGGATAAAATATCCATACAATAGGGATGTAGTCATTCAAATCAGAGGAAAAACTTGTTAACAATGCTTCTATTCCATCTAGTATTTTCTACACCATTATGGGTCAGAGAGACTACTGCTGAATAAGAAATATGCAATTAGTTTTTTTAAAAATTATTAACACTGGTTTACACACTCTCCCATATCCATATTGATTGAAATATTAAGGGGTCCTAAAAATTGGTATTAGAATAGATTTTTTCAATTGAGATTTATCTTGAAATTTTTATTGATCAGTAAAACTCATTCAATAACATTGGAAATAAAACTTTTTATGGGAAATGATTTTATATTTAGAAGGAAAATATAAAACCCTGTGTTATATCTCTTTGAACTGATTACCTTGATTCAGTTCAACTAGGTTTTACAACACCATTTGATATTTTTTCATGGTCACTTTCAGATATGAAGAATTTTTTAGAGCGATGGAAAGATAAGAAATGCATCCTTGTTATCTTTATTTGAGAAAGATCTTAAAATAAGATATGGGATGACAAAAAAATCAAAGTCAATATAATAAAGGCTTCAAATAATATATAATAGAGATAAAAATGTAACGTAACCAAAAATGGAACTGTATAGAATCAGGATTGAACTTTTGGGAATGCATGAATGTGAACATGTTAATGAGATATATTCCTTAGTTAATATGTTTTTAGCATTATTAATGGGTATGAAGTAATCTATAGTGACACTATAGTGGAGAACAACCTCATGATGATCCTTCAATAAAAAATTGATGCAAAAATATCATCTCTTAAATACATATATCAGGATGAATTTAAAATTGATCTATTACAAAACACATTACAAAATTATAAGATGAGAAGAATATATTTTGTACAAATGAAGGATATAAATGATAAATAAATAGAAATTAATTCATTAAGTAATATAAATATTTAAGATTAGAATATTTCCTTTAATACATTTACTTTTACAATAAAATATAAACTATGTTCGATAGAATATATGACATGCAACACTAAGCCTAAATGATCTAGAAAATGTTACTATTTAAATATGATTGTTATAACCTAGTTGCTAAATTGGTGGGTATAAATAGTATTAGGTAATTTATGAATTATATATAAATTTCTTAATAAATATAAATTTAATGATAAATTTTTACTAAATAATCATTCAATTTTTGGTAAAGTCATTTTATTCTTTAAAAAACAATTTTCTTCAAAAAAAATGATTTTACTAGTTTTTGTGAGAAAAAATTACAATTAATTTATGTAAATATTATAAATTGTATTTAATAAATAATTAAATCAGTTTTAAATTATATTGTAAAAATTATCTTATGGTGAAATGATGATATTTTTTGAAAAAAGGTCATTTTAATATGAATGGATAAAAAATAATGATTTTGTTTGAAAACTATATTTTATTTTAAATTTTTTACAAAGTAATATTATATTTTGAATTCGTTTTAAAATTGAATTAGTTATTTTTTATTAAAAACAATACATTTATAATCAGTGTGATAGACATTATAATTTAAATTGTTATACTTAAAAGGCCTTTTTCTGAAAAATTGTTTTTCACCTTATTTTATATGGTTAGTTTTAAATTAAATTCTACCACTTCTATGAATTGAATCTTGAAAAATTAATTAAATATTTGGAATGAAGAGTTCCAAATTTTTTAAATAGGACCTTTTATTTATAGTCATTAAGAATAGTCACTATTGTAAATATTTAACAACATAGTATGGGAAAATCGAGTAATTAAGATTAAAAATAATATAATAAAGACTAAAAATGGACCCTAACAATTTAATTTATCATATTGAGTCAGTGGATTTCAGTAATTCCCATCCATGTATCAAAAATATGGCCACATGGTGCCACATTTATTTTATTTTAACCTTTATAATATTTCACTAAGGGAAAATGGCCATATACCAGTGGTTTTAAATAGTTGGTAATTTACATAGAACCATTGGTATATTATATACTAATGGTTATATGAACTATTGGTTTTTAAACCATTAGTATAGGGATATATCAATAGTTTCTATATAAAAGGTTGGTATAGCTCATGGGAAATTTTGAGTACCCATATTTTTTTGTGAACCGTTGGTGTATATATATACCAATGGTTTATAAAACAATGGGTATAACGTATAGTTTCACTAGAAAGGTAAACCAAAAACTTCATAGAAATCCCATGGTATAGAGCTACAATAATGGTTATCTGAATCATATGTATTTCTTCCACTCCCTAGTAGGGAACAATAGCTCATCTGTCACCTCCACACAATCAAAATCATAACTTATAAAAAAATAAAAACCACAATACACATTCAATGCAGTAAAAATATTGCATATTTATCATTTAACCAACTGTTTATTAATAGTTTTTAAACAATTTAAAATACTATAACATATATAAAAATCCACAAAATTGAACAGTTTAAGTCATTAAACATCATCCACACATGTCTTTTTACTATTAATTACAAAATGGAGTTGGAATGATATCTCCCCTAAGACAAACATACTCATTGTCGTATCCCCCATCACCAATATCCTCTTCACTACCATAACCAATATCCTTATCAACATCATCTCCTAGAGCACCAAAAACATCATCTTCAGCATCATCTTCAACAACATGAGTCTCAAAACCTTGACCGCCACTAGAACCATCATTTCAATTACTCTATGCATCATATATATGGATAACCGATTTTATATATGGATCTAAAATATTAGAATAATCTGATGGAAGTGATGTACATAAAATTGAAATAGCTTTCAGGAACAGTTTGGTGACCATTTAACCTATTTAATGTTCCTCCATAGATATTTTTCGGCCTTAGTTACATCTTCAAAAAAAAATTCAAAATAGTGCTATCAAATCATTAATATACGCTTGATGAGGGACAATACATAGTTTGTATGATGCTCTTCCCATTTTGAAATTTGAATCTCCCTCAATGATCCTCACATAATACCTTTCTCAAATGATCATTTTTCATGATGTTTTCAACTTATTTCTCATCAATTGAATCTAAGTAAAACTATAGAAAATATAAAAAGGATATATAAATTTGAATTATATATAAAAATTTTAAATATAAATAAAAAGTCTTACAAAAAAATTTTTGGTTAATGCATTTACAACACTTTTATTTTTTTCCTCTTACACAAGGAAAAAAATTCTTGAGGAACACAACAATGGATGACCAATGTTTCTTTTTGAGAAATTAAATTACTTTATATAATATTACTTTATTTAATAATATTTAATTTATAAAATAAACAAAAAAATTAATTTTAAGAAATGTGAGATTAACCATCTACTCACATCAAATTAAAACTTTTCCAAATTTGATTAAATTATAGTGGTGATTAACTATGCATTATTAACATAAATTATCACTTTAGATAAATATAAAAGGGAATGAATATAAATTATATTAAATGAAATTCAAGTTCAAATTGGGAGCATAGCTAAGGAAGAAGCTATGTTCAATTAATAATATTTTGAGAAAATCATTTTTAAACAAACCAATTTAAGCTAAATATGATTTCTACACAACCTGGAATGAATTAAAATTTTATCTTTTGAGGAAATCCATAAAATTAAAAAGCATATATAATAATATAATATGATTAATATATTTGATGTTAACCTAAACTGAAGGTGGTTAGTTCAATCTAGATATAATGAACTAAATATTTCAATATGATTATTTTAGAATGTTACTGCTGAAAAGGACACATGTTATGTCCGAAATGATTACCGTTGTTGAGGGAGATGATATAAGATTGAATGAGGATAAAGGGGATTCATTTATTATGGGACCCATGGACCGATGGATAGATATTGATATCTAGGAGGCTGAGAAATACTAAGATAGGTCAAAATGGAGGATCCTTATAAGCTCTTATAGAAGAGGCATACATGAAAAAAGACAAGAACCTTTCTAGTGATTCTATAATGAAATTGTTCAACCTAATTAAGAGGATAAAAAGGATACCGTGTCAAATAATATTAAACTATTCCATAAAAATATGACATGGGTTTTAATGATCAAAATAGCCGGATATATATTCCTTGTTAGAAAAAATTAGAAAAGATGAAATTGTCATTCAAATATGATATTATAACATTAATATTAATCTAAAGAAGTTTTTTTAAATACATAGAATAAAAAATAAAATGAAAATGTTCCATTTTATTTAATTTTCTGATTCATAATGTGAGAAAAAATAGAAAAATATCAAAAAATTATTCAACATTCAACATTATTCGAATGATTACCCAGATCGCATACATGAATACAATATAATCACAATATGTGATGTACTTTGAATATAATTTTGATCATGCATCACTAGGAAATCATAGTATTATATATATATTTATATTGTTGTGATATATAATATATTAAATGTTTATTTTTTGTGTAGTACGTTTATTCTATATGTAGTATCCAATAACTAGCACAAATTGAATCCATGTCTTCGATTTTATTAGATAATTATTATTATGCTATGATGATTCCTCTCTTTAGTTCATAAATTCTTAAGTGATAATGTATTTGGTTTAATTTATTTTGTCAGTGTTGGAAAATTCAACAATTACACATGAGTTAACACTTTCATCATTGAGATGTTTTCACTATGTATATATTTAACACACACAAAATCATTATTTCTTGATATCTCTTGTTTATAAAGCTTCTAATGTTGATTGACAATGCTTTCTTGAGTGATGATACTAATATAGTTCTTCATATGATGCCTACAGAGGTTCTAATGTTGAAAATTTTTCTTTTTTATATTGAGGACCAAAAAATATATCTAATCTAGATGTATTGCATATAATATTCAAATAGAATTTAAATAATTTCATATTTTCACTATTCAAATATTTTTTTATATTTTCAAAAATAGATGTATCTAGAGGCATATTAAATATATCTTCCAATAGATCCTTAGTTAAAATATATTTTTAATTAACATTACATTTTATTACATGATTATGAATGAAATGGAATATAAAATTGATGTTATTGGTTCTCAAATGATGATGAAGATTCTTATAAATTCATATAGCATAAGAATTACCAAATAGAATTAAAAATTTATAATAGTTAATACCATATTTAGATATGGTTTGACTTATCTAATTTTTTTGTGGACCACAACAAGCTTCTTCCACATGCTCTACTTATGATATCGATAATTTAATTTAATGATGCTCCTTTGAATTTCATGATACAATTATTTTTCAAAGAAAATGTCACACACCACTTTTAGTTTTTTTCTATGCTTTATCAAAAAAATGAATCATGATAACCTTCAATATGATTAAATTATTCTCATAGTATAACACAATGAGATCAATTTTTCCATTCACATAATTTATAATCCTTCAAATTGATTTTAGCCAGAATTCATTATGATATCTGAAAAATATATGACGCGTGAAAACATTTTAAAAAATTGATTTATTTTATAGGAATTTTATAGATAATATAGTGATTCTATTTTTCAAGATAAATGATGATATTTAAAGATTTATTTCTATAGTATTTAAACTAAAAATTTTTATTCAATTGAAAGAAAAGATCATATTCCACTAAAAAAAGAATTTCTATAAATAAAATATCCAAAAAAATATTCAACAAATTAAGGGAATATAAAAGTGAATACTATATAATAAAAAATAGGGTATCATGATTTATATAATTTCATTAAGAGGATTCTAAGAACTCATGTGAGAATATCGGAAGAGGAATTTTCTTCCAAATAGATGAACAAGAGGATGAAAATATCCATCGAACTAGAGCATGTCAAGAATCATACTTAAATTTCAGATCATTCTTTAGAAGAAAACATTTTTTATTGATATAATATTATAACTAGTTGTAACCATCCCTTGTAGTAGGTTTATGCTTATTCCCTTACCTATACATATTTTTTGATAATAAGAGGTGGTTGTGTGTGTAGGTTAAAAACCTAAAAATGGGGATGTGGCCCTCTTTTTAGATGAAAACCATCATAAAAAATGTATTGTGTTTATTTATTTTATGCATACTAATGTGTATTTAGAGAATAGTGTTAAATAAGAATGATAGAAAATGAAATGATTTTTGAAAATATATAAGCATTGATCCCCCCTCTCTATTTTTATCATCCTTCATGTGATCTTAATTAGATCCAAATCAAAATCAATTAGTTATTGAATTATCTGGTGCCTCTCATGCTCTTGTATTGTAGTGTGCCCCAAAGTCTGCATATACTTCATAGTATCCTTGTTCATTTTTTTCCGACACATCCTAAAAACAAAAAATCAATAAAATAAATAAGGATTAAATTTTAAATATAGGACATTAAATATTAAGAATACCTTAAACTCATTACTCTTATAATATATGATTATTTCATGGTATTGTGTTGTTAGAAAAACATTGAATAATGGTACACCCTCTAACTCAGATCTTACACTACAATTCAAACCAATATATAACTCATTCTTATATGGTCTCTACAACTCCCAATGTTCCATCAACTGTGTGACCTTATTATCTTGACTGTTGGTAAAGTAAAACATGTAAGAAAAATGTTAATTCATGTAAATAAAAAAGTTATCAATATTAATTTAAAAAATTTTATTACCCATATCTCCTCCCATGTATTCTCTGTGATATCATTACCGATATTCCCCCATGAGACTAGTTTCACTGGTATGATATCTCTGTACTTGGTTAATGTTTCATGAAACTTCTACATTGCCTTGCATTTTTAATGATCATTTGATTGTATTCATTATAATCCATCATTATTTGTGTTTTATGGATCCATGTTTCATGAATAAGAGTGTTCCCATAAGACCTATTATAGGATCCCACTAAATAAGTACAATTAATTCATAGTACAGCTTAAAAAAATGATGTTATATAATTTGGCATACTTATAAAAAAACAAGAACCATAATTATTTTTACGCTCTGATCAATATGTAGTCTATTCAAGATCAGTAGCCTTTGAAGGTTGTGTATGTTCTAATGTATGTATTGAGTCATCTTAATGTGTTTTAGTGGAAGATGATGAAGTATAATAAATTGTAGTAAAATTTATAGCTATTTTTTATTAAATATATTCAATCATGAACCAATGAATTGGGACCAAAAGCCAAATATCTCAATTCTTGAGAGATGGAATCAGTATGTGCACTAAATACCTAAAATATATATGAATAATACAATTAATGGAATATATATATATTAACTTAATTAATGTAATGGGAATACCTTTGATTTCAACCAAGTAGGAAACTCTTTTCTATGAAAGGCCTCGCTTCTTCTTAAAGGAAAATATCGATGATCTATACTTATAATATGAATGTGTTGCCTTTATAAAAGGATAACAAAAGTTTACGTTATATTTGAAATGATACAGTATGTGATAACATATAAATATTTAATTTTTATACTTTATATATTCATAAAAAATCATAATTAAACAATACTATGTGATGTGACTTATCTCGCTCTACAAGGATCAATGTAGCCAATGTATATGACCCAAGAATTCATCAAATTTGGTGAGGCGATAGAAATGAGGGATCAATTTCTCCATACTACTCATCTTAATTTCTTATTGGCCGGTTAGGTCTTGTGATCAAATCTGACAAATACATTGAACTAAAATTCATACATTCTTAAGGCAGATAACTTCCCATTATTGAATCTTAAAGATGATTCTTTTTTCAGACATAAAATTTCATTTTGTTCATATGATGTGGTTGTTTTTCAATGAACGTTTCCACATCATTTATTGTATTTATTTAGTTTTTATTAATAAAATATAATTTTTTTAATAACCCTCAATGTTTGTTCTTTTTGTATTATACTGTCAAAACAATGATTTTTTTTTGAAAATATGTAATTTATTTATTGTTTTATTATTTATAAATATTTTAAAATTAATTAATTAATTGTATTTTTATAATCTTTTTTTCTTTGGTTTTGTTTAAATTATAATATTTTAATTCTCTTAATTCTTTCATTCTTTTACTTTGGTTTTTCGTTTTTCAAAATAAAAATTTCATTTATTCATTTATTTGATAATTTTTTTATTTAATTAAAAAAAATCATTTTTAATTAATCAATTTATTTAATTTTTTATTTTATTAATTGAATTTATTTTTCTCTTTTTTTCTAAATTAATTTATAAATTTCATTATTTCATTATTTTTATTCTAAAATAAATTGTTTTTTTTGTTTTTTTTTTAATTGGTTATATTCCATGTATTTTTTGAAATAATAATAATAAATTTTAGAACGTCATTTTATGTTCAAATTAAATTATTTTCATACATAACAATTTTTAGGTATTGTAATTTCTTCAACATAGCTTGTTGATAATTATTTAATTTAATTAATTTATTTATTTGTCATTTTTATTTCATAGAAATAATTTTTAATGTTTTTAATTTAAATCACTTAAATTGTTTGATAAATTTTAATTTTTTTAATTTCAATAAAATGATTTACTGATTTATTATTATGTAAATAATTAATTAAAAATTTCTTAAATTTATTTCTTTTACTCTATAAATAATTATTATTTTTTCTTCAGATTCTTCCCGATACTGAGTGACCGCTAGTGGGAGTCACCACTAGCTCAAGTTAATTCTAGGATTAGTCGTTGTCAGTAGGAGGCAGCACCAGGCTCTACTTCTGCTCCCCAACCTACTACCAGCCTCACCTTCCACCAGAGCCCCTACTACTACCACTGATCCACCATCAGGATGAGTCACCACCAGTGATCCACCTCCAGAATGAGTCGTCTCTAGTGAGCCACCTCTAGTATAAGTTTCCATTAGTAATCCACCCCTAGGATGAGTCTCCACCAGTGACCCTCCAACATATGACTCACCACTAGCTACCCAGCACAACCACAAAATAGGGCGAGGGAAGTGCCTCATTTTATCAGTGCTAAGAAGAAAGCACTGATAAAGGGGGGGGGGGGCTTTATCAGTTCTAGATAAAAGAATTGATATATGTATCCTTCACCAACGCTAAGAAAAGCATTGATAAAAGGTACCCCATTATCAACACTTTTTAGCACTGATAAAGGATTCATTTATCAGCCCTATATTTAGCGCTGATAATTTTTTTAATAATTTATATTAAAAAATAATGTTTATTTGGATACATTAACTAAAAAACACATGTTTATAATTAATATATATTTTAATAATTCTAATATATATATATATATAATTTTTAAAAAATGTATTTCTAATATTAGAATTATATATATATATATAAGATTATAATATATTTCATTAAATAATAAATATATTTTTAAAATTTATTATAATTATTTTAATATTTATATTTTTTAGATTTATTTATTTATTATATTTATTAGATTGATTAATTATATTTTTTTATATTTTTTAGATTTATTAGATTATTTGATTATTTGATTTATTAGAATATTTTTTTTATTATATCTGTTATATTTAATATATTTATTTTTTTATAATTAATATATATAAATACCTTTATATATATATTTATATTAATTATTAAATATATATGTTCGAATGAATTTGGTCAATAAATATATATATCATGTGTGAATATGTTATGTATCATAATGTTCATTTATACAGTACACCAATTTTTTATTCATGTTGTCCATTGATGGCTCGTTTTTTAATATGTGAATTGGGAATTTTCTTCCCGCCGACATTCTTTTATATGATGGTTCATTTTATGGTTCAATTGGTGAGATAGATTTAACTATATGGTAATGTACATTATATATGGATGTACCCCATTGAATGGTATATGATGATTTTGAAAGGGTGTGTCAAAAATCAACATCAACGAGAGGATTGTATTTTAGAGTGATAAATTGTTGAGTACGATTTTGAATTCGGTACCGAATACCTATCTGGTGTGGTCAGCATTGGTATACCAAAATCTTGTCACATAGAGTGGCTTTTTGTGATGGAATTTCTAGAAGATAGGTTTTCACAATCAATATTATAGATGAAGAGCAGGCCCACATTTATGTTTTTCATAATAGTTTAGAGGTTGATCCATATATCGAAACCGAAAAAGAAATTGTTTGTTATTTGAATAAATCAAGGGATGAAAAATGGATATCAAATACAATTAATTGAAATTTTATATGATGGTTTCATGACTATATATTTAAGGAGTCAGATTAAAATCCAGACTCAATTTCAGAATAACTTTAATGGCTAGTTGGGGGACCAAGTATGTATGTATTTTCTTATAATTCATATGAAATTAATGATTATAAATTATATAATAATTAATATAACTAAGACGGTACCATGAAGAGTAGTGGAGTCACACTTGTGGTAGAAGTGATGCATGTTTCTGATGCTAAGGAGAGAAATCCAATTTATGCGAATATGTCATACTTTGGTATCATTAGACAAATATGGGAGTTGTATTATACGAACTTCCAAGTGCCTATTTTTCAATGAAAGTGGGTTGATAACATATGTTTTATTAAAAATATATGAGTTAGGATTCATGAAAATTGATTTCAATAATAAAGGGTACAAAGATGAACCATTTAAAATGGCATCACATGCAATGCGGGTATCATTTGTTCCAGATCCCGCAGACCAAAACTGGTCAATTTTTCTGTTATCCACCAATAACACTAAAGGGTCAGATGAAAATTCAATGGAGGATGACCCTTTCATTGGGACATCGCAATAATTTCGTAGCAGTACCATTGTAGAAAATTTTTTGTATGTCAGAGTATACCCCAATGAAGGTATTTGGATAGTCAATAGAGGGGTCCAATCCCATCAAACTTTTAAAAAAAGATTTCAATAGTCAAGTTATATTTTTTTTGTAATATACATCATCTTACTTTATGTAATTATCTATTCACTGATACTTTTATGTAATCTAAATGAAATGGTGAACCACTTCTATAGATAATGACATATACATGTAATGATGCTCTTAATCCCAAGGTACAATGGGTCTCTCAGCCTATGCTTCTCACAGTATAGAGGAAAAATATATCTCTTAACCTTTTTCTGCAACTTCTCCCAGTGTAGAGGAACAACCACCATATTCCCATGTCAATTCTAACACTCCAAAGGTACATATTGATGATTTTAAAACCAAGGAAATGGTAGGCACCGAAACACTGGTGGAACAGAAAAAATAGGATTGTCGTAGTTTTATGGTGTTATCAAAAATCCTTATGGGAAAAGTGAAAGGAATCAAATACGAGGTCCAATACAATATATGGGGCCATCATTATAAACACAACAATGCCATATTTAGTGGAATTTTCACTCAATAATGTGTGCCGATTAATGTAGAGTCATGGAACCATGATGTCAGTTGTCTTAAGAAACTATGTGGGGATATATTATGATAAAATTATGATATATCCTTTCTTTAATTTTCTGAAAAATAAAACATTGAGACATTGACTTACTCTTCATCATCCCTTATAGAGTGCATTTATAGTGGATGAATCACACAAGAACTATGTATTAAGGGTTTATGTAAGGATTCATAGTGTCTTTTTTACAATTTTAATGAAATGTTATCTTAAACATGCTGAAGGGAAATTAAACCTGTACCCATTTCCTATTTATGCACATCTAATAACAAATGGAGTGTGGGATGCGTTTACTAGGCATAGTTAGGTGCAATCTTTTCAGGTACATTGTGTTTGGTAATACATTGTTTGATGATATGTGTATTCATCACTTTTATTGAAACATTTTTATTTATGAAATATAAAATGAGTGATGAGAATAAGGAATTAGTAGAAAAACCATCGTACACCTATCGTAGAAAAAGAATGGGGTATGCTTCACTTGAAAAAATGTTACATGTTTAAAATCTACCATAATACTTTTATGCGACATAAAACAATACCATACCTATTTTCCTATATTTATATAAAAATTGATTGTCACGACCCGCCTTCACCAAAAGGAGGGAAGGGTCAGCAGATTGCCAGGCCCTTCCTTCTTTAAGTTGAAGGAGAGATAATGACCCCCGACACCCGCCTTCAATAGGTCCCGGAGTGGTGACTAGCACCAAGGGTATAGGAAATCCTCACAAATGGAAGGCATTACTCTTTTTATTTTATAGGATCGAAAGATAAGGAGGAGAAAACCCGACAACACCAAGGTAGAAAGAAAAGTAAAGCCAAAAGTAAACCACTCCCACATGCATGTTTCAAAAGTGAAAGCCACAAAGTGCAAAAAGGTGACTACAAGGTAAGTACCAAAAGAAAAAGAGAAACAACTGCAACTGCTCCAAAATTCCGAGCTAGTAAGGTCCTGCGTGATCCCCGAAGTCCTCCTGGAAACCTGAAAGCAGTTTTATATACGTAGGGTGAGCATACAAGTACACTCAGTAGGAAAAACAAGACACTCGTGCACAAGTGGGGGAACGTACTAAAGTCCCGTGAGAATGAGTAAACCAAACACCTAACAAGGCAAACTATCCATCCCAAGCCTCACCAAGGCTCGCTCCCCAAATAACGCAAGTAAAGTAATATATATATAAGAGCACATCGATGTTTGGGTACCCCGCGCCACTTTCCCACTGGTTATTGAGACATCCTACGCATCGGACCAATCCCGCCATTCTCACCGCAGTCCCACTGCCACACCCGCCCGCACACACCTGGGCCACAACCACACGCAGTCCCACTACCGAATCCCACCCGCACACACCTGGGCCACAACCACACGCAGTCCCACTGCCGAATCCCGCCCGCACACACCTGGGCCTCAACTGTCACATGTAACCATGCCTGCAAACACCTAGGCCAGAGCAACCACTGCCACGCCCGAAGACACCTGGGCCTCATCCCGAAGACACTTGGGAAACCACCTGCCGCACACACCTGGCCAACCACCTCAACACCCCGCCCGAAGGTTCTTGGGATAATAATGGACTTCAGGCCATCACAGCCTGCCCGAAGATACTTGGGCTATCCGGGAAAGGGAGCAGAAAAGGAGGTAATAACCATCCACTAAGGATAGTGTTGGGAAAAACACCCTTCCCCCATAAATGGGGGTGTTCGGCACTGAGTTCTCAACTTGGGTGGGGAGCGAATAAGAAACACAAAGCTACAAGAATAGATATAGGTAACAAACACTCACCCAAGGCTTAGGTTTTCCTAGCCAACCTACAGAACACAACACCACTGCACCCAAGTCACAGTTCACGACCCTTGCCCACAAAACCATTTGTCCCATTCTTGTTTCATGTTCAGTCAAAATGTTCAATTAATTTTAAGCACTACTGGGAAACTACCATAAGCATAACCAAGGAAAGCGTAAAAAGAAAGGATCAACCAAAACACTCACACCTGGTTCTGTTAATAGAGGATCTCTCCCCAATTTGTGATATTTTAAGTAACCACCCGGATTTAAAACTTACAACCACCGAATCCATACCAACAGGAGATCCCATCCCCCAAATTCACACAGCCACCGAGAGTATAAAAAGAACAGGGGATCCCATCCCATCCCACATTTCCAGCAATCGGCCCGAAGGGAAAACAACCAACTACCACTACCAACACAAGTCAGAGATTTTCAGATTTAAAAGACTTAACACACTCCATGATTTCAAATTTCGTGTGTTCTAACCAGGAGTTATCACAGAAGGGTTGATCCTGGTGCTTTCAACTTATTCAGCCGGATATACGTGATTAACCAATTTCACAGCAGGAGTTCCCAAATTCAGAAACCCATTTAAAACATCACGAGGGGATTCATCAGTGCACATACAACGACCACCAACGGCCTCAATTTTCAGAAACATAAACCAGTACAACAAAAAGGGATGATCACAAGATAAAGCATAACAACGATCACAACCCCTTCCCCTTCTTTCTTTAGAACTTCGTTTATTATCTTCATTAAGGTTTGGTTCAACCAATTCCATAAGGACAAGAATAACGTCCACCCCGCATGATACACAAAAGTGAGAGACGAAAGAAATTCCCTACTTGTTGATAGATGATCGACGTTTAGGCCGGGGGCGCGGAACTTTACGGATAACGACGCGGCGGTCCCAATGCACCAGAAGAGCCACGATCGAAGAAGGGGGAAACCACGGCCTAACCCTTAATTTATAAGAGTCGGGGACGGTTGAGATAAAAACGCTGAACCGCGTAAGACGTGGAAGTCATGGGTTGACCACGCGGCTTGACTCATCATTAAAGGTGCTGAGTGGTTTAAACCGACTCATGAGCCGATTCAGTATTTAATTAAACTTTTGTGCGTGTTACTGGAACAACTTGGCAAGGCCGGGTGACGTCGGCCGGTTCCGCCGATCAGTCACACTGATCGGTCTCACCGATCGGTCTCACCGATCCGTCTCACTGATCGGTCTCACCGATCCGTCTCACCGATCGGTCTCACCGATCCGTCTCACCAATCCATCTCACCGATCGGTCTCACCGGTCGGTCTCACCGGTCGGTCTCACCGATCGGTCTCACTGATCGGTCTCACCGGTCGGTCTCACCGATCGGTCTCACCGATCGGTCTCACCGATCCGTCTCACCGATCCGTCTCACCGGTCGGTCTCACCGGTCGGTCTCACCGATCCGTCTCACCGATCGGTCTCACCGATCGGTCTCACCGATCCATCTCACCGATCCGTCTCACCAATCGGTCTCACCGATCCGTCTCACCGATCCGTCTCACCGATCCGTCTCACCGATCCGTCTCACCGATCCGTCTCACCGATCCGTCTCATCGATCGGTCTCACCGATCGGTCTCACCGATCCGTACCCCTTAAGGATCTGGATTTTGGAAAAGGAAGGGACCAAGGGGGGTCTGGGTCATCACATCAGATACATCTGAAATGATTCTCGTCCTCGAGAATCACAACAAACCAGAAGGAAAGAGAGGGTCCGAACAACCATCTTCGAAAGATACCTCTTAGGAGTGAACCTCTGCTAACTAAAAACAGCCTCCTGTCAAGAACTAAGCAACATACCACGCCAAACAGCCCGGTCATGTGGGTTTGGGGAGTTTCCCTCCCCCATGTCAAGATATTATCCGCTTTGGGCGGCACTGACTCGCCTGCACGGGTTCAATCGCATCCACCTTAATGCGTCTTGATTAGGGGTCGGGGTCCCTCTTCCCTTTAGCCGGGGATTTTCACACACAACAGAGGAAATAACCCAGTACATTTCATAGCCAAAAGTCAAACGTTCTACCACAACAGGTACAAAAGGAAAAAAGCTCAAAACAACTCAGGGTATTGGGCACGCATCTGTGCTTCCCTTTCCCACGTACTCTCCTCGAGCCCTACATGTCTCCACAACACACGAACCAAGGGAATAGCTCGCCCACGAAGCACCTTCTCCTTGCGATCCTCGATCATCACTGGTTTTTCCACAAAGGTTACGTCGTCCTCGATGTCCAGTTCACCCCAATCAAGGACGTGTGAATCATCGTGCAGATAACGACGGAGCTGGGATACATGAAAGACATCATGTATCTTTAGCAACGGCGGAGGTAACACTAGCTGATAAGCCACTTCGCCGACCCGCCGTAACACTTCGAAGGGTCCGACTAATCTGGGGGAAAGCTTACCCCCCTTGCCGAACCTCCGTTGCCCACGCCGCGGGGAGACCTTCAAGAACACGTGGTCTCTAACCTCAAAACTCCAAGGGCCTTCTCCTGGTATCAGCATACGACTTCTGTTGGTCCTGGTCCGCCTTCATCCTTTCCCGTATGAGCTGAATCTTCTCTGTCGTGTTCTGAACTACCTCCGGGCCAAGGATGCCTGCCTCTCCTACTTCGGTCCAACACACGGGTGAACGGCATGGCCTCCCGTACAAAGCCTCAAACGGGGCCATACCGATGGTAGAGTGGTAGCTATTATTGTAGGAAAACTCTACTAGAGGCAAGTATCGCACCCACGACTCTCCTGAGTCCAGAACACATGCCCGTAGCATATCCTCCAAGTTCTGGATGGTTCGCTCCGTTTGTCCATCTGTCTGGGGATGGAAAGCAGTGCTAAGGTGTAACTGGGTGCCAAACACATGCTGCAATCCTCTCCAGATTCGTGAGGTAAACCGTGCATCCCCATCTGAGGCTATAGACCTCGGAAATCCATGCAACCGCACCACCTCATTCACGTACTTTCGTGCCAAAGCATCTACAGTACTTGACTCCCTGATTGCCAGAAAGTGAGTTGATTTCGTCAACCTGTCCACCACCACCCAAATGGCGTCGCACACTCCTCAGGAAAGACGTCCATAAATTCACGAACGATCTCTGGTACTTCCACCATTTCCGTATCTACTGATTCTATCGTCAGTTCGGTCAACAAGGAGAGGAGGGGTTCCTCCCTCCTATTTCCCTTCGGACAGCTCCGCTCGCCGGTGAAAGTAACACACTGGCCGTCCAAACCGGAGAACACCACCCTTCTTTGGAAACAGTCGATGACGGCACACACAGAAAATAGCCAATCGATGCCTAGGATGACATCGTATGGCTGAATCTGTAGCAGAAGGAGATCCCTAACCGACTGATGTGGCCCTAACATCAGTCTACATCCCCGACAAACAAACAGCAAGTCAGTCTGACCTCCAACTGGTGTGCTCAACACCAGGGGCACTGGAAGTCTCTCGGCATCTAGACCCAAGGCACGGGCTAGACTGGGTGCAACAAAGGAGTGCGAAGCTCCGGTATCGAACAAAGCATGAGCAAGAGTGCTAAACACATTGATCGTACCTCGAACAACCTCTGGCCCTGTTGGAACTGTTGCCTCTACGGCGTGTAGCTGTCCACGCCCAGCTCCCCTGCCCCTCGGCTGTCGGCCACCTCCCCGACCACGCCCTGGTCGAGGTCCCTGGGGAGCGCCCTGAGGTCGGCCTCCTCCTCCTATGTCTGCCTGTGGAGGAGCGGGAGATCGCTGTCCCTGTTGCTGCTGCCGGAAGGGTCTGGCTGGAAACTGCTGCTGCGGCGGATGCTAGGGATGACTGCCACTGCTGTACTGCACCCGATCGGGGCACTGACTCCGAAGATATCCAGGGCTCCCGCAGATGAAGCACCGTGGTCCCGAGCCTGAAGGAAAAGAACGTGGGCCAGGGGATCGAAACTAAAACTGCTGTGGCCTACTCCCTGTGGGTCGGAACCTGGAGGGTCCCGATGCTGGAGGCCTGGCGCTGACGGCCTTCCCCTTCGATGGTCCCAGCTGGATCCCTTCACGTGACACTCCGCCCAGAGCATGCATCCTTTCCACCACTTCGGCCTTCTTCTGGACCTCTAAGTATGTCGGAAGGGTAAAGGGGGTAACAGCATACTGGAGGGAGGGTCGGAGCACCTCCTCCAAACGTCTTGCCCGAGACTCCTCATCGGGAAAGAGGTCCGGAGCAAAACGCAGGAGGTCCTTGACCTTGATTCCAAGTTCCCTCACGGACATTCTCCCCTGCTGGAGGGAGAGTAGCTCCTGCCTCTTCTCCGCCTTCATTGTCGAGGAGAGGAACTCCGCCCGGAACTCCTTCTCGAAGTCCGCCCAAGCAACCTCAGACTCTTTCCTACTCCCCAGGTGAAGCATCCACCACTGACGTGCCGCTCCTCGCATCTGGCTAACAGCCAGAGGAACCCAGTACTCGGTCGGGGCCCGAATCAGGCCGAAGGCTATGACTAACTCCTCTAGCCAGCCTTCCGTCTTCATATCGGAGGTGCTGCCCTCATACTTCTCGAGGGCCTGTCGCTGGAAGGCTCGAAGAGTCTTCTGCCACTGGTCGTCCTCTTCCTCTCGATCAGCTCTCTGCCGATTGGCCAAGGCAGTCTCGGGGGGCCTCGATCGCCTGTACCACACGTGGTCGCCTTCCAGGTGTCATAGCTGCAAGGTAACAAGGAAAGCCTAAGCCCAAGTAGTGCAAAGAAAATCGTTCTTAAAACTTATTAAGATTTAATTTATTCTTAATTCCCAAGACATCCCAGAAACACAAGAACACAAGTCATTTATGATGCATGTACCTTTCCTAGGGTCTCTACCCTGCAATCAGTGTGGCCTCACTTGGTCGTTCGGTAGGTCTAGAGTCCTTGCATCGGATCACGGGGGGCCCTAAAATCCCGTGTCCTAGCCGGTCTTCCCTGGCCTAATTCACGCACCAAGGTCATCCAATGCTGTTGCCTTACCATCCCATGCAATCTTTACTGTGCCTAACTCCAGACTCCGTCCTATCTCTCAACCATCACCTCTGATACCATTCTGTCACGACCCACCTTCACTAAAAGGAGGGAAGGGCTAGCAGATTTCCAGGCCCTTCCTTCTTTAAGTTGAAGGAGAGATAATGACCCCCGAAACCCGCCTTCAATAGGTCCCGGAGTGGCGACTAGCACCAAGGGTATAGGAAATCCTCGCAAATGGAAGGAATTACCCTTTTTATTTTATAGGATCGAAAGATAAGGAGGAGAAAACCCGACAACACCAAGGTAGAAAGAAAAGTAAAGCCAAAAGTAAACCACTCCCACATGCATGTTTCAAAAGTGAAAGCCACAAAGTGAAAAAAGGTGACTACAAGGTAAGTACCAAAAGAAAAAGAGAAACAACTGCAACTGCTCCAAAAGTCCGAGCTAGTAAGGTCCTGCGTGATCCCCGAAGTCCTCTTGGAAACCTGAAAGAAGTTTTATATACGTAGTGTGAGCATACAAGTACACTCAGTAGGGAAAACCAAGACTCTCGTGCACAAGTGGGGGAACGTACTAAAGTCCCGTGAGAAAGAGTAAACCAAACACCTAACAAGGAAAACTATCCATCCCAGGCCTCACCAAGGATCGCTCCCCAAATAACGCAAGTCAAGTAATATATATATAAGAGCACATCGATGTTTGGGTACCCCGCGCCACTTTCCCACTGGTTATTGAGACATCCTACGCATCGGACCAATCCCGCCATTCTCACCGCAGTCCCACTGCCACACCCGCCCGCACACACCTGGGCCACAACCACACGCAGTCCCACTGCCGAATCCCGCCCGCACACACCTGGGCCACAACCACACGCAGTCCCACTGCCGAATCCCGCCCGCACACACCTGGGCCTCAACTGTCACATGTAACCATGCCTGCAAACACCTAGGCCAGAGCAACCACCGCCACGCCCGAAGACACCTGTGCCTCATCCCGAAGACACTTGGGAAACCACCTGCCGCACACACCTGGCCAACCACCACAACACCCCGCCCGAAGGTTCTTGGGCTAATAATGGACTTCAGGCCATCACAGCCTGCCCGAAGATACTTGGGCTATCCGGGAAAGGGAGCAGAAAAGGAGCTAATAACCAGCCACTAAGGATAGTGTTGGGAAAAACACCCTTCCCCCATAAATGGGGGTGTTCGGCACTGAGTGCTCAACTTGGGTGGGGCGCGAATAAGAAACACAAAGCTACAAGTATAGATATAGGTAACAAACACTCACCCAAAGCTTAGGTTTTCCTAGCCAACCTACAGAACACAACACCACTACACCGAAGTCACAGTTCATGACCCTTGCCCACAAAACCATTTGTCCCATTCTTGTTTCACGTTCAGTCAAAATGTTCAATTAATTTTAAGCACTACTGGGCAACTACCATAAGCATAACCAAGGAAAGCGTCAAAAGCAAGGATCAACCAAAACACTCACACCTGGTTCTGTTAACAGAGGATCTCTCCCCAATTTGTGATATTTCAAGTAACCACCCGGATTTAAAACTCACAACCACCGAATCCATACCAACAGGAGATCCCATCCCCCAAATTCACACAGCCACCGAGAGTATAAAAAGAACAGGGGATCCCATCCCCTCCCACATTTCCAGCAATCGGCCCGAAGGGAAAACAACCAACTACCACTACCAATACAAGTCAGGGATTTTCAGATTTAAAAGACTTAACACACTCCATGATTTCAAATTTTGTGTGTTCTAATCGGGAGTTATCACAGAAGGGTTGATCCTGGTGCTTTCAACTTATTCAGCCGGATATACGTGATTAACCAATTTCACAGCAGAAGTTCCAAAATTTAGCAACCCATTTAAAACATCACGAGGGGATTCATCAGTGCACATAAAACGACCACCAACGGCCTCAATTTTCAAAAACATAAACCAGTACAACAAAAAGGGATGATCACAAGATAAAGAATAACAACCATCACAACCCCTTCCCCTTCTTTCTTTAGAACTTTGTTTATTATCTTCATTAAGGTTTGGTTCAACCAATTCCATAAGGACAAGAATAACGCCCACCCCGCATGATACACAAAAGTGAGAGACGAAAGAAATTCCCTACTTGTTGATAGATGATCGACGTTTAGGCCGGGGGCGCGGAACTTTACGGATAACGACGTGGCGGTCCCGATGCACCAGAAGAGCCACGATCGAAGAAGGGGGAAACCACGGCCTAACCCTTAATTTATAAGAGCCGGGGACGGTTGAGATAAAAACGCTGAACCGCGTAAGACGTGGAAGTTGTGGGTTGACCACGCGGCTTGACTCATCATTAAAGGTGCTGAGTGGTTTAAACCGACTCATGAGCCGATTCAGTATTTAATTATCTTTTGTGCTCGTTACTGGAACAACTTGGCAAGGCCGGGTGACGTCGGCCGGTTCCGCCGATCAGTCACTCCGATCGGTCACACCGATCGGTCTCACCGATCGGTCTCACCGATCGGTCTCACCGATCCGTCTCACCGATCGGTCTCACCGATCCGTCTCACTGATCGGTCTCACCGCTCCGTCTCACCGATCGGTCTCACCGATCCGTCTCACCGATCGGTCTCACCGATCCGTCTCACCGATCGGTCTCACCGGTTGGTCTCACCGGTCGGTCTCACCGATCGGTCTCACCGGTCGGTCTCACCGATCGGTCTCACCGGTCGGTCTCACCGATCGGTCTCACCGGTCGGTCTCACCGATCGGTCTCACCGGTCGGTCTCACCGATCGGTCTCACCGGTCGGTCTCACCGATCGGTCTCACCGGTCCGTCTCACCGATCGGTCTCACCGATCGGTCTCACCGATCCGTCTCACCGATCCGTCTCACTGATCGGTCTCACCAATCGGTCTCACCGATCGGTCTCACCGATCCGTCTCACCGATCGGTCTCACCGATCGGTCTCACCGATCCGTCTCACCGATCGGTCTCACCGATCGGTCTCACCGATACGTCTCACCGATCCGTCTCACCGATCGGTCTCACCGGTCGGTCTCACCGATCGGTCTCACCGATCCGTCTCACCGATCGGTCTCACCGATCGGACTCACCGATCCGTCTCACCGATCGGTCTCACCGATCCGTCTCACCGATCGGTACCCCTTAAGGATCCGGATTTTGGAAAAGGAAGGGACCAAGGGGGGTCTGAGTCATCACATTGATAAATTCATATACCATGTCACTTCCATCCCATTCCATGTGATATGGAATGAGGAACATGTAAATAAATATGGGATACTAACAGATGAAAACAACACAAAAGTGTTGAAAAAATGTGTAATTATGATATAATAAATTTTTGTTTTTATTTAAGTCGATATTAAAAAATAATGATTAATTATTTTCATATATTTTCTATTTGACGAATTCATAGGAATCCGAAACACCCAAATCGGATGTAGACATACTTTCGGTGGCCTGGAAGCATCCAGAAAAGTATGGCCACATCAGAGGTGTGGGTTTTGGGGTGACACCCCAATCATTTTTTGAGAAAACAAAGACGAGGACCCAAGTGATGAAATAAAAATTATGATTGGAATAACAACTATCCTCTAAGAACATATTCAATTAAAGAGAGAGTTCATGGAAAATATTATGGAGGGGGGGGAAGAAACAACTCAAGAACAACCAGCACATGAAGATCCTGCCCCACCCCCCACTAGCTTGGAGGTGATCCATTCCCCTCAAAAACCTATAGTAGATGAGGTAATTATTGTTCTAATTTTTGTTTCTATGAATTTTGAATCAGATAGAAATTGATACCTTTTCTGTAATTATTTTGTATAGGGTGAAAATTATTTTGATTTATATTTATAAACACCCACTCATATCATTATAGTGAGGGTTGTGGTGTTCAATATCCCGAAATTCATGATACATAATAGACTAATTCCAACAAGTCATGTCAAAGTGGTTATTAACATATCCCATGAGTTGAATGTTGAGGTAATTATTCCAATTGATGAAAAAGATATTCATAAGGTAAAACAAGCTCTTGGAACATTCATCGGATGGCCGTCACAGCTTGTACAAAAACATATGGACAAAGAGGTATTCATTTTTAATTTTTTCAAGATAAACCTCTAAAATTTTAAGGAAAAAGTTCTGAACCGATGAATGATATTACAGATGGACATAGGGAAGTGAGTGAAAATAAAGATCATCTTAAAATCATCTCAAGGATCAACCAACCGATAAAAATGATCTAACAAAAGTACCTTAAAACGCCCATTCTATACTCACATTTATTATCATTGCAGATCCATGTGAATATAGATTTGGAAGATAGTGGGGTTCACACAATTATTTTTGATGAAAACATGTACAATGGGGAAGATCCAGATTTCATTAGTGCTGAAAATTTAAGTGAATTCCTGGTGTATGATTGGTTTGGTGGATCAATTGTAAATGTATACATGAGGTATGTTTTCATGATTTTATTTTCAAAAAGATTATATACTATGATAATTATGACAAATTACATTTCATATATTTTGAAGATGTATATATGAAAAAAAAATTAAAGGAATTTCCCCATGAATTTTTTTTGGATTCATTAGTCCTCATGTCTCCTCTACGGAACAAATAGATATAAAATCCATCAAAGAGGGTGAAATACTGGCAGGCCTGCTCAAATTGTTTAATAGAAAAATTACAGATGACATAATATTCTTATTACTAATGATATGGGGGTAAAACTATACAATTTAATCATATAAAATATATTATAATTTATTTCATTACATATTCCATTTTATTTTTTAGGTGGTATTGGATGCTCATTGCGGTCAATTTGGATACTTCAATGATTTATTTATTAGGTTCAATGCATGGATATCCAACAAAATGACCACAAATGATGGAATTTGTCGATTTTTAAAACACTACATCCAACATTTTAGAACTAAACATTTATTTAGATAATTTATATTATCTTTTAATGAGGATTATTTTATGAGAGGTTGGTGAGTGATTATCATCTATATCATGGAATGAGGCCAGCGTAGAAGGGAAAGGAACATCACAAGTACTATGACTAGATACAAATCAGGATATATAATAAGATTTCACTATCCAAACACATTAAAAAAATTACTTATTTTTCTGAATGTTTCATCATTTCTCGAAACAAACAAATTATTAATACTATAGATATTATGTTTGTAAATTTATAAAATAGATTATATTCCATGAACAATCCAGCATCTCTAAATAGGTATATTTGAAGAAAATTACTATTTTATTTAAAATACTTATTAATCCTTTGTGTATTCATATTTTTTTAGTAATACCATGAATGTCGAGAAAACTCTTATTCACAAGATGAGGTATAATTGTTTTGAAATGAATGGGAAACATACATGATAGAGGAATATAAAAAAATAGTATGATGATGTGACTGGTATGGCTTGAAGTGTATATTCTTATTTAAAATAGTCAATATTTTTAGTAAAAAGAAAAATATCCATACTGAAAACTAAGAAAATTCATTACGATTGTTTTGATACTTTAGGAAAATGATCCATAAGTCATTTGTGATGTGTAGGAATTAACCACACATAAATCTGACAAATGGTGTGATTGTTATGACATTAAGTGTCTATTTTTAAAATAAATTAACAATAAATTTATCCAAAAGAACAAGTGACATACTGAAAACTAAGAAAAACCATTTTTATGGTTTCGATACTTTTGTAAAATGATACATCTATCATTTGTGATGTGTGGGAATCAACCACACCTCAATTTGATGAACAGTGTGACTGATATGACTACAAGTTTCCGTTATCAGTTTAAAATTGACATTTTAGCTCCAAACGTGTCACTAACTAAAAACCAAGAAAACTTTCTCTAATTATATTTATAATTCGGGACAACATTTTATATTTTCTTTGTGACGTGCATGAAGTAGTCTCATGCAAAATGACGCATGATGTGACCAGTATGACTCAAATTGCGTGTTTCCAATTTAAAATGATATTTTTTTAAAAATACAACTTACATAATAAAAATTGATAAAACATATTCGGATTGTTTTGAAACATTAGGAAAACAACCTATAAGTCATTTAGAATTTTTAGGAATCAACCGCACCTCAATCCGATGCACAGTGAGACCGGTATGACTCAAAGTGTTTATTTTTATTTAAAATTTACATTAATTTTAGTAAAAAAAACACAACTAGCATAATAAAAACTAATAAAACACATTCATATTGTTTTGATAATTTATGAAAAACGATCCATGAGTCATTGTGACCTATAGGAATCAACCCCACCTCAATAAAATACACGATGTGATTGGTTTTAAATCTAAATATGTCTTTTTATTTAAAATTGACATTAATTTATGTAAAAAAACAACCACCATACTAAAAACCAAGAAAACACATTAATATTGTTTTGATACATTAGGAAAATAATACGTAAGTAATTTATGATGTGTAGGAATCAACTGTACCTTATTCTGACACATGGTTTGACTGGTATGAAGAAAAGTGTCTGTTAACAGTTTAAAATTTACATTTTAGCTCAAAATGTGTCACTCACTAAAAACAAAGAAAATTCTTTTTGATTGTATTTTTAATTAAGTAAATTGATTCTTAAGTCCTTTCTGACATGAATGAATTATTCTCACATCAAATCAACGCATGATGTGACCAGTATGACTCAAAAAGCGTGTTTCGGGTTTGAAATGATATTTTAGTAAAAAACACAAATAACATACTAAAAAATAAAAAAACTCATTTGTATTGATTTTATACCTTAGAACAATGATCCATGATTCATATATGATGTGTAAGAATAAACCAAACCTCAATTTGATGAAATATGTGACCGGTATAAATCCAAATGTGTTTTTATTTAAAATTGACATTAAATTAAGTAAAAAAAGAACAAATGATATACTGAAAACTAAGCAAACGCATTTGGATTGTTTTTATACATTAAGAAAATGATCCATGTGTCATTTGTGATGTGTAAGAATCAACCTCATCTCAATCTGACACATGATGTGACTAGTAATACTAAAAGTGTCCGATATTAGTTTAAAATTGACATTTTAGATTAAAAAGTTTAACTCACTGAAAACCAAGAAAATACTCTTCAGTTGTCATAATAATTTAGGAGAGAGATTTGTATGTCCTTTATGCCATGTATGAATGAGTCTCACCTTAAACTGATACATGATGCAGGTGATATAACTCAAAATGGTTGTTCCTAGTTTGAAATGGCATTTCAGTAAAAAAACACAATTGTCATAATAATTACCAAGAAAACCCATTAATATTGTTTTGATACATTAGAACAATGATCCATGATTCATTTGTTACATGTAGGAATAAAACAAATCTCAATAAGATGAACAATTTGACCAATATAAATCCAATTATGTAATTTAAATTTGATATAAATTTTAGTAAAGAAATAGGGGACATACTGTCAACCAAAAAAAATTATTTAGATTGTTTTGATATTTTAGTACAATGATACACAACTCATTTTTTATGTGTAGAAATCAACCACACCTCAATACGATGCACAGTGTGACCTTTATAACTCAAAATGTATATTTTTTATTAAAAATTGACATTTTATTAATGCATTAATTCATATTAATGTTTTATTTATTTCATATAGTATTACTAATATAATATCTATTTTCATATATAGGTGGAACCTTTTTCTTTAGTTGGGATGATTTTTTCGGCAACTAATACCATGGGCGGACATTTTTGAGACAGAATCACGAATGTCAAAGGATGAAACATTAATGTTTTAACTGTTTTTTGGATAATTGTAAATTTCATTATTTAAAAAATTGTTTGAAATGTATATATCATTGTTTTCCACACCCTTTTGTGCACCACATTATTCTTGTGAGAATTGTGCATGTGTTTTTTTTTGTTGGTGGTATGTGTGTGTTGTACATGTGAAGGTGTTTTTGGGGGTGTTATGTTATATAAATAGCACACCACAAGCATCTAGGCCTTTATCAGTTCTATTTTGATCACTGATAAAGGCCCCCATTATCAGTGATACTTCAAGCATAGATAAAAGTACCATTTATCAATGCTCAAAATAGCATTGATAAAGGGCTCCTTTATTAGAATTTTTTGTGTTGATAAAGGAAACCCTTTATTAGTAATTTTTTAGCAAAGCTAAAGGGGACCCCCACCCCTTTATCTTCGCTGATATTAACAATGATTTTCTAGTGTTGTTAAAAGTGTTTTCTAGAGATGCTAAAAGCATTATCTGTAGTAGTGAATTCCTTCTTCGACCTCACATTATAGAACATTCAACCACAACCAGCTTGATCTTTTTTCCACCCAACCCACCATTATCGCCTCCATCCTCTAGCAGTAGCCTCTCTCAAATTCGACGAAGAAATCCATGTCAAGAGAGAAATAAACACAAAATATCCAAACACCCTGAACCAGATTTTTACCTCACCATAAATCTAGAACCAACATAGAAAACCAAAAACCCCAAATATAAACTTGATCCAAACTAAACCTATTGAATAAAATGAGTTGGCCTTCATAAATTGAAGGTGAATCCACTACCATTGAGTCAATGATGAACCCCAAAACCCTATTATTTGTCATTATCAGTTGACAATATTCAATCTTGTGAAGCCAACATCCACAACCATATATCTTCCAAAACCACAATAGATAACCTCTAAGAATACCCATGGATTAAATCCACTATCTTCATCCTCTCAGGATAACCTACTAAGACAACCGCTGCCTCATATGTTTCCTCATGACCCACTATGAGCCTCAAGAGGGGGCTTCCATGACAGTCCTACAATGAAAACCTCACATATATTAAATTAAGAACATGTAATCACCCCTCCAATTATTCCCCTCTCATACCCCCTTAGAGAGGAAGAATCATCAATCCCCCCCTCTAAGACAAATTTGACACCCCTTTTTCTTCTATTTTAAATTATATATATAAATATAGATATATGATAATATATAATATATAATAATATATATTATTATTATAATAATAAATAATATATATATATATATATATTATTATATTTGTTTAAAAACAAATTTATACTTCTACAATAATAATAATAATAATAATAATAATAATAATAATAATATTTTTTTAATTATAGTAGGAAATTTTTTAGAACTGTCTGATTCTACTTTTTTTTGTAAGTGATCATCAAAGAGGATCATGGGAAAAGGGATCATGTTTACTCCATTTCAAATTAAAGGGGAAGTATGGGTTATTGTGAGAAGTTTTCAACATTAAATGGGTCTTCACCAGAATCTGATGATGAGCACATAAAGGGATAGCATTAGGATTTTTTTCCTATTATGAGTTGTTTTTCACTATTTTCTATTTTTGTTTCTGTAATAAGAGGGTAACTTCTCTCTGTTTTATAAAACCTTAGACGTGGAAAATTTCTCACTCTCTAGAGAGGGAAAATGACCCCCCCCCCCCCCTTTTCTACTTCATTTTGTTTCATTGTGTTTTTGGTTTTTATTTTCTTCTATTTCAATATATATTATTATGTTGTCTCAGTTTTGGTGATTTAATTTTAAGTTCTTTTTGTTTCTCCTCATTTCATTTTGTGATATATAATCTATACTAATGGGGTAATAATTTTTGGGTCTAGATTATAGAAGTTAATCTTTAATATTCTTGGATATCTTCACTAAATAATGATCTTCATGTCTTCATCACTCTGAGGAGATCGTGAAGTTTATTTGAGGTGTGTGAGATAAAATTCTTTCACTGGATTGGTTTGTATCTATTTTCCCCTTGATCCTTTTCCCTTTCTTCAATTAATTTTCTCAATAAATTGGTTATATGAGGTTGTGAGATTTTCACTCCTTTCAAGAGCAGTACATTCATGGAGAAATTCATGGATAGAGTGATCTGATTTAGAGATTTTTTCACATTAGGAGACTCTACATGTGTTGATACTAACTATATGCAAGCATGATCAATGTTTTGGGTGAGAGAGTTGTGTGAATCAATCCATCTATCGTTAAGAGAGTAATGATTAGAATTTCTTATTTAATTCATCAGTATATCTATGACAGGGAGTTGAAGGTGGAATTACCTAGATCTAGACCCTTACTTGCTAAAATTTCTGTTTATGTTTCCACTATTTTTGTTCATTCAATATTTCACCACATTCACTATACTTTTTCAATGTTTATTTTCTTGTTCTCTTTATAATATTTCAAAATATAAAAACCCAAGAAGAATTTCAAAAATACCATAATAGAATAAAATAATTCTTCCTTTAGAGTGACTCTAAGGTTATCCATTGTTCAATAGTTTAGATTTTATAAACGTATCTTTGACCATCCTCTTGACAAGGGCGTCATCAAATTTTTTCACTATTTTTGGGATGTGACATTTTGATAAGTGTTTTTCAAAAAAATTTCATTTATTTCAAAACAAAAAAATAAATTAAAAATAAATTAAAAAAATGTAGAAAAATTATGAGACCATTGTGAACCTCATAGGACTTTGTGATATTTATTTCTTATAGAATGATGGAAAATTTCAACATTTTATACCCAAATAATTTTTATGAACATGTTGAATAATTTAAGGAGGATGTGAGATCACAAATGTTTTAATCCATAGTTAAATAACTTAAATATTTATCTCCCATTTTCCTTGAGTTATATACAAAATAACTAGAGTTTCCAACTTTTGAAATTGAACTCCCCTTGGATTCAAGGATAGAGATGAAAGATCCACATTTTGAGAATGATTTTGAACGCTTAAGGAGATAGAACATCAAAAAATTATTTATTTTGGTAAACTATTTGTTGATAATTATTCCCCTACATTTTATATTAATGTTTTTGATTGCATTGACTTGTCTAATTATTTTTCAATGATTCAACAGGTTGAATTAGCACAAGATTTCCTATACTTTTCCATATACAATTCAAAAAATGAATTGATTTTTTTTGAATAGTGGTTGAAGGAGGTTTACTACCTCACTCCGACACCAGACATTCTTCCATGATCACTATTCAAGAAATATGTTCAAATTTTACTATTACAGAGAGTAGTAATTTTATGGAAGAATCTGTCTTTTTATATGATTTTGATAACATTAAATCTGATTTAAATTCTATTTCGCCCATTCAATATATTGGGGATGTAGTCCAATTTTGATATCTCTTAGATACTCAAGAGGAATATGAGAATGAATGTACAGAGGAACTATTGGAACATCCAGTTTTTATTGAAAATTCAATGTTTGAAGATACTCTTACTAAAGATGATGTGTTGGAACCCTACAAGGGTATCATTGAGTATGTTGACATGTTACATGTTGTCAAATAATAATTTTTTTATTATATTGAATAAGATCATAAGTGGCATCCAGAATTTTATTTCTTACAACTTGTGTACTACCAACCTCAAGATAAAGGAGGTCATTTCCCCAATACTTTTGTTTACCCTCTAGTACTCCACATGTAGTCAACTACCCAGGAGATGGAATTGAATGATGTTCTAAATTGTTACACTGACAATGGAAAAGATCTAATGCTATAATTAATAGAACACGGTGGTTCCTAAACAATAAACAAAAACCCCTATTAGATTGGGGATGGCTCATTTTCTGTCCAACTATTTATAGTCAAACTATAGCACCCCTTGGGGGTTATCCCATGATTTTCCCATTTCATTTCCTAATTTATTTTATTAATGATTGTTTTTTAAATTTTGGATTTTTTTATTTAGTCAATAATCAGGGAGAAATTCCATGAGACAGTCATTCAATGACAAAGGGACCAACACACTGAAGTTTCCATGATAAAAAACACCCAAAGTCACATTGATTTCATTTCACTTGGAGTTTTAGTTGTTAAAGTTGAATTTTAATCTGTTTACATATGTTGGATCATGAATAGAGCATCCTCATGGATTATTTTAGTGATAGAATAGGGTGTGATTTTGGTTGAGCTGAACAATAAATCTAGAAGCTTACACACTCAAGGAAGTTCTATTTTTAATTATGTACTTTTTCATAAATCTGTGAATTCATATTTCATGTTTCCAGAAACTAACCATTGGGGAATACCTCATTTTTTTACATGAAAATTTTGAATCTATATTTTATTCATGTGTATTTATCTTGCTAATATCAAGAAAATTGAAAATCATTTTGATCTCCATTTTAAATCTGGCAGCTACTGTAACATCCCAGTTAAATGAAGAATAAGAGATTTTCATATTTATTAATATTTGTGAATTACATATTAATTTTATCTTAAAGGGTTTGCTATGTTCGATAGCATACCCGATATGCAACAACGAGTTTCTTCGGAAACTTACGTTGCACACTAATAATATAATATTATTATTTTAAATGGTAGTTAACTCATAGTCGTTGTATTGGCGGGAATGAAAAAACTAACTATAATATAATTATACATGTATTTATCTTTATCCAATAAATTTTAGTGGATTAATATATAAATGAATCTAATTTTAAGCATAATTTACATTAAAAGGTTGATTTACCACCTTTTAATGGCGAACCCTTTTTAAATCTAGTTTAGGTCACTTTAATACATTCTATATGACTAAATAAAATCCTTTTTTAGAATTAGGACATAAATATTTACTTTTGGTCATTTTTTGGTATTTTTCTGATAAAGTTCATTTTTTAAGGAATAGTGAAAATATTGTATTTTAATTCAAAACTATATTTTAATCTAATTTATTTATATGGTTAGATTATCTTTTTAATTGGTTTTAAAGTAAAATTAAAATATATTTGTACCATTTAATCCAATTTTTTTCATTGGAATTAATTTTAATTTGAAATTGGACATAATTATGTATCAATCTTTCGATAGTTTTTAATTCTAAAAAACACGCTCTTTGTTTTGACAGCGGGAATTAATTTTAAGTTAATTTCTGCTGCTTATGTGTTTTGATTTTGGAAAAATGGATTCCATATTTGGAATCAGGAGGAACAAATTGTGTAAATAGGTAACTTTTATTTTTAGACATTTTAAATATTTACTTCAGTAAATATTTTATTTACCATGGTTAAAGGGTAAATCAGGTAAATAAGGGTAAATAAATAATATAATAATAATATAAAGTTACTCTTACACGTGTCATAATCCTATTGGATGAGTCATTTACGACCATGGGCATCTTTGGGTCGATTTTGGGACCCCATTGAGCCACTTGAGAGTGATAATGACAATTTAGATTAATTAATTTAATGTGAAGACAAAAGTGACATTAACAAAATTCGTTTAGTGATTAATTTTTATATGGTGTTATATAAGTCATATTTTCGACTATAAATATTAATTGGAAAGATAAAACTATTTCCTACATCATGGTATTTTTTTATAATTTTTATACCTCAAATAAATTAAATTATTTATGACACAATAATGATGCAGTTTTTACCTCATTAATAAATGATTTAAATAAATAAGATTATAATGAATGAAATATTATCAAAAACATGTCCAATTATTATTGGATGATTTTATTTAGAATATGAGTCATCTTATCTTATATCTCAATGATTGTTGGACCATTATAAACCGAATATAGGTTTATAATAAAATAATATTTTCAAACTTTCCTAAAGATCCCCTCCTCTCCCTTATAAAAAGAGACCACTTCTATGAAATTCCTCACACCTCTCAAGCCATTTGTATCGTCCAAACTCTGGCCAATTAAGCTCCCTACATTCCTATCCTACTCCCAGAATCCTTAACTTAGGAATAAGGCACTTCAAGAAGTCCTTTGGTTCAAACCAAAGTGAGTTACCCAAATTAAAGGTAATTGTTTCTCTTAAATTGTTTTCTTATATTTTGCTTCTCCAACCCCTAAACTCTTTTTATTTCTTTTCTTTTGTAACAAAAACAGTATCCTCAATATACTAGGATGTTGTTATGATATGGATTCAAACTAAACTTACACACACCTCCATCTAATGGATGAAGAACATAATGTTTCTGTGGATGGTAAACTAACGCCTCACGAAACGATGATTATTCAATTACATCTTTCCGCCTCTCATGGTGGCCATTATGATGGAACTGTATTTATATATGATATATATTATGTTTATGATTTCTTTAGGCTTTTGTACTTCCCAATTATATCAAACCTTTATGGTTTCCATGGTGGGTAAATATGATAATCTCATTTGAGTAAGTGCGGACTACCGCCCCCCCAAAGTGATGTGACTCGTTAATAACCTATGTGGGATGTATAAAAGATAAAGTTAATGATATTATATATGATATTATACTGGAATTATAATATACCTATGTATCATTATATTTTAATTCCATTAAAATAAGAAATAGAAATGAAAGTAGCATTCATGCGTACGTACGACTTACCGTCTCCATGAACGGTGCATTTCATTTCGTACCTCCAAATGTTATGTAATATTATAAATACATGTATACACTGGATATATATGATATATATGATATCTAAAATCATGAATACCATTCTGGATATAATGTACTATTGACCACATGGAAAACTTGTAAATATAAGGTGTACATTTTTTACTCAAGTACCAAATATCGACAAAATGAATGTTAATAATTTAAATGATTACATAATGATTATAACATGGTAATAAGTGATATAAAAGGAATAATAAACTTGAAAAAGTTTCTTAAGAAAGTAGAAATTAACTTTAGATTATTATTCAGGAGATTAAAGAACGAACTGGTCAAGTCGGACACGAGGTAAGGTACTTTGTCTCAATCTCCTTTCATTGAGGCATTTTTAGTTTTATAAATGACTTTCTTTTATACGATGTATAAAACCCTTTGAATTTAAATTATAATCAAAAGGAATATTTTCTCTAGGAATCGTTTTACTAAAAGGCAAAAAGGAATGTTTCTTTAACGTAAGTGGTGATAACGACCTTTCAGCCGCCGCGAGTATTATTTGATCTTTGGCTTCCTTAACAAGACGGAATGTTTTTAAAAGGAAAAATAAATACCAAATACTCTTTTTATGTAGTTTGGTATTGAAAATGATTTTGAGAATGGATTTATTATTTCAATATCTTGAAATGATATTTTATTATTGCAATGTGGAAATGTTATCTTTCCTTTATGATTATGTTATTTGTTAATATCATGTTATGGTTCTTGGGAATTATTTACGTATATGGGTGGTTATGTGATAAACCTAGGGTGGGTGAGCCCAAGATAGCTCTCCAATGCATTGGGTAATGTGACGTAGGTAAACGTGAATGTTACTCCTAAGATATTAAAAGAATATACTGTGATGGGTATTCCAAAGTAACTCCTTATGTAGTTGTGATAGCTACAATGTAAGTATGATATGGATGCCACAAGTTACCTTTTTGATTTATGATTTCTATGTGTCTTTCATAAATATTATGATTTCATGATGTAATTAAAAGAGTTCATGTTTCATATGTATTTATGAACAAATGTTTTCATTCACTGTTTTATAACCCTTACAGAGCCTTTTATGCTCATCCCAAGTTTTGAAATGTTTTTCACATGACTTAAAGATGAATAGGGTCAAGGATGGGATCAAGGAAAAGCCATGCTCTCTTTAACATGGAATTAGACATGACTTTTTTCAAGAGTTTTTATTTTATGAAAAAAAAGTGGATTCTGGGTAGAAGTGCCTACATTTTAATATTTTGAGATGTAATAGTTATGTCCTAATTCCCTAAAACTCTAAACTTGAAAATATCCTCAATGTGAATTATTCATTTAATTCAATATTATGTAATGTTTAAGGACGGGTCCTTATAGTTGGTATCAGAGGGAGGTTTAAATAACTTTAGGAGTTAGGATATTGTTAAACTAATATCCATAAAGTAATTTATGTTAATATTGACATCATATAGAATTTCCAGATTACCATGTTTCTTCACCTAAGATATTTCTTTGTTTAGAATGGTTTTATGCAGAGGAAATAGGGAAGCTATGTTGGGAAGAAATCAACAGGAAGACAACCTTCCAAATCAGCAACCTAAGATGGTCGGAATCGGAACTGAACGGTTTTTTGCAGTGATGGCACAGTTGACTCAGGCTATAAATGGTGGTGGTATCCATGTACGAGATCATCCAGATCAACCACAGAGGAACATGTCAATAGTGGAGCATTTCATCAGGAAACATCCCCCATCATTCAGAGGATCATCCGATCCGGTTCTAGCTGAAGGGTGGATTAAAACACTAGAAATGATTTTTGAGGTCATGGGTTGTTCAGAACATCAAAAGGCTAGTCTCATGGTTTACCATTTTGAAGGTGAAGCTGATCAGTGGTGGTTGATGGTGAAAAATATCAGGGATAGTGAGTAGATTGATGCTCTTGATTGGGATGAATTCAAAGGTATGTTTCTGGAGAAATATTTTCCTAAGGTGGTTCATCTTATGATGGAAAAACAATTCCTGGAATTGAGGCAGGAGGATGACTCAGTGGCTGCTTCTGAAGAAAAATTCACTCGACTGGAAAGGTATGCTCCAAACTTCATACGAGATCTTGATAGTAAAATCAACCGTTTTTACTCAGGATTAAAGCCAAAGTATCGAAGGGCTTTAGCTTCTAGTGAGTTCAAAAGTTATGAAAAACTTGTTCGTTGTGCGGAGAAGGTGGAAATGTAGTTTTCCGAAGGTCAAGTATTCTTTGACAAACAACAAAATAAGAGGTTGAGGTGGCAGGCGAAAGGAAAAAACTCTTCAAAAAAGTCTGATGGTAAGAAGCTTAAGTTTACAGCTTGTGAAAATTGTGGTAAAAAGCATGCCGGGGAATGTCTTTTGAATTCTGGTAAGTGCTACCGATGTGGTAAAATGGGACATAAGGCTCGTAATTACACTGAAAAAGATCAGGGTAATGGTAAGACAAAATATGATTTACAATTAGTAAAATGTTTTAAGTGCAATGAAATGGGTCATTATGAAAATGAGTGTCCGACAAAGAGCTCGAGTGATGGGAAGAAGTCAGACTACAAGCAGAAAGGGGTTGTGAAATCCTTTGCAAATACTTCAGAATATATTGGGCCATCAAATGAATTAGTATCAGGTACATTGTTTGTTTTTTCATATTATGCCAATGTGTTGTTTGATTCAGGGTCTACACATTCTTTAATTTCTGAAAAGATTTCTATTAAATTGGGAATTCCATCTCATGATATGAATACTGAACTTACGGTACAAACACCTAGAGGAAATGTTGAGACAAAAAGAAAACATAAGAACATTCATGTCCTTGTCTGCAGAAAGAATCTACCTGTAAACTTTATTGTTTTTCCTCTAGTAGAGTTTGATGTTATATTGGGCATGGATTGGATTTCTGTTTATCATACTAAGATTGACTGTAGAGCTAAAGAGGTTTCTTTTCAGAATGATTTTCAATTTTTGTACAAGAATGAACCCTTGCTTTTGATAACATATCAGGAAGTCGAAAAACTGGTAAAATATGGAAATGAATGTTACCTTGCACATATTGTTGAAAACAAAGGAACTATTCAGATTAATGATGTGCCGGTGGTAAATGAGTACCTTGATGTTTTTCTTGATGAGTTTCATCATATTATACATGATCAGGAAGTTGAATTTACTGTTGACTTAGTTCCTGATGCTAAGCCAATTTCAAAACCCCCTTATCGAATGGCTCAAATTGAACTTTTAGAGTTAAAGAAGAAATTGTAGGAGTTATTAGATAAAGGTTTCATTCGACCTAGCACATCACCCTGGGGTGATCTTGTCTTGTTTGTTAAAAAGAAATATGGTTCAATGAGACTTTTCATTGATTATAGAGCATTAAATAACATCACTATTAAGAATAAGTATCCTTTGCCTCATATCGATGATTTGTTTGATCAACTCTAGGGAGCTCAGTATTTTTCAAAGATTGAATTGAGGTCGTGGTACCATCAGTTGAAAGTAAAAGAAGCCGACGTTCCGAAAACCGCTTTTCGTACTAGATATGGCCATTATAAATTTGTAGTTATGCCTTTTGGTTTAACCAATTCACCTGCTGTATTCATGGATCTTATGAATAGAATTTTCCGTGAGTTCTTGGATAAGTTTGTGGTTGTGTTCATTGATGATATTTTGGTTCATTCAAAAAGTAAAGAGGAACATGAAAGTCATTTAAGGGTTGTCTTCAAAACCTTAAAAGAAAAGAAACTTTATAGAAAATTCAGCAAGTGTGAGTTTTGGTTACAATAAATTTCTTTCCTTGGTCACATTGTTTAAAAAAATGGCATAACTATTGATCCTGAAAAAACAAAAGTTGTTGAAGAATGGAAAAGACCCACAAATATAACCGAGATTCGTAGTTTTCTTGGTTTGGAAGGTTATTACTGGAGGTTTGTTGAAAACTTTTCATGGTTATCTAGTCCAATGACTAAGTTAACTCAAAAAGGTGTTAATTTCATCTGGACAAAAGAATGTGATGATTGTTTTCTGGAATTGAAAAGTAGATTGGTGAATGCTCTAGTTTTGGAACTGCCTTCCAGAAATGGTGAGTATGTTATCTATAGTGATTCTTCGTTGAAAGAACTGGGTTATGTCCTAATGCAAAATGATCAGGTAATTGATTATGCTTCACGTCAGTTAAAACCAAATGAGTTAAATTACCCTAAACATGATTTGGAATTAGCTACTGTTGTATTTGCTTTAAAATTTTGGAGACATCATTTGTATGGAGTGAAGTGTGAAATATATACTGATCACAAAAATTTGAAGTATATATTCACTCAAAAATAATTGAACATGAGACAGAGGAGATGGTTGTAATTAATCAAGGATTATGATTGCACGATCCATTGCCATCTGGGAAAATCAAATAAAGTGGCTGATGCTTTGAGTTGTAAAAGTAATGTCTCATTAGCCATGCTACGTTTGGAACAAGATCCGTTGGTTTTTGATTTGATGAAATTTGGAATAGAAGTTGTTAGTGCAGGAAATACTTCTGTTTTGTTTCAAGTGTCAGTGAGATCATCTCTATCATACAGAATAAAGAAAGCTAAGAAGGAATATAGTGAGTTGCAGAAAAAGGTATATTTGGTTCAGAAGGGTAGGTTTCCTGAATTTAACATTGATAATGATTGTGTTTTGAGGTTTGGAAAGAGATTATGTGGGCCTTGTGATTCACATCTGAAGAATGAGTTGTTATGTGAAGCTCATAGTTCTCTGTTTTCAGTTCATCCTGGCAGTACTAAGATGTACAAAGATCTTCAGGAGTATTACTGGTGGGATGGAATGAAAAGAGATATTACTGATTTTACTATGAAGTGTTTGACTTGTTAGTAGGTTAAAGAAGAGCGACAGTTACCGAAAGGAATGCTTCATCCTCTATCGGTGCCAGAGTGGAAATGGGAAAACATATCCATGGACTTCATTATGGGATTACCAAAGACATCTCGAGGTAATAATGCAATCTGGGTTATAGTTGACCAATTGACTAAATCTGCTCATTTCCTTACTATTAGAGATACATTGTCTCTAGATCAACTTGATCGGTTGTATGTTAAAGAGATAGTCAGGTTGCATGGAGTTACCCTCTCCATTGTATCTGATCATGATCCCAGGTTCACTTTTAAATTTTGGAAAGGCCTTCAGAAGTCATTGAGTACTGAATTAAATTTTAGTACAGCTTTTCATCCTCAATCAGATGGGCGGTCAGAACGAAAAATTCAGAACATGGAGGATATGTTACGTGCTTGCTCGATGTACTACCAGGGAAGTTGGGACCAACATATTTCTTTGGTTGAATTTTCTTATAATAACATTTTTCATTCCAGTATACAGATGGCTCCATTTGAGGCATTGTATGGAAAGCGTTTTCGAACTACAACTTTTTGGGATGAAGTAGGTGAAAGAAAGATGATGGGAACAGAATTGGAAGAAGAGATGGCAGAGAAAGTTCAGTTGATTCAGAAGCACATGAGAACAGCTCAGAGAAGACAGAAAAGTTACGCAAATAACCGGAGGAAGGATCTTTCTTTTGAGGTAGGTGATCATGTCTTTCTCAAAGTTTCTCCTTGGAAAAGTGTGATTCGTTTTGGTTGGAAGGGAAAGTTGAGTCTGAGGTTTATTGGACCTTATGAAATTCTGGAGAAAGTTGGATCAGTTTCATACAGATTAGCTTTAACTCCAAGTTTATCCCAGGTACACAATGTTTTTTATGTTTTGATGTGGAGAAAGTATGTGCCAGATCCATCTCATGTTTTGAGCCCAGAGGTAGTTCAGTTGGAAGAGAATCTCTCTTATGAAGAACAACCCGTCCAGATTCTGGACCGTAGAGAGTAGGTGTTGCGGAATAAGGTAATTCACCAGGTAAAGGTTTTGTGGAAAATCCATATGGTTGAAGAGGCAATGTGGGAATCTGAAAATGCTATAAGGGATAAATACACCCACTTATTTTCATAAGTGGATAAAAATTTTGAGGATGCAATTTCCAAAAGGGGGGAAGGATGTAACATCCCAGGTAAATGAAGAATAATAGATTTTTATATTTATTAATATTTGTGAATTAAATATTAATTTTATCTTAAAGGGGTTTCTATGTTCAACAGCGTACCCGATACGCAACAACGGGTTTCTTTGAAATCTTACGTTGCACACTAATAATATAATATTATTATTTTAAATCGTAGTTAACTCCTAGCCGTTGTATTGGCGGTAATGAACAAAACTAACTATAATATTATTATACATGTATTTATATTTATCCAATAAAAGTTAGAGGATTAATATATAAATGAATCTAATTTTAAGCATAATTTACATTAAAAGGCCGATTTACCGCCTATTAATAGAGAACCCTTTTTAAATCTAGTTTTGGTCACTTTAATAAATTATATATGACCAAATAAAATCCTTCTTTATAATGAGGACATTAGAATTTTCTTTGGGTCATTTTTTGGTATTTTTCTCATAAATTTCATTTTTTTAAGGAATAGTGAAAATATTGTATTTTAATTCAAAACTATGTTTTAATATATTCTATTTAAATGGTTAGATTATCTTTTTAATTTGTTTTAAAGTTAAATTGAAATATATTTTCACTATTTAATCCAATTTTGTTCATTGGAATTAATTTCACTTTGAAATTGGACATAAATAAGTATCAATCTTTTGATAGTTTTTAATTCTTAAAATCACGGTCTTTGTTTTAATAGTGGGAATTAATTTTAAATTAATTTTTGCCAATTATGTGTTTTGATTTTGAAAAAATGGATTACATATTTGTAATAAAGATGCCCAAATTGTGTAAATAGGTAACTTTTATTTTTAGACATTTTAAATATTTACTTCAGTAAATATTTTATTTACCGTGGTTAAAGGGTAAATCAGGTAAATAAGGGTAAAGAAATAATATTATAATAATATAAAATTACCCTTAAACGTGTCCTAATCCTATTTGATGAGTCATTTACGACCATGGTCATCTTTGGGTCGATTGTGGGACCCCATTGAGCCACTTGGGAGTGATAATGACAATTTAGATTAATTAATTTAATGTGAAGACAAAAGTGACATTAACAAAAATCGTTTAGTAATTAATTTTTATATGGGGTTATATAAGTCCTATTTTTGACTATAAATATTCATTGGAACGCTAAAACGATTTCCTACATCATGTTAGTTTTTTATAATTTTTATACGTCAAATAAATTAAATTATATATGACACATTAATGATGCAGTTTTTACCTCATTAATAAATGATTAAAATATAATCCAAAACATGTCCAATTATGATTGGATGATTTTATTTCGAATATGAGTCATCTTATCTTAGACCTCAATTATTTTTGTACCATTATAAACCGAATATAAGTTTATAATAAAATAATGTTTTCAAACATTCCTAAAGAGCCCCTCCTCTCCCTTATAAAAAGAGACCACTTCTATGCAATTCCTCCCACCTCTCAAGACATTTTTCTCATCCAAACTCTGCCCAATTAAGATCCCTACATCCCTATCCTCCTCCTAGAAGCCTTAACTTAGGAAGAAGGCACTTCAATAAGTCCTTTCGTTCAAACCAAAGTGAGTTACCCAAATTAAAGGTAACAGTTTCTCTTAAATTGTTTTCTTTTATTTTGCTTCTCCAACCCCTAAAATCTTTTTATTTCCTTTCTTTTGTAACAACACCAGTATACTAAATATACTAGAATTTTATTATGATAAATATTCAAACTACACTTATAAAAACCTCCATCTAATTGATGAATAATATAATGTTTCTGTGGATGACAAACTAACGCCTCACGAAACGATGATTGTTCAATTACATCTTTTAACCACCTCCTATGACCATTTTCAAATTCGCATAAAACTTAATTTTACCTCTTATGTGACTTTAATTTAAAAAATATTAGAGACATGGTTAATTTAATTAAGTAAAATGTTGTTCAATAAGATGAAAATAATTTTTGGTGAATAATAACTTTTGACTTCTATTAACCACTGTTAAAAGTAAATAGGGTAATTAAGGGTAAAAATGATATCATAATTACCCTAAAACATGTCCTAATTCTATTGGATAAGTATAATTCTTCCAAAAAAACCTTATCTGTAAAATATTACACCCTTTGGTCCATTAGGATTAGATTAAGACATTTATTGTTATTTTATTTAAAGAAGAGTTAAAAGAGTTAAATTCAAAGTTTAATAACTAAACCATTTTTAATATAGGGTTAAAAACAATATAAATTAGACAATAAATATTCATTATAAATCTAAAAATATTTCCTACAAGATGGTATTTAATTTATAATTTTTATATATTAAATAATTTAATTTATTTATGACACAATGATGATGCAGTAATTACCTTATTAATGAAATATTAAAATAATTGATATTATAAAAATAAAAATAAATGTAAATTGAAATTTATGATGAATTAAACTAATTTTATATGTTAATATGAAATTTTAGGGGTTTTTAAATAAATTTTATTCAATGTGATAATTTTTTAATGGCTTTCAAAAAAATCAAATACCAAATCGTATCAAAATTGACATAATTGAGTTTTTAAAACAAATACTATATTATTAATTGATATAATATTTTTAAAAATATAAAGTTCTGAAAAAATACTTATATAAGGTTATATGTATTAATAATGAACCACTTGGGGTTCTCTTGGTAGTTTATAGTATGTTCATTAACCATATAATATAAAAATACAAAGAGACATGGTAGATGTCAAGCTATTTAACTAAGAGTTAAATCTAAAAGATAATGTTAACATGGTGACCTAAGCCTATATAAAACCTATTGGTTGAAATATTTTATATCAATCCCCAACTTATCCTCTAAATAAATTATTTTGGAGCCATTAGAAACCGAAATTTATTTTATTATAAAATAATATTTCAAGGTTTTCCTAAAGTGACCCTCACCTCTCTTATAAAAGGGAACTTCCCCTTCTCTCAAAATCACACATCAAAAGCCATTTGGCTCAGCTAACCAATGCCCAAATATCCTCCCAACTTCTCTAACATCAACCTAGAGTACTTTAATTGATCATAAATCAAACCTATGTATCCCTTTTGATCAACTCAAAAGGAAACACCCGAAGAAGAGGTAATAATTTCACCACCCTCTTTCAAGTTCTTTTCTTCTTCCACTTCCTCTTTATTTGTTGTATTCATACCAAAATAATAAATAAAGTACCTTATACATAATATGATTTTATTATAAATATGGTACAACCATATTAATTATTCTATCGATCCTATAAATGAAAAAGTCACCATACGTGCTTACGTACGGCTTACCATCTACATATCATGGTGTAGTTTGTTATTCAAACACTTCATTATTAGGATGGGTATAATAAAGAGTATAAATAATGTAAATAATAAATATAATATGTTAATTATTATGTATATATGATATACCATCCAATTACATATGATTTCACCATCAATAAAATGATATTGTCGCTCGTGAGTACGTACAGATTATTGTCTCCACGAACGCGATTAGATTCATTTCCCCATCATAACCATTGAAGAATAATTTTAATTTGATGGATAAAAATAATTTTTATGAACATAATATCATTTTTATATGAATAAAATACATCCTATCCATGAAAAATATGTCTTACGTAAACAATTATATAAAGGAAAAAAATAACCAGTTAGCACCCGAAACAATGATACTACTGAAATATTGTTAACAGAGCAATATTAGAGGATCATATATGATTTTATATTTATGTATATAGTTCTTATATAATTTAATAAAAATGATTTAACTATTATACAGGAGGTTAACATACACTTGACCAAGTAAAAGTTCAAGTTTAGGTTTAATTTCTCAATCTCTTTATTATCCGTGGATGTTTTTACGTAAGTATCTACAGAGACCTATTTATCATCCACATCCATGTTTTCTTAAAAATGTATTTCAAGGAATTTTTACAATTTACTAGACTATGGGTTGAAGTCATTTATACCCTTATTTTACCTTATATTTCTTTAAAGGAATCTTTTCATCATTTTCCAAACAAGGTACTTTATGACCTTTTCAACAAAATTAAGGTAAGAATGGTTTTTAACTTATACATGGCTGGTGCAGCTATTTTTCCACCGTTATAACATCATTGAAGCTTCCCTTACGAGAATATAAGAATAATTTCAAAAATAAATGTTTTCTTTTAAAATTATGTTACATTTAAATGATTTCAAAAAAGAAAGAGGTATTTATTCCAAATAGTTTTCCTTTCATCTATGTCAACATCCTTTGATGGATTTGAAACTTGTTTGAAGTTGATTTATTATGATACAAATATTCCATATTATGTTGAAGGTTTTGTGATATGTTTTACTATGGACATGTTATTTTTACACCAATCATGGTTTATGGATAATGTATTGGCATTTCATATGATAGTTTTAAAACGAATGTTTATGTTATGTTTAAACCTTTTCATATGAGGAATGCATTGGACTTAGTAAGTGACAAGTGGAGCCCGCTATAGCTCCTCAATGTATCAGTAGGTCTCATGAGACAAACTAGTGTCTTAGCACAAGGCCTTGACAAAATCTTATTTGTAGTCTTGACACAAGGCCTTGAATATGTGGTTATGATGTCTGGCATTATGCATTCCATCATTATAAAATTGGCTATTGATATTGCATGTAATTATTCGTCTAGTAGAATATCCATGTGAATATGTAAATGAAATTATTTGATTTATATTGGCCATATTATGCATAAGTTTATGTTTAAAAGGCTTATGTTTTAGTCTTATACATTACCTTAATTGTTTATGATTATTTATGGAAGTTTCTGTTATATTGTTATCCTTAATGAGTATCCGAGCTCACCACTTTCTATGTTTTATTTTTCCCAAGATATGAAGACATATTTAATGGTTGACCAATAAGGATAGGCTAAGGATATAAGTGTGTTCAATGGGGAAAATGTTTTGTTAATGTTTTTATTTCATGATGTAATGTAAAACTTATTAATGTATCCAGTACTTCCAAGGCTACTAAATTGATCAGTATTTCGAGATTTGATCCCTTATGATCATTCCAATGTTATGTAATAATATACCGAATTTGGGTACCTAGGATGGGGAATTTCACTCTAGCTACTGATGATCTTTTAATTACTATATGATTCGAGGGTGGGATGTTTTACACCATCTAATTACGGTTCAATGTGTTCAAGTTAATGACTATTTTATAAATTTTCAACCAAGAGCTAATTATAGAGTGGAATTTGAGGGATAATGAAGGTGCAATTCATGGAATTTCAGAACCCAAAGCTTCTAGTTGTTCTTCTTCTAAGATAAAGAGGCATTTTGATACTACTCATAGAGGTAGAAGAAATTAGTCTCATTAGGCAGAGAGTTATCTTATATCCTACCATTATAGAAATTTGGGACACGTCTGGTATTAGTGTACATGGGATCTGATCAAGTGTAGGGGATATGGGTGTATGAGCCATCTTCGGCGTTTCTATAGGACTTTTATTCCAGTGTCAAGTGATTGGGGATATTTAACTACTCCTCAATTAGGAGTGGGGATAGTGAGATCACATCAGGTGGGTATCTGAAAAAAAAACCAGTATATCAGGATGAGGTGGGGATTGAGGTAGAGGTAGTCATAATTATGATCCTTAGTGCAATAAGATCATATTTTCATAGGTAAATCAAGCAATGATTGAGGGTCGCGTTATAGTATTGTTACTTATAATCCAACCTATTCCATAGGAGTAAATCATTGGTGCTTCTACAGTTCATGTAACCATTCTAGTATACTCTTCTTTAGTGTCTTCTTTATTTAACACATGTACATCTAATTGTTTTATATTTGAGACTATAATGGGATGTTTGGGCCTCGAGATTGAGAACATTCTTGGAATTATGATTGTAGACACACTATTAGGTGTCTGATCACAAGTTGTTCACCATTGTAGGGAATGTCCCCTTGATATAGGCAGCTAGCTTTTCATATGGAATTTGTTCATCCTCAACAGGATGTTCTTTGACGTAATCATGATATTGTACTGGTTACTTCTCTACCAATACCATATTGACTAATATCATCTTAGGGTGATTTTTTCATCATAATATCCCATTACACACATGCATAAGGGTGAATGGGATGTCATTGTGACATGAACAGGACCCGAGCAGTAGAGGTTGGGTAGTATAACAGCTCATATCACTATTCTTTTCCTAGATGACTGGGGGTTAAAACCCATTATATTTCCTTCTATAGTGGATTATTTCAGAGACTTATTTCCTAACAACTTATTTGGTCTAATTCTGTTGTGAGAGGTAGATTTTACAATTGATCTTGTCCTAGGAGCTGCACCATTAACCATTCCTCCTTATAGGATGTCACTAAAAGAGCTTATAGAACTCAGTAACTAGTTGAAGGATCTAGATGCATGAATTTTTTATGCACTAGTACTTATCCTTGGGGTTCACTAGTCCTTGAAAGAATAAAGATGGTACCCTTAGGTTTTTTGTGGATTACCATCATGTAAATCAAATCATAGTAAAGAATCGATATCAACTACCTATAATATATTAACTCTTTGATAAGATACGAGGATAGAAAATTTTTTCAATGATATATTTATAGTTGGGGAATCATCAGGTGTGTTTCAAGACCATATACATACCTGACACAACTTTTAGGAGCAGATATGGTATATACGAGTACCGTGTTATATCATTTGGGCTCATAGATTCACCTACAGTCTTTATGGATCTTATAAATCAGTTTTCCACCTGTATCCATATTCATTTGTGGTTTTCCTTTTTGAAGATATCTTAGTGTATTCACACTCTACACACAACCATGAAACCCATCTTGAGATCATGATGAATACACTAAGAGAGTTCAAAATCTATGCTAATCTTATTAAATACCACTTCTAGATCAACAAATTCCCCTTCTTGGGTCATATTATCTCAGAGTCAGGATCCTCAGTTGACAAAGATAAATTGAGAGCAATAGTTTATTGGGAGTAAACCAATAATCACTTAGAAATAAAAAGTTTCTTAGGGTTAGAAGGGTATTTCAGACACTTCATCAATAATTTATCATGCCTTACAATACCACCTATGAACTTAAACAATAAGGGTGTGATATTATTATGGTCAAAATCCTATGAAGTATATCTTAAGGAGTTGAAGGGTTGTTCGACTTTAGTGATGATACTGATTATGAAAAAGATATAAAGGAGTTGTATTGTATACCGTGACACATCAGGTATTGGTCTTGGATCTATTCTGATGTAGGATGATCACATTATCATAAATGGGTCTCATCTATTGAGGCCTCAAATAGTGGAATTACCGACACATGACCTAGATCTCACTGCTATAATTCATTCCTTACATTGTTGGATACACTACTTACCTATAGAGACTATTTTGTATTCACATACTGGAAAAGACATAAGTACATATACACAAAGTGGGTCCTGGATCTCAGGCTACACAAGTGGGTGGATTACCCACATTTGTCTGATTTTGAGCTTTCATACATGCCTAGAAAAGGGGAATTTTGTGGCCAATGCTCTGGGTTGGAAGAGTTAGAAATAGACGGTTTAGAAATCTAGTGGATAATGGAGGCTAATAGACTTATTCTCATATATTCACATTGAGGTTCAGGAGGTCCATGGTTAGACTATCCTCTCATTTTTAGCAGTGACCTCTACTCCTCTATAATTGGTATGAATGATACATTTATCAGATTACGAAGTCCTTTTCCTAAGTGAAATAGTTTCATAATATGGTACATCTTTATTTTGTACCATGGATGGGGATGATACATTATTATTCCAGGGGTGTGTATGGGACTTAACAGACATCATAGAGGAACTGATGTAGGAATTCCATTCTCAGTATGGGAGGTTCACCCTGATGTCACCAAATTGAATCAAGATCTATGACTCCAATATCAGTTTCCTGGTATAAAATAAAATATTGTCGGCTTCATCACTATACGTTCCACCTATTAATAATTTAGGTTGTAACATCAACATCTAGCAGGTATTTTACAGTTATTTTCCATTATTGAGTCAAAATCTGATGATGTTTTGATGGATTTTATGATAGGTATACCATGATCACCTCATGGAAATGATATTGTGTGGGTTTTCGTTGATCATTTAATGAAGGTTTCTAACTTCTTACTTGTGTGAGAGATCTTCTCGATAGAAAATCTAGGAAGGTTGAACGACATCGAAATTTTACATCTTCATGGAGCTCCTCGTTCTATCATTTATGACACAGATTCTCATTTCACATCATGGTTATAGAAGGGGTTACATAAGTCCTTTGGTATGCAGGTAATTTTGAGCATGACCTATCAGTTGTAGACTGATGGATAGACAGAGCATACAATTCAGGTGCTAGATATCATGATATGTGCATGCATCCTTGAAATCGGAATTTATTGGGATAAATACATTATTCTTTTGGATTTTTCTTATAATAATATATTTCACAATACCATTGATATAGATCCCTATGAAGCTTTATATGGTAGTCCTTTCTTCTCGCCTCTATGCTAGAAAGATTCAAGGGAAGTAGCTATGAATGGACCACATCTCATCCAGAAGACTAAGGAGAAGGTCCAGTTGATCAGAAATCTTGTGATGATAGCTTAATATAGATAGTATTCATATTCCAATAGACATTGATGAACTATTGAGTCTGAGGAAAGAGATTGGGTTTTCATATGATTTTTTCCCAAGTTAGAGAATAGACTTATTTAGAATATGGGTAGGGTCTCATCGAGGTTCATTCGACCCTTCGAGGTTGTGAAAAGGATCAGACAAGTGGATTAACAGTTGGGAGTTCCTCAAAGATATTGGTCAATACATGATGGAATTCATGTATCTCATATTTGAAAATATTATCCAAATCCGACTCAAGTCATTCATCTTGATGAGGTTGAGTGAGATATGGATTCTTCCTTCAAAGATTATCCCCTTCATATAGTTTATTAGAGCATGAAGATCCTCTGATGGAGGTCAATTCTTCTAGTATAGGTGTTATGGAAACACAAACAATTATAGGAATTGTCCTAGGAGTGGAAAACTAATACACTTTCTCAGTGGTCGAAACTCTTTACTCACGATATGTCTTTAACCTCAAATGTCCAATTTGGGGATGATATTATTTAAAGAGGGGAGGTTGTAATGACCTTTATTTTCAAATAACATATGGACTGATAGTTTTTCAATTTGAATACCTTAAATGGAAAAAATATTGATATTTAATCAAGTCACAGAGGTCACGGGTGTGTCTGAGGCTCATTCGGATCCTGGAGCTCCAAAATAGGAAAACAGACTGGGTTGTATAGTTTTTCTACAACCTTGGGACCCAGGGTTCACATATGTTCATCCAGTTATAGATATCAGATAGATCCATTCCGTATAGTTTTCACACAGTTAGTTAAACCATGCACCTAATTGGGTGAGTTTATCTTATCTATAGACAATTGTGCATAGTTTTCTCATGGTTTGACTAATTGTACGCCTAAACCATGAACTTTTATATTTTGGTTGAAAATTTTATTTTCCCCTCATTTTAATCTTATACCTTATTTCTATTTTCTCTACCTCCCTCTGGTAGACTATCAACATTTTTTCTCCTATATTGAGTTTAAAATCTCTCAATCTAGGAATTGAGCTATATCTCTTGGCAGGCGTCTATTATTCGTTCCATCATAAGTATTAGATTCATATCATTTTTTTCCCCTAGTCTCTCAACTCCTATCAAATGATATACTTCCATCCATTACTCTATTTATGTGGATAATCATTTCCTCCATTTTTAGGGAATTGGACTGTTTCTCCCTTTTCTTCCAGCCTACTTTAAATCTGAGGTCTATACTAAGAGAGGAGTTGTCTACATCCTTGAGGTAGGTGGTATCATTGTTTTCTCATTAAGTTTCATCATTTCATAATTAGGTTTTTGTGTTGTATTTTTTCCTTTACGTGAGCATCTCAATTAAATTTATTTATTCATATAAAACTAACTATTTCACCATGATATACACCAATTGACCCATGTTAGGTAGTTTATAGGATGTGTTCACCTTATATGGTCACCCCTTGGGTGAACCATGTGAAATTGTACAATGGGGCTAATTAGTTCAAATTCCTGGAACTCCCTTATACCTTCTGGATTAGTTTTTAAATGAAATTGATCTTGATACAATGTAATAACTTGAAACCATAACACCAAATAGGTTTTTGGTCCTATTTTAGATATAAATTCTCAAGTAGGCATATTCCATGTTTATTATGACACATTCCCTTGACATTTGAGCCTTTGAAATAGAATTGTCATGACTTAGTGAATTGAATAGATTGCTTTGTATAGGATGCCTTAATCTTGATGGTTACCCTTCATTAAATGAATTGGCTTAATAAAATGAAATGGTTTAGCTAGAATGACATATAAAGGATGATGAAATAATTCCTTTTGATTATGTCTTATTAAATGCTTATGTTTAATTTCATTTCCTTGAATGGATTGGAATTCGACTAAAGGGACATGTGAGAGGTATTTAATAATGTATAGAATTATATATATGTGACCAATCCATTGATGATGTTTAATTCAAATGTATAAGAGGTTATGTGTTACGTATTATATTATGAATGATTATGCCTATTTTATGTATATAGACTATATGAAAGAAATGGATGGGAGGTAATTCCCTATGCAAGTTATAATTATAATACACCATTAAAGAGGTTTTGTATAATGGTAAGGGGTGTTGATCTAGGAGGTAAATCACACTCCTTAAATTAGGTATTGATCATGGAATCTCACACCAATGATACTATATGGGTGATGGGCATTACACACCACATTCCATTATATAGTGTTGCCATGGCAGCTCACTGTCCATCCTAAGTGTTGTAGCATGATGTCTCTCACTCTTATTGGGATATAGGTAATTGAACCAATTGCATGAGGTTTTAGCATCATTATACTAGTTATTGAAGTCTTAGTTATGCCACGATCTAGTTCAACACTAGTATTCAGGGTATATGGACATTAGGCATCCACACACACTTGGTTAATATAGGAGGATTCAATATAGAAATTATATATTTATATTTATATTTATATTTATATTTATATTTATATTTATATTTATATTTATATTTATATACATATAGTAACATGATCATACACATATTTTGTCCATGAGCTGAAGAAGGTAGACCCACCTTGTGTTCTTTAGGAACCTGAGCAGGCTGGTAATTTAATTCTACATTTCGTTACTTAATCCCTTATAAATGCACACCTTTTAGTTATGTGTATAACATGGATTACATGTAGACACTTTTTGTGGTGGATGACTGAGAATTTTTTTCTCACACCCTACTCGGGATTCCATTGGACTCTAGAATATTATCTATGTCTAGGTATTGATTATAGAAAGGTCCCTGCTATAGGTTGTTGACTTGCTTATCTAGTTGAAGCTCAGGAGTAGAGGATCAAGCATAGTCTTGAGATTCTTATAGGACCATTTTTTCATTTTGTTATTTTGGTAATACTATATAGTATGATAGTATTTTTTTATTCCTTTATTTATTATTAACATGACATGAATCATTTATTAACACTTACTTTGAGGATTTTAGTTATTGTATTTAGTTGTTCAATTTATATCTTATGTTGCTTAATTATTCAGTTGTTTGTTATGGATATGTAGTTTACTAGTTCAGATTGATTATGTTATTATTATTCCATTGATTAGTTTTTGTTTTATCCGTTGTGATAATATAACATTATGGTATAGTCTCCTCCCCATACCACCTTCACACCCTCACTGCTAGTCAGCCACCTCTAGAGTACGGGGAGGCATGCTTGAGGGCATGTGGCACATTATCTCAGTGTACGACTTATGTGGATCCTAGGTTAGGATGTCACAAATGCGAGAAAGGATCCCTCACTTGTTTTCCTATGTTTACTAGAATTTCAAGGATGAAATTATTTTTAATGGGGAATAATGACCCATCATTTTATTAAATAATTTTCCTTATTTAAATAATGGGTGAGTATCTTTTGTTTCACGCAACACTGAACTAAATGAAGAATTGTGCTACCCTAATAAAAGTATGTAATATCACCATCATTTAATAATTTTTAAATTAGATATTATAAAAAGAAGTAATTTCATTATAAAAAATATATAAAAATTATAATACAATAGTAGTCGTTTTATGCTTACACATACACTTTCTAAATTTTGTTTACCCATAATGTGTGCTAATTTTAAAATTAAAATTTTCTCAACTATAGAAAGCTTATTTTGAGAAATGGATACCATATTTGGAACTATTAAGTCAAAATTATATTAAAATGATCATTTTATTTTTAGGCTTAAAAATATAATTTCTAACATTAATGTTATTTACAGTGATAATAGTGAAACTATTATTTTCAATGATTTATTATATTAATATTGTGTAATTTTTATCTAATAAATTAAATTGATATATTTTAAATAAAAAATCATATATTATTTTTGAAAATATATAAAATAATATTAAAACAGATTTAATTGGTAATAAATTCTTTATAATATTAATAACACATAATGTTTAAAATAGAATTTTTCTATAAAATATCTGTTTTTATATAGATAAAATGTTTTAATTAAAAATTTAATCTTCTATTATTTAGAAGTATAATTATATTAAATTTAGATTAAATTTAGTTTCAACACACCTAAATTTGATAATAATTTATTTATTTATTATTATTGCATATATTATATAGTCAAAAACTAGTTGCTAAAGTAAAAAAATGGTACAACATAAAAAAATCAAGTATTAAAAGGATTGAAACATGTTTAAAATGTTTGAATAAATGAGTATAAGAGGATTTATCAATCATATCCCACACCACACTCAATTATTTCTAACTTTTGGATCTGTAGGACCTTTTATAGTTTCATTTAATTATTGAAAAATAATTGGGGTCCACAAAAGTTCCCTTTTAATCACCTATTAGATGATAAATTTCCTTCAATTAATGTCACACCCATCTCTTATAAGTTTTCTGGAAAATATACCATTTCTTTTATATTATTAACCTATATCAATTTAATTATCCTCCAATCACCATATGTTATCATATGACCTACATTTCAAGGGATATTTTCAAGATAATGTTTGAGGTCCCAAAGTGTGTATTACCTAATACTTATCTTTTTATTATTATTATTCAATTTCCTAAGACATCATAAAAATAGTTATATATTGACATCAATATAATTATTATACTTAATTTTAATTATTCTAATGTAATAATAATTATTTATTCCTTCCCACTCACTTAGAAAAACACATGAACGTTGATCATACGTTGTGCGGACTACCGCCTCCACGAAGTAACATTTTTCATTTTCATATTAATTTTAATTATTGATCTTAACCTTTTAAAATATGAATCTTAACCTTAAAAAATATAAATAATATCATTATTTGTCTTTTATAATGATATTATTTCAAAATAAAAATTTTCTAAAATATACCCCCATCGAATTATTGCACATTCATGTTTGGGTCAGTCTGACCACCTACTTGAACAGTGCTACAAATATCTATCATGGATGACTATGAGAACATAAATACTAACAATATTAAAATTAAATAATAAAATAATTATTTATTTTATGGTTCAATGAAGGTTATATTAAGTATTTAAATAAGTATCAAATTATCTTATTTGATCACTAAAATTACCAAAATAAGCCAAAAATGATTCTATTTTCATGAAAACATAAGAAAAAACAATATAATAAATAAAAATAATGTGATAATATATGGTAATAATGAAAAGAAATAAAAATAAGTAATATTAAAAACAATGTATCTAATAAATTTAATTTAATTTTTCGGGATGTTTGGCATGTGCACATAATTAATCAGGACCACAATAAGGGTTTCTTGTCTAAATATTCACCCCTTGAGACATATTACTTAGTATAAATCATGTTTTATTTATAATGGTGCATCTAATACTAGTTTATTATTATTTTTCATGATCCTATCATTTTCCATGTTATTTAATGTTTCATTTAAAACCACATCCTTTGAAGGATTTTGATTCATAATTTTCAAACATTGTAAGGGTTTCTTTTTCTCGTTTTTAACTACATGGGACATGTTGGATATTGTGCCCCATAATTTATTTTTATATCATGTATTCACATCCCTATTAATTTGAGATATGAAAATAGCTTAAATTTTAGTGATATTATAATTTCCATTTTATGATCTTTCACTCAAGATCCATTGATTTTTATGTTACTAGTACTGTAAAGGTTTCATCAATGCAATTTTTGAATTATTGAGTCACATTATTTCTTATTTTAATATAATCTTCAAGATTTATTTTATTCTGGAATAGTATTTTTTATCTATTATTTCATTATTTTCTATAGGGAAACTACTTCTCATAATTAATAAACACTTCTTTGGTAAAACAATTTCCCAAATAAATGTATAACGTTTCTATGAATAAATCTAATTCTTACCAATTAATATTCCCTTCTTGGTCCATGTTTTCCTATAAAAATTATTTTCATTAAATACATCAAGGAAAATTATTTTATTTTATTTATTTAATTTTAAAACTTTTAAATCGGAAAATATTTTATTTCCCCCCATTGTGGCTTTTTCAATAAAACTACCTAAAAAGATAAATAAATACATTTTTTAAATTTTTAATAGTCTAAAATTTTTTCAATTAATTTATTAGTTATTTTAAAGAATAATTTATTCAGAACCCATTATAATAATTTTTTAAAATTATTCGCTTTAGCATCACAAAAAATTGAAAGTAATTTACACATTACCTTTTTTAACAATGTTTAAACAGTTTGGTGAAAACTTTTTGTATTTTCACTTCTATTTTTCCTCTAGGTTTTATTACTCATAAAGTGTTATATTTATAACACTATATATTTTATTATGATATGAATCCTTTTGGAAAATTATTTTTTTATATCCTATGATTTATTAAGTTCATGTTTTGATGTTTTTTTTAAGTATAAAAAACACATTCTTTATTAATGGTTTCTTTATGATATGAAGGTGATTGATTTTAAGTGGAACATGGATTTATGGATTATGATGGGTGGGTTCTTATATTCACCTCTAATGAATTAGTTTATATTTATATATTTTGAGATATTAAGGCATGAAAATAATGAGTGTCTTGTCACAAACATGGGCATTATGATTTTTCTTCACATTTCCAGGTGTGTACGTTATGAATTTATCACATATGCATGGGAATAATTTTTTTCTCAAAAAGGTTTTACTATACATATGGATATTCCACATTTACAATAGTTTTTAAATTTTTAGCAATATTTCCATGATTTTTTCATTTTCATGATATTTTGTGTTTTCATGTTATGTCTTTTTTTAAATGCTGCACACAATTATGTCATGATCCCTTGTTTTATGATTATTTATATGTATTGATCCATCTCATAACATTTTTTGTAACTTAATTATATTTTTATGATATTATGTTTCTATATCATGTGTTTTTACTATCATATAAGGTCTTATGATATTTCAATAAGATATTCATTCTCTTCCTCATGATCTCCATCAATTTTATGATATGGTACATTATGATAAGCTTTTTCATTACTGAGATTCTGAGCTCACCCATTAATTATGTTTCCATCCCTATAGTTATGAATATTATTATATAATTTGATATGTTTATAAAAGGTTCTAGTGTAATGTGATTATGGATTAGTGTTTTCAGGTGTTGTGGAATAATATTTTTATGTAGCTAATATCCAAGACCCAAAACCTTTTGGCCCTTAGTTTATGTGATTATTTGTGAGTCATAATGTCTAAATCATTAAATTATTTTATTATTTAAGTTATTTTTATTTTGGGATACTTTAACAGAAGACCCTCTACCTGTATACTTTCTTGGTGTGACACTACAGTCACACCATGAATGGTCCTAGGCAAAAATCCCCTCACCCAACCACCTCATTCATGGCTTGAAAGGCCCCCAATAAATGTCATTCTTAGCATGAACAATGACCATAAAATTTTTAATACCTTTATACTATATATTTTAATATCCTAGACAAACATACACTAATCCAACATCCACATGAACACATGATGCATTCATCGATCCCCGAACCACACCCAAAAAATCCATTTGTGGACTTCTAAACAAATAATATAAAATTCTGTGCCACAATTCTCTAAAAAACACCTAACTAAAACAAAAATTTAAAATTAAAAAAAAAAATATAATACCCAAAAATCTATGAGGTGTTATATATTCCTTGATAATTAATCTAGAATGCAAAAAAGGCATGACTACACTTTAATATTTAATATAAGTTGACACGTACAAAAAAATATTCTTTAGTACATGTAAGATATTTATACTCACTGTGGTGATATGTAAATTCTTTTTTTCTTATAAATGGTTTATAATTTTTTAAAATGATATAATTTAGGATATTTAAATATGATAATATTGATGCTTTCTTCATTCATAAATATGATGAACTGATTTATATTCAGTAGTGATTTAATCCATGAATTATGGAGAGTTAAAAGTAGAATAATGTGATCATATTTAAATAATAATGTTAAATATTTAAAGACAATATCTAAAGGTAAAAAGATATTGTATTTATAAATAATATTATTTATTGGTTTAAATATGATTATTGGGGGTAATTATGGAATATTTTTTTAGGATTATTGGAAGTTGGCCAATGTTATTGATTGAGAGTTTGTTGTTGAGTGAATATTAAGAGGAGAAAACTCTCATTGTTCTATTAAGGAATGAAAAATAATAGAAAAATAATTTTTTTCATTAATTTTGATTTATGTAATTTAATTATTGGCATTTACTATGATTTGGTGAACATAATATAAAAGTGAGAAGAATAATATGAAAAGAAAGTGGATATTGAAAAATTATAAAAAAAATAAAAGATTACAATCCAAAAGTACTTATAGGAAAGGAGATTAGAAAGAAAAATAATATTTGATATTATATGGGTATTTTATGATTAAAATTGTGATATTTATTTAAATAATGTTTCTATAATTTCTTGGAGGGACAAGTTGGTGCTTGATTTAAACAAGTTGGTTCTAGTGATTGTTGTAGGTTCAATGATATTACCTTTCCTATAGATTCGTTTGGATAATAAAATAGAATATATGTATTTTGAGGATAAAATATTTATACAATAGGGATGTAGTCATTCACATCAGAGGAAAAACTTGTTAACAATGCTTCTATTCCATATAGTATTTTCTACAACATTATGGGTTAGAGAGACTACTTTGAATAAGAAATATGCAATTAGTTTCTTTTAAAAGTATTAACACTGGTTTACACACTCTCTCATCTCCATATTGATTGAAATACTAAGGGGTCCTAAAAATTGGTATTAGAACAGATTTTTTCAAGTGAGATTTCTCTTGAAATTTTTATTGATCAGTAAAACTAATTCAAAAACATTGGAAATACAACTTTTTATGGGAAAGGATTTTATATTTAGAAGGAAAATATAAAACCCTGTGTTACATATCTTTGAACTGATTACCTTGATTCAGTTCAACTAGGTTTTACAGCACAATTTGATATTTTTTCATGGTCACTTTTAGATAAGAAGAATTTTTTAGAGCGATGGAAAGATAAGAAATGAATCCTTGTCCTCTTTATTTGAGAAATATCTTAAAATAATTTATGGGATGACAAAAAAATTAAAGTAAATATAATAAAGGATTCACATAATCTATAATAGAGATAAAAATGTAACGTAACCAATGATGGAACTGTATAGAATCAGGTTTGAACTTTTGGGAATGCATGAATGTGAACATGTTAATGAGATATATTCCTTAGTTAATATGTTTTTAGTATTATCAAAGGGTATGAAGTAATTTATAGTGACACTATGGTGGAGAAGAACCTCATTATGATCCTTCAATAAAAAATTGATGCAAAAATATCATCTCTTTAATACATATATCAGGATGAATTTAAAATTGATCAATTACAAAACACATTACAAAATTATAAGATGAGAATAATATATTTTGTACAAATGAAGGCTATAAATGATAAATAAATAGAAATTAATTCATTAAGTAATCTAAATATTTAAGATTAGAATAGTTCCTTTAATACATTTACTTTTACAATAAAATATAAACTATGTTCGATAGAATTTATGACATGCAACCCCAAGCCTAAATGATCTAGAAAATGTTACTATTTAAATATGATTGTTATAACCTAGTTGTTAAATAGGTGGGTATAAATAGTGTTAGGTAATTTATGAATTATATATAAATTTCCTAATAAATATAAATTTAATGATAAATTTTTACTAAATAATCATTCAATTTTTGGTAAATTCATTTTATTCTTTAAAAAATAATTTTCTTCAAAAAAATGGATTTTACAAGTTTTTGTGAGAAAATATTACAATTAATTTATGTAAATATTATTAATTGTATTTAATAAAAAATTAAGTCAGTTTTAAATTATATTGTAAAAAATATCTTATAGTGAAATGGTGATATTTTTTAAAAAATGATCATTTTTTAATGAATTGAGAAAAAATAATGATTTTGTTGGAAAACTATATTTTATTTTAAATTTGTTACAAAGTAATATTATATTTTAAATTAGTTTTAAAATTTAATTAGTTGTTTTTTATTAAAAATAATCCATTTATAGTCAGTGTGATAGACATTATAATTTAAATTGTTATAAAGGCATTTTTATACTTAAAAGGCCTTTTTCTAAAAAATTGTTTTTCATCTTATTTTATATGGTTAGTTTTAAATTAAATTCTATCACTTCTATGAATTGAATCTTGAAAAATTAATTAAATATTTGTAATGAAGAGTTCCAAACTTTTTTTAAATAGGACCTTTTATTTATAGTCATTACGAATAATCACTATAGTAAATATTTAGTAACATAGTATGGGAAAATCGGGTAATTAAGATTAAAAATAATATAATAAAGACTAAAAATGGACCCTAACACTTTAATTTATCATATTGAGTCAGTGGATTTCAGTAATTCCCATCCATGTATCGAAAATATGGCCACATGGTGCCACATTTATTTTATTTTAACCTTTATAATATTTCACTAATGGAAAATGTCCATATACCAGTGGTTTAAAATAGTTGGTATTTTACATAGAACCATTGGTATAGTATATACAGATGGTTATATGAACTATTGGTTTTTAAGCCATTATTATAGGGATATATCAATAGTTTCTATATAAAAGGTTGGTATAGCTCAGGGGAAATTTTGAGTACCCATATTTTTTTATAAACTGTTGGTATATATATATACCAACGGTTTATAAAACGATGGGTATAACTTGTAGTTTCCCTGGAAAGGTATATCAAAAACTTCATATAAATCCCATGGTATAGAGCTATACTAATGGTTATATGAATCATATGTATTGCTTCTACTCCCCGGTAGGGAACAATAGCTCATCTGTCACCTCTACACAATCAAAACCATAACTTATAAAAAAAATACAAACCGCAATACACATTCAATGCAGTAAAAATATTACATATTTATCATTTAACCAACTATTTATTAATAGTTTTAAAACAATTTAAAATACTATAACATATATAAAAATCCACAAAATTGAATAGTTTAAGTCATTAAACATCATCCACACATGTCTTTTTACTATTAATTACAAAATGGAGTTGGATTGATATCTCCCCTAAGACAAACATACTCATTGTTGTATCCCCCATCACCAATATCCTCTTCACTACCATAACCAATATCGTTATCAACATCATCTCCTAGAGCACTAAAAACATCATCTTCAGCATCATTTTAAACAACATGAGTCTCAACACCTTGACCGCCACTAGGACCATCATTTAAATTACTCTATGAATCATATATATGGATAACTGATTTTATATATGAATCAAAAATATTATAATACTCTGATGGAAATGATGTACATAAAATTGAAATAGCTTTCAGGAACTGTTCGGTGACCATTTAACCTATTTCATGTTCCTCCTTAGATATTTGTCGGCCTTAGTTACATATTCAAAAGAATTTTTCAGAATAGTGCTATTAAATCTTTAATATACGCTTGATCAGGGACAAGACATAGTTTGTATGATGCTCTTCCCATTTTGAAATTTGAATCTCCCCCAATGATCCTCACATAATACCTTTCTTAAATGATCATTTTTCATGAAGTTGTCAACCTATTTCTCATCAAGTGAATCTAAGGAAAAATATAGAAAATATAAAAAGGATATCTAATTTTGAATTATATATTAAAATTTGAAACATAAATAAAAAGGCTTAAAAAAATTCTTTGGTTAATGCATTTACAACACTTCTATTTTTTTCCTCTTACACAAGGAAAAAAAATATTCAGGAACACAACCATGGATGACCAATGTTTCTTTTTGAGAAATTAAATTACTTTATATAATATTACTTTATTTAATAATATTTAATTTATAAAAGAAAATAATAATTTTAAGACATGTGAGATTAACCATCTACTCGCATCAAATTAAAACTTTTCCAAATTTGATTAAATTATAGTGGTGATTAACTATGCATTATTAACTTAAATTATCACATTATATAAATATAAAAGGTAATGAATATAAATTTTATTAAATCAAATTCAAGTTCAAATTGGGAGCATATCTAAGGAAGAAGCTATTTTCAATTAATAATATTTTGAGAACATCATTTTTAAACAAACCAATTTAAGCTAAATATGAGTTCTACACAACCTAGAATGAATTAAAATTTAATCTTTTGAGGAAATCAATAAAATTAACAAGCATATATAATAATATAAAATGATTAATATATTTGATGTTAACCTAAACTGAAGGTGGTTAGTTCAATCTAGATATAATGAACCAAATATTTCAATATGGTTATTTGAGAATTTTACTGCTGAAACGGATACATGTTATGTCCAAAATGATTACCGTTGTTGAGGGAGATGATATAAGATTGAATGAGGATAAAGAGGATTCATTTATTATGGGACCCAAGGACCGATGGATAGATATTGATATCTAGGAGGCTGATAAATACTAAGATAGGTCAAACTGGAGGATCCTTATAAGCTCTTATAGCAGAGGAATACATGAAAAAAGACAAGAACCTTTCTAGTGATTCTATAATGAAATTTTTCAACCTAATTAAGAGGATAAAAAGGATACCGTGTCAAATAATATTAAAATAATCCATAACAATATGACATGGGTTTTAATGATCAAAATAGCCGGATATATATTCCTTGTTAGAAAAAATTAGAAAAGATGAAATAGTCATTCAAATATGATTTTATAACATTAATATTAATCAAAATAAGTTTTGTTAAATACATAGAATAAAAAATAAAATTAAAATGTTCCATTTTATTTAATTTTATGATTCATAATGAGAGAAAAAATATAAAAATATCAAAAAATTATTCAACATTCAACTTTATTCAAATGATTACCCAGATCGCATACATGAATACAATATAATCATAATATGTGATGTACTTTGAATATAATTTTGATCATGCATAACTAGGAAATCATAGTATGATATATATATTTATATTGTTTTCATATATAATATATTAAATGTTTCTTTTTTGTGTAGTATGTTTATTCTATATGTAGTATCCAATAACTCTAACAAATTGAATCCATGTCTTCGATTTTATTAGATAATTATTATTATGCTATGTTGATTCCTCTCTTTAGTTCATAAAGTATTATGTGATAATGTATTTGGTTTAATTTATGTAGGTAGTGTTGGAAAATTCAACACTTACACATGAGTTAACACTTTCATCATTGAGATGTTTTCACTATGTATATATTTAACACACACAAAATCATTATTTCTTGACATATCTTGTTTATAAAGATTCTAATGTTAATTGACAATGCTTTCTTGAGTGATGATACTAATAGAGTTCTTCATATGATGCCTACAGAGGTTCTAATGTTGAAAATTTGTCTGTGTTATATTGAGGACCAAAAAATATCTCTAATCTAGATGTATTTCATATAATATTCAAATAGAATTTAAATAATGACATATTTTCACAATTCAAATATTTTTTCATATTTTCAAACATAGATGTATCTAGAGGCATATTAAATATATCTTACAATAGATCCTTAGTTAAAATATATTTTGAATTAAGATTACATTTTATTACATGATTATGAATGAAATGGAATATAAAATTGATGTTATTGGTTCTCAAATGATGATGAAGATTTTTATAAATTCATATAGCATAAGAATTACCAAATAGAATTAAAAATTTATAATAGTTAATACCATATTTAGATATGGTTTGACTTATCTAATTTTTTTGTGGACCACAACAAGCTTCTTCCACATGCTCTACTTAAGATATCGATAATTTAATTTAATGAATATACTTTGAATTTCATGATACAATTATTTTTCATAGAAAATGTCACACAGCACTTTTAGTTTTTTTCTATGATTTATCAAAAAAATGAATCATGATAACCTTCAATATGATTAAATTATTCTCATAGTATAATACAATGAGATCCAGTTTTTCATTCACATAATTTATAATCCTTCAAATTGATTTTAGCTAGAATTCATTGTGATATCTGAAAATATATCACGCATGAAAACATTTAAAAAATGATTTATTTTATAGGGATTTTACAGATAATATAGTGATTCTTTTTTTAAAATAAATGATGATATTTCAAGAGTTATTTCTATAGTATTTAAACTAAAAATATTTATTCAATTCAAGGAAAAGATCATATTCCAATAAAAAAATAATTTCTATGTATAAAATATCCAAAAAAATATTCAACATATTAAGGGAATATAAAAGTGAATACTATATAATAAAAAATAGGTTATCATGATTTATATAATTTCATGAAGAGGATTCTAAGAGCTCATGTGAGAATATCGGAAGAGGAATTTTCTTCCATATATATGAACAAGAGGAAGAAAATCTCCATCGAACTAGAGAATGTCAAGAATCATACTTAAATTTCAGATAATTATTTAGAAGAAAACATTTTTTATTGATATAATATTCTAACTAGTTGTAACCAGCCCTTGTAGTAGGTTTATGCTTATTACCTTACCTATAAATATTTGTTGATAATAAGAGGTGGTTGTGTGTGTAGGTTAAAAACCTAAAAATGGGGATGTGGCCTTCTTTTTAGATGAAAACCATCATAAAAAATGTATTGCGTTTATTTATTTTATGCGTACTTATGTGTATTTAGAGAATAGTGTTAAATAAGAATGATAGAAAATGAAATGATTTTTCAAAATATATAAGCATTTATCCCCCCCTCTCTTTTTTCATCATCCTTCATGTGATCCTAATTAGATCCTAATCAAAATCAATTAGTTATTGAATTATCTGGTGCCTCTCATGCTCTTGTATTGTAGTGTTCCCCAATGTCTGCATATACTTCATAGTATCCTTGTTCATTTTTTTCCGACACATCCTAAAAACAAAAAATCAATAAAATTAATAAGGATTAAATTTTAAATATAGTACATTAGATATTAAGAATACCTTAAACTCATTACTCTTATAATATATGATTATTTCATGATATTGTGTTGTTAGAAAAACATTGAATAATGGTACACCCTCTAACTCAGAGATTACACTACAATCCAAACCAATATATAACTTATTCTTATATGGTCTCTATAACTCCCAATGTTCCATCAACCGTGTGACCTTAGTATCTTGACTGTTGGTAAAGTAAAACTTGTAACAAAAAATGTTAATTCATATAAATAAAAAAAATTTCAATATTAATTTAAAAAATTTTATTACCCATATCTCCTCCCATGTATTCTCTGTGATATCATTACTGATATTCTCCCATGAGACTAGTTTCACTGGTATGATATCTCTGTACTTGGTTAATGTTTCATGAAACTTCTACATTGCCTTGAATTTTTAATGATCATTTGATTGTATTCATTATAATCTATCATTATTTGTGTTTTGTGGATCCATGTTTCATGAATACGAGTGTTCCCATAAGACATATTATAGGATCCCACTAAATAAGTACTATTAATTCATAGTATAGCTGAAAAAAATGATGTTATATAATTTGGAATACTTATAAAAAAACTTGAACCATAATTATTTTTACGCTCTGATCAACATGTAGTCTATTCAAGATCAGTAGCCTTTGAAGGTTGTGTATGTTCTAATATATGTATTGAGTCATCTTAATGTGTTTTAGTGTAAGATGACGAAGCATAATAAATTGTAGTAAAATTTATTGCTATTTTTTATTAAATATATTCAATCATGAACCAATGAATTTGGACCAAAAGCCAAATATCTCAATTCTTGAGAGATGGAATCAGTATGTGCACTAAATACCTAAAATATATATGAATAATACAATTAATAAAATATATATATATATATATTAACTTAATTAATGTAATTGGAATACCTTTGATTTCAACCAAGTAGGAAACTCTTTTCTATAAAAGGAATCGCTTATTCTTAAAGGAAAATATCGATGATCTCTACTTATAATATGCATGTGTTGCCTTTATAAAAGGATAATAAAAGTTTACGTTATATTTGAAATGATACAGTATGTGATAACATATAAATATTTAATTTTTATACTTGATATATTCATAAAAAATCATAATTAAACAATAATGTGTGATGTGACATATCTCGCTCTACAAGGATCAATGTAGCCAATGTATATGACCCAAGAATTCATCAAATTTGGTGAGGCGATAGAAATGAGGGATCAATTTCCCCATACTACTCATCTTCATTTCTCATTGGCCGGTTAGGTCTTGTGATCAAATCCAACAAATACATTGAATAAAAATTCATATATTCTTAAGCCAGATAGCTTCTCATTATGGAATCTTAAAGATGATTCGTTTTTCAGACATAAAATTTCATTTTGTGCATATGATGTGGTTGTTTTTCAATGAACGTTTCCACATCATTTATTGTATTTATTTAGTTTTTATTAATAAAATATTTTTTTGTTTAATAACCCTCAATTTTTGTTCTTTTTGTATTATACTGTCAAAACAATGATTGTTTTTTGAAAATATGTACTTTATTTATTGTTTTATTCTTTATAAATATTTTAAAATTAATTAATTAATTATATTTTTAGAATCTTTTTTTCTTTTGTTTTGTTTAAATTATAATATTTTAATTCTCTTAATTCTTTCCTTCTTTTACTTTGGTTTTTCATTTTTCAAAATAAAAATTTCATTTATTCATTTATTTGAAAATTTTTTATTTAATTAAAAAAATTCCTTTTTAATTAATCATTTTATTTAATTTTTTTTTATTTGTTTATTTTATTAATTGAATTTATTTTTCTCTTTTTTTCTTAATTAATTTATAAATTTAATTAGTTCCTTATTTTTATTCTAAAATAAATTTTTTTATTATTTTAATTTTTAATTGGTTATATTCCAAGTATTTTTTGAAATAATAATAATAAATTTTAGAACGTCATTTTCTATTCAAATTAAATTATTTTCATACTTAACAATTTTTAGGTATTGTAATTTCTTCTACATAGCTTGTTTATAATTATTTAATTTAATTCATTACTTTATTTTTCATTTTTATTTCATAGAAATAATTTTTAATGTTTTTATTTTAAATCACATAAATTTTTTGATAAATTTTAATGTTGTTAATTTCAATAAAATGATTTACCGATTTATTATTATGTAAATAATTAATTATAAATTTCTTAAATTTATTTCTTTTACTCTATAAATAATTATTATTTTTTCTTTAGATTCTTCCCGATACTGAGTGACCACCAGTGGGAGTCAACACTAGCTCAAGTTAATGCCAGGATTAGTCGTTGCTAGTAGAAGGTAGCACCAAGCTCTACTTCCGCTCCCCATCCTACTACCAGCCTCACCTTCCACCAGAGCCCCTACTACCGCCACTGATCCACCATCAGGATGAGTCACCACCAGTGATCCACCTCTAGAATGAGTCGTCTCCAGTGAGCCACCTCTAGTATGAGTTTCCATTAGTAATCCACCCCTAGGATGAGTCTCCACCAGTGACCCTCCAACATATGACTCACCACTAGCTGCCCATCACAACCACAAAATAGGGCGAGGGAAGTGCCTCATTTTATCAGTGCTAAGAAGAAATCACTGATAAAGGGGGGGCCTTTATCAGTACTAGATAAAAGCATTGATATATGTATCTTTTACCAACGCTAAGAAAAGCATTGATAAAAGGTACCCCATTATCAACACTTTTTTAGCGCTGATAAATTATTCATTTATCAGCCCTATATTTAGCACTGATAAATTTTTTTAATAATTTATATTAAAAAACAATGTTTATTTGGATACATTAACTAAAAGACACATTTTTATAATTAATATATATTTTAATAATTCTAATATATATATATATAATTTTTAAAAAATTTATTTCTAATATTATAATTATATATATATATATAAGATTATAATATATTTCATTAAATAATAAATATATTTATTAAATTTATTATAATTATTTTAATTTTTAGATTTTTTAGATTTATTTATTTATTATATTTATTAGATTGATTAATTAGATTTATTTTATTTATTATATTTATTATATTATTTGATTATTTGATTTATTAGAAAAAATTTTTATTATATCTGTTATATTTAATATATTTATTTTTTTATAATTAATATATATAAATACCTTTATATATATATTTATATTAATTATTAAATATATATGTTTGAATTAATTTGGTCAATAAATATATATATCATGTGTGAATATGTTATGTATCATAATGTTCATTTATACAGTACACCAATTTTTTATTCATGTTTTCCATTGATGGCTCGTTTTTTATTATGTGAATTGGGAATTTTCTTCCCACCGACATTCTTTTATATGATGGTTCATTTTATGGTTCAATTGGTGAGATATATTCAACTATATGGTCATGTACATTATAGATGGATGTACTCCATTAAACGGTATATTATGATTTTGAAAGGGTGTGTCAAAAATCAATGTCAACGAGAGGATTGTATTTTAGAGCGATAAATTGTTGAAGACGATGTTGAATTCAGTACCGAATACATATACGGTGTGGGCAGCATTGGTATACCAAAATCTTTTCACATAGAGTGGCTTTTGTGTGATGGAATTTCTAGAAGGTTGGTTTTCACAATCAATATTATAGATGAAGAGCAGGGCCACATTTATGTTTTTCATAATAGTTTGGAGGTTGATCCATATGTCGAAACCGAAAAAGAAATTGTTTGTTATTTGAATTAATCAAGGGATGAAAAATGGATATCAAATAAAAATAATTGAAATTTTATATGATGGTTTTAGGACTATATATTTAAGGAGTCAGATTAAAATCCAGACTCGATTTCAGAACAACTTTAATGGCTAGTTGGGGGACCAAGTGTGTATGTATTTTCTTATAATTCATATGAAATTAATGATTATAAATTCTATAATAATTAATATAATGAAGATAGTACCATGCAGAGTAGTGGAGTCACACTTGTGGTAGAAGTGATGCATGTTTCTGATGCTAAGGACAGAAATCCAATTTATGCGAATATGTCATACTTTGTTATCATTAGACAAATATGGGAGTTGGGTTATACGAACTTCCAAGTGCCTATTTTTCAATGAAAGTGGGTTGATAACATATTTTTTATTAAAATATATGAGTTGGGATTCATGAAAATTGATTTCAGTAAGAAAGGGTACAAAGATGAACCATTTAAAATGGCATCACATGCAATGGAGGTATCATTTGTTCCAGATCCCGCAGACCAAAACTGGTCAATTTCTCTATTATCCACCAATACCACTAAAGGGTCAGATGAAAATTCAATGGAGGATGACCCTTTCATTGGGACATCGCAATCATTTCACAGTAGTACCATTGTGGAAATTTTTTGTATATCAGAGTATACCCCAATGAAGGGATTTTGATAGTCAATAGAGGGGTCCAATCCCATCAAACTTTTAAAAAAAGAGTTCAATAGTCAAGTTATATTTTTTTTGTAATATACATCATCTTACTTTATGTTATTATCTATTAACTGATGCTTTTATTTAATCTAAATGAAATGGTGAACCACTTCTATGGATAATGACATATATATGTAATGATGCTCTTAATACCAAGGTACAATGGGTCTCTCAGCCTATGCTTCTCACAGTATAGAGGAACAATATATCTCTTAACCTTTTTCTGCAACTTCTCCTAGTGTAGAGGAACAACCACCATATTCCCATGTCAATTCTAGCACTCCAAAGGTACATATTGATGATTTTGAAACCAAGGAAATGGTAGGCGCCGAAACACTTGTGGAATAGAAAAAATAGGATTTTCGTAGTTTTATGGTGTTATCAAAAATCCTTATGGGAAAAGTGAAAGGAATCAAATACGAGGTCCAATACAATATATGGGGCCATCATTATAACCACAAAAGGCCATATTTAGTGGAATTTTCACTCAATAATGCGTGCCAATTAATGTAGAGTCATGGAACAATGTTGCCACTAGTCTTAAGAAACTATGCGAGGTGATATTATGATAACATTATGATATATCATTTCTTTAATTTACTAAAAAATAAAACAATGAGACATTGACTTACTCTTCATCATCCCTTGTTGAGTGCATTTATAGTGGATGAATCACACAAGAACTATGTATTAAGGGTTTATGTAAGGATTCATGGTGGCTTTTTCACAATTTTAATGAAATGTTATCTTAAACATGCTGAAGGGAAAATAAACCTGTACCCATTTCCAATTTATGAACATCTGATAACACATGGAGTGTGGGATGCGTTTACTAGGCATAGTCAGGTGCAATCTTTTCAGGTACGTTGTGTTTGGTAATACATTGTTTGATGATATGTGTATTCATTACTTTTATTGAAACTTTTTTATTTATGAAATATAAAATGATTGTTGAAAATATGGAATGAGTAGAAAAACCATCATACACCTACTGTAAAGAAATAATGGGGTATGTTTCACTTGAAAAAATGGTACATGTTTAAAATCTACCATAATACTTTTATGCGACATAAAACAATACCATACCTATTTTCCTATATTTATATAAAAATTGATAAATTCATATCCAATGTCACTTCCATCCCATTCCATGTGATATGGAATGAGGCACATGTAAATAAATATGGGATACTAACATATGAAAACAACAAAAAAGTGTGGAAAAATGTGTAATTATGATATAATAAATATTTTTTTTATTTAAGTCGATATTACAAAATAATGATTAATTATTTTCATATATTTTCTATTTGAAAAAGTCATAGGAATCTGAAACACCCAAATCGGATGTAGACATACTTTCGGTGTCCTGGAAGCATCCATAAAAGTATGGCCACATCCGAGGTGTGGGTTTTGGGGTGACACCCCAACCATTTTTTGAGAAAACATAGAGGAGGACCCAAGTGATGAAATAAAAATGATGATAGGAATAATAACTATCCTCTAAGAACATATTCAATTAAAGATAGAGTTCATGGAAAATATTATGAGGGGGGGGAAACAACTCAAGAACAACCAGCACATGAAGATCCCGCCCCACCCCCCACTAGCTTGGAGGTGATCCATTCCCCTCAAAAACCTATAGTAGATGAGGTAATTATTGTTCTAATTGTTGTTTCTATGAATTTTGAATCAGATAGAAATTGATACCTTTTCTGTAATGATATTGTATAGGGTAAAAATGATTGTGATTTATATTTATAACACCCACTCATCGCCTTGTAGTGCGGGTTGTGGTGTTCAATATCCAGAAATTCATGCTACATAATAGAACAATTCCAACAAGTCATGTCAAAGTGATTATTAGCATATCCCATGAGTTGAATGTTGAGTTAATTATTCCAATTGATGAAAAAGATATTCATAAGGTAAAACAATCTCTTGGAACATTCATCGCATGGCCATCATAGCTTGTACAAAAACATATGGACAAGGAGGTATTCATTTTTAATTTTTTCAAGATAAACCTCTATAATTTTAGGGAAAAAGTTCTGAACCGATGAATGATATTATAGATGGACATAGGGAAGTGAGTGAAAATAAAGATCATCTTAAACCCATCTCAAGGATCAACCAACCGATCAAAATGATCTAACAAAATTACATTAAACCGCCCATTCTATACTCACATTTATTATCATTGCATATCCATGTGAATATAGAGTTGGAAGACAGTTGGGTTCACACAATTATTTTTGATGAAAACATGTACAATGGGGAAGATCCAGATTTCATTAGTGCTGAAACTTTAAGTGAAATCCTGGTGTATGATTGGTTTGGTGGATCAGTTGTAAATTTATACATGAGGTATGTTTTCATGATTTTATTTTCAAAAATATGATATACCATGATAATTATGACAAATTACATTTCATATTTTTTGAAGATGTATATATGAAAAACAATTGAAGGAATTTCCCCATGAATTTGTTTTTGGATTCATTAGTCCTCATGTCGCCTCTACGGAACAAATAGATATAAAATCCATCAAAGAGGGTGAAATAGTGGCAGGCCTGCTCAAATTGTTTAATAAGAAAATTACAGATGACATAATATTCTTAATACACATGATATGGGGGTAAAACTATAAAATTAAATCATATAAAATATATTATAATTTATTTCATTACATATTCCATTTTATTTTTTAGGTAGTATTGGAAGCTCATTGCGGTCAATTTGGATACTCCAATGATTTATTTCTTAGATTCAATGCATGGATATCCAACAAAATTACCACAAATGATGGAATTTGTCGATTTTTAAAACACAACATCCAACATTTTAGAACTAAACATTTATTTAGATAATTTATATTATCTTTTAATGAGGATTATTTTATGAGAGGGCGGTGAGTGATTATCATCTATATCATGGAATGAGGCTAGCGTATACGGGAAAGGAATATCACAAGTACTATGACTAGATACAAATCAGGATATATAATAAGATTTCACTATCCAAACACATTAGAAAAATTACTTATTTTTCTGAATGTTTATTCATTTCTTGAAACAAACAAATGATTAATACTATAGATATTATGTTTGTAAATTTATAAAATAGATCATATTCCATGAACAATCCAGCATCTATAAATAGGTATATTTGAATATAATTACTATTTTATTTAAAATACTTATTAATCCTTTGTGTATTCATATTTTTTTAGTACTACCATGAATGTTGAAAAAACTCTTATTCACAAGATGAGGTAGAATTTTTTTGAAATGAATGGGAAACATACATGATAGAAGAATATACAAAAATAGCATGATGATGTGACTGGTATGACTTGAAGTGTATATTCTTATTTAAAGTTGTCATTATTTTTAGTAAAAAGAAAAATATCCATACTAAAAACTAAGAAAATTCATTAGGATTGTTTTTATACTTTAGTAAAATGATCCATAAGTCATTTGTGATGTTTAGGAATCAACCACACATAAATATGACAAATGGTGTGATTGTTATGACATTAAGTGTGTATTTTTATAATAAATTAAAAATAAATTTATCCAAAAGAACAAGTAACATACTGAAACTAAGAAAACCCATTTTTATGGTTTTGATACTTTAGTAAAATGATCCATCTATCATTTGTGATGTGTAGGAATCAACCACACCTCAATCTGATGAACGGTGTGACTGATATGACTACAAGTTTCCGTTATCAGTTTAAAATTGACATTTTAGCTCCAAAAGTGTCACTAACTAAAAACCAAGAAAACTTGCTCTAATTATCTTTATAATTCTGGACAATAGTTTATATTTTCTTTGTGACTTGTATGAAGTAGTCTCAGGCAAAATGATGCATGATGCGACCAGTATGACTCAAATTGCGTGTTTCCAGTTTGAAATAATATTTTTTAAAAAATACAACTTACATACTAAAAATTGATAAAACATATTTGGATTGTTTTGAAACATTAGGATAACGACATATAAGTCATTTAGAATTTTTAGGAATCAACCGCACCTCAATCCGATGCACAGTGAGACCAGTATGACTCAAAGTGTTTATTTTTATTTAATATTGACATTAATTTTAGTAAAAAAACACAACTAGCATAATAAAAACTAAGAAAACGCATTCATATTGTTTTGATAATTTATGAAAAACGATCCATGAGTCATTGTGACCTGTAGGAATCAACCCCACCTCAATAAAATACACGATGTGATTGGTTTTAAATCTAAATATGTCTTTTTATTTAAAATTGACATTAATTTATGTAAAAAAACAACCGCCATACTGAAAACCAAGAAAACACATTAAAATTGTTTTGATACATTATAAAAATAATACATAAGTCATTTATGATGTGTAGGAATCAACTATACCTTAGTCTGACACATGGTTTGACTGGTATGAAGAAAAGTGTCTGTTATCAGTTTAAAATTATATTTTAGCTCAAAACGTGTCACTCACTAAAAACAAAGAAATTTTTTTTATTGTCTTTTTAATTAAGGAAAATGATTCTTAAGTCCTTTCTAAGATGAATGAATGAGTCTCACATCAAATCAACGCATGATGTGACCAATATGACTCAAAAAGCTCATTTCTGGTTTGAAATGATATTTTAGTAAAAAACACAAATAACATACTAAAAACTAAAAAAACACATTTGGATTGATTTGATACCGTAGAACAATGATACATGATTCATATATGATGTGTAAGAATAAACCAAACCTCAATTTGATGAAATATGTGACCGGTATAAATCCAAATGTGTTTTTATTTAAAATTGACATTAATTTAACTAAAAAAGAACAAATGATATACTGAAAACTAAGAAAACACATTTGAATTGTTTTTATACTTTAATCAAATGATCCACGTGTCATATGTGATGTGTAAGAATAAACCTCATCTCAATCTGACACATGGTGTGACTAGTAATACTAAAAGTGTCCGTTATTAGTTTAAAATTGACATTTTAGATTAAAACGTTTAACTCACTAAAAACCAAGAAAATACTCTTCAGTTTTCATAATAATTTAGGAGAGATATTTGTATGTCCTTTATGCCATGTATGAAGGAGTATCACCTTAAACCAATACATGATGCAGCTGATATAACTCAAAATGGTTGTTCCTAGTTTGAAATGGCATTTCAGTAAAAAAACACAATTGTCATAATAATGACTGAGCAAACCCATTAATATTGTTTTGATAATTTAGAAAAATGATCCATGAGTCATTTTTGACATGTAGGAATAAAACAAACCTCAATAAGATGAACAATTTGACCAATATAAATCCAATTATGTCATTTAAATTTGATATAAATTTTAGTAAAGAAATAGGGGGCATACTCTCAACCAAAAAAACATATTCAGATTATTTTGATATTTTAGTACAATGATCCATAACTCATTTTTGACGTGTAGAAATCAACCCCATCTTAATAAGATGCACAGTGTGACCTTTATAACTCAAAATGTATATTTTTCATTAAAAATTGACATTTTATTAATTCATTAATTCATATTAATGTTTTATTTATTTCATATAGTATTACTAATATAATATCTATTTTCATATATAGGTGGAACCTTTTTCTTTAGTTGGGATGATTTGTTCAGCAACTAATACCATGGGCGAACATTTTTGAGAGGGAATCACGAATGTCAAAGGATGAAACATTAATGTTTTAACTGTTTTTTGGATAATTGTAAATGTAATTATATTAAAAATTGTTCGAAATGTATATATCATTGTTTTCCAAACCCTTTTGTGCACCACATTATTCTTGTGAGCGTTGTGCAGGTGTTGTTTTCTATTGGTGGTATGTGTGTGTTGTACAGGTGAAGGTGTTGTTGGGGGTGTTATGTTATATAAATAGCACACCACAGGCATCTAGTCCTTTATCAGTTCTATTTTGAGCACTGATAAAGGCCCCCATTATCAGTGACACTTCAAGCATAGATAAAAGCACCATTTATCAGTGCTCAAAATATCATTGATAAAGGGATCCTTTATAAGCATTTTTTTTGTTGATAAAGGAAACCCTTTATTAGTTATTTTTTAGCAAAGTTAAAGGGGACCCCCACCCCTTTATCTTCACTGATATTAACAATGATTTTCTAGTGCTGTTAAAAGTGTTTTCTAGAGATGATAAAAGCATTATCTTTAGTAGTGAATTCCTTCTTATACCTCACATTCTAGAACATTCAACCACAACCAGCTTGATCCTTTTTCCACCCAACCCACCAATATCGCCTCCATCCTCTAGCAGTAGCCTCTCTCATATTCGACTAATAAATCCATGTCCAAGCGATAAATAAACCCAAAATATCCAAACATTCCGAACCAGATTTTTACCTCACCATAAATCTAGAACCAACATAGAAAACCAAAAACCCCAAATATAAACTTGATCCACACTAAACCTATTGAAGAAAATGAGTTGGCCTATATAAATTGAAGGTGAATCCACTACCTTGAGTTAATGATGAACCCCAAAACCCTATTATTTGTCATTATCAATTGACAATATTCAAGCTTGTGAAGCCAACATCCAAAACCATATATCTTCCAAAACCATAATAGATAACCTCTAACAATACCCATGGATTAAATCCATTATCTTCATCCTCTCAGGATAACCTACTAAGACAACTGCTGCCTCATATGTTTCATCATGAGCCACTATGATCCTCACGAGGGGGCTTCCATGACAATCCTACACTGAAAACCTCACATATATTAAATTAATAACATGTAATCACCCCTCCAATTATTCTCGTCTCATCCCCCCTTAGAGAGGAAGAATCATAAAGCCCCCCCCCCCTCTAAGACAAAATTGACACCCCTTTTTCTTCTATTTTCAATTATATATATAAATATAGATATATGATAATATATAATATATAATAATATATATAATTATAATAATAATAAATAATATATATATATTAGTATATTTGTTTAAAAAAAATTATACTTCTATAATAATAATAATAATAATAATAATAATATTTTTTAATTATAGTAGGAAATTTTTTAGAACTGTCTGAATCTACTTTTTATTTGTAAGTGATCATCAAAAAGGATCATGGGAAAAGGGATCATGTTAAATCCATTTCAAATTAAAGGGTAATTATGGGTTATTGTGAGAAGTTTTCTACTTTAAACGGGTCTTCACCAGAAGCTGATGACGAGCACATAAAGGGATATCATTAGGATTTTTTTCCTATTATGAGTTGTTTTTCACTATTTTCTATTTTTGTTTATGTAATAACAGGATCACTTCTCTCTATTTTCTAAAACATTAGATGTGGAAACTTTCTCACTTTTTAGAGAGGGAAAATGCCCCCCCCCCTTTTCTACATCATTTTGTTTCATTGTGTTTTTGGTTTTTATTTTCTTCTATTTCAAAATATATTATTGTGTTGTCTCAGTTTTGGTGATTTAATTTTAGGTTATTTTTGTTTCTCCTCGTTTTATTTTGTGATATATAATCTATACTAATGGGGTAATAATTTTTGGGTATAGATTATAGAAGTTAATCTTGAAGCTTCTTGGATATCTTCACTACATAATGATCTTCATGTCTTCATCACTCTCAGGAGATCGTGAAGTTGATTTGAGGTGTGTGGGATAAAATTCTTGCACTGGATTGGTTTGTATCTATTTTCCCCTTGATCCTTTTCCCTTTGTTCAATTAATTTTCTCAATTGATTGGTTAAATGAGGTTGTGAGATTTTCACTCCTTTCAAGATCAATACATTCATGGAGAAATTCATGGATAGAGTGATCTGATTTAGAGATTTATTCACATTAGGAGACTCCACATGTGTTGATACTAACTATATGCAAGCATGATCAATGTTTTGGGTGAGAGAGTTGTGTGCATCAAGACATCTACCATTAAGAGAGTAATGATTAGATTTTCTTATTTAATTCATCAATATATCTATGATAGGGATTTTAAGGTGGAATGACCTAGATCTAGACCCTTTCTTGCTAAAATTTCTGTTTATGTTTCCTCTATTTTTTTTCATTCAATATTTCACCACATTCACTATACTTTTTCAATGTTGATTTTCTTGTTCTCTTTATATGATTTCAAAATATAAAAACCCAAGAAGAATTTCAAAAATTCCATAAGAGAATACAATAATGCTTCCTTTAAAGTGACTCTGAGGTTATCCATTGTTCAATATTTTAGATTTTATAAACATATCTTTGACCATCCTCATGACAAGGGCGTTATCAAATTTTTTCACTATTTTTGGGATGTGAAATTTTGCTAAGTGTTTTTTTAAAAAATTTCATTTATTTCAAAAAAAACAAAATGAATTAAAAATGAATTAAAAAATGTAGAAAAATTATGAGACCATTGTGAACCTCAGAGGACTTTGTGATATTTATTTCTTGTAGAATGAGGGAAAATTTCAACATTTTATACCCAATAATTTTTATGAACATGTTGAATAATTTAAGGAGGATGTGAGATCACAAATTTTTTAATCCATAGTTAAATAACTTAAATATTTATCTCCCATTTTCCTTGAGTTATATACTAAATAACTAGAGATTCCAACTTTTGAAATTGAACTACCCTTGGATTGAGGGCTAGAGAGGAAAGATCCACATTTTGAGAATGTTTTTGAACACTTAAGGAGATATAACATCAAAAAATTATTTATTTTGGTAAATTATTTGATGATAATTATTCCCCTATATTTTATATTAATGTTTTTGATTTCATTGACTTGTCTAATGATTTTTCAATGATTCAACAGGTGGAATTAGCACAAGATTTCCTCTACTTTTCCATAGACAATTCAAAAAATGAGTTTATTTTTTTTAATAGAGTTTGAAGGAGGTTGAATACCTCACTCCAACACCAGACATTCTTCCATGATCACTATTCAAGAAATATGTTCAAATTGCACTATTACTGAGAGTAGATAATTTTATGGAAGAATCTGTCTTTTTATATAATTTTGATAACATTAAATCTGATTTAAATTCTATTTCGCCCATTTAATATATTGGGGATGTAGTCCACTTTTGATATCTCTTAGATAATCAAGAGGAATATGAGAATGAATGTACTGAGGAACTATTGGAACATCCAGTTTTTATTGAAAATTCAATGTTTGAAGATACTCCTACTAAAGATGATGTGTTGGAACCCTACAAGGGTATCATTGAGTATGTTGACATGATACATGTTTTAAAAGAATAATTTTTTGATTATATTGAATAAGATCATAAGTGACATCCATGAGTTTATTTCTTACAACCTGTGTACTCCCAACCTCAAGATAAAGGAGGTCATTTCCTCAATACTTTTGTTTACCCTCCAGTACTCCACATGTAGTCAAATACCCAGGAGATGGACTTGAATGATGTTCTAAATTGTTACTCTGACAATGGAAAAGATCTAAAGCTATAATTAATAGAACACAGTGGTTCCTAAACAATAAACAAAAACCCCTATTATATTGGGGATGGCTCATTTTCTGTCCAACAATTGATAGTAAAACTACATCACCCCTTTGGGGTTATCCCATGATTTTCCCATTTCATTTCCTAATTTATTTTATTAATGATTGTTTTTTAAATTTTGGATTTTTTATTTAGTCATTAATCAGGTAGAAATTCCATGTGACAGTCATTCAATGCCAAAGGGACCAACACACTGAAGTTTCCATGATAAAAAACACCCAAAGTCACATTGATTTCATTTCACTTGGATTTTTAGTTGTTAAAGTTTAATTTTAATCTGTTTACATATGTTGGAACGTGAACAGAGCATCCTTATGGATTATTTCAGTGATAGAATAGGGTGTAATTTTGGTTGAGCTAAAAAATAAATCTAGAAGCTTACACACTCAAGGAAGTTCTATTTTTAATTATGTAATTTTTCTTAAATCTGTGAATTCATATTTCATGTTTCTAGAAACTAACCATGGGGGAATACCTCATTTTTTGTACGTGAAAATTTTGAATCTATATTTTATTCATGTGTATTTATCTTACTAATATCAATAAAATTGAAAATCATTTTGATCTCCATTTTAAATCCAGCAGCTACTGTAACATCCCAGGTAAATGAAGAATAAGAGATTTTCATATTTATTAATATTTGTGAATTAAATATTAATTTTATCTTAAAGTGGTTGCTGTGTTCGATAGCGTACCCGATATGCAACAACGAGTTTCTTTGGAATCTTACGTTGCACACTAATAATATAATATTATTATTTTAAATGGTAGTTAAATCCTAATAGTTTTATTGGTGGGAATGAAAAAAACTAACTATAATATGATTATACATGTATTTATATTTATCCAATAAATGTTACAGGATTAATATATAAATGAATCTAATTTTAAGCATAATTTACATTAAAAGGCCGATTTACCGCCTTTTAATGGCGAACCCTTTTTAAATATAGTTTAGGTCACTTTAATACATTATATATGACCAAATAAAATCCTTCTTTATAATGAGGACATTAGAATTACTTTGGGTCATTTTTTTGTATTTTTCTGATAAAGTTCATTTTTTTAAGGAATAGTGAAAATATTGTATTTTAATTCAAAACTATGTTTTAATATAATTTATTTATATGGTTAGATTATCTTTTTAATTAGTTTTAAAGTGAAATTAAAATATATTTGTACCATTTAATCCAATGTTGTTCATTAGAATTAATTTCACTCTGAAATTGGACATAATTAAGTATCAATCTTTTGGTAGTTTTTAATTCTTAAAAACACACTCTTTGTTTTGACAGCGGGAATTAATTTTAAATTAATTTCTTCCGCTTATATGTTTTGATTTTGGAAAAATGGATTCCATATTTGGAATCAGGAGGAACAAATTTTGTAAATAGGTAACTTTTATTTTTAGACATTTTAAATATTTACTTCAGTAAATATTTTATTTACCGTTGTTAAAGGGTAAATCATGTAAATAAGGGTAAATAAATAATATTATAATAATATATAATTACCATTAAACGTGTCCTAATACTATTGGATGATTCCTTTCCGACCATGGTAATCTTTGGGTCTATGTTGGGACCCCATTGAGCCACTTTGGAGTGATAATGACAATTTAGATTAATTAATTTAATGTGAAGACAAAAGTGACATTAACAAAAATCGTTTAGTAATTAATTTTTATATGGTGTTATATAAGTCATATTTTAGAATATAAATATTCATAGAAAATCTAAAACTATTTCCTACATCATGGTATTTTTTTATGATTTTTATACATCAAATAAATTAAATTATTTATGACATAATAATGATGCAGTTTTTACCTCATTAATAAATGATTTAAATAAATAAGATTATAATGATTGAAATATTATCCAAAACATGTCCAATTATGATTGGATGATTTTATTTCGAATATGAGTCATCTTAGATTAGACCTCAATGATTATTAGACCATTATAAACCGAATATAAGTTTATAATAAAATAATATTTTCAAACATTCCTAAAGAGCCCCTCCTCTCCCTTATAAAAAGAGACCACTTCTATGCAATTCCTCACACCTCTCAAGCCATTTGGATCATCCAAAATCTTCCCAATTAATCTCCCTACATCCCTATACTCCTCCTAGAAGCCTTAACTTAGGAGGAAGGCACTTCAAGAAGTCCTTTGGTTCAAACCAAAGTGAGTTACCCAAATTAAAGGTAATCGTTTCTCTTAAATTGTTTTCTTTTATTTTGCTTCTCCAACCCCTAAACTCTTTTTATTTCATTTCTTTTGTAACAACAACAGTATCCTAAATATACTAGGATGTTTTTATGATAAGTATTCTAACTACACTTACACACACCTCCATCTAATGGATGAATAACATAATGTTTCTGTGGATGGTAAACTAACGCCTCACGAAACGATGATTGTTCAATTACATCTTACCGCCTCTCATGGTGGCCATTATGATGGAACTGTATTTATATATGATATATATTATTTTTATTATTTCTTTATGCTTCTGTACTTCCCAATTATATCAAACCTTTATGGTTTCCATGGTGGGTAAATACGATAATCTCATTTGAGTAAGTGCGGACTACTGCCCCCTCAAAGTGATGTGACTCGTTAATTCCCTATGTGGGATGTATAAAAGATAGAGTTAATGATATTATATATGATATTATACTAGAATTATAATATACCTATGTATCATTATGTTTTAATTCCATTAAAATAAGAAATAGAAATGAAATTAGCGTTCATGCGTGCGTACGGCCTACCGTCTCCATGAACGGTGCATTTCATTTCGTACCTCCAAATGTTATGTACTATTATAAATACATGTATACACTTGATATATATGATATATATGATATCTAAAATCATGAATACCATTATGGATATAATGGAATATTGACCACATGGACAACTTGTAAATATAAGGTGTACATTTTTGACTCAAGTACCAAATATCGACAAAATGAACGTTAATAATTTAAATGATTACATAATGATTATAACATGGTAATAAGTGATATAAATGGAATAATAAACTTAAATAAGGTTCTTAAGAAAGTATAAATTAACTATAGTTTATTATTCATGAGATTAAAGAACGAACGGGTCAAGTCAGACACGAGGTAAGGGACTTCGTCTCAATCTCCTTTCATTGAGGAATTTTTAGTTTTATACATGACTTTATTTTATGCGATGTATAAAACCCTTTGACTTTGAATTATATTCAAAAAGAATATTTTCCCTATGAATCATTTTACTAAATGATAAAAAGAATGTTTCTTTAACGTAAGTGGTGACAAGGACATTTCTGCCACCGCGAGTATTATTTGAACTTCGGCTTCCTTAACAAGCCAGAATGTTTTTAAAAAGAAAAATAAATACCAAATACTCTTTTTACGTATTTTGGAATTGAAAATAATTTTGAGAATGGATTTATAATTTCAATATCTTGAAATGATATTTTATTATTACAATGTGGAAATGTTATCTTTCCTTTATGCTTATGTTATGTGTTAATATCATGTTATGGTTCTTGAGCATTATTTACGTATACGGGTGGTTATGTGATAAACCTAAGGTGGGTGAGCCCAAGATAGCTCTCCAATGCATTGGTTAACATGAAGTAGGTAAATGTGAATGTTACTCCTAAGAGATTAAGGGAATATACTGTGATGGGTATTCCAAAGTAACTCTCTATGTAGCTGTGATAGCTACAATGTAAGTATGATATGGATTCCACAAGTTACCTTTTTGATTTATGATTTATATGTCTCTTTCATAAATATTATGATTTCATGAGGTAAGTAAAAGAGTTCATGTTTCATATGTATTTATGAACAAATGTTTTCATTCACTGTTTTATAACCCTTACTGAGCCTTTTATGCTCATCCCAAGTTTTGAAATGTTTTTCACAGGACTTAAAGATGAATAGGGTCAAGGATGGGATCAATGAAAAGCCATGCTCTCTTTAACATGGAATTAGACATGACTTTTTTTCAAGAGTTTTTATTTTATTAAAAAAACATGGATTCTGGGTAGAAGTGCCTACTTTTTAATATTTTGAGATGTAATAGTTATGTCCTAATTCCCTAAAACTCTAAACTCGAAAAGATCCACAATGTGAATTATTCATTTAATTCAATATTATGTAATGTTTTAGGTCGGGTCCTTATAGTTGGTATTAGAGGGAGGTTTAGATACCATTAGGAGTTAGGATATTGTTAAATTAATATCCATAAAGTAATTTATGTTAATATTGACATCATATAGCATTTCCAGATTACCATGTTGCTTCACCTAAGATATTTCTTTGTTTAGAATGGTTTTTTGCAGAGGAAACAGGGCAGCTATGTTGGGACGACATCAAGAGGAAGACAACCTTCCAAATCAGCAACCTAAGATGGTCGTAATCGGAACTGAACAGTTTGTTGCAGTGATGGCACAATTGACTCAGGCTATAAATGGTGGTGGTATCCATGTACGAGATCAGCCAGATCAACCACAGAGGAACATGTCAGTATTGGAGCATTTCATGAGGCAACATCCCCCATCATTCTAGAGGATCATCTGATCTGGTGCAAGCTGAAGGGTGGATTAAATCACTAGAAATGATTTTTGATGTCATGGGTTGTTCAAAACATCAAAAGGTTAGTCTCGTGGTTTACCGTTTTGAAGGTGAAGCTGATCAGTGGTGGTCGATGGTGAAAAATATCAGGGATAGTGAGTAGATTGATGCTCTTGATTGGGATGAATTCAAAGGTATGTTTCTGGAGAAATAATTTCCTAAGGTGGTTTATCTTAAGATGGAAAAACAATTCCTAGAATTGAGGCAGGAGGATGAATCAGTGGCTACTTCTAAAGAAAAATTCACTCGACTGGCAAGGTATGCTCCAAACATCATATGAGATCTTGATAGTAAAATCAACCGTTTTTACTCAGGATTAATGCCAAAGTATCGAAGGGCTTTAGCTTCTCGTGATTTAAAAAGTTATGAAAAACCTGTTCATTGTGCGGAGAAGGTGGAAATAGAGTTTTCCTATGGTCAAGTATTCTTTGAAAAACAACAAAATAAGAGGTTGAGGTGACAGGCAAAAGGAAAGAACTCTTCGAAAAAGTCTGATGGTAAGAAGCTTAAGTTTACAGCCTGTGAAAATTGTGGTAAAAAGCATTCTGGGGAATTTCTTTTGAATTCTGGTAAGTGCTACCGATGTGGTAAAATGGGACATAAGGCTCATAATTGCACTGAAAAAGATCAGGGTAATGGTAAGACAAAATCTGATTTACAATCAGTAAAATGTTTTAAGTGAAATGAAATGGGTCATTATGAAAATGAGTGTCCGACAAAGAGCTCGAGTGATGGGAAGAAGTCAGACTACAAGAAGAAAGGGGTTACGAAATCCTTTGCAACTACTTCAGTAGATGTTGGGCCATCAAATGAAGTAGTATCAGGTAAATTGTTTGTTTTTTCAGATTATGCCAATGTGTTGTTTGATTCAGGGTCTACACATTCTTTCATTTCTGAAAAGTTTTCTAGTAAATTGGGAATTCCATCTCATGATATGAATACTGAACTTAAGGTAAAAACACCTGGAGGAAATGTTGAGACAAAAATAAAACATAAGAACATTCATGTCCTTTTCTGCGGAAATAATCTTCCTACAAACCTTATTGTTTTGCTTCTAGTAGAGTTTGATGTTATATTGGGCATGGATTGGCTTTCTGTTTATCATACTAAGATTAACTGTAGAGCTAAAGAGGTTTCTTTTCAGAATTATTTTCAGTTTTTGTACAAGAATGAACCCTTGATTTTGATAACATATCAGGAAGTCAAAAAACTGGTAAAAGATGGAAACGAATGTTACCTTGCACATATTGTTGAAAACAAAGGAACTATTCAGATTAATGATGTTCCAGTGGTAAAAATATACCTTGATGTTTTTCCTGATGAGTTTCCTGGTATTATACCTGATCAGGAAGTTGAATTTACTATTGACTTAGTTCCTGATGCTAAGCCAATTTCAAAACCCCCTTATCGAATGGATCAAATTGAACTTTTAGAGTTAAAGAAGTAATTTCAAGAGTTATTAGATAAAGGTTTCATTCAAACTAGCACATCACCCTGGGGTTCTCTTGTCTTGTTTGTTAAAGAGAAATATGGTTCAATGAGACTTTTCATTGATTATAGAGCATTGAATAACATAACTATTAAGAATAAGTATCCTTTGCCTCATATCGATGATTTGTAAGATCAGCTCTAGGGAGCTCAGTATTTTTTGAAGATTGACTTGAGGTCATGGTACGATCAGTTGAAAGTAAATGAATCCAACGTTCTGAAAACCGCTTTTTGTACTAGATATGGCCATTATAAATTTGTAGTTATGCCTTTTGGTTTAACCAATGAACCTGCAATATTCATGGATCTTATGAATAGAATTTTCCGTGAGTTCTTGGATAAGTTTGTGGTTGTGTTTATTGATGATATTTTGGTTTATTCAAAATGTAAATAGGAACTTGAAAGTCATTTAAGGGTTGTCTTGAAAACCTTAAAAGAAAATAAACTTTATGGAAAATTAAGCAAGTGTGAGTTTTGGTTGAAATAAATTTCTTTCCTTGGTCACATTGTTTCAAAAAATGGAATGATTGTTGATCCTACAAAAACAAAAGTTGTTGAAGAATAGAAAAGACCCCCAAATATAACCGAGATTCGTAGTTTTCTTGGTTTGGCAAGTTATTACCGGAGGTTTGTTGAAAACTTTTCATGGTTATCTAGTCGAATGACTAAGTTAACTCGAAAAGGTGTTAAGTTAATCTGGACAAAAGAATGTGATGATTATTTTCAGGAATTGAAAAGGAGATTGGTGAATCCTCCAGTTTTGGCACTGCCTTCCGGAAATGGTGAGTTTGTTATCTACAGTGATGCTTCGTTGAAAGGACTAGGTTGTGTCCTAATGCAAAATGATCAGGTAATTGCTTATGCTTCATGTCAGTTAAAACCAAATGAGTTAAATTACCCTACACATGATTTGGAATTAGCTGCTGTTGTTTTTGCTTTAAAAATTTAAAGACATCATTTGTATGGAGTGAAGTGTGAAATATATACTGATCACAAAAGTTTGAAGTATATATTCACTCAGAAATAATTGAACATGAGACAGAGGAGATGGTTGGAATTAATCAAGGATTATGATTTAACGATCCATTACCATCCGGGAAAATCAAATAAAGTGGTCGATGCTTTGAGTCAGAAAAGTAATCTCTCATTAGCCATTCTACGTGTGGAACAAGATCCTTTGGTTTTTCATTTGATGAAATTTGGAATAGAAGTTGTTGGTGTAGGAAATTATTTTTTTTTTGTTTCAGGTGTCAGTGGGATCATCTATATCATACAGAATAAAGAAAGTGCATAAGAAAGACAGTGAGTTATAGAAAAAGGTAGAGTTGGTTCAGAAGGGTAATTTTCATGACTTTAACATTGATAATGATTGTGTTTTGAGGTTTGGAAAGAGATTATGTCTGCCTAGTGATTCACAGTTGAAGAATGAGTTGTTATGTGATGCTCATAGTTCTCCGTTTTCAGTTCATCCTAGCAGTACTAAGATGTAGAGAGATCTTCGAAAGTATTACTGGTGGGATGGAATGAAAAGAGATATTACTGATTTTACTATGAAGTGTTTGACTTGTCAGTAGGTTAAAGCAGAGCGACAGTTACCGAAAGGAATGCTTCATCCACTATCGGTGCCAGAGTGGAAATGGGAAAATATATCCATGGACTTCGTTGTGGGATTACCAAAGACATCTCGAGGTAATAATGCAATCTGGGTTATTGTTGACCGATTGAATAAATCTTCTCATTTCTTTCCTATTAGAGATACTTTGTCTCTAGATCAACTTAATCGGTTGTATGTTAAAGAGATAGTCAGGTTGCATGGAGTTTCCCTCTTCATTGTATCTGATCGTGATCCCAGGTTCACTTCTAACTTTTGGAAAGGCCTTCAGAAGTCATTGGGTAGTGAATTAAATTTTAGTACAGCTTTTCATCCTCAATCAGATGGGAAGTTAGAACGAATAATTCAGAACTTGGAGGATATGTTACGTGCTTTCTCGATGGACTACCAGGGAAGTTAGAACCAACATCTTTCTTTGATTGAATTTTCTTATAATAAAATTTTTCATTCCAGTATACAGATGGCTCCATTTGAGGCATTGTATGGAAAGAGTTGTAGAACTCCAAGTTTTTGGGATGAAGTACGTGAAAGAAAGCTGATGGGACCAGAATTGGAAGAAGAGATGGCAGAGAAAGTTCAGTTGATTCAGAAGCACATGAGAACAGCTCAGAGCAGACAGAAAAGTTATGCGGATAACCGGATGAAGGATCTTTCTTTTGAGGTAGGTGATCATGTCTTTCTCAAAGTTTCTCCTTGGAAAAGTGTGATGTGTTATGGTAGGACTGGAAAGCTGAGTCTAAGGTTCATTGGACCTTATGAAATTCTGGAGAAAGTTGGATCAGTTGCATATAGAGTAGCTTTACCTCAAACTTTATCCCAGGTACACATTTTTTTCATGTTTCGATGTGGAGAAAGTATATGCCAGATCCATCTCATGTTTTGAGCCCAGAGGTAGTTCAGTTGGAAGAGAATCTCTCTTATGAAGAACAACCAGTCCAGATTCTGGACCGTAGAGAGTAGGTGTTGCGGAATAAGGTAATTAACCAGGTAAAGGTTTTGTGGAAAAACCATATGGTTGAAGAGGCAATGTGGGAATCTGAAAATGCTATGAGGGATAAATACACCCACTTATTTTGATAAGTGGATAAAAATTGTGAGGATGAAATTTCCAAAAGGGGGGAAGGATGTAACATCCCAGGTAAATGAAGAATAATAGATTTTGATATTTATTAATATTTGTGAATTAAATATTAATTTTAGCTTAAAGGGGATGCTATGTTCAATATCGTACCCGATATGCAACAACGGGGTTCTTTGGAATCTTACATTGCACACTAATAATATAATATTTTTATTTTAAATGGTAGTTAACTCCTGGACGTTATATTGGCAGGAATGAACAAAACTAACTATAATATGATTATACATGTATTTATATTTATCCAATAAAATTTAGAGGATTAATATATAAATGAATCTAATTTTAAGCATAATTTACATTAAAAGGCCGATTTCCTTTTAATGGCGAACCCTTTTTAAATATAGTTTTGGTCACTTTAATACATTATATATGACCAAATAAAATCCTTATTTAGAATGATGACATTAGAATTTTCTTTGGGTCATTTTTTGGTATTTTTCTGTTAAAGTTCATTTTTTAAAGGAATAGTGAAAATATTGTATTTTAATTCAAAACTATGTTTTAATCTAAATTATTTATATGGTTAGATTATCTTTTTAATTGGTTTTAAAGTAAAATTAAAATATATTTGTACCATTTAATCCAATGTTTTTCATTGGAATTAATTTCACTTTGAAATTGGACATAAATAAGTATCAATCTTTTGATAGTTTTTAATTCTTAAAAACACGCTCTTTGTTTTGACAGCGGGAAATAATTTTAAATTAATTTCTGCCACTTCTGTGTTTTGATTTTGGAAAAATGGATTCCATATTTGTAATCAAGAGGCCAAAATTGTGTAAATAGGTAAGTTTTATTTGTAGACATTTTAAATATTTACTTCAGTAAATATTTTATTTACCGTGGTTAAAGGGTAAATCAGGTAAATAAGGGTAAAGAAATAATATTATAATAATATAAAATTACCCTTAAACGTGTCCTAATCATATTTTATGAGTCATGTACGACCATGGGCATATTTGGGTCGATTGTGGGACCCCATTCAGCCACATGGGAGTTATAATGACAATTTAGATTAATTAATTTAATGTGAAGACAAAAGTGACATTAAAAAAATCATTTAGTAATTAATTTTTATATGGTGTTATATAAGTCATCTTTTAAACTATAAATATTCATTGGAACGCTAAAAATATTTCCTACATCATGTTGTTTTTATATAATTTTTATACATCAAATAAATTAAATTATTTTTGACACATTAATGATGCAGTTTTTACCTCATTAATAAATGATTTAAATAAATAAGATTATAATGATTAAAATATTATTCAAAACATGTCCAATTATGATTGGATGATTTTATTTATAATATGATTCATCTTATCTTAGACCTCAATGATTTTTGTACCATTATAAACCGAATATAAGTTTATAATAAAATAATATTTTCCAACTTTCCTAAAGAGCCCCTCCTCTCTATTATAAAAAGAGACAACTTCTTTGAAATTATTCACACCTATCAATCCATTTTTCACATACAAACTCTTCCCAATTAATCTCCCTACATCCCTCTACTCCTCCTAGAAGCCTTACCTTAGGAAGAAGGCACTTCAAGAAGTCCTTTGGTTCAAACCAAAGTGAGTTACCCAAATTAAAGGTAACAGTTTCTCTTAAATTGTTTTCTTTTATTTTGCTTCTCCAACCCCTAAACTCTTTTTATTTCCTTTATTTTTAACAATACCAGTATACTAAATATACTAGGATGTTGTTATTATAAGTATTCAAACTACACTTAGACAAACCTCCATCTAATTGATGAATAACATAATGTTTCTATGGATGGAAAACTAACGCCTCACGAAACGATGATTGTTCAATTACATCTTACCGCCTCTCATGGTGGCCATTATGATGGAACTGTATTTATATATGATATATATTATGTTTATGATTTCATTATGATTCTGTACTTCCCAATTATATCAAACCTTTATGGTTTCCATAGTGGGTAAATACGATAATCTCATTTGAGGAAGTGCGGACTACCTCCCCCTCAAAGTGATGTGACTCGTTAATGCCCTATGTGGGATGTATAAAGGATAGAGTTAATGATATTATATATGATATTATACTGGAATTATAATATACCTATGTATCATTATGTTTTAATTCCTTTAAAATAATAAGTATAAATGAAAGTAGAGTTCATGCGTACGTACGGCTTACCGTTTCCATGAACGGTGCATTTCATTTCATACCTCCAAATGTTATGTACTATTATAAATACATGTATATACTGGATATATATGATATATATGATATCTAAAATCATTAATACCATTCTGGATATAATGGGCTATTGACCACATGGACAACTTGTAAATATAAGGTGTACATTTTTTACTCAAGTACCAAATATCGACAAAATGAACGTTATTAACTTAAATGATTACATAATGATTATAACATGGTAATAAGTGATATAAAAGGAATAATAAACTTTAAAAATGTTCTTAAGAAAGTATAAATTAACTTTATTTATTATTTAGGTGATTAAAGAACGAACGGGTCAAGTCGGACACAAGGTAAGGGACTTCGTCTCAATCTCCTTTCATTGAGGCATTTTTAATTTTATAAATGTCTTTCTTTTATACGATGTATAAAAACCTTTGAATTTTACTTCAATTCAAAAGGAATCTTTTCTCTATGAAGCGTTTTACTAAATGAAAAAAAGGAATGTTTCTTTAATGTAAGCGGTGACATTGACCTTTCCATCGTCGCGAGTATGATTTGATCTTTGGCTTCCTTAACAAGCCGGAATGTTTTTAAATGGAAAAATAAATACCAAATACTCTTTTTACATATTTTGGTATTGACAATGACATTGAGAATGGATTTATTATTTCAATATCTTGAAATTATATTTTATTATTACAATGTGGAAATGTTATCATTCCTTTATGCTTATGTTATGTGTTAAGATCATGTTATGGTTCTTGGGCATTATCTACGTATACGGGTGGTTCTGTGATAAACCTGCGGTGGGTGAGCCCAAGGTAGATCTCCAATGCATTGGTTAACGTGAAGGAGGTAAACATAAATGTTACTCCTAAGAGATTAATGGAATATATTGTGATGGGTATTCCAAAGTAACTCCCTATGTAGCTGTGATAGCTACAATGTATGTATGATATGGATTCCACAAGCTACCTTTTTTATTTATGATTTCTATGTGTCTTTCATAAATCTTATGATTTCATGAGGTAAGTAAAAGAGTTCATGTTTTGTATGTATTTATGAACAAATGTTTTCATTCACTGTTTTATAACCCTTATTGAGCCTTTTATGCTCATACCAATTTTTGAAATGTTTTTCACAAGACATAAAGATGAATAGGGTCAAGGATGTGATCAAGGAAAGGCCATGCTCTCTTTAACATGGAATTAGACATGACATTTTTTTCAAGAGTTTTTATTTTATGATAAAAAGTGGATTCTGGGTAGAAGTGCCTACTTTGTAATATTTTGAGATGTAATAGTTATGTCCTAATTCCCTAAAACTCTAAACTTTAAAAGATCCTTAATGTGAATTATTCATTTAATTCAATATTATGTAATATTTAAGGCCAGATCCTTATAGATACCCCCAATTTTTTTATTTTCAGAAGGGTTTTTAATATTAAATAATTTCTTAAAATGATATTGTTTGATGTTCTATGAAAAATATTTTTCCTTCTTGTAAAAATTCAATGTGTAAAATTTTCAAAATAAATAGTTTTAGATTTTTCAGTGCTAGGTGAAAGGGTTCATTTGTAGTTGTTATTTGTTTTATTACTTTTTCATGTGGAAAGGTGAATTTTGAACATTCCTGTAACCCATTAAAAATTCATTAACTTCTAAATTTCCCATTTTATTTGAAATAAATTTTCTTCTACCTTTGTATTCGACAATGGGGACCTTATTGTTTTTTAAGTCTGGGGGAGGGGCTCTTCTTTATATGCTAAGTTGTGCTTGATTTTTGGACACGTCAAAATCCCACTTTATTTTTTGTCAAAAAATGGTAAATTTTTTTCAAAGTGTTTCACAACCTAAGATTTTGTAGGATTAAATATGAACCTTAATTATATTCTATATAATGGATAATAACATGTTTTTCATTTAGGGTTTCACTAATTTGGAAATTGTTGGGGATGCATTATCATTGAGTGGAGTTGCACACTATTTTTTTGAATATTTTGTATAGGAACTAAGAAATTGAGTGATATCGGATAGTTTTTTGTGGAATTATAATCAGGACATCAGGAAATTGAAAATTTTTATTGGATCCTAGAGGAGTATCCTTTTAAAAAGTAATCACCTTAGGGATGTAACACAAATTATAATCCTATAAGTCTTTTGAAAGTGGAGTAAAATGGGAAAAATGATCCCACATTGAATATCTGAGACTCTTGGAATTGGGTTTGTCTTTAAAACATTTGTACATATTAGATAAGTACATCAGAAAAATTCTTGCAACACGATACAAGGCTGTGGAATATTTTAAAAAAAAATAAAATAAAGATCCTAGTAGTAAAAAATGGGTTCATTTTTTGTAAGGGAAATTTTTAATCCATATTAATAAGGGAATTATTTACTTGTATAAAAGTCACTTGAGTTTTACCAAGATAGAATTTTAAAAAAAATTAATTTTTTTGGAACCATGGAGAAAGTAAAAAAATTAAAGGTGCCTTTTGTTACGATTTTATTTCCACTTTATCTAACCAATCATCACTCTTATAATTGGAACATGAATATGAATTGAAGTATGAAATTATATAGATTCATATAATAGGCATGATATTTTCAATGATAATCGACTTTGGTCTCCTTTAATTTCCAATTTTTACTTAAATTTAGAGAGGACATTCTTTGTATAGTTCCTTTGAAAAGCCTGGACCACCTATGGTTTATTTACTCTATTTTTGAAAGTCTAGAAATTCTCATTTTAAACTAACTATGAAAATAATTTTTTCTATTTTAAAAAGACAAAATTCAAGGAGTTTTTTGAGGATAAATAAATATATATGTTTAGGAGAGTTTGATGTGGCTATTTTTCAATGCACTTTGTCACATCATTTATTTTATTTTATTGAAAATTTATTTTTAAAATAATTTTTTTTGTCTAGTAATTATTAATTGTTTTATTTTTTGTATTATAGACTTATAAAATAATTTTTTTATAAAAATTTTCATTTTATTGATTATTTTAGTATTTTTGAAAATTTTAAATTCATTTATTAAATCTGCATTTTACTTTTATTTTTAATTATTTTATTTTTTAAAATTATAATTTTTTAAATCCACCAATTCTTTCATTTTTAATTTGTTTTTTTCTTTTGAAAATAATTATTTCATTTATTCTTTTATGTTATTATTTGATTAATTTAATTAATAATTCTTCTGTTTAATTAATATTTTTATTTAATTATTCTATTTATTTCATTTCTTATGTTTCTAATTGAAATTATTTTTTTATTTTTTTCTCAATTAATTAATAAATTTAATGAATTTATTCCTTTTATTCTAAAATAAATAATTTTTTAATGTTTTATTTTTTTATTTCAATTTTTTCTTCAAAATAATAATATTTAAATTTTAATGTCGTTTTTTGTTGTTCAAATTCTATTGTTGTTCATACTTAAATTTTTTTATGTTTTGTTATTTTGTTAACATAACATGATGTTAATCATTCAATTTCTTGCCTTTTTTTATTTGTATTACAAATAAATACTTTTTAATGTTTTTAATATAAATCAATTAATTTTTCAAAAAAAGTTCATGTTGCTAATTTAAATAAATTGATTTACTTCTTTAATTTTCTGTAAATAATTTTTTATTAACATTTTAAATTTATTTCTTATTTATTATGTTAATAATTCTCTTTTTTCAATTAGATTATGCCCTCTGCTGAGTGACTGCCAGTGGGAGTCACTACAAGTGGGAGTCTCTGCCAAGATGTGTCACTTCCATTAGGAGGAACTGAATGGATCTACTACAACTACCCAAACCACCCCAACCTCACCTTTGTCCAGAGCCCCTATGGTCATTCCAGAGTAACTACCAAGATGAGTGGCCACTAGTGAGCCACCACCAGGATAAGTCCCCACCATGGAGAAACAGATATGATGAGTTTCCTCTAGTGAGACTCCTCTAGATAAATCACCCCCAACCCTCCATGCCACTTCCAAACTCACCATCCATCACATTAATCAACTTCCAGCTAAACCTTACGCCAACCCAAGACACCACCATCACCTCCATCCTTTCATAGCATCCTCTCCCACATCAACTGAAGAAATATGAGCTATGTTGAGGATTAAACATGACATATCCAAATATTATGAAAGATATTTTCACCTCACCATAAACATAGAACCACCATAGAATACCACAAAACCCAAATCTAAACAAAATACAACATGCACCTCTTAGAGAAACTGATCTGAGCTATGTTAATTGTAGGTGAATCCACCACCATGAGCCGATACAGAACCCCCAAACCCTGCTGTCGGTCAGCACTGGCTGAGACTATTCATTCTTGTGTAGCCAACCCACACCACCATGAATCTCATGTAACCACCAATGATAAACTCCAAGAACACCTGTGGATAAAATCCACTACCTATATCCTCTTCTAAAGATCGACCATGACTTTCACCACCTTAGTTATACCGCTATGATGCACTCCGAGCTATGTGAGGTTGATTCCTCAAGAAGACTACATTGAACCACTCACCTCAATTGAAGGTCGAACCTGTAGACACCCCTGTAACACCCTGATATTTTAGGAATTATTTTTTCCAATTATTTTAAGCTTTTTATTATATTGTATTTCACGCAGCACTAAAAATCATTTATTTTAAATTAATGCACTATGTTTGGATTTCATTATAAACAACACTAAGTTAATCATGCACTACACACAACATAAATTTTACATTTCTCTACACAGAACACCAAGGATAGCTTTTGTTACATGCAACAACGACTTTCCTTGATGGATTGTGTAACACGCAATATTGAGTTTTACCGAATAATAGTATGTCAATAAAATGTAATTATTTAATATAATAAGATAAAACCTAGTCGTAAAATTATTGGATATGAATAATATAAAATAATTTATGAAACTATATGGTTTAAAAAATATATAATGAATTCATAGGTTACCGATTTTTTAGAAATGAATATGAAATTCGATTGGCCAAAGAGCTTGTACCAAAGTGGTAAAGGCTCCTGCTAGGTATTTAAGAGACCCCGTATCAAATCTGGGTGATGGTGAATTTCCATGTTATATAGGAGTTACAATAGTAGGTACTATTATATACTATTTCATCTGACACTATTCATCTGATTTGGGCCTACGAGTCTCAGGGACATCAGGTTGTTGGGCCTTCGGGCCACCAATGGACTTCAGGCCATGGTGCGTTCATGCCACAGAAAAGACCAAAGAAGGGAAGGCCACCCAAGAACAGACCCAAAAGAGGATTCAGAGAAGAAATAGAAACCACTAGAGCAGTACTAGTTGGATTTCAAGAATGAGAGGGTATGGAAACATCCATCAGGAGCAGGCACCCTTAAACTATACATGAGGAAATGTTATCCAATCATCAATGCAATGTGGGAATCTAGGCTCCTTAAAGATGCAGATACTGGGGAGGGACTATTTCAAGTGTGTCAGGTCATGGTCCATTAAGGTCATATATTAGGTCATGTATGAGCCTTGTTCCTTGGTAATATGAGTCATGTTTGGGTTCCCATTAAACCCTTAAAATAAGGATTATCCATGAATAAATTAATGGATGGAGTGATCTAATGTTTATATTTATTTACATTAGCAGAGTGATTGTGTGTTCAATGTGATTATACACATGAATACTCAATTTTTGTGTGAGATAGATGTGTGAATTGATCCATCAACCATGAAATTTGTGAGGAGGAGAGTTATTGATTTAATTATTCAATAGATCTATAATATGGATTTAAGGGAGGATCAACCAGAATCTATACCAGTTATTGATAAATATTCTTATTATGATTCCTATATTTCTATTTATTCACTATTTATCCACTTTCACTATTTTATTTTCAACGTTGAGTTTTCCTTTTACCTTTGGTTTCATTCAAAATATAAAAACAAAAAAAATATTTTTCAGAAATTCCACTAGGTAATTTGACACTACTTCCTTGAGAGAAAATGTGAGGTTATCCATTGTGCTATATTTTGGGTTTTATAAATGTATCTTTGACTCTACTAATGAAAAGGATGTTGTCAACATATTTATTTCATTATGAAACATCCACTAAAAATAAATGGGTCCCATGATAAGTGTTGTAAGTTGAATATACATTGTTAAATAAAGCATGAAAGTGAAAAATGAATGAGGACTCAAAAAAATTAATATTACTTATTGATTCATTTTTAATAATAAAGAATTGTAAACCCTATAGAACAAAGGTGTCTATAAAAATGGAACAAAGGAATCACCGTTAACCTTACATTATTGGATTGTAAATTTCATATTGCAATTGGAATCAATTCATGAAGAAGGATTTTATAATCATGAGTATTTAAGGATTTTAATTTCAATTATCTTCAATTGACTCATTTAGATATCTTTTTGGAGTATTCACTGAGAAAATTGTTATTCCTCAATACTTATAGATTTTAATTTTCTCCAAAGGTATAATCATGTATAAAGTAGAGGGAATTTTCCATTTTTATCACAAATACACACATGATGCAGTTCTGGTCTAATAACTCAATCCAAAAACTCCCTCTAAGATAGTAAGTCACATTTGGTTTTCCCCATGATATTTAGAATATTTTAAAGAACTATTTAACATATATTTTTCTCAATGTGCATTATTTCTAAAAAATGACATAACAGATTAGTTGAAAATATGGAAACTCAAAAAATATATTGTAGTTTCTCAGATTAAAAGTTGATTCAATATCAACATTATTTTTTTTATATTTCATCTAAATTTTCCCTAATAAAAACTGACATCTTTCAATTCATTATGAAAATTCTTTCATAACACACATTGATGTCGTTGTTAAATATCAACAAGAGTTACAAATCTATTGGGATTCTTCCTGTATTGATGATCTATTAGGATGAATCATTGATTCCCCATGAAAATGAAACTATAAAAACATTTAAGTATTCTATTTCCTATATTATTCATAAAAATAGGACATGATAATTTTCCCTTTATTCCCTAACTATATATCATTTCACATATAGGGAAATCAACTATAGTACACATAAGTTAAGCATGAATATGAAATATATTTTTTGAAAAAGCATTGAATGTGCACACACCCATGTCCCAAAGATTCTTTACATATTTTATTAAAGGTTGGAAATATATTTCTATATTATTTCCAGGATAATAAGGTCCATAATTAGTATACTTGATAAAGTAAAAGGCTTGTTCATACACATCCATGAATGAATATTATAAATATGAATAAAAACAGGCCATGTGCAGTGATGTGTAAGCATATGACCAAATGGATTAAAACCATCATAGGATTGACTAGACCAAACATTACGCACCTGAGCTGAAAAAGCAGGATTTTGTGAATCAAATGTCCTCTATGATAATCCATTTATAGGATTATCCAACTCATCATTATATTTAATTATCTCATCATTATACCATCACATATTGGTTGATATTTTAATACGCATGAATAGATTTTGAAACTAAGGGATCAATGGAAAGTTCGAGATGACATAATGTGTCACAAAATAAGGTGTTATATCTATATTTGGATTCCATTGATATGTACCACATTCTTTATAGTCAGTAAATTATATTTTTTCCTACCAAAATAAACATCAAAATTTTATACAAGAATGAATATTATTAGTTGAGAATACCAGGTCATTACTTAACTTTCATAAGATATAATTATTTGAGGTAATATATCCATCATCATGAATAAATTTCTTAAAAAATGTAAGAATATAAAAATTAAGTTATTATAAATTATATACATAGTATTTCCATGATATAACCATATTAAAAATTATAACTTTGAAATTTTGGTACCTTCTTGATTTACATGAGTTCTAGCATCATCCATTAATTTGTTTCACTATCTCAACATCATCCTTTTAAATATTATCTTCATGTGTATTGATATCATTTTATTCTTTCATTGGAATACAATCTTTCTTGTGATGATTCACAAATGGAAACTGATCAAATATAAAATTTTCTAGACCTCTTCTGTATTTACATTCATGAACAATAGAAGAGTGTCTCATCTCCCCACTGTTATACCAAACATAATAGTATATTTGTAATCCATCACTTCATATCGTATCTAACTTCTTCCTAACACAATCAAGGTCTTCCAAAACATTTATAACATGAAAAATTTATACAACCACTACCTGAAGCATTGTTAAATGAAAAATCCAAAAGGTATCCAAATTAATAATGAACTTGATTGAAATTTTTTTGGTAAGATACATCAGGATTCTATTCATTCTATTATAGGGGAAAAAATTAAAATTCAAATAAAAAATTGAAAGCATAATTTAAAATTTCATTATAACCAATTTTAATATGAAATTAATCAAATATACTAGTATTTATCTTAAAAAATAATAGAAATAATATATTCTTTAATAAATGTTAATAAACAGTGAACTAAATAGATTATAAGACATGGAATGGGAAACAACTACGATATAATATAATAAAATACAAATGTATTTATGAAAAAAAAATTGACCTTAAAACCCCCATATTTGGAATATGAAATGAATCCAATTAAATACATTGTCTTTATAATAGAAATCAATTACACAAAAATAAAAATAATGTTTCACCCAACATTAAAACCAAAAAAATAGGGTATAATAAGATAATCGTAATTATAACACAATTGATATAAATATAAATAATCATCCAATCCTAATATCATAGAGACTAATATTTGTATAATAAAAAATATGGTGAAAATGTAATAAATGATATGGAAGCATGATGTTGTATGATATATGAAATGTAGTACAAAATGTTTTAGAAAAAATTAATCACCCCTAAGTAGAAATAAAATAGGTATCATTTTCCTCCTTCCATAATCTAGAATGAAATCCAATGTATCCACTAACTCAAATACTATCTTTCAATAACCAAAATCAATGTAAATCGGGTCTACATACACATAGAGCTTACACAAATTGTGAAAAAGATAACTTCTACTATGATTACACAAAATTTTCTATTCTTGAAAATTAAAATATAATCCATGCTATTCATGTTTAAAACAAAACTATTAAGCTAATATTTTTGTTTTCAATAAAAAATAGAATCAGAAAAGATTGAATTTTTCTATATCACTTTGAATACATGGATGTTATCCACTTTTAAAAAATATATTCCAGACTATTTTCTAATATTAAATGAAAAATGGATATATAAAGGAATTATATATAATTTTTTAGGAGGAAAAGTGTCTTTTAATGATAATTTTAATGATTATTAATGAATATAAAAGGACAAGTATCAAATTCTCATTCATAAAGAAACAACATTGGGAGAAATGGAAATAATAATTTAAAATAAAACATTGCCTTATATCCAATAAACATGATTATAAAAAATGAAAACAAATTTTAAATTAAATTTCATATAAATACATATTGAATAAAAAAACTTGAGTAATTAATAATCAATAATATCATTTTTATGAACATAAGTAGACAAAAAATAATAATGAACAATCAAATTATTTGTGAAGCATTAGACATAATAAAGATATATTAAGAGAATATATCATGATAATGTTTCATAATAAGAATCGTGGGTAAGTACCAAAAGATATAAGGTTAGGAAGCCTTAGATATATTTCAAAGCATCTTGTATTCAGGCTATGTTTCCATGGGATAACCATTTTCAAATAGTTCATTTTATATGTGAGTTCCATATCATTAGTGTGTATTTTCATGAGAGCACTATGTCTATATGGTTCAATTTTGATTGGAAAAAAAATCCCAAAATTATTTACCCCATGAGAGTAAAATATCCTCATAAAACCATATATAAAAATTTAATTTAAATAAAACGTAATATCAAAAATATGGAAAATTAATTATTTATCCTAATTTATCATCAATGTATCCAATTTATCTCCCATAAATTATTCTATATAATTACAATACGTATGTTAAACCTGTAACACCTAGAGTTTTTATGAACCATTCATTTTGGAATAAATTAAAAAAATTAATTTATATATTGCAATGAACTAATTAAAATATTTATTTCACATGAAATATTGACTTTTTTTATGTTGCATGAAACACTGACTTGGTGTACGTTACACACAAGCCCCACATGGCATACGATACAAGTAACACTGAGTTTCTATGAAACATCTCTTTTTATTATTCTAATTATTGAGATAAGATTGTTATAACCATGTATTTTAACTTAGTAATATGGATAGTAATAACTACTTTTCAAATATTTTTTATAATCAATTTATATAAATAAAACATATTTATAATAAAATATATGATTTTTGGTAAAGTCCTGCTATGTTTAAAAATATTATTTTCTCAAATAAAACGCTTTAAATGTTCCTCTAATAAAAGTAATTTTAGAAACAATTATAAATATAATTTGATAAAATAACTTCATTTTTAATTTATATCATTGAAATTATCCTAGGGATATTTTTTAGGATTTTTCTGAGAAACTTAATTTTTTTTATGAATAGTGAATAATATTTCTTTTTTAGTTTAAAAACTACATTTTTTCAAATAAATTATTAATGATAAATGACATTGTAAATTTTTGTATGGTCATATTAGATAAATATTACATGTACTAATACAATGAAATTCATTACAATCAATTTAATTTTGAAACATAATATAAAATATCAATAAACTTTTGACTGTTTTCCTACATTAAAACACTATTATTTCGTCTCGTCTGCGAGATTAACAATAATATTAATTTTGATGATTTTGTGATTTTAATTTAAAAAATCCTAAATAAACCATTTTTTTCAGTCTAATATTTAGTGTATAATAATAACATGTTAATTTTTGACCAAAATGATTAGTAAAAGTGACTAAAATTAATCACATCTGTAAGGCCAAATTAAGCTTAATTAGGGACTAAACCTTAAAATTAAGGGCCCAAATAACCAATAAACTTTTTTGAAACAAATTTTTTGTCCATATTTCAAACATAAAACTTCCAATCTTGAGTTTTTTTTTGTTTTTATGACTTTTTTAGGTATTTACATGTGCACATATACCTTGTTTCTAGAAATTCCAAATGAGTCCTTTTCCTTCCCTATAAAAAGATACCACATCAACCCATTCCTCAAACCTATAAAACCATTTAAGTTAATCCAAGATATGACCAATTACCCTCTCATTAATCCTCAATTATACATTGAATCCACCCCTTTGGAAGAAATATTCTCAATGAATCCCTTTAGCAAGAACCGAAAAGAGTTACCCGATTCAGAGGTAACATCTTCTCTTAAGATCCTTCCATTTATTTTCTTATCCACCCCCTCCACTCTGTTTATTCCATTATTGGGTGAAAAAACAAGTATCATCAATATACTAGGATGCTTTTATTCAAAATTTCTGACTTACACTTACACATAACTCCATCTAATGGATGTTGAATTTAATGTTTCTATGTACCACAAACTTCTGCCTCACAAAATGATGATTGTTCATTTATCCTTTACCACAAATCATGGTGACCATTATGATGGAAACTCCATTTATAAATTTCAAATATTATATTTAATCCTTTTTAATTCTTTTTAAACACACATCTCTTTACATTCCATTTGGTGTTAATACGATAATTTTGTTTAAGGAAGTGTGGACTACCACCCCTTCAAAGTGATGTGATTCACTCATACGCCACATGGAATGTATTAAGGATAGTTTTAATGAACATATATAATATATATATATAATATGTTAATTATACTGTAATAATTATTTATATGCACATAAATATATATACATATTTCATTTAAATACTTTCTTTCAATACAACAATAAAAACGGAAACATCGTTCATGTGAACGTAGGGATTACCGTCTCCATGAACGTTGTATTCCATTTCATACATTTGTATCCTATAAATTATTATAATATAAATATATTAGATATAAATAATATTTATATCATGCTCTAAATTATTTAATCATTATATATTTATAAGGACCAATGATATAACAAATTAAGACACATGTGATGAACTAATTGAATATTACCTGTAGTGAAACCTTTACATAGGGTCATTAACATGGTAGTAATATAAAGTAATAATAAAATAGTATATGGTAATATATATAATAAAATTATTATTTAGAATATTTTTGGTAAACTTATATATATTATACAGGATGTATGTACGAGTATAGAGAGAGTCAAGACACAAGGTAAGGGGATTTTCATCTCACTTTTAATTTTTGTGAGATAAATATTATGTTCTCCACTCATTACTTTTATGTGGTGCATGTAATTACAATAATTATATTATATTTATCTTATACTTAAATTTATGGGTATTCAAATTCCCATTTAATTATCCTTCTTTCATGGGGTTTAACTTTCAAAAGTTACCAAATCTGTAAAATAGTTTTTTCACAATTTTCCTTCTTTGAGACTCATGTTTTTTTATAAACCTAATAGATTTTTTCAAGGTGTATATACATCCATTTTACATGTTATATAATTAATATAATTATTTTCATGATATATTAATGTTTATTTAAATTCTTTTTCTTACATGCAGAGTTTGATCCCAAGTCACCAGGTTATAAGAGTTTATTGAGACAATCTCCTTGTTCGTTTTCAAGATTGTTTATGTTTATGATTACATAGATTAAATATTATGATCCATCTCTCAGTAATATTCATGGGTTTCCTTATAATCTGTTTATTAAATAAATACTCATTTTTATTACCATTTTTCACTCTTTTGTACTTAATATAATGTTTTTAGTAAAATATTACACACTCTCTCTTCAATCTGAAATCTATTATATTCAAAAACTGTGATTTAAAAAGTATTTTCAAAAGATACTTGAAGATAATTCTCAAGGAAAAATGGATTTTAATTTTTTTTTTATTATTTTAAAACCTTATTTCATAAGTTTTTAAATCTATTTTCAATGAAAAATATTTTGAAAAGGTTTTATGTAATAAAATGATTTTTTTCAAAGAAGAAAGGATATTTTACTGAAGAATTATTTTTAAAAGATCTTTAAACATTATTTCCCTTATAAGATTACAATAATTGAGGTTACTTAGGCATTTATAGAAAATAATCTAAAGATTCCATTCATATACTTTCTATCAATGATATATTCTTAATGCCATGGTCTTTATGAAACCCATTTATTATTCATTGGTAATATATTTATGAAATTCATTTCTCTTTATCGGGTTATATTCTTTTGAAAACTGCTTCTTTTCATGGGATATGTTTATGAAGAAATGATTTTTAAACCTATATCTTTACACATGTTATCATATGCTTATATTTTTATGATACCCATTTCATTTCATGGGTTATGATATGTTTATTTATGATCTTGTGGCACATGTATGCATAATTTGATTATGTGACAGCTGAGACCAATATCTCCCTCCAATTAATTGGGTAATTATTTATATCTCATGAGATAAAAGAGGGCTAGAAATAGGGTTAATCAGTTCAGTAATACTGGGATGTAATGGGGGTCACTCAATTCAATAATACAGGGTTGGAATGAGGGTCACTCAGTTCTGTAATATAGTGCCAGAATGGGGGTTACAAAATCCACTAAAGGACTTTTTCCACTAATATGGTCTTGGAAGTGATGCCTTGTAAACTATATAAATTGGCATATGCTTATGTGTTGCCACAATTCAATGTCTTATTCTTATGTCATTGTCACAAACCAATCCAGGTTGCCATCCGATCTAGCGCCCAGCTCGGTCCGCGGCAAGACCCGAAGGGCGTCCCCAATTTCCACGGGCTGACACAAGTTCCCGAGTATCATAAATAATGGTTGGGAACTTTTTACCTTAAATAAAAAACATAAAACAACTAAGAAGATAAATAAATTAAAACTAAAAACAGACAGCCAAACAAGACCTTAAAGTATGGTCAAAATTAAAGCTTACAACTTGAACCAAAAACCCAAAAGGAACTACAAGAACAAAAAGAACCAAAAACTCTAACTCAAACCACTGTGAAATATGAGGTGTCAGATCCCCTAGAAACCACCCATATCACCAATGATATGCGAGATGCCTCGACCTAGAATACAAAAGAAACATGATCTACATACACCCAAAGGTGCTTATAGGGTATGATCCAAGAGCCCCGTAAGATCTCACTGACAAAAAAGATTCCATTTATAAATATTAAATGAAAAATAAAATTTCAGATTTAATAAATGAAGGGACACAAAATCATTAACACTTTAAAGAAATAAAGTCAATAAAAACAGCTTCAATGAAAACAACTTAAATTAATAGTGCACCCTTACCTTTAATAAAACCCAATGCGTTAAGAAAACCCAAACCTTTAAGAAAACCTAGAACTTTAAGAAAACCCAATGTTACACCATATGCCGATGGTGAGTGTGATACAGTCCAGGATCACCAAAATGTGGGAGAGGCCCTGTAGATACTAGCAACCAGTGGTATCCTAAAACATCATGTCTCAGTGAAGCATGACTTAGAAACCACAACCCTAAGAAAATGTGGTTTAGAATCTAGGACCCTTAGTAACTATGTCTTAGAAACCAAGACCCACTATAAATGTGGCTTAGATACCATGACCTACAATTATTAATATTTTTAGTTAGTGTTGCAATCGTTAATCCAGTTAGTGAAACCGGGCCGAACCACCTCTGTAACACTAGCTCACTAGTCATAGTTCCCTACATAGTACTTAGGATTCCCATTGTTGCTCAAGATTTTCAAATCCATGTCATATATCACATTCCGATAAACAAACTAACAAGCCACTATCCATACCCAATACCACACTTTCACACACACAGATTACACTTTGAAATAATACACACACCAAAAACCTTTTGAAACTGAATCTACATCATTTAAAAAATCCAATAAAATAACTACATAATTAAAAAAACCATTTCAGGATTAAGAAAACCATTGGATGATTTATTAATCTACTCATTTACATTTTCAAATCCCTTTGAAATATCATCTTTATCATTACACATAAGGCATAAAACACTATTGTGAAACACCCTAATAAGAAATATAAAAAACATAATTATTTTCTTTTATAAAATTCAACTCACTATATATGTATGGAAAACACTTCAGAAATATATTTTTTCACCACACAATTATACTATAAGACATGCTTAAGGACAAAAGCAATCCAAACCAACATTACACATGTCAGAATCAACATTTACACACCGAAAACATATTTCAACACCATACACACTCAAAAGGAATTTAAATAGTGTGACACGCTCCATATAAACATTTTTGAAAAAACTCTTACTCCATTTATAGAACACCTTTTGAACCTCTAATGAACCTTAAAACACCATAAATAAAAATTTATTTGATGGTTTAAAAAGAAATATCTTAGTTTTTCCCACTCAAACCACACATCACCTTTACCTATGACCAAACACACACAACACCTTATCAAAAATGCAGTTCACACCACTTTCACATATTAGAAATCAACTGCAAAATTTATTTAAATGCAAACAGTTGACTAAAAATAAATTTCTAAAAAAATGCAACCATACCATATGAGCACGCTACTAAAAAAATTAGATGTATGATAAACATAATCAAAAACTAATTTTCATTAAATAAATAAACTACAGAGCATGAAAAAATTAATTAAACAAGTAAATTCATCAAATAATATTAAACGTAGAACCACATAACTTGAAATAAGAATCTTCCAAAGAAAGGTTTGAAATTACTATTTCACCTCTACCGCACCACAAAAAACCAAAAAAATCCCCTAATTCAAGATACCGGACCAGCAAGATCACAATTGCATCATAAATTTAGTGAAAGCCATATAAAAAACAAAACCTTAGATTGGGGGAGGAGGGTTTACTCAGAATGGAGAAAGAGAGGCGGTGATGGTAAGGGGATTCAGCAGGGGCGATGTGCGGCTGATCGAGGGCAGCAGGGGTGGCGCCGGCTAATGAGGAGGCCTGCGAGTGGGGATAGCTATGAGAGGGAGGGTGGTCCGGTAGGTATCCATGGTGCAGCGTGATGAGGTTTGTTCGAGGAAGAGGCAGGGGAGCAGTGCGACGGGTATGACGGGGAAGTAGGGGTTGTGATAGGGAAGCAGTGAGTCATGCGGTCACTGGAACTGGTGAGAAGAGCGGTGTGAGATGGGTGGGGGCAGCGAGTAGCTGGTCAGGAGGGAGGCGCGAGTCGAGGAGGAATTCGATGATCCATTGGGTTATAATAAAAACATAATAAAATTTGTAATAACATAAATTTATATTAACAATAATAACAATTATTAAAATATTAATAAAAACTAAATAAATTTTATATTCTTAACGTTATTAATAATAATAATATTCTAAAATAATATTATTATTATCATTGTTATGATAATTTTTTAATTTTTTACCAAACTTGTTTTTTTTTTCATTTTATATTTCATTATATTTTATTTTTTTTGCCTCAAACATCAATCAGGTTGGGCAGTGAACCGACGAGGTTGCACGAGGACTCAGGAAAAGCCGTGAATCTTTGAACATGGTGCACTGAACGCTGTCATGGCTAAAATGGTTTTTTTTAAAAGAACCCAGAATTTTTTAAGTCGGGCTTCAACCCTAACTACCCGATGCCCAGTAAAATTAGTAATGTAAATAATTTTTAATATGGTGGACGTTACAATTCTTCCCACCATAGCACTTTCCGTCACTAAAAAGCCACAAATAAGGCTAAAAATCTAAATAAGAAACTGATAACCCCTTAAGGATTAATGATGATCCCTACAAAAACCAAGCGAGAAGAGGAAAATACACAATTCTCAAAGAGAGTGACTTAAATGAAAATCTCAAGTAACCCGCAACAAGACATTATGGTAAGCATCACTCACCCAAAGAGATAGAAAACCCCTAGTTCATTGGTCAAGGAAAGGAACTCTTGCACCCCTTGAATCTAACTTCACAAACTGAAACACCTCGAGAACCATTAAACAAAATTCACACTGTACTATTGCAATGAACAAACAAGGACAACCACATCTAAGGAACACTCTTATCACCTACCAATATGTCATCTTAAGGCACAAAACCCAAAAGGTCAACATGAGGAAGCCATAAGGGGATACCCATTATTAGAAACATTCCAAAACTGAGACAAGACTTGAAAACTGACATGAGGAGGCCTGAGCAAACTCTCTACTATTATGAAAAATTCCCACATCGATTCATTCAAGAGACATTTGAGCAAGACTCACCATGGGTCTCCCCACCATTAGAACTGCCGAAAGATACATGAACATCAAAAATTTCATAATAGTGACCAAACACACCACTATAAGGGGTGGGGAGGGCGGGAGCCAACTATTAGGGCATCAAAACCACGACCAAAGAAATACCAACATCTCCGCGTCCCTGGATGAGCACTATTTAAAATGGAAATTGATTTATGCAACATATCCTATAAGGAACACTAAAAGTGATTACATTTGGTGGGACACAACCCCCATGAATTTAAAGTAACGAGACGACCACACCTCCTCATATCCATGGGAAACCTTACGCACCCTAATGGTTCGTTCGGAATGGAATAACCACAAAACACAATTTAAACTGCCTTCGCCTTCAATACCGACGACATAAATAAAGTCGGGGTCCCATACACTTTCAGGTTCCTGACCATGCATCAGATTCACTCTGAGCCCTATGGTTGGAGACCTAAGGTTTGAAGCATCTAATTCCTTGCAGTCAGGTATTGAATACTTACGAACAGAGCTTCTCCTTTTAGTGACACATGAAACCACACCGCAACCGAGACCACACCAACAAACACAACATTCCCCGACATCCAACTACTCTCTCTTAAAACATCCACCAATATAGGGGTTTAGATGATTCACACACATCACCTCTTCACGTTATCCAAGAAAATTAAAAATGATAAACGCACGAAAAACACTCCCCTTTGAATAGAAAAATTAGAACTCCCTAAGAGGAGGACACACTCTTATAAAAATAGGTATTCTTGAAGTATTCTATGAAATCCACCCTTGCTCTTCAAAGAAGAATCACACTGTAAGATGTCACAAAACATGACCCTTGTGGCCTATGAAAGCACAATAATCCTTTTAGTTCATTGGTCAGCCCTGATCATTTCGAACCACCTTCACCCTTCCCCACTGGAATTCCTTTCCCCGTTTCTAGGGGAACCTTCTGACACAACAGTGTCAAGCTTCATACCTGAAGACTCAAACTACTCAAAGAGACCAAAACTCCCTTCAAATACTCTTGAATCTTTCATCATGTTGTGAGAGGATCCGTTTAACCAAAAAGGAAAAGGAATATACTTAGCACTGTCACTAAAAAGGGAGATCCCTTAATTTAATAAACTAGAGGGCCGGCTAATGGCGAATTGCTCATGGTCACACTTCAATCGCATGTTACCACATTTTGGGGGCATACATAATTCAGGAAAGAAAACCATGGACTCAATAAAACTAGTCCAATGGCTAAGACATACCGAAAGTGAATACAAAACGTGTAGGGGGAACCACTACAAGGGATTCTCGAAGAACTTTTCAAAAGAATCCACTAACCACACACTTTCACACCAACTTACAAATAATAATTCAATATCATGACAAAAATCAGTCAAAAAGGATTATTGGTTTGAAACGCCTCACATACAACATTTCCAAAACACAAGGACACACCATATATTCACCGGTTATTAAAACACCAGATTTGTTTCCTTTAACATAAATTTTTGAAAATAAACAATGTCGGTAGGTTTCCTAAACACCAAGGGTGTACCATGGGCCTCAATCATGGATGTTCCCATAGAAAACTGGAAACCACCTCATGTCCATCTAGGAAATCATCCTCTTGTACCATTAACCTTTCTCTTTCCACATATGCGTGTGCATGTGGTTGCTCATGAGAACACTAAGGATCAAAACCAGACCATTCCATTTTTCAAAACCAGAACACTCAACCCACACTTTTCAAACCTTACACATCATTTTACTTTTAAATCATTTCATTTGAAGATATTTTACAAGACCAAAACAAAGTGATGAGAAACAGTGCAAGAGGAAACTAGTGTCAGTGGGTGACTGGGACGTATGGTTGGCGGCCATACACCAATCACACCACCACCATAGAGAGTATTCTAGGAAAAATTACCTAGATCCACATGGATTTCTAGGACCTATTATCTTACTAAGATCACTGACCATACTCCCTTTTCATTTCCCCTAAAAAATATTCACCAAAAGGACCAAAGACTCACACGAAACTCAACTTAACCTAGTAACTCGGGTCCCTCCACGAGGTGTGCTGGCCAGGCACCTTGCTAATAGATAGAACATCAAGTTCCAACACCCTTAATATTGGACTGCCCTGAATCTATCCCAAAATAACATGACCTAAAAAAGAAAACCTACTCTGTTACAATTTTTTCACGAACCAATCCGGGTTGCCATCCAACCTGGCGCCCAACTAGGTCCGCGGTAAGGCCCGATGGGGTTCCCTGATCCCCACGGGCTGGCACAAGTGCCCAAGTGTCATAAATAAAGGCTGGGAATGTTTTACCCAAAATAATAAATATAAAACAACTAAGAAGATAAGTAAATTAAAACTAAAATCAGACAACCAAATAGGACCTTAATCTACGGTCAAAATTAATGTTTACAATTTGAACTAAAAACCCAAAAGGAACTACAAAAACAAAAAGAACCAAAACTCCAAATCAAAGATCTGTGTGATATGAAGAATCGCATAACCTATCCACCACCTAGACCATCAATTCTATGCATGCTACCTCAACTTGGAATACAAAAAAAGGATATATACACACCCAAAGGTGTATGTAGGGTGTGAGCCAAGAGCCCAGTAGGATGTCACCGACAGAAAAGATTCCAGACATAAATATTAAATTAAAAATACAATTGCAGGTTTAATAAATAAATGTACACAAAATATTGAACACTTTAAAAAAATAGTTTCAATAAAAATATCTTCAAAGAAAACAACTTAAATTAAGAGTTCACCCTTACCTTTAAGAAAACCCAAACCTTTAAGAAAACCAAAAAAATTTAGGAAAAAAATGTTAAACTGTATGCCAAGGTGAGTGTAATACAATCCAGGAGCACCAAAATATAGAATAGGCCCTATATATACAATTAAAAAGTGGGATCCTAGAAAGTCATGTCTCTGTGAAATGTGGATTAGAAACCACAACCCTCAAAAAATGTTGCTTAGAAACCACAACCCTTAGTAACCGTGGATTAGAAACCACGAACCAAAATAACTGTGGCTTAGAAACCATGATCCATAGTCTTTCATATGTTTAGTTAGTGTTTCAATTGTCAGTTATGGTAGTGAAACTAGGTCGAGCCACCTCCGGAACACTAGCCCACTAGTCCTAGTTCCCCACCGAGTAACTAGGCTTCCAATTTCTTCTCAAGAGGTTCAAATCCATGTCACATATCATATTTAGATAAAAAAATGAGGTGCTATACATAACCAATACCAAACTTTCACACACATAGATTCCACTTTGAAATAATATGCACACTAAAAACCTTTTGAAACTCAATCTGCATCATTTACAAAATCAAATAAACCAACTGCATAATTAAAAAGAGACCATTTGAAGACTAAAAAAACCACTGGAAGATTTATTAATCAACACATTTACACTTCCAAACCCCTTTTAAATCTCGTCTTTCTCTTTCCACATAAGGAATAAAACACTGTTGAGAAACACCCTAATAAGGTATATACACAACATAATTGTTTTCCTTTAGAAAATTTACCTCACCATATTTGTATGTCAAAAAATTAAAAAACATATTTTCTCACCACACAATTAAACCATTAGACATTCTTAAGAAAAAAAGAAATCCAAACCAACACTAAACATTTTAGAATCACCATTTACACACCCAAAATGTATTTCAACACCATATGCACTAAAAATGAATTTCAAAAGTGTGACATTCTCTATATAAAATTTTTGGCAGAACTCTTACTCCATTTATAGAGCACCCTTTTCACCATTCATGAAACTAAACAAAAAATAAATAAAAATCTATAAGATAGTTTAAAAAGAAATCACTTAGATTTACCCCCTCAACTCACACAACACCTTCACTTATGACCAAACACACACAACACCATGTCAAAACTACAATGCACACCACTTGCACATATTAACAATCAACTGCACAATTTATTTAAATGTTAACAATTGACTAAATATAAATTTCCAAAAAAAATTCACCCATACCATATGAGAACACCACTAAACAAATCTGATGCTTGATAAACTTCAACAAAAACAAATTTTCACCAAAAAAATAAATTAAAGAGAATGAAAAAAATATTTAATCAAGAATTTTAATTCATTAAATAATATTTAAATGTGGAACCACTTACCTTGAACCAATAATCTTCCAAAGAAAGGTGTGAAATCACTATTTCTCCTCGACTGCACCACAAGCAACCAAAAATGGACCCTAAATCAAGAGATCGAACCTGAAAGATCATGATTTATTCCTAAATGATGTGAAAACCCTATAAAAACAACAAAACCTTAGATCAGAGGAGGAGGGTTTAACCAGAATGGATATGAAGACGCGACGATGCTAAGGGGATTCGACAGGGGTGGTGCGCGACTAGTCGAGGGTAGTAGGGGTGGCACCAGCTGTTGAGGAGGTAGGAAAGGGTAGCTAGCAAGGAGAGGGAGGGTGTTTTGGTGGCTAGTCATGGGGGAAGTATGACAGGGTGTGTCTAGGGAAGAGTTAGGGGCATGACGCAATGTGTAGGAGGGGGAAGCAGGGGTTGCGATGGGGAATTAGGGAGTCAGGTGGTCATCGGAGCTGGTGAGAAGGGGGTGTGAGAAGGGTGAGTGGCGTGAGAAATCGGTCAAGAGGGAGGCGTGAGCCGAGGAGGAAGCCATCAATCCAAGGGGAAGAGGGAGATCAGGATGGTTACGAGGGGGAAGCTGGCAGCGAACATGAGTTACAGTGCATCTGGGAGGGAGGTGGCCAAACGAGAGAGGGGGGGGGGGGGCAGCAGCATGAGGGGCCTATTGAGTAAGAGTGTGATGGGTTTTAGGAAAGAGGGTGGGGGGGGGTGCTGACCAAACCTATGGGGAGAAAAAAATTAAACAAAATAAAAATCAAAAAATGATAATAATAATAACAAAATAAAATAAAATAAAATAAAAAGAAAAGAAGATAATATCCATAATAATAATAAAAAATAATAATAGGAATAATTATAAAAGCTACATACTTTATGTTTGTTTTAATGAAAAAATTTTCAATAAAAATATTAACAATTTTAATGATAATAATTAATCATTATAATAATAATAATTTATTGTGGTAATAATCCTAACATTGATGATATTAATAATTTTATAATAACAAGATAATAAAAGTGGTAATAACATTACATAATATTAACAATAATAATAATTATTACCATATTAATAACAGCTTAATAAATTTTATATTCTTAACGTTATTATTAATAATAATATTCTCAAACAATATTATTATCATCATCATTAAGATAATTTGTTAAAATTTTACCACACTTATTTTTTTATTATTTTTTTACATTTTATTTTTCATTACATTATATTTTTTTTCCACGATAATCGACCTGGTCGTACGATGAACCAGAGAGGTTGCGTAGTGACTCATAAAAAGTTGCGCAACTTCGAATGCATTGCGCTAAATGCTATCAAGGCCAAAATCTGTGTTTTAAAAAAAGAACCCAATTTTTTTTAAGTCTAGCTTCAATCCAAACTACCTAATGATCAGTAAAATTAATAAAATAAATAATTTAAAAATGGTGAGTGTTAAAGTCATTCTTTCATGGCTTATTCTCTCTATTTCATTAATATTCATGTCTTATGAACTGCCAATATTTATGCCATGATCATTGTTTTTCACAGTATGATCATAATATTTCATGATCACATTATCATACACTTTTTCTCATGTTTATACTTAGATATCTCCCATGTTTACTCATACCGAGCATTCGAGATCACCCCTTTTTATGTTTTATTCCCTAGGTTGTGAAGATGAGTATTCTGTTTGAGGTGTCTAAGAAGGTTTCTAGTCAAGAAAACCCTAATGGTGTATAATGTAGCTCATTTATGTACTAATGTTTATGTTTCCATGTTTCCTAATGAACTAAATTAGTACGGTATTCTCATGTATATTTGTATAATGTTGATTCATTCCACAAAAATTATGTAATGTTGATGTTGTAAAGTGAGGGTTGCTATAATTGGTATTATAGGGAGGCTTAGTTAACCTTTGGAAACTAGGATTAGAAAATGTGGTGAGAACTCTAAGGAAATTTCTATGGATAAGTATAGGGATAAATCAAAGTATAGGAAAATGTCCTGGAATTTTTCTGAAGGATAGAGTGGGTAGTTTCTTAGAAATTCATCCTTGTCTAGATACTAAGAATGGATGTGGCTATAGAACAAATGTACCTAGGGGTAAAAACTCTTAAAATATGTTCTGGGATTGAATTGGGGTAACCTGGTACACGACAATGGGCCTTACTACACACCTGGTTTGACACTCCTATGGGATACTATTTGGTAATTCATAAACTCTTCACGAACCATTATGAAGGATTTAAATATTAATTGGCTCCAAATAACCCAGGATAAACCTGATGTTTCATATATTAAGTACGATGTCATAAGTTAGATTTCTTATAAGTGATTTTTCATGATTATGTGGTTCCTTATTATGACAACTATTTATTACTCTATGGTTTTGGTTTTATTCAATGGATAAAACCTGAAGGAACTATGTTAATGGAGATTATCATGGAAAATGAAACTATTGACCTCCAAAACAACTGAATGTTGTGGGAGATGGAATGAAAAACCTCATTTCTATGCTCATACAACTTTCTCCAGATATGAAATATGGTGGACATCCAAATAATCAAAGGGGGGAACAATATTCTATTGAGTCTTTCATGAGGAAATGTCCACCTTCTTTTAGAGGGTATTCTGATCCACTTGTTACTGAATAATTGGTTATTTCCACTGAAAGGGTATTCTTTGTTCTTCGGTGTATGGATCATGAGAAATTAATTATAGATATTTATCAATTAGAAGTAGAAGAATATTAGTAGTGGAATCTAATAAACAATACGAGGTAGTATGATGAGATTGAATCCATGGTTTGGGATGAGTTCAAGAACTTATTTTTCAAGAAGTAATTTCCTCGAATTCTTCTTACCAAGATGGAGAAAGAGTTCCTTGAGTTAAAGCGATGTGATAATGAATATTTCGGTACCTATGAGGTTAATTTCACAAGTCTTTCAAGGTATGATTCCAGAATTATCATCCAACATGAATGTATTTTTTATAGGTTCTTTGTTAGATTAAAGCCAAGTATCAGAAGGGCAATGTCGATAAGATACTTTAGTAGCAATGAAGATATTATGTGTTTTTCAATAATTGTTGAAATGGATGTAGGATTAATATATCAATCTCATGGATTTGTCAAAAAGAAGATGATGGTTTTTAAAGAAAACTCTAAAAACCTTGGAGAAAAGAAAATAAATTTTCTTTTATTCTCTATGTGTGGGAAGAATCATGAAAGAAATTTTATTAGGGGTCTTATAAATGTTTTATGTGTGGAAGGGAAGTGGATTGGGAAATTGGTTACTAAGTTGATGGGAAGAAGTTTGCACAAAATTATAATAGAGAAAAAGCCACATAAAATTCACCTACCATAGTTTAGTGATACAATTTTAAGGAGAATGAGAATTGTTCTTCCAACATCAAGAGTTTTAAGAAATAAACACTATGTTCTATAGCATGCATGATACACTACCTCGAGCTTAAACAAACAAACAAATATTATTATTTAAATGTTACCATTATAACCTAGCCGTTGGAATGGAGGAAATGAATAATATCAACTAAATTATGAAAATATGGTTTACACATGTTTACATAACGATTCATTGGTTACCAAATTTATTATAAATGGAAATAAAAACAAGTTGAATATAAAGTATGTGTTTTTATGAAAACCTATTTAAAAAGACAATAATTGTGTTTATAAAAGCATATAACTTTTTTATGGATTTTTAGTTAATAATAATTATATTTTATATATTCAATGTAATTTTTTAAATTCATCTTATATGTTTTCTAGTTATGATATAAGAACAAATTCAATTTTTTTGAAAAAAGTAATATTTTTCTAAAAATGCAGTTTTAACGCCATTTGATGGAGAACCATTTTAAATTTAGTTTTTAACACATTTATATATTACATTTGAAAAACTAAACTTATTCTTTAGAATAGGGATATCAAAATTTACTTTGGAAGAATTTTTGATATTTTTCTGATAATTATCATGTTTTGATGAATAGAAAAAATATGGGACATTTTAATTGAAAAAAACTTTTCCCATCCAGATAATTTATATGGTTAAATCATATTATTTAATGGGTTTAAAGTATAAATAGAATAATTTTTTAACATTTATTATTATTTAGTTCATTGGTATTAATTCTCTATTGAATTCCGACGTAAAAACATTTCAATATTTTTCAATGTTTTAATATTAAAAAAAACCCTATTTCTCATTTTGACAATGGGAAGTAATTTTAAATTAATATATTCTAATTTTTTTCTTTGAATTTGGTAAAATTGATTCTATATTTGTAATAAAAATGTATATCTTTTATAAATAGAAACATTTTATTTTTGGATATTAGGAATAGTAAATTCAGTAATTATTTTTGTTTACCATTGTTCAATTTTCTCCTACCACCTATCATGGTGGGCATTATGATGGTACTGTATTTATATATGATATATATTATATTTATTTTGTCTCTATTATTTTTTAATTTTTATTTACAACATACCGTTATGTTTTCCATAATATGTAAAATCAATAATTTTATTTGAGGAAGTGTGGACTACCACCCCTGAAAGTGATAAGGCACATTCATTCCATACATGGAATGTATAAAGTATGGATTTAATGAAATTATGTAACATATATAACATATATATTATACTATAATTATAATATACCTATGTATAATTTAGTTTTTATTCCTTTAAGATGAAAATTAAATGAAAGTAGAATTAATGCGTAAATACAGTCTACCATCTCTATGAATAGTGCATTTCATTTCTTATCTCCAAATGTTATGGAATATTATAAAAATATATATATTGGATATATATGATATTTAAATCATAAATAATATTCTGGAGATGATGGAATTTTTACTTCATAGAAAATTTACATCAAAACAAGTTCATTTTTTACTCAAGTATCGAACATCGAAAAAACATCTGATATGAACTCAAATAATTTACTAATTTCTATAACATGTTAATAAGTGATATAAAATGAATAATAAACATTAAAAATGTTCTTAATAAGGTATAAGTTAACCTATGTTTATTATTCAGAAAATTAAATAATGAATGAGACATGTCGGACTTAAGGTAAGGGACTTCATCTCAATCTCCTTTCATTGAGACATATTTTGATTTATATAAGACCTTTTTTTATATGGTGTATAATCAACCCCTTTGAATTTTAATTTCATTAAATGGTTTTAAAAATAAATCATTTTTACAAAGAAATTTATTAAATGAAAAAATCAATGTTTTTTAACGTACATGGTGACAATAACCTTTTCAACGCCACGAGAATTATTTGATATTTGGATTCCTCTACAAGCCGTAATGTTTTTGAAAAGAAAAGTAAACACCACATTCCTTTTATGGTATTTTTTATTGAAAATGTTTTTGAGATTGGATTTATTATATCAATTTCTTTAGATGATTTCTTATGATTGCAATTTGGAAATGTTGTTTTTCCTTTATGCTTGTTCATGTATTATGATTATGTTATGGTTCTTGGTCATTACTTAAGTATACAGCTGGTTCCATGATAAATCAAGTGCGGGTGAGCCCATGATAACTCTCTAATGTGTTGGGTAATGTCACTAACATAAATTTTAAGGTTTATCCTAAGAGATTTAAGGAATATACCCTAATGGGTATTCCAAATGTAATAATGTAGTTTACTCTCTATGTAGCTGTGAAAGCTACAATGTAAGTATGTTATCGATTCTACAAGTTACCATTATGATTTATGATTTATATGAGTTATTCATAAATATTATGACTTCATGAGGTATATTAAATAGCTTATTTTTTGTGAGTGAAAAGTATGATTTCATTTGTTTGTATTTATTCATGAACTAATGCTTTCTTTATTTTTTATCCCTTACTGAGATTTTTATGCTCATCCCAAGTTTTTGGAATTTTTTCCACTAGGTATAACGATGGGTATGATAAATTAAGAATACAAGAAGTTTTTTTATCAAGAAAAGAAATAATGTTATATTCATGGAGTATTATTTTGTGAAAAAACATTGATAGTGAGAAGAAGAGTCTACATTGCAAATTTTGAGTTGTTATTTAATATTTATTTATGGCCTAATTCTCTAAAACACTAAACCTAAAAAGATATTTAATGTGAATTTCATAACTTATCTCAATATTATGTAACGTTTAAGGCTGAGGCCTTATAGTTTGTATTAGAGGATGGTTTAGAAAACTATAGGGATTAAGAGTTTTGTATTACCACATGATATGTCTCTATGTCAATTCTTCTAGTTAAATCCTTGTTTTATAGATTTTTCAGATCAAGGAGTGTTTTTTACAAATGGAAAGAAGAGGATCTAAAATAACATTCCTATCTCCTCCTGATGAAATTCCTGCAATAATTATCGCAATGTCATGTTTTGATAGTTGTGAAACTTTTTCTAGTATACAATTCACTTGCAAGAAATTGTTTGATATATCAAACACCTCCACTATACCACGATACCATCGTGGATCATGGGTTGTATTTAATCAAATCCTATTTTCTTAATATTCTCATATTTTCAAGAAAGGTAAATATTATCAAGGCATTTTCAAATACTTTTCCTTATCACAGGATTTTGAAGCATATTATGATTTTGAAAAAGGTATTTAAGGATTTACTTGCACAACCTATTTATATTTTCTTTTAAAATATAGTCTTTCATAACATACTTATTGTATTTAAAAAGGACTATTTTTTGAAATTTTCAACTCAAAATCGGTCTAAATGTTTTATGAAAATCATGTTTTATAAGTTGTTTTAAAATTATATGTAATACATAATTATTTTACAAAAATATTTTTCCATGAACACCCATATAACCCAAGTTGTACAAGGTTTATTTTGATAAAAGAATAAAATTATTTTAAAGGATCTCTAAATCACTGTTGTGGTTCATATACCTTCTATCTACATGAGAAAGATAATGATGAAACCATGTTGTCACCATGATCAAGGTATGATGTTATTTCTTTGAGAATAGTTTTATTTTTTAATGTGGAAGTGAAATTAAAAAATTTAAATATATATAAGACTTCATGAATTAAGATGTTGAGGTCATTAATATTTGGGTTGAAAATGAGAGGTATAAGACAACCATTGAGGTTAAAATATGTTTGGGTTATTTTTTAGTTTTATAAAAGGGAAAACTTACAAGATGGGTGACAACCCATTGCATTCGTCAAGGCCGTGAGAATCAAAGTTTGACTTATTATTTTTAGTTAAATGATTTTATGGATCTAGAATAAGTTTATTTTTGGAACATATGTTTTATCCAATGGATATCCTTGTTATAGGAAAATTATTTTGTGATTATGTGATAAATGTTATTTTTGAAGACATTATCTCATTTAGGAAAAATATATGCCTAAAGGAAATATAAGACTTCGGGACTTCATTTGAGGAGTTATGGTTGAATTTTATTTTGGAAGAATGCATTTTTTTTATTTTTTTATATGGATATTTTGGTTATTTATGGAAATTACTAACCTATCTTAGAGAATATGTTATTAGGTTAATTACTTTTATGTATGAGACTTTAAGAGTAGTCGATGTTATTTGGAGATAAATGCTAAGATTTATCGTGGAATACAATGTGATCAAATACTTATAAATTTTGGGTTTCAATTTTAGTTTGTATTATTTTGATGAATTTTAAGGGAAATATTTTATTGAATGGTCTTTGTTGTACTTTTGGAATTGTTCATTGAATTTTGGTGATTAAGAGTAGTATTTATTTTTATAATGGATTATTCTTTTTAGGGGATTATATGATATTTTACTAACCATTTGGGTTTTTGTTTAATGTATAAGGACATTGTAAATATATAGTTTATCTTTTTTTGGATTATGAGATTCTCTAGAAGTCGATTCTAACAAATCAAGTGTGACCGTGTCATCTTGAATACTCATCATTTGGAGAAAAGATGATTTTTTGGTAGATGATTATTAAAGGATTAAACTATACTTGACAAGTAAGTATGTTTAACCCTGTTATTATTCTAATTAGTAAACAAATTCCTCAAACATTATGAATGGAAGTTTAAAATAAAACATTTTCCATTTACTTTTCTTACTGGTAAATCAAAGACTATTTAACTCATCACATGTTTATGGGTTTCAGGTTGTTAACATACTTCTCATAATGATTTCTATCACTCTCCATTAGAAAAATATGGTAATTTTCTCTTCCATGTAAATGTTTTTCTATATGGAATCCTAGTATGAGTTATCTCGAGTGACCTTTGTACTCCTCTTTATTTCTTTTAAAGTGATAGTTTTATTGACACTTTTTCCAATGAGGTATTTTCAATGAACTTACCAAGCCAAATATTAAAATTTTGAGGGAGAAATTTACAAAAGGTTTTAATGATTTAACATCTTGAGTTTTAAGAAATAAACACAATTTTTAATAGCATACATGACACGCTACATCGAGCTTAGATGAAAAATTAAATATTATTATTTAAATGTTACCATTATAACCTAGTTGTTGGAATGGTGGGAATGAATAGTATAAACTGAATTATGAAAATATGGTTTAAACATGTTTAAATAAATACTAATTTGTTACCAAATTTATTAGAAATGGAAATAAAAACTAATTGAATATAAAGGATGTGTTTTTATGAAAACCTATTTAAAAAGAGAATAATTGTGTTTATAAAATCATAACACTCTTTATGGATTTTTATTTTCGGAAAAAATATATTTTATTTATTCAATGTATTGTCTTAAATTCATCTTATATTTTTTCTAGATATGATATAAGAATAAATTGATTTCTTCAGATAAAAGAATTATTTTTCCATAAATGAAGTTTTACCACATTTTGATGGAGATCCATTTTTAAATTTAGTTTTTGACACCTTTAAATATACTATTTTACAAAATAAAATTATTTTTTAGAATCGTGGCATCAAAATTTACTTTGGATGAATTTTTCGTATTTTTCAAATAACTTTCATGTTTTGACGAATAGTAAAAAAATATGCTAAATTTTAATTGAAAACAATTTTTTTTCATCAAGATAATTAATATGGATGAATAATATTATTTAATGGTTTTAAAGTATTTTTGTAACATATTTTTACCATTTATTATAATTTAGGTCATTTTTATTAATTCTATATTGAATTTTGATGTCAAAATATTTCAATCTTTTGTAATGTTTTAACTTTAACAAAACCCGCTTACTCGTTTTGACAATGGAAATTAATTTTAAATTAATTTATTATGATTATATGTTTTGAATTTTAAATAATAGATCCAATATTTGTAATCAAAAGGTAAAAGGTTTGTAAATAGGTACCTTTTATTTTTCAACATTTGGAATAGTAAGTTTAGTAATTATTTATATTTACCATGGTTAAAGGGTAAATCAGGTAAATAATGGTAAAAAATAATATTATAATAATATAAAACTACACTAAAATATGTTTTAATCCAATTTTATGAGATATATCCGACCATGAGAATCCTTAGGATGACTTTTTGGCAGTTGGGAGCTACTTAGCTGTGAAAATGACATTTTATAATATTTAATTTTAGGAAAAGATAAATATAACCTAAACATGTATCTCCTAAATAATATAATTTTAATTTTGTTTATATAAATTATATATTTGACTATAAATAGTCATTATAAATCTTAAAATATTTCCTATATAATGGTATTTTATATATAATTTTTATACATTAAATAAAAAAATTATTTCTAACACAATGATGATGCAATTATTACCTTATTTATGAAAGATTCTAATAAATGATATTATAAATGTTAAAATTAATGTAAATTTAATATTTGGATTCCATAAACTAGTTTTATGGATGATTATTACCTATTATATTTGAGTTAAATCCTTTGGTTCTATGTAAAAAAGTTTTTATCACTTTAACAAAAATCAATTACTAAATAGTGTCAAAATTGACATAAATGAGTTTTAAAAAAAACACTATTTTATTAAATGATATAATAGTACAAAAAATATAATTTTCAGAAACACGACTTATAAAATGTTACCAATTTCATTAGTGATCCATTTTTGGTTCTCTTCTAATTTTATAGTAACTATAGAAACCATATAGTATGAAAATACATGAAGACATGGTAAGAGTTAATGTTTTTAACTATGGGTTAAAGCTAAAAGATAATGCAAACTTTGTGACATAAAATTGTATAAAACCTATTGGTTGAGATTATTTAGACCCATCCCCATATTATCATCTAAATATATCACTTTCTAACTATTATAATTCGAAAATACACTTATAATAAAATAATATTTCAAGACTCCCCTAAAGTGACCCTCCCCCTCTTATAAAAGGACACCACCTCTACCAACTTACTCACAACTATCAAGCCCCTTAGATCATGAATATTATACTAAAATAATCTTCTAAAATCCCTCCATTTCTCCTATAACCTTTAAATTTGGTATAATACAATTTATGAAATCATTTTGGCTCAAATCAAAAGGAGTTACCCTTTTTTGAGGAAACATCTTCTCTAAAGATCTTTTACTTTATTTTACTTCTTTACTCCATATGATATTATTATTCAATTATTACATAATAACACCAGTATACTCAATATAATAGGATATTTTTAGGATTTTTATTTGAACTACACTTTCTCACACTTTCATCTAATGGATACAGACATACTATTTCTGTATACGCTGAACTATTGCCTCACGAAACGATGATTGTTCATTTTTCTCCTAGTACCTCTCATAATGGTCATTATGATGGAAATATATTTATATATGATAAATATTATATTTATTTTTTCCCTTATTCTTATTTAATTTTTGTTTACAATAATCCTTTATACATTCCATAATGTGTAAATACGGTAATTTCATTTGAGGAAGTGTGGACTACCGCCCCCTCAAAGTGTTATGACTCATTCATTACATACATGGAAAATATAAAGGATGGATTTAATGAACTTATGAAACATATATAACATATATATTATACTACAATTATAATATACCTTTGTGTCATTTATTTTTCATTCCTATGATATGATAAATATATGAATGTAACACTCTTGTGTACGTACATCCTACCGTCTCCATGAATGGTGTATTCATTTATTATCTCCAAATGTTATGGAATATTCTAAATAAATATATACTGGATATATACAATATTTAAATCATGAATAATATTTTGAAGATGGTTTAATGTTGACTACCTGGAAAATTAACATCATAACATGTTCATTTTTACTCAAGTACTGAATATCGACAAAACGTTCGATATGAATTCAAATAATTAACTAATTGCAATAAAATTGTAATAAGGGATATAAAATGAATAATAAACTTTTAAATGGTTATAAATTAAGTATAAATTAACCGATGTTTGTTATTTAGTAAAATAAATAATTAGTGATATGCGTTGGACTCAATGTAAGGGACATCGTCTTAATCTCCTTTCATTGAGGCATATTTTTATTCAAATAAAATGTTTTTTATATAGTGTATAATCAACCCATTTGACTTTTAATTTCATTAAATTATTTTTAAAAGGAATATTTTTTATGAATTGTTTTACTAAAAGACATAGGGAATGTTTATTTTTAACATACACGGCGACAATGACCTTTTCACCACTATGAGAATTATTTGACATTTGGATTCCTCTACAAGCCATAATGTTTTGAAAAAGAAAAGTAATTTACATATTCTTTTTTAGGTATTGATAATTTCTTGGAAATGGATTTATTATACCAATATATTGAAATGGTGTCTTATTTTTATAATGTGGAAAGGTTGTTTTTCCTTTATGCTTGTTCATGTGTTATGATTACATTATGCTTCCTGGGAATTGATTAAGTATATGGGTGGTCATAAGATAAACCGAGGGTGTGTGAGCTCGTGATATATCTACAAATAATTGGGTAACATGACAGAGTTAAATGTTAAGGCTTCTCCTAAGATATTTAGGGAATATACTATGATGGGTATTCCAAATATAACAACGAATGTTACTCCCTATATAGCCGTGAAAGCTACAAAGAATGTATGTTATGGACTCCACAAGTTATCTTTATGACTATGGTATCTATGTGTTATTCATAAATCTTATGATTTCATGAGATATCATAAATATCTTAGTTTTTGTGAGTGAAAATTTTGATTTCATTGATTTGTATGTATTCATAGACTAATGTTTTCTTTATTTTTTTTCCTTACTGGGATTTTTATGGTCATCACAAGTATTTAATTTTTTTTTCACAGGGTATAAATATGGGTAAGAGAATGGAATAATTCAAGAATATTTTTGTCATTAAAATAAATCATGGTATATTCAAGGTGTGTTATTTTGTGAAAAACAATTATAGTGAGTAAAGGGGTCTACTTTGTAAATTTTGAGTTGTTATGTATTAGTTATGGCCAAATTCTCTAAAAATATAAACCTAAAAAGATCATCAATGTGAATTTCTTAACTTATCTCAAGATTATGTAATATTTAAGGTTGTTTCCTTATAGTTTTTATTAGAGGATGGTTTAGAAAACTTTAGCGATTATGAGTTTTATATAACCACATGGTAAGTCTCTATGTCTATTCATTAAGTCAAATCATTTTTTATAACTTTTTCATATCAAGGAATTTTGTTAAAAAATGGAAGGAAGAGGATCTAAAACAACATTCTTATCTCTTCTTAATTACATTCTTCCAATAATTATTTAAAATTCTTGTTCAAATGATTGTGAAACTTTTTCTAGCATACAAATCACTTACAAAATGTTTTTTGAGATATCAAACACCTCTACTGTACCTAGATACCATCTTGGATCAGGGGTTGTATTTAATGAAAATACTATTTTCTCAATATTCTCATATTTTCAACAAATTTAAATATTATAAATAAATTTTCATATATTTATTCTTATCACAAGATTTTGAATCATATTAGGATTTTTAAAAAGGTGCTGAATAAGGAGAGCCTTGTGAAACCTATTTATATTTGATTTTAAAATATATTGTTTCAGCACGTACTTATGGTATTTAAAAAAGGACCATTGACTGAAATCTTCAAATCAAACTTGGTATGAATATTTTATAAAAATCAAGTTTTATCATATGTTTTGAAATTATATGTCATAAATGATTATTTTCAGAAACAGTTTTTCTGTGAACACCTATATGACGCAAGTTGTTCAAGGTGTATTTGGATAAAGGAAGAAAATTATTTTGAAGGATCATTAAATCATTGTTGTAATGCATGGACCTTCTATCTATGTGAACAAGATGACGAAGAAACCAGGTGGAAACCATGATCAAGGTATAATTTTCTTTCTTTTGGAATAGTTTTATTTTATCATATATAAGTGAAATAAAAAAATGTCAATATATATAAGAATTAATGAATTAAGATTTTTGTGGTCATTATGAGTTGGGATGAAAATGAGAGGTATAATAAAACCATTGAGGTTAAAACATGTTAGATTTATTTTTTAGTTTTATAAAAGGGACAACCCCCAAGATGGGTGATAACCCTTCGCGTCCGAAAAGGTTGCAGGAATCAAAGTATGAATTATTAGTTTTAGTTAAATTATTTTATGGATCAAGAATAAGTTGATTTTGGGAACATATTTTTTTATCAAATAGATATCCTTAGTATATGAAAATGATTTGGTGACTAAGTGATAAGTGTTATTTTGGAATATGTTTCATCATTTGGGAACACTATATGCCTAAGGAAAATATAATACAATGGGATTTCATCTGAGGAGTAATGGTTGAATTTTTTTTGGAAGAATCTATGTTTTTATTGTGGATATATGGATATTTTGGTTATTTATGGAAATTATTAACCAATCATGATGAATATGAGATTAGGTTAATCACTTTTTTGTATGAGACTTTAAGAGTAGTTGATGTTATTTGGATATAAATGTTAAGATTTGTCATGAAAGGCTATGTGATAAAATCCTTTTGAATTTTGTGTTTCAATTTTTGTTTGGATTATTTTGAGAAATTTCAAGGAAAATTGTTTGTTGAATAGTATTTGTTGAAATTTGGGTATTTTTCATTTAATTTAGGATATTAAGAGTAATATATTTTTTTTAAAGGATTATTATTTTTAGGGGATTATTTGATATTTTACTAACCATTTTGGTTTTGGGTTAATGTCTATAGTCAGGAAAAATACAAAGTACATCTTTTTCAGATTATGATATTCTCTAGAAGTTGAATCTAGCGCTTTAGGTGTGACCAAGTCATCTTGAATACTCATCATTCGGAGAAAAGATGATTTTGTGGTAGATGTTTATTAAAGGATGAATATCTACTTGACAAGTATGTATTTTTACGTATGTTCTTATTCTAAGTAGTAAAATAATTCCTCAATATTTATGAAAATTACATTAAAACAAATATGTTTTCCATTTACTTTTCAAACTGGGAAATCAAATACTTATTAAAAAATCATAATTTTATTGTTTTCAGGTTATTGACTTTCTCATAATTATGTTTTATATCACTCTATATCAGAAAAATATGGTTTGTTTCTCTTCCATATCCATGTTTTCTTATATTGAATCCTATTATGTGTTATATTAGGTGACATTTGTACTCCTCTTTCTTTCTTTTAAATTTATAGTTTTGTGGACTCTTTTTTCAAAGTAGGATTTTCAGGGAACTTATTGATAAATTTTTTAAAAATGGAAAGAATTCAATTTCCAAAAGGTGAGAATGATGTAACATCATGAGTTTTATTAAAGAAACACTCTGTTCGATAGCATATAGGATACGCTATATCGAACTTAAATGAAAAACTAAATATTATTATTTAAATGGTACCATTATAACCTAGTCATTGGAATAGAAATAATCAATATTATCAACTGAATTATGAAAATTTGTTTTAAACATGTTTAAATAATGATTCATTTGTTACCAAATTTATTATAAATATAAATAAAAACTAATTGAATATAAAGGATGTGTTTTTATGAAAACCTATGTAAAGAGAGAATAATTGTGTTTATAAAATAATATCAGTCTTTATGGATTTTTATTTAATGAAAAATATGTGTTATATATTAAATTTAAAGTTATAAATTCATCTTATATATTTTAGGGATATAATATAAGAACTAATTCAATTTTTCGGATAAAAATAATTATTTTTCTAAAAATTATGTTTTACCACGTTTTGATGGATAACCCATTTTATATTTAGTTTATGACAAATTTATATGTTATATTTGAAAAAATAAACTTTTTATTTATAATTGCGGCATTGAAATTTACTTTGGATGATTTTTTTTAAATTTTTCTCATAACTATGATGTTTTGATGTATAGTAAAAATATACGAAATTTTAATTGAGAATAACTTTTTCCATCGAGATAATTTATATGGTTAAATAATATTATTTAATGGTTTTAATGTATAAATGGAATATATATTTATCATTTATTATGATTTAGGTCATTGGTATTGATAATATATTTAATTTATATGTAAAAACATTTCAATATTTTGCAATGTTTTATCTTTAAAAAAACCCCACTTCCTCATTTTGATAATGAGAATTAATTTTAAATTAATTAATTCCAATTCTGGGGTTTGAATTTGAAAAAATGGATTCCATATTTTTAATCATAAGTTACAAATTGTGTAAATAAGTACCATTTTTTTATTCACCAGGAATAGTAAATTCAGAAATTAATTTTATTTACCATGGTTAAAGGGTAAATCAGGTTAACAAGGGTAAAAAATAATATTATAATAATATAAAACTACCCTAAAACGTGTCCTAATCCTATTGGATGAGATATGTCTGACCATGAGTTTCCTTATCATGAATTTTTGGCATTTGGGAGCCACTTGTGTGTGAAAATGACATTTTATAATATTTAATTAAAGAAAAGGGAAATATAAAAAAAACATGTATATCCTAACTAAAACAATATTAATTTTTTATATAAATTATATCTTCAACCATAAATAGTAATTATAAATATAAACATAGTTTCTATATAATGGTATATTATTTATTATTTTTATACGTTAAATAAATAAATTTATTTATGACACAATGATGATGTTGTGATTACCTTATTAATGAAAGATTAAAATTAATGATATTATAAATATTAAAATAAAATTAATTTGAACATTTTTATGTCAAACATAAATTTTATGAATGATTTTGACATCTTATTTTTGATTTAATTCCTTCGTTTCAATGTAATCAAGTTGTTATGACTTTAACAAAAATCAATTACTAAATAGTGTCAAAATTTACCTAAAAAGAGTTTTTAAAACAAATACTATTTTTTATTTATATAATAGTTCTAAAAATCAAATATTTTATAAACTTACTTATATAATTTTTGGTCGGAGTAGATAACTCAAGAGGGGGGGGGGGGTGGTGGTGGTGGTTTGAGTATCTTTAAAAATTTCTGTCAAAATTGGATCTATAAAAGAATATCCCTCAATTAAAATATAATCAAAGTTAGTTTGTAGTGAATTTATAAAATCCATTAATGTTTAATTAATTTCTCAGATGATTGATTAGTTCTCAACTTTACTAGTCTAAAGATTTTTCAAACTTTTAAAACTAATCTACTGATTCAAAACGGATATAAAAACATGCTAAACTAACTATAAAAGTTCAATTTATCTTAATGTGAAACGAATTAAACATAGATCAGATTAAAATAATATAAAAACTACACCGTGGATATAAACTAGAGGTTTAGTCTAAAGATGAGACTTAGTACTCTCTACTTGGGGATAATCTTCCACCATGTAGTTTATATTAATAAACTTTTTATCCACATCCTGGATCGGAGTTCAGAATAGCACATTAGGATGTCTAGGTAAAACTAGACCTCTACCAAAGATATTCGTGGGAAAACTAAAAAATAGATAACACATGATATCTTCCACTATTCTACGTGGGTTACAAGAGTAAAAAGATATTGAGTGTGAGAATATTTTAGTATCATTCAGTTACGCTGAGGAGATAGTGTGTGTGACACAAATAGATGCATACACTACTCATAAAGTAAACACAAGATCAAAACAGTGTTATAGAAGTAGAATATAGTTTATAAATCTCTGTGTGTTGTGAATTAAATCTCTGGACTTAATGGATGTACAGAAAATGATATTTGAGTTCTCTTTTGGAAGTTGGCTTCAGAATAGAGGATCACAATCTCTGTAATCCAGCTTCCATGTGTGAAAAGATTCAACTCTTTGATGTTAGGATGTTCAGCGAGCTTCAGTAGGTTGTTTTTTGAAATATTAAACTTCTTGTGTACTTAATCTTCAAGTTATTCTATTTAAAATATCTTGCGCATTCGCATAGTCTTCCAATATTTTTATCGTGGGTTCAGAGAGAGTATTTAAGGTTGAGCTTGTAATCCTTTTATACTTCAATGTCCAGTAGGCATGAAGATCTCCCCATGTGCATGTACCTCATACTGTCTACGGATAGTCCTGCAGACAACATTAAATAATTTCAGAAACATTAATTTGTCTAAATATGATAGTTTGAAATAAAATTGAATTAATAAATTTTAAACTGTTATTTATGACTATCAGTGAGTCATTTTCATCAGTCTATTATAATCGGTTTGTCAGCATCAGTCTGTTAGTATCGGTCTATCAACATCGGTATGTCCAACATCGTTGTGTTGAACATCGGTGTGTCAAACATCGGTGTGTCGAACATTGGTGTGTCGAACGAACTATCAGTGCCAGGGACTTTGAGAACCTTATGAAGTGTATTCCTTACACAAAACATTACTATATTAAGTGAAATCCAAAAATACATGTGAATATACACTTGTAAATATATTGAAGCATAAGAAATATAGTTTTTTGACCTATTGAAATATATTGTACTTTATGAAATAATTGATTTACTTAGAGATATTAGATGGCATGAAATAATAGAATTTGTAGAATGAAATTATTTGTGATTATGAAAACTATTATTGAATATAGGGTCCAACAATCTCCCCCTTTTTGATAATCACAAATTATGGAATTCATGTAAAGTTAAGGAATAATAGTAACTTGACTTAGCATAATTCACTGAATGTGATTATTCAATATAACTAAAGCTTTCCCTTGTTTGAGTGTTTAAAAAAAAGATCCCCCTCAATTACTGGATTATAGAAAACATATGTATATAGATTATGTTGAGTATATTCCATGTGTCCTATGACATAATTTCTCCACCTAAAATTAATAATGTATACCTTTTCTCCCCCTTTTGGGATTAGAAAAAAAGGAAAAAGAGATGGAAGGAAGAGAAATATCATAAAGAAAATGAGAGATAGAGAGAAGGAAAAAATGATTTCCATTAAGAAGAAAAAGAGTACAGTCAAGAACAAAAAAGATACAAATCCCTATCAAATAGACAATCCACCACTAAGGGTTTGGTTTCTGAGGGGATTTGATTTTATTTGAAGGATCTAGAGTATGATGAGAAGGTTTTGGATTCGGAGAGGGAAGAGGTGGTCTGAAGATAACACCAGGAAAGGAAAAAATTTTAGGAACATTTGTTGCAAGGATATGCCTTCTTTTTGAAAATACATGACTTAGATATTTCTCTATAATGACTGGTCAAATATGGGAAAGATCCTGAAAGGTAGTCATTAGGGCAGGAGTCCGAGAGGTATGGCTGATGGAATCAGCAGGAGGAACTACAATGGCCTCGTATTGAACATGTAGATACAGCTTGAAGTGATTGATGAAATTATTGATGATTTCACCACCCTATTGTGTGGCCTTCTCGAAGTCATCTTTATTCTCCAAGAATTTATTCAGTAGAGGGGTAAAATCCTTCAATTAAGTCACTTGCTTCTTGAATGCTTCTTATACTAGATGAATTTTGATATTTTCTGCTAAAAAATTGAAGCTATTGATGAGATCATGCTTAGTATAGATCATAGTAAAGTACATAATAACCTTCTCTCTAATCTCTTTCTGAGTAGTAAAAGCTTCATTTTTGCACTGTCTTACTATATTGTACAGAAGGTATGTATTTCTATGTACCTTTTCAAGAGTTTCTTTGTCTGAAATACTCTAACAATTTTTTATTTCCTCTCTCATCACAGCCTTGAGAGATTCCAAATTACCAACAACACCTTTCCCACTCCTAAAACTAGATGGGCCTGTAATCATTTTTCCAAGATCTTATTTCTACTTTTTCAAATATACACTTAGCATATGAGTCACCGGGTTCTTAATAACTTCTAGTACACCAATAAAGGATGTCTTGAAATCAGAGGTTAGATAATTTAACAAATTGCTCATCTTTGTTACTTCTTCTCCCATCAAGGTATCAGGTCTAATGATTGTTTTGGATGTGGTAATAAGATTTGGTTGAATCTCTTGGATCACCATCCTTACAATAATTACGGCATCTTCATCCAAAATACCTATTGAAGTGGAGGCTTCACTTCTAGATCCAAATGAGGTCCTGACTAACTCACAGAGATCATTTTTTGAAAATATCAAAATTATCCATAGTGACATAGTCACTAGGTACTGTATGTGCTACTGGATCGTCTACTGGAGGTTCTACTGGTAGAACAGGTGCAAGAGGTTCTGCTTCATCTTGGGCCTATGGAGCAGGAGGAGGAGGCGTTCTCTCCACATCAGAGTCATATTAGAACCCAAATAGAAAGTATCCTAGATCATTATTCCACTCTTGAGTACATGTCCAGTCTCTTGTCTCAACAGTATCAATCCTGAATCTTCTACCCTGAGTCATAGGTACAATGTCATCTTCATCTCCTTCTTATTCACGTCATCTAGCCATAATAACATTTCTAGTATTAGGTAACAACTGATCCTGAGGTTCTACAAGTGCTCCATCCACTTTAACTTCTCCATAAACTTCCTCAATCTGAGCCACATGATCCTCATCCTCTTCCTCATGGCCACCAGCCATTAGTTCATTCAAATCCTGAATTATTTCTTGATTTTTAGCATTAGGATGGGGAGATTTATCCTCATGACCAGTATCTCTATGATCAATAGTCTCCTGTTCAACAAGATCGCCACCATCAGCAGCTCCATGTACAGATTCCTCATTGTATCTATCAACTAGTTGTCCCACTTTTAACTAATTACTTACATGCTCATCATTTCATCCTCCTCCTCCTCCATCATCATCATCATCATCATCAGACTCCCCGTCTGACTTACTCACATAACCTTCTACTCTAGTAACCTCTATCTCTTCATCATCCTCATCACCTAACAAAGGTACCCTTGGGGGTAAACCTAAAGGTGGAATAACAGGTCCATAAGACATGTTTTTGGGACTTTCAGAAATATCAGGATCACTCCTATCATCAAAAGGAGATCCTTCTTCTATTAACAACTCAACCTCAGCTTCCTCATCAGAATAAATGGGTTCCTCTCTAGGGTTGAGTCATGGATCAACTTGATCCTTTGTTCTGGTGGGATGGTCAATCAGATTTAATTCCTCATACAACCTTTCCTCATCTCCTACCTAGCATTTATTCCATGGGATTCATAAGATCTTTATCTTTTTGAAAATATCTTTTTGAAGGTAGAAACCACTACATGCACTTATCACTTTATCTCCATCTTCCACACAACCCATCTTCTTTAACATGGAAGATATCATACTAGGAAAGTACAAACATGTTTCCTTCTTAGAAGGATTTATCATATCAGAAACATGCACCATTAGATACCCACACAAGTTCACCTTTATCCCATTTTTCAACAGATAGATTAGGAATCCATCCAGATACTTCATAGAATATAAATCTCTCTTCCTTGGGAAGATTTGATGTTGTATAAACATCAAAAGTAAACTTACCTCTCCAAAAAATTAACTTGCAGTAGTCCTCCTAGAATCTCCACTTCCAGTCAACTCCTTCAGAGCATCTTCATAATAAAAAAAATCAGAGGATGGTGGAATATTACCCTGATAATCAGCATAGACACCTTCATGAGGTATCTCTAAGCACTCAGTCCTTTCATTTGAAGAAAAGGCTTTCTCCTTTCCCTTCACTAGTGACTTCATCCTTTATTCCTCATCTCTATTCAGGGATATATTCAAATGTCAATAAAATTCATGTACTATTTGGGGTTAATAAGGTCTTTCATTATTTGAGAACCAGTTCACCACCCTTTAGATTCCAGTACTCTCAACAAAAACGAATTGCTTGATTGAAGCCATTGAACATAAACTTCATTCTCAGTTGTAACCACTTATCTTTCCAAGCTTGGTTTTGAAGACCCACTGGACTCACCCTTGTGATGCTTAGTAGAAAGAGATTTTCTTGGATCTTCCACCACGTGCTTGGTCCTTCCCATTTTAAGGTTTCAGAATCCAAAGGAGTTTAGAGGACGAGGTTGAGAGATAGAGTGAAAAGGGATTGATGGTTTTATGGTAGTGGGAAGGTGAAAGGTCAACGTGGAGTGAATTTGATTTATCATTTATGGATCGTAAAAACATAAAGCATAAAATTAAAACATGGAAAAAATAACCCAAAACAACATTGTTTTATTTAAAACAGATAGAATTACAAAATATTCCTTAAAGAAATCAGTGTCATTGTATTGGTTTTACATGATTAGTTTCATGTGATAAGTCTCACAGAGATCGGTTTTATGGATTGGTTTAAAGAGATCGGTTTCATGGATTAGTTTCAAGAGATCGGTTTCATGAAATTGGTTTCATGGATTAGTTTCCTGATATCAGTTTCATGGATCAGTCTCAAGAGATTAGTTTCATGGATCAGTTTCAAGAGATTAGTTTGATAGGACTTTAGAGATTTATCATTCCTAGTTCATGTCTGATGTAGTTCATTCTCACAGAGCTTATGGGTTTAGTGAATTTTTCAGCATGCTGATGCTCAGTCCTAATAAACTCAAGAGTTATATCACCTTTTTGATAATGATATATCAAAAAGTGATGTCTTACATCAATGTTATTTGTTCTAGAATGAGAAACTGGATTCGTAGAAATGTTAATATCACTTGTGTTGTCAATGTTTATTGGGATGTGTATTAATTGAAATCGATAGTCTAATACGGTGTGTTTCATCAACAAAATTTGGTCACAACAACTACTAGCAGTAATATATTATACTTCAGTAGTTTATAATGCAACTAAATTTTTATTTTTTTACTAAAACATGATATTAGAGACTTTCCAAAAAAGTGACATGTTCCAGAGGTTCACTTTTTATCTAACTTACATCCACCAAAGTCAGCATCTAAATAGATAACTAAATTAAAAGGTTGTCCTTTAGGATAGAAAAATCTTAAATTAGTTGTATACTTGAGGTATTTGAAAATTCTTTTAACAAAATTTAAATTTGACACTTTTGGGTTTACTTGAAATCTTGCACACATAAATACACTAAAAATAATATCATGTCTACTAGCAGTTAAGTACGGAAAACTCCCAATAATTCCTATGTAAGTAGTTTGATCAACTGATTTTCCATTTTCATCAAGATCTAACTTACATGTAAAACTCATAGGGGTCTCACAACTCTCAGTGCTATCAAACCCATATCTTTACAAAAGATATTTATGTACTTACTTTGATTTATAATAATACCCTCTATATTTTGAAATATTTGAAATCCTAGAAAATATTTAAGTTCACCCATTAAACTCATTTCAAACTCTCTTTGCATTATTTTAGAAAAATCATTACATAGATAATTTTTAGAAGATCCAAAGATAATATCATCTATATATATTTGAGATATTAAAACTTGTTTTTAAATTATTTTTATAAACAAAGTAGGATCTGCAAGTCCTTTTGTAAAGTGTTTAGAAATAAGAAAATTACTGAACCTTTCATACCAAGCTCTTGGAGCTTATTTCAAACCATATAATGCTTTAGATAATTTGAACACTTGATTTGAAAAATGTGTATTTTTAAAACCTAGGGGTTTCTCAACAAAATCACCCTCAATTATATAACCATTTAAGAATTGACTTTTTTACATCCATTTGATAATGTTTAAAATTCAAGTGTGCTGCATAGGTAAGTGAGATCCTAATTACTTCAAGTGTAGATACTGGTACAAAAGTCTGTTCATAATCAATTCCCTCTTCTTGATTATATCCTTGTGCAACCAATCTAGCTTTAATTATAACTATATTTACAAATTCATCTACTTTATTTCTAAACACCCATTTGGTTCCTATTGTCAAAGCATCCTTTGGTCTATCTAAAAGTTTCTAAACATTATTTCTTTCAAACTGATTAAGTTCTTTTCGCATGGACATTACCCAAATTTCATCATTGATTGCATCATTGATATTTTTAGATTCAAGTTGTGATAAAAAGGCTTGATGTTCAACCTAGTTTTTTTAAAAAAACTATAGTTTGTGTTCCTCTATCTAAATCTCCAACAACAGCATCTAGGGGATGATTTTTAAGGATTCTAGTTGGTCAAGAAAATGTAGTACTTGATATTTTGGGTTCGTCAAGTTGATCTAGTTCATTATGGTTAGGATCTGGAGAATTTCTAGAATTAGAAGTTTTCACAGATTCCTTCACATATTGATTTTATGATTTATCATTAATGTCTAGATTGGACATATCTTCATCAATATTTTCTAGTGAAGTCCTAGGCTCATGTGGATCTGTTTCATCAAAATTGATATGTACAGATTCATCTACACACATTGTTTTCTTATTAAAGACTCTATAGGCATTTCTTAACGTAGAATATCCAAGAATTATTCCTTCATCAATTTTGTGGGAAAATTTATCTAAATTATCATTAGTGTTCAGAATATAAACTTTACTTCCAAAAACATTAAAATAACTTACTTTTGGTTTCCTATTATTCCAAAACTCATAAGGAGTTTTCTTAAGGATGGGTTTGATTAAGACTCTTTTTATTATGTAATAAGTTGTATTAACAGCTTCATCCCAGAAATAAATGGGTAGGTAATATTTATTGAGCAATGTTTGAGAAACTTTTTGTAGGGTTCTATATATTCTTTCTACCACACCATTCTATTGAGGTGTCCTAGGAGCAGAGAATTTATGAATGTATCCATTTTTTGAGAAAAAAGCTTCAAAATTTTAATTCTCAAACTCATGTCCATGATCACATCTTAAGGATTTAATCTCAAGTCCACTAAGATTTTCTACAGTCCTAGCATACTTGGTAAATTGAAAACTCGATTCACTCTTGTGAGCTAGGGAAAAGGTCCAGGTGTTCCAAGATAAATCATCTATAATAACATAAACATAGTGCTTCCCCTTGAGACTCAAAAATCTAGATGGTAAACAAAAATCCATTTAAACCAACTCAAGAGGTTGAGAATTAGTTACTTATTTCATTGTTTTGAAATAGCTTTTATGTTGCTTTCCTTTTTGACAAGGATTACACACCTTATTATCTGGAAACCCTAATTTGGGTAGGTCTTTAGGCCCGAGGCCCAAATGGCCCGAAGAACTTCTTTTTATTTTATTATAGATAATCCCCCTTTTAAGGGTTGAAGGGGAACCCGTACATGACCCGTAGGCCCAAATCACAAGGCCCAACATGACCTGTAATACATGACCCGAAGTCCCAGAGGCATACCATGCCCATTACATGACCCATAGGCCCAGCCCCCTAGAACTTCGCCTCCCCAGCATCTTGAATCATTAATCTCTTTATCTCCCCACCTTGCATTGCTGATCAGATAGCATTTCCCCGTACAAAGCTACACGGTTCCTAGTCCCAATGGCGGCTACTATACCCTCCTATTCTTCCAATACAGTTAGCTCTACATCTGGTGGCTGCTACTCCGGTTACCCTGATCCACTTTTGGGTTCTATTCTATGTGAACTGGGCTACTCCATGGTCAACGTGACCCAAAGGCCCTGTGACCCGAAGGCCTTTGTTGACCCGAAGGCCTTGGAGACCCGTTGGCCCAAACCGATGGCCCGAAGGCCCAAATCGGGTGAATAGTTCAGGCTGCTACAGTACCGAACAGTAACTGCTATAGTGACTGCAATATTACTACTACAGTACCCGAAAATTCGCCTCCACCCAGTTTTGAACTCGGGTCTCTTGGATGCCATGAAGGATCCCTTAAGAGAGTGTATGTTGCAATTTCCTAGTCTTCTATGCTAGATCCAAGACTCCTTGTGAAAGGCATTTAGATAAGAGACATTCTATGAGGCTAGTGTGTCTATATTTAATGTATATACATTATCATTTCTAAAAGCAATAAATACTAAGTAATTATTGGAATAAAAAACATGGAATGAATAATTTTTGAATTTCACATTAAATCCATCATCACAAAATTGATATATTTTGAGAATTTTATTCTTTAATCCATCAACATATAGTACTTTATAAATTGAAATAGAGTTAGGTTTACCAATCTGGCCAAGGCCGATGATTTTTACACTACCATTGTCACCAAATGTGACATGTCCTCCATAAATCCTGATAATACTTTTAATGATTTAATAATCCCCTTACATATGTCTTGAAAAACCACTATCTAAGTACCACATCTTTTTACAGGAGCTCTATAGGCAGTTTACATACAAAACAGTTCATCTAAGAAATGACTTTGGTACCCATATACTTCTGGGTCCACATACATTTGTGATATAAGCATTAGGAACTCATAATTGTCTTATGGGATTATTGTATTCAGAATATAGAGTGTTTGAAAAATAAACTCTATTTCATCTTCAAGAATTAGATGTAGTAAAACAATTATTTGAACTGGAACCAGCTGTAAAATTATGTTTTTTGAAAGAGGTAGCATATTTTCTAGATTTTGTTACAAAAAGTGGTTTAGATAAATTCTGTTGACCATGTTGATATCCTATCCCAGAAGTATACTTAAGAGTTATTTTTTTACCAAGAATTTTATTATGAGTATTTTTTCATTGGTAAACTTTTCTAAGTCTTTCTTCAATTTCTCATTAGACATTTTTAACTCATTTTTCTCCTTGAGCAGTTGAGAATTTTTCTCTTTTTCTGTTGTAAGTTCCAATTTAATAGTCATAGTAAGCGCATGTTGTTTCTTCAATTATTTAAAATTATCATTCAAATCATTTCATGTTTCTTCTAGCATGTTACAATATTCTAATAATTCATCATTTTTCATATTCTCAGACTCACTATCAAAATAATAAGAATTATGTACAGGAGAGTCTAAGGTTACCTAAGTTGTGTTTTTCATGAAACACATATTATCCATATAATCTTTCTCATTTTTAGAAGAAGTAGATTCACTAGAGATGTCCTCCAAGGCACTGCAGGTGACCTTATGTAACACCCTAGGTAAATAAAGAATATGACATTTTCATATTTATCCATATTTGTGAATAAAACATTAATATGACTTTAAAGGGGACGCTATGCTCGATGGCATACCCAACACGCAACAACGAGTTTCTTGGGAATCTTACGTTGCACTCTAATAATAAATTAATATTATGTAGTCGTTGTATTGGTGGGAATGGATAGAAATAACTAAAATATTATTATATATGTTTTTAAATTTTTTTACATTTATCCAATAAAAGATAAAGGCATAAAATACGGAAATAATTCAATTTTAGGCGTATATGCCCTAGTTTTCACTAAAGGTTCACTTATCGCCTTTTGATGGAGAACCATCATTAAATATATTTTTTTTCACTCTTATACATCCTTTTGGACCATATAAAACTCTTTTTAAGAATTGGGACATCAAAATTTACTTTGTGTAAATTTTTGGTATCTTTCTGATAAAGTTCATTTTTTAATGAATAGTGTAAAATGTTGTATTTTAATTCAAAACCTCTTTTTAATCTAATTTATTTATATGATTAGATTATCTTTTGAATTGGTTTTAAAGTGAAATTAGAATATATTTTTACCATTAAATCCAATATTGGTCATTGGAATTAATTTCACTTTGAAATCAGACTTAAACTAGTGTCAATCTTTTGATACTTATTGTTTCATAAAAACACGCTATTTGCTCTGACAGTGGGAATTAATTATTAAATTAATTAATGTGACTTATATGTTTTGAATTTTTTTAAAATAGACTTCATTTTTTAATTCGGAATATCAAATATAGCTTAGGGTGAATTTTTGGGATTTTTCTGAAAAACTTCAATTTTTGATGTATAGTGAAACCACTAAGTGGTACTTATAAAAACTGATTTTTTCCGTTTAAATGAAATTTTGCCATCTTTTTGTTTTGAATTATAAAAATCTGGCAAACATGGTTGTCATTAATAAGTAAAATGTGGTTCAATGGGATAAAAATAATTTTTTGGTGAATAATAACTTATTAAGTTTTTAATCGTGATTAGAGGTAATTAGTGTAGTTTAAGGTAAAAATAATGTTTTAATAATATGAAATGAACTTGAAACATGTCCTAACCTCATTGGTTGTGTCATGACCGACCAATAAAACCCATGGGTCAACTTGGGGACCCCATGAAGCCACTTTGGTTGGAAAATGACATTAATATATTTTTATTTAAAGTTAAAGTAAAAATGAGACAAACATGAAATGTTTTACTAAAACAATTTTTACATGGGGTTATAAAAATAATATTTTTGAGTATAAATATTCATTGTAACTATAAAAATATTTCCTACATCATAGTATTTTTTTTCTATAATTTTTATACATTAAATAAATTAAATTATTTATGACATCATGATGATGCATCGATGACCTCATTATTTAACGATTTAAATAAAATGGAAAGATAATGTAATATCTAAGACCTACACATGGCCAAAACCTATTGGATGAGTGGATTTCGAACCCTTATCACCTTATCCTCGAAACACATCAATGTGGGACCTCTTAAATCCGAATACCATTTTAAAATAAAGTGACTTTTCTTTACCTTCCAAGAGTGCCCCTCCTCTCCTCTTATAAAAGGCCCCCACCTCTACCTCCTTACCCACACTCACAAAGCCTTTGGATTGGAAAAACTCTGCCCATTTTGTCTCTACACTTCCCTATCTTACTCCTTGAATCCTCACTTTGGGCAGAAGTCTTCCCAAGGAAGCCTTTGAGCCCAAACCAAAGAGAGTTACCCGATTTTAAGGTAATGTCTTCACTTGAGTCCTTTTGTTTTATTTTTCTTCTCCAACCCCCTAAACTCTTTTTATTAATTTCTTTTGTAACAACTCCAGTATCATAAATATACTAGGATGTTTTTATAATAAGTATTCGAGCTACACTTTCACACACCTACATCTAATGGTTAAAGAACATACTGTTTCCGTGGATGGCGAATTTCGGCCTCCCGAAACGATGATTGTTCAACATTCTTTTAACACCTTCAAAGGTGGCCATTAGGATGACACTATATTTATATATGATATATAATATTATTATGTTTTCTTTAAGCTTCTGTATTTTTCATTTTGGGCATACCTTTATGGTTTCCATTATGGGTAAACACGATATCTTCATTTAAGGAAGTGCGGACTAGCGCCCCCTCAAAGTGATTTGATTCGTTAATACCATATGTGGTACGTATAAAGGATATATTTAATGATATTATATATGATACCATACTGGAATTAAAATACTATTATGTATCATTATGTTTTAATTCCATTAAATATGAAATAGAAATGGAAGTAGCGTTCATGCGTACGTACGACTTACCGTCTCCATGAACGGTACATTTCATTTCTTATCTCAAAATGTTATGTAATATTATAAGTACATATATATAATGTATATATATGTAATATATTACATAAAAATTATGGATATCATTCTGGAATTATAACATATATATATCTCTCTCATTTTGTTTTAATTCCATTAATATGACAAAAAATGAAAGTAGCGTCCATGCGTACGTACGGCCTACCGTCTCCATGAACGGTGCTTTTCATTTTTTATCTCCAAATGATATGGAATAGTATGAAATGAATATTTACTGGATATATATTATATTTTAATCATTAATACTATTCTGGAAATTATTTACTTATAACTACATGGGCAATCTTTTTTCAAACAAGTTCATTTTTGACTCATGTACCAAACATCGGCAAAAACGTCTGATATGAACTAACATTATTAAAAAATTATTATAACATTATAATATGTGATATTAACTGAATAATAATCTCTAAAGGAGGTACTTAGGAAATTATTAATTGTCCAAAGTTTATTATTCAGGAATATAAAGAAACGAACATGACAAGTTGGACTTGAGGTAAGGGATCCTACTCCTCTCTTTCTTTTTAAGTACACTCTTTTATGTCATTCCTTCTAAGCTCATATTTCTTGTTATTGGGATGTTCTTTTATATTACTCTTAATTTAATTTTTATGTTCATATGATGAGAGACCCTATTCTATCTCATCAATCCATTTTGTAAGTTTTGAGTGGCGCCGTTAGGCTGCCGAATTTTCCTAAGAGATCTAACCTCTCTCTTTTTCTTTAAGTACTCCCCTTTATGTCACTTCTTTTAAGCTCCTCTTTGTTATGATGGGGGATTTTATTTTATATTCCTCTTTCTGTACGTTTTATTTTAATGTGATGAGATACCCTATTTGATCTCATCAATCCATTTTTGGAAGTTTTAAGTGGCGCCGTTAGGCTGCCGAGTTTTCGTAAGGGATTTTTCATCTCTCTTTTATTCCCATGAGATTTATGCTACATTTTACACAATTTACTTTGAGTGGTGTATGTACTGACCATTATTTTACTATTTGTATAATATTGTTTCATTTATGAGTATTTACATCAATGATGTATTGTCCTTCTTTCACGGGGCGTATGTTTCGAAAGATACCCATGTCGGTAAGGGAACCTTTCACCCTTCTCTTTTTAAAAGACTTATTTTGTTATGTCTTTTAATTCACATAATATTATTTTGGGATATTTTCTTCTATATCCTTATTGATGTAAATTTTATGTCCAAGTGATGAGATACCCTTTTTATCTCTCATCAACTCTTTTTCTGAATTTTGAAGTGATGCTGTTAGGCTGTGTAATTATTGCAAGAGAACTTCTTAACCCAATTTCGATTCTTTGGGATAAGCTTTTACTCCTTGAATATGTCGTTCTATGAATATGTGTGAATAACCTCTGATTGTTTTACACGTAATATCCACTTATATTTGGTGTATTAGTTTTTCACACATAATTATGTAATTGATTTATCCTTAATCCAAGGATACCATCTTTGTATGGGACTTCATCTCAATCTCCTTTCATTGAGGCATATTTTGTTTTATACACAACCTTCTTTTATACGGTGTATAAACTCCTTTGACTTTTACATTTATTCGAAAGGAATATTTTTTTATACAAATCATTTTACTAAACGAAAAAAGGGAATGTTTTTGTCGTACATATGCGGTGACAACGACTTCTCCGCCGCCGTGACCATTATTTGAGTTTCGGATTCTTCTACAAGCCATACCTTTTTTTTAAAAGAAAAATAAATACCGTGTTTTACTTTTCTTTTATTTTGGTATTGAGAATGGTTTTCATAATTTTTTTATATCAATGTGTTGTATTGATATCTTGTGATTGAAAAGTGGAAATGTTATATTTACTTTATGCATGTTTTATGTGATACGATTATGTTGTGGTTCTTGGGAATTATTATGAAGATGGGTGGTTCCGTGATAAAATAAGGGCGGGTGAGCCCGATATATCTCTCCAATGCATTGGGTAATGCAAAGGAGTGAAACGTTAAGGTTTCTCCGAAGAGATTTAGGTAATATACTGTGATGGGTATTCCAAACGTAACCAAGAGGGTTACTCCCTATGTAAGAATGTTATGAATGCCTCAAGTTACCTTTATGTCTTATGATTTCTATGATTTATTCATGGTTTGATGAGTTATGTTAAAGTGCCTATATTTTATGGGTAAAGTATGATTTCATTGTTATGTATATATGAACACATGTTTCCTTTACATATTTTTATAACCCTTACTGAGCTTTTTATGCTCATCCAAAGTTTTTGAAATGTTTTTCACAGGTCAATGGAAAGGTACATGATGTGATGATAGTGTCAAGGATGTGTCAAGAAAGAATCCATGTTTTATTTTCAATATGTTTCCATTGATGGGAAGAATGAATACTGTCTTTTATGTAACCACTTTTTTTAAATGTGGAATGTAATGCAAGTTTCATGATCTAATTCTCTAAAACTCTAAACCCAAAAAGATCCTCAATGTGTAATATTGTAATAACTCAAGATTAAGTAAGGTTTAAGGCTGGGGCCTTATAGTTATTATCAAAGGTCGGTTTAGATAACTTTAGAGGTTAGGGTATTCTTTAAGCCTACGTGGCATTACCATAATGGTTAGAATTTCAGAAAGAGTCATAGTTTTAGATAAAGTGAATGAGTAAGTATATCTTAGTGTTTATCTTCCTCATTAGTACATGATGTTTTTTTTGATATACTCACACTGACCTTTTTGGTTTTATTAAATGGCTGGATCTAGCAGGCACCAAAGTAACAGTGGATGTGAAGGAAACTATGACAGTTTTTTGAGCAAGCAACTGAATGATATGGGAGCTACAATGAGAACTCTTGTGATTATCCTCAACTAACTATCTGGAGTCATGATTGACCACCTAAACCTTGGTGATTTCTCTAAGGCATCATATATGCGAGAAAAAAATCCCTATAGAAGTACAGGTAATAATCATAAAGGTAAGTGTGTTCAAAAACCTATGTGTCAAAGATGTGGAAAGAAACACCTAGGAAAATGTTTCAAAGGGACAGAAATATGCTATAGATGTGGAAATTAAGGTCATAAAGCAAGAACCTTCCATGGAAAAAGGAAGCATCCAGTTGACTCGAGGAAAGGGAAAGAAGCTCTTTCTGAGGGATCAATTGAATGTTTTAAATGTGGTGTACATGGTCATTATGCAAACACATGTCCTATGAAGAAGTTTTGTGAATGGGATCACCAAGAGAATACAAATGTTCTTTTACCAATACCTAATTCCATTCCGATTGAGGATGAATAAACTGACAATGACCAATCAAAGGTATGTATTATTTCATGACTATTGTTTTCCTATTTTGGAATCTTAGGATATGATTAATGATTTTGTTTGTAGGAAAGAGGTATTTAGGAATAAGTTGGAAAGGAATGGTTAATGGATCAGGAAGAATGTTGAATGAGTAAGATGTCAACATATAAGGGCTTCAAGAGTTATGGTGAAATTCTTAAGAGTATTAAGTCTCTTTTGATGATGGGGTTACATTAGAAGACTTTTTATATTATGTGTAACCCTGATGTTTAATATAGGAAAATTTTATTCAAGGAATATTTATCTTTTCTTTTGTGGACATAGTTATAAAGAACCATTTGGGTTTATATGATCCTTACTTTTGAGGTAATTATGGGTTACTATATGTTATGATTGAAGTGAAAGGCATGAGATAAAATTGAGGTTAAATTATGTTATGATTATTTTTGATGATTTTATCCCTTTTTGGGGAATGATTTGAGAATTATATAGTTTTGGAAAAAGGAAAACACGCAGACTGTGTGACTACCCGTCACGTCGGACAAAGCTGCGGGAATCGAACCCACAACCAAAGTGTGACTGGTATTTATCGCCTACCACTGGACTACGTGAAGTCCCTGGTTAGTTTGACTGATTATTTTTAGTTATATGATTTTATGAATTAAGAGTAAGTTGATTTTGGGTTATTTATGAAAATTATTAACCTATCATGGAGGATATGTGATTAGGTTAATTACTTTTCAATAAGAGACTTTAGGAGCAACTGATGTTGTTTGGAGATAAATGTTATAATTTAACTTGGAAGACTATGTGACTAAATCCTTCAAATATTTGGGTTTCAATCTTATATTGGTTTACTTTGAATAATTTTATGGAAAAATTGTTTATCGGATGGTCCTCGTTGAACTTTGGGCTTTGTTGGACAAATTTTGGAGATTAAGCATAGATTTTGTTTTTAAAGGGTTATCCTTTTCTGGATTATCTGACCTTGTACTAACCTTTTGGTTTTGGTTTTGGTTAAATCCTAAAGAAATGGAAAGTATATAGTTCTCTTTGGTGGATTAGGTGATTCTCTAGAAGTTGATTATACTACTCTTAATGCGAACAAGTCTCCCTAAATACTCGTCTTTTGGAAAAAAATATAAGTTTGATTAAGGAATCTAGTAAAAGTTGATAGTCAACATGATAAGTGATTACGTTTCCTTATGAATAAATTCCTCAATAAAAAGTAACTTAAAACAAAAATGTTGTCTATTAACTTTTCCTACCGGGGAATCGAATACCGTTTAACCCATCACAAGTTTGTGTTTTTCTTATGGTTAACTTTCTCCTAGACATGTTTACTATCACTCTCCCTCAAGAACATGACCCTTTTCTTTTTCTTCCATGTCCATGTTTTTCTACATATGGGTTAACTCGGGTGACCTCTGTACTTATCTTCTTTTATTTTAAAGTGATTGTTTTACCGACTCTTGTTCCGATGTGGGACTTTCAAGGATATTTCCAAGCTCAATTTTAAAAATTGCGAGGACGCAATTCCCAAAAAAGGGGGAAGGATGTAAAACCCCAGGTAAATAAAGAATATGAAATTTTCATATTTATCCATATTTTTGAATAAAATATTAATATGACTTTAAAGGGGACGCTATGCTCGATGGCGTACCCAACACGCAACAACGAGTTTCTTGGGAATCTTACGTTGCACTCTAATAATAAAATAATATTATGTAGCCATTTTATTGGCGGGAATGGATAGAAATAAATAAAATATGATTATATATGTTTTTAAATGTTTTTACATTTATCCAATAAAATATAAAGGCATAAAATACGGAAATAATTCAATTTTAGGCGTATATGCCCTAGTTTTCACTAAAGGTTCACTTATCACCTTTTGATGGAGAACCGTCATTAAATATAGTTGTTTTCACTCTTATACATCCTTTTGGACCAAATAAAACTCTTCTTATGAATTGGGACATCAAAATTTACTTTGTGTAAATTTTTGGTATCTTTCTGATAAAGTTCATTTTTAATGAATAGTGTAAAATGTTGTATTTTAATTCAAAACCTCTTTTTAATCTAATTTATTTATATGATTAGATTATCTTTTGAATTGGTTTTAAAGTGAAATTAGAATATTTTTTTACCATTAATTCCAATAGTGGTTGTTGGAATTAATTTCACTTTGAAATCAGACTTAAACTAGTGTCAATCTTTTGATACTTATTGTTTCATAAAAACACGCTATTTGCTCTGACAGTGGGAATTAATTATTAAATTAATTAATGTGACTTATATTTTTTTAATTTTTGTAAAATAGACTTCATTTTTTAATTTGGAATATCAAATATAGCTTAGGGTGAATTTTTGGGATTTTTCTGAAAAACTTCAATTTTTGATGAATAGTTAAACCACTAAGTGGTACTTATAAAAACTGATTTTTTCCGTTTAAATGAAATTTTTCCATCTTTGTGTTTTGAATTTCAAAAATCCGACATACATGGTTGTCATTAAGAAGTAAAATGTGGTTCAATGGGATAAAAATAATTTTTTTGTGAATAGTAACTTATTAAGTTTTTAATCGCGATTAGAGGTAATTAGTGCAGTTTAACGTAAAAATAAATTTTTAATAATATTAAATGAACTTGACACATGTCCTAACCTCATTGGATGTGTCATGGCCGACCAAGACAACACATGAGTCAACTTGGGGACCCCATGAAGCCACTTTTCTTGGAAAATGACATTAATATCTTTTTATTTAAAGTTAAAGTAAAAATGAGACAAACATGAAATGTTTTACTAAAACAATTTTTACATGGGGTTATAAAAATTGGATTTTTGACTATAAGTATTCATTGGAAAGATAAAAAGATTTCCTACATCAAAGTATTTTTGTTAATTTTTATACATTAAATAAATTAAATTATTTATGACATCATGATGATGCAGCGATGACCTCATTATTTAACGATTTAAATAAAATGGAAAGATAATGTAATATCTAAGACCTACACATGTCCAAAACCTATTGGATGAGTGGATTTAGAACCCTTATCACCTTATACTCAAAACACATTAATGTGGGACCTCTTAAATCCGAATACCATTTTAAAATAAAGTGACTTTTCTTTACCTTCCAAGAGTGCCCCTCCTCTCCTCTTATAAAAGGCCCCCACCTCTACCTCCTTACCCACACTCCCAAACCTTTGGATCAGCCAACCTCTGACCATTTTGTCTCCCCACTTACCTCTATTACTACTTGAAGCCTCACTTTGGGCAGAAGTCTTCCCAAGGAAGCCTTTGAACTCAAACCAAAGGGAGTTACCTGATTTTAAGGTAATGTCTTCACTTGAGTCCTTTTGTTTTATTTTGCTTGTCCAACCCCCTAAAATCTTTTTATTCATTTCTTTTGTAACAACTCCAGTATCATAAATATACTAGTATGTTTTTATAAGAAGGATTCGAGCTACACTTTCACACACCTACATCTAATGGTTAAATAACATACTGTTTCCGTGGATGGCAAATTTCGGCCTCTCGAAACGATGATTGTTCAACATTCTTTTAACACCTTCAAAGGTGGCCATTAAGATGGAAATATATTTATATATGATATATAATATGCTTATGTTTTCCTTAAGCTTATGTATTTTTCATTTTGGGCATACCTTTATGGTTTCCATTATGGGTAAACGCGATATCCTCATTTAAGGAAGTGCGGACTACCGCCCCCTCAAAGTGATTTGATTCGTTAATACCATATGTGGTATGTATAAAGGATATATTTAATGATATTATATATGATACCATACTGGAATTAAAATACTATTATGTATAATTATGTTTTAATTCCATTAAATATGAAATAGAAATGGAAGTAGCGTTCATGCGTACGTACGACTTACCGTCTCCATGAATGGTACATTTCATTTCTTATCTCAAAATGTTATGTAATATTATAAGTACATATATATAATGGATATATATGTAATATATTACATCAAAATTATGGATATCATTCTGGAATTATAACATATATACATCTCTCTCATTTTGTTTTAATTCCATTAATATGACAAAAAATGAAAGTAGCGTTCATGCGTACATACGACCTACCGTCTCCATTAACGATGATTTTCGTTTTTTATCTCCAAATGATATGGAATAGTATGAAATGAATATTTACTGGATATATATGATATTTTAATTATTAATACTATTCTGGAAATTATTTACTTATAACTACATGGGCAATCTTTTTTCAAACAAGTTCATTTTTGACTCATGTTCCAAACATCGGCAAAAACGTCTGATATGAACTAACATTATTAAACAATTATTATAACATTATAATATGTGATATGAACTGAATAATAATCTCTAAAGGAGGTAATTAGGCAATTATTAATTGACCAAAGTTTATTATTCAGGAATATAAAGAAACGAACAAGACAAGTTGGACTTGAGGTAAGGGATCCTACTCCACTCTTTCTTTTTAAGTACACTCTTTTATGTCATTCCTTCTAAGATCATATTTCTTGTTATTGGGATGTTATTTTATATTACTCTTACTGTAATTTTTATTTTCATATGATGAGATACTCTATTATCTCTCATCAATCCATTTTAGAAGTTTTGAGTGGCGCCGTTAGGCTGCCGAATTTTCGTAAGATATCTAACCTCTCTCTTTCTCTTTAAGTACTCCCCTTTATGTCACTTCTTTTAAGCTTCTCTTTGTTATGATGGGGGATGTTCTTTTATATTCCTCTTGCTGTACATTTTATTATAATGTAATGAGATACCCTATTTGATCTCATCAATCCATTTTTGGAAGTTTTAAGTGGCGCTGTTAGGCTGCCGAGTTTTCATAAGGGATTTTTCATCTCACTTTTATTACCGTGAGATTTATGCTACATTTGCCACAATTTCCTTTGAGTGGTGTATGTACTTACCATTATTTTACTCATTGTGTAATATTATTTCATTTATGAGTATTTACATCAATGATGTATTGTCCTTCTTTCATGGGGCGTATGTTTCGAAAGATACCCATGTCGGTAAGGGAACCTTTCACCCTCCTCTTTTTAAAAGACTTATATTGTTATGTCTTTTAATTCACATAATATTTTTTTGGGATATGTTCTTATATATACTTATTTATGTAAATTTTATTTCCAAGTGATGAGATACCCTTTTTATCTCTCATCAACTCTTTTTCTAAATTTTGAAGTGACGCCGTTAGGCTGTCTAATTATTGCAAGGGAACTTCTTAACCCAATTTCGATTCTTTGGGATAAGCTTGTACTAGTTGAATATGTCGTTCTATGAATATGTGTGAATAACATCTGATTGTTTTACACTTAATATCCACTTATATTTGGTGTATTATTTTTTCACACATAATTATGTAATTGATTTATCCTTAATCCAAGGATACCATATTTGTATGGGACTTCGTCTTAATCTCCTTTAATTGAGGCATATTTTGTTTTATACACAACCTTCTTTTATACGGTGTACAAACCCCTTTGAATTTTACTTTTATCCGAAAGGAATATTTTTTTTATACAAAGCGCTTTACTAAAAGACAAAAGGGAATGTTTTTGTCGTACATATGCGGCGACAACGACTTCTCCGCCGCCGTGACCATTATTTGAGTTTCGGCTTCATCTACAAGCCATACCTTTTTTAAAAGAAAAATAAATACCCTGTTTTACTTTTCTTTTATTTTGGTATTGAGAATGGTTTTCATAATGTTTTTATATCAATGTGTTGTATTGATATCGTGTGATTGAAAAGTGAAAATGTTATGTTTCCTTTATGCATGTTTTATGTGATACGATTATGTTATGGTTCTTGGGAATTATTATGAAGATGGGTGGTTCCGTGATAAACTAAGGGCGGGTGAGCCCGATATAGCTCTCCAATGCATTGGGTAACGCGAAGGAGTGAAACGTTAAGGTTTCTCCGAAGAGATTTAGGGAATATACTGTGATGGGTATTCCAAACGTAACCAAGAGGGTTACTACCTACGTAAGAATGCTATGAATGCCTCCGGTTACCTTTATGTCTTATGATTTCTATGATTTATTCATGGTTTGATGAGGTATGTTAAAGTGCCTATGTTTTATGGGTAAAGTATGATTTCATTCTTATATATATATGAACTCATGTTTCCTTTCCATATTTTTATAACCCTTACTGAGCTTTTTATGCTCATCCCAAGTTTTTGAAATGTTTTTCACAGGTCAAGGGAATGGTATATGATGTGATGATAGTGTCAAGGATGTGTCAAGAAAGAATCCATGTTTTATTTTCAATCTGTTTCCGTTGATGGGAAGAATGAATACTAGCTTTTATGTAACCACTTTGTTTAAATGTGGAATGTAATGCAAGTTTCATGATCTAATTCTCTAAAACTCTAAACCTGAAAAGATCCTCAATGTGTAATCTTGTAATAACTCAAGATTAAGTAAGGTTTAAGACTGGGGCCTTATACCTTAATTTATTTATTATTCTTTATATCCTTATTTTCTTACTTTTTCTTTTATTTTATCTTTGTACAGTCATCCTTAACATGTCCTTTACTTTTAAATTCATAGAAAATTATCTCTTCTCGTTTATCATTTCCCTTCCAATCCTTTTTTCAATTTCCCTTGTTATCATACATTCCTTTGTAATTGGGATTTTTGAAAAACATATTTTCCCTATAAAATTTCCTGAATATTCTATCCATTTGGGCCATTTCTTCATTTCTATCTGAGTCCAATTCTTCACTACTTGAGCTTTCAATAGTAGCTTGAGCTTTCTCCTTATCTTTACTTTTAGATGTAGTTGTATTGAAAGCTACAAACTTTTTTTTGAGTTCATCATCTTCTTGATTTACTTTTAATTCATATTTATACAAAATTAATTTTCCAATAAACACTTTCACTGGAATCTTATCTATGTCTGATGATTCCCTAATAGAAATAGATTTCCCATGCCATTTTTCTTGTAAGAATCACTGAATCCTCATAATCTGCTCTTTGGTTGTTACTTCTCTTCCTAAAGAAATAATGGTATTCCCAATTTCATTGAACCTGGGATACATATCAGATATAGAATCATCATGTTTCATTATGATGTTTTCATATTTAATATTATAAGTATTTAATCTCATTTATTTAACATTAGATGTTCCCTCATGATAAATAGACAGTGTTTCCCAAATCTCATGTGCAGTTTTACAAGCAGAGATATGGTTAAACTATTCATCTCTTAGTGCATAGTATAGAGCATTAATTTCATTACATTTATTGTTATAGGTAGTCTTGGTAGGTTTATCCCATGACTTTCTAGTGGTTTCAAGAATTTCATATTTACTTTCAATAGATGTCTAGATATCAAATCCCATGATTTCTAGATCTATTTTCATTTTAAGCTTCCACTGAGCATAGTTAGTTCCATTAAAGAAAGGTGGTATATTGGTATCTTCCCGATCTAATCTATTATACTTGATCTAGATTGTAAAATAATTTCAAAGAGATAAAAATTTAGAAATAAAAAAAATTTAGATCTTTGAAAAAAACAACTATAATCACAGTTGACAAGATTTGAAAACTGATAATAAATTTTATCCCTCTGATACCAAATTTTGGTCAGAGTATATGACTCAAGAGGGGGGTGAATTGAGTATCTATAAAAATTTATATCAAAATATGTTCAATAAAAGACTATCCCTCAATTAAAATATAATCAATGTCAGTTTGTAGTGAATTTATAAAAGTCATGAATGTTCAATTAATCTCCCAAAAGATTGATTAGCTCTCACGTTTACCAATATAAATATTTCTCAAAATTTTGAAACTAATTTACTATTAAAAAATAGATATAAACACTTTCTAAAATAACTATCAATGTTAAAATTATTCTTAATGTGAAATGAATTAAACACAGATCAGATTAAAATAAAAGACAAACTACATAGTGGATAAAAACAAGAGGTTCGGTCTCAAGCGGAGACTTAGTCCTGTCCACATGGTGATCAACTTCCACTAAGCAGTTTATATTAATAAAATTTTGATCCACACCCTAGATCAAGGTTCTCAATAGAACACAGGGCTGTCTAGGTCACACTTGACCTCTACCAGAGTTATTCTTGGGAAAACTAACAAACAAATCACATGAGATCCCTTCCACTGTTCTACGTGGGGTACAAGAGTAACAAGAGATTGATTTTGAGGATATTTTAGTATCCTCCAGTTATTCTTAGGAGACAATTTGTGTGACACAAAAGATGCAAACACTACTCAAAAAGTAAACACAAGATCAAAATAGTGTTATTGAAGAAGAATAGTGTTTAGAAATATCTGTGTGTTGAGCAGTAAAGCTCTGGTCTCAATGGATGTAGATAAAATGATTTTCGAGTCCTCTTCTGGAAGTTGGATTTGGAATAGAGTATCACAGTCTCTGTAATCTAGCTTCCAGGTGTGAAAACGTTCAGCTCTTTTATGTCTGGATGTTCAGCAAGATTCAGCAGTTTGTTGCTTGTAATATTAAACTTCTTTCATACTCAAGCTTTGAGTTCTTCTATTTACAATATATTTCACATTATCACAGTCTGCCTATCTTTTTCTTGTGGGTTCAGAGAGAGTATGTAATTTTGAGCTTGTAATCTTTTTATACTTCAAGTTATAGTAGGCATGACGATCTCCCCATGTGCATGTACCTTGTACTATCTACGGATAGTTCTACAAACAACATTAAATAATTTCAGAAACATTAATTTGTCTAAATATGTCCGTTAGAAATAATTTTGAAATAATAAATTTGAAATAGTTATATATGACTATTGGTGAGTCATAGGTATCAGTGAGTTATCTACATTGGTCTGTTATCATTGGTCTATCAGTATCGGTCTGTAAGTATCAGTCTAACAGCATCGGTCTGTCAGCATCAGTTTGTCCAACATCGGTGTTTCGAACATCGGTGTGTCGAACATCGTTATGTCAAACATCGATGTGTTGATGATCGGTGTTTTGAAGATATGTGTGTGTCAAAAATATGTGTGTCAAATATCGGTGTGTCTAGAATTAGTGTGTCAAAAATCATTGTGTTGAACATCGGTGTGTCGAACATCGGTGTGTCAAACATCGGTGTGTCGAACGAACTATCAGTGCCAGGGACTATGAGAACCTTATGAAGTGTCTGTATTACACATAACATTACTAGATTAAGGGAAATCCAATAATACATGTAAACATACAATTTTAAATATATTGAAGCATAAGAAAAATATTTTATTGACTTATTGAAATATATTGTACTATATGACATAATTGATTTACTTAGAGATATTATATGGCATGAAATAATAGAATTTGTAGAATGACATTATTTGTTATTATGAAAAAAATTATAGAATAGAGGGTCCAAAAATAATGTTACAAATTTCATTAATTATCCACTTGTGGTTCTCTTGGCATTTTATAGTAACTATAGTAACTATATAGTATGAAAATACAAGAAGACATGGCGTGAGTTAATGTTTTTTACTAAGGGTTGTGGCTAAAATATAAGGTTAATTTCGTGACCTAAACATGTCTAAAACCTATTGGTTGAGTGGTTTTAGACCCATAATTATCTTATCCTCGTAATATATCACTTTTTAAATTTTATAATTTGAAAAATAAACTTATAATAAAATAATATTTCAAGACTTTCCTAAAGTGCCCCTCCCCCCTCTTATAAAAGGCTACCACCTCTACCCACTTACTCACACCTCTAAATCCCCTTGGATCATCCAAATCCTGATCAAATAATCTCCCAAAATCCCCACCTTCCTCCTAGAATCCTTAACTTGGGTAGAAGTCAATTCAAGAAATCCTTTTGGGTCAAATCAAAAGGAGTTACCTATTTTAGAGGTAGCATCTTCTCTAAAGTTCCTTTCCCTCATTTTACTTATTCACTTCATATGATCTTTTTATTATATGATTACATAAAAAAATATTATCTAAAATCTAATAGTATTTTTAAATGATATGTATTATAACTTCACTTACACACACCTTCATCTAATGGATACGAACATAGTGTTTCTATGTACGGTGAAATACTGCCTCACGAAACAATGATTGTACAATTTTATCCTACCACCTATAATGGCATCCATTATGATTAAACTATATTTATATATGATATAGATTATATTTATTTGGTATCTATGTTTCTATAATATTTTTTACATCATACCTTTATGCTTTCCATAATGTGTAAATATGATAATTTCATTTTAACAATTGTGGACTACCGCCCCATTAAAGCGATATAACTCATTCATTCCATGCATGGAACGTATAAAATATAGATTCAATGAAATTATGTAACATATATAACATAGCTATTATACTATAATTATAATATACCCATGTTCCATTTATTTTTCATTCCTTTAATGTGACAACAAAATGAAAGTAGCGCTCATTTGTTTGTACTGCTTACCATCTCCATGAATGGTGCATTTCATTTCTTATCATTAAATTTTATAGACTTTTCTAAATACTAATATAATTTCTATTTAAATCATGAATAATATTCTATAGATGATGTAATTTTGACTACATGGACAATTTATATAAAAAAAAGTTCATTTTTGACTCAAGTACTGAACATCAGGAAAACGTCTGATATGAACTCAAATAAATAACTAATTTCCATAAAATGTTAATAAGTGATATAAAATGAATAATAAAAATTAACAGGGTTATAAATAATGTATAAATTAAACTATGTTTATTGTTTAGTAAATTAAATAATGAACGAGACAAGTCAGGATTAAGGTAATGGACTTCATCCCAATCTCCTTTCATTGAGGAATATTTTGATTTATATACAAACTTTTTTTATACAGTGTAAAATCAACCACTTTGAATTTTAATTTCATTCCAAAAAAAATTCAAAATGAATAATCTTTTTATGAAGCATTTTACTAAATGACAAATGGAATGTTTCTTTTTTAAGGTGTGCAATGAAAGCGACCTTTCCATCGCTGTGATAATTATTTGTTATCTGGCTTCCTCTACAAGCTGTAATGTTTTAAAAAGAAAATTAATTACCATATTAATTTTCAGGTATTTTGGTACTGATAATGGTTTTGATAATGGATTGATTATATCAATATCTTGAAATTATGTCTTATGATTACAACGTGGAAATGTTTTTTTCTTTATGGTTGTACATGTGTTATGATTATGTTATGGTTCTTGGGAATTTATTAAGTATATAGGTGGTTCCATGATAAACTGAGGTTGGGTGAGCCCGTGATATATCTCCAAGGCATTGGGTAATGAGACAGAGCTAAACGTTACGTTTTCTCTTAAAAGATTTAGGGAATGTACTATGATGGGTATTCCAAACATAACCATAAAGGTTACTCCCTATGTAGCTGTGAAAGCTAAAACGTAAGTATGTTATGGATGCCACAAGTTAGCATCATTGTTTATGATTTCTATAATTTATTCATAAATATTATTATTTCATAAGGTATCTTAAAGAGATTATGTTTTTTGAGTGAAAAGTATGATTTTATTTATTTGTATGTATTCATGGACTAATTATTTATTTCTTTTTTTATCCATTCCTAATTTTTTTATGCTCATCCCATGTTTTTGAAATATTTTTCAAAAGGAATAAAGATGGGTAAGAGAAAGGAATAATTCAAGAATATTTTTATCAATAAAATAAATCGTGTTATATTCAAGGAGTTTTATTTTGTGAAAAAAAAATTGATAGTGACTATAAGAATATAATTTGTAAATTTTGAGTTGTTATATAATAGTTATGGACTAATTATATAAAAATATAAACCTAAAAAGATCCTCAATATGAATTTCTTGACTTATCTCAAGATTGTGTAACATTTATGGTTGGGGCCTTATAGTTCTAACCATTTCCCAAACCAAAGGTTTGGTGATGATGATCAACATCAGCAACCTATTAAGACAAGTGAAAAGGAGAAATCTCATGCAATTGATATATCTAATGAGGCGTGCAAAAACAATGTCATGAAAGGTATACCTACCATCCACTCTATAAATAAAAATGTCATATTTTCTTCTAGATCTACCCACTCTTTCATTTATAAAGAATTTTCTACGGTTGTTGTGATTTTTCCAAAACAATTAGAGGTGGAACTAGCAGGGAAAATCCATAATAGTATGATGGTTGCATCTTATGTCGATGATATTCCTGTTGTTTAGGATTTTTCAAATGTCTTTCTGTAAGAGTTTCCTAGTCTTCCACCAAAAAGTGAAGTTGAGTTCTTGATATAAATTATACCTGGTTCCCCACCAATTTCAAATACTCTTTATAGAATGGACCTGCTTGAGTTACCAGAATTAAAGAAGAAACTCCAAGAAAACCTTTATAAGGGATTCATTTAGTTGATCATGTCACCTTGGGGTGCATCAATTTTTTTTTTGGAAAATAAATATGGATCAATATGACTCTAAATTTATTATCAAGAGTTGAACAAGATCAAAATCAATAATAAGTATCCTCTACCCCATATTGATGACTTTTTTGATCAATCGCACGGAGATCAGTACTATTCCAAGATTTACCTTCATTATGGATATCATAAATTTAGGTTAAAGAAGGTGTATATACCCAAGATGACATTTTGTAAAAGGTATGGTCACAATGAGTGCATAGTGATGCCTTTTGGTCTTACTAATTCCCCAATTATCTTTATGGATTTAATGAATAGAGTCTTTAGAGATTACCTTGACTATTTTTTGGTAGTCTTTATAGATGATATTCTTATCTATTAAAAGTGAAAAGAGGATCATGAAGATCACATAATAATTGTACTGAATATCGTAAGTAAGGAGAAGTTATATGAAAAATTTATAAATTGTGAGTTTTGGATGAAGAAGTCTTAATTTTTTCATCACATAATCTCCCTAGAAGGTATAGTAGTAGATCCTTCAAATATGGTGGCTATTGAATGATAGACTAGACAAACCATGGGGACCAAGATTTGTAGATTTCTTGGTTTAGATAGATATTATCGACTATTTGTGGAGAAATTCTCACGATTATCTAATCCTCTGACCATGTTAACTTAGAAAGGTGCCAAGTTCCTTTGTATAGATGAATGTGAGGAAAATTTCAAGGAACTGAAGAGAAGGTTGGTTAGTGCACCTATTTTTACACTAACCTGTAGTAGAGAAGGGTTTATAATCTATATTCATGTATCCAAGAAGGGATTGGGATGTGTTCTTTTGAAAAATAACTTGGTTATAACATATTCCTCACAACAGTTGAAGATTCATGAGAAACATTACCCAAATCATGATTTGGAGTTAGCATAGGTAATGTTTGAATTAAATATACGGAGGCATTATCTTTATAGTGAAAAGTGGGGAATATATTCTAATCATAAGAGTATAAAATATATATTCACATAAAAGTAGTTTAACATGAACCACAAAATATGGTTAGAGTTGATAAAGGATTATTATTTCTCAATACATTACCACCATGGGAATGAGAACAAGGTGGATGATGCTTTGAGTTGAAAATTTCATGCTAGATTATCTATGGTGAGGATAAAAAAATACCCAATATTTATAGATTTACACAGGATAGACCTAGAAATCCTAAAGGAAGTGTGAAAATTTTATATTTCTCAAATGAATGTTCATACCTCTATCCAAGTGAAGATTAAGGAGGTGGAGAAGGAAGTTTAAGAGATGTAAAAGAAGGTTAGAAATTTTCATAAGTTTAACCCTAATCAGGATGAAAAGATAATGTTCAGAAACCGTGTATGTGTTTCTTCCATGCCAGATTCAATGAAACAACTATTAGAGGAATATCAGAGTTTTTCATTCTCTGTTCATCCTTAAAGTATGAAGATGTATATGGACCTGAAAGAATAATTCTATTGGGATGTAATGAAGAGATATATCATAGGGTTTGTATCTCGGTTTTTGGTATTCCATTAAGTTAAGGTTGAAATATAGAATTATAAAGGGATGTTTCATCCATTACCCATAGTAGAATGCAAATGAGAGAACATCACTATGGATTTTGTCATTGGACTACCCAAAACCAATAAAGGGATTAATCTTATATGGGTGGTAGTTTATCACCTTACTAAGTCAGTACACTTAATTAATATCATAAAATATTTCTATCTTGATTAGATTTCCATAATATACATTAAAAAAGTGGTAAGGTTTCATGGAGTTCATATTCCATTATATAAGATAGGGATCTGAGGTTTACCACATAGTTCTGGATAAGACTTCAGAAAGATCTTGATATAGAAGTGAGTATCAGCACTACTTATCATCCTTAGATAGATGGTCTGTCTGAATGAATAATTAAAACCATAGAAGATGTGTTGAGATCTTATTATATGGATTTAAATGGTGGTTGGGATCAACACCTTCCTCTAGTTGATTTTACTTATAATAATAGATTTCACTCAAGCATTTATATGGAACCGTATGAATCCCTCTATGGGAAGAAATGTAGAGATCCAACATGTTGGGTTGAGGTTATAGAAAGGAAGCTATTGAGATATGAGATCACTAAAGAAATGGTAGATAAGGTTATAACCATTTAACAATATATTAGGGAAGCTAAAAGTTGGAATGAAAGTTATGATGATAACCTTCGACATGATCTATAGTTTTAATAAGTGAAAAATTGTTTCTATGAATCTCAACCTGGAATAAAGTTATTATATTCACGAATAAAGGGAAACTAATCCCTATGTATATCAGACCCTTTGAAATTATTGATCATATCGGGATGGTAGCCTATCTATTATAACTTCATCCAGATCTCTCTCATGTTCATGATGTGTTCCATGTGTCTCTCATGTGTAAGTATATACCCAACTCTTCACATGTACGGAACTCAGAGGTTATACTGATAGAGCATGATCTTTCCTACGAGGAACATCTTGTTGAAATTATGGACAAATTAGAGAAAGTTCAACAAAGAAAACCCACTCGTTTGTTCAATGTTTTGTGAAGAAATCACCATTTAGAGAAATCTACATGGTAACTTTAGGATATGATGAATCAAAATTATCCTCCCATGTTTTTACCCAAGTGAGAAATTTCATGGTCGAAATTTATTTTAAGGCGGGTAAAATGTAACACCCTGAGTTTTTTATGGACATGTTTATTTCAAATAAACTAAAAATTTTCATTTATATCATGAAATGAACTAATTAAATGACTCCTTTCACATGAAATAATGATGTGGAATATGTTAACAAAACACTAACTTGGTTTATGTTACACGCAACACCGACTTGGTGTACGATACACGCAACACTGAGTTTCTACAAAACATCTCATTTTTTTGTTTTAATTATTCAAAATAAGATAATTATAACCTAGAAGTTAAATAGGGTAATATTAATAGTAATAAATAATTTTAAAATATTTTTTATAATTTTCCTATATAAATAAAACAAATTGATAATAAAAGATGTGATTTTTGGTAAAGTCATCCTATGTTTAAAAATACCATTTTTTCAAATAAACTGATTTTAATATCCTTCTAATAAAATTAATTTTACATACATTTTGAAACTGAATTTTATAAAATAAAATTCAATTTTTAATTCATAATTTCAAAATTTTCCATGGGATATTTTTTGATATTTTTCTAAGAAACCTCGTTTTTTTTATGAATAATAAAAAATACTTCTTTTTTGTTTAAAAACGTCATTTTTTATAACTAATTATTAATCATAAATGATATTATAAATTATTTTTAAGGTAAAATTAGATAAATATTACATCTAATTATAAAATTATGTTCATTATAATTAATTTCACTTTGAATCTGAATATAAAATCTTAACAAACATTTGAACTTTTTCATACTTTAAAACTCCGTTATTTCATCTCGTCTGCGAGATTAGTACTAATCTTAATTTTTCTACTTCTATGATTTGAATTTTAAAAATCCAACATAAAAATTTTATTCAGTCTAATATTTATATATTATTAATACCATGTTAATATTTGACCAAAAATATTAGTAAAAGTGATTAAAATTAATAACAATAGTTAAAGACAAATTAAACTTAATTAGTGACTAAACCTTAAATTTATGAGTCCAAATGACCTATAAAATTTTCCAAAACCAACTGGATGTCAAGTTTTCGTCCATAAAACTTCCATTATTTATTTTGGTTGGTTTGGTATGACTTTTTTTTGGTAATTACATGTACACACCTAACTTGTTTCTAGAAATTCCAAATGAGTCCTTTTCATTCCCATTAAAGCCCACCACCTATAACCATTCCTCACACCTCTAAAAACTTATAAGTTCATCAAATATATTCCCAATTAACCTATAAAAAATCCTCTATTTTCCCTTGAAGCCTCCTTTTGGGCAGAAATCTTCTTAGGGAATCCTTTTGGCATAAACCGAAAGGAGTTTTCCGATTTTGAGGTAACGTCTTCTCTGAAGCTTCTTCAATTTATTTCGGTTCTCCACACCAAACACTATCTTTATTAAATTTTTGTGAAAAATAAATATTATCCACCATATACTAGTTGTTATCAAAATTTTCTGACCTATACTTACACACACATCCATCTAATGTATGTTGAACACACTGTTTCTGTGTACGGTGAACTACTACCTCACGAAATGATGATTGTTCATTTATCCTTTACAACAAATCGGGGTAAAAATTATAATGAACCCTATGTTTATATATGTAATATATTATATTTAATATTAATTTAATCTTATTTATTCCTTTTTCAACACACATCTCATTACATTCTATTTGGTGTTAATACGATAATCTCGTTTGAGGAAGTGTGGACTACCGCCCCCACAAAGCGATTTGATTCATTCACACACCACATGAAATGTATTAAGGATGATTTTAATGAACATTTATGTTATATATAATATATTAAAGCTATTGGAATAATGATATATATATATATATACATACTTATATATATAAATATTTAATTTTAATACTTACTTTCAATACGACAATAAAAATAGAAACAACGTTCATGAGTACGTACGGATTACCGTATCCATTAACGGTGTATTCCATTTCATTATTCTATATGATATAAATTATTATAATATAAATATCCTAGATATAAATGATATTTATATAATGTTATAAATTATTTAATCATAATATAAGTATAAGGATCAATGATATAACAAATTAAGACACATGTGAAGAACTAAGAGAATATTACCCGAATTAAAGCCTTAACATATGATCATTAACAAGAGGATAATATAAATTCATAATAAAAAAATATATGGTAATAAATATAATAATTTTATTCTGTAAAATATTTATAATACACTTATATTTATTATATAGTAATCTTGTAGAAGTATGAAGAGATTCAAGACATGAGGTAAGGGCATTTTCATCTCACTTTTAATTTTTGTGAGATACATGTTATGTTCACCACTCATTACTTTTGTGTGGTTTATGTACTTTATATTATTTTATTATATGTATATAATAATTCAATTTATGTTTATTCACATTACCATTTTATGATACTTCTTTCATGGGGTTTAACTTTCACAAGTTACCAAATCGGTAAAACAATTTTGTCTCAATTTGCCTTCTTTGAGACCCCTGTTTTGTTATGCACCTAAAATATTTTTTTCAAGGTGTATATACTTCCATTTTACAGGTTAAATAATAAATATACTTATTTTAAATATATCTTATGCTTCATGTAATTTTTTTTCTTACATGGAGAGTATGATCCCAAGTCACCAAATTATAAGGGTTTATTGAGACAATATCCTCGTTTTTTCAAGATTGTTTTTTTATGCTTACATTGATAAAATATTATGATCCATTTATCAATAATATTCATGAGTTTCATTATCCTATATTTATTCAATATATCTACATTTTTAGCACCATTTTCCACTGTTTTGTTCTTAAGATAATATTTTTCGTAAAATATAATCATATCTCTCTTCGGTGAGAAATCTATTATATTCAAGAACCATGAAGATAATGTTTTAAATTCTCCAATCGTATGTTTTCAAATCTATTTTCAATGAAAAAGTTTCTGAAAAGTATTTATGTAATAAATAAAAATTTTCAAAGAAGAAAGAATATTTTTCTTCAAAAGGTATTTGTAAAAGATCTTTCAAAATTATTTATGATATTAGATAACATATATTGATTTTTCTCATGGATTTATATGAAATTATCTAAAAGAACCGTTCATACCCATTTTATTAATTGGTTATTCTTAATTATATGGTCTTTATGAAACCCATTTATCTTTCATGGGTAATATTTTTATGAAACCCATTTCTCTTTCACAAGTTATATGCTTTTGAAACCTTCTTATTTTCATGGGTTATGTTTACGATGAAATAATTATGAAACCTATATATTTACATAGGTTATGATATGTTTACACGTTTACGATACCCATTTTATTTCATGCATTATGATATTTTTATTTATGATCATGTGGAACATGTATGTATGATTTAATTATGTCACAGGTGAGACCTATATCTCTCTACAATGCATTGAGTATAGATTTATATCTCATGAGATAAAATAGGGTTGGAATGAGGCTTACTTGGTTATGAAATATAGGAATGGAATGAAGGATAGTTAGTTTATCAATACAAGTATGGAACAATAGTCACTCAGTTTTGTAATATAGGGCTGGAATGGGGGTTACCCGGATCATTAAAGGACCTTGTCCCGTAATATAGTATTGGTAGTGATTAATTGGATACTATGGAAATCAGTATAGTCTTATGTGTGGACAATATTCCATGTCTTTTTCCTATATCATGCTTTTATATCCTTTTCTCTTTATTTCATTATGATTCATGTCTTATGAACTTCCAGTCTTTGTGCTATGATCTTTGTTTTTCAGGGTATGATCTTATATTTTAATGATCACATTATAATACCATTGTTCTCAAGTTTATATTTATATGTCTCCCATGTCTACCCTTAATGAGGATTTTCTATCACCCCTTTTTATATTTCCCTCCTTAGGTTGTGATGATATGTATTATGTTTGAGGTGTCTAAAAAGGGTACTAGTCGAGAAGAACCTATTGGGAGATAATATAGCTCATTTATGTACTAATGTTTATGTTTCCATGTTTCCCAAGGCACCAGACTAGTATAGTCTTGTCGTGTATGTTTGTATAATGTTTCTGTATTCCACAAAAGTTATTAAATGTTAATTTTTTAATGAAATATTTTCTATAAAACCCTTAATAACTTTATAAAAAAATAAATTAATACAATAACTTATTACATGATGAGTTAATATATTTTTATAAAAAACATTATGTGGTGTTTATTTCAAAGTGGAGGATAACTAAATTTAAATGAAATATATATCTATTAAAACCACATTTATTATGCAATACTATAACAAAAAAAACTATATATTTTTTTTCAATGAATCATGAAGAAATATGACCTAACAGTATCTTGGTTAGGATTTCACACAAAGATAAAAATTGAAATAATACTCAGTAGAAGAGAATAAGGATTCAGAACTCACTAATCCGAAGTTGAAGAATATCAAAATAAAAAAAATTCTGAATAAGGGGATAATACCATAGGAGAAGAGAGAACTAGCCACCACTCACTTTGGTGAGGGATGATTAGGGATCATGGGTGAGGAGGATAGGATGGGAGGCTGAGGTTTAGGTAAAGATTCTATGCCATTGGTTAAAAAACATTGGTATAGGGTGGGCTATACCAACAGTTTATAAAAACCGATGGTATAGAAATATATAAAATAATGGTTCATTCCAACCATTTTTATATACTGATTCCAGAAACTCTATATAAACATATATTTTATACCTTTTTTATAGGTGTGTGGTAATAACCTTATTTTCTAGTAGTGTAAAAGATAAAGAAAAAATGTCGATTTATCGATTTTAATTAATATAATATTTTTATAGATACAAAACACTTATGTTCAATTATAAATATAATTTTCAATGGTAAATTATTTTTTATCTTTGTAATTTATATTTTACTTTGACAAATGAAATAAATAGCTTAAATGCTTATGTATCAGTGACACGATAGATATTAAATTAATAGAAAAATAAAATAAATGATTTCAAAAATAATAAGAGTACTATAAATTGAATGAATTAGTTTATTATATAAAAAATTAGGTAGATATAAAATGTTATTTATTTTTGAAATGATTATATTCAAATTTAATTGTTTTCATTTTGTTTTCAAAGTCAAATTATATAAATATTTCAAAAAATGAAATTACTGATATTTTATGATAAATAATATTTTATTAAATGATTTAAATTTCCTAAAAACATTATCATCATCCACGGTATTAGGATATGATTAAAGTATCAACTTTGGTCCATTTATTGTCTAATTCCCATTTTATAGTAACTATCTTGGTCCGAAAAAAGTAAAAGTTTTGTTATCACAACAATTGTCATAAAGGTTTAATGCGGGTTAAAATAAAAAGATAAAGGTAGAAAAATTATCTAAAATTGCAAAAATTTTATATTATGAAATTATTCCAACCCATACTCATCATATATTTTAATTATATCAGTTTTTATCCTTTTTTCTCTTTAAATTAATTTATATTAATTTAATATTTTATAAAATTCCAAAAGTGCCACTCCACTCACTCATAAGAGGGTACATAATCTATGCATTTATGAACACTTAAAAAGAATTACATGGACATTAAAAACATAAATAAATTCTTAATTCCTTTAATTAATCTAATATTCCTTGGTTTTATAATAAAACCCTCCTAGGAATTCTTTTGGTGTAAAATAGAAGAGGTTTTTTTAAAAAGAGGTTTTGATCTTAATAGGTTATTTTTGTTTTATTTCATATTCCACCTCCATCAAATCGTATTAAAACATGATGATATAATAAAATAAATTTATCCCACATACTGATATTTTATTATGTTAATGTAATAACCTACACCTATATCCTCTTCCATCAAATGGAAAATAAAACCATCCTTCATGTATATGGTGGAATACAACCTCACTAACCAATATAATTATTTTCCAATAATTTCCTCTCATGACTGTTTTTTAAGGATTTAATTTATAAAAATTATATTCATGAAGTATTTACCTTTATTTAAAATTATTATATCATATATTTTCCTATCTTTACATTCAATGAAAGATGATAACATTGTTCATGCGTACGTGTTGAATACCACCTCCACAAAGTGGTGTGATTCATTTTTTAATATTGCTTCACATGATTTATATATATTTATTTATTTAAAAAATAACATGTTATTTATGATATAACAATAGTTATATAATGATAAAATAACACTTAACTTCTTTCTATAATGAAATTTTTAAAATTGAAATATTACTCATGAGTATGGACAACCTATTGTCTCCATGATAGTAATGTAGTTAATTTGTTATAAACATATATAATAATTGATCTTAAAAGTATATTTGATTTATAAAAATTATAATTATTTCATGATTATTTTTCTATATTAGACTAAATAATGACCTCACTAACCATAGTCAACTTACCAATATTATTTTGGACATATGAGCCGAATATTGTCTCACATACGACATAAAATAAATAGATTAATAAATTGTATATAACATGTTAATAAATAAAATAAAATGGATAATAAAATTTAAAAGTTCATTAAGTATGTAATTAATTACCATAATTCTATTACATAGTAATATAATGAACATACGTGATGAGTTAGACTTAAGATAAGATACATTCATTAAAATAATCATCTTTTAATTTTTTCCTTCCAACTCTTTTTATTCCATGAAAATGTAATTATAAATGTTTCAGGAAATTATTTATTTACGATTTAATGGATCATAATGGTCCTTTTTTACCATATTTTACTTTCTTTAAAATGTTTTAAAGAAGCAATCTTTTTAAGGTTTTATGTATGTAACATTTAACTGTAAGAACATCATATTAAATGTTTTAATGATTTATTTTCTAAATATTTATATTCTATGTTCATATTCATCTAATTATATTATTTATGTATTTATTTGGACATAAAATAATCAGAAATAAAATTTCATTTCTCCTTTTTAATATGTTAAATTTATTTAAAAAAGAATATTTATATGTATTATATACGAATAGTTTTTTAATTACCCTATAAAAGGGAAAAATTATATACTATTTTAACTTATATGGTGTACACGAAATTTTCTAATATCATAGATGTTACATTATTTTTGGATTACAATATAATATTCCTTGTTTTATTCAAAGAACTCCCATGTTTCAACTTATTCTAATTATTTTAAAAAGGGTTTTAAATGGAATGGACATTTTGATGTATGGAAATTTTTTTCTTATGTGTGTAAGGGATCTCTATAAACAACCTTTTTTAAAAGTTATGAATGTTATATCTGTAAATCACTTTACCTCTCCCTTTAATGTTATTTAATGATTCTAAATTCTATATGTATGTCTCTCACAAATACACTTAGTTTTTTTCTCCCTTTATTCTCTAGGGTAAAACATTCCTTATATACATTACTTAAATGTCTTGATTATGAAATTTTAATTGATTATGATACGAGGAAACATTATGGAACACATTATTTTCCATGATAAATTCTTATAATCATTACATGTGATTGATTTCCTTTTGTTGATCAAATAATCATGAATATGTTATGATGGTTGTGCCTATATAGTACTCCAATGCATTAGGTAAAGTGTTTTTCTCATTAGACATTATGTATATGACTAGGGAGTAAAACTAATGTGATCTTTTCTAGGCAGTTAGCCATGAATTTTTCATATGAAATGTTTTCTATATTTTCCACATTTCTTATCTTTAAATCATATTATTATACCATGTTTTTAGTGATATACTTCCCTGTGAGTACAATTTATCTAATTTTTAATGGAAAGTATATTCTAATTAATTTGGGTGAAATGTATGATTTTTTAAGAAAGATCTCATAAGTTTTTCATAATTGGAAGGGAAACATTATAAGTTACATTTTTTCCTTTAATATTTCTTATGATTTTTTTACTGAAAATATTTGGCCAAAAAAGTTAGGTTATTGTGTAACAAAAATATATATTGCAAGCCCAAATTATAAATTTGAAATGGAGAAATATTATAAAAATATTAATAAACTAAAATAATTCTTAATTTATTTTTATATGTCCCTTACTGAGATTTTATGACAATCACATATTTTAATTGTTTTCAAAGGTTTCAAATGGTGAGTAGGGATATAGATGAGGTTATGATGCAAATTGTGATGATATTTTAAGAAAATAAAACATTTTACATCATTAATTGTTTTAGTGGGAAAATGGATACTAAATGGAAATTTCAAATTTCAGATTTAATAGTTATTAATGTAATTTTGATGCCATAATTCCTTAAAACTACAAACCATAAAGATCCTAAAATGTGAGAAAATTTATTCTTGTCTTAAAACTCAAGATTTTGTATTTTTTAATGTTGGGTCCTTACATTTTGTATCAGAGGAAATGTATATATAAATTTAGAGATTATTATGTTTTCATTTGAGATTAAATTTATAATTATGGACACCATCATGGATTTATGAGTTTAAGGATTACTATAAGTCCAAAGTTTTTGAAACCAATTTTTAGGTTTTAAGTGACTGGATTTTAATGTGATTAATTACATTTTGGGAGACGTTTTATTAAGCTGAGGTATATGTAACACTTAGGTACCATATAAAGTGTTATTTAAGAAATAATTATATTTTCATATGTTTAATGGTACTAATAACTATTTTCACAAATTTCCATAAGATATTCATGAAGGGTGAATCCCATGCATAAATACTAATATAATATTCATGGTCTTGGATGTAGTACTCTAGAATAATAATGGTTGGGATCATGATTTCTTTTTCATAATAGTACATATTATGTTCTTTCATTATTCCTTTTACAGAGATTTTTATTCTATGTATTAAATATTTATCACAGCCAAAACATATTACCAACAAGTTAAACAACTAGCCATCTTAAGCATGGAACATGCGGGAGTCACCTCAATTACTCCCAGGAGGAAGAACAGCTAGCCAGTAGATCGGTAGGGTGTCAGTGAGAATAGTTCTCCTTGTGAGTGCATAGAGAATGTGTGAGTAGATCCAAGATGGGTCACCCAATAGGATATCATGACTAAGAACATGTGCCTTAGCCCGGTTGGTAGGGACTCCGTAAGTGCATCCGGAAGACCCGAGATCAAATCCAGGAGGAGTCATTATTTCCAGGCACTGTAGCAGTACTATAGCAGGTACTGTAGTGGGAACTGTAGCAGGTACTGTTTAGCACTGTAGCAGCCGGGAATATGCCCCTTTTTGGGCCTTCGGGCCACCGATTTGGTCCCTGAGTCCTTTAAGACCTTCATGCCACCCAGGCTTTCGGGCCAGTAAGGCCTTCAGGCCACCTCTAGGCCTTCGGGCCACCTTAAGTGCAGATGAAAACCAGACGACCTACAAGGAACAAGCTCTACAAGGAGGATGAGCAGGGAGCATTTACCACAGCAGAAGTTAAACAGATTTCAGGAATGATAGGGTATGACACCTTCCATAGGGACAAGCATGTGCATGTACAATAATGCCTAGCCGAACAACCATGTGAAGGTGGAGAGATGATTTCACGATGAAGATGCTGGGGAAGAGCAGTTCCAAGTAGTTAATCTGGGTTTTATGTAGTGTTTGAAGCCTATGTGCAAATGAATTCATCTAAGGCCTACGATCCATGTAATAATTACTCCTTCGGACTTTGTAAAGGTTCCACCTCACCCCTTGAAAGGTCGATTATCAAAAATCAATAACAAATGAAGGCCTTCGGGCCATTGGATGGATATCGTGACTGATGAGGGTGTGGGTTCATCTGTTGTGGGTTTCGACCCCCCTACCAACTCAATGAATGAACTACATGGTGAGGTTTATAAAGTGTGGACCAGCCATATGAAGAATCAATGTTGGATGGGTTTTGGACATGACATTATTACCCAGTAAAAAAACACACTAAAAAATCATATTTTTCTGATTAAAGTTCTATACTATGACTAATCGGCTCACATGACCATTTTTAATTATCTCTTAACTTCCATATTCTCCAACACCACGACTTCGATCCTAAGACACCCAATGTTGACTTTGTCACATGATGTCCTCTATGAAATATATCTTTGTTCGATCAAACATAGATAATAAAGATGTTCTTAATACCCATAAGGTATGCATGCAATTTCATTTTTTATTTCATATGGTTCTTCAAAGAACCAAGTCTTCATTTGATGATGATTATGAGATAAGACCTAGAAAATCTAGTGTGAGGGGTTCTATGGGTGACATGACTAAACAAAGATAGTCTCTAGGACATCACAAGAATATGTGGTGTCATATTAAGGCATGTTGATTAACATCATTACATCATGTGTTTCCATCACGAGATTAAGTGTCTAATCACACAAATCACATGGTACAGATCCATCCCATTTTAAAAAGAGCTGTCATATTGAACCCATTAACATAACATTATTTTCTATAGAGAATATTGATACACTAAGAGATCATATTAAGGCTTTGATACCACTGAGGGATGATCCACTAAAAATAATAATCATGTGAAGTTCTTTAAGTAACTTGAATCATGAGAATCCATCGCAAGTAAGGATAATGATGATCATGGCTACCGAGATTACCTCACGCAATTTCTCATAAAAAATAGTATATGTTTCGTTCACAAGAGTCTTCATCCTTTTTCATAGTTTTTTTACATGACCCCTTCATGTTTTTTAGGAGCTTACTCATTCAAATAATGTATGTTCACGTGAATCCCAATAAGTGGACACATGAGTCTAGTAGTAGTTTTCAAGGAACTCTATCACATGATGGATATATAAGTTCTCCACCACCTAAAGTTAGTGCATATGGAACCTTCACTATGAAAATAGGAACCATCTTCGATTGAACTCCAAGTAATATAAAACACTTCTCCCATGAAAAAGAAACACATGAGAAAATATGCATAGGGATAAAAGGAGACATTTGGTAGTGGAGAAGAGGAGAATATTGGGCCACTGCCTTTGAATAAATCCTCCAGGTAACTACAAGACCCCACCGTGAAAACCCTTCTCTTGATAACTTAGATTTTATGTGATTCCATGATGATGTGAACATCATGTGATTATATGAGGGACACTTTTATGTGATTAAAATATGATTCTTGTATGTGCTCTTATTTTTCATGATGTATTAACATATAGAACCCTCAATCTTGTGATTCCTTCACTTTTATAGGTGGTTAAAGCCCCTAGCCATAAAAGCAACCCTCGACATGTATGTGGCCCTAGACAAGTCTACCAGGACATTCAACACCCTCTCAGACCCCTGATAATGCACCGTGGGAACTTGTGTACATTCATCCTTATCATGCGACCACTCCTTGGCTTGTGTCATTAAAATTCATGTGAACCCATGGACATTCCATCCTCTCACAATGAAAATCCTAGGGTGTTGACCATTGATGTGAACTCTTGGGTATGAACTCCTCATGACATTCAAACCTTTCTCCATGAGGACATTACATAATACCTTTTAGACATGTAACTCTTACCATTAGAGATGATCTCTTTTTCATGAAAATGATCTTTTACATGTTAACAAGAACCCATTTCACGACTCTTTTTAGATCACATGATCAAATTAATCCACATTGATCACACAAAAGCCTTGGACATGTTATACTTGGTCATCTAAAATGCCTTGTACATTTCATCCTTTGTCACATTAAATCACCTTCGACATTTCAGCCTTGATCACACAAAATCCCATGGACATGTCTACCTTGATTAAGTGAATCACCCAAGACATGTCGAACTTGATCATGTGAAAAGGATTGCACATGTGAGGTTTTATCACTTAAATAACCTTTGACATGTATTCTTTGATCATGTGAAGAACCCAAAACATGCTGAACTTTGAACATGAAAATAACCTTGGGCATGTCTATTTTGATCAGACAAAGCAGCGTCAACATGTCATCATTGTCATGTGACTACCCATTGATATGGCATCTTAGATCATGCGTAGCACCCTATGACATGTCAACATTATCATAAAGATGCCCTAGGAAAGTCAATAGAAACTCATAACATGTCGACTAGACATTTAGGACATGTCAGGAAGACACCTTGGACATCTCATGAAGGCACCCTAGGACATGTCAACCTTGTCTGACAGGAACACTAGGACATACACCATGCAAACCCTCGACCATGAATCTTCATCCGAGTACCTCCCTCACCTACAAGGGGAGTACCCTTGATGAGTTAGGGGTATGAACATATGCCACCCTTTTAATCTCATTCTAATGGCTGGGTCCCTGTGTTATACCAAATATTTTTGATAGACCATCTATGGTCATCATCTCTCTTTATCTATCAGAGGATATAGAATGAAAACGTCACATGGGTATCTATCATGGTATAAGACCCTTACATTCCTAAAACTTAGGGATAAAAATAATTCCTTCATGTTTAATCTCATATCCCAACCCATCAATGGGTTAGGAGTATTTGAACTATGATAACCATGATTACTATCCAAATAGGATACATAGGACACCTTTCTAAGGCCTGATCTCTAATGGGAATCCACCCTAGTGTAAGTCCCTCCATATTCCATTTCCATTATCTCAAAGAACACAAATCATATTATGATTCATTAATAATTCCTCTTACATTAGTGGAAAAGAGGTGGGTTTATACATAGTCATCATTTTGACTGTTATCCCTGGCCATGCCCCCAAACACATTAGACTCTTTAGTTGGTTAAGGACAAAATGAACTATGAGAAATATGATTCTTATTATAAATAGAATACATTTTATTCTTTCATAAGGGTCAGTCTCTATACCATATTATCTATGATACTGTTAATCATACCTCTCTAAATGAAACATTAATGTGTATGCCCCGTACATATTTTCTCTCATAAAACACGTTTAATCTTCCACTGTCTCTTATTCCTCACATCAAGCATTACTCACACATACATAGAGGTTAGTGATTATTGTATCAATTTCAGGATGAGTATTCCACTGATGTGGGCCCTTAATTTGGATGTAATCATGATTACACATCATCTTCACTCAGAGGATCATACTCTCGATGAGGTAGTTCAAGGTTGTTGTAGACGAAAAAGTCCCACGAAAGGTATTTACTATCATAGCTTTCATGATGTAGAAGTTTAGAATATGAACTATGTGGACTGTGAATCATGTCTTAATAGGTTACATAAGATGCATCCTCAAGGATTGATCCCAATACTTACATCTATGACACATTATGTTAGATATCAAGGTGTATTCATATCATACAACCTTAAACTATGTCAAACTAACTACATGGGCTTTGATTCATGTTTTCACGGGATACGTAAGATGTCTCATAAAGGTTCAATCACATCCCAAGCCCACGGTTACCTCCTTGTATGGAAATAAACTCAAGAGATCTTGAATATGGCTATAAACTAAGGCATCATAAATATATAATAGAATAATAGATAAACATTACTATGTGTAGTTATTCCCATCAACACATGGTCTTAATCAATTAATTAGAATAGGTGTAACAAGTCCCATGGTGGTGCATGGAAAGGATTAATTGAAATATATTAAATCTATAATTGAATCCTAGAATATAAAATAATTTCCCCTAAATGGGTGTGTTGAGTATGACCTCCCATCTTTTCAACAAATGTGAGTTCCTTAGTGTTGTTTGTCCTGAAACCAGAACAACCATCTACCTTTGAAAACAAGGATGCGATTCATTGTAGATGAGGGAACTAATGATTCTTTCTAATAATAAACCCCATTTATGTCATTGATTGTGAAACTACACTAAGCCCCTCACAATCAAAAAACCATAGAAAAATATCTAGATGAAACAAAATGGTGAACCCAACCTGAATCCTTTAACTGCCTCAACCATTTCAAGAGTATAAATAATAGATTTTACATTTCCCAAAGGTTCATTTTTCTTCACATGTTCTACACACACAAAAATGGTAAACCCAATGTGAATCCATTAAATGTTTCAAGCCTCTCGATAAAATAAAAGTACCACCTCTTATACTTTTAATGTGAATGTAGGTGATCAAACATGTACTCTTATATTTGGTATTGCACTAATAAGGTATCTTGTCTCCTCCCAAATACATTTGAGAATACATACAGTCCAAATGTAATCATCAAATGTGACAAAAGAATATAAGATCGCTAGAAAATATAACAACGCTTGAAAAACACGTCAAGATGTTGTGAATAATCAATTGAGACACCGATCATGTTGATCATCTTCCATGGAATCCTTGGCCCCAAGGCCCTATAATACATTGTCACTGTTGCGACACCTCTACTTCCAGTTGTGATTGTCATTCTCTAAGAGTACCACATGATTATATCCACCCTCACATTGGAGGAATCTCATCAAATCCTATAGAGGATTAATCCCTACTGTCCATATTTCCAATAATTGGACTTAAGAGAGGAGTACCTTATTTTAATAATCAACCACTTTGGGAGTTTATCCCTAGAGTGAAGAAACACATACCTTCCCTAGATTAGGCTGGTGGTTTATGGAAATCACTACATCAACTCAACCACTTAGGAGCTGTCTAGATGGGCTCACATCCATTCTGGACATCATCATTAACATATGTTTGAAAATACATAGGGAGGTGTAAAGGAAGTTTTGACAACCCTAACCAACCAAATTTGGGAATCCAACATGAGATCCCACCTAGGGTATCAAAACAATGAAACTTTAGAGAAAACATATATAAATGTTTTAGAAAATTTTTCTAAATCCCATCAGCGTATTTGGACAGTGGCCTATAATAAATCATAGATCAACACTAGCTATGAGACTCTTATGTCACCACAGATAGCCATATTTATTGTGGAATCCACGTAAAAACTCAAGCCCATAGGTCTCAGGAAATTTTACCATTTATACCCCAGGGATCATCTTTGATATGGCTGTCGACCCACTAAATGGTACAATGGTCTCCAACCCACCAAATGGAATAATGGGCACGAACCCAATAGATGGTATAACAGGAACTAAGAAACCAAATTCTAAAATAGAAACCAAGTCACCAAATGGTACAAAAAGTGTTGAAAAACCTAATTATACCACGAGCACCATCCCACCAAACATATCATTGGGAACTAACATGTAAAATGAGATACTATGTTGAAGAGGGGATCTAACCCACCCATGTCTCTGTTAATATTATATCAACAAAATATGAGGATGTATCCTTTGATATTTATGATAATACTCCTATTTTATATACATATATAAAATTTATTATCAACGATGCTAGTGTTTCGGAGTGAAATGCCGATGGAGTATATGGATAGTGGAAACAAAAGATTTAGTCTCTAGGGTCCATGTTGGGACTTGTTTCATCATCCACTCACCCTAGCATTAATAGAGGATATGATATCATCATGAATTATAATTTTAATCCACTTATGGATGACAAGGAATTTTTTTGGATGAAAGGATCTTTTAACTCCTATGAGAGAATATGTATCTATGGGAAATAATAATTGGAATTATGTAGGGATCTCTTCCCTTGAATGGCATATCATGACCCCCTACAAATAACCTCTCTATATTGAAGTTCCCCATTTTATAGTGTTGGGTGCATTTTTTATTTTCCTTATCCCCTCATTAGGTGAAATCTAGAAATTATTCCTCCTCACACCAGCCCATAGGGATGGGGGAGAATTTCCAAATTTTCCACCCCATTTTCAAGGGTACTAGAGAGGCCATACAACCTCAGTATTTTCCACAAAACCATAAATATTATTTGGTTCCTCTAATTAGTGGGATGCATATACATCATCCAAGTAACCTAATGGTTCAATACCATCCCTTGAATCAATAAATACCATGGATATACATCCCGAGATCCAAACTCGGCCATGTGACCATACCAATAGACGTATAGGTTGCACATGGGGAAGGTAAAGTGGTCTACCATCTCTGGAAGTTATATATAATATTACTTCTAGTTAAATCATGTCCCCATGTAGTTCTACTATTCCATAGAGAATGATTTTGTATAATTCTCAATAATGTGAAATCCAAATGAGGTGGAGATAATAGACCATGAAAATCACTACTCCTACCATCAAAGACTCGAGCATACAATAGAGTGAGGATTTAAATTTAAAAACTATCTTTAAAAGTAGATAAATGATGGAATTTCAAAACCATTATCACTTGAATCCCCATTAATTCATGTGAGCACTCTAAAAAGTACACCAATGTTGTGTAGTAGAACATGGCCCACAAATATTTCAGTGATATATAATCGTCTCTCAGTGCTAGAAAATACAATAAATATTCCTTCCAGCCAAAATATATCCCTAGGTACATTGACTATTATATAGAGAATGATTTGACAGAAATCCAAATAATGAGGAGGATGAGTGAGGTGTAGTTATAAGAACATGAAAATCACTTCCCTTAAGACTGATGTCTTAGGAACACAGTAGATAGTTGAATTTTCTTTAATGATTTGATAGAGAAGTAGGTAAATGAAGGATTGATATAGTTAGAAGATATGAAAACTCATGAAACATACATAAGAGTCATATGAGCTCTATTATAACAGCTACACTCCTAGAATTTTGTACAATGATAATGTCCTGGTCGTATGAAATTAAACTGAAAGATAAATTTCTAATAACATGACGTTAAACTACAAGATTAAAACATATTCACATGACATTAAACTGAACAAAAACATCCTATAAACATGATGTTCATCTACATGAAAACTCTTTAATAACATGAAGTTAATCATTATGATAATTTTCTATTCACATGATGTTAAACTATATGATAATGTCCTCTTCACATGATGTTAATCTATACAAAAATGTCCTTATTTCATAATGTGAAACTATATGGAACATTTCCCAAAAACAAGAAAATAAACGGTGTGATATATTACTCTCTAGGAGATATTTTTAGTACCAGGTTATAGTGCCCATGAATGTACCAATGATACAGTAAAATATTGATCCTAGCAATATCACAAAACCAACAATGCCCATTAGTCACCTACTCAGTGGATTAATTGATAGGTCACTACCCTGGACACTCAGATCTTGGAACCAAGACATCTCATCAAATATTGAAAGCTACTTTCCAGAGGGAGTATTCCCATATCCCCACCTCAAATAAAAAATCCCTCCAGCATATTTCAGGGGAAACTAGTGAGGGTTCTCATATCCATGCTCACTCAAAAAAAAATATAGTTCTCACATCCAAGTAGCAATCATGGAGAATGACCATGTGTACACCCCTATGCATAAATTACATCGGCATATTCTGATGGAACAATGGGAATGTAGTGGGAACACATCCCCACATAAATAAAAAACATCAGCCAAAATATCTTGGAAACATAGAGCATATAAGAATATATTCCAATAAATACCCTACTGAAGTGACAATACCTTTTAACAGTGATATAGAAGCTCCACCCGTATATTCCAGTTATGATATAGGGATGGGAACACGTTCTTTTTCCGATAGATAGGGAAGCACACCAGCATTGTCAACATAAAAAGGTATCAACTTTAGATAAAGCACACATTATTTCTTATTTTCTGTAGGATTGTCAGTATATTTTTGTAAAGGATAAGGCACATGACCATGATCATATCATTGTTACAACTAGGGATCATCAAATAATTTTTTAACATAACTCAAGAAATGTGCACATTCCTATTGAATAAATACTACAATATTATCCAAAGACACAAGATCATGCTCATACCCACGCTCTAATTGAGGTTTGTCAAAATAGTAAGAAAATTTCATTAGGAAAGGATCACACCCCAACCAATGAAGCTAATAAAAATATTCCAACAGATTACAAGATCAGGATCACATTACTTATGCTACTGAAAAAATATTACATCAACATCCTCCAATGGATAAAAAGAAGGAGGCTCATATCCATTCTCCAATTATGAAGGTCCATCAAAATTTAATGATGTGAAATGCATATATGAACCGGTCTAATACCCCTGATTCATCTTGAATTGACCAGAATATTCTGAAAATCACCCAAAAGAAGGCTCATATTCCTTCTTGTGGTATAAAAAATCGATAACATGCTTCTATAACTTCTTAGTAGTGGGCTCATATCAATGTAACACCAGACTGTTATCAACATATTCTAGAAACCATCATGCACCCAAATCATATTCCTTCTCAAATCCAAAATTAAAATCGGTATATTTCATCTTTGACACCAAATTAGGATCATATTCATAATATTCTCAATGCCAGTATCCTTGAGGTTGTGTGACATATATTAGAAACAAATCAAGGGTCTGTTGACTCTTAAACTGAATAAGAAGGTGATCTATACCTCAATAGTCCTTCTTATGGTAGTGAATATATGGACCACTCAGAATCTACTCATGATTTTCTCTATAGACAACCTATCCCTAGTAATATCTCTCTCATAAATAGAAATCCTCTCAATTCCAATAAACCTTAATATATATAGGTTCTCAAAATAATGGGGTCAACCATACATAGTTTCGCATCAATAATCAGAAGAACTTCCTCATGATTAGAAAAAGACCAAGAGAAACAACCTCTGTGGTCTGACTGGGTGGAGTCATACAACCCTGATGAAGAAGATATAAACATGTATTAATGGAGAGATTTATTTGGGAATAACCCTTCGGTCTTGTTCTGGCTCATATATACATCCAATTATGAGATATAGGATGGGCCAGAAGATGGATTCATAATTTTTGTTCATCTGAATATATGGGAGATTTATTAGAGATTGAAAGATAGACACATCCCTTATTAAAAATATTAGGATCACCTCCTAGTCAGAAATACACTCCATTTTCAATTTTACAGGTTCACATTCTCCATTTATAGAGACCTAGGATCAAGAAGAGCATAAGAAACTCTTATGTAACTTTTCTCTCCACATCATGAACACCCCCTGTGACTAATTAGAAAAGATTCATCAGAAATTAATTTCTGAGGTTAGGGGATGTATAAAGTATTATAATTTACCATATCCCCATAGAAATGATGCTCCCCAAATATGGAATCCAACAAAATAATAACCACCAGAAAAATCATGGGATCAAGTAATGCAGGGTCAGGTTGGTTAATAAAACAAAGTACCTCCGCAGTAAGGTTGAGAATACACCATGAATAGAGAGACAAAGTCGACATTATACTCATAATATGGTATTCTAAATAGAATGGTAATATGCCTTATACATAAAAGACTATGTCAAGAATTACCTAAAAACACCCTATAGGATTTGACTCACATCCCAAGTGATCATTTCACCCAGTCCATGTGAAAACAAGATTGTGCCAAATTAGTTGAATCAAAATACTAGCTACTAGGCAATACATCCATTAGTGAAACCATAACACAGGGATGGGGGAATATTTACCACCTACTGTACCCCTAGATTCATTAAACCTCAAGAGGGTCTAGAATAAATTGGAGGCATCTTTGAACCAACCCCTACCTACAGGTCTGGAGGCATTTTTATCTCAGTTACAACCCCATGAATCATTGGATCCTCAAAAATATGATCATAATTTTCCAATGAAGTCTCCAAATAGACCCCATCCCATAGGTCTAGTGAAATTTTAGTCCTATTTGAGTATGAACTAGAACCTCATTCATGACAGGTTTCCTTATTTCCTAATCAGGGATGTTACTTCATTTCTAATTCACTATAAATGATATAGATCTGTGTAGAAGAATGAAATTCCCACCTACCTATGTGTGAGTTAGATCCACCTAAGAGAACCCTCTTCAAGAACTATTTGTGTATTAATTACTATTTCTATAGGATATGTAGTGATTCCCATATTCCAAATCTTGGGTCCATCCACAACATATAGAATAGAAAAAATTCCTCCTATCTATGTATTAATCATACCTACATACATAATTTTCCATTTATGAACTACATGTGGATTTATTACTATTTCTATAGGATACATATTGATTCCTAGATCAAAAATAATAGGTATATCCACAAAAAATGGAATAGAATCAATAAACCCTCTCTACCTATGGATCAGAATTACATGGGGAATTTTCTATTCAAGAACTTTATATATCTTGATTCCTATTTTTATAGGATATATAGTGATTCCTAGATCCCAAATCAAGATTCCAACCACTACATATAATATGGAAAATTCACCCTCCTTGTGTATTGCTCAGACCTATAGAGGGAATTTTCCATTCAAGAACTATGTGTGGATTGATTCCTATTACCATAGGAAATGTAGTGATGCATAGATCTAGAATTATGTGCCCATATGTAATATGATACAATTTCATATCCAAATACAAGAAATCGAGTAGTGTGGGCAATTTTATATCTAATATGTATGTGTGGATAGATTCCTACCATCATAGGAAATTTATTGGCCCATGGATCCTCCATTCTAGGCCCATCCATGAGTTTCCATCAGTCCCAATAATGCTCTTACATGAGAGTAAATACATGAAAAGGATCTATACCATAATAAATTGTAATAACCCCCACATATTCCATTTCATGTACTCTCAAACAGCTTTATTAACTACCCAGTTATCCCTTTTTTATTACACTGATCGTAGATCATGTGAGCTTTGAGAACCTGTTAAGCCACTCTGACAAGCATGAACGAGACATGTTCAGGATAGGGAATCACATCCTAGTCAAGTGATGTTAAACTACACGAAAACTTCTTAGTCTCATGATGTTAAATTTCATGACAATGTCCAAGTATCATGAAATTAAACTACACAAAAACTTCCAAGTCGCATCATGTTAAACTGCACGACAAATGTCCCAATCACTTAACATTAAACTAAATATAATAATTCTAGTTTCATTACATTAAAATACATGATATAATCCTAGTCGAATGATGTTTCACTACACAATAATTTCATTGTCGTATGATGTTAAACTGAGAGACAACAATATAGTCGAATGATGCTACACAGAATGAAAAGGGGTCTTTATGTCAAACAGATCATCCCATAAATGACTATGTATTCATGACTTGTATGTTTTATCCCTTCTCCCAAAAAATCTGTTCAGTACATGTTTTCATAGCCTTTTTGAGGATCAAACCCTTATTTAATATTATGTTCCCCATGGCCTAATTTTATATCTTTGATATTTGAGTTAATTATTACCAATTACTCAAGTTGATTCCTCTCTCCTAGAAACCCAAAGACCATGATCTCCCCTTATATTGATTTTACACTCTAGAAAACTTGTAAAATGGACCGAATAATCCAAATGGACCCCACAAGGATTTTCTGGTGAATACAACAATTCCCATTATATTAGGAATATAAGATATTTGGTCCCAAAAGAGAGGACGCCCTTAAATATAGGAGTTATTATTCCAACTAAATGGGATACAAGATCTTTAATATTACTAATTGTTTACTTGTACCAACTGGTCCTCATCATCAGTCGACACATATATTTTTGGGATATGATTTACAAATCCCATAACCAAACTATTAAATTAGATTTGTATACACTCAACGATACCCATCTATGAATTATACCCATTATTGAATCAATATTATTACATATGATTTATGAACCCTTTTATTTCAAGGTATGTATCCCCCATTAATACTTAACTTCCTTGAGCATCAAAATCCATTTGGACACCCCTTTTCTCAAAATGCATGCCCCTATTTTTATGTTTAAATCACTAGATACTTTGAGTGCATGTTCTATTGGAATATCATGGAATATGGGTAATAGGTGTTGACCAATCCTATAGGATCCCCACTAGGATTTGATGGTGAATAATACAATGTCAAATATATTTTCCCTAGGGGATGTTTTTGTTCCATAAGGGACCCTACTATGATTCTCTAGTGAATAACACAATTCCAAAGAGCTTATGCATAAAAGATATTTTGGTTTTAGAGTAAAATCCCCCTTAATCATATGAAAAATTCCTATAATGGTGTGGAAATGGTCCCACCAATCATTGAATTATCTTTCTTGATATATAAATTTAAATATAAGACACATATCATCCATTTTTCCACATCTAAGAGGGATCAAGAATTTATTCAGGGTTCATACCTTAATATTCCAATTCTTGGCTGTAAGAATCTAAAATTCATAGAATTTATATCAAAACTACATGGGGCGTGATTATTGTTACCATAGGAAGTGTAGTGACACTCAAAGCTCAAATCCTATTTCTAACCATGTTGTAAAGGATAAAATTCTTTTTTTCTAGCATATAGGTTAGACTTACACAAGGTATTATATAAAATAGTAACTCTGTGTGGATTGATTACCATATTATAGGATACATAGTGGCACCTAGATCCTCCATTTCATGTTTATCTATGAATTCTCATCACCCTCTATTATTCCCCTTCTATATAACCAAATTTATGTGGGGATCCTCCAATCATATCAAAATCTGAGAAACCCTTAATATTCCATATCATGAACTCTTTCATGACTCAATAAATTGTTCAATTGTCTCTTGTTTCTCACACTAAGAATGAATCATGTGATCTTGGGGAACCTATAATATTTCTCTAACCATCACGATTGAGGTGTTTTTTTTCCAAATATATGGAACCACATTAAAGTTAAATGATGTTAAACAACATGAAAATTTCCTAGCAGCATGATGTTAAGTTTCATAGTAAGAGGAATTTATGAAATGATTATCACATATGATGATTCTATACTCAAGAATCTCATGTTTTATCCCTTCACATAGAAATGTGTTCAATAAACATTATCATAGAATTTCGGGTTCTAAAACCTTTCTTAAATCATATGTTCCCCATGTGCCATATTCAGAACTTCAGTATCTAAGTTAATTCCAACCAATTCATTGACTATTTATCATTTTATTGGAACCCCATGGACATTATTCATCCCTTTTATTTGTTTATCCATATAGAAAATAGGTAATAGTGATTGGTTAATTCAAAGGACCCCGCTAGGATTCACTGTCAATTGACATAATTCCAAATAGCTTATGCATAGAGGTTTTTTATCCCAAATGAGAGTCCCTCCTTAAATTCAAGAGTTATTACCCTAACTATAAAAAATATGGGATTCCTCCCTTAACAATGGCTGTAATGTACCATTTATTTCCACCTCCAGTTAACTCATATATTCTTGGTCCATGATTTAAACATCTTATAACCGAACTAATAAATCAAATTTGGATACCCTTGATGTTACACATATGTGCATCATACCCATTATCAAAGTAAGATTATAATACCATATTCATGTACACCTTTATACAGGGGTATGAATCTTCTATATAGACAAAATTTCCCTTTGTTAGTCACTCCTCTCAATAATACATCATTTTACCATGACATTAAACAACATGATAACGTCCAAGTCACTTGACATTAAACTACATGACATATGGTCCATCCCAAAAGACAAAAAATTGTATAAAGTGGATTGAAATGTCCATGAATTTGTGCTAGAGATTATTATTCCACCACCAAAGTATAATGAAATATATTAAGGGCAATTTCATAAGTATGATCTCGATCTATTTAATATATCCCTTAGCTGACCACAATGTTGATACTGTTTAGGGGAAGAAAACAAATGTCCATATCCCCTACATGAAAGTAAGATCTATATAGATGGATATTATTAAAAGAGATGATTATAGAAAGATTAATACCCTAGAAATATAAATAGGGAAACCCAGGGAAGCCCAAAAATTGAAATTTCATATGCCCCTAATATTTTTTCAACCATGTAAGACTTTAAATTTCTTAAGTATGTTCGAGTCATGCAAACTATATTCACATATAGTTTCCTTGTGTATGAGATAGATCTATGAATGATGTGATTTATCACAAGATTACACACTAGTAATACATTTAAATGATGAAAGATCCCTCCGATATTCAAATTCCATAACCAGTGATGATAAGTGTCCTTAAGGATATATAGTAAAATTTCACATTGGTTCCTATGTCCTTACCACATGACATAAAACTATAAGGAAGACATCATCATTGTATGATGTTAAACTGTGTGATGAATACATCCTCACTACATGACACTGAAATCTTCAAACAATCATCCATCACCACTTCTTATCAAAAGTCCACAAGAGCATGGCCCTGGTCAACCAATGTTCTGGTTACATACATCATCTTTAAAAGTATCTCATTCCATAAATCACACATCACGCCTTGATCACCCTGGGCTACTAAAAACCTTCCATGGCCCTTGGAATGGATAAAATATCCCTCTTTTGATAATTTAATATATTTATCTGCATAAGGGCCTTATACCCAAGAACTAGAGGCATCATGGACCATCTAGAATGGAATTCTTATCCTTATGGTACCTAGAATCATCACAGTTGAACTCGTCAGTATATATTTATTCACAGTAATCTTTTGGATGACTGTCCCATACCATTACTCAGGACGCAAGAACCTTGATCTATTATTGAAAACATTTTTACCTCCTATATGAAAGGATGTTGGAGTACTCTTAACACTAGTAATCCTAATATGGGTTTTATATAAAACTTTTCTAATACCAAGTCCCCATGCATCTGGTCCTTAAACTGCATGCACTTTGTTCAATGATATAAGACCTTAATCTTTAGCATGAAATGGTCCAAATCATTATACCATGAACTTATAGTGAAAAAGACATAGAACTTTCCTAGCTAAAACCCAATAAAAGGGTGTTATAAGAAAAATTTAATTATTATCTCACTAAACTATTCACCTCTATGTTTTAGGAGAAAGTTAGAGTATAAATAATAAATGAATAATTTTTATAGGGAAAATCTTGTGGACCTAGTAAATCTATGCTATGATCATTGGGACCTATGGTCTAAGAAAAAGTTATAGAGATGATTTATCTCATCTCCTCACTATGAAAATTAGTTCTGTGTATAGTGACACAAATTTTAGGATGATTTAACCCTTCTTGAGTATTAAAGTTTCCATAAATCCCCTTCATGGATTCAACATAGGTGTTGATAGTCCCCAATTCCTTTGGTTCATTCCCTTCTCTTGAAACCCCATTTCCTCAAGTTATTTATCTTCGTTAAAAACTATAGGAAATTTGTAATAGGGAATAGTTAATACAAAGGTACCATTATAGGATTCACTGGTGAATGAAACAATTTCAAATATCTTATTCCTAGAGGGTATTTTCTTCCTAAGGAAAGGTCCCTTATAAAACCCATGAGTTATTGTCCTGCCTGAATAAAACATGGGAATCCCCCATTATCAATGGTTGACCTATACCAATCAGTTTCCACCTTTAATTAACTCATATACTCCAATATCAGGATTTATAGTATCCAAAAATAGACTATTCAATTGGATTCAACATCCTTGATGTTACGTCACCATGTATTGTACCCATTCTCTAAGCAGGAATGGAATATTTATTTTTTGAAAATTTTGATGGACCTCATCACATGACCCAAAACAACATGATGTTTAGATTGGGCATCACCACCATAAAATATAATTACCCCAAGGGTTTTCATAAAAGTTACAAGCTAAAACAACCTAAACTAAAGAAAAAAAATTCCTAATTTAAAAGACCCTAAACTATAATAATAAAATGTTTGAGCTAGAAGACCCTATACTATAGTACCGTATTGATTTAGTTGGAAATACCCTAAAAATATGATTAAAATAGAAAAAATTATTTTTATATTGAAGAACTAAGAAGCGAACCCAGTAAAAAAATTCGAGTCTCTACTCACTTCACACACATACTTTGTGATTCTAGAAACATTGATCACACATGAAATAGAATAGGTTCAAAACCTATCTAGATGAAAACCAATAAAAGGGTTACTTGAGAAAAATAAAATTCCATTCCCAATAGGATTTTCCCATATGAAGATTAGGAAAAAGTTAGTGATGAAATTAAGGAGATACAAAGATCATAGGGACCATTATCTATCACTAGAAAAAAATCAAGCAATGATCTCTAGGACAAATGACCAAAGAAAATATTAGAGTGTGTGTTTATTTCTCAGGACCTGTCTGAGGGTACCTAGTCCTTTCATGTCCAAAAAATCCATGAGTCTTCATCCATCCTATAGTACCTTAAAATAATAAAAGTTTTCTACTCTGTGTGGAATGAAATGTGGAATGATATCCAGATTCATGCAACATCTCCACCAAAACATTTTCCAATTCCCATGATGTCATAATTGTGTTGAAACCTCTATTATGGCATATTAACTAGATCTACATAGGAGATTTAATCAGAATTTTATTCATTCATGAACCTGTGTACCCTATACACGATAATAATACACATAGTACTCCATCTTAGAACTATTTACAACATGATTCTCATTTCTTTGCGATACATAGCACTGTCCAAGTTCCTTATCATGGATTTAGCCAAAAAATCCTTTGAGTCAAAATTCTTTTTTCCATAATAAAATTTATACCTAATTTTTTTTAGTATATTAATGAACCAAGCCAAGGATACTACTTGTCTTATATTTAGAAAAGTACTCATGTTCAAGATTCTCTTCTAGATAACACCTAAAATCCTTCAGTCAGCACACTCCTGAAAAATCCTTTTATAGGGTTCAATATCATTTCTGTTTATACGATCAAATACATGAAAAATTGTTCTAAATTTACCTTATAATAAAATTATTTTATTTTTGAAAAAAATCAATTTCTAAGGGGGTCATATGGTTGCACACTTTTACATCAAATAGTTGACAAGCCTGAAGCCCATACATAAATAATAATACAATTTTAATAGTATTGGAAGATGAATTATATAAGAATACTGGTTGGGATCAAGATTTATTTTCTATAATATTATATATTATGATCTTATTTAATTAATTTTACTTAGATTTTTATTATAAGTATTTGGGATTCCACTTTGAAAAAAAAATTATCTTGCCAAACTAACTGGCGGACAACTCAACCCTGCCCCATGTGGGAGTCACCTCAACCACACTTGAGATCCAGTGTAGCCTTCCAGTTAAGAGAAATGTTGTAGGTGGGAATATCTCTTGCTGTGAGTGTGTAGGGAATGTGTGGGTGGTGCCTAGGTAGGCTAGAAAATGGGATAACATGGCCTGTGAGGGTATGAGTTCATTTTTTATGGGTGTTGATCCAACTACCAACATGATGAATGGAGAGTTTTTTTTAAATGTGTCTAGGTTATAAAAAATTAAAAAAATTCTTAAAAGGAGGCAGACGTGTTGTCACCTTTCGGTTTATTTCCTACGGTGGAAGCGAGGATGCCACCTCCCCCCTCACTACTTTTGACCTGGATTGATGAAATGGAAAAGGGAGAGCATCCACTTCCACCTCTACCTCAATAAACTATAAAATGTCACCACATCCACATTCTCCTCACATTCATTTCCCCCCATCTCTCTTAATTACAATTATTTTATCTCTAAAAAAGTCTTTTTCGTGTGTGGTGAATTTGTTGGTCTAAAATAGGACCCAGTTTTTTTGTGAATAATCATTTAGAGGTATTTTTTATTTAATTTATATTTATTATTTAATTTAATTGAGTTATTTTTAGATCTAAATATTTCATTTTTATGTAGTTTATTTAGTTTTAATTATATTGTTTATTAAGTTTTTTATTTAGTTATATATAGTTTGAAATATTAGTTATTATTAGTAATGATTAAGTATAGATTATGTATAGAATAAAGTAGGATTAAATTTTCATAGATTTTTGTAGCCTTAATATTATGTTGTTATCTAATAAATAAAATCTTTATATGGATACAAAAAAGTGGATGTTGCTCTGGCACATATATACCTAGGGGTAAAACCCGAAAAAACCACTTTTAGCTAGACTTGAATGGGAACTAGTGTACAAAAATGGGCCATACTAAACTACGGGTTTGACACTCCTGGTGGATATTATTTATATGATTCATATATTATTTATAAACTACTAAAATACCTAATAAAAGATAACATGAAATCAGTATATTTAGCAATGATAAAATGATAATTATGATCATATTAAATGAAATGGACAGGGAAAAACTTAAAATAATGAATGTTATTATAAGTAATTGAATTATTTTTACTTTTTTTTATATATTTTTTTTATTAATTAGTTTAATTAGTTATATATAGTTTAGAAATAACAGTTATTATTGGTAATGGTTATGTGTAGATTAATTAATGAATAATTTAGGATTAAAAAATTAATACATATAATGATTAGATAATAATAATTAACAAATGAATATCATATGATTAATTATTGAATAACGAATGAGTATATAGTGATTGAATAATGATTAACTAATGAATAACTTAGTAATGATTAACTAGTGATTAAAGAATGATTAACTACACAAAAACTATACTAAGAAACATCAGTATCATAGTTTAGGATATAAGATGATGTTCTAAAATTTTTGTATCATAAATATTATATAGTTTATAAATAATATATATTATTATAAATGATTAATTATAGATTAGTTAATGAATAACATGGTATTAAAAAATGAATTTATATAATTGTTATCTAATAATACTTTTCATTGATAAAATGACAATTATGATCATATAATGTTAAATAGAGAAGAACAAAAACATTAAATAACTAGTGAATTATTTACAATATACAAGAAATAAATTGAAATTTTTCAATAGAGTAGATTTTGGATGAGATGATCCTAACTTCGGAAGTGAGGTAAAATCCAGCTTATTTTCAAGTGGTTTTTAATGACATCTTCTAAATATATGAACTTAATTTTTTAATTTTGAAAATATTTCAGCATTATAATGAAATATAATATGTTATTAGAATGTTGAAAGATTTTCAAAATTCCAAACTTAAGTGAATACCTTTAGAATATTTCATTAAGCTACCACTTGAAAATAAGATGGATTTTACCACACTTGTGAAGTTTGGATCATCTCATCCAAACTCTCTTCTATTGAAAATTTTAAATGTATTTCTTGTATGTCATAAAACATTAATTAGTTATTTAATGTGTTTTTTATTATCCATTTATATGATCATAATTTTCATTTTATCAATGATATATAAATTGATTTGATGTTTTTTTCTTTTTACCTTAGTTTCCAGAACATTTTGTGACTTATATTCTAATAAACATCTATATAAAAAAACATTAGTATCATATTTTAGGTTATAAAAATACATTCAAAATTCTAGTATAATAAATATTTTATGGTTTATAATCATTGTTAATATTAGTTACGCTATCATAATCTTGATCAAAACACATTTTTGACGTAGAGAGTCATGTTTTCCTCTATGTACTGTTATGGGGAGGTTATTAAAACTGAGTAGGGAGATTATTATAGTAAACAACCAAAAATATTGGTTAGTATAGCTAATTGTGTTATGCTAAGAGAACTTCAAGAAAAAATCAGGGGTCCCTTAAATCTAGGACCCAATCAAAAGATCAAGTCTATGAGCTATAGACATTCACAATTCCCATCTACACTATGACATCTAGATTTTCCATTAGTTTCTGATGCGAAGTGGGTCCAAGAAATAAATTTATTTTCATAATGGTGATATGGTACCACGATGGAGTTATATGTTGGTGTTTCCACTCTACAAAAACAACGTACAGCTGTATGAAGACATAGACTTACAAGAGTTATTGAAGATCTGCCCCATGATATTGAGCCTATTCTAAATAATGAAGGAGAGGACAGACTAGATGATCTTCTGTATATACATGTCAATATAACTTCTGATGAAGAATTTCATAATGATGGAATAGATGGTGACAACAGTGTTGATGATAAGTGAGAAGTGAAAGTTAAGTAGGAAGTAACTATAAATTCCTTATTTGTACAACAGCCTTGACCAAAAATAAATAATCCACCACTCTTTTAATATTGGTCAGAAGCAATGAAACATGTTCCTGAATTTGACTATAATAATCTCACACCCAAAAAAGAGTTTCCCAGAGTTGTAGTAGATATTTTCAGTGAGATAGACAAAACCTTATATGTTGGATGAAATATTCCAAGTAAATATGCATCAAAAATCACGCTAAATAGATTTCACATCGATAAGAACTATAGATATATAGTTTAGGAATCATGATGTAATAAATATATCATAAAATGTGGGAAGTATGGGGATTATTTTAGATTTAACTTTAGGGATATTCTAGAAATTTTATTTAGAAGTTGGAGAATATAGAGGATTGAGGCAGCCGATACTTGTGTTCAGCCAAGGCTGATACAAGATCACAACTCATTGGATGCTGAATTTGTGTCATCCATTTACATTGAGATGATTAGGAAATGCAAATATTTTCTTATTTCCCATGTTCAATAGAGGATATAACAAACATTAAAATATAATATTTACAATAATATGGCATGGATAGGGAAACATAATGCAATGTGATGCTCTATTGTGATTGGGATTACTCATATTGGGTGTTACTGTAATCGCTAGCCATAAAGAGGCACCATAACCATGTTGTCTTCTATATTGATAAAACTGAATCTATTTCTAAAGATAACTGACTTGATCCATCTTGTGTTCAATTTCATGGGTTGTTCTAGGCATTCCTCTCATGTATCTTCTCATTTAATTTTAGAAAACAGTACATTCATATTAATGGATCATTTTTACATAGAAAATTCAAGGAATTATTTTTGACTGTGGAAACCAAAGATGGAAACCATTTACCTATTCTTAATTCCATTTCTATTTTAGATAAGGAAAGTGATGAATCATGGAGTTGGTTTTTGGAATGTAACATCAACCATTTCACCTGTATTCAGGGTGTCTGTTTGATATCTGATCAGCATTAGGCAATCAATGAGGCAATGAATGCGGAGCTTGATACACGAAGACCCCCAAATGCATATCATCAGTTATTCATTAGAAACATTTCTAGCAATGTGAGGAAAATATTCCACAAAGAACCTATGAAGAATTCAATCATGAGGATATGTATGCAATGTCTTTGTTATTTTTTATTATTTCAGTATAAAGATAAAAATGATTTTTGTGAAATATTATCACTTCTGTGTGGTATATGAGTCGGATCAATGGAGGTTTGAATAACATTTCAAAAAAATATATAAGGTTAACCATGAATTTTATGATTATATTATGGGTATTCCAAAATAAAAATGGTCATTGGCATATGAAAGTTGAAAGATGTATGAACACATGACCAGATATATTGTGGAGTGCATCAATGGTGACTTCAAGGGGATTCAAAAGTTACATATACATTCCAAAGTTCAAGAGAAATTATATAATTGTATGAAGTAATTTGTTAATATAAAAAAAACTAGCATCAAATAGAATTTTGTTGGGGATATGGTATGTAAGGAACTTTAAAGAAGATATTGAAAAGAACATTGAAGAATCTTTGTTTATCATGTCATACTTTTCTGCCAAGAAGACTCTCGATTTTAAGTTCAAGATAATTCAGACCCCATCACAAAAATCATCGGTTAAAAAATAGTGGTATTACTGGAAGCGAGACAATGATAATGTGGAAATGTTCAGGCCTTATGGTTTCCTTGCACACATGCCATCACAACACGTTCCTTGGTGAAATTATAATCGGAATCATATGTTGATCCAGTGTATTGTATGGACATCATTGCAAAATATTATGATGATCATGGATGCCTATTGGAATGTTTCATTATTTCCCAATGCCGGAAGGCCATCCAATAGTGATATCTGACATCAACTGGTTGTGTAACCGTGGGAGACCAAAGGCCAACAAGATGCAAAATGAGATGGAAGGGCCTCAAGAACATGAGAAAATTTTGAGATGCACCATATGTAATCAAGAAGTTCATAACCAAAAATGATACCCTAACATTATTTGGTCGAGTTAACACTCTCATCCATAATGATGTATTGTATCCATTGTGATATTCTCATATTTTAAATTATATGGTGTTATCTCTTCTTTTTTACTATAGTTTACAAAACATTTTGGGGCATATCTTCTAATAAACTTTTAAATAATGAAATAATAGTATCATATATTAGGGTATAAAATGATTTTATAAAATTTTATTATAATAAATATTATATGATCAAACATATTTTTTAATATTAGTTACACTATCATAATCATGAATAGAAAACATTTTTGACGTAGAGAGTCATTTTTAATCTGTATGTAGTGCTATGGAGAAGTTATTCAAACTGAGCAAGGAGCTTATTATAGTATATAACCAACAATAGTGGTCAGTATATCAGATTCTGTAACACTTAGTGAACTTTAAAAAAGAATTCATGTGAAATGAACCAAGGTGCAGGAGGAACGGTGACAAAAACGATTGTGATGGAATGGGTTTACGTTATCATCATCATTGTTGTCACCGTTTCTCATGCACCATTGTTCATTTTCCATAATTTATTTCTTGAAGATCACTTAGTGTTATAGAATCATCTTTACTAACCACTTTTTTTGGTTTTTTACTATTAGAAGCTCCTTGCTTAGTTTGAATATATTACCTTTTTTCGTTTGATATATGATTGGCAAAAAAACATGTGCATCTATTAATAAGATTATCCATTTCATATAAATGTTTGACTTATCCAAATAAATTTACTATCAAATAAAAATAATCCTTTCATACCCACATTAAAAGTAATATGAGAAGTGCATTTGAGGTGAAATTAATGCATAATCAATTGTTCAATTTATAAACCATAAATCGTAATGGTGAGAAAATAATCATGAAATATACCATCATGTGAAAAATAATACATAAATTAAAAATCACACCATTTTATAATAATATTTTACATAATGAAGAAAAATGATTATATATATAAATTTTTAAAACTATATCTTACAAAATAGCCTTTTCTAGGTAAAAGCATATCATAAAAACACATTAGTAATATGATTTGAAAAACATGATGATGTTTTATTCTTTTTTAGTAATAAATAACATCATAAAATACTGTGAATAAACATAGAATTTCTTTCATTCTACAAGTCATAACATTTTTCTAATCATAATTTTATATTTAAAATTTTCACTTACAACTCATTTCATTTTTTATATATAGATGGAGGATACCATACAACTCACTGAGCAACAAAGGAATGTTTCCCAAGTTACGTTAGAAAATGTTGTGGTTCAACTGATCAATGTTGATCAAGAACCCTGTTTTCATCACATGGAGTCGCTACATGCCATTATACCATACATGCGTTGTGTTTGCTTCTACAGAATTTCCATATCCGATTTCATATTTTTAAACCATCAACTTCTTGCTTCCATCATGGAGAGGTGGAGACCAGAGACACCCACATTCCATATTCCTAAGGGAGAGATGACCATCACCCTTGAGGATGTGTTAGAGCTTCTCGACCATCCTATCAAGGGTGAAGCCGTTATTGGACCCACCTGTTCATCTTGGCATGAACTTGCTCAGTGATTTTAAGGCATTGACATTTTTTCTGGCCATAGGGATATAAATGGAGGTTTGATATCTATGACCTTGCTGGAGGAGTGGATACCAAATTTACCCAATGATTCTGATGACCAGATGGTCATGCATTATATATGTGCATATATATTACTTCTCATTAGAGGGACCCTTTTTACTAATCACCTGGGGGTACATGTGAACATGATGTATCTAGCCCTACTGCGGGACTTTTATCGGGCTGAGACATACAACTAGGGATCAAACTTATTGGAATGCACATAAAAATCATTATAAAGGGTATCCCATAGAAACCACATAGATCTTGGGGGATGAGTCATCCATCTTCATATGTGGGCATAGGAGAAAATCCCCTCATTCCACCCTTGGCTTGATGGTCCTCTGCTCCCTATGGAGATGACACATGATGCTCCACATGGATTACTGTATGATCAATCATCTCTATTGGTTAATAATGATACTAGGAGTTATTGAATTTAATTTCTCATTATATTTCACTTTCTATGTTTTATTTTACAGGTGTTGTTAGCGACACAATTTCATCACGGTTCTGACACACAATTTGGGTGCATATCACCTCAAGTTAGACTATATCTTACCCAACCAGGTATGTATATACAATCTATCACTATCTAAAAAATTAATAATAGAATCAATTTTGGTTTTTAGTAAGTAAATTTTTTGACAAGGGTCACATTTTATTTTAGATTACATGGATTCCATACTGAACTATAATAGACTAGTTACCACCATACTACATTATTGGACTTGATGATGCTATAGATATAGTCCCCTCATTCCCTATCATATTATTGATTGGAAGAATCCTGATAGAGTCATGTGCCAGTTTTTCTATGTTCAGCCGATTCCATTACCATCAAACCAGACAGAGGAGCTTCATAGCATGAAGCTGGCAGGGAGGAAGGATGAGGGCTGGTGCTGAGTACATGCCGACACTCTCAACTTATGGGGTAGATGTGCAGAGTTTGATATCCAAGGTGTACATATGATGTAATTCTTTCTTTTAGAGTAATTCGAGTATGAGACATTATATATACTAAATTCTATATTATATCTTACTCAAAATGGTAGATAGATTCATATCATTGTAAGTCAATAAATTTCAATTGGTTTTTCTGTTAAACTATTCTCTTATTCATTTATAATATCTTTATAGGGTACTCACATGGAGCATCTTGTTTTCATGAGTGATGAAGAATAGGAGGGGGTATTTAGCCAGGTAGCGGTCCATGTTGAAGTGATGGAGTTGAGGTTATCTTATCATGTTCTTTCTGATAGAATCTTTAAGTGTCCATCCTAGAGAGAGGAGGATCCTACCTAGGAGGAGCATCCTTTATCAGCTACTAGTACTGAGGAGACATGAAGTTGATGACGTAGATAGCATCATGTTGTACATAAGGCCTCACATGTTCTATAGGCATAGGTCATCCCTATAGCATTCTAGCCTCAGTCGATTGAGGATGTTCTTCAGGTAGCATGGGATCCATCTTTCATGACAGGATATCCACAGTTCTCTCGAATTTGGGGTCTATATCCATTGCATCCCTGAGGTCCAGATCCATCACAGGCTTGGTTCCCCACTGTGATGTTGGAAGGTCCATCTACTACCCTAGTGGGAGAATGATCGGGAGTGAATTACGACATCTAGTTGACACATCCTCCCACCGAAACATAGGTGGATCATGCACCGGTCGACATTCTAGTTCCCAAGGATTAGCCCTCTCTAGGTCATCAGACTCCACCACATCATGGAGCTCAGCGAACTCGACACAAGAAAACTATTCGCAAACCACCATGTGGGACAGATTATTCTTCCCATATACATAGAAATTTATTTTACTTGTTCATGTATATGTTTTATGTTTATGTAAATGAAGATACTGTTATTACTATTGCCCCTTTTAACATTCTTATCATGCGTTTTAGTTTTCACTAATATTTTATGCATAGTTTATTTTTTATAGCTTTCAAAGTTGACTACTTGAAACATAAGAATAGTTATTAAATTTTTATTAGCTAACTTTAAAATCTTATAAAATTTGTAGTATAAAAACAATCTAAATAAAATTTAAAAGTTATATTAAACATCTAATGTTTTTGAAACTAAAATGTGTTTCCTAAATAAAATAAATAAATAAAAATTAATGTAATGCAAAAATATATCATAAATATCATTGTAATGGTTTAAAACTATACTAAAATATATTTTTTAATAAAATATTGAAGAATTTGGAACATTATAGATTAAAATTAACCCTTGATATTGAACCCTGATAAAGAACCATTTTCTCTTCTATGACCATTTCTATACTAAAGACTCATTTTCACCCAATGATATTTATATCAACTTGATGATCAACAAAAACCCATACTTAGTTCTTAAAAATGTCCCAAATTTGAGCACTAAAAAAACATTTCTTAAAAACATAACATTTTCACAGTAATGCTTCTTGGTGAAAAACGGTTTTGGATCTAATGAATGTATGTTAAAGACTACATGCTGAGGACGGGAAATATATCTTCATTAGAAATGTACACAAGGATGAGATCTCATTTAGGATGATGGAGCGGTGAGAGGATCTGTAATAGAAGTCATTGAGAATCAGGTACATGGATGAAATACAAGGTTCCTTGATGCCACTCTGGGGTTACTCAGATGTGAGAGTGAAAATAAGGAATGTCGAGCAGGATCCAAAGAAAAAATGATAAATTCATCGAATAAAAATAGGGATAATGACTGCAGCATAATCAATTACCCTGACAAGGAGGTAGTGGTGAAATGACCCATACAAAATATAGAATTCCACATGCCACAGATTTATAATATAATTGGTGAGCACGATCCAGGGGGGCAACCCAGATGAAAAGATTTCATTGTATCCAATGCCTTATTATGGTTTAAATCCTTAAGTTATTATCCTTTCTTTATATCTATTCACTTTAACATCCATAACCCTATTTCTCTTAAAGACCCATTTTTACCCAATGATATTTATATCAACTTGAAGATCAACAAAAACCCATACATGGTTATTAAAAATGAATCAAATCTGATAACTATAAACTCTATTTCATAAAAACATAACATTTTATCTTTAAAATGTTTTTGAAATAATTCTAATCATAAAACAAACACAATATATATATATATATCCTAATAGAAAAATATATATATTTATAAATATAATAACATATATAATTAATTTTTTAGTAGAAATATGGAAGGAGTGCTATCTCCTTTCAAGAATATTTTTTTTAAAAACCTAAACACAATTAAAAAAATAAAATACACATTAAAAAATCAAAAGAATAGATGAAATAGTGAGGGTTATTAAGCATGGACCATCCATTTAAAAAAATTAGTGTGGGATAGATTTTAGGCATGACACTATTACTCCATTAAAATTACATACAGACAAAATAGTAACCCTTTAATAAAAGTTCTCTTCTCTGTTTGATTGCCTCGCACGGTCATCTTCAACCACCCCCCATCAACCATATTAACCAACAACATTGGTTTGAGCCTGGGACACCCAATGTAAACTTCATCACTCCACATCCTCCAATAAATCCATCCCTTTTTTATCAAACTGTGACAACCAAGATGTGATCTACTCCCCTAAGTCATTCATGTAACATAATTTTGTATGCATTTGGTGATGTGAAGAACCACCCCATAATGTTTTAGTGATCATGATAGGTGACTATGTAAATTCAATGTGATGGGTTCTATGAGATACACAACCAAATAGAGGTAGTCACCAAGCCATCAATATAATATAAAACATTACATGAATCAATGTTGATAACCATGATGACATTGTGTAATGTCATCACATGATCAAGTGATTGACCACATGAATAGAGTATTCAAAAATCCATCACATTTTCAAAATATCAAGAATATTCAATCCACAACCATCGAATTATTTTCTTCAAATCATCTAGAGACATTGACAGATCATCTAAATGCTTGAATACCACTGATGGATGATCAACTGAACTAAATAATCACATGAATCTCTATGAATCACATGAACCAAAAAAATCCATCATAACTAAGGATCATATTGATCATAAAATAAATACTTACCTAATTTGACATCACATAAAAAAACCAACATATGTTTCCTTTATGTGATGATTTTTCCTTTTCCTTTTATTTTATTTTATCATGTGCTCCCTTATAGGGTTCTCAAGAACTTGTCAGTTGGAAAGCTGCATGATCGCACAAATCCCTATAATTTTTCAGGTGAGGATACCAGTCATTGTCCTATAACTTCATCCCATGACGGATTGAAAAACTATAATTTAGCCTTTTCGTGAAACTGATCATGTTTCATGAGAATCCATTGTGATTATTTTCAATCCTTCATGAGATTTCATGATGTTGATCATGCAAAACCTCACATTGGCTCATGTTGGTGCATGAAACACCTTCACTATGGAAGGAGGTAATATCTTTTGACACCTTACAAATATATAAAAAGCTACCCCACTTGAGAAAAACACACATGATTCAAGAGGAATAGGGAGAAAAAGAGACATGAAGGTGTGGGTGGAGGATATGATTGGGCTGCTGCATTCATTGAAATCCTCTAGGTAAATTTGAGACCCCACCACGAGAACCCCTCAAATGACCCCTTATAGGTTACGTGATCGCATGATGATGTGAAAATCATGTGATTATCTCATGTGATCCTAAATTATGTGATGCATATATGAGTCTTGGATATAAGTTTCTTTTCCATGCAGTATTATCCTAAGGAACCCTTAGTGTAGCGATTCCTTCTCTTTCTTATACGGTGAAATCCCCCAGTTAGGTGGGAACCCCAGGACATGTATGTGGCTTTAGACATATCTTCCAAGACATGAATTCCCTTACAAACCCTCATCCATGAAATTTGGCCACTCACAGATATGTACCTTTGTCATGTGAACACTCCTTGGAATGCATCCTTAACATGCATGTGAACCCAGGGAAATGTCATACTCTCACTATGAAAACCCTACTATTTGATCCATCGACATGAACTCTTATAAATGCACTCCTCTTGGAAAGTAGACCATTTTCTATTCACCCTTAGAATAATCCTCTTGGAAATGATTCTCTAACCCTTGGATGTTCTCTCTTTATCATGAAAATGGTCTAAGAAATGTTCACAAGACCCCATCGCATGACTCTTTTATGATCTCATGATCACATGAGTCTTTATTGATCACATGAAAGGCCCAAGAAATGTTATCCCTGGTTACATGAAAGATGTTTTACATGTAATAATTTTTCACATGAAAGAACCTTATAAATGTCATCCTTGGCCATACGAAAGGCCCTATACACATCCTCTTTCATAATGTGAATCAATATAGAATTTTATTCCATGATCAAAAGAAAGGATCTGGATATTTCATCTACAATCATGCGAAGAACCTTGGAAAAGCCTATTTTCATAATAAGAATCACCTTGATTTGGCATCCTTCAATCAAGAAAATATACTTGGTTGTGTATACTTTAAACATGAGAATCACACTTGAAATGTCAGTATTGTCATGAAACAACCAATTTCCATTTCAACTTCAATTATGCAAAGCACCCTGTGACATGTTAACATTGTTAGGAAGACACCCATGACATGTTAGGAAGACACATAGGAAATGTCAGTCAAAAACAAAAGATATTTCATGAAGAAACCATGTGCATGCCAGGAAAGCACCCTAGGATATGTAAAAATTGTATAGAAGGAAATATTGGACATAAATGTCACGACTCAACCATAGCTAGATCTTGAGCCACAACTACCCCAAGCTCACCTCCAAAGATTAGGGGTAGAAAAAATTATTGAAAAGAATATAAAAAATGGGATACTTTTCCCTATGTAACTTCATGAACTCACCCAACCATCTCGACACAGAAGTTCATAGGAATAATAAAGAAAGATGCAATATCTAGAAATTAAACAAAGAATGCATAAAATTTAGGGTGCATCAGAGTACAAAAGTGAAAACTGAAAAGTAAATAGAAAAAATACACGCTCAACCAGAAATATATCCGAACCTGAATAAACCAGAAAAGTAAACTGTTACGAGATCCCATATCCTGATATCCAAGATGTGACCACCATATGCAGTCTAATGTACTGTGTATTCCTAAGCTTCTATGAAGTCACTATTGACCTATCTGTTTTATTCATAATACAAGACATGTACAGGAAAATCTGATGCAGGGGTGAGTATATGCATACCTAGTAGGATGCCCCAAAAGATGAATGAGGAGAAGTAATAGATACAATATGAATTTAAAGACAGTAAATATTGCATAGGATGTAAGATACTGTGAAAGAGAATAGGTCAACCTAAACCAAGAGATAATAACCTCATCCAAGAACATGGGTCCCGACACGGTGGGCGGATGAACTACACATTGAGTCTTTTCCACCCATAGCAGGAGAGTAGACTCATCCAACCATGATAAGCTAAATTTGGAAAACACATGGCATACTCTGTATACCTCTGTTTCTCATGTAAAGAGAATAACCAAATACAAAGGTATAGATACAAGTAAAAATATGTATATATACTCAGTAAAATAATCTCAAATGATAGAGTAAGGGGATCTCTATCTCACAACTCATCCCTAGAATGAGATTAGCCAATAGTTGCATAAGTCCTTCCATGTTTCCTATCACCTCACGTGTCTGTCCGTAAGTAACTGAGTAGAGGAACCATGCCTCACCACTGCATCGCATAGTCGAGGGATCACAAACTCTAATTATAGGACTCATTCCCTAGTGTATGAAGGGGGTTCCACTCTTATGTCATGGGGACCCGTGCCCTAGGTGATAGGGTTTCCACTCAGTAAGTAGAAGATGTGTGCCCAAGATGATAGGGGGTTACACTCTATAGGTTGTGGACTCACTCCATGGTGCGACAGGTGGAGTTCACTATAGTCATCAAGGACCTTCACCCTATCCAATATGGGGTTCCACTCAGAAGGTAGCTATAGTGGACTCATTCCCATGTTGATGGGGGTTCTACTCTAGTGTTTGAGTACTCATGCCTTATCTAATAGGGCGTTCCACTCTAGTCATTGAGGACATTTTCCCATGCAGATAATGGTTCCAATCAGATGGTGCACCTCTGGTCATCTAATCTAATCATCTACATCATCGATAATCACCTCTGTAAACGTCATGCCTAGAACATTTCGCATCATATCTCAAAAGACAAAATAGAGGTAACTATCTCTCTTTATGAAGAAAACACTCAATATATGATAATAACAGGCCAAAATCGAATTTCAAATTAAGGAGATACAAAACCTCAATGTTTTCTAAAAAGCAACCAATGGGTACACGACAAGTGTGGGGGCCCACACGGTGTGTGGACATACTTTACCGCATGTCCATGTCCTTGGAGGTACATGGATACCAATCCTTTATAGTAGAATATTCCTTTTACATATAGTACATGGTGTGTCTGAACTATCTGGGGTTAGTCCATGTCCTTCAAGCCCAAACCGTGTACATGACCATGTGTCCATTTATAGGAACATGTGTCTCTATACATGAACCCATTTCCATGTACATAGGTACATGACCGTGTTCATGGCCATGTACTTTCACATGTATTCATGTTCTTTTAATCCATCATACAGCTTATCCACCCAGGGATGAGGTACACAACGTGTTGGAGGGCTACACGTAGTTTAATATTTATGGATTTCCAAAACCCTATTCACTACACTCTAGGGGATACATTCTATGTGTTCATCCTTGTACATGACATGTTGTCAAGTTTCATCCAGATTTGAAGATCCACTTTCCATATCTCAAATCTGGCCTTACTACTTCGAATATGGCTCTATATCCACCAGAAAATGTCATATCTAGTCTCCGATCGTAGGTTTTGGCTGTCATTCACCGAAAATTGGATCTCATTGATCCTAAGAGGTCCTTTATTCATCCCACACACCTCAGAATATTTGGGTATTGATGATTTGATCCCCAATAATTAAAATTACAATCCACATCTTGAAATGATCCAAAATCTATTCCTGGATTGTCGATTCGTCCCTTTCAAATGAATTTGTTGCGATTTTGGGGGTTTTATCGAGCTCAGTACCATTCAGCAATGTCGAACCAAGACCGTGGGTTCCAACTTGTGATGAACGCAAAGAAGTCAAGGGTAAATGAATAATAAAAAAGATTTAAATGATTGTTGACATGTGTTCTTGGCCAACGATCAAGAATGAGGATCCAGTGTTGGAAATCAATTGAAAACAATTTAATCCATCACATATGAACATGCCAAGGATCCTCAATTGGTGGATATCAATAAAAGGGATTGATCTGATCAATCAATTTAATAAATAAATAAATAAACCAAAAATTTAAAAGTCGTACCTTGATATTTTATTTTCCTTCATCAAGGAACATGCTCACCCATGATTGAAGGATTTCATTGCATTCATTATGTATAGATCTTCTCTGATCCATAGTTTCATCATCGTCATATGTGATCTGTCAATGAAAGGAGTAAAGAAGCTCTAAAATTCTCCTACAATTTATGAGGATAACCCTATAGAATTATCAATGGTTGTATGATTATATAATTTCATTTTGGTAAAAATTAATTATTAATTAATTAAATTAATTAATTTTTACACTGAACATACCGCCAACAAGAGAGATGTCTGAATTCCCCACACCATCATATCTTAAGTAGTTCCTAGGGTAAGAAATACATTCTAGAAACAATTTTTTTCTCATATTTCTAATCTAAGATTCCATTTAAGAATTATCCTATTTTATTTAATAAAATGTGTCTGTGAAATATTAAATATTATTATAAAATTATTTCTAAGAACACAGGGCCTCCGAATCGCATGTCGTCTTAGCAGTTAGATCTAGATATATATATATATATATATATTTCAAAGTTGTATAAGTATAAAACCATGTCTTTATAGTACACCATGTAAACCCTTATCCATGAATCTTTGGCCATGTACCCCCACCCCACCCCCACAAGGGGAGTTCCCTTAATGAGTTAGGGTTGTGTACTCATGTGGCCCTATTTTTTTCATGCTATTAGAGAGTCCCTCTTATCATACCAAATATATTTGATAGAAATTTGATGGTCATCATCTCTCTTTATCTATCAGCTGACTGAGAATGAATATGTAACACAGATTCCATCCTTGTATAAGTCCCTAACAATTCTAAACCTCATGTATAATAATAAACACTTTGACTGTAATCACCTAACCCAACCCAACAGTGATTTGGGAGTATTTTAATAATGAATACTCTAATTATCGTCCAATTAGGATACATATGTATCCTTCCTAAGGCCCAATCTCTAAAGGGAATCAACCCTGGTGTAAGTCCCTCTATATTCCAGTTACCTTGGATCATAGAACCCAAATCCTATTATGATTATGCCATCCTTACTCATATATCTGTGGATGGGGGTGGGGTTATACATGATCATCCTCTTCTGTGTAAGCCTAAACCATGAACCTATCTACCTTAGACCCATCATCATGTAAAGGAAGAAATTAACTACAAGTACTCTATTTCCTATTATAAATAGAATACATAAGATTACTTCCTACATATCGAGACCCATACTATATTTTACAAGAAATTTAAAATCATATCTATCTTAGGGAAATATTAATGTGTACACCTTGTACATATTTACCCTCAAACGATATGTCCAATATTCCACTATCTATTATTTCTCACAATAACCATGACTCACATGAGTTTTAAGATCGGTGAAGATTGGACCGATAACATGATTTGGATTAACCTAATGTTATCCCTTCATTGATATATAATCTCGAGGATACCTCATTCTCACCCAAAGGTTCATTCTCTTGGTGATTTTTTTGGGAATCTTTACATGCATTAGTCCCGCTCAAGGTCTATACTATTGCAAATTTCATAATGAAAATAATCCTAAAATGATATATGTGTACTATGATTCCTATATTAATGGGGGTACATATGACACCTCCTCAAGGATCGAGCCTTAAATTTACATCCTTGTTACATGAGATAAAACTCAAAGGTAAAGTCTTAACGTACAAACATGAACTATGTAAAATGAACTACATGTGTTTTGATTCCTATTTTCCTAGGATACATAGAACACCTTTTAGAGGTTCAATCTGATCTCTACCACACCAAATACCTTCTTATATGGAAATAAACTTCATAGATCCCAAATAAAAAGATAAAATAAGGCATCATAACTATATAAAATAATAACAGAGAACCCATGATATGCGCATTTATTCCCATCAACACATGGTCTGGATAAAGTGTTTGGAATTGAGGTATCTAGTCCCACAATGGGGATTGGTAATGATTCACAATCATATATTAAATCTTTAGGAGAGTCCTACAATAATAAATAAATCCCCCAAAAGGGTGTGATGAGTGTATCCTCGCATCCTCTCGACTAATGTGAGTTCCTAAGTGTTGTTGTTCTTGAAACCACAATGAATATCTTTCTTTATAAAGTATCCCTTGATTCATTACAGGTGTGTAAATTTTTGGGTGTTTCTATAGATAAACCCTACCAACTTAATTGATTGTGAAACTATACCGAGCCTCTCACAATTAACTGATAGACCACAATATCTGTATGAAACAATAACCTTCAAGGTTTAAATGATCGTTGATGATTATGGTTATTTTCAAATATATTCATCACATTTATGGGGACTTTTTAGGAATTATATTAAAATAATTTTAATGAAAAGGAAAACCTTTCACATTCGTAAAGGGAATGAGGCTTGAACCCACAACCAAATGGTGATAAGGGTGAACCACCTACCACTTCCCTATGTGATGTCTTGGTTATTATGATTTTTTTATGTGATGTGATAGATAAATATTATGTTGTTTTTTGTAAAATATGTTTTATCATATAGATAATAATGGGATTGAAAATTTATTTGGTGATTGATTGATTAAATATTTTGAACCTTATATGATTAAGGTCAATAGAACAATATGGGATTTTATTTAAAGTTTAAAGGATGAATTTTCTTTTGGAAGCACATATGATTTTAATGTTGTTTTGTTACGGTTTAAGTTATTTATGGAAATAAATAGAATATAATGAAGATTTTAGGATTTGGGAATATATATTATTGGTATGAGACATTAAGAGTGATTGTGTTTATTTGGAGATAAATGTTAAATTTATCTTAGAATATTATAAGATCAAATCATTCAAATAATTTAGTTTTAGTCTTATATTGTAATATTTTGAATAATTTTATGGTTGGTTATTTATAAAAAAATCTATATTGGACATTGGGTGTAATTGTAGAAGTTTCAGTGATTAAGGCTTTATTTTGTCATATGATTGTTTATTCATGTTGAGAATTATATTGAACTCACAATTTTTTGTTTTTGTTAATGTATAAAGACATGAGGAATATTTCTTCTCCTTTTTTGGATTATGTTGTCTATTAAAAGTTTATTTTTACACTTCAGGATTGAAAAATTCATCATCAATACATAGTATTGGGAGAAGAATATGATATTGTGCTGGAAATTGATTAACGGATTAAATTATACTTATCAGGTAAGTATATATCCTTCTATTTTTAAACTATATGGTAAATTAATTACTCATATATAGGAAAATAATATTCAAAGAGAAATGATATCCTATTACCTTAATTTCTAATGAATCGATGGTCTTTTCCACACCCATTCATTTTAAGGTTCTTCGGTCGTTAACTTTATATTGATCATTCACATTCTTGTGATCAATGATATCTACCAATATTTATAATTGTTTGGATATTTTTTTCTCCATGTCAATATTTTCACTTCCCACATATGTTATCCTATTTAGAAACCTAGTTATGTGATGACCATCATATTTTCTTTTCCATCATTTCAAGAGTAAGTTTTATTAACACCTTGTACAGTGTGGGATGTCAATCAAAGTATTTTCAGATGTCAAAACCTTATTTATCAAGCTTAGAATCAAATTTTGAGGACACAATTTATTAAAGGGGGAATAATGTGACAACCAAATATTTATAAAAACCCATGTTCTATATCATTTATGACATACAACATCGAGCCTAAATGAACGATGAAGTATTACAATTTAAATATGATCATTATAACTATCCATTAAATTGGTGGGTATAAATAGAATTATTTTTTTATGAAATATATATAAATTTATTACTCAATATAAATTTATTAATAAATTATTAGTAAATATTCACTCATTTTTAAGTACTGCCATATTATTCGTCAAAAAAATATGCTTTCATCGCATAGATTTTAGTGCTTTTCATAATAAAATATTATAATTAATTTCTAGAAATTTTATAAATTTTATTTTTTAAAGAGGATATAATTTTTGAAATCCTCATATAAAAATTATATTATGGGGAAATTTTAAGATCTTTCTAAAATGATTGATTTTTAAATGAATAGTAAACAAATATTGATTTTTATTGAAACCTGTATTTTCTTTTAATGTGATTAAAAAGTAATAATATATTTTAGATTAGTTTTAAAATTTAATTTCTTTATTTTCATGAAATTTAATCTAATTATATTTCTTGGAATGTACTCTATACTTGATGTTGGTAAAAAAACCTTAATACACTTAAAAAGGATTTTTTTTCTAAAAAGAAACCCTTTGATCTCTTTTTACAAGGTTAATTCTAAATTAAATTTTAAAACTTTTGTGAATTAAATATTGAAAATTTAATTACATATTTTGAATAAGGAAGATAAAATTTGGTATATAATTCCATTTTTTTATTTATTATGAATAGTAACTATTGAAAATATTCATTACCATAGTAAGGGTAAATCCGATAATTAAGTTTAAAAATAATATGACAAGGACTAAAAATTTACAGTAACACTAAAATTTATACTATTTTATGAATTAAAAAATTTCCATCCATGTCTCAAATATATAGATACAATGTGCCATATTTCATTGATTTTTACCTTTATAATATTTCTGTAAAAGATAAAGACAAAAACGGAACATCCTTACATTTAATAACTATAATATTTTGCAACACATATAAAACAACATATATTAGGTTATAAGTATTAATTTTAAATCTAAATTCTTTTTCTTATAATTCTAATTTATATATAATTTTAAATGAAGAAATAATTACAAAAAATACTTATGTAACACTAACACAATATTTGTTCAATTTATAGAAAAATAAAATAAATCATTTTGAACATATTAAGGGTAATATAAATTTCATTAATTTCTCTATGCCATTTATTTTTTAGATAAATATAATATTTTATTTATATGAAAAAGGATTATATTTTATTTGAATTTATATCATATTGTTTCCAACGTCAGATTATATGAATACTTCCAAAAATTAAAATACTGATATTTTATGATATATAATATTTTATTATATGATTTCAAATTCCTAAAAAAATCATCTACCATTTTTTTTATATTGTTAAAAATATCAAACATGGTCCATTTATTTTATACTTTTCTTTTTATATTAAATAAATTGACTCAAAAAGAGTAAAAACATTTTTATCTTGGTAATTATCAAAAAGGGTTAATGTGGGTTCAAACATATATATAATGGTAAAATCCAATTATAAACTAGTCAAAATTTTATTTTATGATATTATTTTTACCCACCATAAAAATAAATTTATATTAAATTTATATTTTAAGAAATTCCAAAAGTGTTGCTACCCTCACTTATAAAAAGGATTCTCCACACCTCTTTTCTTTACAACTCAAAAGCCTTTAAATTCATCCAATACCTATCCAATTACCTAAATTAATTCCATTTACACATACTAGAGGCCTTTGTTAGATGATAAAAACCTCTTATTAAATATTTTGATGTAAACATAAAGTGGTTGTATGAAAAGTGGTATCGTTTTTAATCAAGCGTTTCTGGTTTATTTCTTCTTACAACTCTTTATAATTATATTAAACAATGACAATATAATAAAATTATTATCTCCCATATAATGATATTTTATTATGTTAATGCAAAAACGTACACCCATTTCTAATTCCATCAAATGGGAAAGGAAACCATCATTAGTGTGTATGGCAGACAACCGCAAAAAAATGATGTAATTCATTTTCCATCATTAACTACTATGGTTGTTTATGATAATGGATATAATGAATATATATTATTTTCATGAAAAGTTCATAATAATATAAAAAGAATATATCACCTTTTTACCTAACATTAATTTAAATATGATGAGGCCATTCATGTGTATGTGTGGATCACCACCTCCATGAAGTGATGTGATTCATTTTTTTATTAAGTCATCACATGGTTGGAATATATAAGTGTATTTAAATAAATAATATGATTTTTATGATATAATTATTATTATTTAAATATAAAAAATTCATACCTTTTTTAAATCATGATCGTTGAAAATTGAAACATTACTTATGTGTACATACGACCTACAGTCCCCATGATTGTAACATAGTTCATTTTTCATAACCACATTTTTTGGTTAGACATAAAAGTATAATTTATTTATAAAAAGGATAATTATATCATGATTATTATTCTAGATATGATTAAATACTGGCCACTTTTACCAGAGTCGTCAAACCGATTTTATTTTGGACATATGAGCCGAACATCATCCAACATACAATGAGAACTTAATAGATTAAGTAATTGAATAGAAAATGGTGACAAATAAAATAAAATGGTTAATAAAATTGTAAATTATTCATAACAAATTAAATAATTAACATTATATTATTATCCAGAAAGATAAAGAATGTATGTGATGAGTCAAACTCACTGTAAGGGACTTTATTTAAAACACCCTTTTAATGTTTCCCTTGAAACCCTTTTTCATCCATGAAAACATTCTTCAAAATTTTTTATGAAAATTTTTATTTATACTTAAATGTGTTTTAAAGTTCATTTTAAAAATTTTCGATTTTATTTACATTGTTTTTAAAAATGAATCTTTTTAAGGTTTTATGTATGGGGTAATTTACTTTAAAAATAATGTTTTAAATGTTTTAAATATTTACTTTCTAAATATTTCTCTCCCATGTCAATATTATTAAAATTATTTTATTAAATTACTTATATACACATAAATGAATTATAATGTACATTTTATTTTCCCTTTTTACTTTCCTTAAAAAGTTTTCAAAAAGAATATTTCTAAATATTTCATATATAACATTTTAACATTCACTACAAAATACAAAAATAATGATCAATTTAAAAATTTATGACATTATTGGAATTTACAACCAACATAAAATTTACTTGTTGTTTGGATTTCATTATAATATTCATTTTTTTCATAAAATAAAAACTCTCTTTCCCTTTATTCTAATTATTTTCAAAAAGTAATTTAAATTGAAATGATATTTTGACATCAAGAAATGTTTTATTTATGGGTGTATGGGATCTCTCTAAACAACACCTTTTCAAGTTACACCCATTCAATCTCTAAATCACTTTTTTTCTATTTAATGTTATGGAATACTTATAAACTATAGAAAACCCAACCTTAGTAACCTAGAGATGGAGTCTGAATTGTTATATTTTTATAAGATATGATAAATTTAATCCTGAATTGAAGAAGATTTTAATACTCTTGGTAAACTAGATACATACTAGAGTCTTCCTTTACATTTGAAAACACAAATTACAACATAATTTTTTTTCTAAAATTAAATTATTCCCTCTAGCATATCTTTGCACATTAATCATAGTACACTTCATGGAATCATAGAGAAAGGAAACAAAGTAAGGGTGATATCAAGTGATCATTTTGGGTTATGTATAGTGGAATCTATCCTGAATCAATTAGAATTGAAAAGATCCATGTTTTTAACTTGAAAAAAAATTAATGGAATTTGGGCATTTTCATTTATTGGGTGATAATTTTTTAAAATGAACTTCAAAACTTAATTTTGAGAGTTTTAACCCTTAAAAGTCATGTTTTTTTACGTGGGTGAATCCTAAAATGTTTCTTGGGTGTATTGATGAGTTTCAGGAGCGTCGAATTAATAGAAATATAGTTTTTAAGGACATAAAGAGGGTGCATTGTTTTTCTATAACCATATGGACCAGAATAAGAAATTTTGTGACCCTATGATGGTGGATAGAGGATATGACATGGAAAGTTCGCTGTTTAACAAACCACACACCTAACCCACCAGGTTAGTGGTTTGGGAAGTACCTAAACACTATTCACCACATAGTTGGTGTACCTTTTCTAAACTGTGTATCTAGCCCGTGTGGGGTTCCTTGGGTGCACAGTTGGAACACAGTTTTCTAAACCATGTTTGATACCACATTTTAAAAATTAAATTAATTAAATTAAATTTAAAATAAAATAAAATAAAACCAAAATTTACTTGTCCCCTCACCTCACGCATGTGACACCCCCTTCTATGAGCCCTGGGCACGTGACACCCCCTCCCCTCCTTGGATCATCTTTGGCTCATCCATTTTCATTCAAATCTCCATCTTTTTCCTCTTTTATCCTTTATAGTAACCTCCCTCCTCCCTCCACATTACCCATTCTGACTGTTTTCAATCTCCCCATCACCTGGTGAGGTTTAGATGAAACCCGATGTTTATGGGCTGACCGGTTTTTTTGTTTTCTTCCATTGTTAGGTTGTGTGAGAGGTCTCTCGAGACTCCCATGTGTGTATTCCGATAACCACTACTAAAGTATATGTGTTTTGGTTTTTTTCAACCTGCCTTTTCCATCTTATGTGAGGTCTTTTTCACTGTTTGGTCTCACTTATCTTATTTTGGGTCCTTTAGTGATTTAGGGTTCTTTGTAATTGATTGTAGCACATTTGACATCTCTGAGAGGGTTTTCACTCATATACATATGTGTATATATATATATCATCCGTGTACATTTTCCCTCATGGCATGGGGAATATGTTCATTGTCTTGAGGGGTATATATAGAGTAATGTATGTTCATTTAAGTGTGGAGCAGATTCGAGTTAAAATCTTTAAGATCTAAGTGTTCATCTTGGCTTGGTCTACTTCTTGAGGTAGAGTCCCATTCATTTTCCCCTTAAATTTAATAATGCATTAAATAACAACCTTCACACCTTTAATTATTGTTTTTTAATGTATTTTAGTTTTTCTAAAATGATTTCCTTTGGTTAATTGGATGTGATGATTAATTGAAAAAAAATTAATTGATTTATGAACAATGTTCAGATTTAATAACAAAACCCCTCCAATGAAGGTTCACTATATTAAAACCTATAAAGTAGTCACAGTAATTTCTATCATGTTTAGTTTTTCATGGAATTTTCCATATTCTACTTGTTGGTTATGGTTTTATGGCCAGTAATATTTTCCCTCATTCAAATAATGTGAATTAAATTGTAATGCAGTATTAGTTTAAATAACATTACCAAGTAAACATATGCCTTGTTACTATGACCATTTTGATTTGACCCCATTGAGTCTTTTAAATGAATTTTCCATGTTTAGGAAAAGTTAATGAATTTTTCATGATATATTGTTTTTTATCGGGTGGACTAATCTAGATAATAAAATCCTTCTTAAAATGAATAAAATGATTCTAATGAAAGGGCTCCCTTAAAATAAAATTGAAAATGGTTATTTAAATTCATAAGAGGCGCAGCCTTATGCAATATATTATAATTGTAAATAATGGTTTTAATGGGTTATATAAATTAACATCATGAGAGGTACTACCTTATGGATTGCATTATGAATGTTATATCACCATTATATGGGTCTGATAAATGACATGCATGAGAGGTCATTGCCTCGTGAATTGAATTGTAAATATGACTAGGCTATGGTAATGTTATAATTTAAATTCATAAGATGTGTTTCTTTAATTATAAATGTGTTCATTCCTTCTTATATTTGAATGAAACATGGATAATTAGGTTCATCGGATGTTAATTCTCATGCATTATAAATTATAACTGACTACACCTTACATAGGATGATGTTGAAAGGACCATGAGAGCCTTGAGTGGGAAGTCTGTGTGAGCTTCCATTTTGATTTCCAAAGGATCGTGAGATCCTTGAGTAGGAAGATCATGTGATATTACATTTTTATTTCTAAAGGACCATGAGAGCCTTGATTTGGAAGACTGTGGGAGCTTCCATATTGATTTCTAAAGGACTGTGAGAGCCTTGAGTAGGAAGACAATGTGAACCTTCATGTTTGGTTACAAAGGACCTTACGAGCCTTTGGGGAGGGAGACTACGAGATATATATATATATATAAATATATATTGACCTGATTAGATTCTTAAATCGACTATGATCCGAAGAAGGTATAGTTGTTAGGTGTCCCTTAGGAACCTGGATGGGTTATTGATTATTTATTCAGATCTGGTTATTATTCCCTTATACATTCACACTAAATTAATTTATATTCATAGAATGATATGGGATTGAAAACATGGGTTCTGGCCTACTGCGATTTTATCTCACACCCTGTTTGGGTTCCCTTGGTACCCAAGTAGACCTTATGAGTGCAGGAACCTGGAACTTGGTTGTTGTTGTGTACTAGTACCTGGAAGTTAGGAGTAAAAGACTGAGTGGGAGCTCATGATGATTGTAGAGATCACCTTCTGGGGATTTTAGTTCTTTTCTTACTTCATGCATAGTAATATTTTGTTTCCTATTAGATTCCAATTATTTCTAGTTATGTATCATCACTATGACATGCATTCATGTTTTATATAAACTGTTGTTGGCCACTTTTACTCAATTGAATATTAATTGTATTTTGCTTCTTTGTATTTCCTTATTTACTATTCCTATTTCTGTCTATTTTTTATTTGATAATGCCATTTTTATCTCTAATAAGAGGTTATAGTCTTCGCATTATCACCTCTTAAGACCCTCACTGCTATTCGACATCCTCTTGTGTAAGGGGAGATGTTCTTGAGGCCATGTGACCTACTGGTCCAACTACTGATTTGATGGTAATATTTGTTGGTACATTACAAGGTGGTATAAGAGAGTAAAAAATTTTCTTTTTCTTAAAGTTTTGGGTTCGTATACAGGACACTTGGAATTTTTTGGTGCTTTGTTAATAGTCACTCTTAGGGAAGAGTAACCCACATATGGGAAATGGACAAGTTTCCAGAACCAGGAATTGTTTTTCATGTTTTTTGATGTTATAGTGGACATTATTTCACCTTGAGTGACTAGTGTAATTTATGCAACTTATTGATTTATGATTTTATGTTATTTTTACCCTTAACATAGTTTTACAAGGATGAAAAATTACATGCATCATTATAGGAACATAAGGATTAACATGTCATGCATGTTCCATGATATGTAGTTTTATTTGTAGCGTTCCTGTTATATTCTATTCCAGGCCTTGTATTATTTAGCATGCATGTTTGTATAACATGATTTAGTGTTTATAAGACATGATACTTGACTATTAATCTTTCTTTTTTGATATTCCATTCTTCTTTGTTATAGCATGCTTCTTTGTTACTTCTTATGATAACATGCTATGCTTTTTTGATATGTAATTGGTTTCATGGTATGAAAATATTTGGGTTGTGAATGAATGGGAACTAGTTTTTTATTGTGAGGTGTATGGGTTCTTTACAACTACAAAATGGTAACCTGTATATTCAAATCATCTTGATCATCATATCCATATACATTTTAATTATATCATTAAAATTTTAATGTCATCTAAGTTCAGATGTTAAAGTGAATATACTTTTTATTTAATGGGAGCCACATTCCAACCTGTAAAGTGTATAGGCGCTTTATGGATTGGTATATGGACACCCATATGACTAGACAGTTGTGTTTTAGCAAGTCAAAATCAGAAATGGGATGGGTTTCAATTATTGGGAGGAAATTTTCAATCCATTGAGTTTATAGGCGCTTTATGAATTGAGAAATGGAAACCCATGTAGTCAAATGTTCATATGTGACTATGTTATCTTATGAACAAGTTTTAAATGTAAATCTAGTTCCAATTTAGTTTCAAATTAATTTGGAAATTGATAAATTCAAAACATTACCCAAGTAGTTAAGTTGGGGAATAATCTTCCGGTGATATCCCCTTATGGGTGTTTAGAATTTAATAACCAAGAAAATACTATTGGATTGCATTTTTGATGAACCCAGGTGGCTTGGTGGGAGCCTTATAGGTCTCCATATCTGTTAAAGATAAATTTTCTAATAAAATGTTTAATTATGACTAAATTTCAAAAAGTGTAAAAAAATTAAAACAAATCTTGACATACATTCATATTTATACCTTGGGGAATTGGTTAAAATCAAGTACCTTGAGTTTTATCTTGAAATATTGTACTTAATGTTTTGAATTATATCTTTTAGAGTTTTAAAGATGAAATGTGACAAAATGTAAATGGGTTGGAAATGGAACCTATAGTGGTGTCCTCTTTTTAAAACCCTTGTATAAGGGTAGTTTGAGTTTCCCCTTTGTGTTTCCCTATAATGGAAGTGAGAGAATTTTTTTGGGCATTATTTTCTTTAGTAATGGCTTAGATGACCGTATTTTGATCCTAGTGACTTCTATTTGCATGGAATTGTGATAGGGTTTATGCTTTTGTTTCATTAGGGATTGGACCATAGTAGGCATCACTCTTATAGATTAATTCCCTATGAAATCTTTGAATAATTCTACCATTGATGTTGTTCAGGTATTGTTGTCCGTTGTAAGAATCCTAGCATCAAAATGACACCCTTGTTCAGATGGTTTTTAATGGTATCCTTGAATTTTGTTTTATTCTTGATAATTAGGAAATGCTCGGTTTCAATTGGTTAGACATGCCCAAGTAATGGTCAGTGGTTTCATTGGTCACTATAACCTTTCTTCTTCTTAGTGATGGATGATTGGTTATGGAATCATCTAGGTTAATAGTAATATGAGTAAATTTTCCTCTAAAATAAATCTTTTGTTCTATTGAGTATGGTATTGGGTCATCTCCATGTAGAATGACCCAAGCGCTAAGGATTCAAGTTTTTTCCAATGATCGGGATGGAGTTTCTAATGACTCAGGTGTTTTGACACATCATTATAGTTGGTTTTTTATTCATTGAATTTTTTGATATTTTTATTTTGCCTCGAAGCACTGACACACATAAGTTTAAGGTGGTTTTGATATAGCATTCTTGTGAGTGTCTTTTCAATATTTACCTTAAGATGGCTAAGACACTTCTATGGTGGGGAGTGTGCCCTCAGTTTGGATAAATGTTCCTTTCCAAGTGAAAGTAACATAACCACATAGTACCATTGAAATATGGTTAGTTTTGTTTGAGTGTCTTTGAGGCTTGAATGTCTTAAATTGTGTCGATCCTTTTTGGAAACACGATGTTCTTATGGTTGGCTATGTATGCATCCCCTAGTAACTCACCATCGGTCTTGGATGGAATTCCGTGGTAATTTGGACAATCATAGAATGCCTTGCGTGATAAGGTCACGTGTTTAGTTAGTGATGGTGTGTCCGCAGGTGAAGATGAGTTTCTCTTAGGAGAATTTGATCAGTTTTGATTCAACCATTCTTTTTTCTAGTAATGGGGTTATATTGAGTAGAACTATTTAAATCTACTTAGTGTATTCTGGTAATCGATACTCTTTTCCCGTATCTTGACTTCAACCAAGATGCACTAAAATAACAATGATCTTATTCTTCACTAATGTTTTTAAATGTTGTTGATATTTTTTGGTGTTTCTCTTTTGGTGTTTCATGATAAATTGTGGTTCTTCCCTAGGATTATTTAGTCCAATTTATTCATGGATTCCCATTTAGTAATTCCTTGGAAAGACTCTTGGACAATAATTGTTTACTGTGATGTGACTTCCAGGTGAATGTCACTCTCATCCCAGTCGATGATCTAATGTGGATGTTGTGGCCTTGTTCTGATGTCTCTCTTGTAATATGAGGTGTGTACTTACAAGGTTATTTCCAAAGGATACATTTAATTGGATTCCAAATTTATCTCGAACTTGTTTAGATCTCGGAGGAAAATATTTAAAAAAACATGTGGTAATTTTAGTGGTATAAATCCAGATTACACCTTTGATCATGCCGAGGCATGAAAATTTTGATGTTCAGATGATGTTTAAAACAAGAAACATCAGTGAAAGTGGAGTGTGGACTTCATTGGACATTTTTTTGGTGAATGCGGGATACCTTAGAAGAAGTCGTTTTAGTTTTTATGTAATATGTCGACCCTATAAGATGAGCATCTTGAGAATTGTAAGTCATCTGGAGTGGCATGACTCATTATCCCTATTTCCAAAGTTTATTGATGGTAAAGTACCATATATGGAACATCGTTGGGTGGAGATGAGTGAGGTATGTGTTATCTAGGGATTTTCATGAAAATTAATCATTGACAGGGCTTTGAGTTCGATGGGGAATCAATTGTTTTTATGTTTCAAAACATGTGAGAAGGGTTACTAGAACTCTTAAGGGTGTATCTTGGTAGAAATTCTGATGGTGGAAGGTCTCGTGGTTTGGAAATTTTACCTTTCTAATGTTAAATCCTAAGGTGGGGAGTACCTTTGGCCAAATGTTTAATGGGATGACTATGTTATTGTGTCTCTAACTAAGAGATCTTGAGTAAGATCCATCTCATTGTTTAGGTTGGAAAACAAGCATTGAATCACGTTTTAATGTCTTAAGTGTCATGTGCTTAAATGTATTCTTGAAGGTGTGTTTGGTGTTTGAAAACACAACATGACCATTTGAATGATGCTACCTAACCATAAATAGGTCGGGTGGTTTTTCCTTTATCCCAAAATTCTTCTTAGGGATGATAATTTCAAAGGTGGTAATTTTATAATGATCATTATTTTAAGCCAGTCAAAAATTCAAATGAATTTGATCTTTTTTGTCTACTGGGAAAGACATTTTTAAAACTGAACTTCATAACTTAATTATTAGATTTGTAACCCTTCAAAGTAATTTTTTTGACCTAGGTTAAGGCCAATCAAGTTTCATGGGTGTCTTGAGGTGTTACAGGAGCACCATACTAGGAAAGTCTAGTTTTGAAAAACTAGCAGAGGGTGTGTGGTTTGTCTGAAATTGTGTTTCCTACAGCAAGAAACCCTATGACCTTATAATGGTGGATAGATTTTTTCACACAATATTCACATGGTTGACCAAACCATGTGACTATACTATAGGGTTAGTGGAATCTGGTAGTAACTAAACACTATTCACCACACGGTTGGTGCACAGTTTCCAAAAAGTGCAACCAATCCATGCTGGGTGCCTCAGGTGCCCAGTAAAGTGTCTGCAATTGGCACACTATTTTCTAAACTGTGTGTCCTAAAACCATGCATGATACCCTATTTTAGAAATTGGATTAATTTAAATAAAATTAAAATAAATCAAAACAAAACCAAAATCTGCCTCTCCCCTAACCTCTCTATCATGCCCCTCCCCCTTCCAGGATCCCAAGACGTGCAATTCCCCCCTCCTCATATTCACATTCACTCATCAATGTTTCTCTGAATATCCATATGATTCCTATTTGGGTACTTTAATGTAACCACCCTCTTCCTTTATCCTTCTCTATTCCAACCATTTTCTCTCTCCTCATCACCTGATGAGGTTAATCCGAAACCCTAGGGTTAGAGGTTGACTAGTTTTTGGTTTTCTTCCATTATTAAGTTGTGTGAAATGTTACTCAATACTCCCTTATGTTTATTCTAGAAACAACCATCAAAGGAGAATTTTTTTTGGTTCATTTTGGATTTCTTCCGCCATCTGAGTTGAGTTATTCATTACAATGTTTTCTCTCATCTATTTTATTTTGGGTCTTTTGGTGATTTAGGGTCTCTAGTAATTGAATGTTGATCATTTGATGTCTCCAGAAATGCTTTCACTCATATACATAAGTATTTATATGTATATATACATATATATCTTCCTTGTAAACATTCCCTCATGGAGAGGGGAATATGTGTAGTGTATTAATGGGTATATAAATATATAGTAATGTGTGTGCGTTCAAGTGTGGAGTATCTTCTTGTTAAAATCATCATGTGTCGAGTGTTCGGTTTGGATTGATCTAATTCTTGAGGTAGGGTCCCATTCATTTTCCGCTTAAATTTAATAATTATTTAATTAATTTCCTTCACACCTTTAATTAATTAATTTCTAGGTATGTTATTTTTTCAAAAATTATTCCCTTTGGTGAATTAGATACGATACATAATTGAACAAATGAATTGTTTTATGAACAATGTCATGATTTAAAAATAAAACCCCTCCAATGGAGGTGTGTTGTCATCAAACCTAAAAAGTAGTGATAGTCATTTATATCATGCATAGTTTCGGTTTGAGTTGTCCACATGCCTTTTGTTGGTTATTGTTCTCTGAAGAGTTAACATTTTCCCCCTTTGAATAATATGAATTGAATCTTCATGAATGATTATTTTAAATGACATCGCTGATTAAGTGTATTCCTTATTACCATGAACCTTTTTATTTGACCCCTTTGAGACTTATAAATTAATTTTCCATTTTTATTAAATGTGAATGAATTGGTTATGAAAAATGGGTTCTTTATAGAGGATTGAGATAGATAATAGAATTCTTCTTAAAATGAATAGAATGTTTCTGATGAAAGGACTCCCTTGATATAGAATTTAACATGGATATTGAAGTACATAAGAGGCTTTTAATTATGGATTATATTATAAATGGAAATGATGTTTTAATATGTTATATAAATGAAAAGTATGAGAGGTACTACCTCATGGAATGCATTATGAATGTGATAACACCCTTATATGGGTTTGATAAATGACATTCATGAGAGGTATTTGCATCATGAATTGAATTATAAATTTCACCAAGCCTTTGGTAATGTTATAATTGAAATTCTTAATATGTCATTCCTTTTGTATAAATGTGATCATTCCAAATTATATGTAAATGAAACATGGATAATGAGATACATGAGAGGTTAATGCCTCATGCATTATATATTATAAATTATTATGCCTTATATAGGCTGATTTAAAAAGGACCATGAGAGCCTTGAGTAGGAAGACCGTGTGAGATTTCATTTTGATTTCTAATGGACTGTGAGATACATGAGTAGAAAGACCGTGTGAACTTCTATTTTTATTTCCAATGGACCATGAGAGCCTTGAGTAAGAAGACTGTGAGAGCTTGCATATTAATTTCCAAAGGACCGTGAGATCCTTGAGTATGAAGACTATGTGAGCCTCCATTTTGGTTTCCAAAGTACTGTGAGACCCATTATAGAGGAAGACAATGAGAGCTCTTGGAGTTGAGTCAGGGGTTAGACTTTGAGTGCTTCCCCTAGTATAGGATGTCCATGGGTATTTCCATGTCCACCCTAATATATATATATATATATCTATGTGTGTGTGTGTGTGTGACTTGATGATATTCTTAAACCAACTATAAACCAAATAAGGTATAGTCGTCAAGTGTCCCTTTAAAACCAAGACGTGTTATTGATTATTTACTCAGATTTGGTTATTATTTCATTATACAAGTACAATACATTTCTTATATTAATGAGCTAGTTTTGACTTAACATCATGGGTGTCGGACTACTAAGAGTTTATCTCACATCCTACTCAGGTACCCTTGGTACCTGAGTCGACCTTATGCTCGCAGGACCATGGACCTTGCTTGTTGTTGTGTGCATGTACCTGGGAGTTTAGAGTAAAGGACTGAGTGGGAGCTTAATATTCTTGAGGAGATCACCTTCTGAGGCATTTAGTACATTTCTTATTTCAGGTATAGTAATGTATTTTTTCTTATTGTATGTCACTTGTTTCTAGATATGTATTATCACTATGACATACATCAATGCATTATATAAATTGGCATTATCCACTTTTATTCAATTGAATATTAATTTTATACTACTTCTTTACCCTTCCTTATTTATAATTTATGCTAAAATATTCCATTTATTATCTTATTATACTATTTTTCACCTCGGATAATAGGGTATAGTCTCCACATTATCACTTCCTGAGACCCTCGCTTCTAGTTGATAGCCTCTGCCACAAAGGGAGACATGTTGGAGGTCATGTGACCTACCGGTCTGGATACTACTTTGAAAGTAAGCCAAGTTGGGATGTTATAAGAATAAAAAAATGGATAGGTAAATAAGTGAACACACATTCCTTCTAAAAAACATTACTTTGATGATAATAGAAGGTATAATCAACATGGAAAGATAAATAACTAAAAACACATGCAATTTAATCAATAAACCGATAATTAAATGCATCCAGAGATAATATCATTGTGGAAATATAATGGATAATAATAACAGAATTATTAATGAAGGAAATTCTTAATTTTTGGGCACCAAGATATTAGGAATCATGATACCTCTACCATCATTATATTTCTTATGAATGATTAAAACTACAGGTTGAAACTAGTTTAATATTAGATTACTGATTCACCTCATGATACTACAGATGCATCGAGAGATATATAATTCAAGGACCCACCCATAATTTCATGTCTAAATCAATTATTTATACATCTAATTATATATTTAATTCATTAAAAACATGTATTATCTTCAAATATCTGTATTGAGTAAAGAATACAAATTTATAAATAATTTCCCACATAAGGAAATAACATTAATTATAGAAAAATTTATGTTGAAATAATATATAGTTTATTTAATAAACATATCTATGATAAATAATATGGATATTTAGGGGAAATTTAATGTCTAATTATCATAGGAAAGTGGAAATTTAAAGGGTAACTTAATTAATGAAAAATGAAACAGGAAAGTGAATTTCAGTACTTTCCATAGTCAAAATGATCCTAAGACATCCAAATAAAGAATAAGGATGATATCAATACAACATATTCCAAATGTATAATAAGTATAATAATGGGTTTTTGTTTTTTCTAAATATAAATATGATAACAATTCCATTCAAAACATTCTTTAGGAAAACAACCATTATACTTTGAGAATTATTTTACTACTAAATGTTCCCAAAACATTTTGAAAATAAACTTCATTGAAAATAGACTTTGAAACTTATAAATTAATTTTTAAAACATTGATCCATCATTATGGTAGGAAATTATATACATACCAACTAATTTAAAACAATGGTTACTTTTATATTTTTAATAAAATTCGAAGAGACTTAGTTTTAAAAAATACTTGAATATTCCTTTCCAAAAAATTGTAAAAAGTAAAATTGGGTAAAATTTTATTTAATAAATCATTTGGGGAATTCTAATAACATTTTTTAAAACATTTTTTTTTATAAAAAATGGTTTTGGGAGAAAAATGATTTTCGATCAAAGAGATAAATAAACATAGATTTTATTAAGACATTTTACAAATAATTTTAATTAACAAATATTGGAAAAAGGTACTATTAATTGAAAATATCATAAGTAGCCATAGGATAAAAAAATTAAATGGTATTATTATTCTATGACCAAATTATTTACTTCAACTGAAATTCAATAATAATCAATCTTGATTCGTTTGAGATTGTGAAAGAAACTCATATAATGATCATAACGTTGAAGTGAGAATTAATCAATGTATCAATGAAACATATCAATATTAAATCCACATAAAAATGTGGAAATACAACATAATATAATAAAATTTAAATACACACATATTCTTATAATATTAAAGATAATGAAGAGGTAATTTAACCCAATGAAAGAAATTGAGTTATGAAATTATTTACCACCTTGTAACATTTATGTGAAATCCCATTGGATGAAATAATTTATATTAAAACTTAAAATACAATGAATTATTAAATAAAATTACATGTAAAAGTGGAATTATGTACATAGTAAAAATTAAATTAGATGTACAATAATAAAATATGCCTCAATGAATGTAAATTGATATGAAGTCCCAAAAAAAGATCATATAATTAATGTGTGGAATAATAAATGAATCAATTATGTGTATCAAATGTAAATACAAATAAAAAATTGTAAATATAACATAAAATATTCAAATTTCATTACACACATAATCTTATTATTTCATAATCAATGAATTTTATGTTTAACCAATTTAAAGGAAATTAAGTTATGAAATACCTTACCTCACACTACCTTTTTGTAGAAAATTATTTAACCACCTATATAGTGGTTTTAAACTTGTTTTTAAATTATAAAAAAACTTATTAATATTTATAATATAATATGTTATCCTTTTATAACATCTTAATACCTTTTTATTAGTAATATTTCATTATTTTCATTATTTTGGGTGTTAATTGCCTTGCTTTCAAATTCATGTTTCATCATGAAAGATCTAGTTCTTGCACATATTATACAGTTCCATCATATCCAAAATAATAATTATACTATAATTATCATATTTAAATATTAAAAATACATTTAAAACCAATAATAAAAAAATTCTGATAAATTACGTATGTTGTGATCATGAACATGGTAGGTCGTACGTATGCATGGGTAGCATTTCTATTTGTCAGCGATTATAATGTAAAAAAAGGTAATTACTGTTTTATTTTTTAAGAATGATAATAATATCATAAATAAATTATTATTTCTTTAAATTTAATTATATATATCGTCCATTTTTTTTTTGGTGATGAAAATATAGTCACATATCTTCGTTTAGGCGTAGTCCAGACGTGCACAAATTAGGTTATCATCTTTACATGAGTGAAATGGTAAGAATGAAAATGATATATTATATTTTAATAATGATAAAAACCTCATTTATATAATACTCATGTCAATTATAACAAATATATTCGTTACCTTTATCCTTATTACTTTCCATTTAATGTATTTGTGAAAACAAATGAATTGCATCACTATGCGAGGTAGTACTCCTCCATACACACAAGAAACACTATTTTATCATATTCGAAATGGAAATTAAAATGGTATACATGATATAATTACTCAAGATGTATAATTATTTTATAAATATAATATATATACATTATATCCATCATCATTCTTAATAGTGATATGTGGTAATCGAAAAATGAATAACATTGGATTGCAAAGTGGTTTCTCACCGTAAACACGATTAATGATTTCCTAACCCATTTGATGGATGTGTGGATGGTTTTAGGTAATTAACTTAACATAAAAACATATATGTATATTTAATATAGTTATTATATTATATAATTTTTTTGTTAATATTAATATAATGAGGTGGAGGAATAAATAAAATTAAAATTCTCAATGATGAACGTTACCTCTTCCCTAAGTAACCTCCTTGGGTTTGCACCAAAAATCAGGGAAAGCATGGATTTAAGGAAAAAAAATAAGGATTTTAAGATAATATTAGTGAATTTAGGAAATTATTTGGGCATCTTTTGGCTAAAAATGGTCTTAATGTGTTAATAAGAGAGAATAGTGCGTGGCCTTATATAAGTGAGGTGGGTGGCACGCTTGTAATTATTTAAAAGAAAAATATGTAGCTATGTTTTTTTGACATGACACAAGGGTCCGAAATAGAATATTATCTATCCTTAGACATTATAGGGTGTATATATGGTCTTATGATTTGTTTAATACAATTTTAGTCCAATTTGAAACTTATCTTTTTATTTTAACCCCTTGGTAAACCCATTTTTACCTTAACCACAATAAATAATTTTTAATTTTTATACTATTTACTATGGTAAATAATTAAGTTGTAATTATTATATAATATAAATTATTATGATTCAAATATGAAATACATTTTTCCAAATTCAATTCCCAAAAGTGTCAAAATTTAATTTAAAATTAATCCCACAAACGTGATTGGAAAGCGGGTTTTCAAAGAGAAAATGTCTAAATGTTTACAATGTTGTTGAATCAAAATTCAATATGAAAATTATTCCAATGACCTGAATTATATTAATTGATATATAATTGAGTTAATTTTAATTTAAAATAAATTCAAAATATAATTTATCTTTAATAAAAATTAACAAAATATTATTTTTTAATTAAAATTCAGTATTTTTCACTATTCATTAGAAAATGAAACATTTCTAAAAAATACATAAAATTCACCCTAAGTTAATTTTTATATTATTATTTAAAAAAATAATATTGTTTTATCAAATAATATTTTTAAAAATGGTAAAAATAAATTTTATTTTATATGTTCAAACTGCGACTAAACCGTCTTTTAGAAAAAAATGTAGTTTTTCAAAAAAACATTTTTTTTCTTTTAAATGGTTCTTATATTATTTTTAATCGATATATAACCATGATGTTCATGATTTTTTTATTAATATTAATACCATAAAAATTTATGTCTATTTTATAATGGTATACTATATTATAGTTCATTTAGATAGACTTTGGACGTTACACAAGCTATAAAAGAGATTAAATTTAAAGAAATATATTCTATGGGTTTTTTAAGCTCAATGATGCATGTCGCATACAATATCAAATACAATTTTATTATTTTATAATTTTTGGGTGTTACATAAATTATATATTTGTCTCTCACATATATAAATATCTTATTCTCCCTTCATTTTACTGGGTAATACATGTATTATGTTAATTTCTCAAATTCCTTCATTATGAAATTTCTTTTGACTACCATATGAGCCAAGATTACACAACCCATTTATTTACATGGGTAATTATTTTATCATTACTTATTATTTATTTCCTTCTATAGAAAACATAATATTGAACATGTTATTATTGGTTCACCTAGACAGAAATCCAATTAATTAACTAATGTTTTGTCTTATGATATGTTATGTATAGGGGTTGGGAGTAATAATAAACCTCTATGGGACTCTTTCAACCATGTAATGATTTTTTGGAAGTTATCCTTGAATTATCATTATGTCATATTTTGTGTTACTACCAAATTTCCTAGGATTCCATGATTTTATTATACCATTTTATTCATGTTAAGCTTCTGTGTGATTACCCATGATATTATGTTTTAAGGAAAGTATATTTTATTACATAAGGGTGAAATGTGTAACTTTTTTTGAAAATGTTTCAGAACTTTTCATGATTTAAAAATATCATTTATGAATTTAATTTTTCCTTTAATATTTAATATGGAATGTTTTATTAAAATCCTAGGGCATAAGAGTTGATATATAATGAAATAAAATGTTTATTCTAAGACCAAAGAATAATTTAAAATAGAAAAATAATGTATAAGTATTCATGAACTAATTGGTTTCTATATTTTCTTATATGTCCCTTAAATATCTTTTTGTGATAATCCTAACATTCAAATTGTTTTCATAAGTTTAAAGGATGTGGAGGGACAATGATGAGGTCAAGATAAAAATTCAGATGATATTTTAGACAATAGAAAACTTGTTATATCATTAAAGCATTTTTTGAGGTAAAATGGATACAAAGTATAAATTTCCACCTTTTAATGTAATATATATTCATGTGAGGGTGATGGACAATTTCTATAAAACTCAAAACCATAAATTTCTTCAAAATAAATAGAATGAAATATTGACTTAAAACTAATGATTTGTTAATATTTAAAAGTTTTTTCTATATAATACCTCTATTGAAGAATAGAATTTATAAGGATTTCAGTAGATTTTTTAAATTATGTCAAGAAACGTCACAATGGGGAAAGGTAAATATCAAGGTAAATTTCCCTTTAATTATTTTAATTATTTAAAAATTGGTCACCTCTTTACCAAATATCTGTCAAGAATTACGATTAAAAGTGAGGGGGAAGAGGAAACTAAGAGACACTTAAATAAAGGAAACTTCTTAAAGAAAAAATTTGCCCCAATCATAATTTAAAGAGAATATTTAATCTATTTCATTCATAAGGAATTTTGTATCCTTAGAAGAAGGTACTTATGAATATGATAAAATCTGGGATTATGTGGTAACCTAGAAAGAATATAGTTACCCAACGCTTTTATATATAACATTATATTATTTTAAGCATAATTATACGGAAGAGTACAATCCAAGGATAGTTAAGACTAGTTTCTTGGAAGATTAGGTACATAAAACATAAAACACGGGACTAAAAAAGAATTTATTTATTTAATCTCCATAAAAACTCCTAACTTCCTTTGAGCCCATAAATTTGTATAGGGTACCCTGGGGAACACGTGAGAAAATGGATGAGCTAAAAATCCCAGTAAGGGAATGAACATAAGGATACATCTTAAGCACATGAGTTAGGAGGCAAGACATAATGATAACAAAGAATGGAACATATGAAATCATATCATATAAGCATGAGATCCTATAAACATGGAAACATATAAATGTGGAATAATAATAAAATATTTCTTTAGTATGGTTCAAGGATAACCGCCAATCCTGTTTCCCATTTTAGTACAGGTCAAGGCTAACTACCAATCCTGTTTCACAATGCATCTCATGAGACATAACATTAATTAATGCATTGAAGCACTCTCTGGGAGCACCCATCTCAAAATTTTCTTGAATATTATTAAAACATAAATATTCTTACAACATATATAATCAAACATAATCAACCATACATAAACATAAGGGCACCCATGGAAATAATTCGTTACCACAATCATGACATGAAGCATAACCAATGAGCATATCATGAAAGTGTCCATGAAATAAATGTATTATAACATAAATGGACTTTATAAGGTAAAATAGGAATATAACATGGTAGGTGGTTTCAAATAGAAGTGACAACATATATGAAATGTATTTGAGAAACATTAGCATTAAAACATTTCTGTGCGGTTTTAAGGAAAATAATATAGATCCTTCAAAAATATAAAAGAGGAAAATATTTTATATAAAAACATAATTGAACAAAGAATGTTTTCATAATAAAAATTCTTATTTTATAAAGACAATGGTGTTTTAAAATAGAGGATAGAGTGCACTTGAAATTGGGTAAAAAATTGGAAAGTTCCTTTAAAACGAGTGTGCTTATTGAGAAGTATCAAGGAGGGATTCACTTAAAAGCATGTATATCCATGAAAGAGATTGAGATATGGGTCTTACAAAATTATTTTGGATCATATAAACATAATGTAGAAGTTTTACTTAAAAAGAAAATATGACTACATTTTGGTAAAAAGAAATATTGAGCAACCCAAAGGAATAAAGGATGTTCGGGTAGAATCCATTACGGTATATTGGAAAGGTATATGGTGTAAATAATGCGGCTTGATGAGAGATAAAGGGTTTATAATCACTTATAAAACATTAGATAAGTACGGGGGAGGTGATAAGACATACCCCATCACGTGGTATTACACAAAAAAGGCATAGCATAGAGAACAATCTAGATTAAGAGTGAAAAGGAGAGGATCCCTTACCTTAAATCCGTTGGTGTTCTCCACTTGTTTTTAAATAACTGGATAAAAAATTTGGATTAATAATTAATAAGTCCATAACCTCTTATATATTTAATTTATTTGTTATAACCCTTTTTAGTTCATTCAAGGCCTTCTTGATTAGTTATAAGGTTCAATTTCAATGTTTGGGCTTGTTTGTTAACTTGGTTTTAAAGGATCGATTCACTTACATTCAAGTTCAGATAAACATGAAAGATGGAAGTGGATGTCCAGAATTTAATTTAAATGATATTAATGCACATACATGATATTACATGTTTTTAAATTTAATTTGGTTCCTTATATTGAAGTCGAACTATTATATAAAATCATAGTGACAACTGTTTTTGTTAATTGGCAGGTTTGATTGCGAAGAACATGTTTCGATTTATAACATAATACCATTTGTACAAAAATATTGCAGAATAAAAATAGAATATATTAAATATATATAATCTGGTTCAACCATAACAAAAATAGTTTCATGATTAGATTAAAATATGATAATAGAAATTGATAAACTGTTGTCCTTGAATGTGCTAAATTGGCACATCTCAAACGGTGCTTTCATTTCGTTCAAACAAAAGGTGAGGAAATGATAGAATATAATGAAGTATCTCATTAGCTTAATAGTATTCCAGTACATGTATTATATAGGAATTATCATGTCATTTTGGTGAAGTAAGGTGAGGAAAGAAACAAAAAATAAAAGAACATAAAATAAATGAAGGAATTGCAAAGAGGAGTTTACCTCTTGAGACTTCCTCCTTTGAGAACCTCTTAAGGGGGGATGTTTTGGTATTTTTAAGAGGCTAGGATCTTTTGCATGTGGGGGAGGATCTTGGGGAGATATTTGAGCAGAATATTGGCATGGAAAAAGACTTTATAGGAGTGATGAGATGAGGGATTGGGGGGAGGGGGTTTATAGTGGAGGAGAGAAGGTATTTCTCAATATAAAATTCATTAATTTATTAATTCCCAACAAGACAAGGAATAATGAGTCTTCCATGACCATGAATAGTAAATGGGTAATGTGAATTCAAAACAAGGGTGGTGAGATCATCCAAGATACTACGAATATTCTATTCAGCTTATAATGTATATAGATGGTAAATTACTGTATTTTACTATTCATCAAATTTTTTTAGTATTTTAGAAAAATATTAAAAATTCAACCTAACCATTTTTTTACGTGTAGAATCAAAAAATGAATTCCATTTTTCAATAATAATTTTCTAAATATTATTAATTTAATATTTAATTAAAATCATAATTTATTATTAAAAACTAGTTTTAAAACATTCATTTACTTATTCTAAAGTATAGGTATATCATACTTTCAACTTGAATATTATTTATATATTATCATAGGCAAGGTTACTATTCATTAAGGTATATAACTATTCATAAGGGTAAGTTACTATTCATTAGGGTAGGTTACTATTCACCAAAAATTATGTTTTTCTTATCAGACTCCAAATAACTTACTGATCACAACCTTGTACATCATATTTTTGACATTCCGAACACAGAAGAGGCAAAATTATGTTTAATGGTCACTGAGAACTTAGTAGTTCATTATGTTGTGTTTTCATGTGATTTTATGACATATTTCTAAGAGGGGAATTTACATTTATAAAACATTTGGTCGTTACATTCTTTCCCCCTTATGAAATTTCACCCTCAAAATTTTGTTTTACATTCTAAAACAAAAACAGGTGTGGGTACTTTTCCTTCATTGCTTCTTCAGGTTCCCATGTTTCCTCTTCATACTTATGGTTTTTCCTTAGTACCTTGACTAAATGAGTATTCTTGTTACATAGAACCTTGTCTCTATGATCCTAGATCTTCACTGGATTCTCCTCATAAGATAGATCATCCTCCAACTGTACCACCTCTGAAGAGAGTACATGTGAAGGTTCTAGTATGTACTACCTTAGGAGGGATACATGAAAGACATCATGTACTTTTGACATAGTAGACGGAAGTTCCAGCCGATAGGCCATATCTCTGACTCAATCTATGATCTCGAAGGAGCCTATGTACTTGGGACTTAGCTTCCCTTTCTTTCCAAACCTCGTGACCTTCTTCCACTGAGATATGTGTTGAAATACCATGTCTTTGACTTTGAACTCAAGGTCCAATCGATTGTTATCTGCATAACTCTTTTTTTTGAATTTGGGCAGACTTGATATGCTACTAAATAGTTTTCACCTTCTACACCATTTCTTTGACCATTTCAGGTCCTATAAACTTACTCTCAGTGACTTCAACCCAACATGTCGGTGTTCTGCACCTTTTCCCATAAAGGGCTTCATATGGTGCCATTTAAATTCTTGAGTGGAAACTGTTATTGTAGGAGAATTAAACCTATGGAAGATGTTGGTACCATCCTCCTTTGAATTCCACAGAACATGATCTCAACATGTCTTCCAGTGTCTAAATAGTTTGCTCAGATTGGCCATCAGTTTGAGGATGATAGGTCATACTGAAATTCATTCCAGTGCTTAGAGCGTGTTCGAGACTTTTCCAAAACTTTGAGGTGAATCTCGAAGTCCTTTGAATTCCACAGAACATGCTCTCAACATGTCGGTGTTCTGCACCTTTTCCCATAAAGGGCTTCATATGGTGCCATTCAAATTCTTGAGTGGAAACTGTTATTCTAGGAGAATTCAACCTGTGGAAGATGTTGGTACCATCCTCCTTTGAATTCCACAGAACATGCTCTCAACATGTCTTCCAGTGTCTAAATAGTTCGCTCAGATTGGCCATTAGTTTGAAGATGATAGGTCATACTGATATTGAGTTCAGTGCTTAGAGTGTGTTCGAGACCTTTCCAAAACATCGAGGTGAATCTAGGATCACGATTGGATACAATAGATAGTGGTACTACATTCAGCCTTACAACTTATTTGATGTAAATATCTGCAAGTTGATCCAATGAGAAGTCTTTTCAAACCATGATAAAGTGATTTGTCTTTGTAAGACAATCCACAATGACCCATTTAGAATTATTTCCTCTGAATGTCCTTACAAGTCTAGTGAAAAAGTCCATGGTAATGTTCTCCCACTTCCATGCTGGTATGGGTAGTGGTTGCATCATCTCCTGAGACTTTTATCTCTCAGCCTTCACTTTCTAACATACTAGGCACTTTGACGTATATTGAGCAATCTACCTTTTCATATTGGCCAACCAAAAGTTTTCTCCGAAATCTCAATACATCTTTGTGCTCCTTGGGTGGATTGTAACACCCCAAGCTTCCATGGTATGCTTCTCTTTGAATAATAGAACAACGTGTGTTGTACGCAACCTTGAGTTCTAACACACCGCGACCAATAAAAGTATCAGTTAAGAATAGTAATACCCACTTTTTAAAATTATATAAATTTTATATTTCAAAATGGACTTCATTTTTGTATTCGTAATATTGAAATTACCCGAAGTTGAATTTTCTGTAATTTTCTGAGAACTTCCAATTTTTTATGAATAGTAAAAAAATAATTAAAAACAACTTTTTTAATAAAAATAATTTATAGTGATAATTTATACTATTGAGTTGTTTTAAAGTATAATTATAATATATTTTTACCATTTTATACAATGGTTTTCATTAGAATTAATTTCACTTTGAAATTGGACACAAACAATTGCTAATCTTTTGATATATATTGTTTCTTAAAAACACGCTATTTGTTGTGACAACGGGAATTAGTTATAAAATTAATTAATGCAACTTATATGTTTGTAATTTTTTAAAATAGACATAATTTTTAAATTCAGAATATCAATTATAGCTTAGGGTGAAATTTTCGCATTGTTCTGAAAAACTTCTATTTTTGATGAATAGTGAAACAACTAAGTGGTAGTTAAAAAAACTGATTTTTCATTTAAATGAAACATTACCACTTCTGTGATTTGATTTTCAAAAATCCGACATACATGGTTTTCATTAGAAAGTGAAATGTGGTTCAATGGGATTAAAATAATTTTTGGTGAATAGTAACTTTTAAGATTAATTAATCGCGATTAAAGGTAATTAGTGTAATTTAAGGTAAATATAATGTTATAATAATATGAAATGACCTTGAAACATGTCCTACCCCTATTGTATGAGCCATGGAAGACCAAGACAATCCATGGGTAAACTTGGGGACCCCATGGAGCCACTTTGGTAGGACAGTGACATTAAAAACTTTTTATTTAATGTTAAAATAAAAATGTCACAAACATGAGTTGTTTTACTAAAACAATTTTTAAATGAGGTTATACAAGTCATATTTTTGACTATAATTATTCATTAGAAATATAAAAATATTTCCTACATAATGGTATTTTTTTATAATTTTTAGACATTAAATAAATTAAATTATTTATGACGCCATGATGATGCAACGATTACCTCATTATTTAACGATTTAAATAAAATGAAAAGATAATGTAAAATCTAAGATATAAACATGTCAAAAACCTATAGTATTGGTGGATTTAGAACTATTATCACTTTATCCTCGAAATATTTAATTTTGGGACCTTTTAAATCCGAAAATCATTTTATGATAATGTAACCTTTTATAACTTTCCAAGAGTGCCCCTCCTCTCCTCTTATAAAAGTCCCCCACCTCTACCACCTTACCCACACCTCTCAAGCCTTTGGTTTGGCCCAACCTTGCCCATTTTTTCTCTCCACATCCCACTCTTACTCATAGAAGCCTCACATTGGGCATAAGTCTTTCCAAGGAAGCCTTTGGCTCAAATCAAAAAAGAGTTACCCGATTTTAAGGTAATGTCTTCTCTTATGTTATTTTGTTTTATTGTGCTTCTCCAACCCCTTAAACTCTTTTTATTCCTTTATTTTCTAACAAAAACAGTATCTTAAATATACTAGGATGTTGTTATAAGAAGTATTCGAGCTACACTTACACAGACCTACATATAATGGTTAAAGAACATACTGTTTCTGTGGATGGCGAATTTCTGCCTCACGAAACGATGATTGTTCAACACTCATATAACACCTTCAAAGGTGGCCATTAAGATGTAACTATATTTATATATGATATATAATATGCTTATGTTTTCCTTAAGCATCTGTATTTTTTATTTATGGCATACCTTTATGGTTTCTATTATGGGTAAACGCGATATTTTCATTTTAGGAAGTGCGGACTACCGCCCCCTCAAAGAGATTTGAATCGTTAATGCCATATGTGGGATGTATAAAGGATGGAGTAAATGGTATTATACATTATATTATACTGGAATTATATTATACCTTTATATAATTATAACTTCATTCCATTAAATACGAAATAGAAATGAAAGTAGCGTTCATGCGTACGTACGACTTACCGTCTCCATGAACGGTGCATTTCATTTCTTACCTCTAAATGTTATGTAATATTATAAATGAATGTATATACTGGATATATATGATGTATATGATATCTACATCATGAATATAATTATGGATATAATGGATATTTTACCACATGAACAACTTGTAATTTTAAGAAGTTTATTTTTGACTCAAGTACCAAAGATCGACAAAACGACCGTTATTAACATAAATAATTACATAATGTTCATAACATGGTAATAAGTGATATAAAAGGAATAATAAACTTGAAAAAGGTTCTTAATAAATTATAAATTAACTCTAGTTTATTATTCAGGAGGTTAAATAATGGTCGAGTCAAGTCGGACACGAGGTAAGGGAATTTCTTAACCCAATTTCCATTCATTGGGTTAATCTCCTACTTTCAAATTATGTCATGATATTATTATGTACTATCTTGTATTTGAACTTTCTTTATGTGTACTTATAGTGAATACACATAATAGATCTATTTTATTTTAAAAATGATCTTTGTAAGGACTTCGTCTCAATCTCCTTTCATTGAGGCATATTTGGTTTTATACACAACTTTCATTTATAAGGTGTATAAACCCCTTTGAATTTTACTTTTATTAAAAAGGAATATTTTTATACAAAGCGTTTTTACTAAACGACAAAAGGAATGTTTTTTATTATGTATGCGGCGACAACGACTTCTCCGCTGCCGTGACTATTATTTGAGTTTCGTCTTCCTCTATAAGCCATAAATTTTTTAAAATGAAAAACAAATACCATGTTTTACTTTTATTTTATTTTGGTTTTAAAAATGGTATGTATCAAACGTCTTTTACAAGTCTTAATATATGAAAAACCAGTGCAAATGTATATGTATTTAACGAAAGCTTAAAAATGTTTTCAGAAAACCTGACTCTCGAGTGTGGTAGACAGGAAGGGATTGGGCGTGGACCCATCATGGCCTGTAATTAGTCGAGTAGTCTCAGAATTAGTTATTTTGTTTTCATAAGTTTGCATAATGTTTTTAGAAAAACACTAGGGTATATTTGAGCAATTTTAATCATAAGTATCTTCTATAAAAATTTCATCGGTAGGTCTCATGAGACAAACTAGTGTCTTGGCACGAGGCCTTGACAAAATCTTATTTGTAGTCTTGGAACGAGGCATTGGATACGTGGTTATGATAGTCTGAAATTATGCATTCCATCATTACAAAAGTGGTTATTGATATTGCATGTGATTATTCGACCAGTAGAATATCCATGTGAATAAGTAAATGGCATTATTTCATTTTACTTTTTCCATATTATATTGAAGTTCATGTTTAAAAGGATTTTGTTTAGTTATACATTTCCTTAAATGTTTGTGTTTATTTATGAAAGATTCTTCTATATTGTTATCCTTACTGAGCATCTGAGCTCACCCCTTTCAATGTTTTAATTTTTCCCGGATGTGAAGAAGTATTTTAGGAATGACCTGCAGGGATAGTCTGAAGGGGATAAGAGTGTGGAAAATGGAGACTATGTTATTGTAGTTTTCACTTTATGATGTAATGTAACATTTATGAATGTATCTAGTGTTTCTAAGGCTACTAAACTAATCGGTCTTTCGAGACTTTATCTTTTGTGATCATGTCAATGTTAAACAATAATGCACCGACTCTGGGTAACTGGGTTCAAGGCGTTACATGGATAGAGAAGGTCGAGCTATGTGGGTCATTTAGAAGATTATTCTATATCTATGGATCAAATGGAACACATAATCATGACCCAAATATTACAAATCATTCCTTGTCAATTTTGAAATTGGAGGATTTCCCATTTTTAACAGCTTCCACCCTTTTCAGAAGATCCACATCTTTTCTTTGAGAATCCATTATTTTCTCCAAGAGGGATGGTTGAGCAATCATTTGAGAAAGTATTGATGATTTTCCTCCCTTAGTGATTCCCATGTTCATCCTTTGCAATTTTAAGAAGATAAGATCCTTTTCAATTCTCTTCATTGATAAATATGTGGGATCCTTTCTACTTAGAGAATCCACCACCTTGTTTGCCTTACTGGGATGGTAGTGGATTGATTAGTCATAATCCTTGATGAGATATATCCATATTCACGGGTTCATATTAAGAACTTTCTATGTGAATATATATTTGAGACTTTTTTGGTCAGTATATATCTCACACTTCTCCCCATAGATATAATACCGCCAGATTTTCAACACAAAGACCACTGCTGCCAACTCCAGATCATGTGTGGTATAGTTTTTGGCATATATTTTCAATGGCCGTGAGGCATAGGCTATCACTTTATCATTTTTCATTATCACACATCCTAATACTTTCTTAGAAGCATCACTATACACCACAAAGATTTATCCACTTAATGAGAGTGTGAGTACTGGCGCAGTGATAAGCCTTTTGTTCAAATCCTTGAAACAGTCTTCACATTCCTAATTCCAGAAAAACATTACTACCTTCTGTGTCATCTTGGTCATTGGGTTTCAAAATCATGAAAATTTCTTCATGAATCATTGATAATACCCAGCTAGACCCAAAATATGTGGATCTCTATTACAGAAGTTGTCCTAGACCGCTCTTCAATTGCCTTCGTCTTGGAAGGATCCACAGATATCCCTTTGTTGGTGATAACATGCCCCAAGAATGATACTTCCCCCATATTGAACTCACAATTACTGTACTTTGCATATAAATTCTCTCTTCATAAAGTATTTAACACAGTATTCAAATGCTCCTCATGTTCCTCCTTGCTGTTGGAGTATATCAGAATATCATCATTAAAGACTACCAAAAATTTTCCAAGATAATCTCTAAAGACTCAATTCATTAAATCTATAAAAATTTCTAGAGAATTATTAAGTCCGAATGGCATCACTATGATCTCATAGTGTCCATAACTCATTCGAAAGACAATCTTGGGAATATCTTCCTTCGTCACCTTTAGTTGGTGATATCCTGACATATTTTCCACCATAGAGAAATAACAGGCCTCACAAAGCTGATCGAACAATTCATATATCCATGGAAAGGGATACTTGTTATTTATCATGATTTTATTGAGCTCACGATAATCAATGCAGAGGTGAATTGATCTGTCCTTCTTCTTGAAAAAGAGGACTGACGCACCCCACGGGGAAGCACTCGGGTGTTAAAACTCTTCTCTATATTCTCCTATATCTGCTTCTTCAGCTCTTCTAGCTCTACGGTGGCCATTCTGTAAGATGGCTTTGAGATAGGTAGAGATCCAAGGATAAGTAAAATTGATAATTCAACCTCTCAATCAAGAGGAATACATACAACTCTTCATGGAATACATCAGTGTATTCCCTCACGATGGTCACGTCTTCAAGCATGATTCCTTATTTTGTCTCAATCATTTGAGCTAGATATGATTTCTCATAAGGAAACAATATCCACACATGATAAAAATATCCTAAATGAGATTCATCTTCCTCCTTAAACTTGTATAAAATTGGATGATGCATCTAGATGTGAAGAGTGATCTCTCTTTCCAGACAGTTGATGTTGGCTTTGTATAAAGACAAAAAATCCTTGCCCAAGATAGCGTCTAACTCCACTAAAGAAAGTATAACGAGATTTTATGGGAGGTTCCTTCCACAAACATTAACTAGAGAGGAGTTATAAACCATGGAAATAATAATTTCTCTATTTTTTCCTCACAAATAACTTTTCCTCCAAATTTTTAGGTGGTGTTTGAATAGTTCTTCTAAACTTGCAAGATATGAAAGAATGATTAGAACCCGAATCAAATAGTATATTCTCTATTATTGAAGGAATAACTAGCGTACTAGTCACCACATTGTTTTTTGACACCACCTCAATAGTAGTGATGGCATAATCCCTTCCTTTTTGCCTTAGAGGAAACTGATTATTGCCTCCGACAACCCTCAGTTTAGGGAAATTTTTCACATAATGCATATGCTCTTTTTAGTTGTAACACTACATTGCAGGCTGAGTGTTGGTCTGAAACTTCCTTTCTTATTCCACATTACCAGTATTTTTCATATCCCTTCGGAAATTCTTGGCCAGATGACCAAACATTCCACATTTGAAACAATTCTTGGTTCTTATCAGATAATTACCAATATTCTTCTTCCCACACTTTTTTCATGGGGAAAAGTCAGGATTCTTTCCATTATGGGATTTTTTTAATGAACCACCCATGTTTTTCTCCATTTTACTCTTCTTGTCATTGGGCCCATGAGACCACTGATAGTCTCCAATCTTCATTTCAACCTTGAGGCCACAATAGACAATATCCTCATAATATTCAAAGTCTCGAATCGCCAATTCTTTTCATAGACTTGGCTTTAGTCCACTAAAGAAGCGATCCACCTTTCTTTCGATGTTGAAAAAAAGATAGAGGCATACCTTTAAATCCTTTTAAAGTTTCCTTCATACGCCCCAATGTAATCATCTTCCTTCTGCTTGAGTCTGAGGAACTCTCTTTACATTTTGAGGTGGAGGGTTTGAGGAAAATATTTGTTGAAAAACATCCTCTTGAATTCCTCCCAATCCATGGAATTAATTCCCTCTTGGGACTTTGTGTTCTTGATTAGTTTCCACCACTGATCTGCTTCCCCATCAAAATTATAGGCTACCAGTACAAACTTCTCTTCTTTCGAGAACTAAAAGAATGTAGAATATCTTTTCAATGGAGTTAATCCATTGTTCTGCGAGGAGTGGATCATAAGATACACTAAACATGGGAGGCCTTTTCTGCATGAACAATTCTACGGAAACTTTCTCTTTCCATAGAGGAGGAGGGTGTTCCATATGATTCAAGTTATTATTTATAACTCGATCCAGCTAATCAAGTACTTCCATGAAGTTTTGAGCACCATTTCCTGTCATATTAGGAATATCATTAGGTCAATATTCACATTGCCTATCACATTAGTTATTGTAACATGTTCTTCTATTTCCCTCTATTAACTATGAAAAAGAAAGTATAATTAGAGGCCTTTAATACTTAGCTATTGAGCATAAAAAGAAAACTTTAACCATAAAAGCATAAACTTATAAAGAATATGTATATCCTAACTTGTGATACCTTATGTTTAAACCTAGGTTATTCTCAATCTATTTCTTGACTTATATTCTTATGGGATTTTTTCCCTTAATAATTATTTTTACTAAGCTAATTAATCTACCAAAGAATATCCCCCGGGAGTGTTGTAACCAAGAGTGCAGCAAAGCCCATAGTCATGTACCGGGATACCCCGAGTAAAGCCCGAAACTCCTTGTTTGAGTTTTCACTCCTAGGTAAATCTGGGCCAGAGCAACCTCTACCTACTCATATTCAGTCAGGGATGTATTGTCTTGATAAACTAGTTACTCAATACTCACCAAAATTTTGGATTATTTTCTTATACTTAGTCTCATGATTAAGGTTCTCACTAAGGTGTTCTATTCCTAATATCCAAAAATAACTAGACCATCCTCTAATACCAATTATAGTGACCCAAGCCTTTTATATATAACATTACATTATTTTAATCATAATTATACATTAGAGTACAAGACAAGGATAATTAAGTATGGTGTCTTAGAAGAATCGGTACATAAAACATAAAACATGGGACTAAAAAACATTTCTTTATTTAATCTTTATAAATAGATCCTAACTTTTTTTGAGCCCTTACATCTACAAAGGGTACCCTAGGGAACACATGAACAAAGGGATGAGCTAAAAAGCCCAGTACGGGAATGAAAATAAGGATACATCTAAAGCATGAGTTAGGAGGCAAGACATAATGATAACAAAGAATGGAATATATGAAATTATATTATATATGCATGGGATCATATAAACATTTAATAATATGAATGTGGGATAACCATAATACTTTTCTTTAATACGGGTAAAGGCTAACTGCCAATCCCGTTTCCCATTTTTGTATGGGTTAAGGCTAACCGCCAATCCCATTTGACATCACATCTCATGAGACTTAACATAACCCAATGAATTGGAGAACTATATAGGCTCACCCATCTCAACATTTTCATGAATATTATTTCCACATAAATATTCTTACCACATATATAATCATACATAATCAACCATACATAAACATAATGGTACCAATGGAAATAATTGGGTACCACAATCATGATATAAAGCATAACCAATGGGAATATCATGAAAGTGTCCATGAATGAAAGGAATTATGACATAAATGGACTTTAATAAGGTAAAATAGGCATATAAATTTATAGGTGATGTCAAACAGAAGTGAAAACATATAAGAAATGTATTTGAGAAACATCACCATTAAAACTTTTTTGGTCGGTTTTAAGGAAAAAACTTTAGAGACATTAAAATAAGAAAGAGGAAAATATTTTATATAAATCCATAACTGAACCAAGAAGGATTTCATAATAAAAATAATTATTTTATAAATACAATGGTGTTTCAAAATAGAGGACAAAGTGCACTTGAAATTGGGTAAAAATTTGGGAAGTGCCTTTAAAACGAGTGTTCTTATTGGGATGTATCGAGGATGGATTCACTTTAAAGCATGTATATCCCCAAAAAAGAATGAGAGATGGATGTTGGAACAAAATTTTGGAGAATATAAACAGAATTTATAAGTTTTAAATAAAAATAAAAGACAACTAAATTTTGGTAAAACGAAAGATAGAGCAACCCAAAGGAATAAATGATGTTCGGGTAGAATCCATTACGGTTTATTGGCATGGTATCAGGTGTAACTAAGAAGGCTTGATGAGAGAGATAAGGGGTTTCTCATCACTTATAAAACATTAGGTCAGTATGGGGGAGGTTATAAAACAAACCCCATCACTTGGTATTACACAAAAAAGGCATAGCATAGGGAACAATCTTGATTAAGAGTGAAAAGGATATGATCCCTTACCTTAGATCTGTTGGTGTTCTCCACTTGTTATTAAAGACCTGAATAAACAAATTAGGATTATTAATTCACAAGTACTAAACCTATTATATATTTAATTGATTTATTATTACCCTTTTAATTCATTCAAGTCCTTCTTGATTATTTATAAGGTCCAATTTCATTGTTTGGGATCATTTGTTTACATGGTTTTAAAAGATAGGTTCACTTATATTCAAGTTCAGATAAACATGAAATATGGATTTGGTTGTCTAGAAATGAATTTATATAATATTAGTTCCCATACAAAAGATTAAATGGTTTTAAATTAAATTTGGTTACTTAGATTGAAGTCTAACTATTATATAAAACCATAGTGACAACCGTTTTTTGTTAATTGGCTGATTTGACTACAAAGAACACGTTTTGATTTATAACTTAATAATATTTGTACAAAAAGATTACAGAATAAAAATATAATATATTAAATATATATAATCTGGTTAAATCATAACAAAAAATCTTTCATGACCATATTTAAATATGATAGTAGAAATTGATAAATTGTTGTCCTTGAATGTGCTAAATTAGCACATCTCAAACGGTGCATTCATTTCCTTCAAACAAAAGGTGAGGAAAGGATATGAGATAATCAAGTATCCCATTAGCATAATAGTATTTTATTACATTTATGCTACTGGATTTATTATACCATTTGTGTGAAGGGAGGTGAGGAATGAAACAAAAAATAAAAGAACTTAAAAGCAATGAAGGAATTGGAAAGAGGAATTTACCTCTTGAGGCTTCCTCCTTTGAGAACCTATTAAGGGAAGATTTTTTAGTATTTTGAAGATTCTAGGAGTTTTTGGATGTGGGGGAGGAACATGGGGAGATATTTGGGAAAAATATTGGCAGGCCACAAGGCTTGAGAGGAATGAAGAGAAGAGGGAGTGAGGCAGGTTTTATAGTGGAGGAGGGAAGGTATTTCTCAATAAAAAATTCATTAATTTATTAATTCCCCACAATATAAGTAATAGTGAGTCTTCCATGACCAAGAATAGTAAATGGGTCATGTTAATTAGAACCAAGTGTGGTGACATCATCCATGATGCTAGGAATAGTCTATTTAGCTTATAATGTATACATACGGAAAATTAAAGTATTTTACTATTCATAAAAAATTCATGTATTTTAGAAAAATCTCAAAAAATCACCCTAATTTTTTTTGGACATGTAGAATCCAAAAAGGAATTCCATTTTTCAAAAATAATTTTCTAAATATTATTAATTTAATATTAAATTAAAATTATAAATTATTATTAAAAACTTGTTTTAAAACATTCATTTACTTATTCTAAAGTATAGGTATATTGTACTTTCAACTTGAATGTTATTTATATATTATCATAGGTAAGGTTAATATTCATTAGGGTATATCACTATTCATAAGGGTATGTTACTATTCATAAGGGTTGGATACTATTCACCAAAAATTAAGTTTTTCTTATCGGACTCCAAATAACTTATTAATCACAACCATGTATGTCATATTTTTGAAATTCCAAACATAGAAGTGACAAACATATGTTTAAAGGTCACTTAGCACTTATTAGTTCATTATGTTGTGTTTTATGTGATTTTATGACATATTTATAAGAGATTAATTTCCATTTATAAAACATTGGGTCGTTACAAAGAAGATTTATATGAAGACTTTATGTCTTAAGAAGAAGAAGAGAGTTCATAGTTAGGGTATGAAAAACATTGTTATAGTGAGTTTTAGTTTAAAAAAAATTAGAAACATATGAGGAATACACCATGAAAATTGAGACCAACATGTTCTAAAAAGGATATTCAGATGATAAAAGCTAAAAATTTACATCACAATGAAGACTCTGATGAACGAGAATTTATTGAAATTGAGAAGGAATGTCTAGTAAAATAATTTAACAAGTTAAAATATGAGAATTTTAAGAAAATAAACATCTCAAATGATATAAATTATAGCTACCCATACTTTTCATACATAGATATCATATATTATTAAATATATATTCATTACATAATATAATAATTCATGCCAGAATCATATAGGTCTAGTGACTTTGGAAACATAGATACATAAACAACTTATTCATAAGTTAACTACATCATATCCCACTATATTCTTCATAAATGGAACCCTTCATAGACATATCATACATAATATCTTTCTTCATAACCTAGGAAAATGAAACATAAATGTAATGATGTGGATTTTCCCAGTTTTATTTTTAGAAAATTTCTGGGAAAATTATGAGAGTAGGAGCTGAGACATCGTGTCATTCCAAGGCCTAGTGTTACCAAAATGGTTCGATAAAAAAATATTATGTTTTTAATAGTGTACATTAGTGTTTTTCCTTAAAAAGATGAATAACTCTTAAATGGGTTCCTAGATTAGAAATCAAAGGGCAATGTTGTATTCAGGATGGCAGGTTTACCCTAGGTGAGACTTAACTTTAGTCGGTCTAGGTATCCAATGAGAAAACCCAAAAAGGATTTAACCATAAATAGAATAATTAAATAAAATTATTAAATAAAATTATTTTCTTTTAAAATCCTAAAAACTCATAAATGATAATTCAGATTGTAATCTAAGACCACCTTTGAGTTTGTAAAAGGGAGTTTTCTTTAGGCGGAGCCTAACATCGACCGGTGCAGGTCAACTACCAAAGTTTATTTTTGGATGTTTTAAGAATAAAATAATTTGAAAGAATTATTTCATTTTTAACTTCTAAATGTAACACAACAGCACTGCATTGAAATGACTTAGTGATGCAACAACTCAGTGACACAATAATGTAGAAATGTGTTTAACGATGAATCATGTTTAAACCCGAATTGTGTTTTATTTTTCTAAACATTGGCAAGGACACAATATTGGGTGAATGATCCTATAAAATTTTACTAGGATAGCTGGAGAAGAGACTTAGTGAAATCCTCTCATTGGAGAATGGTATATGATGATGAGATGAAAAATCAAGATCACTCATTGATGGATATCCATCAATAAAGAATCCTCTTCTTCAACTAATCCAAACTCCAAGTAATTTGTGAGTTTTAATATTTTTTATTTCCTCATTCTTTATCCCTATGAAAAAAATTTATTAATCAAAAAATGGATTAATCCACATGTTGTTCATATTGCGAGTTGGGTTTTACCTTACGTGGTTTATTGGAGATTGTTTACCTATGTTTATTATAATTTGTTGTGGGTTTTTGTTAACTGTTCTAATGGAAACAAACCCTAATCGACACAAACATTTATCTAGGTATGTCCCTCTTTGTTCTTTCATGTTTTCACCCTATATTCTTCCTTCATCATGATCATTCTTCATTTTCCCTATGACTTGATAATTCGTGGTCAACTAATCATTGTGCTCCTGATCAATGGCGCACCGATCCAATATCGTGGATCTAGGATGGACACAAAACAATGGAGGTGCAGTGACGAAGGTGGACAATAGACCGAGGTGGTGTGGAAGATATCACTACTCAAACAAATTTGCACCAGGATGGATCATGGCACAGATTCCAGCCCATTATTATGAAGGTTGTGACCCAAGGATCACAATAGTGTCTCCATCTCAAAAAATGAAGAAACAGTGTGATGGTGGTGGATTGAAGAAGGGAGCCGCCGCCGCTGCTGGTGCGGCCACCAGGTCGTAGGTGGCCATGGGCTCGGCGACCACTGGTGGAGGGGAACTGATGGTTATGGGATGTCACAACTAAGGTGGGTTGTAGCGGTGTGGACCAGCGACACGATAGGGCCCTATGTCAGACCGGCTACCAAACAGTTCTATAGACCATGTGCAGGAGGAGAGACTACATCAACAGTCGGCCACATTGACCTATAAAGGATGCAAAAGCTACTTCATTCAGGTGGACTGACCCCCCCCCCCCCATGTTCAAGTGATCCAGACTAGCAGAACTAGTTGGGTTGGCCCAAAGGGTTGGGTTGGACATGGGGGGTTGGGTCAGACTCAGCGGGTAGGGTCAGACCCTGTGGTTCCGGTCGGTCCCATCATGTCGGGTTGGCGGACCCCGGGCCGGTTTGGGTTGGGTCAGACTAATTGGGCCGGACCGAGCACATACCCAACTAGCCCCTTTTCACTAGAATTACCATAATTTTCAAACTGTATGTCTATATGACAAGCCATTTGTAGAATTGGGACCCTCACGATGATGAGGTCCTCTTGAGATATCTTGGTGGGGTTTTAGTTGGACCTGAAGGGTCCAATAACATTCACATTATCTTTACTATGAGGGATCGATGTACGATCCTATTCCCATAATAGAGGATGATGTTATTTATTGATATCATACCCTTAGTATTCTCTACGAAGGATTGATACAGGATCTTGTTCCTTTCATAGAGAATGACCTGTATTTAGAAGTGAGTTGTCTCAGACCGGCTTTGATAGTGACTCAATAGGTAGGATCATTTATGACACTGAGAGGCCTGGTCGGTCCTCACTTATCTTCATGGTTACTTATATAGGGTTTGTTTAATAGGTGTGACCAATATTTACACAAGCACCTATCCCCTATCTAGGATGATGTTTCCAATAGGTCCAAGATGTCCCCCAGTGAGCTCTGGGTGAAGGACCCCCTATATGTATATCGAGAATAGATTATTTCCTTTATGACATGACCCGATAATGGTGATTTAGGTAGTTACCCATGTTTTCTATTTGGGAAGGGCCCAAATTAAAGGGAAATCTTTGCGAGGGTCTCTAATGACTTCATAGATCGAGGAGTGAGTTCTCCAAAAATGAGTGTACCTTGAAGAGAATTATGTGATGAAGGACTGGATTTGATATCAAGACTCCCTATCTTAGTGAGATCATATGTCTTAGGAAACTTCATGACGTATCAAGAATGTATATTCTCTCAGATAATTTTGGTAGACTTGGACTACGTGATTACTATTATATAGCTCGAGGAGCGAGATCTCCTAAAATAGAGAAGGTTGGCAGTGGAACCATATGGCTGGCAGTGGATGAGACCTTGAGTTTTGGAATATTTTAGGTGTATAATTGGATTCTCTTATTATATGTGTTGTTGACACATACCCGTGTTGAGATGACTGAGTTCTCTTAGTGGTGTTTCCTTTGTTGTATTTTACTATGTGTTTCAGAGTGACCTACTGAGTATTGTTTTACTTTCCCCTACATTGGTTTTGCCCGCACATGTTGTGTCTTGTGCAGACGATTGATGATTTGATGGATTCCATGATGGACCAAGGCCTAGTGGAACTCAGAATGTCCTGATAGATGAGTTGTGATTATTTGTCTTCAAAGAACTATTTATTTACATACCATTAGTTAGGGTTTTTTTCGAAGGAGTTACAGAGAATTGTATTTTTAATTTTTCATTTGTTGGGATTGCATTCTTTCCCTGTTTACCTTTAGTTTTTTACTATCATACCTTGTGTTTGTTTACTTAGTGTTTTCACTTTCCAACATTTGTGGCTTAGATTTTTTTGTGTGTGTATAGATACTTAAGAGAATGTCTCCCATTTTTTTTGGGATACGCCTACTCAACAATAGTCTCCAATCCCTAGCCTATGGAAGGTGGGTTTGGGATAGTCACAACATGGGCCTCAGGTGACGGGTTGTGATAGAGTGGTATCAAAGGAGGTCATTTCTACCTTAAGAACCTAGAGTCTATAAGTTTGGTTTGGCAAAATGGCATTGATCATTTAAAGTTCATCTTTCAATCTAGGCCATGTTGGTGCGGTGACCGACGTATCCATACACTGGGACCCTGAATTCTATTTTTTTAATTGGAACATGAAAACACTAGTTGTGGGGGAAAAAGATGGTATATGCATTGTATAGGATTGGGTTGTGTTTTCAATGTCCTTCTTGAGTCATCTCACTAGGTATACTCTTTTGATCATATAACATCTTGTTTTGCATCAAAATAATTCTATGTAGTCATTTATCTAGGATTCCACCACGTGATCATGAGGATGATCCATGGGGTGATGATATATGGGTACAAGGATTTGTACTAGGGAAAGAACCTCTGGGTGGTGTACCAGCTATACCACCACCTGTAGAGTAGTACATGATACTCATAGTACTAGAATATGAGATGAATAGGATGATCTCATTTCATGAGTTTCAGTGATAGAGACCCCTCATGTTTCAAGGAAAGTCCAACTCATAGGTGGCTAAGGACAAGATTGAGGTGGTGACTGTGTTTTCCACCCATTCAGGACACCATTAAATCAGATGGCGGTCCTAGCAGTGATCCTTAAACATAGATCACCAGGGAAATGGATGAGTTTAGATTATCTGATCATACGATGAGGTGACTCTATAATGAATAGAGTTTGATAACCTTTCTCAGAGATGGTTATATCACCATAAAATCTAGAGGATATGTGTGCACAAGAGATTCTATAGCTTCATCAGGACAACATGTTAGTTACTAAGTATTCATCGAGGCATACTGACCTTTCTTGGTACTCGATGAATATGATACAACTAGTGCTTCAGGGATCAAAAATTTGAGAAAGGTGTAATTATGGGAACTTGAGTCAATATTATTCCTTTTTTTCATTCCTACTTATGATAGGGTGCTGAAGAAAACCTTTGTGGTTGAAATTCCTTTGGTTGAGCAGATACACCCAATGGATATCAATACTGGGCATGCAGAAGAAGAGACTTGGGGAGAAATACGTCAATGTCTGTCTCAAAGACTTGGACATGTTAGAGGGTCCAAGAATAGTTCCCATTAAAGGGGATCTATTGATCAGGGATCATATGGTGGGTCCAGTCAGACTAGGGAGAGGAAATGCTTTCTTGTCATGGTAGAGGACATCTAGATAGAGATTGTACAACCCATCGTACTGCTAACATGGAAAGGATGTATAGGCCACTGAGGAATATACAACTATAGAAATATATGCCTATGCGAGGTGGAAAACGTGGCAAATGAGATAGTAGAGAAATAAGAGGTGGAATATATTTCAACATGTTACCACCACCACCCCCATGTGGTCCACACTAGGCTGAGGGATCTAGTGGATATAAGAATGGATAGCTACATGTGGTCAAGGAATATGACCCAAGGTCTCCAAGAATAATTTGAGGTATGGTATTTATCTACTCTTATTTTTCATATTAATAGAGATAGGTGCTAATCATTCTTCCTTATCACAAATCATGTTCAAAACCTAGAGTTTCTGGTTAAACCGTTGACTTGACCTTTATGTCTGGAGATACCTATGGAAGGAGACTCAATAATCACCCTAATGAAGATAGTTTTATCTGACCCTTGATGTGAGAATTTCGGTTGTAACATCTTTTTGGTAGCATTGAGTCCTTACGAATTCATTCTTAGTATGGATTGGTTATCAACAGTCCATGCTTGGATTGACTATTTTAGGAAAAAGGATGTGGTACGTCTATAGTGGTGGAATGGGGTTTTCCTTGGTTGTTGAAAAAAGAAAACCTAGGCATCATGTGATAGATTGATATATAGGAGGGAGTAGTCAATCTCTCCTGAGTCATATAGCCTTACCCTCTAGGCAGTGGATGTTATGAGTTTGCAGTTCCCCAAAGTAATGGAGGAGTATGAGGACATCCTTACAGAAGATGTTCTTGGTTTACATCCCCATAGGGAGATAGACTTATTCATTATTCTAAACCACAATATGGAACCAATATCAGCATCAATATATTAGATGGATTTTGTAGAGCTTCACAAGCTGAGGTTGAAGGTGAAGGACTAGAATAGGAAGGGCTTAGTAAGACACAGTGTTCAAGGTTATGTGTGGATTACCTTCACTTTAACCAAGTAACCGTATAGAATGGGTATCCAATACCAATGGGTTGATAAACACATTAATTTGTTTAAAGGGGATTCCTTTTTCATGGATAGAAAAGGAGCATGCAGGCTTTTCAGTATTAAAGATAGAGTTTGATGAGTGCCCTAATCATGAGTTTTCTAGAGGAGGGAGTTGAGTATGTAGGGTTCTGCGATGCATGAGGGAACAAAAATGGTTGTTTTATGATGCATAGGAAAGTGGTGATTGTATATTGTTCACATCAGTTGAGGGAACATGAGCATAACTACGTGACCCATGATATGGTGTAGGCAACAATAGTTTTTTCGTTGAATATGTGGTGACACTACCTGATGGGTGGGCAATTTATCATCTACTCAGACCACAACAGTCTCAATTATATATTCTCTCAGAAGGTTCTGAACCTGGTATAGAAGAATTGACTAATTTTCCTCTATTTCTATGACTTGAAGAGAGTCTATACTCCTTATAAGGGAAACATGGTAGTAAATTCTATCAGCGGGAGAACCAGTTCATAGTTACTAAAAGACATGATGGAGTAGTTTTCATTGTTGCGGTTATAATTCATGGATAAAGATGATGTAGCTTACCTACAATTAGTTTTTTTACCCCTACACTCTTATAGTGAGTCAAGGAGGCCCAGATCGGTGACAGTGATGATGATACTTTACATGCTCAGTTGTCCATGGGAAATGCCCCTGAAGGATATTCAAAATGTGGGGAGCATGTCATTTTTTTCAGAGGATGAAAAGTAGTAGTAGTGGATTCCTAGAGTGGTGAAAAGCATCATGATATTCATGTGGGTGTCAATGTGGACATTGAGGATAAAAAAATTGGTTGAATTTGGGAATACCTGTTGATATAAAATCCGAGCACTTTTTTGAATCAGTTTTGTGGGTTTTCAACTTATTGTGTCGAGCCCCTATGCTTGGAAGGGGTTTCTCTTTTCTTTAATTGGGTTCTAAGAGGGGAGTTATAAAGGGTATCAATGGACTTCATTATGGGTATACCATGTACATCTATGGGATATGATACCATCTGGGTGATTGTTGACAGACTCACCAAGTTAGACACTTCTTAGCTTTTGGGAGCAGAGTTCATTAGAGAGATTGGGATTCCATTACATGCAGGACATAAATTGACTCTATATAATCTCATAGATGATATATTCTAATCATGATTCTTTCTTTTCATCATGTTCATGGAGATCTAGGATCGGTAGGATAGGAACCTATGTGGGAAGTCAATTTCTTTAGTGTGTGCCTAATGGAAGCATGAGAATCTATGGAAAAGCAAATGGGAATGGGGGCCTCATGTTTGTGCTCATACCCTCATCTATTTGGGTATACCTTTGTATTTTGAGGATGTAAATCCTTAAGGGGAAGATAATGTAATGACTCAAATTTTCCAAATTTTATTTTTAAAAAATCTCTGGAAAAATACTGAGAACAGGCACTGAGATAGCATGCGATTCCATGTCCAGTGTTCCCAAAATGGTTCAACTAAAAAAATTATGTTTTTAATAGCATGTTTTAGTGGTTTTCCTGGAAAATTGGAATAACTATTAAATGGGAACCCAGATTAGAAATCATAGGGAATCTTTCCATTCAGGATTACGGGTTTACCCTAGGCACAACTAAAATTTAGTCAGCGTGGGTCTCTAGTGATAAAACATGAAAAGGACATAATCATAAATAAAATAATTAAATTATTCCATTTTATTTTAAAATATTAATAACTCATAAAAGATAATTGGTATTGGAAATATGATACCACCATTGAGTTTGTAATGGGGTGTTTTCCTTCGGTGAATCCTAACATCGACAAGCATGGGTCGACTGTGAAAATTAATTTTTGGAAATTTTAAAAATAATTTTTTTTTAAAGAATTATTTTATTTTTAATGTCTCAACATAACACCACAATGTTGCGATGCAGTGAATCAGTGACAATGGAACTCAGTGACTTGACAATGGTAAAAATCATTTAATGTTGAAATGCATTTAAAGTTGAAACACATATAACGTTGAAATGATTTTAACATTGAATCGTATTTTCCTTCTCTAACAATTGGAAAGGACATAGGATTGGGAGAATGATCCTGGATAATTTTCGTGGGAATGCTAAATTAAATCCTTGAAAAATTCTCTCATTGGAGAATGACAGATGACGGATCGAGATTACTCATGGAAAGATCGCTATCAACGACTAATCCACTTCTTTGATTAATCCAAACTCTAGGTAGGGTGTGAGTTTTAATATATTTTCTTTCCCCATTCATTATCCCTATAAAAATTGTGTATTAATAGAACAACAGATTAATCCATGGGTCATGTGTATTATAGGTTGGATTTTACCTCGCGGGGTTTATTGGGGACTGTTTATCTGATTTTGATTATCCTTGGTTGTGGGTTTTTTTAACTATTCTAACAAAACCGAACCCTAATCAATACAAACATCAATTGAGATCCATTCCCCATTGTTGGTTCATTATTTTCTCCATCCATTCTATGTTCATCAAAGGCATTCTTAGTTTGGCCCTCGACTCAACAATTTTCAATCAATCAATCATTGTGCTTCCAATTCATGGTGCAATGATCTGATATCGTGGATCTGGGATGGACACGACATGACAGTGGTGCAACGATGATAGTGGAGAATGAACCGAGGTTGTGCGAATGATATATATTCTTGAAGGGATTTGCACCGGGATAGATCGTGGCCTGGATCCAATCCTATGTCAGTTAAGGTTGTGACCTAAAGATTGAAACAATGGCTCTATCTCAAAAAACAGAGTAGTAGGGAAATAGTATCCGTTCGCAGAAGGGGAACCTCTAGAGGCAGTGTGCGGTGGTGGGGCCACGAGGCAGTAGGCAGATGCTGACTCTATTGCTAAGGAAGGAGGGGATCATGGCGGCATGGCCACATATGGTTATGGGAAGCCGAAGCAAGGGCATGCCAACGACACAGTAGGGCATCATGTCAGACTGGCTAGCACGCACTCCCGAAGACCACCCGTGGGATGATTGGGTGGCTTGATGCCCAACCATGTTGACCTAGTGGGTATGCAGAAGCTACCACATCTGGGTGGACTAAACCGGCCCACGTTCGAGTGAGCTGGGCTAGAGTTGGTGGGCCAGGATGATAGTGGGATGGGCTGAAAGAAAAGTTTGGGTCAACCCATGGGGTTAGGTTGGGACCAACGGGTCATATCGAGTCGGGTCGGGGGACCCCGGGTCGGGTTGGTCTGCCCAAGTCGGACTAGACCCAGACCAAACCGTCCCATTTTCACTAAAGGTCTCGTAACTTTAAAATTGTAAATCTATTTGAAAAGATGTTTCTAGCGTTGGGACTCAGACAATGAGGCAGTCCTTTTGAGATGGCTTCATGGTTTTTAAGTTATATTATTAAGAGATGGTAGCATTCACTTCGTCTTTATTATGAGGTATTGATGCTGGATCTCTATACCGTCAAATAGGGTGATAGTAGAGATTGATATTGTACCCTTGGTATTATTAATGAAGGATTGATGCAAGATCCCATTTCTATCATAGATAATGACCCATATTTAGAAGTGAGATTTCTCAACCCAACATCGACAGTGACTCAGTGGGCTAGAGCATGTATCACACCTAGAGGCATGGTCTGTCCTCACTTCTCATCATTGTACCTTAGATAGGTTTTATGGAATAGGTGTGACCAATATTTACTTAGGAACCTATCCCCTATCTAGGATAATGTTTCCAGTAGGGCCAGGATGTCCCCTAGTGAGCCCTGGGTTGAAGACTGCCTATCTGTGTATCGAGATCAAATTCTTTCCTTCATGAATTGACATGGCCAGGGTACTTCAGGTAGTTCTCAATGTGTTCACTTTGGGCAGGGTCCAAATTAGCGGTACATCTTTGCAAGGGTCTCTAATGACATTATAGGTCAATGAGTGAGTTCTCCCAGAATGAGTGTACCTTGATCATAGTCATGTGACCAAGGATTTGATGTGATATTGAGAGTCCTTATCTTAGCGAGACCAGATGTATCAGGGAACTTCGTGATGTATCGATACCATATTTTATCTCTGATAATTTTGGTAGACTTGTTCTATGTGATTAATATCAGATAGCTTGAGGTGCGAGATCTCCCAAAATCGAGCATGATAAAAGAAAAACCATATGGCTGGCAGTGGATTAGACCTTGAGTCTTGGAATCCTTTATGAGTATATCAAGATGTTCTTGTTAAATGTGTTGTCTACATATACCTATATAGAGCTTACTTTATCATCTTAGTGGTGTTTAATTTGTGGTATTTTAATTTGAGTATTGGGGTTCCCTACTAAGTATTGTTTTATTCACCCTTACACGGGATTTTTCCACACGTGTTGTGTCTTATGAAGATGAGTGACACTTTTATGGAATCCTTACTGTACTAGAGCCTGGTGGTTCCTAGAGTGACCTGGTAGATAAAGTGTTCTTCTTTCGATCTTTTCCTCTTGCATCTGGAGAGAGAGTATTCTTAACAACACCTCTTTCAAGTACAATATCCATGACTCCATGTTTGGAAGAGATTTGGTATTCTATTGGCCGATCTCACTGGGGAAGTGGATGTTGCTGAGGTAGTCAGGCCACAGAGGTTTATCACCGGTAGAGTAGACCTGCTCCGTCTAGTCAGACAGCATCTCAAGGTTGTGGTTTAGGCCATATCTATGTTTTGTAGCCTATGCATGAGAAGAAAATTATAGGTCAATATATTATATCTGGTAATATTCGGTATCCTATACTTTAGTTTCTTCCCTTTTGATATAGGTGCATCACACTCTTTTATATTTGTTCTAGTTGTTTAAATTATGTGTCCTTCAATTGAGTACTTCTATAGTGTTATTCATGTTGAAACACCATGGATTATAACCATTAATCATAATCTTGAGGCCCACTATCCCCCATGAAGGTGGGAGGATACTATTACTAGAGATCTTGAGTCAGGTCTTCCATAGTTAGGGCAGGCCCGAAAGCACCCGAAATAGATTTCTTAAATTGGAAGAATCTTTCATGAAACTTTCTATTGGTTCTCATTGGTAGATTAAAAGGAGTTGCCTCAGGTGGAACTACATGATGTAATATAGGTGGATCAGGGACCACCACCTCTAGAATATGTTCATCACCACTTTCTTGACATAAAACTTTAGGACATCGCGGTGGCATGACTCTAGAATTTCTAAGCACACTCCTCAAATATGATTTATAAAAGATAAATAAAGTGATAAGGTAAGGAACATGAAAAGAACTCCCAATAACATGACATAACCCACATCCCTCTCTTGTAGCTAGGTTTAGGTTTTAAGAAATGGTAAAATAAGTATACTATGATATATGGAATATTTCTCACTACTATGTCGGGTCAGGTTCAAGGTCTCATATCGCACATATTAGACAAAAATTTCATTTTAAAATTATATTTATTTAAATACCTTTAATTGGTTTAATTAGATGGATCACCCTTTCCAATTTATAATGTTCCATACACATTAAAAATTGTAATGTGTTTCCCACTCAATCCTAACCATACATGTTCCATCCCATGCAACCAGTGGTCCATGGATCAATGTGCCATTACTATCTACTTAATGTGTATTCTTTAACCAATACAGGAAAACATTGTTAATCTAAGGTAGACACTTTAATTGTCAATTATTTTTATTCATAGCTCCATGAAAATTCATAATATTACCATTAAGAATAATCAATTCACTAATAATAAGTGATGGTAAATGAATATAGAAAGTAAACATGGAATGGAATATGCATGGAATTTTCATCCAATGGTTCCTAGTATGACGAATGATTTTAATTATTCCCTTATGTGCTTAGGATAAGGAAAAGAAACCCATAATTTTAATAACTTTATCAACAATAATAATTGAAAAAACCAAGTGCATCACCCAATGGTGAAATCTATGAAACTATAACAAGAACAAGAAATAACAACATTTGACTATCCTAGGTAATTTGAGTTTCCCCTATACGTGGGTAAGATACTCATAAGCATAGGCTCACTACCAAATTCCAATACTCCTGGTCACCTGTCTAAACCTAAATAGTAAGATAAAAGGAAGGAGCTCCCTGATACCACTTTGTACTGTCCTTCCCTAGATGCCATTTAATGGTGCCCCAAGATAGTGGCCAAAAGACCTCAAGCATGCCTCCCCAAACACGATAGGCTACTGACTAATAACAAGGGACTAAGGGGTTTCATGGGAATATTATTCCATCATTGATCATAGTGGAGCGTAAAAATATATATAATAAATAATTACAAGAAAAAGTATAAGCTAAATGATCGAACCAGTAACTCACCATATTGGAAGCAGGAGAATTAGGTAGATAGTAGTGAATTAAATATCACAAGATAAATAATAACTGGAGTTGTCTAAAATGAAATAGTTAAAAATGTAATTGTTATGATTCCATGTGACTATAAAAAATGAGTATATGGGGAATAAGGGAGATAGAAATATACAAAATGTTATATAAAAATACAAAAGTGAAAAAAGTATCTACTACTAGCATCACGAGAATATGTTAGGTCCCTTACTCTCGTAATTATTACGGGGAAAGTATATCAAGTTTCAGAAGTTGGTCACTTCACTTTATCTAGACCTATAATAATAGTCTTCTTGGGTACCCAAGTAGGCCCAATGAGGGTGTGAGATATAATCCCAATAGCCCACAACCAACGCTATCTAGATCAATCCATTTTGTGAAATATAAAATAAATAGTGTTCCAATAAGAGTAAATGCAAGGAATAAATAATTAGTTAATTAATACCTCGGTATGGGATTCTCAAAGGATACCCACCCTATACCACCTTCTTTGGCCTAATATGGATTCCTAAAAAAGGAATTATACAATTAATAAGGTGTACACATTTTACATCATGAATAAGGCATCAAGTATGGACACGCCCCATGTTTGTGTTATCGATTGGAAGGAATATCCATTGTACACTAATCAGTCATCCTCATAATTCAATAAAAATTCATCACACGTAATCTAAGTAAGCAGTCTGTCCAATCTAGTAATGGCATCGAGATCCCATCTATGGTGATCCATAAAGGAATACCATGGGTCACAATAGGATCCTCTGATATAACCAATACCAAATATTCCATCCAAGGAGGTCCACAACTACATCCATCATATCACTCTTGGTATGGTAACATCTGATCCCATCCTAGGGATCTCACGTAGGGGACCAAATATCACCCAAGGAATGGCATATTAATTTTTCCAATGGTCTTGTCCATGGTTTCTCCCCTAGGGAACCAATGTCAATCAAGAGTAAAAGTAAACCACTTGGAGGTCCCATCCAAGGAAATCCATGGTTCTCTCCTAGTGCATCCATGAAATCCACCATGAAGCACATTGAACACATACATGATGTCCACAAGTCAAGATCCATGTTCTCTCTCATCCCATAATCATGGTCACACAAACCTTATGGGATGGGAAACATAATTTCTCCAAACCGCGCATCCTAATTTTCTTTTCCAAACTTCGGGGCTCTGAACAACCTCCAGAAACTGTTGATACCTCGATAAATCCCTTATGAAACATCATAAGGTCAAAAACAAATACTTAAATCCAAAAACTAATGATTCATACCTTTGAGAAAACATGTGACATTAAAACTATTCATTCATCACATCATAACCCCTAAAAATGAAACTAATTTCATAATTATGTCATCATTTTATCATTACATAACCTATGTAAAAGAAATGAGTTTCACAATATAATAAACATGTGGGAAAAAATCAAGTTTTATAGAATCATCCATAAATCATAATCATCATAAAATATACAAAGAATTAAATTCAATGGTATCAACATATTATATCCTCATCAAATCATAAGTAAAAATAAAAAATTACATCTTAGATGAATATTCCATTAAATGTTATTTGGAATATTTATTGAGGAAAATAAACTTTTCATATTAAAATCAATTATTAGAAAACTAAAAAATTCCAAAATATTAAGGAATAAAATTTCTTTTAAAATATCCTAGTAAAGTAAGCTTCAGATAATTTAATTTTCTAGATGGAATTAAGTTTCATTCTTCCATAAAAGTTAAAAGAAAACATTCCTTTTACACTTTTGTAAAAAATTCAAAAAAGTACCAAAATCATAAAAGGACAAGAAGATTACTTTTAATTTTTTTTTTAAAAAATCAGATACGAATAAAAATGATATTAAATAATAATATAATAATATTAAAAATACTCTTGAAAACAATTTTATAAAATATGAACATGGAAGAAAATGGCTTTACGACCAAAGAGATATATAAAGATAGCTTTCCTAAAAAAACATTATTTTGGTATCATGAGTTATTAAAGGGAAAAAATGAAAGTAAAACATATAATTATCATAAATAAAAAGATTATAGTAAAATTAATGAGTTTATTGAGATTTATATCTTGAAATATCCTCATAAAAAACTAATCATAAACCATCATGATAAACAACGAAATTGTAACATAAAATCCTTACCATGAGTTCCAATTTCTTTCAAATTTCTCTATACAAATGTATAATAAACTTGAATTTATTTAAATTATATAATGAAATAATTAATATAGTAAAATATAATATATTATCTATTTATAACTTTTCAACAACTATTTATCAATAATTCCTTGTTAAAACTTTTATTTCTAGGTGTCAAATGTTTCATTTTTTGTAAAACTTTTGGTTAGGTAGTTCTGATCTCTGTACTTTGATAATGGTTCCATAATGTCAAATATTTTAATAATGACATAAGAAATTATATATATAAATTATATATATGTTTTTATACAAACATAAATGTTAGATATTGAAAAATGAATTACACTGTTCATGGAGAAAGTAGGCCATACATATGCATGGACGTTGTTTTAACTTTATGATTGATGGAGAAGAACAAATGTAATTAATAATTGACCATTATAGAATTATAATATTATTATATAAATATTATATATTAATTAAATACATTTTTATCACCATCCATGTGAAGTGTAAATGAAAACTAAATCACATCGCTTTGTGGAGTTGCTAGTCCACACATACAAACGAGCGACATTACCATTTTCCAACATATTGGAATGTGAGAAGGTAGATATTATATTATATATATAGAAGTATAATTATTCAATAAATATCATATATAAACATTATACCCATCATAATAAAAATTCATAAAATATTGTGATGAAAAATTTATTGTATTTCTTCATTGAGACGGTAAGTTGTACGTACGCATAAGTGATACTTTCACTGCCCACTTGATGGGAATGCAGGTGGATAATTTTTGTTTAGTTAACATAATAAAATTTATGAATATTTATAAAAATTAATTTCAATATTTAATGATAATTAAAACATATAGAGTTTATGTAAAATAATAAGTAAATAGAAAGGGATCGGTTAAGGGGATTACCTATTCTTTGAAACAACTCCTTTATATATTCTATAAATGATCCAAGGGTTGGTATTTTAGAACAAAATATGATAATTATTTTTATAATATAATTTTTTAGTGTTTGGTTGATATATAAAAATCAAAGTGGTGTAAAAAATAAAAAGGAGGGATTCCTGTTTATAAGGTAATGGAGGGACACTCTTGAAATTTCATAAAAGATTAAAATATGAAAATTAATTCCCTAGAAAAAAGCTTCAAATTTTCTAAATGTTATCCTATTATGTATTATTTGGTTTAAATTCCATCAACCAGTAAACATTTAATAGATTTTAGTTGGTTTTAGACATTATATTTTGTTTTAACCCCTTAGTTTTCTGATTTTAACATTTACCGCAGTAAAAAAAATTTCACTATTAAAGTGATAAAATATTACTTATAAGATGAAAATTGACTCATAAATTTTACATTGAAGTAATTATGTACCTTATATAATCATAATTTTCCTATTTTAAAATTTTTATGATTTTTTAATAATTTAATAAAATATAATTTTCATAAAATATCATTAATTTCATTTTTGAAACTATTCAATTAATTCGCCTTTAATGACTCCAAGGAAAAGATGTAATTAGTATATAATCATTCTAAACATAAATAATATGATATATTTATTTATAAAATTCATGAAACATAATAAATCAACCAAAATATATTATTTATAATATTTCTAAAATAATTTATTTCACTTTTTTATAAATTGAATAAATATTATCTCAGCATTTCGTAAGAATTTGAAAAAATTATATAGTTCTGAAAAATTTAAAAAAATAACATCATGAATAAAAATTATTATTCTCATAATAACCCCTAACATTAATTCACAAATTTCTTTTCCCCTATGTGGGCACATAAAATATATTTAAAATTAAGAGTGACATTTGTCCTTTTTCATTGATTAAAATATTATATGAACTATTTTCATAGAAAAGTGTACCTGTAAAAATTAAATTAAAAATAATAGATGATAATTCCTAAATTAAATTAATCTAATAATAATTGATATGAAAAAAATTTGACCTTAACAATTAATTTTAACCTAGTTTTACCATATTTACCATTTACTAAGGTGATAAATTTTTCTATGGCTACTATTCATAATATCTAACAATAAAAGGGACCTATTTGACAAATTTTTAAATCATTATTCAAAATATGGAATCAATTTTTTTGAATTAAATTTCTTTAATTGATATAAATTAATTTTAAAATAAGTGTGAAAAGTGTGACAAAAATCTTTTTTAATAAAAATACCTTTTTAAGCATAAAACTATACATACCCTAATAACATGCCTAGAAAAAATATTAGATGAATTTGAAAACATTTAATTGAATATATAATGTATAAATTTCATTAAAATCATTAACAAATAATGATTAATTTAATTTTTTAAGATAAAAATACATTTTACACATAAATACAATTTTCCCGAAAAATATCTCTATTATTTTCAAATAGCTATTATTTTCATTAAAAAGTAATTAATAAACAATAAATTAATTTTGTCAATATGTAACACATATATTATTCATAATGTTGTTAGTACTATACATACCCTTTAGTCTAATGGCTAGTTAATAACTATCACATTTAATAATAGTATTTTAATTACATATCACTCTTCTTTTAATCTCAGTATTCTGTGTATCACAAGATATCAAATAAAATAAGTTTATTTTAAAAAATATTTCATAAAATAATAGGGTGTTACATTCTAACTCACATAAAATTAAATTTTTACCTGAATATTATGTCACTTTTATATAAATAAATTTGGATATCTTTATTTTATTACATCCCCAAGTTCACAAGTTGCTTCATCGAATTTCTGATTCCTCCAGATAACTTTAACTATGTGAGTAGTCTTATTCATTAGTACTTCATCTAAGTGTTCAAATATTTATATTAATTTTTCTTCATAATAAATATCATTCTCTAGTGGTACAACCTCTATGTTCAGTACATGTGATGGATATCTTATATTCTTCCTCAGAAGAGATACATGCAACATATCATGAACTCGAGGGAGGTTCTGTGGAAGCACTAAGAGATAAGAAACCATCCCAACTCGAACAAGAATCTCAAATAGGCCAACATAATAAGGGATAACCTTTAACTTCTTTTTAAATCTCTAACATTTTTCTATAGATATATTCATAAAAATACCTTCCCACTAACATCAACTTCAATATTTGGTCGATGATTGTCACTATAACTTTTTTGTCGACTCTGATATACCATGATGTGTTCTTTAATCTATCTTACTCTATTGAAAATTCGATTTTCTATATTAGGCATAAATAGATTTCTTTCTCTAACCTCATCATAACACTTTTTAATTCTACAGTTATTTCTGTATAGATCATTAAAAGAAGGAAACTGAATACTCTAGTTAGAGCTATTATTATAAGAAAAAATAACTATAAAAAATTAGTGATCCCAAAATCCTTCAAAATCCATAGAAAGGCATCTAATCATATTCTGTATGGTTTTAATGGTTCCCTTAGACTGACCATATATCTAAGTATTATAATCTATACTAAGAATTAAATATATAGGTATATCCTACTAAGGATATCTCCAGAACATCAAAGTAAACCTATAATCCTAATAAAATACAATATAATATGGTAATTAATGAAACCTTAAAACTTCCTTAATTTAAATTCTGACAATATGATCAAAATAGAAATCTCTCTAATGTAAATGAAGTGTTCTAACTTTGTAATGTGATTGCCTATAACCCAAATAGAATTATGGCCTTTAGATGTTATGGGGAGTTCAATGATGAAATACATTGTGATTTTTCCCCATTTTTATTTTGAAATGGGTAATGGGTGTAAGATATCCCTATACTTATTTATTTCTAGAAAAACATGGTGAAATTTCAAGAATTGAGATACAAACTCTGCAATACCTCTCTTCATGTTTTCCCACTAGAAATACTGTTTCAAAACTCTATACATCTTTTTACATCTAGGATAAATATATAATGATAAAATATGAGCCTCATCGAATAAATAACTTTTTAAATATGGTATTGACATAAATCCTACATGGTTCATGAACCTTATCATTCCATTATAATGAAGGTTGAACTTGTGAATTTTTTTTAACTTCTTCTGTAGTTCCATATCTTTCTTTTATTCCTATTTAATTATTACATGGATATATGGTTGAACACCCATTTGGGAAATCTATGTCTTGACATCTTCATTAAAGATTTCTAGATGCATCCTTTTAGAATCCTGAAATATTTGATTCTTTATGATCCACAACATGGATAAGATATAATGATCCTTTCAACTCAAAGCATTATCCACCTTGTTTTCTTTCCTAGGGTGGACATTTATTTAGATGTCATAATCTTTAATGAGCTCCAACTATAACAACACTACTCTATTTCATTTCTAAACATGATTTATTACATAAAATTGAACTTAATACAACTTAGAAGATCGATAGGTCTAGTATCTTTGGGAAATTAGGTATATTTAATAACAACTTAAAACATGAAAAACAACATCTTTATTGAAATATTCTATGACATGACCAAAACATTACTTCATACATAACATTTCATGGGATAACCTACGGGCATATATAAGAAATGGGTGAGATATAAAGACCAATAAGGGGATAAAAAAGGAATAACATAGGGATAATAATACATGTTAGATAAGTCATATCAATGAGTTGTAAAGGAATATTAATAAAAAGGAATGATATAACATGATAATCAGAACATGAAAAATGTAGCAATAACTTAAAACACTGCATCATAAATAAATCAAGGTAAATCCCCCAATACCCCATGGTGGAAAAGGTATCATAAATAAATCAGGTAAATCCACTATCCCAACATGACAAATCATGATACTAACCATTACCCAATGCATTGGAGTGCTATCAGGGTGCATCATTCATAATCATTTCATTCTCATGTTTAAGAGTAAAACATAGATCATATAACATAGATTCATTCAAAAACACAATTTATTACATGATCTAGGAATGTAGAATACATACATATAATTCCATAATCAATAATTATATGTTCATAAAGTTGAATACCCTTGATAGAGAAATGGGTATGCTATTCACTACATGATGATTTTGGCATGAAAAATCATGGTTCAATTTTGGTTTCATAACAATGTCATATAGAAATTTATAAAATGGGTTGATGGGAGAGAAGGGGGTATCACATCATTTAGACATAAAATGGATATTAATATTGGTATTTAAAAACATATCCCAATATAGGATAAAATAATTTAGATGATATGACATAAAAGGAATGCTTTATAAAAAGGAGGGTGGAAGATTATTTACAAAATTTTGGTATTGTAACGGGTGTACGTAAGGGTTCATAAGAAGGATATGTGAGAGTGAAAGCATCTCCCATAATTTAAAAATAAAATTAAAATTAAGGGGGATATGTAATAATGTATCCCAACTTAATAAAATTGAAATAAAAATGGAATAACATTAATGAAGTTCTTGATAAAAAGAGGAGAGATAGAATCCCTTATGGAATTTCAATATAGTAACAACTTAGTTAAGGGTCCAAATGAGGGAGGGTAAATGGTCCCTCACTCAAATACATCAAATGGAATGTAAGATAATGATTAAAAACGAATTAAAGTATAACTAATTTAAATTATAAGAACTAATTTCAAAGAAGGATCTTGAATTGGAAGAAATAAAGAAAGTTGAGGATCCCTTAAGGAATTACGACATAGTAACGGGTGTACAAAAGGTTTCATAAGAAGGATAAATGATATTTTTAGGGGATACAATAATTAAAAAAATTACATTTATGAGGATAGATAATAATATATCCCAATTCAAGAAAATGGAAATAAAAAGGCATATTATAAATGATGTGATTGATAAAAAGTGGAGAGAGAGAATCACTTGTAGAATTTTGGTATAGTAACGACTTAGGTAAGGGTAAAAATGAGGAAGTATAATTGATACCTCACAAAAATATACAAAATGGAAAGTAATATAATTATTATAAATGAATTACAATGTAAACAATTAAAATTAAAATAACCAATTTGAAAGAAGGATCTTTAATTGAAAGAAAGAGAGAAATGTGACGATCCCTTACAGAATTATGGCATAGTAACAGGTGTACATAAGGGTTAATAGGAGGGATAAATAAAATTTAAAGGGGTTCCCATAGTTTAAAAATCAAATGACAAGTAATGGGTATATATAATAACATATCCCAAATCAAGAACATGGAAATAAGAATGCATATCATAATTGAAGTGCTTGATAAAAAGAGGAGAGAGAGAATCCCTTACATGGATGTGTGACTCCAAAGGCTTAGGAGAAGATTATTGGGAGCTTGGGGGAACCTTGGATGGACTCTAAGGATTATAGTGATTAGTTTTGATGATCTTTAAGAATTTTTAGTGGATAGAAATGGGAGCTCGGGTGGGTCTATATAGAAAGGAGGGGGATTTCAATATTATTTTGGTTTTGGACACTACATAATAAAATATTCAAAACCACATATCATACAATGTTTTATTCCAATAATTTTTTTAAAATGGTAGTTTATTAAGTTTTTTTATAATTCCCTGTGCTGAATATATTAAAATATTTCCCATGATTATGTAGAGGTGAGTCACACTTTCAAAGAAATGATTTTAAAATCTAAAATTATTTTATAAGCCTTGGAGGATTCACTATGGCTTTATAAAATAAATAAAATAAACTTAAAATAACATTATGTTAAATAAATAACATATATTTGGCCGATTATACCTTTTAATTTATTTATTGTATTACTATTAGGATATTATGATGTCATAAAACACATGGTATATTTATATGGTATTTAATTTTTACACAAAACTATGTCTGTCTCATAAAATTATGAAAAATTCAATATTGAATAAATTATACATTCTGATTGAAAAAATTATATTCATTTTATCTAAATAATTTTATAAATATTTGAAATTTCAATTTTAAAATTAAAATAGGCATTTATTGAAAATGGCAGGTTTTTGTGAGTAACAGTTTTCGAATTCTAATTAGAATTACATTTGACATCATAAAAATTATATGATCATTTATATTTAAAAAAATTAATTTATTAGTAATATTTTATTAAATTATTATTTATTTCAAAAATCCATTAATTCAACAAAAATATATTTCATAATTGAATTTGACTATTAACCAAAAATATTATTTTTGCTTTAAAAATCACTTAAAAAGTAATGATAATAGGAAGAAAATATATTAACTATTAAATAAAAAAATAATGTACATATTCCTATTTCTAGGGTCTGGATACATATCCATTTAAAACACTAACATAATTCTTAAGAGTAAGGTGTGCGATGCTGGGTCTTTCATGGGGTTGTTTGGTGAATATGGTTTGGTTCGTGATCTCAATGAGCTTGAACTTCTCCCATAAATGGTTTCGATCATACTTAATTTGTTGGATATCATCTTCTACATGGTATATAGGAAATAAAAGATATGTTATCTCCCTCAGAAGCTCCAATACATGGGCTTAATAGGGTGTGATCCTACTAGTTGAGGCCCTCACTTCATTTTTTTATGAAAAAATGATATATTAAAACCCTATATTTGTACTAGTTATGAGATCACCATTAAACGACTATATTATCAATGGTAAAGATACTTAATAGTCTTTTAAATCCAATTATGTATAATAAAACAAATAAATTTCATATGTTTCTTATATCTTGATTATATTTAATTAAATCAAAAAGGGTAATTTTATTCATAAAATTTTGGTTCATTACAAGAATAATCTTCTCTAGCACATATTCAACTCTTTCTGGAAGAATATATACTTAACATTTATGATCATCATATATATCACCAATTTCTCCCTAAATATAATTCCTTCATATATTTAATTAAAAAATTACCATAGTTAACATCATATTTGGATTTGGGTAATTTTTCTCATTAACCTTTAATTATCATGAGGAATAATCCATAACAAGATCATTACACATTAGAACTCATCCTAGTTCATTCTTCGATGAATCATTATATATTTTAAACCCTTATCCAATATAGGTTAATGTAAGAAAAAGTTCACTAACTAAACTTATCTTTAGTTCCTTGAAATTTTTCTCACATTCATATATCCAAAGGAACAAGAATCCCTTCTAAGTTAACTTGGTGAGTATATTAGAAATTGTTGATAAATTCTTCACAAAGAAGTGATAATATAGAGATAATCCAAGAAAACAATATATCTTATTCAGAGTGTTTGGTATGAACCAATGTCATCTTTGATGGATCCACCTATACACCCTCTCTTGAAATTTTATGACAAAAAAATGTAAATTTTTGTAGCAAAAATCCGCAATTGGTAAATTTTTCATTGATATTCTCCTTCATTAGGTTCTTCAGTACAAACCTCAAGTTATTTTCATGCTCTTATTTTCCATTTGAGTATATAAGAATATTATCTATAAACACCAACACAGATTGATCAAGGTATTAATTAATGTATCTATTAATTAAATATATGATGATAACAATGGAATTAGTAAGAACAAATGGCATCAATTTATATTCATAGTGTACATACCTTGTACGAACAATTTTCATGGGTATATCATCTTTATTGACCTTAAATTGATTATATATAGAATTAAGGTCAATCTGGGAAAAGTTTTGAGCGACACATGGTTAATCAAACAAATCATCAATACAAGTTAAGAGATACTTATTCTTGATTTTGATCTTATTAAGTTCTTGATGATAAATTCATAGACCCACTGATCCATATTTCTTCTTAATAAAAAAAGGTTCCCCCAAGGTGACACAATTCACTGGATAAATCCATTCTCAATATTTTCCTAGAGTTCATTCCTCAATTCATGCAACACAATCAGGTACATTCTATATAGAGTCTTAAATAGGTGTATCACTATTTATGAGTTCTATATAGAATTAAACTACAATTTTTTTTGGAATTCTAGGATGTTTTTTATAAATACATCAAAAAACTCATGAAAAATATTCATATCATCAATTTTGAGTTTCTCCCCAAGAATCTGATATAATCACCACTTTTTAATATGAATCTAGACCCGCATAATATATTAAATTTCCATTATAATTTTATATTTATAGTCACATCAATTGATGATCATTGCTTGGTTCATAATATAAAAATGGAAATCCCTTAATTAGAAATTGTTGTGAGATTTTTGTAATGAAAGTTAATCCATGACTAAGATAACCTCAAATTCAACGACATGATCAATAATTAGATTTGGAGGAAGCACATTCCCAAAAACATCATATGAATAAGAATATTAGATTTGAGATGTGATCATCGTACCAGTAGGGGTTTTTACTAATAATTAAAAATATAATCATTGAGGTGGAACTCCGGTACCCTTATAAAATTATTTATATATAAAGGGAGGGTATATCTTGAATCAAATAAGATATTACCAGTTCTAGACTGTATAGTATGTGTACCTTTCACTTCTTTGATATCCACTTTAGAAATAATGATCAATTGAGATTTCAATTCTTCTTTTCTCTTAAGAGGCTTCTAAAATTTATCATTATCATTAACCTTTGGATTTGATCACTAGGTATCAAAATTCTTGTGATCATTACAATTGAGACACTAGAATGTGGGTGGTTTATCCAGTGGTTATTTTCTTCTATTTATGTCTAACTTATTTTCATCACTACAGTATTCTATTTCCAAAGAAACATTTCCTTACACACTTAAAACATTTACCAGTCCCCTTAAAATAATGTACAACATGTTTTCCCCCACACATCAAGCATAATGAAACCCTAATATGCTTCTCTCTGTGATTTTTATGTCTTCCTTTGAATTCAATATTTATTTTCAATTCAAAACTATGAGATGGATTGGTAACTCCAATATCCATTTACACATTGATAGTACATTGAATGATTTATTCATATATACTTAAGTATCTTACTGATAACTCCCTTCAAATACATGGTTTTAAGACAATGAATAATTGATCAAACTTTATTTTACATTGGATGATAATATAGTAAGTGTTTCTCATAGGTCTTTTAAAATTTTTCTCATAAGTGATGGTGGATTAATTATCCTTAATTATTAGATTATGAAATTCAATATTTATTTTTCTATGAATAATTTGTGTAAATTAGTTATTGAAAAATAGGATTTTACACTCATCCCACTCCATGGAGTCAATTTATTATAATTTTTGCATGTTCTTAATAAGCTTCCACCGTTGATCTGTTTCACCTTCCAAATGATAAATATCCAAAATAAAATTTTTATGTTCCAAACTCTAAAGAGTGGAAAATATGTTTTTAGTGGTACTGATCCATTGATAAGAAATAATTAGATCAAAATACCCACTAAAATATGGGAGGTGTTTCCTCGTAAAGGACTCAACAAAATGTTATTCATTACTTTTCACTTTAAGAAGCTCAGGATGATTCATGGCATTAAAAAAATTTATAATTATAACATTGATATTTTAAATCCAAAATATAATAACAATTTGTGTCTCATTAGTTCAATCATTATGGTGTTTTTTACATTCAACATTAACACAATTCCTTAGGGTTCCATCCATTAAATAAAAAAAATCATATTTTTAGAAACAATAATCATATTGAGAAACAATATATTCATAAAAAATAATTTATTGGATATTTAAATAATGAATCCTTTTTTCAATCTATTACACCTTAGGTTAAACCTATGTCATCTATTACCATCATCTATTTAAATCCTTTATAATAGTTCAAAAATAAAATATGAATTAACCCATGCATAACCTATGGTAGTGTCAAACTATGTGCATAGTAAGTGAACACACACTATCCACTATAATGAAAGATTATATATACTCAATCAACAATTCTTGGGTTTATTACCCCTGAATGCATCTCTTCCAAAGTTATTTCTAATTTTAATGACTAGGCATGGATGTTCTTCAAGGAAAATTACACCCCATTATATACTATATCTTAGGATACTTTCCTATAATTTGGATTATCCTAAGGGTTCTCAATAAAGTTTTCTCATACTAGTTTACCAAGGCCCAATGGACCTTTATATGATACCAACTGCAATAACCCATACATTTCATACATACATGTCACATATTAATTGATAAATATTAATTAAATAACATAATGATCCATGTCAGAATCATATAGGTCAAGTTCATTTGGAAGCATGGATATACAAAACACTCATTCATGAGTTAATTAAATTATATCCCAAAATATTCTTTATAACTAGTACCCTTTTTTAAACACTTTATACATAATACATTTCTTCAAAACCAGGGGAATAAAAATATAATAAATGATGATCTCTAATTCTTAGTAAGGGTAAAGAAGGGAGATATGAATGGTAATATAAACATAACAAGAGAATAAGGGTATGAGAACATGAGAATAATATTTTTCAACTATACCCTATATATCATAGATCATAATATTGAGTCATGTAATAATGTTTGGAATTTTATAAGATATAAATCAAAATGGAATCAAATAACACGAGGCATGAGAGAATAATATAGGAGTAAGGCATAAATTTGTGTAAAACATATAAGAATAAAAAATATTTTGCTTATTTTTCTATAATTTCTTCTAAGACTATCATACTATATTGGTTTCACTCCCCAAACCATCATTGTAGTCAAGTTTCAGTACTGGTACTATCATAGTGGCAATATTCCTTTGGTTAACTAGATTCGCATCACATTAAATTCTTTTTTAACTCATGATATATCCATATTTATATAATTAATTAAAAGGATATATAATCCAAGTCCCAACTAACACAAAATGAAAATCATACATATGTGTGACATAAGAACATAAATCATTCGTTATTTCATAGCCCATGAAATTGAAATGGGATTCGTAAAAATTTCATTATATCATTGCCCGTGGAAAACAAATGGGTTTTATAGCATAATTGACCCATGGGAAATAAATGGGTTTTATAGATCATCATTAAATTATCATCATTGTAATCCATACAATTAATGAAATTTGATAGTTCCATTGGACTATATCCCTATAAAACAATAAGTAACATCAATTGATTTTATCTTGGATTAAAATAATTTAAAAAACATCTATAATATATCTTTAGAAAAATAATATTTTCATTTTTAAATAACTTCTTTAATGTATAAAAATATCTTGAATATTTTGGAAAACATTTTATTTTAAAAGATCCTTGTAAAAAATATTGAAATCATTAAATTCCCAAGATAGTGTAAAATTATGTTCATGCATTATAAGATGAAAAACATTCCTTTAAAACTTTTTTAATAAAATAAAAAACAAACCACATTCAAAAAAGAAGAATATTCCTTTTGATTTTTTTTAAATTAAAAAAATGGGTAAAAATGACTTTAAAATCCAAATAGAATATTTGAAACACTTTAAAACATTTTTAGAAAACATAGACATGGGAAAATGATCTTTCACCAAAGAGAGAAATAATTTCTTTTTTTCTTTAAAAAATTGGTCTATTTAGTTATTAAAGAGAGAAAAATTAAAAGAAAAAATAATTTCTATAAATAAATAGAGGATAAAAAAATTCATGAGTTTCATGAGATTTAGATTAAAAAACTTCTTCATCATAAGATAATAATAACCAATCTTGATAAACAATGTGATTTTAACAAAAAACCATTATCTTGAGTTACAATTGATTTGAAAGTGATATATACTCTTATATAATAAACATAAATTTCTTATAATTCAATCCACAATCATTTAAAAAAATTTAATATCATATATTATCCCTTTATATCATTTCAACACCCATTTATCAATAATTCCTTATTTAAATAGTCATTTCTAGATGTTAAATGTTTTTTTCATATTAATTTTGATTAGGTAGTATAGTGTTTGTACATTGATTATGGTTACAACACCTATAAGTTGTTAAAAATTATATAAATCTCATATATAATCATTATATATATATATATTCACCCATACAAATAAGAGATAGAAAAATGAATTACACTGTTCATGGAGACGGTAAGTTGTACGTACGCATGAATGTTATTTTTCACTTTTTGACGGATGGAATAGAAGAAATGAAAATAATAATTTAAATTTATAAAATAATTATTATATCATATAAATTATATATATTCATCAAATTTATCCTTATTACCATCCATATTAATCAGAAATAAAAAATGAACCACATTGCTTCATATAGGTGGTAGTCCATACGTATGCATGAGCGACGTTAACGTTTTCCAATGGATTTGTAACGTCCCGGTTACGGGTTCCACCAAAAGGTGCCCCATACCCAGTTGGTCACATGGACTCAAGAAAATTTCTCCAAACCCCAGAGGTTGCTGAGTAGCAGCGAGGGCCTTGGGTGTGATAGTGGGGAAACTATACCCTCATTGATAGAGTAACACAGTGGAATAACAATAATATATAGTAGTGGAAGCAGTGATACCATACAATAAGAAAAAAATGGAAGACTGAAAGTAAATAAACAATTGGAGCACATATATAAATTATGCATGTAACATTTTTCTATTAAAGTATCCAAACATGTCACAATGATGGAAATACAGTACTAAACCAAAGTACAAAGAAGACAAGTAAACTATTGTGACATTACAAGCCACAACTTTGTCCCATGCTCTCAATCTCCACAACCATCAAGTACCTGAATTAGAATGGTGCTTGTCCTTATATATACCTATAATAATATAATATTTTGAGCTTAAAAACATCACCCAACAGGGTGTGAGACGAATCCCAGTAGGCAACCACCCAATGATCTATGCCTAACTGTCAGTGAATATATATATAGCAAGAAAAATGAAAAATGATATAATAAAGAAGGAAGTAATAAAAAGTCACAATACTATAGTTGAAAACTACATTCATTTACATTTATTAATTATTTTACCAACCATTGACAAGAAACCCTTTGGGAAATTTCTCACAGTCTAACCCCTCTGTTTTCATAAAGACAATGACTCTATGAGGAAGCACTCACCATCAATTACCCATGTGGTATTTTAATGATAAGTATAGACTCTCTGATGAAGGACTCAACATCTATTCCCCTTGTGGTCTCGAGACGATATATTATAGAAACTATGAGTTATCACTCACCATCCATCACCCTATGGTCTTGAAAAGTAAAAAGTATAACAGACACTCTAGGGAAGCCCTCAACATCAATTTCCCATATGGTCTAACTACACTATGTTCTCACAGCCCTGTGTAATACAAGCATGCACAAATGATATAAAGAATCCAAATTAATCTCATATAATACAAGGCTAGGAAAATACAATTCATATCAAAATCAATTTCATATAATATCAACTTCATCCTAACAGTACTAGGCACAGAAACAAAATAGCCTAATAGGCAGTTCTAGACACGACGACCAATATCAAAAAAACATGAGAAACAAATCCATAAACAAGGTAATAAACATAAATCATAATCAAAACCCTTTTTCAAGAAAACAAAACTAATCAGGCATCAAGAAGTTTTAAATCTCCAAAACACATAATACCCTAAACAAGTGTATTTGGCACATTTTCACATATAATCTAAAGACAACCATGGAAGGTCACAAACCACCTACCTTGACATTGTACAATAGATATAGTTTAACCTAAGCATTTGAATCAACCTAGTCCTTTTAAGATCTACAAAAAAATCAAAAAATATCAACCTCAAATATCTCATGAAAGAAGAGAAATCAGGAGGAGAGGCTCTACAAGAAGGAAGAAGTCATTGAGGGGATTTTAATGCAAGTGACGGTGTTTGATTCAAATAACAGACAAAGGATCGAAGGCTTAGAAATGAATCATCACTCTCGGTCACTCCAAGACAAGATGGGGTCAGAAGAAGAGAATTTTGGTAATTAGACATGACCCCGGTCCGATTTAACAAATAAAATTTAAGTACATGACATGTTCATTGAATGTACATGTTCTGTACAAGCCTTAACAGACCCTCGCTTTAGGCGGTCTCCAGATCACCTCACACAACCATGTACTCAGCCATTACATGGACAGTACATGTTTATAGGTGGAAATTGGGTACATGGTGTGTACTCTTAAGTACATTATGTGTACTTATGAATTTTCCAAATTGTGCCATTTTTTCTCAAAAATGCCTGAAATCAAGATCCATACCTAAAATAAAGATCTGGGTTCTTACAGGATATGAATATAAGAAGGTTGATATGATGTTATCAAAAAGAACAAATCAATATTTCATAAATATCATATATAAATATTAAACTCATCATAATACCCATCTGTAAAATATAGTGATGGAAAATGAATTGTATTTCTATGTAGAGATGGAAAGTCATACATATGCACGAGCAATACTTTCACTTCCCATTTGATGGGAAAGAGTGTGGATAATGATGGTTTCATAATAATAATAACCTTTTATTATATTAAGTGTATTTAAGTTATAATTTTATTATAATTATCATTTATTTATATGAGATAAAGTAATAACTAAAAAATAAAATGATCAGTTAATGGGAATACTTCTTTTTTGTAATAACTCCTATATATCACCAATTAAGGATCCTAGGGTTGGTATTTTTGGATAAAAGAACCTCAATAATATTTATAATTATTTTTATAGTATAATATGTTAGTTTATGGTCAATATAGAATGATCAATGGGGTTTAAATAAGATAAAGGAGGTTATATTTTATAAGTGAGGGGATGAGCACTATTGATATTTCTTAAAAGATTAAAATATAAAAAGTTATTCTCTATAAAAGTGATTCCAAATGGACAACGATTATAATATGATATATTATTTTGTTAAAATCCTATCCTATAATAAAATTATGATAGGTTTAAATGGTTTTTTAAACCTTATCTTTTGGTTGAACCACTTTCTTATCATATTTTAACCTTAACCATGGTAACATCATTCCCACTATTAAAGGTTTATAATTTTACTTATAAGATGAAAATTGGATAATATATGGACAAGGCATGAAATTTTTGATGATATATTTTCCACCTTATTCACTTCCAATATTTTTTATGATTTTTATATAATTTTTATAAAATATCATCAATGTCATTTTTGAAACAATTCATTTAAGTTGACTTTAAAAACTCCATGAAAAATATGTATATACAATATAATCCTTTTAAACATCACTAATATGTTATATTTATATAAAAAATATTTTAACATAATAAATCACTCAAATAACATAAATTTTAAAAAATTTAAAATAATTTATTTATTTATTTTTTTTTGTAGAAATATTGTGTCGACATTACATAAGAAATTAATGTATTATATAATTAATAAATATTAGAAATAAATTTCCATAAAAAGATAATTTAATTATTATCAAAATATAAATTAATATTAATTCCCAAATTTCATTTTTCCATATGTGAACACATAAAATATATTTTAAAGTAATAGAGTGACATTTTGTATTATTATTTACTTTAAATATTATATAGATCATTTTTATAGAAATGAGTCCCTTAAACAATTAAATTGTAATCATAATATGTTAATGGACGAATTAAATCTATCCAATAGTAATTAATATGAAACAATTATGACATTAACATTTAGTTTTAACCTACCTTAACCTGATTTACCTTTTCCCGAGGTGATAAATTTTACCGTGGTTACTATTCATAATGTCTAAAAATAAAACGGTACTATTTAAAAAATTTCAATATCATGATTCCAAATAAGCGATAAATTTTTAAAAATTTAAATTCTATAATTATAATAAATTCATTTTAAAATAATTTTTCCAAACAAGCTGAAAACCATTATTTAGAAAAAAATACATTTTGAGCATAAAACAAGATTTATCCATATACCATGTACATAAAAAACATTGGATGAATATTAAATTTTTTTATTGAATATATAATATAGAAATTTTATTAAAATCATTCACTAGTAGTGATTAATTTAATTTATTATTAAAAATATATATTTCACGAATAAAAATAGTTTTTCTAAAAAAAAATATGATTTATTTTCAAATAATTTTTATTTTCATTCCAAACTAGTTAGATGCCAGTGAATTAATTTTAATCATATATAAACCATAAATTTTTTATTCCAGTTATTCCCATTCATACCTACAAATCCAATGGCAAGGTGATAATAGTCACATTAAATAATAATATTTTTGTTTTATATCATTTTTTGTTTAAACACGATGATATGTGTAATAAAACCTATCGAAGAAATTTAATTTATTTTAAAAAAATATATTCAATAAAATAAATGTGGCTAACATGAATTCCTCTATCAAAATTGGGGATAAATATATTAAAAAATTAAAATTGAAAATTATTGAAGGTAAGAAAAAATGGAAAACTCAAGCATTATTACAATAGAGAAATCTTTGGATAGGGTAAAAGATCTTAGAAAATTTAGAATAATATAAAATTAATAGAGTAGTTAAAAAATTTCCAGTACCACAAGAAAAAAATATCTTGATGAAATTTTTTTTGGATATAAGGAATGTATTCCTTACAATATAACTCCTCAAAAGTGTATCATGGTTTTTGGGAAGTCATATGAAAAACATTATTCAGAATTAACTAATATATTTGAAGAAATGCTCAATCATGAACATATTTGAAGGGTAAATATTTTTGGAAAAAATTCCACACCATTCAGAATTTCCCTTATTAGATATTTTTATAATGGTTTTATGGAATCAACTCATTTAAGGTTTGAAAATGAGGATGGATATCAACCTATATTAAGTATAATATTTTTTATCAAATAATAATATTTCTTTGTTATTGCATGAGTTGTGGGTTTTTTGTAAAATAAACATATATTTATTAGTAAAATATGTCTCTACCATGATAAATATCGGCTCTTTAACCAATGGAGATAGTATAAAAACTTATATTATATCACTAATTTCAAAATTTTGTGAAGAAAATTTAAGTGAAAATAGATTTTAGAGTTTAAAATAAGCTTATGTAAGGTATAATGAATAATAACACATCTCATATGAGTATCTTACAGACCCAAAAACTCAATTAAATATATTTTTTTGGAATTTGTAGTGTTAAAAAAATCATTTCAAACTATAAAAAAATATTTTTGATGTTTATTAGAAATATTTCAAATCTAAGAAACCATGAGTTATGGATAGAATTGTCCGTGTCCTGAGAAACATTATCCAAAAAATATATTGAATATTAAAATATTTGAAAGAGTAATTTTCATATTTGAAAATGAAAATTCATTGAAGTTAAATGTTATTAGAATGGTTAATATTATGAAAAAATTGAGAAACCCTAACAATGTTCTATTTTTTGATTGGATGAATAATTATTTTATACATTACAACTCAGTGATGATGTAAATAATGTGATTTTTGGAAAGAATGTTACTTAAGAGACTAAAATATGTAGTTATGTAAACTAGGAGGTGGTGAATCCAAAATGAATTTTTATATGAGTATTCAATTGGAGAGAAAGTAGTGGAATATAATTCTTGACTATCTTAACCAATAGAACATGAATAATTTGATCAAAGAAGATATAACACCATGAGAATTTAGTATGTTTTATTTCTTAGATAAATAATATTTTGAATAGATTATATCACATTCCACACTGAACTAAAACTAATCGTGTTGTATTAATAAGATAAAAATATACATATTAAATACGATCATTATAATATAGTCATTTGATATATTGGTATAAATAAAATTAACTGTAGTCGGAAATCTATGTAGAAAGAAAAAGAAATGGCATAAATCAGTAGTATTATTCCTTAGGAGGATCATTTATCCGAGCATGAAATGGAAGTAGCATCATTATTATTTACCCTAGACCAAGGCCAAGATGAGATTTTGTAGGTATTGGTTGAGTGAAATCATGTACAATATTAGTTCAATCACATGGAAATATCTATAAGATCTGTACTAACTGAATAACCACCCTCAATATCCACCATTGTATAAATTACCCACAGATCTTCCAAAGAGGTCTTTAGGATTTTTATAGGTAGAAGTTATTATTATATAAACATGTAATTATTAATTTAGTAATGCTTAAAAATATGTAATTAATTATAAAAATTTGGAGTAAAATAATTTGAGGTATAACAGACTTATTTTTTAAAGAATTTTATTTTAATTTATATATTATTTTTTTATCATAGTAAATTAAATTAATCACTTTTACAGCATCCTAGAGGGTACTCATTGTGTTTGTGATGTGGTATCAATCATCTTATTTCACTCCCTTTTATTTTCACATAATCTTTTAAAGTATTTATGATTGTTCACTCATTATGAAGAGAAGTAAAAAGGTGGAATCTATAAGTTCTTGAGAGAGTTCAAGAAAATTTTCTCTCTTATCTTGAGAAAATTTCTACATGGGGTGTGTTATGTTAAACAACATATAATCATAGGAAGTGATACAAAAATGTATTTATATAACTAGGATAGAGAATAAATAATTACACATAATACCTTAATTATTCTCATAATCCTTAGCGAACCCCATGTAGGAATAATAACAAAATTATTATTATTATTTACTTGATATGCACTAAACTCATCGACAAAATAAATATCATTTTTTAATATAAATTATTTAATATTAATTTAAATGATATTTAACATATCATTACCATTGAACCTAATAACTCGATCTGCACTTCCTCCTCAACATTTACAAAAACATTACTAATTAATATTATTTATTCAATAAATATATAAATATTTATAATATTCAAAGTCATGTGAATAAATATTTATTTTAATATTCATGTCACACATAATTTTTCTAAATAAAAATAATTGATCAGTAATACCAAATAAATATTATTCTAGGGACTAAAGAATAATATATATTAAAATAATTATATTCCGAGAGAATTTAATTGAGATAAATGGAACCAATAAGTGTGTGGAACTCTAGATAATTCCTCAGTGGAATTATGATCATTCTTCTAAAGTATAATATCAATTTATAATAACATATAAAGTCACCCAAGCAGAAAATTTTAAGGTCCTATCATCGAAAACTATATATTAACTCTCATAGTGTAATATAATACCTTTGAATAAATATCTCATCAAGCATGTTTCATACATGTGTCATCAAATTATATACTTGATGAGTCTTTATTTTACTTCCTAAAATAAACTCATCCATACACAATAGATATGAAAATTAATTTCATAGTTTCATTTCAATAAAAAGGAGTTCATATCATCTTACATAAAGATGAAAGGGAAAAACCTTCTTAAACATATTCATTAATAACATATCATTCAGGATGCACCCAATGTACCCAACCTCAATATGAGAATATGTTAGTATCTTTTAAGTAAATATATCTATGTGTGAAATTTATAACATGAATTAGTAATGATCATATCATCTAAGGATCATTACACATGTTTATAGATATAAATATATAATTACACATAAACATATGAATATTATATTGGGGGTTTAGTCCTCATAATCTCAAGTCATGGAAATTACTATGTGTGAACATCATGAGATTAATATTCATCCTCTTACATGTATCTAGAACTTGATAGATTGTATTATATATGTCCTGTAAGATGATGTTATATGACAATAGGAAATATAGTTTAAAAAATATAATCATATAATTACAAGGATTTCATCATATCGAGGAAGCTAATATGACCTTACCAATAAGACTGGTACTTTATATCCTTATCGCATTAATATCGTATAGAAGAATAAAAAATATGTGATAAGAAATTTATTAATTTTCATGTGTATGAATATAAAAGTAATAAAAACTAAAAATTATTTAGTTCTAAGGAATTTTATTCTACATAGAGTCACATGATGTTCATGCTTTTGTTGATATGGGTATTTATCCTATGGTCCTATCATATTATCTTTTTTGGAAACTCTTCTTTCTATGATGTCACCTCTTAGGGAAAAGTCCCTTAAGAAATGATATTTATAGATTATGTTCTTCACCCTCTATTGTGACCTTTCCTCCTTTTCAAGATCAATCACTATAGTAATCTCATAATAGATTATGATAGGATCTATACTATTAGGCACCAAATCAGGATATTTAAAAAAAATTATATCTAAACTACTTATTTAGTATCATTGGTATAAGAAATATACTCCGATTATATTATAAAATCAGTATCCATAGATTTATTTGTGATCATCCAAATCACAGCATATAAAGACTATGCCTTATACATTACATAATCTCTAGTATTAATTCTAGAATTAATTTTCTTAAATTTGAGTTACTTTTAGGATTTAGAGTTTTATATAATTATTCCATCACCTTAAATAAATTTTACATCATAATGTGGAAACTTCTACTTAGTATCTAATTTTTCCTCAAAAAAATTATGATAAAACAAGTTTTCTTTTTAGGATATTTCCTCAAAATTTTCATATTAACCTCACCCTTTTACCTACTCATACTTTTAACCCTATGAAAAACATTTCAAAATAGAGGATGATCACAAAACTCTCCGTTTGGTACATATAAAAAGAAATAAATAAACTTGTTAGTTATTGAATATTTATACATGATTTTTCTTTTTCAGAACTAAACATTATGTTTTAACCAATAATTTTATTTACTAATAAATAAATATTTATACCCAAATATTTTTATAAAAAAATTAATAATAAATATAAAAGGACAAAAAATAAAAAACATAATGGCTATTTTTAAATCATAAAAACATATGATTTTTTTGAAAATGTTTTACATTTCACCCTTATGAAGTAGAATATACATTCCTTTAAACATAATCTCATAAATAAATAAAATATATGTATAAAATGAATAAAAAAGTATCATAATATCCTAAAAACATTTTAAATGTGGCAGAAATGAAATACATGAAATAATAATAATTCAGTTCTATCTTCCAAGATTTCATCGCAAGTTAGACACAGTCTTATAATGGATTAGGTTGAATCACTAATCTTATACATAACATATCATGATACAAAATATTTACCCAATGAATTAGATATCTATCTAGACACACCCATCATAACATGTTCATGACAATGTGTACCAAAAAAGGAAATCAACCATAGGGCATGATCATAAGAATTAACCATTGAAAAAACAGGTTGCATAATCATGCCTCATATCAAAATCAAAGTAAATTTCCTAAATAAGGAATTTGAGAAATAGACTTAAGGTATGTATTAACATATAAAATGAATGGATAATAAGCTAGGTATATATGTGAGATAAATATCTACAAAATTCAAAATAATTTTATAACAATAAAGAGAGTGAGAAAGTGATTTTGAAGTATAATTTTAATAACCTAGAAAAAGGGTGGTATAGAGATATCTCTTACACCCATAATCAAGACAGTTCCAGATATCAAAATATCCCTTCTATTTAAAACCCTTTTAAAAAATACTTAGAAAAAATGGAGGAATTTTTTTATATGAAGAAAATAAGTAATATTATAAATAAATACAAATTTAAAATACTGGTTATGGAGGCGAGAAGTCCATTAATGTCGTATATGATAAAATAGAACATTAATATTTTCCTTTATAAAGAAATTATAATGTTTCTAATAAAATAAATAAAAATATTACTTTAGAAAAACATTGAAATAAAGAAAAATTGACATAAAACGTATTTTATAATTAATTTATTTAAATATAAATTAATAAATAAAATAAGTTTTCCTTACATAAATCTTTAAAATATTAATTTTAAAAAATATTGAAAAGAAATTAAAATATGGTCAAAAATTAAATTTATCATTCATTTATGAATGGATAAAAAATTTAATGAAATATTTAGAAGAAAATGGTCATGTATGAAAAAGAGTTGGAATGGAATCTTTAAAAGAGGATTTTTATTAAAAGTAAGTCCCTTGACTTTTGTTTAACTCATTATGAAAGTTATTTATCTTATGGAATAATAAAATTATATTAATTATTTACTTGATTAAAAACAATTTTATATTTTATTATCAAATTTATTTTATTTATTACTTAATCTATTAAGTTCGCGTTGGATTATTTGAAAATATTCAGATCATATGTCCAAAATATATTTGTTAGGATGAATATGGTTAATTAGGTAATTATTTCATCATATATAGAATAATAATCATGAAATAATTTTCATTTTTACATAAATTATAATTTTAATACCAATCATTAAATATGGTTTTGAAAAATTAACTTTGTTGCAATCATGGAGATGGTTGGTCATAAGCAAGCCTAAGTAACGTTTCCATTTTCAACGATCAATATGGAAATAAGTTAAGTGTTATTTTATCTTTTTAAAATTATAATTATATCATATATAAAATCTAATTTCTCTAAATAAACTTCTATATATCATATATGTGATACTATAATGTAAAATAAATCAATCTCTCCGAGGTGGTAATCAAAAAGTACGCACGAATGACATTATCATATTTAAATGAATGGAATGGTAAGAAAACATATGATAAAATAATTTTAAATAATGATAGATATATCATGAATAAAATATATAAAAACATTAAAATTTTCATCATAAACAATCATGATAGTTTATTATGGAGAACGAATTACGTCGATTTACGAGGCGGTATTCCGTTGTACACATGAATAATGGTATCATTTACCCCTTTATAGATGAGTAGGTTAATGTATTTTATTATATTAACATGATAAAATATCATTATATGGAATATAATAATGTAATTATATCATCTTGGTTGAATAATATTTCAATTAGGTGTGAGAAGAAACAAAACAAAAACACTCGTTTAAGAATGATACTTCTTCGGATAACCCCTTTATGTTTACACTGTAGGAATTCCTATAAGTGTTATATAATAAAACCAAAGCCTTTATAAAATGTAAATGAAAGAAAGTATTTGATTTAGGTAGGTATTTTTTGAACCATTAGTCCATTTATGTTTAATGAAATATAGGATAGAAGGTTCCCTTTTATAAGCAATATGAGAGACACTATTGAAATTTAAAAAAATATAAAATTAATATAAATAAATTTTCATATAAAAAAGGCTCCAAAATGATACCATTAGAATAAAGGATGAGGATGGGTCTATATAATATCATCCAATAAAATTTGGACAAGTTTATATTATATTTTCACCCTTTTATCTTTGTTTTAAATCACGTTAATCCTTTTTGATTATTATTATGATAGAAAAGTTTATACTCTTTAGGGGTCAAGATAGTCATTATAAAAAGAAATTTGGAAAATAATCATAACATCGTTTATATATTCAAATATATCCCAATAAATTTTTAAAAGGGAAGATTTTTAGTGATATTAAGTCATTTAATAAAATATTATTTATCATAAAATATCCTTAATGTTATTTTTCGAACTATTCATTTAGTTAGACTTTGAAAACAACATGAAAATAATTTAATTTGAATATAATAATTTAAAAAAACTCCATAATTTTATATGCATCTACAAAATTCATGTAAGAACATATCGAGTATTTTTGGTGGAATCTTCAGAACATATAGAAAATTTGTAAAAGGCTACTTCTTCCATTATATCGGTCATGCTTATGCTATTGAAGCTGAGTTGTGGGCGATGATTAATGAAATCAGGTATGTTGTCCATTATGGTTGGAATAGATTATGGATAGAGTCAGATTTGGCCCTCGTTGTACAGATTCTCAAATAAAGATCCCATAACGTTCCATGGAGGATTATACCTTCATGGATTATCGGCCTTAGACTTGCTGGAAGTTTATGTATTGATGTCTCTCATGTATACCAGGAGGCGAATCATGTTGCAGATTCTTTATCAAAGAGGGAAATTGAAGAAGTTAGTTCTAGTTAGTCCTTTATTTTTCCATATCTCTTTGAAGAGTTAGTTTGTAATGATAGGAATGGCACTATTTACACAAGGTTGTATAAAGTTCCCAGACATTGATTTTCTTTGTACTGTTTACTCTTTTTCTTCTTTTAAATAAATGTTGGGAGCAGTTTTCTGTCTTCCTCCTGAATCTTCTGGCTATATTAATTTTAATATTTTTAAAGTATTTTATTTTATTTTTCTATTAATCGATTAAATATTGTGTCTTCATTACATAATAATTTAAGGTAATTTTTTCATTAATAAAAAATAGAAATAAATCACCAGGATAAAAAATCATTTATATTTCAAATGACTATTTATAATGAACATAAGGTGTTTTTATCCTTGTTATAAAATATTAGATTTATTAAAATCCATAAAGTGAAATTTTTTCCTTTACCATTTACTTAAATTTTATAAATATAAAAAACAAAAAAATATAGAAAAAATAATCCATATATTCAACAATATTTTGTATATATCTAAACTACACTCATAAAAAGTATAAAGGAAATTGTTTGGGGTAATTTTTGGTTCTTATCATATTAATCTTAACCTTAATTAGCTGATTTTCCCTTACCTTGGTAAAAAATATTTACTATAGTTTCTATTCATAATGACTAAAAATAAAGGGAAATATTTACCAAATTTGGACCCCATGATTTCAAATATTTAATTCATTTTTTAATATTTATTTTACATAAGTGAATGAATTTAATATAATATTAAACCCAAAAAACCAGATGAAAAGCATTTTTTCAGAAATATTCCATTTCAAGTATAAAATAATTGTTATTGTAATTTCAAATATAAAGTTCATTGTAAGCATTATAATTGGATTATATTCAATAAAGATAAACTAATGATATTTTAATACAAGAATAAAATTTAATTTTACTTTATTAACACTTTAAATGAAAATATAATTTTCAATAAAAATTAGTATTTTTCTTTATTCATTTGAAAATCAAACCGTTCATAAGAATAATGAAAATGTCACCATAACAGAATTTTTATATGATGATTTCAAAAATGATATCATTTTAATCAAATAAATTTTCTAAAAGTTATAGAAATTAATTATAATATTTTCTCATGAAAAACAATAATATCTATTTTTGAAGAAACTATATTTTTAATGAATAAAATTATTTTACAAGATTTTTATTGATTATTTAATAAGAATTATCAACATATTTATATTGAGTATTAACTTTATATACATATTTCATAAATCATTTAATCATGTTCATACATTTTAATTTAATGGTTAGGTTATAATGATCATATTTAAATAGTAATATTTTATGGTTCATTTAGGGTTGATGTTTTTTGATGTAGACGGTGTCGAAAATAGTTTTATTTTTATAAATATCAGAGTGTAACATAGTACCGCTATTGAGAATGAATATGTATCATAATAAAAATATTATGTCATCTTGATCTATTTTGAAGATATAATTTTTTATATACCCTGATGACTAGTTCCTCATATCATCCATAATGTAGGAACATATCCTTAGTATGCCTCAAATAATTAAGGATAATCTTAACTGTCATCAAATTGTATTCATCTTAATATATACCAACTGTGATTAAGAAATAGGCGACATATATCTTAGTACATATCATAGAGATCATGGAAAACCAGGTCATAGATTCATATGGAGTCATTTCAATACTATGTCATTTTTTATGTGTCTATGGACACATTTTCATGGAAATATATATAGCATGTGACATTAGGAACAATCCCCCATTTGATTTTTAAAAAATGAATTACTTCAGTATATTATTAATGTATCAACCTTATCTTAGTCCTTGATGTCTCTTATATCTAACATAACGGATCATACTCTCATGAATATATACCACTTAACCTAATTACTTCATGGAGAAGCATGTGTATAACTACCTCTTAATAGACTGTATATATAATATTGCATTTCTAATAAGTAATATGTTATCAACATAAAAAATAAAAAAACCGATTCAACTTCTACTAAACCAATAGTAGATACAAGTATCACATTCAATATTCATGAATCAAAATTTTTTATGGCAACATCAAAATGAATTATTAATGACCTAGATGATTTATTTAATCCATAAATTGATCTCTACAATTTTCATAATTGTTCACATCCTTTGGAATCAAAAAAACCTTCTGATTGTGGCATATATATAACTGCATAAATTTCACTATCAAGTAAGGCTATTTTGACATCCATCTACCAATTTTCATAGTCATGGTATTCTTTTTTGATATGTAGAATTATGATAGATTTCAGCGTCGGTACTGGTGAAAAGGTTTTGTTAAATTATATGACTTGGGGATGTGTAATCCCTTTTACAACTAGTTATTCATTATATATAGTAACTTATTCATTTATATATAGTTTCTTCTTGAATACCCATTTAAAACCAATGGTCCTTACATCCACTATAGTTTTCAAAAACATAAGGGGTGACATGCACTGAGAGGGAGGTGAATCACAAAGTATAATAATTTAAATACTCGTGTACTCTCAATCATATTCATTAATTCAATCTCTATATTCTCACTAATGAATAATATAAAGGCCACAAAATATTTATCAATGTATTTTAATCCTTAAAGTATGACTTCATCCCCAATGTGTTATTGTTATTATCTCATATACACATCTCATTTATTATTATCAAAAGAAACTCAATCAAGGGCATGAACATAATCTCGTACAATTAATGGAACAAAAAAATTACACTTTCATTACAACAGAATGAATCTCCTTGAGGAATGATTGAAAATGAATATTTGAATCTCTATATATACTTTGTAAATGATAATATTATTTTTCTTTAATGCACAATAAGCTCTTGAGGTTGTTCAAATATTTTATTCTTCGATATTGAAGAAAATTTGTTCCTATTATATAATTATTAGTATTCATTTACATTCACTTTCATCATTTCTTATTATTTCTGTTCACTAAATATCGTATGAATATTGATTCCATATTCATTCACAGAAACCTCCTATAATTTTTTACGGTTCAACCCAACACATTCATCCTCATAAATTTTCATTTTCAATTCATTCAACTCATCCTATAAAACAAACTTAAGACTTCACTTATTTATTATTCTATGTGTTAATTGAATTATCACATTCCTTATTCATTGTACCCAGAAAATCAAAAAATTATTTTTGAATTTCTCTAAGAATTCATCAAAACTCCCTCATTATATTTAAATATTGTGATCTTATGTTCTCTATAAATCATGTGGATTAATATATTCTATTTTCATGCTACCCTATTAAGTTCATCTCATCATGAATCACTACTCATTAGAATAACTATATTTACTTTGAATGGTGAACAACACCACTGCATAATTTTAATTAAATATAATTTTATTTCATCAAAATATAAATGTCAAAAACACCCTCATTACCCTTATGTAGATCCAGAAGACCATTACATTTCCTTCAAGATATTTTAGTTACCATTACTAAGCCTTGGATAAACTTTATATATGACTTATATTTCCATTAAGTCACTATGAGTAAAAAATCAAAACCCTTAGATAGTATGTTTTTATACATACATATCCAAAAAAAATTCTTCTTTACCCTTAAATAGTATAAATAAATTTTTAATTACCTTTATTTATAGTTTGTTTATTCTCACAAAGCATTTTTTATTTTTATTCCACCTTTACAAAACTTCTTAGACTACCTTTATTCATATCTCAATGATTTAACTATAATGATTATTTCCAATTGACCAAGACTCGTGAAATATAAGGTTTTATCTATCAACTGAGTATTCCCTCATGAAAAGAACCATTCCCTCAAGAAATTTACCATGAGTTATAAGTGGTCATATAACCCATATGGTTAGTAGATCAACTGCATGACCCAATTAGACCACCCGTATGAACATTTTACATATCATTGTTTGGAACTCCTATAAATCACTCATTTTTAACTGAGGTATCCTCACACCATCATAGGGAATTCATAAAATGCATGGATAAACCTTTATGTTATGAAATACTACTTTATATACATTAAAATATCCATCATCCATAATTTATTATAGAAAAAAATTCCACTATTCTAGTACATTTATTTATCATGAATATTAGACCATCAATCATCAAAATTAAGACATGTTAACAATAAATACAACACCATCCTTGAGAAATAAAAATAATATGGGATCTACTAAAATCCAAAGTGTTTTGGAAGATGGAATCTGTTTTAGAACTCATGGATTCTATCCAATATGAATCTTCTAGGTCACTTATTTGTTCTTTATAGATTAAAGGATCATTATTATTAATTAATAGCGAGTAATCATATTCTATGTCTAAAAAATCTTATATTTTAGTTTCAATGTCCTCTCTTTTAATTCTACATAGTACATGTGTCTCTAGAATGTCCTCTTCCATAAGGATTTATGGAATTGGTTCATGTGATGACTCTTATGTATCTTGATCCATGACTTTATCGAATTCTATATCACTTCCACAAACTGTTTTAGATAAATGATCAATTTCAAGGAATATGGAATGTATATTAATTAAAAACATATTATCTGCAGATGTGTATAAGTAATATCATTGAGTTTACTTAGTATATCCTATAAAGATACACTTTGTTCCTCAAGGTGTACTTTTTTTACCTAATGAGTTCCTAAAAATGATTTGAAACCCCACAATCATATAAATGATAACACATGTTCACTTAAAACCAAATTTGATATGGAATAGTTTTTAGTGCTTTAGTTGGTACTCAATTTAGTGTTTATGTCACTATCTATAAATTGTACCCTCAAAAGGATAATGAAATACTTTCATTAATCATCATCTATATCAATATGTTTGGAAACATGTATTTCCTCCTTTCACTTACACACATTTATTATAGTGTAGATGGAGGCATGAGTTGAGATAGAATCTCAAAATATCAAAAATAATAAATGAAATTTTAGTTAAGATATTATATACAAAGTACTGAGTGATGTTTCTTACTATTATTACCAAATTGGATCTCAAATTATTTCTTGTATCCTATTTTTTTCAAAGTATTCTAACTTGTACCTCCTTAAGTATACATATCCATATCTATTATTTTTACCAGAAAAAGTTATGAATTATGAGTATCTGTGAGATCCCAATTTTTTGTGAGGTAAGGAACCTTTTATTTTTATTTTTATTCTTTTCTTCGACCTGTTGTGGATTCTCAGTGGGTCTATAGAGGAAATGAGGTTTTTGGGGATTTTTCAAAGCCCAAAACCTGATTTTTTTTGGAAAAGACATCATGGTTGCATGGTTAGTAAAAAAATTGGTGCCCATGCCGCACAGTTTGAGTAAACCATGTGGGGTGGTCTATCCCACTATCAAGGTCCACAATATTTGAGTAAACCATGTATCCAAAGGCACATTCCCATGTTAATGCTATACATATTTTGATAGAGGAGAACCCCATGTTTGGTGAAGAGTTTCTATAATGGTTTACTATTACCTTTCGAGGGGGTAATTGGATTGATAGTTGTTCATGGTTAGTGCCCAATTATTCCAATTGTGTCGCCAAACCATGTGACAAAGTATTTTGAGTGAAAATTACAATTTTTACCTTAATTACTTAAATCAATTTACCTTTATCCTCCTTTATTTTTCACCATCCATGGATACCCATTCTTCTCTTGTTGAGTTCCTCGGGCCTCCTACCAAGGATTTGATCCAGTTTCTCCATGTAATAACCTATTCAAGATCCATTAATCTCATTGGATATGCACCCATGAGTAATTTTTTTCTTATACACCTTTCAGTATTTTACTTCCTATAGATTATATTATTTTGGTACAGGTTCTTATGCACTATTTTCCAAGCATTCATATATTCTTCCGTTTTATTTAGATCTGGATTGAATCAAAGGATAAGACTAGAGGAGTTTTCCCCTACCAAAATAAAGTAGGTGTTATATTACCTTTACCTCAATTTATTTCATTTTTTTTAACTTTTTCTATTATTCCTCGCACGATAAATTTTGTGAGATGATTTATAAATTAATTGAACCAAGTTTTAATTAATATAAACATGTTGAGACAGGCCATTAACACCTTTCATTAAGGCTAGAGGTTATCGACCTGGACCCAAACCACTCGGGTAGTGGGTTCTACACTTTTATTATGTTTATTCTACCCTTAGGGTGTGATGGAATTGCCTTGTGTTATTGATAATTGAATTAAGTATTAAAGTGAACCATTAAAGGTTGTTATCACCTTATAGAACTTTGTAAATTGTAATTGAAAGATATCGAAGGTATAATCCCTTTATTTTTTATGATCATGAAGTGATTAGTGAAATGATTAAATGAATGGTGAATGAATTGGTTATGAAGCCTTACACATTACTACTCCTTATATCTAATGACTGTATTTGGATTCCATGGTAATTTCTACTCCATAGACCCTACATACTTGGATTTATTACAAATATTTATTCCTTGGATCATCTTTACATATCATGCTTGGATGCCTTGGAAATTTATAATCCTTGGATATAACATACATGACTTGTTAGGATACCCCAGACATTTATAATCTTTGGATTTATTGATCACATTAGGATACCTTAGAAATTTATACTCCTTGGATCATATTTACTTGGATTATTATGATTCCTTGGACATTTCTACTCAAATGATCTAGATGAGTTAGTTTACTTGACAGACTATGATTCCCTGAACATTTATACTCCTTGGATCCAATGACCCATTAGGATTCCTTGAAAAAAAACTACTTCTTGGATCCTATTTATTCATTTTACTCAAAATATTGGTTTCCTTGTATATTACAACTTCTTAGATCTTAACCCCAGTAGGCATTACACGTGATTAAATGGAATATTTTTTTGTTTCTATTTCTATATATGCTTCATAGATAGCCCTATGATATAGTTTTTTATCACAATGAGACCCGATAGAATGGATAGCAACACTTCTACTTTTTTACTTGTGCACCTGTTATTTTGTACACTGTTTAACCCTATATGCACATATAAGGCTTGTTATAGACACCATTGGTGGTGGCCTACTGAGTGATATCTCACATCGTATATGGGATATCATTGGGTGCTGAAAAGGTCTTTATGAATGAAGTTAGGGATAGGGGAAGTTCCTACATGCATATTCTTGACTGGTTGTATATATGAGAATGGGAGCACAAGACCGGGATATGGATTGTGATGATATTTGGTGATATTTCTTTTTGTCTTTCTGTACATTCAATACATATATTATACTATATTCTTATTTCTATGTATTAATTTATTTTTTATATTATTATATGATCATTGTTATATATGAAAATATTAGATGAGTTAGTTGGTTATTTATCATATTTATGTTTATTCTCTTGAAACTCAGTTATTTATATTCTTCTACTACTGATTGGTATGATTATAAAAATATTCTGCACTCTGACCATGATGGTATTGTCTCACCAATGTTCCACTATGGACCTTAACTTATATTTGATAGACTTTTTCTTGTTAGGAGGTTCACTTGCGGCCATGTGGAAATTGGGTTTGGTTACTGTTGAGTGAACTAGGTCTAGGATTCCATAGTATCCACCCCATGATTCATTAGAAAACTTCCACACACATTTGTATAAACTAACTCCAAAATATCATAGGAACTTTCAGCTTTTTAATAATGGTACTTTAGTAATTTTACCTTGAAAATAATCTTGGCATATTTCAATTGGTTTTAGTTTAAAAGAATATAAATATCCATCATCATATAATTTGGTCAAAAAAATTTCATTTACATAACCTAATAAGTGATACCAAAATTGAGTGTGATATAAGGCATACAAACCAAATTCATTATTGATTTCAATTGCATGGTTTGTGTAATCCAATATATAAATACTGTTATTTATGTTTGACTTAAGATAACATATGATATCATTAAAAAACAATAAATATTTATTCTAAAATTTTAAAGTAAATCCATCTGAATCAATTCTAGTGAGAGAAAAAAAAATTGGTAAATGATGGAACATAACAAAAATCCTTTAAAACCACGATCATTTTAGATATAAATGTTAAGTGATGGCATCAAATAGCTACTATAGTGACCTTGTCTTCATTAATAGCTCTTAGATCCACGTCACCTAGTGAAACTATTATAAATCTACTTGGTTCCTTTAATTGGATATGAATGTGAGAACAAAAATCTATATCAAATAGCCAATTCATAGAAATTGATTTATTGTGATTGAAAATAAATATATCAGAAGAATCTCTTTTCATCTTAGTTATTTCACAATTCTTCTTCTAGTGGACCTTCTTTCTATAGAAAAACTTGGAAACATCTTATTCCCTTTTATGCCCCTTGATGTCTCTTCTCTTATATGACTGTTATGAATAGGCCTTAGGTTTGGTATTATTCTTGGGGCCTTTTTAATTTCACTTAATATTATTCACCAAAAAATACATAGTTTGTCACGCTCTATGTCCTTATCTTCCTAATAAATCATAGTGTGGAGATCTAAAAGCGACTTCTTAATGTTGTTCATGTTATAATTCATAATAAAATTAGAGAATATCTAATAGAGTGAGGAAATAATGAGATCAACATACAATTAATTGGGTATCATCAACACTAGAAACTCTAGACATTCAATGTGTCCAATCATTTTGACTAGATTATGTCCAATAAATGAAATTTCTCTAGTTTTTTGTCTGAAGATTAAATCAGATATCTCAACCATTCATAAACATCACTCTCCTTATAAATATCATAGAGGTTGTTGACAATGCTATATCAATCCATGTTCTCATATAGATTCATGAGTTCTATAGACAAGGATGATACAATCAAACAATGAACATCAAGTGAATCGTTAATTTTTTTCATAGATGGATAACTCTTTATCACTCGCATAAATAATAGGTGGATCAAGAATTGGAGATTATATCACATAAATATTTCATTCACAGTTTAATACATTGTACAATCTCTTGCACCATTCCAGGAAGTTACTAATAATAATGATATAATCTTTTTCTAGTATTATTCATAAGGATAATGTGGTTTATGAACTTATAAATTTAATTTTATACATTAAAATAAGATTATTAGTACTTTACTTGATTTTGAAAACATTTTATATGAAATAATTTAATCATCATATTAGTCTCCCTTTATTTTATTATGTCTCAGCAGCCCTCACAATTAGACTCAAAATGTTATATCATGTGGAAAATCTAGTAGACAGTATATATATTTTCCTACTTATGACCTATAAAATTTCCATGAAAACCATAATATGTTATTTTGGTTGGTAACCTTTACAACTGATAGCTTGAATATCCTCGATCTATTGAGTAAACTCACTAATCCTAAAATCTAGACTTGGATTTCATTAACACTTGAATCCAAAATTTTATTGAACAAACTATGGGAAATAAATTTAATACGATTTTGGTTTACTCAAACCATCATCTTTGTTAAGACTTATTGATAATTAAAAGTGCCCAAAATTACGGCATGGATAGACACTTTAACTATGGTTTATCATAACTTAGATAATAGAAGCAAAGTATAACGTAAAAATTGATTGAAATATTTTATTTTTTATGAATAAAATTTCTTGTTTTATCATTTTACATGTCTTGTTAACATAAAGTAGATTTTACTTAAGTAATTAACCATGTGTAACAAAATATTTATGCATAATCCTTTTACCTTCTCCAATAAGAGCATGAATTTTATTTAATTCATTTTTTTATATGATTGGGCTATAAAATCCATAAAATAAAAGAAATATCCATGAAAATTATAAAATAAAAAATTGGTTTCATTACCATGAGATTTATCTACTGATTTATTTATTAATGGGACAATAAACAAGCCATTAACCCTGTGGGGAAACTCAATGATCCATACATGGCTCAACATAAAACATTCCACCTCTATCATGTATATCTCTGGGATCAATTTCACCTAAACTATGTCTTGAACCACCACTATTTTCATAGGAGATCTATCCTTATATGTGCTTTATACACATACAGTTGAGGAGAACTAATGGAATAGTTTCTAGATTTCTAAAAAAATAAAAAAATGAAATTTCTTTACATAATAAGAGGATATGATGAAACACAATCCATTCTTTTAATTTCATAATAATAATTTCCAATACAGTAATTCAATAATTAAATTAAATTTCATCCAAACCATATGGATTTCATTCAAGATCATGATTATCCATGCATGAAATGAATACAAAATTTATAAACTATCATTCATTTTAAAAATTATTATTTAAAATAAATAATTCTTAAACTAATTAATTGTATTAATTAATTAATTCTTTATTTTTTTAATATTAATCCAAATAATCTTTTAGATTCCCAATTAAATATAATAAATAAAATAATTTTATTTAAAATTGATTATGTACACTACGTCTACATGGAAGAAACATGACATGTACCTAGATGAACTACCCATTTTGATAATCATTTAGTACTGTGTATTCACATGAAATGTTTCACACATAGAATGTCACATAATTACTTGGTGTATACTATCATTAAATTACACATAGACATATGTAAATTATGTGGTGTGTAACACTTTTAATGCACACAGAATACACGACATGTAAAGACGATACAAGTTGTGTAGTTATGAATTTAACATTGAAATTAATATATCATTTAATATTATTAATAACACATTACATGGTGTGTACGGTAAATTAATTTCATACAGAGACATGTTTATGAACTTTAATGGTATAATTAATTTTCTTTTCACATCAAATAAAGTACACAACATGTAGTCAGGTCTATTGTGTAATCCATGTAGATAGTTATGGGTTACACAATGTGTATATGTGATACATTTTATATAATGGATTATACCAATATCTATGACACATTCCTAGGGATAGGGTGTGTATCTCTTCTATATACATTTATGAGTTACATTATGTGTTTTATAGATACACACTATGTGACTTCATTGTTGAACGATTATCAATCACACACTTCAGGAAATAAATCTATGACACAAATTTGACTAAGACCTTTCCACCCTGAAAATACATAGAACACATAGTTGTCATGTCCCATCCACTGGGGAAAGTTATGTGACTACCCCAAGCCCGCTTTCCATAGGCTAGGGGCTAGTGACTAGCACCAAAAGGCGTGTCCGAAAAAGGGAAGGCATTTCCTTTAAACCTGTACACACACACAACCCATACTATGGAGAGTAAAACTGGAAGTGGGATACCAAAAAAAGTATGTCAAATGAGGAAAAGACCACCCAAGTAAAGGTGAAACTGAATGGAAAAAGGGGCTAGAATACAAACCCAACTGAAAAGGAAAGTAAATTAAAAGGATGTACAAGATCCAGAGGTCATCTACCAAGTATCAAACCTGAAGGGTAGGTGAAGATCACTGTCAGATGTTACAGAAGTTTACTACATCTATATATTAACCTCCAAGAACCTCCTGGCCTTAGCTCTCAAAGATCCTAGTCAAAGTTGTCTGTCATCTTCAAAATACACAGTAGGTGTGGGTGAAGCCCGTGCAGGGATGATAATAACAATACTCATTAGGTACCCCAAGACCAACTCAGACCTAACAGAAATCCAAAAAGGAAATAATAAAATAATGTACAATTATTAGATCCACTAGAGTCATATAGACACATGTATAACTTCAAGTGTTGATAGAAAAACCAATAGTTGCAAACACTGAGCATTAATTTATGCAAAGGAACTCAACCCTGATGAGTCCTTTAGGATGGATAAGCCACCTAGACCTATTCACTAGTTGAGTCAAGAAGTATCGCTATTAGATGAGTCATTAAGCCTCCATAGGTAGCTAAATCATAGAGTCTTTCTGGTAGCTGATTCAAGGAGTATTGTCAAGTAGCTGAGTCATGAAGTCTCGCTGATAACAGAGTCATGGAGTCTCGTTGGGTAGATGAGTCACTAAGTCTTGCAGATAGATGAGTCATGGAGGCTCACTGGGTAGTTGAGTCACGAAACCCAATGGTTCCATTAAATCTTACATAAATAACTTTATAAAGATCATCCCATCATGTGGGTCACAACACTGTAGACGACACGTCAATTGGATGCACAGTTTGGGAGATACGTCTCTTTTTTATAAACTGGGGCTGGTTGTGTCTGGTTTCAGTCCGACTAGTTCAGACAGAACCAACCAACCTGACCCTGGGTCTTGCGTGACCCGATCCCATCCATATGTCCCATTGGGCCTCACTGGACCCAGGAGAGGTTGGTCAGGGGTCTGGTCTACTTATTCACCTAGTGACATGAATTTATTCAGTCTGGGGCACACTAGCAAGTCAGTCTCTTTTCTTACCCTGGGCTACTGCATGTCATAGCTTTATCTCATCGGCCTGGTCTTCTGAAGTATACCCGGTCAAAATTTTAACCGAGTGGCTAGGCAAGTTCGGTTGGGTCGTGCGTGGTTGGTTAGTCATTTTCCTCCCTTGTCAACACACTGTCTGTAAGGAGCGGGCCCCTCAGCCTACACAGCACAAGACTGGTGCCATGTCCATATAACCCCCACAACCTCCTCCATCGCATTGCGGGATGGGATCACTACCTCTTCCAGCACAGCTGGCGAGGTCCCGTCGCTTCCTCCGCATGCGGGGTCAGTTGGCGCCGCCTCCAGCTTACAGCCGCCGTGTCGATGGTACCACACCAGCAAAACTTTCCACATGCCACTAGGCTTACTTCGGTGGTCTAACATCAATTCCAATTGTGCCCTCGGGCGTATCGAGTTTCTTCCATCACTTCCACAGCCACAAGTTTTCCTTGTCATTGTTTCAAGGAAGAAACTGCAAAGAATGCACAAGAAGAGGGGATTGGTCTTTGTTTGTATCGGCCCGCAACTTCCATGTTAGAGTTTCAGAAAGGGGGAGGTCTGGGGATGATTTTCTATCAGCCATAATTCAATACCTCTATAGAAAACAAAAAAAGGTACATCCTAATGCATCGGCGAACAATCTGCAGGTCAACCTGTTCGTGGTTTGACCTGATTTCATCACATTAGAAAAAGAATGGGGAAAAGAATTCAATCAAACAACCCCTACTTGGTTTGAGGATCCATCACTGGCGAGGGATAAAGCTTTGATCCATCATCAATCCTCACTTTATTGGAGTTTGTTGTTGTTCATCGTCTCTTGAATCTATCCCACCGACCTTCATTGATAGAGTTTGTTGTTAGAGAGAGAGAGAGAGATGAATAGAGAGGTTCCACATTCAATAAAGAAAATTCCACCAATTGATTTCCCCAATGTGGTTTTAAAGAAAACATGTTGCAACATTTCTGTTAAGAAACGATGTTGCATCATTACACTATTTCATTTATCAAACAATCTATTTTTTATGCTTGCACAAAAATAATCCGTTATGAGTATCCTCTAACGTGCCTCGTCGCCACACACTAGTTTCTTCTTACATGTCTCAATAGTGAGAAAAGAAATAAAATAACTTTTTTACATTATATTATTATTTTCCAGAAAGTCTAAAAAATATCTTTTCCATCTGACCCATTCCGGTTGAAGTTAAGTCATTTCTTGGCGAATCATGGCATTCTGAGTTTAACGGTGCCTCCATATTTTCAATCTGAGAACTAGTTCAAACATGAGAAAAATATTCTCGCACATTTACTTAAGTGAACATAAAGAAGGTTAAAAAATCTATTTTGGGCTCACCGAGACTCGGAATCACATGTCGTCAAAGTGTGTGGTCTCAAAATAATTCTATAGAATTAAAAAAACTAGATAGAAATTTCAGGACATTACAATCTTTCTCGCATGAGATTTATATCCCCAAAATCCAAAACAAGGTCTAATCAAACAAATGGAGGTACTGATCATGAATCTGATCCTTCTCCTCTCATGTGCTCTCTTAGAGATCACATGCTCCCACCGAAGGTGCAATAGAGGAATCGACCATCCATGAAGGACCCACTCATGCCGATCCTCTATCTCTATTGAGAACTCCACAGATGTCACCTCATCATCAATGTCCAACTCACCCTAGTCAATGACAAGTGACGGATCATGCATGTACCTCCTCAGCTGAGATAGGTGGAAAACATCGTGCACCTAGTGAATATGTGGGGGAAGAGCTAGGAGGTACACCACCTCACCAACTCTTCTGAAAATCTATAAGGGTATGATAAACCTCAGAAATAACATGCTTCCCATGCCAAATCTCTTCGATCCCCATCAAGGTGAGACCCGATGGAAAACATTGTTTCCCTCCTCAAACTCCAACGGTCTCTACCTCCTTCCAGCATATGATTTATGCATGATCTGTGGATTCCTCGTCCAATCCTGGATTATCTTCACCTTCTCTATGGTATCTCATACAATCTCTGGACCCATGAGTATTGATTACCTTAGGTCTTTCCAGCATAGTGGTGATCTATAAGGCTGTCCGTACAAGGCCTCAAATGGTGCCTTGCCAATGGTGGAGTGATAAATTTTTTTGTATGCGAACTACACCAATATCATGTGGTCCTCCAAAATAAGACCAAAATCAAAGACACAAGCACGAAGCTTGTCCTCCAGGGTCTATATAGTTTGCTCCGTCTAACCATCTGTCTGAGGGTGAAAGGTGGTGCTCAAGCACAGATGAGTCCCAAATGCCTCCTAAAGTCCCATCCACAACCAGGATTTACAACAATTGTCATGGTCTTATATGGTCATCAAAGGGACCCAGTGAAGCCGCACTATCTATTGGATGTAGAGGTGTCTCAAGCCCTCTATCGATCCCTACTCCCAGATGGGTAGGAAGTGGGCTGACATGGTGAGTTGGTCAATGATCACGTAGATAAAATCGTGGACCCTAGATGTGTGTGGTAAAATCATCATGAAGTCCATGAAGATACCATCCCACTTTGATTACGGTACCTCAAGTAGTTGTTCCAAGACAGTTGGGACCTAATGCTTGGCCTTCACTTGCTGACAAGTGAGACATTGTGAAATAACCTCAACAACTACTTTCTTTATCCCTGGCCGCTAGTATTGACATCAGAGGTACTGGTACATCTTTTCCACACCAGGATGTACCACTAAAGGGGATGTATAGAACTCCATCAACACCTCCTCATATAACATTAGTTTTACTTCAATGCATCCTATGAAAAAGGATAAGATGATACCCACATATCAAAAAATTGTAATGAGCTTGTTCTGAGGATAACTGAGCACATCTGGCCTCAAATTCAACTTCCACAAGTTGTGTCTCTCTAACTCACTATAAGAGTGGAAGAGTGACAACCATCGACTGAAGGTATGTTACTCAATCACTATCCACAATGGATATCTACATCGCGGCTAGCTACTCTGTCACCTCACTCAGTAACTATAAACTAGAACTCCTACTGAGTGCATCTACCACCACATTCCCCTTCCCAAGAGAGTAGACTATCTCAATGTCATAGTCCTAGAGGAACTCCATCCATCATCGTTGTCTCGTGTTCAGGTCCTTCTATGAGAAGATATACCTGAGACTTTTTTGGTTGGAGTATATTGAAATCATCACCCCTAAAGTAATGTCACCACATCTCAAGGAAATTACCACTACTGCTAACTCTAGGTCATGGGTCGTGTACTTATGTTCACGATTCCTCAACTTCTGTGAGCAGTAGGTGATCACTACTAACTCTTGAATCAGGACACAACCCAGTAATTTCCATGATGCTTCTCAAAAGACTAAATAGCCTACACCCTCTTTTGGTAGTCTCAAGATAGGGGAACTCATCAGTCTCCACCTCAGCTCCTAGAAACTCTACTGGAACTTATCTGTCCATATGAATGGATTTTACTTCTTTTTCAAAGCTAAAAATGGTTCTGATACTCTTGAAAAGTTGGGTACGAACCTCCTTTAGTATCTATCCATCCCCAAGAAACTCTATAGCTCTATCACGCTCCTAGGTATCTCGCAAGTAATAAGTGCCTTTATCTTCACCAGATCCACTACAAAATCTACCCTCTAAAATGAAATATACCAAAAAGTGGACCTCCTAGATCCAAAACTATTACTTAGAGAGGTTATTGTAAAGTTGGTTCTATCGGAGTGTATCCAGGACTATCTGTAGGTGTGTAGTGTGCTCCTCCTCCGATGCCGAGTGCACCAAAATTTCATCGATGAAGGGCACTACAAAATAATTGAGGTAAGGATAGAAGATCCTGTTCATGAGTCCCATGACCCCTACTGGGGAATTGGTCACACCAAAGGGAATCACTAAGAACTCATAGTGTCCATATCGGCCTATAAAGGCTATCATCAGTACATCCTAATCCCATACCAAAAGATGATGATAGCCAGGCCAAAGTTCTATCTTTGAGAACCCTCTCTCTCCCTTCATCTGATCATAGAGGTCATCAATCCTTGGCAGTGGAAACTTATACTTCACAGTCACTAGTTTCAGGCTTCAGAAGACCACACATAGCTTCAAGATCTTGTCTTCCTTCTTGGAAAACAACACTAGGTATGCCCATGGTGAAACCCTGGGTCTCACGATGCCCTTCTCCTACAAGTCCTCCAGTTGTACCATCAACTCAAAAATCTCTGTGGGAGCCATATGATATGACGATGGGGATATCAGTGTCATCCCTAGGTACAGATCGTTGCATAAGTATACCTCCCCATGAGGAGGTAGTCCTCGAACATCCTCAGGAAATACATCTTCATACTCGTTCACCACTACAGGAATGCTTGGAATCCTCTCGTCCACCACATCGATGGTGAGTCTAGACAACTTGTGAGTGATCAAATACATCCCCTCTGAGAAAGTACATCCCATGCTACAGAATTTCCCTTCTCACCAGTGAAGGAAACCTTAATCCCATCCTCTCGGACACACCATACTTTGTGCCTAATACAATCGATATGAGCATGGACTGTAGATAACCATTCCGTAACCAAGATGATGTTGTATGTCCTCGACGCCACTACTAGGAGATACCAACTGAAGCTCTCAACTCCTAGAGTAATCTCACACTTCTAGAACCAGTGTGTGATCATCGAATCCCCTCGTGTAAGAGTCTCTAATTGTAAGGGTTGAGCCAAAGGCTGCACTGGAATCTTCGAGCCTCGAACGAGGTCTGTGGAAAGGAAAGAGTGACTGGAACCTATGTCTATAAGAACTGAAACTAATGTAGAGTAGACACATATCATACCTATAATAATATTTAGAGTGACATGGTCATAGGCCTCCACCACTTGAAGCTGGACCCACCCTTTTACAACTGCTCGCGGAGCTCATGGTAGACCACCTTGGGTGGTGGTGGTAGCACCTCCTATCTCCTCCAACCATCTGCCACTCTTCCTACTCCACAGCCTCATCCACCACTCTATATACAACCATGTTCGACTCTCTTATTCTTCCTTTGAGGTCCCTTGACCTCTTGTTTATCCTCTATATGGAGTGTCGGGCAGTCTTGAGATATGTGCCCCTTCCTGCCGCACTTGAAGAATAACCTATTCCTATGAAAGTTTCTGCTACCTGTGGGGCCTCGTACTTCCAACCAAGTATCACATGGTTTTCCCCTAGAGGATCGCATCTTCTTAGAACCATGTGTCAGCTGTCGGATGCCCATTATCGAGGACTTTTCTTCCTATCATCTGGTGGTAGCTCTCACAGTCAGTGTAGGTTCTTCTAGGAAGTTATCCACTAGAAGAGCTTTCTCCATCACCCCAGCCTATGTAGGGACGCTGAGGGAGATCATTGATGCACTGATCTTATGTCTAAGACCTTTCTCTAAGGTTCAATCCTAGAAGAAAGGTTCTTGCACCATATCATAAGAGTATTAGGATAGGTTATTAAACCTCGAAAAGTACTCATCCACGGTCAGGATACCCTGTTGTAAGTGGAGAAGATACCGTATGTTTACTGAGTGCAAGGTCTTGGGGATGAAATCCCCCCTAATAAGGCACTTCAGGTTTTCCTAGGTGAGGGTCGCCTACTCATGCATCTGTAGAATCAAGCTCCACCATATTCATGTCGCTCCCTGTAGAAGGATAGCAGTTAGAAACGTCATCTTTTCTGAATGTGTCATCACCAGGGGGGAAAATCGCATCATCGCCTCCATAAAATCTTCAGTTTCCAAAGGATATTTCTCACCTCAAAACCTTAGAGGCCACTGCCTTTAGAACTAATACAATGTGCTCAGTCGTTGTGCATCCTATACTGGTAAGGCTGGTAGAAACTTCTTCTCAATGGGTAGTGGTTCCTCTAGTAAACAACCTGGTGTCCTGAATCTTTCTCAAATAGATCACGAATAAAATTTTAAAGGAACAAGAAACCAGTTTGTTCATGCACTGAGTCGGAATGGCAAATTCAAGGTCCTGGTTTAAGGATACATTGGTCATCACACCAACACTAGACTCCATGAATTTGAAAGCCGAAATTGAAACATTTAAAACTATTTCCAAAATAAATCAACCGACTCTCAGCCTTTGAGGAAGAACTGACCACCTCTGATACTGCTCTATCACGACCCATCCCTCGGGGCCTATGTTGTGACTACCCCAAGACTGAATTCTATATTCCAGGGGCTGGAGACTATCACTAAAATTCATATCCCAAAAAATGTAAGGAATTTACTTTAAACCAGTATACACACACAACTGATACTGTAGAAAGTAAAACTAGAATTGGGATGCCAACAACAAGTATGTCACACAAGGAAACAACCACACAAGAAAAGGTGGAAATGAAAGGAAAAAGGGGCTAGAATACAAACCCAACTAAAAAGGAAAGTACAGTAAAAGATATTCCAATATTTGGAGGTTGTCCTCCATGGATCATACCTGAAGGGTAGGTATAGCTCACTGCTGGATGTCGCTGAAGCGTACTATGTGTGTACATCCACCTTTCAGCACCACTTGTCCCTATCTCTTCAATATCTTAGTCAAAGATGTCTGTCATCTAAAAAACACTCAAAAAGTGCAGGAAAAGTCCATGTAAGAGTTAGCATAACAATACTCACTAGGGACCTCAAGACCAACTTGGGATTCACATAAATCCATAAGAGAAATCACAAAATAATGTACAAAGATTGGAGTCACTAGAGTCAACTCATAAAAGGTATAACATAAAGTGTTGATAGACAAACCAATAGTTTCAAACACTAAACATAAATTACTTCAAAGGAACTCATCCCCGATGAGTCCTTTAGGATATCTAGGTCACCTATACTTATTCAGTAGCTGAGTCACAAAGTCTCACTGACAGCTAAGTCACAAAGCCTTTCTGGGTAGATGAGTCATAGAGTCTTGTTAGTAGATGATTCATGAAGTCTCGCTGGGTAGTTGAGTCACGATGTCTCACTAAGAGCTGAGTCACATAGTCTCGCTGGGTAATTGAGTTACAAATTCTTGCTGATAGCTGAGTCATAAAGGCTCTCAGGGTAGCCAAGTCATGAATCCTCACTGGGTCAACATCCATGAAATTTTAATTAGAATATTTCATAAGGACCATCTCATCACGTACGTCTAAATTCCATAGACGGCGTGTCAATTGGACGCATGGTCTAGGTGATGCGTCCCGTTTTTGTAAACAGGAGTTGGTTGCATCTGGGCTCAGTCTGACTAGTTCGGACCAACCCATCCAACACAACCCTGGGTCCTACACAACCTAATCCTTTTTTTCTATCATATTGGACTGGACTATTCGGCCTCACTAGACCAGGCCGAGGTTGGTTGTGGGTCCAGTCCACTTGGTCACCTAATGACTCGAATTTATCTGTTCTAGCCAGAACTAGATGGAAAGTCTCTTTTCCTAGCCCCGGATATCACTTGGTCCGTCTTTATACCATTGTCTTGGTCCGCTAAATCAGACTATCTTGAATTTTAATTCGGGCCATTCAGGCGGCTGGGTCGGCTGGACCGGCTCGGCCATTCCAGTTGGGGCATGTGCGGCTAGTCATATAATCTCCCCCCTTGTATATACATGGCCTGAAAGAAGTAGTCTGCTTCTCCTACGTGGTTCTTGGCTCGCACCGCGTCCGGCCAGTCACCACCGCCGATGGGCAGTGGCCGATGAGTAGAAGTATCCTCCACCGCGGCGTGCGTCGGGCACACCACCTCTATTGGCACAGCTGGCAAGGGCCAGTTGCTTCCCTCGCACATAGTTCCATATGGCACCACCTCCTACCTATGGACCTTTCCACAGCCTTCTTCCACTCCGGTGGTGTCGCGTTAGTGGTGCCGCGCTGGTGGTGGCGGGCCAGAGGTTCCACACCTATGGTGCCGCACTGACGGCACCTTCCACGGGCCACCAGGTCCATAATGGTGGTTTGAATTCATTTTTTCTTATTCCCTTGAGCCTCTCAGGTTTCCTCTATCATTGACATAGTCATGGGTTTGCCTTTCCACCATTTCGAAAAAGCTTCCATGAAGAACATACAATCAGAGGGGCTCAGGCCTTGTTTATGTTGGACCATGCCCTCTACGTTAGAGTTTCAATATGAGGCGAGGTCTGGGGAGGACGTTCTATCAAAAATAATTCAATCCCACAATTTAAATCCATGAAAATGACACATCCCACATCTATGAACGATCCGCAATTCAACCTATTCATGGGTTGACCTACGTTCATCACTTTATAAAAAAAAGGGGGAAAGAATTCAATGAAACAACCCCTACCTGGTCTGAGGATCCATCACTAATGAGGGATGAATCTTTGATCTGTCAACAATCCTTTCTCTTTTAGAAATCATTGTCATTATTTGTCTCTCAAATCCTTCCCACCATCATTTTTCAATAATGTTTGTCATCAGAGAGTGAGAAAGAGAGAGGAAGATAGAGGTTCCATGTTCTTCAGAGAAAATTCCACCAATTGATTTCCCCAAAGTGTTATTAAAGAAAATATGTCACAATTTTTTTGTTATGATGCAATGTCATGTCGTTACACAATTTCATTTATGAAACATCATAGTTGTTACTCTTTCACAAAAATGAGCTATTATGAGTTTACTTTAATGTACCACATCGTTGTACTACAGCGCCGCTGTTTTCCGCTCAATTGTGAGGAAAGAAAGAAATAAATTTCTATGTGATTTTATTATTTTCGGGAAAGTCCAAAAAATAACTTTACTATCAGACCCTTGCTGGTCGAAGTTAAGTCCTTTCTAGGTGAATCCTGGCATTCTGAGTTTTACGGTCCCCTTGGATTTTTGATCTGAACACCGGTTCAAAATATAGAAAAACCCAATTGAACATTTACTTAAGTGAAGTTAAAGAAAGTTTATAATTCCCTTCCAGGATCACTAGGCCTTGTAATCACATGTCGTCAAAGATTTTGGTGTTGAAATAATTCCATATAATTAAAAAAAAATTACATAGAAATTTCAGGACATTAAAATAGTGTATGCACTGCTAAAAACTATGTACTAGCCTAACCAATTTAATATGACATGTTAAAAGACATCACATGTTTTTTATTACATGATTAATTATAATAAATTCATGAATAATCTTGGTACAATGAACACAGACACATGGAATGTACCTTCAAGATATATATTGTGTAACCCTTGGGTAATGCCCCAACCCCAGTTACCTAGAGTCGGTGCATTATTATATATCATTGGCATGATCACAAGAAAGATCAAGTCTCGAAAGACCAGTTAGTTTAGTAGCCTTGGAATAACTAGATAAATTTATAAATTTTACATTACATCATAAACTGAAAACTACTACAAAAAACATCTTTTCTTCACATCCCCTCATATTATCCCTGGAGGTCATTCATAAATTACTTATTCACATCCTAGGAAAAATAAAACATTGAAAGGGGTGAGCTCAGATTCTCAGTAAGGATAACAATATAGTGGAAAAATTCATAAATAAACATAAACATTTAAGGCAATGTATAGCTAAAACAAAAGCCTTTTAAACTTGAAATTCAGCATAATATAGAAAAGATAAAATGAAATAATGCCATTTAATTATTCACATGGATATTCTACTAGTCGAATAATCACTTGAAATATCAATAACCACTTTCATAATGATGGAATTCATAATGCCAGACTATCATAACCACATAGTCAAGGTCTTGTGCCAAGACTATAAATAATATTTTGTTAAGGCCGTATGCCAAGACACTAGTTTGTCTCATGGGACCTATAGATGCATTGAGGTGCTATATCGAGCTCCACCCATCACTTATTATGTCCAATGCATTCCTCATATGAACAGGTTTAAACATAACATAAGCATTCGTATTAAAACTAGCATATGAAATGTAAATACTTTCTCCATAAACCATGAATGGTATAAAAATAACACATCCACAGTCAAACATATCACAAAACCTTCAATACATTGTGGAAGTTTTGTTTCATAATAACTCAAATTTAAATAAGCTTAAAATTCATAAAAGGATGTTGACATAGATGAAATCAAAACTATTTGAGAGAAATATCTCTTTTTTGAAATCATTTAAAATCCACATAATTATAAAATAAAACATTTACCTTGAAAATATCCTTATAAGCTTGTAAGGGAAGCTTTGAATATTTTATAATGGCGGAAAATAGCCACACCCGCCGTATAAGTTAAAAAACATTCTTACCTTAATTCTGTCGAAAAGGTTAAAAAACGCCCTGTTTGGAAAATGACAGAAAGAATCCTTTATAAACCTCTTATAAAAAGTCAAACAAGGGTATAAATGACTTTAAACCATATTCTATTAAATATTAAACAAATTTTTTGAAATAAATTTTTAAGAAACATGGATGTGGATGATAAAGAAGTCTCAGTAGAAAATTGCATATAAACAACCTCGGATAATGAAGAGATTGTGAAATAAACCCTTACCTTGTACTTTTCCTTAGTCGATGGTATGTTAACCTCCTGTATAATAGTTAAAACATTGTTATTAAATTAAACAAGAACCATACACATAATTATGATATCATATATGATTTTTTAACATTGATTTGTTAATAACATCTTAGTATTATCATTGTTTCGGGTGTTAACTTACTCGTTTTCTTTTATATGTTTTGTTACATAAGTCGTGTTTGTTATGGATATGTTGTACCTTATTCATATACATAATGATATAAAGTTCTTAAAAATTACTTGTAATCATCAATTGAGAATTAGTCCGGAATGGATACGATGGGGAATTAATCTCATCGCGTTCGTGGAGACGGTAGTCCGTACGTACGCACGAGCAACAATATCATTATTTTGATATTAAAATAATATATAATTGGATGATATATCATATATACAGAATAATTATCATGTTATATTTATTATTTACATGAATTACACATCATTATTATACCCATCTAAATAATAATATATTGTATAACAATTACACAACGACGTGGAGACGGTAGGTCGTACGTACGCACGTATGGTGAACTGTCATTCATAGGATGGATAGAATACTGAATATGGTTGTAGCATATTTATAATAATATATCATTATATAAGAGATACTGGATTTATTATTTTATAATTGTAAAAACAATGAAAGAATAAGTTGAAGAAGAAATGAACTTGGAAAAGGGTGGTGAAAACATTACCTCTTCTTCGGGTTCTTCTTTTTGATTTGATCAAAAGGGCTCCTTAGGTTGGATTTATGATCAAACTAAGGCCTCTAGGTTTTAGTGAGGGAAGTTTATAGAGTATTTGGGTAGGGGTTGGACAAGACAAGGGGCTTTGAATGTGTGAATTAGTGAGAAAGGGGAGTTCTCTTTTATAAGAGGGGTGAGGGGCACCTTTAGAAAAACTAAAAATATTATTTTATAATAAATTCATATTCGGTTTCTAATGGATCCAAAGTGGATTAGTTAAAGTTTAATGTGGGGATGGGTCTAAAACCACTCAACCAATATAATTTATTCAGGTTTGGGTCATTATATTAACCATAGTTTTTAGTTTATCTCTTAGTTAATTAGTTTGACACTTACCATGTCACTTTGTATTTTTATATTATATAGTTAATAAACTTACTATATACCTCCAAGAGACCCCCAAGTGCTCCATTAATGATACAAATATCATGATATAATTCTCTTGGCCAAATCCTAGATTTTTAGGAATTTAATATCAATTAATAATATAATATTTGTTTTAAAAACTCTTTTATGTTAATTTTGACACTATTGGGTATTTTGTTTTTGATAAGTTCATAACAGCATTATTACTTCGAATAAAATTTATATAACCAATCCTAATATGTCATATTAACCTATAAAATTATTGTAATTCATTAAAAGGCTCAAATTACATTTATTTTTATATTTATAATATCAATTATTTTAATATTTCATTAATTAGGTAATTACTGAATCACCATTGTGTCATAAATAAATTAAATTTTTTAATGTCTAAAAATTATAAATAAAATACCATTATTTATTAAATCTTGTTATATTTTTAATTAATATTTACAATCTAATTTATCTTATGTATAACCCTATATTAAAAATGTTTTAGTAAATAAACATTGATTTTAATTCTTTTAACTCTTCTTTGAATTAAATAATAATAAATGTCCTAATCTAATACAAGTGGAGCTAAATGATAATATCTTATTCCTAATTTTGTTTTTGGTCGATATAAACTTTTCCAATAGAATTAGTACTTGTGATAGGGTAATATTAATATCATTTTTACCCTTAATTACCCTATTTACTTTTAACCGTGGTAAATAAAAGTAAAAAGTTACTGTTCACCAAAAATTATTTTCATCTCATTGAACAACATTTTACTTCTTGATATTATCCATGTCTCTAGGATTTTCTAAATTCCTCTCACAGAAGCGGTAAAATTAAGTTTTATGTTAATTTCCAAATTCTCTTAGGAGGTGGGTAAAAGACGGTGAAAATTTCAATAAAAATTTTATATATCTAAAATTATTCTAAACTAACTCCAATGAATTACATTGAACTTATATAGGTATTATGTATATATTTTGACCTTAATTAAATTTAAATAAAATAAATAATTATTTAAATAAAAAATTCAGTTTTAAACTATATCTCAGTGTTTTTTCACTATTCATCAAAAATTGAAAGTTTTCATAAAAATACCAAAACTTCTCCCTAGGCTATTTTCGATATTCCGAATTCAAAAATGAAGTCCATTTTGGAAGATAAAATTTATAAAATTTCAAAAAGTGGGAATTACTATTCATATCTGCTAGTTTGATTGGTTGTGGTGTGTGTGTTAGAACTCGATGTTGCGTACAACACACGCTACTGTATTATTAAAAGAGAAGCGTACCGTGGAAGCTTGGGTTGTTACATTCTCCCCTCCTTCAAATAATTTCATCCTTGAATTTTCTACAAAATTACTGTACAAAAAGACTCTAGTGATTCTTCATCTTAAGTTCCTCGGGTTCCCACGTTGCCTCTTCCATCTTATGGTTTCTCCATAGAACTTTTACCAGACGAGTCGTCCGATTTCTCAGCACTTGTTCTCTGGTATCAAGAATCTGGATGGGCTCTTCGCAATAAGATAGATCGAGTTCCAGTTATAATTCCTCATAAGTGAGTACATACGTTGGGTCAGTCATGTATTTCATCAACAGTGATATGTCGAACACATCGTGAACTTTGGAGAGACTTGGCGGCATTGCCAAATGGTAAGCTACAGCCCCAATTCGTTCTAAAATTTCGAAAGGTCTGATGTACCTGGGGCTCAATTTACCCTTCTTACCAAAATGTATAATTCCCTTCCATGGAGATACCTTCAAGAAAACATGATCTCCTACTTGAAATTACAAATCCTTCCTTCGGTTATCTGCATAGGTCTTCTGTCTACTTTGAGCTGCTTTGATCTGATTTTGGATTACCTTCACCTTTTCCATCGTTTCCTCCCCTAGTTCTAGACCTACAAGTTTTCTTTCACCAACATCATCCCAACAGGTCGGTGTGTGACATCTCTTTCCATATAACGCTTCATATGGTGCCATCTGAATACTCGAAAGGAAGCTATTGTTATAAGAAAATTCTTCCATAGGTAAATATTGATCCCATATACCCTTAAAGTCAAGCGAGCAGGATCTCAACATGTATTCTATGGTTTGAATAGTCCGTTCTGATTTTCCATCTGTTTGAGGGTGGTAGGAAGTGCTCTATTGAAGTTCAGTATCCAGGGACTTCTGAATACTCTTCCAGAATCTTAAAGTAAAATGGGGATCACGATCAGAAACAATCGATAGGGGTACTCCATGAAGTCTCACCACTTCATTAATATATATTCTTGCTAGACATTCCAGTGGTAGATCTTCTCTTATAGCAAGAAAATGTGCTGACTTGGTAAGATGATCAACAATAACCAATATTGCATCATTCCTTCTAGGAGTCTTTGGTATCCCCATGATAAATTCCATCGTAATATTGTCCCATTTCTATTCCGGTATGGGAAGAGGTTGTATGACTCCTCCTAACTGTTTCCTTCCACCTTTCACTTGTTGACAAACCATACATCTTGACACAAAATCAGCAATCTCCCTCTTCATGTTGTCCCACCAAAAATGTTCCTTCAAGTCTCTATACATTTTGGTGATCCCAGGGTGTATAGAGAAATTGGAACTACGAGCATCGTCCAAAAATTCCCTTTTTAGATCAGATATATTGGGAACACAAAGTCTCTTGCCAAATTTAAAAATTCCATCTTCATACCCAAAGTCATTCAATCTCCCATCATTCAAAGCTTTAATCTTATTTTGAAACTCTTCATCACCGGTCTGAGAACTCTTTATCCTTTCTAGTAAAGATGGTTTAGAAACCATTTGAAAAATTATTGATGTTTCACCTTCCATGGTAATTCCCATATCCATCTTCACTAGATCCATGAAAATAGGATCCCTTTCATTTCTCATCATGTTCGAAACTCCATGATCTTTTCTACTCAAAGCATATGCCACCTTATTTTCCTTCCCCGGGTGGTAGTGTATCGTGCAATCATAATCCTTGAGTAGTTCAAGACATCTATTTTGCCTCATGTTGAGTTCTTTTTGTGATAAAATATATTTCAAACTCTTGTGATTAGTATAAATCTCACATTTTTCACCATAGAGGTAGCGCCTCCATATCTTCAAAGAAAATATCACAGCTGCTAACTCGATATCATGAGTAGGATAGTTTTTCTCATGAATTTTTAACTGTCGTGAAGCATAGTCAATAACCCTATCATTCTGCATAAGGACACAACCAAGTACTTTCTTTGATGCATCACTATAAACAACGAACCCATCATTCCCCGATGGTAGAGTCAATATAAGAGCATTGACTAATATTCTCTTTAGTTCTTCGAAACATTCTTCACACTATTTTGTCCAAACAAATTTAACCCCTTTACGTGTGAGCTTTGTTAATGGGTTAGCCAACCGGGCAAAATTCTGGATGAAACGTCGATAATTACCTACTAAACCAATAAAACTACATACCTCAGTTATACTCATAGGTGCTGGAAATTCTTGGATTGCCTTGGTATTAGAAGGATCAACAGAGATTTCATCTTTACAGACAATATGGCCAAGAAAATAAATCTCATGAAGCCATAATTCACACTTGCTAAACTTCCCATATAATTCATGTCTTCTCAGAGTCTTCAGGATAATGCGTAAGTGATTTTCATGATCTTCGTAGCTTTTGGAGTATACCAAGATATCATCAATAAATACCACCACAAAATCATCGAGATATTCCTTGAAAACTCTATTCATTAGATCTATGAATACAGAGGGTGCATTAGTAAGCCCAAAAGGCATTACCATAAACTCGTAATGCCCGTACCTTGTTTGAAATGTTGTCTTCGGAATGTCTTCCTTCTTCACACACAACTGATGGCATCTAGATCAAAGTTCAATCTTTGAAAAGTATTTATCTCCATGCAGTTGGTCAAATAAATCATCAATGCAAGGTAGGGGATACTTGTTCTTTATTGTTATCGCATTGATCTCCCTGTAGTCAATACATAACCTCATAGATCCATCTTTTTTTTAACAAAAATAACAGGGGATCCCCATGGAGAAACACTAGGGTGAATAAATCCCTTTTTACTCAATTTGTCTAGTTGTTTATTTAGTTCAACTAATTCCACAGTGTCCATTCTATAAGGGGTCTTCGATATAGGATCATGGAATTAAATCAATGGAAAACTCAACTTCTTGTTGTGAAGGATGTCCAGGTAAATCTTCCGGAAACACATCTACATATTCATTCACAATAGGTACATCCTCTATTTGAACATTCCTTTCCTCACCCATAGTCAATTCATTCTCTTCCTCCCTAAGAATTGAATTTATTTGAGCTACAAGGGGTGGATCTAGATAAGAATTAGGTGGTGATGATTCCGACATAAAGATAAGGTGTTCCTTATCATCATCATCCAAAATCGTAACTTCCTTCTTCTTACAATAAATCTTCGCATCATGGTCTGAAAGCCAATCCACACCGAGGATTATATCAAACTCAATCATAGGTATGACGATGAGATCATCGGATAAAGAACATTTATGTGCTCTAATGGGGACTGATTCCCAAAACTCTGTTGCAATGATACTTCCCTGAGGAGTTTTAACTGACAACTCCCTTGTTAAATCAAATTGGAAATATCTAATTTTCTTAGAAAACTGGGAATATATGAAACAATACGATGATCCAGAATCAAATAATTCATTTGCTAAACTTGAGGAAACCATTACATTACCTACCACTACGTCTTTCGGAGCTTCTACCTCAGCATTAGTGATAGCATAAGCTTGGCCTTGATCCCTTGGACTTTTCTGAGGTAAGTTCCCCTCACGCTTAGAAAATTCATTTTCATAATGTCCCATATCCATGTAATTATAGAATTGGACATCAGTAGCTTCCTTCTTCCCCTTGCAATCATGAGCTTGGTGGCCTTTTTCACCACACTTGTAACAGACTCCCATTCCTTTTAAGTAAGTACTGGGGTGTTTCTTCCCACATTTACCACAGGATGGATATTCAACCTTTCCCTTCTTCCCTTTATTTCCATTCCCAGATTGAACAGCAGATCTCTTTTTCTCTTCTTTGCTATAAAGTCATAAGACTTAGAGAATTCCTTTTCTGTCTTGATAGAACATGAGACAATGTCTTCGTACGACGAGAAGGATTGTGATACTAATGCTCGATAGAGAAATGGTTTTAACCCATCAAAGAAACGATCAATCTTACTTCTTGGGTTACTTATATAATCTCCAGAATTCCTTGCTAACCTCGTAAAGTTAGCCTCATACTTTGCAACATTCTCATCCTCCTTTTGTCTCAGACTCAGAAATTGCCTTTCCATATCTGCTCGATGGTCATGAGGAAATTATTTTTCTAAAAACAGATCTTTGAACTCCCTCCATTCCATATTTGATACTTTATCATCTTCCTTCATGTTTTTAATCAATGAACACCATTGATCAACATATCCAGTGAGGCAATAAACTACCATGACAACTTTTTCCCTTTCACTACTCCCCAAAGCCTGAAACATTTTCTCAAGGGAACTTATCCATTTCTCAACTACTAATGGATTTGTACTCCCATTGAATTTTTGTGGTTGATGCCTCATGAAGAGATCTAACATTGATCCTCCACGCTGTGGATCAGGGTGCTCCATACATGTAAGGTTATTATTCATAATCTGAGTGAGTTTTCCCAGTATGGTGATTAGTTGATCAGCACCAGTTGCATCACCAGCTCCACTATAATTATCTTGAGTAGGAGGGAAATCCCTACATGGAGTGCATGCATTGATATGGTTTCCATTTGTTCCACTAGGTGCCATTTCTAAACAATGGCATAAACTAGATCAGTTTCTGAATCAAAATACATAATTCCATACTTATAAAACACTTAACATAAATTTAACTATTTATAGATATAATCCATAATAATAAAAATGTTTTCTTTGAGGACGTATATACTCAAAAACCCTCCATAATGATTTGTAAAGAAAATGAGAGTTATTCTAAGCATATCCCTCAGGAGTGTCGTAACCGAGAGTGCAACAAGGCCCGTTTTCGTGCACCAGTTCCCATTCGAGTTTAGCTCAAAGCGGGGTTTTCAAGTTTTACCCCTAAGTACATTTTTTCCAAAGTCACCTCTACCTTCTTGTATCCAGACAGGGATGTATTGCTCAGAAAACTCACAAAATCTCTACAATACCAAAATTCTAGGAAGTTCTTCTATACTAATCCTCAAAGTCCATCTTAAATCTATGTGCTCTAATCAAAGTTTATCTAAATCTAGCTTCCAAGTTTTGTACTAAAATTCCTCTTATACCAACTGTAACACCCCAACCCTAGTTACTTAGAGTCGGTGCAATATTACATATCATTGGCATGATCACAAGAAAGATCAAGTCTCGAAAGACCGATTAGTTTAGTAGCCTTGGAATAACTAGATACATTCATAAATTTTACATTACATCATAAAGTGAAAGATACTACAAAAAAAATCTTGTCTTCATATCCCTTCATATTATCCCTGCAGGTCATTCATAAATTACTTCTTCACATCCTGAGAAAAATAAAACATTGAAAGGGGTGAGCTCAGATGCTCAGTAAGGATAACAATATAGCGGAAACATTCATAATTAAACATAAAAATTTAAGGCAATGTATTGCTAAAATAAAAGCGTTTTAAACTTGAACATCAGCATAATATGGAAAAGATAAAATGAAATAATGCCATTTACTTATTCACATGGATATTCTAATAGTCAAATAATCACATGCAATATCAATAACCACTTTCATAATGATGGAATGCATAATGCCAGACTATCATAACCATATAGTCAAGGCCTCGTGCCAAAACTACAAATAATATTTTTTCAAGGCCTTGTTCCAAGACACTAGATTGTCTCATGAGACCTACCGATGCATCGAGGAGCTATATCGGGCTCCACCCGTCACTTATTAAGTTTAATGCATTCCTCATATGAACATGTTTAAACATAACATAAACATTCATATTAAAACTAGCATACTAAATGTAAATAATTTTTCCATAAACCATTAATGGTATAAAAATAACACATCCACAGTCAAACATATCACAAAACCTTCAATACAATGTGGAAGTTTTGTTTCATAATAACTCAACTTCAAATAAGCTTAAAATTCATCAAAGGATGTTGACATAGATGAAATCAAAACTATTTGAGAGAAATATCTCTTTTTTGAAATCATTTAAAAGTCACTTAATTATAAAATAAAACATTACATTGAAAATATCCTTATAATCTTGTAAGGTATGCTTTGAAGATTTTATAACGGAGGAAAATAGCCGCACCTGTCGTATAAGTTAAAAAAAACATTCTTACCTTAATTCTATCGAAAAGGTTAAAAAAGGACCTTGTTTGGAAAACGACAGAAATAGTCCTTTATAAACCTCTTATAAAAAGTCAAACAAGGGTATAAATGACTTTAACCCATATTCTTGTAAATAGTAAAAAAATGTTTTGAAATACATTTCTAAGAAACATAGATGTGGATGATAAAGAGGTCACAGTAGATAATTGCGTATAAACAACCTCGGATAATGAAGAGATTGTGAAATAAACCCTTACTTGTACTTTTACTTAGTATATGGTATGTTAACCTCATTTATAATAGTTAAAAAAGTGTTATTAAATTATAAAAGAACCATATACATAATTATGATATCATTCATGATCTTTTAACATTGATTTGTTAATAATATCTTAGTATTATCATTGTTTCGGGTGTTAACTTACTCATTTTCTTTTATATGTTTTGTTAAATAAGTCGTGTTTTTATGGATGGGTTGTACCTTATTCATATCCATAATGATATAAAGTTATTAAACCTTACTTTTATTCATCAAATGAGAATTAGTCTTTAATGGATACGATGGGGAATGAATCTCATCGCGTTCGTGGAGATGGTAGTCCGTACGTACGCACGAGCGACAATATCATTCTTTTGATATTAAAATAATATATAATTGGATGATATATAATATATAAATAATCATTATCATGTTATATTTATTATTTACATTAGTTATACATCATTATTATACCCATCTAAATAATAATATATTGAATAACAATTACACCATGACGTGGAGACGGTAAGCCATACGTACGCATGTATGGTGACATTTCATTCAAAGGATGGATAGAATACTAAATATGGCTGTACCATATTTATAATAATATCAAATTATATAGGAGATACTGGATTTATTATTTTAGAATGGGAAAAACAAAGAAAGAAGAAGTTGAAGAAAAAATGAACTTTAAAAAGGGTGGTGAAAACATTACCTTTTCTTTGGATTCTTCCTTTTGATTTGATCAAAAGGGCTCCTAAGGTTGGATTTCTAATAAAACTAAGGCCTCTAGGTTTTAGTGAGGTAAGTTTAGAGAGTATTTGGTCATGGGTTGGCCGAGCCAAGGGGCTTTTAATGTGTGAATTAGTGAGAAGGGGGAATGCCCTTTTATAAGAGGGGTGAGGGGCACCTTTGGAAAAGCTAAAAATATTATTTTATAATAAATTCATATTCGGTTTCTAATGGTTCCAAAGTGAATTATTTAAACGTTAATGTATGGATGGGTCTTAAACCACTCAACCAATATAATATAGACAGTTTTGGGTAATTATATTAACCTTATCTTCTAGTTTTAACTCTTAGTTAATTAGTTTGACACTTACCATGTCACTTTGTATTTTTATATTATATAGTAAATACACGTACTATATACCTCCAAGAGACCCCAAGTGGTCCATTAATGATACACCTATCATGATATAAGTCTCTTTGGTGAACCTTATATTTTTAGAAATTTAATATCAATTAATAATATAATATTTGTTTTAAAAACTCTTTTATGTCGATTTTGACACTATTGGGTATTTTGTTTTTTATAAGTTCATAACAGCATTATTTCTTCCAAAAAAGTTTATATAACCAATCCTAATATGTCATATTAACCTAGAAAAATTACTTTAATTCATAAAAAGTCTCAAATTACATTTATGTTGATATTTATAATATCAATTATTTTAATATTTCATTAATTAGGTAATTATTGAATCACCATTGTGTCATAAATAAATTAAATTATTTAATGTCTAAAAATTAAAAATAAAATACAATTATGTAGTAAATCTTGTTATATTTATAATTAATATTTAAAATTAAACTTATCTTATGTATAACCCTATATTAAAAATGTTTTAGTAAATAATTTTTGATTTTAACTCTTTTAACTCTTCTTTAAGTTAAATAATAATAAATGTCCTAATCTAATCCAAGTGAACCTAAATGATAATATTTTATTCCTAAGGTTGTTTTTGGTCGAGATAAACTTTTCCAATAGAATTAGGACATGTGTTAGGCTAATATTAATATCATTTTTACCCTTAATTACCCTATTTACTTTGAACCGTGGTAAATAAAAGTAAAAAGTTACTATTCACCAAAAATTAATTTCATCTCATTGAACCACATTTTACTCCTTGATATTAACCGTGTCTCTCAGATTTTAGAAATTCCACTCACAAAAGTGGTAAAAATAAGTTTTATGTGAATTTCCAAATTCTCCTATGAGGTGGGTAAAAGACGGTGAAATGTTCAATAAATTTTTTATATATCCTAAATTATTCTAAAATAAATCCAATGAATTACAATGAACTTATATAGGTATTATATATCTATTTCGACATTAATTAAATTTAAATAAATTAAATAATTATTTAAATAAAAAATTCGGTTTTAAACTATAACTCAGTGTTTTTTCACTAGTCATAAAAAATCGAATGTTTTCAGAAAAATACCAAAATTTCACCCTAGGATAATTTCGATATTCCAAATCCAAAAATGAAGTCCATTTTGAAGGATAAAATTTATAAAATTTCAAAAAGTGGGTATTACTATTCATAATGGCTAGTTTGATTGGTTGTGGTGTGTGTGTTAGAACTCGAAGTTGCGTACAACACACACTACTGTATTATTGAAAGGGAAGCGTACTGTGGAATCTTGGGGTGTTACACCTTGTGTTATCCAACCAAAATCCATAACACCTTTCGATGGGTTCTTCTTATTTTATTCCGTTATTTTTAATATTTTCTTAGTTATATGAATGTGACTTAATAATTACATGATGATATCTTGATGTTAATAAGAGAAAAAATCTCAAAATGAAAAAAAGGTGATAAATTTATATAAAAATCAATGATTAATACAAAATTATTAATTTAAATGTGACCTCTTTAATTCTACGTGAAGATTTTAAATTTAGTAAAAATGAAAATTAGGCTATGGTTAACTCACCTTTTATATCTTTATTGAAAAATATTCAATTTATATGACGATAAATTTCATGAACAACAAATTAAATTTGAGGAATATTTATAAGGATCATTGGAACCAAGAAAATGGATCTTTTTCAAGTTAAAATTTTAATAAGTATAATTTTAAGAATTACCACACTTTTAGGTATTATTTCATCTAATAATTCATTCATAATTTTATCCTCCAGTTGATGGTATAATTTTTACATTAGAGGATCTAAAGAAAGACCCTTGTATTGATGAACCACATCTACTATTATGATCTTAAAGCATCACCTATGGTACTTTGGGTGATAGTGTAGTGATACTGATCATCCTGAATCACTCCATTTGATCACCCAACAATCCTATAAAAGATTGATACATTTTATATAATTATTTAAAGGATGAATAAGGTGTAATATATATTTTCATTAGAGAGTCATATATAATTTTCTCTGTATGGATAAGAGTATCTCTAGAGGGGATGTGTTGTGTGCAACAACATCTTACCCTTGGAAATGACAGAGTTGGGTGTCTACATATCTAGGTTAGATAATACATAATTACAAATATGACATTAGTTATTATCATAATCCTATAAATATACCTTGATTAAATAAAAATAATAATAATAATGTTATTCTTTTCTTAATATGTGATAAACTCGTGGATAAATAAATATCATTTCATTAAATAAATAAATTAATATTTGTTTAAATAATATTTAATATATCATTCCTATTGGACCTGATAAATGGGTATTCAATCTCTACATAAAATCTACTAAAAAACATGAATAATAAACATTTATAATATTCATGATATTTTGAAAAGGTATTTCTTTTAATATTATACTCACAAATATAAAAAAGTCTGGATATTTGCGATCTGTAAATACAAAATAAATTTTTGTCTACAAACTAGTGAATAATATTTATTTGAATAATTAAAATAAGATATAATTTAATTGAGATGAATATAATCATAAAGTTTTTGAGCATTCATAATTCTAAATTAGTGGAATTAGGTTAGTTTTCTTAAATCCTAATATCATCATCCAGTAACACATAAACAAATCTAAGAGGAAAAGGAGTATTTTTCAATATGGATAACCACATATAAACTCTTACTGGGTAATATAATCCCTTTGTATCGATATATGAGCAAGAAGGGTTCATACATGTTTCATCAACATTTAACACCCTGAGATTTTTGATTTTTTTTTAATTCATTTAATCATTTAAATGTCTTGTATTTCACACAACACTGAACATAGCATGTGTTATATGAATGCACTAATTTATGATTGTGTTTCATGAAACACCAAGTTAATATTTCACTACATGAAACACTAAAATTAGCATTTGGGGAATGCAACACTATGTTTGGATTTTTTTACACATAATGTCGAGTTCCTTCGATAGCTTGTGTTATATGTAAGGATGAGTTTTACCAAACTACGATATACTATTAATATTTTTATTTAAATATAATTATACTTACCACCTAGCCATTGGAATGAAATTTAATAATAATATTAAATAAATTTTAATAATAATATATACACATGTATACGAAATGAATCCTTTGGTTATCAATTATTTTGAAATTAAAGTAAGAAGTGTTTTAAAATAAAGAAATTATTTTTCAAAGAAAACTAATTTTCTATGTACAAATGAAATTTTATATAAATAAATTAAAAAACGATTTTGATGAATATATTTAATAAAATTTTATATTATATATACAATCAAATTTTTTGACACTTATCCAATAGATTTGATAGGTATAAGATAATAATAAATCCAATTTTATGAATTGGAAGATTTATTTTTCAAAAAGGTATTTTTACATCATTTTAATAGATCCACTATTTTAAATCAAATGTTTTACAATTTTACAATTTATAATTTAAAATATAAACTTCAATTTTTAAATATTAATATCCAAATTTAATTTAGGTTAATTTTAGGTATATTTCTGAGAAGTTTCATTTCACGATGAATAGTGAAAACATTGAATTTTAATTCAAAACTGATTTTCATCCAATTTATTTATAAAGTTAAAATATATTTTATATTTTTTTTAAGGTTTATTTATATAAAATATACATATATTAATACAAATTAAGTCATTTAAAACAATTTTATATTAAAAATTGATATAAAGAATCAATCTGTTGAACTTGTTCACTTCGAAAACTCATTTTTATATCGCATTTTGGGATTAATTTTAGATTAATTTATGTTAATTTTGTGATTGGCATTTAGAAAATGGATTCCATATTTTTAATCATAAAATTTTATAATTAAAATTTATTTCAACATTGTTTTTGACCAAAAAATATTAGTGAAAGTAATTAAAATTAATTATAGTGATTAAGGTAAAAAAGATTTTAGTTAGTGGTTAAACATTAAGTTATGGGAAAAATAACCTAGAAATTTATCCAAAAACCATTTTATGACCATATTTCTACTCTATACACCGTTTTATATAAAATGGAATATTATTGGAGGCACATGATGCAAGAGAGACCTCCCCATAGTGTCTACCATTTAATATTTACAATAATGCCACTCTTCATCCAATATTGAAAGGGCAATGACCCACCTCACTTATTCATGCCTAAAAATCCCTTTGTCTCATAAAAAACCATTTCAAATAAGCTACAAAAACCCATCCATTCACCTAAAATTTCTCACTTATTCAATAAATATGATCGAGGAATACCTTTGGTGAAAACCAAAAATAGTTACCCAAAGAAGAGTTAACATCCTTCAATAAGCACCTTTGTTTTATTTATTTCTGTACTACATAAATTATTATTACTATATGATTATATAATAAACTAGGTAAAAAAATATATACTTATATGTTTTTATGTTATGTTTATCACCTACACTCACACATGCTTCCATCAAATGGGATACATAATCATTGTTTGTGTGTGAGGTGGACTACATCCTCGTGAACTGATGTTGTTCACTCTTTCATTACCACCTCTTAAGTTTAAGAATAATGATTTAGATTCCATTTTTATATGATATATATGATATTTATTTTTCTTTATTCTTATTTAATTATTATATAACTTATACCTTCATTATTTTTATTTTGTGGGAATATGATAACTTCATTTGTGGATGGGTGGACTATCACCTCCTTAAAGAAATGTGATTCATTTACACTTTACATGGAATGTGTTAATGCATGGTTTCATAAATGTATATGATATATATGAAAATATAATTATATTTAAAATTTAATATACATATATATATATATATACATATATTTCATTTACATTCTTTCATTCAATACGATAAGAAAACGGAAACAATGTTCATGCGTACGTACGACTATTGTCTCCATGAATGGAGTATTAAAATAAATATAATTACATTTTAAATATTATTATAAATAAATATATATTGAATATATATGATATTTATATAATGTTTTACATTTTAGAAATAAGTAAATAATAATCTATGTAATAAGGTCAAGAATAACAAGTCTGTACATATATGAAAAACAAGGTGGTTATTACCTAAAGAATAACATTAACAATAAATTGTTAATAAATTGGTAATATAAAGAAAAAATAAAATAATATATGTTAAAAATAAAATAATATGGTTCTATGGTAGATTTATAATAAAATTATATTTATTATACATTAGTTTGGAACGTGTATAATGAAATTCAAGACTTAAGGTAAAAAGTTTCTTGTCTCACTTTTATTTCGATGAGATATATAAAATATTCACGACTTATTCATGTTGTGTGGTGTAAATACTACCATATTATATGTTATATCATCAATTTAATTTATTCAATGATATTAAAAGTTTCAATTGATTTTATTCTTTCACATATCTCATGATTCAAAAGTTACTCAAGTAGTAAGGGGATATCTAGTCTCACTTTTATTTCTACGATACATATTCCCTATTCACCACTCGATTATTTTGTGTGGGGTATATATTCCCCATGAAAATATTATATTATCCTTATACTTAAATTTATTTTTCTTTATATATTCATTTTTTGATCTTTATTTCATGGCGTATACTTTTCAAAAGTTACCAAATCGGTAAGGTAAATTTTGTCTCAGTTTTCTTTCTTTGATACACAAGTTATGTTTTTCACATATATTACTTTATGATAAGTATATAATTCCCTTTGAAATTTTATATCATGAATATAATTTGTTTTAATACATGTTAATATTTTTCTAATTTTCTTATTTCATGGTGATTAAGACACAAATTTAACAAAGTGGTAAGATTTTATAGCTACAATCTCATCATAATCAGGATTGTTTACAATTATACATCAATATATGAAATATTATAATCCATATCTCAAAAAATCTCATAAAATTTCTTCTCCTATTTTAATTCATCATATCCTCATTTAATGGTACCATTTTTTCACTATTTGGTACTTAATATGATTACTAAAATGTTTTTAGGAAAACCAGACTCTATTTCTCTCTATGGTCAGAAATCTATTTTATTAAAAAACTGTGTTTACTAAAAATGTTTTCAATTTTTCTAATATAATCCTATTATTTTAAAAAATAATTTTTATCCATGTTTTTACTTTTTACAAAATGGTTTTCAAAGTAATATTCTAGTCATTTTCTAATCAAGACACTTTTTAACCTTTTTACAGTGAGAAAAGTAATGTTTGGAATGTATGGACTTATACAATTTTATGACCCTAATTTTCATGAATCATTAATTTAAAATTTAAAGGTTCATTTTTTTATGAAAATTCTTTTACTAATATTCTGGAATTTCATTGTTTTTAAGTTATTTTCAAAGAAAATGTTTTTGAAATTTTTTTCAACATTTCATTATATGTTTTCAAAGGGTCTTAAAAGAATATTGAATTAAAAATATTTTCAAACCTTATTTATTTGTTTTCAAATTATTTTCATAGAGTAAGGTTTCAAAAATGATTTCAATATTCCTTTATAAGTTTTGAAAGATATTTTCAAAGAAAAATGTGTTTCAAATTATTTTTGATTTAAAATTAATTTTTTAAAGAGGAAGAGATATTTTCTAAGTAAATGTTTTAAATGAAATTTCAAAGATTTGTTTATAAGGAAATTGTTTTTTAAATGGTTTTATGAAAGGGATTTTCAACCAAAGGCTATTTTACTTAATAAATCTTCCAAGAGATCATTAAAAGTCATTCTTCATCTAATATTAAATCCTTTCAAATAATTTATTCATTACTAAGGATATGATCCAAGGACATCATTCATATTATTTCTTTGAATTTTTTATGTTTTAGATGAAATTTTGTTTATAAAACCTGTTTTTATTCTATGGGTTATACCATGATAAAACACTTTTAAAACCCACTTCCTTTCATGGGATACTCTATGATAAAATGATTAAGAAACCTATAGTTTTTTTGTATGTTATTATAGGATTAATTATTTATGATGCTCATTTCATTTCACGGGTTATGATATGATGTTTATGAAAACCATCTCTTCTTATGGGTCATGATACGATGAATGCTTTATTATCTTGTGACACATGCATGTATGACTTCATTATGAGATGGGTGGGACCTATATCTCCCTACAATGCATTAGTTAATGATTTATATCTCCTGAGATAGATACGTCTAGAATGGGGAGTGAACTCAGTTTAGTAAAGGACATTGCGTTCTAAGATGGTATTGGCAGTGAACCTTGACAACTAAGATAGTCTTTCGAGTGAACCTAGACTACTAAGATGGTTTTTGGAGTGAAACTATTCCACTATAAGGAATGGGATAAAACTAAGGATGGTGGTGTGTCTATTTGAGAAATTATATCCCTCATGAAGTTCCATGACATGTTTTGGAAATAATTCTCAAATTATAGGGAATGATTTTATATGCTTATGTGTACGCCAAAAAAACCTATGTCTTATTCTAATGTTATGATATCATGGATTATCCTCTTTATTCCCTTATGATTTGTGTCTTTTCAATGGCCGATATTTATTTTATAACTCATTTATAATACCTTTGATATATAGGGTATGATCATGAAATGTTATTCTCATGTTATGATACCATTATTCTCATGTTATTATTATTCATCTATATTATTTACCCTTACTAAGAATATTATATCACTCTTTATTATGTTTCTTTTACCCAGGTTATGAAGAAATGTTTTTAGTATAAGTACTAAAGAGGAATATCTTTGTGAGAAACATTGAATATATGTCACTGAGTTAGAATATTGTGTTCCAAGTTTCCAAAGACACTAAACAATTAATGTCTTTGGGTATGTACTTTTATAATGTTCTGAATATTTATCTAAAATTATTTAATATCCATGTATGTTAAGCCTAGGTCATTATATTTGGTATCAAATGGATGGTTTATTAAACCATTGGAAACTAGGATGAGAAAAAAATTAGTGATATACGTTGGGATATTTCTAAGGATATGTCTAGGGACGTTTATATGGATAATCCTAAGGTGTCATATATTTAAAATTAGGTACCATTATTTAGTCATCCTATAAGTAAATTTTAATGATTAAATGGTTTTATACTATGATAATTGTTCCTCAATCTATTATTTATAGTTTTAGTCAATGGAAGGAACCAGAAGGAACTCGGTTAATTTTGAATGTGATGGATGATTTGATGACAAGCATCCAAATGGGATGATGATAGGAGTAAAGAATATTGTGATTATTCCAAATTAGAAATCAAGGTATATGGTTGACAACATGAAGTTCAGTGAGATACCTGACATATAAAATAAAATGAATATGGGATTTTGTAAAATTTCATGTGGTAATGAACATAGAGGAAAAACAGAATTGTCTTCCTATATTTCAAGAAGGTGGGAATAAATAATTTAATGAATATATCAAATGGATAGGAATATGTTATCTATGTGGAAAAGGTCATAGAGTTACAAATTTTTGAGGAGTTCAATGTCTAATTAGTGGAGAATATAGGAATTTTCCAACTCAATGCCCTAACCTAATAATTAACTTCTATTTAAAGGAAGGAACTAATCCCTGCCAATAATTGAAGTTGAAATATTGAAGTATTTATGTATTTAGAATCAATAATTTTTATTGGTTAATTATATAATTATTGTTCATTTTATGTTATTGAAAACAGTTTACAATAATATATTGGATGGTTTTGATGAACTGGAAATGTGATTTAAGGGAAAGATTATATTCATGTAAATAATAATTAAATGAAATATAACCCTTAATATTTTCCCAATTTTAAGAGAATGATGTTTAAATAAATATATGTTGAATATGAATAAGTATATTGGATGGTACAGATTACCTTGTAACTGATTAATCATTTTTTGAAAAAGTGGTTTATGCTATCATGGATAGAGTTTAAAGAATTTTTGGAGTTATGGAATATATCCAATAATATGTGTTTATGTAAATAATGAATAATCATGTGTGTTTTTAATTAGGAGTTATGGTAATTCATGTCATTACCATGTTTCAAGAGAATACATGATGAAGTTATTTTCATGTATGGTATGCGAAAACTAAGAGATACTTTTTGATATATAGGGGATCAATGCTAATATCGTTTTTAGAAATTTGGTGGCTTTGACTTTAATGTTTTATATTATTATCTTTTATAAGGGATATAAGGTTAATCATTTATGGAAATTTTAAGTTAAACTTCATATTAATTTTGTGAGATTAAAGTATTATCTCCTCGTATGAGGATTTATGCATGTTGGATAACGTGTTCTAACCATTTTACGGGGATTTTAACTAATGATAGATGGGTTGACTTATCATTATACCACTTGATCTATTAGTACCTCCGGAATAAAAATTCACCTTCCTTTATTGTACTAAGATATGAAGAGGAAATCTACCAAGGCACAACCAAAGGGTAAAATTGTTCATATGAGAAGAATAAAATAATGTAAGTATATTTATTTATGTCAGTAAATATTAAAATAATTCCTCGACTCCAGTATAATGATATTGAAAATGATTTTTCCTAATACATTCTTTTTATTGAACTGATGGCCTTATAATTCATCCCAGATTTATGGTTTTGAGGCCCTTAACATTCCATTAGTCAATCACTTGTTAGAGATCGATGTTATTTATCACTATAAATAATTTTTTATTATTTTCATACATATACAATAATCACTCCAAACCCATGTTATCCTACGTGGAAAACTTGTTATGAGTCACTTTGGGCAACATTTATGTTTCCAATGTTATTTTTTAAAGGATGTTTTAGTATTCATTTTTATGATGTGAGTTTCTATATGAGGAACTTTAAAGTATAAATAATTTAGCAACCCAGATGAATTTATAGGGAGAAATTAATTTCAAAAGGATAGAATATAACACCCCAAGAATTTGTGAATGTTTTTTTGAATTAGTTTAATCTTTTAAAAATTATACATTTTAGGTGACATATAATACATATTATGTTATATGAAAACAATAATTTTGGATTGAGTTTCATACAACTAAAAGTTAAGCTTTCAATACACACAAAACATAGATTACCTTGTGATACACAAAACACTAATTTTCACTTATGTTACATATAATTAATAGTTCCTTTGATAGCTTGTGTAACACATAAGGCTGAGCTTTACTAAACTATAATATACTATTAATACTATTTTTAATGTATTTTCAGTGTAACCACCTAGTCATTGGAATATAATTTTTGAATAATATTAACTAAATTTTGAAAATTTTATTTACACATGTATATAAAATAAATCCTTTTGTTATAAATTAGTTAGAAATGAATGTATGACCTATTTAAAAATAAAAAAATCATTTTATAAGAAATTTATTTTATGTACAAACACAATTTTTTCTTAATAAATTAAAAAAAAAACTTTTTTATGAATGTTTTAACAAACTTAATATATTACATATTCATTCAAATTTGTTTACACATATCAAATAGATTTTATAGGTATAAGATAAGAATAAATGTAATTTTATGAATAAAGAGATGTATCCTTCAAAAAGGTAATTTTAACGCCTTTTAATGGAATGCCTATTTTAAATTTAATTATTGATAATTTTATAATTTATATTTGAAAAAATAAAATTCATTTTTTCAGATTTTAATATAAAAATTTACTTTGGGTGAATTTTTGAAATTTTTCTAAAGAATTTCATTTTTTGATGAATAGTGAAAAACATTGAATTTTAATCAAGAACTTCATTTTAATATAATATATATATATATATATATATATATATATATATTTAAATAATATTTTAAATTGGTTTTAATGTATATTTTGATAAATTACTCATCTATTAATATAATTGAGGTCATTATAATCAATTTCCCAGTGAAATTCGATATAAAACTATTCAAACTTTTGAACTTTTTTTCTATAAAAACTTTTTTTCCCGTCACATATGAGGAATTAATTTTAAATTAATTTACTCTACTTATGTGATTGTAATTTGGAAAATTAGATTCCAAATTTGTAATAATAATAATTTATAATTTCTACTAATGTCAATTTAGTTTTTTCAAAAAAAAAATAGAGAAATTAATTGAAATTAATTACAGCGGTTAAGGAAAAACTGAGTTTACTTAGTAGTTAAATGCTAACATAAGGGGGAAATAACATAGAAAAATTCACAAAGACCATTTTTTTGGACATATTTAGAATTTATCCAAAATTATATTTAAAATTTAACATTATGGGAGGAACATGATGTAAGGTACATCTGTCAATAGTGTTTACATTTTTATAATTATAAGAATGTCACTCCTCTATTATAAAAAGGGAAATCACCCCTCACTTATTTAAACCAACAAATCCATTTAGAACATACAAAAACTCCCCAAAAAGCTCCAAACTTCCCTACATTCATCATAAAATCCTACCTTTGGGCATAAATCCAACCAAGGAATAACTTTGGTGTAAACCAAAAGGAGTTACTCAAATAAGAGGTAACATCCTTCAATAAGAACTTTTGTTTTATTTCATTCACCACCCCCACAATTATTCTTATTAAATTATTATATAATAAACTAATTATCCTTAAAATATTGATATTTTTTATATTAATGTTATGAACTACAATCAGAAACATCTATCAAATGGGATATGCAATCATCATTCGTGTGTACGGCAGACTATCACCTCACGAACTGATGTTGTTTGTTCTTCTATGAAAACATCTTAAGGCTGGGAATGATGATGACATTAATTTTTTATATGATATATATTATATTTATGATCTATTTATTCTTATTTAATTATTATATAAAACATACATTCATGCTTTCCATTTTGTGGCAATATGATTACTTCGTTTCTGGACGTGTGGACTATTGTCTCCTTAAAGCGATGTGATTCATTCACAATTTACCTGGAATTTATTAATGAGGTGTTTAATTAATTTATATTATATATATGAAATAATAATTCTCTATGAATAATATATATATATATATATATACAAATCTTTCATTTAATTTATTTCTTTCAATATGATAAGAAAACAGAAACAATGTTCATGTGTACGTATGACCTACCATCTCCATAAACAATGAATTTCATTTAATATTCCTATATTTTATATATTATTTTAAATAAATATATAATAAATATATATAATATTTATATAATGTTTTATATTCTTTAAATAATTTAATCATATTCTAAGTTATAGGATCAAGAATAATAAGTCAAATCATTTTAAAAAATAAAGTTGTTATTAACCGAAACTTCACTCTAAAATGAAATTGTTAATAAAAGGGTAATATAAAGTCACAATAAAGTAATATATGTTATTAAATATAATAATATTTATATTTTTTAGTTATTATAAAATTATCTTCTTTATACATGAGGTTTGGACATGTACGAAGGAAGTCAAGATATAAGGTACCAATTTTCTTATCTCAATTTTATTTCTATGAGATATATGCTATATTCACAATTATTCATGTTGTGTGTTTTATATTCTTCCATATGATATTTTATACAAATAATTTCCTTTATTTAATTATAATACAAGTTTTAATTTATATTATTCTTTCACGTATCTCATTATTTAAAAGTTACTCATGTAGTAAGATGATTTCTATTCTCACTTTTATTTCTGCAAAACATATGTCTTATTCACCACATGGTTCTTTTGTGTGGTTTATATACTAACCTTGAATTTATTTTATTATCATTATTCTTAAATTTATTTTTATTTACAAATCCATTTTATTATCTCTCTTTCATGGTTTTTATAGTTCAAAAGTTAACAAACCGATAAGGTAAATGTTGTCTTAATTTACCTTCTTTCAGACAGATGTTATGTTATGAAACTATATTCCTTTTCGAGGTGTATATAATTACGTTAGATATGTTATATAATGAATCTCAATTTTTTCATGATATGTTAATATTTATGTAATGTTATACTTTTATTGGGATTAGGATTCAATATTATTGAACTTGTAAGAGTTTTTTTCTATAATCTCATCGTTTTCAGGATTGGTTTTCATTACAATTCCATTGATTAAATATTATGATCCATATATAAGGAAACATAATGGATTTTATTATATTTTTTTTACTCATGATATAATCACATAACAATAATATTATTTTTCTCTTTTTTCTTAAGATGATTAAGAAAATGTTCTTATGAAAACCAGACATTATTGCTCTCTTCGGTCTGAAATCAGTTTGATTCGAAAACCATGTTTTCTAAAAAAAATTCAAGTGTTTTAATATTGTCATATGATTTTCAAAATACTCTTCATCTTTGATGAAATCCTTTGAAAATTTTTATGCTTTATTGGGTATATGATCCAAATACAGCATTATTATTATTTCATTGAATGATTTAAGTTTAAGATGAAAATTAATTTATGAAACCATTTCCCTTCTAAGGGTTATACAATAAAAAAACAGTTGTAAAACATGCTTCCTTTTACTGGTTATTCTATAATGAAATGTTAATGAAACCTCTCTTATTTCCATGAGTTATAATAGGATTAAATGTTTATGATACCTATTTCATTTTAGGTGTTATGATAGGATGTTTATGAAACCCATCTCTTATATGGGTCATGATATGATGAATGTTTTATTTTCTTATGGAACAAATATATATGATTTCATTATGTCATGGGTGGGACCTATATCTACCTCTAATGTATTGGGTATAGATATATATGTCATGACATATAAATGACTAAAATGAGGAGTAAATTGAGTTTTGTAAAGGATTTTTTTTTCTAATATGGTATTGGGAGTAAACCGTGACTAGTTAGATTGTATTAGGAGTGAACCTTGACTACTAAGATGGTTTTTGGAGTCTACCCATTCAACTATAAGGAATGCGATGCAACTGGGGATGGTGGTGTGTCCCACCCAATAGATTTATCCCCCATGAAGTTCCCTAACAGGTTTTGGAAATAATTCATGACTTATTAGGAATTATTTTATATTCTTATGTGTATTCTATAAATTCTAAGTCTTATTACTATTTTATTCTCTCATGGATTATTCTCTTGATTCCTTTATGATTAATTTCTTATTAACTACCAATATTTATTCCATGACTCATGTATGTGATCTTTGATATGCATGGTTTGATATTCAAATGTTATTCTCATGTTCTCATACCCTTAGGCTCATGTTATGATTATATATCTTATTTATTTACCCAGACTCAGCATAAGAGCTCATCCATTCTTATGCTTCCATTACATAGGTTATGAATAATGTATTTAAGTTTAAGTAATAAAGTGGAAGATATTTTTTGGAAACAATGAATATATTTCACTATGTTAGAATATTGTGTTCCAAATTTCCAAATAGACTAATATATTATGGTCTTTGGGTATGTACATTTGTAATATCATGAATATATACATGTATGTTAATCCTGGGTCATTATAAATCTACATTATTGATTCATATTTGTTTTAATTCCTAAAATAAACCCATATATACATTATGTTCATTGAATTTAGTTTAAAAATTTTATTTCAATCAAATGGCTGAGATAAAAACTTTTAAAAAGATGGAAGAAACAAATCTGTCCTTAGATAATTCATTAATAAAATATCATTTGTAACACACCCAATGATCCAAATTTGTTGTAAAATAATGTTTTAATGGTTTATTTAAATACATATATGTGATTGAGTAATAACATACATTAATAATAATCTTAAATTCAAAGGATCATTACACACTTTCAAAGAAAATAATATATAGTTATATCAAAACAAGTGGATTTACTATAGGAGGGTCAGTCCCCATAATTTATAGTATGGGACATCACCAAGTGACAACTTCATGATATAAAGACTCTACTCTTTATGAGTATATATCACCTCATAGTCTACATCATTTATGTTTAATTATATGATGTCGTATGACCATATGAAATATAGTTTACGAATATCATCATAAAATATTTGGATTCTCATTATTGTAGGGGAAATGTTATGACCTTAAAAATGAAAAAGGTAAGCTCTAACATTAAAATATTAAATTAAAGTATAATAATAAACATTTTTTAAAAATTTATTTATTAATATTAAAGTTTATTTATATATAGTTATCTAAAATACGATCCAGTTGGTTCTAATACACCAACTCCGGTAATGATTTATAATTTATTAAAATTAATTTTTTTCACTTAGAGAGATTTAATAATGTAAATTAATTTCATATTTTATATTATTACGATGTAATTAGGTTTTAAGTAAAAAATTGTTCATAAAAATAAGTTAAAAATGTAAAAATTTAGTCACCATAGTAAAGGTTAAAATGAGGCACAAATGAAAAATCAAGAGTTAATGTCTCAAAATATTTTAAAATATCATCTCAAAATTAGTGGATGGGGTCTTGATAAAATATAAAAAACCTTATTTGCACCAAATATCAATTTTGGACCAAATTATTTAATTATGGAATCTATTTATCTATTAATAAATTAATATTTACAACAAATCCAACTCACCTATAAAATGGCCCTTTCACCACTCCACTTATCATCACACCAAAATCATCCTATCTGTATCAAAATTTTCCAATATCCCTACCAAAACCTATTTCCCACAACTTTTTGATCTAGTATCACCAAAAGACCAATCTAATAAGTCATAATGAGTTTTCTAAATGAGGATATCGAAGGAAGGTGTAATTTTTTTAATTGGGTCCTTTAAACTTATTATCTACTTCCACCTCCTCCAAAAATTTTATACCCATACTAATATAATGAAATCAATATCATTTTGATAATAAAATATAATTATATTCATTACATAACCATTTTCTGCCATCCTCCAAATCATTGTAAAATGAAAATATTACTCATGTTATGGTCATATTACCACGTCCATGAACAACTTATTTAATTTTTCATCACCACGTTGCTTGGATGGATGTAAAAGTGTATTTGATGAATAAATATAAAATTTATAAAATTTTTAATATTCTATAAAGATAAATTAGTCACTCTATAAAAATATTTATAATAAGTGGTAATTGTAAATTAAATGTTTTAAAACTACAATATCAATACACTTTTCTTCATTTAAATATATTTCTGAAATCACATTAAACTATAAATTTTATTCTACCAAACAGATGATTAAAATATGTCTCTAAATTTTTTTGAGATGATGAAACTATTATATAACTCTTTTTACTATGATCAATATACTGAATTAATTTTGATGTACTTGACTAAAAAACAAAAGTATCCAATGAGAGAAACATATGTATAATAAATGAATGAAATATGATAACAAATGGACCGTAAAAGATGAAATATAAATGAAAAGGGTTTTGAATAATGTATTTAATAAAATTAATTTTTCAATTTGGAAGGTTAGACACATACACCAAGGGATTTAGGACATGATATAATGTTGTTGGTTCTTAATTTTAATTCACTAGGATAGTCTTCTTATTGTGAATCAATTTATATTTATCTTTTGTAAATATTACCTCACTAGATCATGAGGTTAGATCACAAAAAGAACATGATGGGAAAAAGGATAAAAATCATGAAGATATCTCGTGACTATTCGAAATCACTTGACTGCATGTTTTTCATCAGATCACATGATGATATCATGAAAAACATTGGAAGAAAATGTTGATGGCTGCATAATTATCTTTGGATATTGTGATTGGATCACATTAAACCAACATGATTTTTAACTGATCACATAAAAAGATCATGTGAAGATTTAGAAGATAATTGTACTTGCATCATGATTATATTTGGATCTCATGATGGGATCACAAGAATCCCACATGATTTTCAGTTGATCTCATGATCGGATCATGCAACATACTTAAAAACAATGCAGGTGATCACTTGAAGTTCTTGCAACTTGAAGGAGGTGAACATGAAAATTGATCACGTGAAGCACGTAAAGATGATTGATGAGGCTGTGGAATGGGTGAATAATCATTATTTTTTGAGTCAAGGTGGTGGATTTATTACAATAAATACACTATGACCCATCATTAAAAATTAGATATATTTTCTTACATTGATTGATTCATATAAAAGTATTTTTCATAATAATAGGGTCTTTCACGGAGATCATTTGACCAACATATGCAAGACAGAATCTTTAAAAGGGGTCTTACAAAGAGGTATATGTTAAGTAAATAAGATTTATTATGAATTCTCCATTAATTTATGTTTTTCAAATCACAAACACTATTTCTATAAATATTAATTTTTTTATCAAAGGAAATTTATTTTCTTAAACCTTAACATGTTTTTCTGTGTTATTCTTAGAGTTCTTTGTCTAAATTTTACCATATTTTTCTTAAAACTGAATTACATTAAAAATAATAGGATCCTTATCTAAACCATGGAACCTTACAATTTCATAGAATTAGAGTCTCGCTATTTATAGACTCTGATTCCATCTGTTTTCAAACTCCATTTTATTCTAAATTCTGACTTAGAATTCTCAAAAATTCTAACTCCAAATTCTTAGAAATTCTGACTCCGAATTCCCCAAAATTATGACTCCAAATTCTCACAATTTCTAAATCTGAATTCTTAAAAATTCAGGCTCCAAATTCTTAGAAATTTTGACTCCAAATTTTCATAAATTTAGACTCCGTTTTCATAAAATAAATCAGACTCTATTTTTATCCAAAACTAGACTTTGAATTTGTATTTTTCCAGACTCCATTTATATTCATATTTAAACTCTATTTCCCACTATATTTAGAATCTGATTATTCATATTTATTTTTCTCAAAGATATTGTTTTAACTTGATCGGATTGTAGTTTACTTATGTTTGTTAAACATAAGAAAGTTTTTCTTAAATGTTATTGTTTCTTATACATGATTATGTTACAATGAAACGATGTCACACAATCTATTTCTATTTCACTATTGGCTAAGTGAAACCTCTCTATGTCCCTCCAAAATTCAAGGAAAATATGACTGTTAGAAGAGGAGATGACCGTTTGAATTTTTTCCTATAAATACCCTATCCATTTGAATATTTCAATATATGTTGACACATCTAGATATTACATGTTGTGATGCTGTGAAGTGATTTATAGAGAGAGATTCACTTTCTTTGTACGAATGTTGTGAACAACTTGTTCAGTATACTTATTGAAACTCTGATTGGATGGTCAATCAAGGGAATATGGGGATATGAAAATAGAGGTACTGACTACCTTATATTTTGAGGTTTGGTAGGGATAGAAATACAGGCTCTGATACTCTTATCAAGGGCTTACCCTATTGTGGGTAAGATAGACTTTCTTGAAAGTATAAATCAAGGGACCCTTATCCAAGGTTATTGGATACCCTTCTATTTGGGTTAAAAGATTCATTGTTACTTGTTCCTTGTACTAGTTTTCTATTTTTTCTATTTTATGTTATAGTTAGAAAGTATAACTTTCTTATACTTTCCTACACTTTTACTTACACTTTTATATTATATGATATACACTTTAAGGTCGAATCATTATTTAAGAGAAACATTATTAAGTTTCTTTAAGGAAAACTTTTTTATGTTTAGGTTATTTATAATTTGACCTCAGCCCTTCCAATTATCCTTTTGTTAAACAATGAAAGAGGGTATGTGAATTCACATATTTTAACATTTTTAAACATAGATTTTATTAAGGTTAATTTTTTTAATCTTACAATTCACCCCCTCTTGTAATAGAGAATCTACATCTATATTTAGATCCTTTAATTGGTATTAAAGGAGCTCTATGAAATACATATACTTATACATAAGTTTTCTTTCTCAACTTTTCTCGCTCAACTTTACTTGCTAAAGTTTTTATTAAGTTTTCATAAACTCTTGTTACTAATTCTTTTTGTGGAAAATAAATTTTTTATTTTCTTATGGAATGTAAGGAGTGAATGTTGGTTCAATATAAAATCATAATCCTAGTAGACCACCAATTGTTTATGGTAATGATCATGAGTGCTGGAGAGATAGTATGAAGATTTGTTTTATTAACATGAAAGTGGAAAAATTTGTTATGCTCACTAGTGAATACAATATTCTAGATAAGGAAATATGGACATTCAATAATCAAGAAAAATAAGAATATCAACTAAACTATGAGGTACAAATTACTCTTTTATGTTCTATGACCAAAAATATCTACAGAAAAATATCCTCTTGTGAAGTAGCAAATAGTATCTAGAAAAAACGTGAAGTTACATACTTTGGAACTTCAAAAGTGATAGAAACTATAAGATCTATGCATAGATATGAATATCATGGATTTATGTTTCCATATGAAGAACTTATTTATAATGTACAAAAAATATTTTTGACTATCATAAATAGTATTCAATATATTGGAAAGAAAGGTCTTGATGATGAAATAATTGTGGAAAAGATCATTGATATTATTCCCAATGAGTGGGAATCTAAAAGGATATCCATTGATAAAAATATGAAAGTATCTAATATCACTCATGATGAGTTATTAGGAACTCTTCTCCAGCTTGGAACAAGAATTAAGAGAGATAAAAACATTAATAAGAAGAAAAATGGTAATAGAAGTGTGTCTTTCACTACTACATCTAAATCCTGGACTCTGGAAAAGGTAACTAGATCTAAATTCAAGAAATATGTTGTAGTATCTAAATAACGTGATAGTGATCAGTCAGATAATTAACTAGATAGTCTTTCTTGAAGGATGAACACGACTGTTGGAAAGAAATATTTTTAGTACAGATATAAGAAGAAACATTGAAAGGACAAGAAGGACTCAGAAGTAACTTGTTATGAATGTAAAAGGGATAAACATATCTGACCTGATTGTTCTACGCTCAAGAGAAAAGATATAATGGATAAGCATTCTGAATGGAATAAAAGTATTTTCTACAAATTTAAGGCTAAGAATTTGTTGAAGGCTAATGTCATCTGGAGTACAATTAGTCGTGACTCTTTAGCTGAATCTTCGAAGTATGAATATTCCAGTTAGAATAATATTAGTCTTGTATCCAGATTACCAATTGAAAATCACTATCTTTTGGATAAGGTAAAAAATGCCAAATCTTTAACCCATATTTCCTTAAATTATAATTTTCTTAATGAATAATATTATGAATCGTTGGATAAAGAATCTTCCTCATTAAAAGAAAATATCATTCTTTTATTTGAATTGGTCTGTATATTTTCTAAATTACCTGGGAATGAAGAATGTAAGATAAAAAATAATTTAGAGAAATAAAATTCTATAATTTTTATTTTAACAAAATAAGTATCAGATCTTTCAAAAGTTCTTGATAAAAAATACTTGATTTAGAAAATGTTTCAAAAAATATTAAGGAAGTTAATTCTGTGAAGGATAAAATTTCTAAGAATCTTGAAAATATTATTTCTAAGAATTTTTTTTATAAAATAAAATAATATCTATGACTAATGACTATGAAAAATAAAAATTTATACATCAGACTAAAATCTGATATTTTTCCTTAAAGAAACTTCGATCAAATTTTACCTCAGGAATGAAAAAATTTGATAAAATGTATTCACAACTTCTTCCTCTTAGGAATAGTTCTATATTTAGTTATACTCATTCAAACCCAGTTTTTAGTCACAATTATTTTGTTCCCCAAAGTCGCCCTTTTTTACTAAAAGTTAATGGGGTGGACATTGGGAGAAAATATTTCTTCAAATAAAACTCAATACTTAGGTTTTCATAAATCATACTTCTATAATGAAAAGTGGATACCTTATATTTTACTTTCTAACAATTCTAGATCCAAACATGTTTGGATTCTAAAAGTATAACTATTTTCTTAGGAAAAGAGGAATTTTTAACAAAAATATATGGTACATGGATAATGGTTGTTCCCAACACATTAATGGTAACAAAAACATATTTTAAAAGATTATCAAGGTGAAAGGAGGAAAATTAACTTTTAGAGATAATGTTGAGAGAGAAATTTTTTGTATAGGTAACATTGGTCTTCTTGGAAAAGCTTTAATTTTAAATTTTTTATTTATTAAGGGTCTTAAGCACTACTTTATAATCATAATCCAATTATGTGATGAAGGTTACCTTACGAATTTTAAGAATGATATTTTCCTATTACACAATTACAAGGAAGAGTTTATTTTCTCTTCCCATAGAAATAAGAATGTTTATACACTAAACTTATAAGACCTTAGGAGACAAGACCTAACTTTCCTTTGTGTAATGGAAGATAAATCATGGTTATGGCACAGAATACAATAACATTGTAACCTTAGGAACTTATGTAAACTCTCAACGAAAGGACTTGTTAAGGATATACCATAGCTTAGATTTGATTCTTCAAAGATTGTGATCCTTTTCAATATGAAAAGAAACATATGTCAAGATTTAAATCAAATAGTTAAGTCTCAACATCTGATGCATTACATCTAGTGCATGTGGATCTTTTTGGTCCAACAAAAACTGGTAGTATTTGAGTAAAATACTATGTATTTGTTCTAGTTGTTTATTACACTAGATTTACTTTGGTATATTTTCTAGAAAAAAATATAAATCCTTTTCTTATTATAAATCCTTTTCAGAAAAAATTAAAAATGATAAAAACCTTCCATTGATAACTATTCATAGTGATCATGGGGGAGAATTTGAAAATTCAGATTTTGAAACTTTTTATAGTAAGAGAGGAATTAATCGTAACTAATATCTCTATGAACTCCTCAAAAAATGGTGTTATTGAAAGAAGAAATAAAATTATTATAGAGATAACTATAACCATGTTGAATCAATATTCTATTGCTAATCACTTTTTGGATTAAGCTGTAAGTACTGCATGTTATACTATAAATCATGTTTTAATCAAACATTTTATTAATAAAACACCTTTTGTTTTATGCATTGGTCAAAAACCTAAAGATTCTTACTTAAAAGTATTTGGAAGAAATTTATTCATATTGAATACTAAATATAACTTACATAAATTCATGGACAAATCCAATGAAGTAAATTTCTTAGGCTATTCCACTACCTCTAAGGCTTATAGAGTTTTTAACAAAAAATCCTGTACTGTTGAATAAAAAGTACACGTTAAATTTGATGAAACATATTCTTTTTTTAAACAACCCCAACCTACATCTACGGATGTGTTTTGAAAAAATAATTATCAACCATTGATAGAATATTATTCTTATAAGAAAAATACTCAATAAAATATTTCTAAAATATTTACCCCAAAATATTTTCTACCCTATATAGATGAACATGTTTTTCAAAACCCAAATCAGTTGTTTCTTAAAAATCATCCCAGTGATAGTATCATTGGTGATTTAAATCAATATTTAAAGACTAGAAGTTATTTAAAAATGAAATATAATATATAACACTTCTTTCCCAATTAGAACCTAAAAGAACTGGTGAAGCTTTAGGTGATGGTGATTGGATTAATGCTATGAAAGATGAACTAAATAAAATTGAATGGAACAAAGTCTAGACCTCGGTTGAAAGACCTAAAGAAACTAATGTAATTGGAGTAAAATGGGTTTTCGGAAATAAATGTGATGAAAATGGAGTCATTGTATGAAATTAATAAAAATTAGTTTCTAAAGGTTATAATTAACAAGAAGTAGTGGACTATGAAGAAACCAACTCTCCAATAACTAGACTAGAATCTATTTGTATACTACTAGACTTTGTAGCATTTCTCAATTTCAATTTTTTTTAAATGGACGTGAAGTGTAAATTCCTTAACAGATATGTTCAAGAGAAAGTTTATGTTGAATAATTTCTGGTTTTTGAAGATTCAAAACATCCTAAACATGTTTTTAAACATACCAAATATTTATATGGACTTAAACAGGCCCCTAGAGCATAATATGATAGGCTTATAGGATTTTTGTTACAAAATAATTATTTTAAGGGAACTACTGATCCAACCCTTTTTATAAAGAATGAAAAGTAAAATGTATTTATTGTTCAAATTTATGTTGATGACATGATATTTGGATCAACTCAGCAATCTTTAATCGATTCATTCATGAATCTCATCAAATATAAGATTCAAATGAGTATGATGGGTGAATTAACATTTTTCCATGGTTTTCAAATTTCTCAAAAACCAGAAAGAACTTATATATCTCAACATAAATATATTCAATATATTATTAAGAAGTATGTATATGACAACACAAAAAGTATAAGTACTTCAATAGGTACCTCAAATTCTTTTGGCCTTGACAAAGCTTGGAAACCAGTAGATCAAACATATTTTAGAGGTATGATAGGAAGTTTAATATACTTAACAGCTAGTCATCCAAACTTAATGTTTCCAGTATTCTTATGTGCAAGATATCAATCTAATCCAAAGGAATCCTATTTAAAACCAGTGAAAAGAATTTTTTTTTCTATTTAAAGGGAACCATGGATTTAGGACTTTTTTATTATTCTTGAAATGATTTTATTTTAAAATTATTTTTGAATGATGACTTTGGTGGATATATAATGGATGGGAAAAATATAACAAGAACTTGTCATTTTTTAGGAGATTCATTAGTTTCTTGTTCATGGAAGAAAAAACACTCAGTATCACTTTCCACTGCTAAAACAGAATATGTAGCAGCTAGAAGTTATTATGCTCAATTATTGTGTATGAAATATACACTCATAGACTATGGCATGAGTTTTACCAAAACACAGATAATGTGTGAAAATACTAGTTCTATTTCCCTAAGAAAAAACCCTACACATCACTCCTACGCAAATAATATAGATATTATGCATCAATTTATTATGGATTACACACTAAAAGGAGATATCATTCTTCAATTTATCAGAACCCAAGACCAAATTGTTGACATTTTTACAAAATCCTGACCCTTTGATATATTTTAATACATTATAAAACAGTTTGGAATGATAGCCGTAAGGTAATATTCCATAATAACTTTTTGTTGAAACCTATCTCTTTACATTAAGATACTTGTTTTCATAGGGGGTACATATGTTTATTCTTGTATATATTTTCTTAAATTCTGTCTTTTAATAAAATTTTCAGAACCTAAAATAAAATATTTTGTTTCTTGATTAAAATTTTCAGAATCTAAATTTTTCTTTCTATAATAAATTTTAAGGAATCTAAAATTTTATTTCCTTAATAAAATTTTCAAAATCTAAAATATTCTTTCCCTAATAAAAAAACTCTAGATTCAAATTTCTTTAAGAAGAATCCTATCAATATTTAGAATTCATTCTGAGTAATCTAGAAGGTATGTTTCCTTTCTTAAATCTTCATAATTACATTTTTTACTTGTTGGTATTTCTATATTATTTTAAGAAAAACTTATCATATTTACTTTACTTAAATATGATTCTTTCTTAAAATCTCAAAATATAAAAATCTATAAATACTTCTTCATCATTAATATCAATCGTCTGATCAAATCAAGTTAATCTCAACCGTTGGATCTATCCTAGAATTTGAACCATCGTCACGAAGCCTATTTAAAGGGAAAGCATGTTCTTGTCCCACATAGGTTCTTTATTCTTTTTACATCAAGGATCTTACACTCTTTAAGTGTGTCATTCCGAATCTCCAATTTCATTACATACCAAATGTCACTTGAAGCTCCTCCTTAGACTCTGATGTAGTCTCAATCCAGCAAGTAACCCGAGGATTGGATTAAGTTCAGGTAAATGTTAACATATAAAAATTTCTTCCCCAAATATGATTCTTTGATTGAAAATATTATTTTGTTAAACAGTTGGGAAAGTGATTGTGTTTCTAAATAAAATAATCAAGATCTGGTCTATGTAGACCTTATTGTGGAATTTTAAGATTCAGTTAATTTCTATGATCAATGTGAAAGCGATATGTTTAAGTTCAAAAGTTATTAGAAGTCATATTCATTATCTTTAAATAAGGATTCTAGCATCCTTGACATTTTGTACTAAGGTGAGGTATCCGCTGCTCAAACAGATTTCCTGATAAGGAAGGCTCCTTCAAGAAAGTAAAACATATAGAGTACCTTGTGATGAATAATGTCATGAAACCCATGATTTCTCGTCTCTAAACAAATAATAGGTTAGTTTATTTATGGATGAAAGGTTTCCTTATCCAATGAAAGGGTGATAAGTATTCTCTTAAGATTTTTGATATCATTATCTTATATTTCTTGGTAAACCTAAGGAAGATAAATTTGGTGAAATACATCCTTCTGAAAATTAGTAACATCAAGAATGGAAATATAAAGTCTCTAATTTTGATGTATCGGGCGATTATATCAAATATTATTGTCTTTTTTTTGGAATATTTTAAAATCCCATTCACCTCAAAGGAAAATATCTATATGATTATGATGATTTGTGATGATACATTAAGGAGAATGAATATCGGATTCAATGATAAATCAGGTGAGTTTATGGATCTTCATGATACGAATGATCAAGTAAATAAAGTTGAATTTGGAGAAAGTCAAAAACCATATCTAAAGAAAAAGAAAATAACTGGATCCTTGGTTACCTAATCCTGTTCTGGAACCTCAATCAAAACCCCCTATACTGAAGAAGAAAAAGAAGTTTTTAGATAAGTAGTTGCTAAGTGGAGGGAGCATAAGAAAAAGATAAAGTAATGTGATATTATTTTTGGGATTGACCCTACAGAGGTAAATGCTTTGAAGATTGTTGAATCTGAAAATCTCATGAAACAAGAAAAAGAGAAAAAGAAAAAAGAAAAAGAGTTTAAATCTCAGGTTTTTTGACCATTTTTAAAAGATGTTCAGAAATTTTCAGAATAAAGTATGGTACCGAAATCCCTCTTGAAGAATGATTTAGTTCCAGAGTATATTTTTGAAGAAGAATAAATTCAACAAAAAGAAGAAGAAGTTGAATAAAGTTAATATTTAATCATAATAGGGGAAGATTATCATGAAGAGAAGAGTCCTTATGATAAACTCTCAATAAGCACTTTCCAATATTCATCCACCAAAATTGCTTCAGATAAGCAGAAAGAAAAATTATATAGAGGAAGAATTTAACAAAATTTGTTCCTTTGAAGAGAGAGATTAAAATGATGACATTGTTTAGGAAGATGAAGATGAAGTTAATGTTTAAGAACAAGATCGTGAGGTATCCAGTATTGTTAAAAAGAATATTGTTAAATGAAAATTAGTCCTTATTGATACACCTTTGAAAAATGAACTCGGATCATCTAAGTCAAAGAATATTGAAGTTGTGAAAGTTACTCCTCCATAGAAAGATGCTTTAAGTTTTTAATCATCATAATCCATGGGATATGACTTTGTGGTAAAATCATTGAAGAATATTGTTGATTCAATACCGTTCTTTCCAAACAATGAATCCCAGTGTCATCTTATTTAGCAGTCAATCAACATGAAGAAGGATTCTACTAATTTTTTGATGGAAAAGCTAATCAAGCATGTAACAGATTTCAAAAACTTCATGATCAATTATGAAGCTCATATAAAGTTATGAAAAAATATTACTAAATTTTCAAAGTCAGTATTTGATGATCTTAAGCTTGTTGGTGATTATATGGATTCAGTTAAACATGCCTTCAATAAGACTGATGAGAAGTTCAATAATCCTTATGAAAAATTGAATCAAGAGAAAGATTCCCGATTCCAATAAGATAAAGATATATATATAAATATTAAATTCATTTATATTATCCAAAAGAGAGAAACAAGTACCACAGATCATTTTTCTAAGAACGTAAAATCACAAGAAAAAGTTATCAAGTAACAAGAATAAAGGACTCAATCTCTCAAAAATAATAACCAATAACAAGAAGACATAATCAAGAAGTACCAAAGAAGAACATAAGAATATGCAGAAGATGAATTCCATCCTCAAGAAGCATCTTCCAGAGAAGAATAAGAACTATTGATTATCTTAAAACACTGATATTTTGTTGTACTAAAACTTTTTATTCAAACTTAATGAAATCTCTTTGTTATACTTTGTTTTGTATAATTTTTTTTATTATAACCTTTCAAGTACTAATTTTTTCACCTACATTACTTTTTGAAAATCACAAAGAGGATAAAAGTTTAATAATATTATCGTACTAAGGGGGAGTTTACAAAAAAGTTGAAATTTATTATGAAAGGTGAAGCTTAATCATAAAAAAAATTTATTAAGAAAAGGGAAGTCCTTAAGAAAATTTATTAAGAAATTTAATACGATCCATAAGGTGAAAAAACCTAAGGGGGACTTGTTCGTATTCACTAAGCCTAAAATATAAGGGAAATAAGTTTTTGTTTCAAGATTTCCAAACATAATATTATTTTTCAAAAAGTGGTTTGTGCTTTCCAAAAAAGGGGAGATTGTTAAGTCAATAACATTTCTTATGAAATCTCTATTCCTTTATGTTTGTAAAATCAAAAACACTTTTTCCTTAAAGATTATTTTCTTTCTCTAAGGAAATTTATTTTCTTAAACCATAACATGTATTTATATGTTATGCTTAATGTCCCTTATCTAAGCTTAACCATATTTTTTATAAGACCAATTTACCTTAAAAATAATAGGATCCTTATCTAATCCTCAGAAAATTACAATTTCTTATAATCTAAGTCTCACTATGTTTAGAATTCGATTACATATTTTTTTTAGACTCTCTTTCATTATAAATTCTACCTCTATATTCTTATAAATTTTGAGTCTGAATTCTCAGAAATTCTGACTTCAAATTCTCATAAATTTTGACTTAGAATTCTCATAAATTATGACCCCATATTTGCAAAAAATTTGACACCAAATTCTCAAAAATTCTAACTCTAAATTCTAATAAATTCAATCTTTTTTTCCATAAAAAATTAGAAGACATTTATATCCAAAATCATACTCTGATTTTTTATTTTTTTTCAGACTCTGTTTATATACATATTTAGACTCCATTTCTCACTATAATTAGAATTTGATTATTCATAATTTTTTAAAGATATTATTATAATTTTATTAGATTCTATTTTACATACGTGTCTTAAACTTAAGAATTTTTTTATTACATGATATTGTTTCTTACAAATGATTATGTTACAGTAAAACGATTTCATACAATCTATTTCTAAATAACCATTGGATAAGTGACACATGTCCAAGTCCCTCTAAAATTCAAAGAAAAAATGACTGTTGGAGGAGGATAAGACCATTGAGATTTTTTTCCCTATAAACACCCCAACCGTTGAAATTTTTCAATATATGTTGACACATTTAGAGATTACATTTTTTGATGTTGTGAAGTGATTTCTTGAGAGAGATTATCATGATTTGTGTGAATGTTATGAACAACTTGTTCAAGCTATGAAAAACTAGTTCATCATATTTAGTGTGACTCTGATTGGGTGATAAATCTAGGATTTATAGGTACAGAAAGACAGAGGTGTCAACTGCCTTAATGTTCTAGGGCTTGTGGGGATAATAAGACAGAGTCTGATACTTTTATCGAGGGCTTACCCTGCTATGGGTAAGACAGACTTTTTTGAATGTATAATCAGGGGACCATTATCCAAGGTTTTTGGATACCCTTCTCTTTGGGATAAAAGGTTCATTATTACTTGTTCCTTTTACAGGTTTTTTATTTTTTTTTGTTTTAAGTTACGGTAAGAAATTATAACTTTCTTATACTTTCTTACAATTGTACTTACTCTTGTATATTAGATTCTATACTATTTAATGTAGAATCTATCTTTGAGACAAACTTACTTAAGTTTATTTAAGATAAACTGGTTTAAGTTTAGGTTCTTCATAATTCAACCTGGGCCCTTTCAATTTTCCCTTTGTTAAAGAACCAAAGAGGGTTTGTGAATTCACATTGTTTAACTTTTTTAGACATATATTTTCTTAAGGTTAAAAATGATAGTTTTAAAACTTACAATTCTCCCCTCCCCCTCTTGTAATTAAGAATCAACATCTATATTTTGATCCTATAGAATCATGGATTACTATCATAATGGTATCTTGTGAAGAGAAGTATGCATAGGGTGTGAGTGTGTGTGTGAATAGGAAGACACATTGATGTAACATAATTTGAATAACTCAAACAAGGTCTTATGCCAAATTCACACGATTATCATGAATAAAATAATGTCTTGTGATCCTCATGAATATAAAAAAGACTTTTGATCTTCATTAATATAAGCATTCATCACTATCGAGTCTTATGGAGGTGTCTTGTGGAAGGGTTACATGTTAGATTCTCATGAAAGGATTATGCACTGGGATCTCATGGAAGGGTTACATGCTAGGATATCATGCAAAAGTTACACAACAGAATCCCATTAAAGGATTATGTTCTCAGATCTCATGTAGGGGTCACATGCTAAGGTCTCACATGAGGGGTAAAATGATCGGGTATTGTGTAAGGAGATACATTATAGGGTTAACCTATGAGAAATATCATTTTCATACCTGGATTCAGAATAAGAAGAAGAAGAAGAACATATATGATCTTAACCATTCAATAATAGTTGAAGAATTAGTTTATTCAATAATATATTTAAGGAAATGAAATTAAAAATGTAGTGTTGAGTACTATAAAGTGAGGGTATTTTTAGAATCATTCTAGAAATATGAAGACTTGGTATCTCTTGAAGAATATTCCAATGTGATAATAAGTTTCCATGATATATCCAAGGGGATGTTCAATTAAATTTTATGAAGGAAAAAATGAATCTAAAAGTCACAAATCTTATATTCAATTCAAATCTCAACAATAGAAGATATTATTCTTTTGACTTCATGAAAATGTTTTTTTCTTCTAAAGATGTGATCATAAAAGGGAGGTTTGAGGGACGTCATCATGGGGAGATAGTACATATTCCCAAAATATCGTAAGGAATTTGATCCCAATAAGGAGTAAACTAATTTAAGCCAATATTGTTGAGATTTAGTGTAATTGGTTCACTAACATATTTCCTTCGTATGCACCTTGAATGTTTCCCAGTGAGGGTGAACCCAAAATAAATATTTATGTACTTGTTATTTCTTAATTTAATTACATTATATGCATATAGTTTGTAGGATATGTTCGACATAAACAAGAAATATTGATGTTATTAATATTTTCATGACCTATTATATACTCCCTTTACTTATTTTATACGAAATGTGCATAATTTGTGTGAAATATTACTATTTTAATACTAATTATTCTTTTTGAGCATTTTTGTAAGTAGTTCAATTGAGTTAGATTACTATTTAATTTGTAACTCTCACCCTACTGATTCAAATTGTGTGGTTCTTATTTCTTAGGAATCCTTATTCAATTTCTCACATATCATTATAAGGAATAATGGGATAATTCTTCCATTTGAGGGCTCATATGGTCAACACAAGAAGACCCAAAGAATTTGTGATGAAACTGGACCATCGATGATGATTAAGTTATTGGTCTAAATCCCGAATCCAAAATTTTATGAACCTCCACCATATGTTTTAGATTATCCAAAGGAATCATGGGAAAAAAATTAAGGTTTAAATAGAAGAAAAAGGAGCCCAAATAATTCCTTGAAGTCCCGCTAACCATTCTGGCCGGGAATTAAAATCTGTACACTATTCATGACATATCTCATGATGTAATCATCACAGAGAGCTTAGATTTTGTAGTGTGAAATAGGAGATATTGGAGGCCGACTTTTTTGAAGAAATCATTCGTATTTTAAAGCATATTTCTATTCTAAAAGACTTTCACATTTTGGACTCCAAAAAGATTGAATTCAAATGGACGGATTAAAATTATTTAATCAATCAGCAATAACTTTGGATACATAGGTCCAAATGAATCCAAATTCTGTGAGTGGTCGGAAAACATTATTATTTACAATTTATAAGAAGGAGATATCTCATTATTAGGCTTTCTGGATGTCAAAATCTTCTAGCCAAGTGGAGGGATAGATTGGGAATGCAAACAGTCCACTTCCTTGGGCTATAAATGCATCCCCCTCCTCTTCTTCAAAGGGGTAGGCATTTCAGAAGAGAGGAGCACATATTGGCACGACCAAAGCCTTTCCAAGGGCTTGGGACACTACTAACAAAACGGGCAAGGGAAGCGCACCCTTATAACAGTGCTAAGCAAAACCGCTGATAAAGGATACCCTATATAAGCGCTAAAATTACAGCGCTGAAAAAGCTAATGTTTATGAGTTCTTTCTTAGCGCTGATAATAGTAATATTTATCAGCGCTAGAAAAGCGCTGATAAATATGATCTGTATCAGCGCTAAAATTTTAGCGCTGATACAGTTGGTCTTTATCAGCGCTCAAAAAGCGCTGATAAAGGTTCGCCTATATAAGCGCTAAAAAAGCGCTGATACAGAACACCTCTATCAGCGCTCAAATTTCAGCGCTGATATAGGGTATCCTTTATCAGCGCTCAAAAAGCGCTGATAAAAATTATCTTTATCAGCGCTAAAAAAGCGCTGATAAAGATACCCTGTATCAGCGCTATAATTGTAGCGCTGATACGGGGAATCTTTATCAGCGCTTTTCTAGCGCTGATAAATCATAATATTATCAGCGCTAGAAAAGCGCTGATAAAGCTAGATTTTATCAGCGCTATAATTTTAGCGCTGATAAAGGTAGCCTTTATCAGCACTTTTTTAGCGCTGATAAAACCTTAGTCAACTTTTTTATAAATTCGGTCGCACAGTGCCCTCGTTTTATCGCAGCTAATGCCCTCGCGGAACTATAAGCCTGCTACTCTTCTCCCGAATACCGCTGCTGTGTTCGCTTCGCCGGAGCTTGCCGCCCTCGGTACACTCGCCGTCCTCCGCCGCCCGCAACACCCTCGGCCGACCTCCACCGCCTGCCACCCTCGGCTGCCCGCAACGCCCTCGGCCGCCGTTCTCTACCGCCCTCGGCCGCCCTCTGCCGCCCTCGGCCGCTCTCCGCCGCCTCCGCCTCCCTCCGCCTCACTCGGCCGCCCTCGGTCGCCCTCCGCGGCCGCCTTCCGCAACCCGCAACGCCCTCGGCCGCCGCCTTATGGTAACAATCTATGAAGAAGATGTATATGTTTTCATATAGATAGATTGTGTATAGCTGATTCTCTCTAAGTGTACTCATGATGATGTCCAGATGTTGGGAATGATCATCATTATTTTGGTATTACACCAATATGTCATCCATAAAACAACTACAATCTGGTCTAGGTACAAGTGAAATATTCAACTCATCAAGAGAATAAATGCCATGGGGAATTCGTCAACAAAAATTTTATTATGAAGAATTCATAAAAACTATACATGATTTCAAAATTAGTTTATAGTATATCAGAATTTCTGAACCTCAAATGATGATAAACAAACCTTAGATCAATCTTAGAGAACAATATGGAACCCCTCAGCTGGTCAAATAGATCAAAAATACAAAGAAGTGGATATCTGTTCTTAATTTTCATCTGATTCATATTCTATTAATAGAAACACATATGTAATGTTCTGTCATCCTTCTTGGAAAATAAAACATGAGATCCCCAAGGTGACATACTCGAGCAGATGCACCCTTTATAATATAACTCCTCTCATTGAGTTTTATGTTCCTGAATCTATTCTTGTTTCATTCTGAAAGGCGTTATATAAAATGGATCAACTCCACGCATCAGCTCAATCATGAACTCAAAGTCTCTTTTAGGTTGTAGCCCTGATCAATTCTCATGAAACACATCCTAGAACCAGTCTACTACTTGGGGAAATATTTCTTGTTTCAATCCATTATCATCAAGAAAAATATTCATAAACTGGTCTATGTTCTCACCTAGTTGTGGAAGAACTGGTCCTACATGGTCTACCAAGATATCCCATTCTCCATAAAAGACATGGGCTCTACCCTTATGAGGCATGACGGTCACTCATCTACGGTAACAATCAATGTGATATTGATTAAATACCAAAAATTACATCATCACTATCTATTCAATACATATCATATCAAGCATGTATAAATCCAAAATGAAACAATACTCACAAACCATGAGGGAACACCCCTTACGAAGAAAGTTGCCTTCTAATCACACCCCCAATGGTGTGTTGACCAACATGATCCCACAAAAGTACTCTAACACAAAACAGAAACCATTTACCAAGAGATAAGATATAAAATAATGAGAGGATCCCCTATTACAAGTCTCTTTTAGGTTCCCCTATTCGGTGCTCTGATAAAGGTATCTCTCATCGATTGGAAATCCTCTATCTCCTGTTATATCCTCCTTATAGAGTGATAGATAATCATATTTTTAGTGAATCTAATATTCTTTTTTATGAATCTTGATTGTAGGTTAGACTACTTGATCTCCTTCCAAGGAAGTGGTTCCCTTCTACTGTATTTGGAAGTCTTCTTTTGTGTACTTGAACCATAAATACTAATATTTGAGATTCAAATAGGATGAAGATGAATAAAGATTGGATGGATTCTAATCGTTTAACAATAGAGTACGAGAACGGATTGAAAGAGTTCATCAAGTTTGCAAAGGATCACACAAAGGATCCTTCTCAAATCCTTTGTCCGTGTTTATGTTGTTGTTATTCTAGACTACTTACTCCAGAGGAGTTGGAAGAACATTTGATATGTCACGGAATAGATCGGAGTTATAAATGTTGGAATAAACATGGAGAAAAAGCGAATGTAGCTACTGGCTGGGATAAAACTGTGTTTTATGGATCGTCATATATGAATACAAATATAGATAATGAAGAAGACCGTATGGAGGATGTGATTACAGATGTCAATGATGATGAAGATCGTATTGAGGAAATGACAAAGACAATTCAAGATGAACCCCGTGATTGCCCAAAATTGTTTGAGAAGTTAAAGAGTTGTGAAAAGACGCCATTGTATGCTGCTTGCACTAAGTATACAACATTGTCAGCTGTACTGAAGTTGTATAAATTGAAAGCAGGCAATGGATGGAGTGATGTCAGTTTTACGGAACTACTTGCTCTCTTGAATGACATGATCCCGGAAGATAATGAGCTCCCAAGCCGGACATATGAAGCTAGACGAATGCTACACTCGATGGGAATGATTTCTGAAAGAATACATGCCTGCCCGAAAGACTGTATATTGTTTCGAAAGGAGAACAAATCACTTACAGAATTCCCAAAGTGTGGTGCTTCTCGATACAAGAATGATAAATCCAATCCTACGAAAGTTGTATGGTACTTTCCAATCATTCCAAGGTTTAGGCGTTTATATGGAAGTGAAGAAACTGCAAGACAATTGTCGTGGCATGAAGATAAAAGAAATAAAGATGGGTTATTACGTCATCCGGCCGACTCTCCTCAATGGAAGAAAATTGATCATGAGTATCCTGAATTTGGAAAAGAGCCGAGAAACCTTCGTCTTGTGTTATCTACAGATGGAGTGAATCCTTTTGGTTTTCAAACCAGCACTCATAGTACATGGCCTGTTATGTTGCTAAATTATAACTTGCCACCCTGGATATGCATGAAGCGAAAATTCATCATGTTATCTATGCTTATATCAGGACCAAAACAACCAGGTAACGATATTGATGTTTATCTGACTCCTTTGATCGAGGATTTGAAGTTATTGTGGGACTCAGGTGTAATGTTGTATGATGCTTATAAAAGTGAATACTTCACGTTGAGAGCGATGTTGTATGGGACAATAAATGATTTACCTGCTTATGGAAATTTGTCAGGCTATAGCATTAAAGGAACTCAAGGGTGTCCCGTGTGCGAAGAAGATACAGAATCAATTAGGTTGAAATATTCATCGAAATATGTGTTTCTAGTACATCGTAGATTTCTACCTCGTCGGCATAAGTACCGATCTTGGACGACATCATTCAATGGAAGTTCAGAAAAATGCACAACACCGTCTCCACTAACAGGTGATCAGCTGTTTGAGAAAGTAAAAGATATGAACACTGTTTTTGGTAAACCATTTTCGAAAAACCTTACGAAAATCCGTTGGAAAAAGAGATCAGTTTTTTTTGAATTACCATACTGGAATTGTTTGTACGTCAGACATTTTCTTGATGTGATGCATGTGGAAAAAAATGTATGTGATAGTGTTATTGGAACGTTGCTAAATGCCCCTGGAAAAACAAAAGATGGAATTAAGGCAAGGTTGGACATGGTTGACATGGGAATACGAGAAGAGTTGGCTCCCGTGAAAGGTGAAAATCGAATGTTTCTTCCTCCTGCTGCTTATACTCTTTCTAGGGAAGAGAGATATCAGTTTTGCAACTTCTTTAATGATGTAAAGGTTCCAGAGGGGTACTCATCAAATATCAAGAACATTGTGTCAATGAATGATTTGAAGTTAAAAGGTTTGAAATCACATGATTGCCATGTTTTGATGCAAGATCTAATTCCTATAGCTTTACGTTGCATTTTACCCAAGAATGTTCGTCATACGTTAACCAAACTTTGTTTCTTTTTCAAAGCTATATGTAGCAAAGTTTTAGACCTGGGGAAATTTCCAGCTATGGAAAAAGAAATTGTCATCATATTATGTGAATTAGAAATTTTCTTCCCGCCAACATTCTTTGATATGATGGTTCATTTGATGATTCACTTGGTGAGAGAGATTCGACTTTGTGGTCCTGTGCACTATAGATGGATGTATCCTGTTGAACGGTATATGAAGATTTTGAAAGGATATGTCAAAAATCGAAGTCGGCCAGAGGGTTGTATAGTGGAGCGATATATTGTTGAGGAAGCCATTGAATTTTGTATTGAATACCTATCTGATGTGGAAAGCATTGGTCTCCCGAAATCTCATCACACTGGACGCATTGAGGGTGGGGGAATTTCTGGAAGAGAAGTTGTAACAATCAGTATTACAGATCGGGAGCAGGCTCATCTTTATGTTTTGCATAACAGTTGGGAGGTTGCTCCATATATTGAAACTCACAAAGAAATTCTTAGGCAGTTGAATCCATCGAGGGCTGAAAAATGGTTAGCAGATACACATAATCACCAGTTTATAGGATGGTTTCAGGACCATATTTTTAAGCAGTTGGATGAAAATCCGAATTCAATTTCAGAATGACTTTGATGGCTAGCTGCTGGACCAAGTGTGTATGTATTATCTTACAGTGGGTATGTAATTAATGGTTATACATTCTATACGGATGAACATGATGAAGAGAGTACCATGAAAAATAGTGGAGTTACACTAGTGGCTGAAGCGATGCATGTTTCTGGTAGTAAGGATAGAAATCCAATTTATGCAAATATGTCATACTTTGGCATTATCAAACTAATATGGGAGTTGGATTATACGACATTTCAATTACCAATTTTTCAATGCAAATGGATTGATAACAATAGTGGTGTTAAAATAGATGAATGGGGATTTGTGAAAGTTGATTTTAGTAAAGAAGGGTACAAAGACGAATAGTTTATAATGGAATCACAAGCGGTACAAGTTTTTTATGTTCCAGATGCCGCAAACCGAAAGTGGTCGATGGTTCTGTTATCGTCCAAAACTATTGATGGTTCCGATGAAAATTCAGTTGAGGACGATCCTTTTAGTGGTACGTCACAATCAATTCGGAGCGGTCCCAATGCAGATGATGTTTTGTATGTTAGAGGAGACCACAATGAAGGGATTTGGATTGTTGATAGAGGTTTAAAATCTCTTCAACCTTTGAAAAAAAGAAAGAGAGTTCAGTAAACATGTTATATTTTGTTTGTAATATAGATCTTGTTATCTCATGTTATTATCTTATCATTACAGAATTTATGTATTTTGAATGAACTGTTCAACCACTTTTGCATATAATGACTTCTGCACATTCTGGTGCTCTTAACCTTGAGACTGAATAAGTCTCTCAAGCAGTTGCTGCTGCGGCTGCTGCTGCTGCTGCTGCTGCTCCTGCAGCTCATGCTGTTGCTACTGTTACTCCTGATGCGGCTCCTGCTGCTCCTACTGCTGTGGCTCCTACTCTTCCTCCTGCTGTGGCTCCTGGTGCTCCTACTGCTCCTGCTGCTACTCTTACTGCTGCGGCTCCTGGTGCTCCTACTGCTCCTGCTGCTGCTCTTGCTGTTGCGGCTCCTTCTCTTAGTGTTGAGGTCCAACAACCATCAGCACATGCCGTTGATATCATAGTAGATGAACATATAGATGATGTTGATATCGATGAAATGGTCGGGAATGAAGGACCGACGTCGCAGAAATCACAGGTGCGTCGTAGTTTGACAGTGTTAGCCAAAAGTCTTAAGGCGAAAAGCAAAGGCATCAAATTTGAAGTCGGATGGAATGCACGAGGCCAACATGTGAATCCCAACAAGGCTATGTTTAGCTGTTACATTGGAGTTGTCACTCGGCAACGCGTTCCGATTGACATAGATTCATGGCACCATGTTGTGTCCGGGTTGAAGGCTGTGATCTGGGAAGAAATTACGGTAACATTATGAATTTATTTCTTTAATTAACTAGCAAATAAAATGATGAAACAATGTCTTACTCTTCTCAATCTCTTGCAGAGTAAATTTATAGTAGACGACTCACACAAGGATTATGTACTAAGGCTTGCAGGAAAGATTCATCGAGGCTTTCGTACTATTTTAACAAGATATCACCTGAAAGATTCTAAAGGTAAAATAAACCCGCACCCACCCATTGTCTATGCGCACCTGATATCCCAAGAAGCGTGGGATGCATTTATTGGCCGTCGTGGGGATGAGAAGTTTTAGGTACATTGTGAGTGATAATACGTTGTTTGAGGATACCTGTATTCATCACTTTGATTTTCAATATTTCATTTATGAAACAGAAACTCTGTACTGAAAATAAGGAACGTGCATCAAATCCAACATACCCCTATCGTAAAGCAAGGATGGGGTACGCTTCATTAGAAAAGAAAATGGTACGTATTGTAAATTTACAGTAATATTGTTAGGTGCCAATAAACAACGTCATAATTATCGTTCTATGTTTATATGTAGATTGATGGATCTAAAACCAAATGCACTTCTATCCCACGTCATGTGCTATGGAAGGAGGAACGTGTGAACAAAGAAGGGAAGTTAATAGATGAGAACACACAAAAAGTGTGGGAAATATGTGTAAGTATGACACGATGATAAAAAGAATTGTTTAAAATTGCTATTACATAAAAATAATTAGTTTTTTTCCTATATCTGACAGTCACAGGAATCAGCTACTCCTGTAGCTGATACAGACCTATTATCGACGGCTTTGAAGCAGCCAGAAAAATACGGTCGTGTCAGAGGTGCAGGGTTTGGGGTGACACCCCGAGTATATTTTGAGAAGAAGAAAAAAATAGATGATACAGAGAAAAAATTGGAACAAATGAGCGAAAAAATAGCAACCCTTGAAGAACAATTGCAATGGCAGGGAGAGTTGATAGCAACTTTTATGGGTGGGAAGCAAAGGGAGGACACAACTCAGGAACAACCACCGCATGAACATCCTGCCCCACCCCCCACCAGCTTTGAGGCGAGCCATTCACCTAAAAAAAATGTCTTAGCCGTGGTAATCAATATTCTAATAACGGTTCCCATGAAATATGAATCAGACAAACACTGATAATTTATCTGTACTGATCTACTACAGGGTGATAATGATTGTGATTTATATCTATCAACACCCACCTATCACCTTGTAGCGAGGGCTACAGTGTTCAATATCCCAGATGCCACACTGAATAATAGACCACTTTCAAAAGATCATCTGAAAGTGACGATTACTGTAGATCATGAGCCAAATGCAATGCTACCTATTCCACTTGATGACGATGATATTCATACGGTCGAAAAGGCTATTGGGACATTCATTGCATGGACGACACAACTTGTAAGAGTACATGAAGAAAAAGAGGTATTTATTTCCTTTTATTTTCAAGCTAAACCCTTAACAATTAATGAAAAGAGTGTCTGAATCAATGATTGTTGTTATAGACGGAGAAAGGAAAGGGGGTGACTAACATCGGCTCAAAACCATCTAAAGGATCGACCAATCGATCCCAAGGAGCTACTGAAAGCACAATAACACCACATGTTCTCTTTCCACATTTACTAGCATTGAAGACTCATGTGGATACGAAGATAAAAGATGGTAATAGTCATATAGTGATTTTCGAAGATAATATATACGGAGAGGAAAGTCAAGATTTCGTTGCTGCTGAAAATGTAAATGAAATCCTTGAAAACGGTTGGTTAGGCGTCACTGTTGTAAATGTATATATGATGTATGTTTCCATGAATTGATTTTCTAAAAGCTGATCTAATGTGGAAATTATGACTAAATGCATTTTATATTGTTGATAGACGCATTTATGAAAAACAGTTGAAGGGATTTTCCCATGAGCCAAGATTTGGACTGGTTAGTCCTCATATCACATCAACACACCAAACAAAAATAGAGTCATCAAAAAGGGATGCAATAGTGAAGGACTTGCTAAAAACATTTGAACGCAAGATTACAGATGACAGACTTTTCCTAATACCAACCATGCAGGGGTAATACTCTACGATTAAAGCATATCAATTATATTTTCACGTTTTTTATTACTTATTCCTTTTTGTGTTTTTAGGCAACATTGGTTGCTAATTGCGGTGAACTTGGATACTCTGAAGATTTATTTTCTGGATTCAAAGCTAGGATATCCATCAAACCGACCATACATGATGGAGTTTGTGAATCTATAAGACACTAAATCTTACATTTTAGGTCTAAACATCAATTTATATAATATATATTATCTTTTACTGAGGATTTTGTTATGATAGGGCGGTGTACCAATATCGTCTAAATCATGGTATGAGGACAGGGGCTAAGCATAAGGAGCCGAGAAAGTACTACGTCTGGACAAATATCAGGGTATATATAATAAAATTTCACTATCCAAACACACCTCAACACAAGTTATTTATTCTCCTAATGATCAATTTTTTTGCAGTGTCCAAAACAAACAAACGATAATGATTGCGGTTATTATGTTTGTAAATTTATGAAAGAGATCGTTTTTCATCAGCAAACTAGCTTCCCTAAAGAGGTATTTTTTAAAAAAAAATACTAGTTCATTTAAGTTATTTATTAATTCTTTATTTTTTTATTTTGCAGTACTACTATGACTGCCGAAAAGCCTCATACTCACAAGACGATATAGATGTGTTCAGAAATGAGTGGGCCGCATACCATGACAGATTGTACACAAATACAATGAAGATCTGACTTGGGGACATGTACAATTGGTGGTCATTTTTGAGAGGGGTTAAGGGGATCAGAAGATAAAATATTGTTGTATGTAAATGTTCGTAGAAAATTGTAATTGTTATTAAATAAAACATTCTTTCTCCAATGAGTCATTTTTCCATTTTAACAGATGATATGCACCAGCAACATGCAAGAATGTTGAACCACTAAAATGGTCACTCTCTTGTTTAAAATGGACACCACATTAATTGAAAACAACAACTGACCTACGGAAATCCGACCAGACGCATCTGGATTGCCTTCATCCTTTAGGAGAACGATTCACGGGTCCTTGGTGACGTGTACGAGTCAACTTCGCCTCAATCCGAGGCACGGTGTGACCGTTACCACCCAAAGGGTCGTTCTCTTGTTTAAAATGGACACCACTTTAATTGAAAACAACAACTGACCTACGGAAATCCGACCAGACGCATCCGGATTGCCTTCATCTTTTAGGAGAACGATCCACAGGTCCTTGGTGACATGTACGAGTCAACTCCTCCTCAATCCGAGGCACGGTGTGACCGCTACCACCCAAAGGGTCGCTCTCTTGTTTAAAATGGACACCACTTTAATTGGAAACAACAACTGACCTACGGAAATCCGACCGGACGCATCCGGATTTCCTTCATTCTTTAGGAGAACGATCCACAGGTCCTTGGTGACGTGTACGAGTCAACCCTGCCTCAATCCGAGGCACGGTGTGACCGCTACCACCCAAAGAGTCACTCTCTTGTTTAAAATGGACACCACTTTAATTGGAAACAACAACTGACCTACGTAAATCGGACCAGACGCATCCGGATTGCCTTCATCCTTTAGGAGAAGGATCAACGGGTACTTGGTGACGTGTACGAGTCAACCCCGCCTCAATCCGAGGCACGGTGTGACCGCTACCACCCAAAGGGTCGCTCTCTTGTTTAAAATGGACACCACTTTAATTGGAAACAACAACTGACCTACGTAAATCTGACCAGATGCATCCGGATTGCCTTCATCCTTTAGGAGAAGGATCCACGGGTCCTTGGTGACGTGTACGAGTAACATGCAAGAATGATGGACCACATTTCTTTGGCCTTTGGACAAAAAAACCAGTAAAATCTCCAAAATACCTTCATATCATGCATGAACCAGTAAAATCTCCAAAATTCCTTCATATCACGCAGTTCTGAAAAGAGTCACTATTTAAAAGAAAGTCACAAATTTAGATACATCTCGAGATGGTCAGTTGTTGATTTCACTTAAAATTAAGTCCATTTTTAACAAAACAGTGACACTGTGAGTGGTGTCGGCCACACCGGGCCTCGGATTGATGCGGTGTTGAATCGTACACGTCACACATGAGTCATTGATCATTGTGAAAAAGTATCAATGCAATCAGAAGCCGTTAGATCAGTTTGGCGTCTGTACGTAAAATATTGTCCATTTTAAACTAAATACATACACTTGGAGTGATACCGGTCACACCGCGTCTCGGATTGAGGCGGGGTTGAGTCGTACACGTCACATATAACCCATGAATTGTTGTCCTAAAGTGTCAACACAATCCGAAGGTGTTTGGTCGGTTTCCCATATGCCAGTTGTTGATTTCTCACTTAAAAATAAGTCCATTTTGAACAAAATAGAGGCACTTGGAGTTGTGTCAGCCACAACAGGCCTCAGATTGAGGCGGGGTTGACTCGTACACATCAAATTTGAAGGTGAGTATGCATACACGATAGTTGACCTTCTTAGAGAAGGGTTTCTGGAAGAGTATAAAAGACATTAAGCAATGAAGATCATTAGAGTGTTGGAGAAAATGTGGTTGCTACAAACAATGTGGAAATCGGCTTGTGCAAAGCGACCTAAGTTACAACTTGCAGGTATTGTACTCTATTTTTTTCTGGAAGGTTTCAGTTTAAATGCATTTTGGAATGATCATTGCTAGCCATTGTCTTTTAGGTTTTTTTGACAACCGAGGGGAAAGGGTGGGGTCTGAAGACATTGTAGGATATGTTGAAGGGTGATTTTGTGTGTGAATATGTTGGAGAAATGTTAACTCCCGCAGTTCTGAAAAGAGTCACTATTTAAAAGAAAGTCACAAGTTTAGATACATCTCAAGATGGTCAGTTTAAATACATTTTGAGGGACACTACTAAAGACATGCTATGATATGCACACATCCCCCACTTTTAGATCGTTGTCTACTACAATGATCTTCCAAACAAGATATGCATTAGAACGCTCATGATACATAGAGCAATTCACTGGCCACCTTCGATAATGATCTGAAGCACAAACCATGACAGCATTATGTTTTTAACTTCAGCACCTCAATTGAGAATGTGACACCTTTCAGGACTTGGTGCCATTGTATGTCGTTTCGTCCACTGAATGGGTCTATCCTTTTATTTAATTTTTTTAACTTCAGTCAAATATTCTAGAAAGATGTCGCGGCAGATCCTTCACCATTTTGTTTGGTTGAACATTTCATTACATTGTTAAAAAAAAGCAGGGTGTCTTGCATGGGCAATACGTTCCTGTATTGAATATGATGCACTCCCATTTATTCGAACCCACAAAACCACCCCACGGCGTGGCGGTCATCGGCAGGTGCCTGGGTTCCTCCCCGCCTCCCAGAAAAATATGAGTCCCTGTTTTCTCATGCGGGGTGGTTTTGTGGGTTCAAATAAATGGGAGTGCATCATCTTCAATACAGGAACGTATTGCCCATGCAAGACACCCTGCTTTTTTTTAACAATGTAATGAGATGTTCAGCAAAACAAAATGGTGAAGGATCTGCCGCGACATCTTTCTAGAATATTTGACTGAAGTTAAAAAAATTAAATAAAAGGATAGACCCATTCAGTGGACGAAACGACATACAATGACGCCAATTCCTGAAAGGTGTCACATTCTCAATTGAGGTGCTGAAGTTAAAAACATAATGCTGTCATTGTTTGTGCTTCAGATCATTCTCGAAGGTGGCCAGTGAATTTCTCTATGTATCATGAGCGTTCTAATGCATATCTTTTTTGGAAGATCATTGTAGTAGACAACGATCTAAAAGTGGGGGATGTGTGCATATCTGAGCATGTCTTTAGTAGTGTCCCTCAAAATGTCTTTAAACTGACCATCTTGAGATGTATCTAAACTTGTGACTTTCTTTTAAATAGTGACTCTTTTCAGAACTGCGGGAGTTAACATTTCTCCAACATATTCACACACAAAATCACCCTTCGACATATCCTACAATGTCTTCAGACCCCACCCTTTCCCCTCAGCTGTCAAAAAAACCTAAAAGACAATGGCTAGCAATGATAATTCCAAAATGCATTTAAACTGAAACCTTCCAGAAAAACATAGAGTACAATACCTTCAAGTTGTAACTTAGGTCGCTTTGCACAAGCCGATTTCCATATTGTTTGTAGCAACCACATTTTCTCCAACACTCTAATGATCTTCATTGCTTCATGCCTTTTATACTCTTCCAGAAACCCTTCTCTAAGAAGGTAAACTATCGTGTATGCATACTCACCTTCAAATGTGACGTGTACGAGTCAACCCCGCCTCAATCTGAGGCCTGTTGTGGCTGACACAACTCCAAGTGCCTCTGTTTTGTTCAAAATGGACTTATTTTTAAGTGAGAAATCAACAACTGACATACGGGAAACCGACCAAACGCCTTCGGATTGTGTTGACACTTTAGGACAACGATTCATGGGTTATATGTGACGTGTACGACTCAACCCTGCCTCAATCCGAGACGTGGTGTGACCGGTATCACTCCAAGTGTATGTATTTAGTTTAAAATGGACAATATTTTACGTACATACGCCAAACTGATCTAATGGCTTCTGATTGCATTGATACTTTTTCACAATGATCAATGACTCATCTGTGACGTGTACGATTCAACACCGCATCAATCTGAGGCCCGGTGTGGCCGACACCACTCACAGTGTCACTGTTTTGTTAAAAATGGACTTAATTTTAAGTGAAATCAACAACTGACATACGACAAACCGACCAAACACATTGGGATTATATTGAAACATAAGGAAAACTATCCATGGGTCAAATGTGACGTGTAAGATTCAACCCCACCTCAATCAGAGGCGCGGTGTGACCGGTATCACTCCAAGTGTATGTATTTAGTTTAAAATGGACAATATTTTACGTACATACGCCAAACCGATCTAACGGCTTCTGATTGCATTGATACTTTTTCAAAACAATCAATGACTCATGTGTGACGTGTACGATTCAACACCGCATCAATATGAGGCCCGGTGTGGCCGACACCACTCACAGTGTCACTGTTTTGTTAAAAATGGACTTAATTTTAAGTAAAATCAACAACTGACATACGAAAAACCGACCAAACGCATTGGGATTCTATTGAAACTTAAGGACAATGATCCATGGGTCAAATGTGACGTGTACGAGTCAACCCCGCCTCAATCAGAGGCGCGGTGTGACCGGTATCACTCCAAGTGTATGTATTTAGTTTAAAATGGACAATATTTTACGTACATACGCCAAACCGATCTAACGGCTTCTGATTGCGTTGATACTTTTTCACAACGATCAATGACTCATGTGTGACGTGTACGATTCAACACCGCATCAATCCGAGGCCCGGTGTGGCCGACACCACTCACAGTGCCTCTCTTTTGTTCAAAATGGACTTATTTTTAAGTGAAATCAACAACTGACTGCGGCAAACCGACCAAACGCATTTGGATTCTATTGAAACTTAAGGGCAATGATCCATGGGTCAAATTTGACGTGTAAGAGTCAACCCCGACTCAATCCGAGGCCCAGTGTGGCCGACACCACTCAAAGTGCCTCTATTTTGTTCAAAATGGATTTATTTTTAAGTGAAATCAACAACTGACATACGGGAAACCGACCAAATGCCTTAGGATTGTGTTAACACTTTAGTACAATGATCCATGGGTCATATGTGACGTGTACGAGTCAAACCTGGGGTGGATTACATGGCTTTCCTACATGGAATATATCCCACTACACGTCTTTAATGAGCCAGCTACGCAGTTTATCCCTTGTACAGATACACAGGAAGAATCACATGAGATCGACGTCATGTACTAACATAGGGCAAGGGTGCATAAGAGGACACAAGATCAAAGGGTAACACGTATATGTTTTTTAACATGCCATGTAATTTCCTATTGATATGACATGTATATTCACACAGGCAGCTGAACATTGGAGTTACCCATGGTAAAGCGACAAGGCATGTGACCCTTTAAATGACACATAATTTCATGTACCATGATTGATCTCTTTGAACACTATATCAAGGACATATTTCATTAGGATTGGCTCCCATGATCCTTCCTAGGATGGTTTTGGTATCTTTTCCGACTTACGGTAGTACGATCGCTTCAGCAGGACGTCCTAGACATAGTTGGAGTCTCTCTGAAAGTTCTGGAGTGAGATCATATATCTATTTTTGAGGTCCAGGTAGAGTCATGTATCAATGCAACCAATCCTACCAGACATCGATCCTATATATAGAATGTTAATCTTGATGTCTCATTACAGTCCCCCAATTTATGATATGTTACCTTTTTTGTATTAATATACATAATTACTAAGGGTGATGGTTGGGAGAGTTAGGATATCCTTTTTATGTATTGCAGAATGATTCAAGGAGCACGGGATCTGCACGATTTGTCAAAACCAAGTGGCAATCCAAGGAGAAACAATGCATAGTGGAATTTTCTAGTATTTATCTTCTGAGTTGTGTAGGAATATTTTGTGATACTATGTAATGAGGTAGTTTTGGTTTCTGGGTAGATGGTATCTAACTCATGGTAAGAACACGGTTTGGTTGGGTTGTGATCGGTTGATGACATGCTTGTTGTTGATATACTGGTTTTTGTGCAGGTCTGTGGTTGATATACTGGTTTTTGTGCAGGTCTACTCGGCTGGCTGTACTAGTGCAGGTTTTTTATTAGCAGCAGGCAGGGATTTAACAGCGCTAAAAAAGCGCTGTTAAAGGTATCCTTTAACAGCGCTTTTTTAGCGCCATTAAAGGTGACATTTAACAGCGCTTTTTTATCACTGTTAAAGGTGACATTTAATAGCGCTAAAAAAGCGCTGTTAAAGGATCCCCCCCCTTTATCAGCGCTGAGCTTTACAGCGCTTTTCTAGCGCTGTTAAAGCCCGATTTTAGCACTGTTATTGGCCGTTTTTGTAGTAGTGGGAGGACCTTCCATACTCATGTTTTCACTTGAGATACCCTTCCTCCTCTTTTTTTTCCTTTTACTTTTGTGTTCTTCATTATTGTAATCTTGTAAGTTTGTGTTTTGTAATTATGTTTTAATGAAAGTTTCTTCTTTAATATCACTTATTCTCATCCAACTACTGTAGTTTAATATTAATGTTCTAAAAATAGTTTAAATACAGTTGAATCCCCTACCCTTCTTTTGCTTCCTCATTAAATCAAAATTTTGTTTTTTAATTCTCATCATTGTTCGTCTGTGTGTGTTCGATGTACCATTATTCTCTTATCCCTTTCTTTCTCTTATGTTGTTTATTCATCATCATAAATATATAAACCATATTAATATTAATATCAATGGCTGAGTAAATATATTATTGGGGTGAGTCAAAATTTACGGATGTTAAGTTATTGAGATTATTTTCTCGATGAATATTCTTTAATTTAACATTGTGTATGTTGGACTTAACATGTCATGGATTAATGACTTGTTTTGTTTAATGTGTGGTTTCCATGGATTATTGAAACCATAAGTACACTACCATAAACAGTATCTGATTGAGATAAAAACCCTAAGTTAAGTTAATTCTTGGATTAAAGCCTTAACACTAAGTAATTCCAATCAAAATTATCTTGCGAAGTGGGTGTTAAATTAACTACAATATAAAGCAAAGCTCTGGAATATCACAAGATTAACTCCCTAAAAATGAACTCACCCCAATATTTATCAAATTGTTAAATCAAACACCAATCATTAATCACTTCATTTATGCTCTCCAAACAAACCCCCCCAATCAGAATACAATCAACTAAAAACAAACGACTATTACAAAGTATCATCACCGAGGATTCGACTCGAGTGCTTCTATACACATTAGTAGAGCACCAGAACCTTGATCGGTCGATGGGAGATAATAAGACATGCATTTCAAATGGCACTGTTTCCAAGGTTGGTGCTTTATATAGTCATTGGTTTCTTGTTATTACAAAACCCCCCCAAAAAACCTAGTTTAAATTTTTTTGAAAAAAACACAAAGAAAAACTCACCTTCTTCATAAAAATCATAAACGGAAAACACAAAGAAAAAAACCATATTCCTATTTCTTCCAACATCAATCTGAGTTCCCCATAGCCTCCCAAACAATCCCTCTAATTATTTTGACTTTGAAATTGAGCGAAGACTTCACCAACTTAGGAGGAACATAAGAGATAATCAAATAATTCAAGAACCAGTCCTTGTCCAACCAATTGAATTAGATATGGCCAATCCTAGGGAACAAACACTTAAAGAACATGTTGCCCTGATACGAATTACCAACCTCTTGGTATTCAATATCCAAACATAGATGCTGACTTTGAACTCAAATCGGGTTTGATTCATCTTCTCCCTCATTTCCACAGGCTAGACGGTGAGGATCCACAACTTCACCTTAAAGAGTTCCAAGTGGTGTACTCTACTATGAAGCCTCAAGGGGTTTTTGAGGAAAAAATAAAACTTTGATCATTCCCTTTCTCCCTAATTGACACTGTTAATTCATGGCTTTACTACCTTCTTCCTGGTTCCATAACCACATGGAATGACAGGAAGCGACTCTTCTTAGAAAAATTCTTTCCTGTTTCTCGTACTGCTTCTATCAAAAAGAAAATAAGTGGTATCATTTAGTTACCAAGTGAATCACTCCATGAGTACTGGTAGAAGTTCAAAAATATTGTTGCAACCTTCCCACACATCCAAATCCCTGACCAACTCTTGATTAAATACTTATATGAGGGTTTATTGGCAATGGAGAGAACTCTCATTGATGCTGCAAGTGGCGGTTCTCTTGTTGATAAAACTTTCGCAGCTGCAAGAGATCTCATAAGTAACATGGCTGAAAACACACAACAATTCCATACTCAAGCACATGATCAAGTCAAACAAGCCTAAGATAATCAGTCAATTGAGCCGAATAAGATTACTGGGTGGATGAGTGAACTTACAGGTCTTGTGCGACAACTAGTTGTGGCTACCAAATCCCCAACCTCATCTTCTCCGAAATCAATGTTTCCTGGACCTATCAAAAACTATGGAATATTCAACTCTTTATCTCATCCAACATACACATGTCCACAAAATCAAGAGGATCAAACTGATTCATCTAGACCAATGGATCTCAATGCAGTATATGCTAATCGGAACCCCAACCCTCAACTATTAGGTTAGTTTTTTAGGAACTTCAACCAATGTCACTCTGAGACCTTATCTTCTTCCTATAACCAAGGCCTTAGGTATGGTGATCCCATATCTCATTCCCCTCAATTTCCTCCTCAAAACCCAAACCTGTTTCAATATGGTCAAGGTGTTGGTAACTTCCGACAACCTTATCCTTTTATTACTCAACCTCAATAGAAAAATCCTCCTCCTGGATTCCATTATCCTAGTGAGCCTTCCCAATTCCAAAACCAATACAATCACTTTCCCAAGAACCAAAATCTAGGTAATCCCAATCCGGGAAAAGCCACTTCTTCCAAGTAACCATGGGAAAGTGCAGTGGAAGATCTTGCCTCCTTCACCCGTTCTGGCCTCAAGAACATTGAAACCCAAATCGGTCAACTTGCATCCCACCTTAGTCTGAAGCAACCATCCAATTCTTCCCAACTTCCCGCTCAACCATTACCCAACCCCAAGGGTAATGTAAGTGCAATTTCACTTAGATTAGGAAATCAATTTGTTATACCTCAAGATAAGTCATATAAACCACATTTAAATGATGACACAGAAAATGAAAATAAAAAGATACTTGAAAACGAACCTGAAACCATTCCCTCACCTCCTTAAATTCCACATAGAAACCCAATTCCTTTTCCTCAAGCCGTTTCATAGCCAAAGAAGTCCATTGAACCTGATCCTGAAATGCTGCACATGTTTAGACGTGTTGAAATCAACATTCCCCTCTTAGATGTCATAAAACAAATTCCTAATCATGCCATGTTTCTCAAGGAGTTGTGTACCCATAGGAGGCAACTTAGGACCTTTGAAAATGCTTCAACCCAATAGTCTATACCCATTAAGTGGAAAGATCCAGGGACCTTTACGGTTCCATGCCAAATTGGAAGTCACAACTTTGATGATGCACCCATAGACCCAGGAGCCTCAATTAATGTCATGACGAAATCCTTATTCTCCAACATTGGTCTAGTTACCTTACATCCAAATGGTGATGTCATTCAATTGGCTAATCGAATCATAGCCAGTCCTAAGGGAATAATTGAGTATGTCCTTGTCCGAGTCAATGATCATATCTTCACTAACGATTTCTATGTCCTTGATATGGAAGGTGAGACGAACTCTTCTCGATCTCCCCTAATTCTAGGAAGACCATTCTTTATGACTATGAGAACCAATATTGATGTCCATTCAGTCATCTTATCCATGGAATTAGGTGACCAACTAGTCAAGTTCATCATTTTCCATGCGAAGCGATACCCATCTGAGGATCACTCTGTATTCTCAATACATGCTTCTGAGGACACTTCTAAGAGTCAATCGAACTCCAATCCACCATGTTCTTCATGTTCTAATGAAAAAGGATCATGTGAAATTTGCACCATGATTAAAAAATTCCTAAATGGTGAAGTTGATGTGGACCTTTCATTCATAGACTCTATCAATCTAGAGGGTCTTTAAAATTCTATTAAATCCCACATAAATTCTGATCTCTACTGCTCCACCTTGTACAATATTAAGGAAAATGAATCTGAAGAAATTAAAGTCCCTTCTTCCATTCTTGAGTTGTCTAACCCAATAATGAAAGATGAGACTGATCTAAAACCTCTTCCTGAACACTTGAAATATGCATTCCTTTTCCGTGATCACTCATATCCTGTCATTATCTCTACTTCACTTACTGAAACCGAAGAGTCCATACTTGTTCAACTGTTAGAGGAAAACAAAGAATCCATAGTTTGGACCCTAGATGACATACCAATAATCAACCCTTCCCTTTGAATGCATCATATTCATCTTGAAGAGTTGTCCAAAAACATTAGGCAACCACAAAGAAGACTCAATCCACTCATACTTGAGGTATTTAGGGAAGAGATCACCAAGCTTCTTCAAGTGGGTATTATCTACCCAATTTCCGATAGTGAATGGGTTAGTTCAATTCAAATTATACCGAAGAAGGGTGGGATAACTATTGTCACAAATGAACATGGAGAGGTAGTCACAACTCGAGGGAAGAATAAATGGCATGTGTGCATCGACTATAGGAAATTTAATGTTGAAACAAGAAAACATCACTACCCTCTTCCATTCCTTGATCAAATGCTGGAATGATTAGCCGGAAATTCACACTATTTATTTCTTGATGGATACACCAGCTACTTTCAAATCCCAACCACACCTCAAGACCAAGAAAAGGCTAATTTCACATGCCCCTTTGGAACATATGCATATAAAAGAATAAATTTTGGACTTTGCAATGCTCTTGCAACATTCCAGAGGTGTATAATGTGTATCTTTTCCGAATTCCTTGAACACTACATGGAAGTCTTCATGGATGAATTCACCATTTATGGTGATTCATTTGAATCTTGTTTGAATTCACTCTCTCTAGTCCCCCAAAAGTTTTTCAAGTGTAACCTTGTGTTAAATTTTGAAAAATGTCACTTCATGGTTGAAAATGGGATTGTTCTAGGGTACATAGTTTCAAAAGAGGGTATTGAAGTAAATCCTGCCAAAATTTAAGTGATCCAATCAATTCCTCAACCCACTTCTATTAGAGACATCCATTCATTTCTTGGTCATTCCGGTTTCTATCAGATATTAATAAATAACTTCAGTAGGGTTTCCCTACCACTCACTCGGTTTCTCCAAAATGACGTCACTTTCCATTTCGATGAGGTTTTCAAGAGAGCCTTTGTTGAACTCAAAATTGCTCTAACATCTTCCCCAATAATCCAACCCCCCAGATTGGTCCTTACCCTTTGAGTTGAGGTGTGATGCTTCTGATAGAGCCTTTGGGGATATTCTTGGTCAAAGAATGGGAAAGATTACTCATGTCATCTATAATGCCTCAAAAAACATTGGATGAAACTCAATCTCATTACACTGTCACTGAAAAGGAACTTTTAGCAGTGGTTTTTGCCTTAGATAAATTTTGGCCCTATCTCTTAGGTTCCAACGTCATCATCTTCATAGACCATTCTTCTATAAAGTTCTTACTCAAGAAAAGTGATTCCAAACTGAGGCTAATAAGATGGATCCTAATGTTATAAGATTTTGACCTTGAAATCAAAGATATACCAGGAAAATAAAACCCTATGGATTATCACTTGAGTAGAATTTCTAATTCTTCTAATTCAGAAATCATTGATCATAAATTCCCTACTGAGCACCTTTTAACTCCCACTCCAAATTTACCATTGTATTCCCCAATTGTAAATTACTTGGTTTCTGGTGTTTTTCTAGAAAATGTTTTCAGAAGCACAAAAAATTAAGTTGAAAAGTGATTCAAAATACTATTTTTGGGAAGAAAATAATCTTTGGAAAAATGGGGCAGGCATGGTAATTAGAAGATGTGTTGATGAAGACGAACATTCCTCCATCTTAGAATTTTGTCACTCATTTCATAGAGGTGGACACTTTGGACCACAAAGGACCTCTCAAAAGGTCCTAGACTCTGGATTCTTTTGGCCTTCACTCTTCAAGGACTCGCATGATTTCTTTCAATCATGTCCCACTTGCCAAAAGTTTGGCATAGTTTTAAAGATAAATGAAATGCCCCAAAAACCATTAATTTTATGTGAGATCTTCGATGTTTGGGGAATCGATTTCATGGGACCATTTCCCCCTTCCAACAGATTCTCATACATCCTTCTTGTGGTTTATTATGTTTCTAGCTGGGTCGAGGTCAAAACCACTAGAAAAGATGATTCACATACTATTACTGAGTTCCTAAGGACACACATAATCCACCGATTTGGCACGCCTCGTTCCTTGATCAGTGACTTAGGAACCCATTTTTGTCATAGAACCATGGAATCTCTTTTGAAAAAAAATGGGGTCATACATAAAACATCATCTACATATCACCCCCAAACAAATGGAATGGATGAACTTTCTAATAGAGAAGTGAAAAGAGTTCTTGAGAGAATTGTAAAACCCACCAGAAAAGACTGGCCTGAAATACTTGGTGAATCACTTTGGGCTTATCGAACTTCCTATAAAACGCCCATTGGGATGTCTCCTTTTAGGATATTTTTTGGTAAATCAAGTCATCTACTAGTTTAAATCCAACATAATTATTTTTGGGCAGTGAAAACTTTTAATTTGGATCTTGAAAAATCTAGTGAAGAAAGATTGTTGCAATTGGCTGAACTAGAGGAGGTTTGACTTGATTCTTACGAGAATTCTAATCTATACAAAGAAAAATCCAAGGAAGTCCATGATAAACACATACTGAGAAATGTATTTTCATGAAGGTGAAAAGGCAATGCTTTTTAATTCTTGATTTTGGCTTCACCCAGGTAAGCTTAATTCTTGTTGGGAAGGTCCTTTTGTTATTACTAATGTTTACCCATTTGGTGGAGTGCAAGTCCAAGACCCCTCTTCCAAAAGGACATTCACAGTTAATGAACATTGGTTAAAGCATCACCATGAGAGGATGCAAAATCCTGGATCAACATTGATTTCCACTGGATCCCGAACTTCTTTTGTCGACCCACCACTAGATGGAAATAGAGACCCACCAAATCCAAACCAGGGGCACCTCTTTCCTTTTAACTCTCAATATCTCTTCATTTCTCTCAATCTTTCTTCTTTTTCTGATCTATTTAATTTTTTTGACTTTCTTCATCAAACCCTTTCTTTTTCTCTTTCTCTTTTGTGTGGGTGTGTATTTTAAAGAACACTAAAAAAACTAAAAAAATAAAAGAAAATGTAAAAAAAACCAAAAGAGTCATACTTACTCACCTTCAATTTTCAAAAATTTTCCAACCATTTTGGTGTGTCAAAAGACATGGTTTCACCTCAAAAAAGTTGGGTATTCATCATATATTGGGATAAAAAATTTTGTGTCAAGATTAATACATTTTGAATGATCAGTTATTGATTTGGAAAATACTTTTACCCAACCATGAGAACCAACATTTACTTTCATGCCAAGGATTCCTATGACCATCTTTTCAAAATTTGTTTTTTCACCCCCATTTGTGAGTCTTGAGTTTGTGGACCTTCGAGCTTAATTTCCTACTTTAGTGTGCATTAATATGATAGAGGCATTTTCTGAACCACATGAGAATAAGAATAGAAAAATATCCTCCCATTTCCCTTACATTAATCCTCATTTTGAAATCCCCTTCGAGCCTATGAAAACATTTTCTTTGATAGCCACATTACAAGCCCAATACTTATTCCCACCCAATATCAACATGGATTTTCATTGCATATTTTTTTTCTGAAATTTAAGTGTGGGGGGATGAATTTAATTTTGGGTAACATTTGTTGATTTCACCATGTTATCATATGCTTGAAGGAAATCATCCATTTCAGTATGGGGTAGAGGTTGTCATTTAGTGTGTTTTGGGAAACGTAATGTACTTTCATTTCTGTAATTTTTTAAAAGTTATGGACAGGTGTTCAAAAAAAATAAAAAAACATGAAAAAAAAATCAAAAAAAATTGGGTTGTTTCTTGTGTAGGTCAAAAATAACTCTTCCTCAACCTTTGATCTTGTTATAACTATTACAATTAGTGTCGAGAGGAGATCGATCATGGGTTGGGATATAAGTGTGATATCTTTTGCAAGTTCAACTTTCGAAAAAAGGAAAAAAAAAGAAAAAAGAACACTTGCATTATATTCTTATGTCATTGGGAGAAGTTTTATGGTTTTTAAATATTTCATATTCTCATCCCCTTAAAATTTTCATCCTCTTTTGTGTCTTTCTTTACACAATCATTCCCTTGTAAATATGTGTTTTCATTTCCTTCCATGTTTTATTTCAAAAACCAATGTGCATTGCTTTTTCTATGATGGTGTTTTATCCCTCTTCTTATCTCTCTTGGAAATTATATTCCTACAATCCTATAGCCATAGAAAAACCCCTTAAAAAGACCTCTTGATTCTTGTGCACTTTGGATAGGGATTGGAAGCTAACAGCTCTTTCAAACTCTAAGATTTTCACTTTTGGTTGGTGAAACAGTGAACCTCCTCAAATGAATTTTATCATCTTTAGAGGTGTGAGTTTTGAGTGTCCACATTTTCTATTTATAAATTTTAGCATGAAAAAAATGAATTAGTTTTGGAAATTTTTTCTGTAACAACTTGTGGTGGAATTCAAAATGGATGATTGAAATAGTCTAAACCTCCCCTGATTGGAGAAAACACAATTTTACTATTTGTTGGTGAGTGAAAATGATTTTGTTATGTTTTAATATTTGTTGAACAAGAGGAAATGCACAAGAATAAGTGTAGGGGAGTTGATGTTTTTAATATTTTGATAACCTATTATATACTCACTTTACTTATTTTATATGAAATGTGCATAGTTTGTGTGAAATATTAATGTTTTAATACTAAGTATAAATTTTTAGAATTTTTAGAAGTATTCCAATTGTGTCGGATTACTATTTTATTTTTAAATCTCACCCTACTAATTAAAATTGTGTGGTTCTTGTTTTTTAGGATTCTGGATTCAATTTCTCACATATCATTAGAAGGAATCATGGCCCAATTCTTCCATTTGAAGGCTCATATGGTCAACACAAGAAGACCCAAAGAATTTGTGATGAAACTGTACCATCAATGATGATTGAGTTATTGGTCTAAATCTCGATGTCCAAACTTTATGAAACTCCACAATATGTTTTATATTTTCTAAAGGAATCATGGATAAAAATTTTAAGGTCCAAATATAATAACAAGAGGCCCAAATATTTCCTTGAAATCCAGCACACAATTATGGATGGGAATTAAAATACGCACACTATTCATGACATATCACATGATGTATTCATCAAATAGAGCTTATATTTTTCAATGTGAAATAGGAGATATATACAGACGACATTGTTGAAGAAATAATTCATATTTGAAGCCATCTTCCTATTCAAAAACCCTTTCACATTTTGGGATTCAAAAATATAGGATTGAAATGGACAGATTAAAATTGTTTAATCAACCGGACATAACTTTGGCTCCATAGGTCCAAATGAATCCAACTTTTAAGAGTGGTCGGGCAAAATTATTATTTAAAACTTTGAAGCAGGATATATCTCAATATTCGGCTATCTGGATGTCCAAATCATCAAGCCAAGTGGAGGGACAGATTGGGAATGCAAACAGTCCACTTCCTTGGGCTATAAATTCATCCCCCTCCTCTTCCTCAAAGGCGTTGGCATTTCAGAATAGGGAAGAAAATATCGGCACGACCAAAGCCTTTCAAAGGGATTTGTAGGATCTTCCATAATCAAGTTTTCACTTGAGATACCCTTCATCCTCTCTTTGTTTCCTTTTACTTTTGTGTTCTTCATTATTGTAATCTTGTAAGTTTTTGTTTTATAATTCTATCTTAATGAAAGTGTCTTCTTCAATATCTATTATTATAATCCACCTTGTGTAGTTTAATATTAATGTTCTTAAAATAGTTTAATTACAGTTTAATCCCATTCTCTTCTTTTTCTTCCTCATTCAATCAAAAGTCTGTTTTTTAATTCTCATCATTGTTTGTGTCTGTGTGTTCGACGTACCACTATTTTCTTATCCCTTTATTTTTATTCTCTTTTTAATTAATCATCATAAATATATAAACCAGATTAATATTAATATCAATGGATGAGTAAATATATTTTTGGGGTGAGTAAAAATTTTGGGATGTTAAGTGATTGACATTATTTTCTTGATGAATATTCTTTAATTTAACATTGTGTATATTGGACTTAACATGTCATGGATTAATGACTTGTTTTGTTTAATGTGTGGTTTCCATGGATTATTGGAACAATAAATACACTACCATCAACAAGAACTGATTGATATTAGAACCCTAACTTATGTTAAGGCTTGGATTAAAGCCTTAACACTTAGTAATTCCAATCAACATTATCTTGTGAAGTGGGTGTTAAATTAACTGCAATATAAAGCAAAGCTCCAGGATATCACAAGATTACCTCCCTAAAAATGAACTCACGCCAATATTTATCAAATTTTTAAATCCAAAACCAATCATTAATCACTTCATTTATGCTCTACAAACAAACCCCCCCAATCAGAATACAATCAACTAAAAAAAGACTATTACAACGTATCATCGTTGAGGATTCAACCCGAGTGCTGCTATACACATTAGCAGAGAATCGGAACCATGACCGGTCGATTGGTGACAATCGGTCACGTGGTTCAAATATCAAAATAAGTGACCCTTATAATAAATAGGTCATGATACAATGAGGCATGGAGAATTTTGGAAATAATATCCATAACGTGATCCCCCCTTAGGGTATCTATGTTCATTTTGGGCATAAAAATTGGTATCGGAGGGATGGTTTTTTTATTGAATTTTATTTCTCTAAAAGGGATTATTATACTATTCGAATTGATGTTTCAGTTTTTCATTATATCAGTGGGCCAAGGAAAAAGGGAATAACTTAAAATAATAAGTATAAATCTGCTGGAATTCCTCAGTTCATAAGTTCATATTAAAAAGAGGGATTCAGTTGAAGAAAACAAAGAATGTATAAAATAATGGTTTGTTTGAATCATACTATGATAATATTTAGTCATTAAATGTTGATGTAGGCTTGAGTTAAGAACCTATCTTTTTAATTGATGTTGTAACTATTGTTGATGAATAAATTCCAAGAAGGATAAAAGTGGAAGCTTTCCACATAACAAAGGAAATGTTACAAAAATTTAAATAACATAAAAAGTCTTAATACATCCATATCCAAAAAAACAAATCGAAGTGAATGAACTAAAAGGTTTAAATAAAATACTTATTGAAGTGGCCACTAATCAAAGAGATAAGAATAGTTCTCAAGTGGAATAACTACAAAAAAATAAATTTTAATGACATGGTAAAGAATATAAACTCAAAAAACATTCAAAATTTAGATTCCATAAATGATTATCTTGATACAAACCTCTAAGAACTAGTTCGAGAGAATTCAATATTTACTGCATCTGTTTATTAGATGAATTCAAAAAATAAATGATAAAAGTTAAATGGTTGATAATTTCTCCTAGACATTGGAAGATGAGATGACTAATTTTAATAATTGTAAGAGATAACTTAATACTCAACTTGAATCTAGTGAAAATAAGATTCAATAATTGGGAAAATATCTAGATTCAATCCAGAAAGAAGTGGAGGAATCTAATGCCAAAGGAATACTAAATTGACGGATGCTTTTCATTTATTATTTTATTATATTTTTTCTCGTAATAATGAAATGAAAAGAAAATATGCTATTTTTAGGAAAAACATGGAATAATTAACTCATCCAAAAGGTCATGTAGTTTAGGCAAATATGGTATTGTTTATGCTGAACCCTCTCCCATGCATGAGAGGAAGAGATATGTGAATAGTTCCAAAAATAGGGAAAATAAAATAGTTTCTAGAAACTGACCTAATAAGACTTATACGAGTGATGATAATATGTTCTATTTCTGTGGGATTCATGGTTATATTTAAAGTTTTTATTTGAATCTTAGGAATATATTTCATATTTTAAAGATAGAAATATTTCTAAATCTAAGAATAAGAATAAGATTCTTGAAAAGTCTGAAACAATCATATCCCAAAAGAAATTATCCATCAAATTTTATTACTTTGGATGATTGGGACACAACATGAGTATGTGTAACGAATATTAAAGGGCTCAATTTCATAAGATTAACTCTAACTGAATCAAAATATTAGGTGATAAAAGATGATTCTAGGACTTTTTTTAATGGGAGATGTTTTATATGTTCAAATTATGGGAGTTTGGAAATATTTTATAGATGGAAGAAAGAAATAAAGTAAAAGTAACTCAAAAGGAGATCCCTAAATCTGGTGGGGTATAATGAGAATGCCTATACTAAAATATAACATAGTAAGTTGAAAAATAGGTCAAAAGTATTAGAAGAAACATAGGTGACTCATTGAAATATGTTCCATGTACCTCCTCTATTACACTCACAAAATATCTCACTGAAAGAATGTGAATGAACCTTGAAGGAAAAATGGTAAACTGCTCCAGTTTTAAGTAAAATAAATGAACATATAGTGAAAGACTCACTCCCATAATGAAATGGTGATGTGACTCAAATAAGTGATACAAAGAAATTGAATCAATAATTCCTTGATAAATTCCCATTTAATTCCATAGGGTGATAAGTAAGGGATAGAGAAAGAGATCTCCAATAGAGGATAAATCAAGAGGAGAAGCCTACTTGAAAGCTCTGAGAATTAATCAAGATGAATTTAATATAGGTGGAGTGTCATAGAATGAAATTTTTACTATTGGGTATATACCCCAATCTAAGAAAAAGTCCATGCCTATAAAATATTTATATCGAAAGAATACTAAACATGCATGTAGTGAATGTCTAGTTATATAGACAGATCGGTTAAACTTGGTTGGGAAGTTAGAACAATCAGAAAAAAGTACAAGGTTTTGTAAGAAAATAATAAAGGATTGGTCCACTAGGATATACTATAATACTCTTCTTGAGGATTCCATAGGTACACATCTCAATATTCATTAACAATTTAATATAAGTGTTTGAATTGGTATAAGATAAAAGGGGGAGATATGATCCATGGGGTGTGTGTGTACTAAAAAATAACGAGTACATAATTTAAATGGAGATACATGTGATAAGAATAATATGAACTCTTGAAATTCCATATGGAATCAGATTCCATAAGTGGTGTTAAAAAATAACTGTTTTTTAAAATATGTATTATGAAGTTTCATATTGTGAAAAAAAAATTCAATGATGAAGATAGAGATATTAAAATAAATAACTATCAAATATATACTTTAATGATCCATTGCTTCCAAGTCAGATTGAATATTCAACCATTTGTATCATTCCCCAGATTAAGTGGTATTTTTTCAATGAGAGAAGATAGATTAGGGTATAAGGACTGGAATTTATATATTTCATTCTATTCTGTTTTGTTCAATAATGTGGTATCAAATGACTATTTTCAGGATACCAATTAAATGTTAATGAAAATAAAAATAATTTCATATAAGTGGTCTCCCTATTCTTAAATGTAGTTCAACATCTGAATTCATCTCAACAATCAGTATCAATAACCGAAACTAGTCTAATGCTGGATATTTTCAAGTAGATATGGGGAGAAGCACTCTAGCTAATATTGATGCATCTGACCATATATTCCTTTTAGGAATTAAAGAATCTCAATATAATGACATCTATGGAAGTAAGTGAGTAATATGGTTGACATTTCTGTTTATTGGCTTAAAATCTTGTTTCCTAAAAACAATTCTGACTCAGTAGGAATAAAGGATCTTTCATTGGCTTAATACAAAGTTGCAATTTCACTTTCTAAAAATATTTCAGATGTGTGAAGATATAAAAAAGAACATGTCTTTAAAATTAAGAAGATAATGACAAAAGGGTGTCAAAAGAATAATGTGTTTTCCCTCAATATTTTATAGTTTATTGAAAATCTAATATAGACAGATCATTGGAAGTCTATTGTACTTAACAGCGGCATGACCCGATATTGTGTTTTCCACATGCTAGGTGGAATGATATCAATGTAATAATAATGATAACCAATTACTTTTATTAAAAATAGTACTTTGTTATGTAAAAGGAATGGTGGATTTTGGTTTACTATATAATGAAAAATATTAGAAAGAGTTATTGGTTTTTACAGATGCAGATCGGGTCAGTTCAGAAGATGATCAAATATCAACATCAAGTGGTGCATTCTGTAATGGGGGAATATGTATTTCTTTGTTAAGTAAAAAAATAATATTGAATTTATTTTATAAAAAAATTTAAATTAATTGTGGAAACTCCATATTTCATGTATTTATTATGATTATAGTAGTAGGTTGATGATATGAGACTCTAAATAAAGTCTCCCATCAGAATCAGTTGTGATGATTAAAGCACTATAAATATTAGTAAAAATCCAGTCCATCACTCAAGGACAGAGAATATTGAAATAAAATATCACTTTATCATAGATAAATTGGATCATGATACTGAGAAGATGGAGTATATTCCTACTGAACTATAAGTTAAAAACATCTTGATAAAAGCCTTACACAATAAATATTTTAATTACATCGACTATCTCTTTGAGTTCAGCAAACTCCCCACACTTTAAAAGTGTGGATGTGAGACCCCCTCTCCTTAAGAATTCATATTTTTTCCATTTTTTTACTAATGTGTATTATTTACCATCTTTCATACCATAAAGTAGTAACCATTTGGTTCACTAACAAAGTGGAAAAAAATGACTTGATCAAAACAGATCAATATACTTGGAGAAGCTGGTAGGGGGGAAGCGAAATAGTGGGAGTTATAAATATGAAAATGATAAAACTAGTCTATCAATGGAGATGATTCATGAATATGAGTGATATGTTCATGATTCCATCACTTTTAACAAGAAGTGTTCATGAGGGCTGATCTGGTTCTATATTTTTGTGTTGAGAAGGTTTCTCGTGGATGGTTTGAGAACAAAGTGATTCATTGATTAACATTGAATGATACTCTTCCTTCTCACAAATATCTTGACTCGTGTGGGATTAGGGAATGTTTTAAGGAAGTACTAGATAATTCTTTTTGGTTTCATATAGAAAATGGTTTTTCATCCACATGGATTGTCAACAAGTTGGTTATTTATGATTTTAAGTGCTTCCAACAAAACAAAAAGGGAATATTATTGAAAAAACAATCCCCCATAATAGTGACTTTGGGATGATTGTTTTTCTTTAAATGATTCATGTTTTTTAAAATGTTTGTCTATCAAATTAATCATGAAGAATTATCACATATTTCTAAACTAATCTCATGGGGCACAAATATCAAAACTAATCACAAAATGTATTTATGTCTGAACTAATCACATAGAGCATGAATGTCCAAACCGCTCAAATGGATCATGAATGTTATAACTGATCACATGACGGAGTCACATTAATCACTACCTGATTATCAAAATATATCCCATTTATATCATTCAAAGAACCTAAATAAACAATATTATTATCAATGGATCACATGTTGAGATCACACAAAGAATATAAATGAAGAAATGCTTTAAATGACAGAGATATCTCATGGTCATTTGAAATCATAAAACTGCATGATTATCAACAGAACATGTGATGAGATCACATGAAATACTAGAATATAGTGGTGACAGACACATGATTTTATTTATATCATGTAATGGGATCATGTTAATCATACATGATTCTCAATTTATCATGCGATGAGATCCCACAAAGAACTTTAGATAATGGCATTGGTCACAAGATTGTATTTTGATCTTGTGATAGGATCATGAGAAGCCCGTATGATTTTATTCTGGTCACATGATGGTATCATGTGATAGGATTAAAGATAATGTAGGTTATTATTTGAAGTACTTTAAATATGAAGCAGATGATCACATGAAGTTATCACCTGAAGCACATTAGGTCAATTGATGAGGTGGTGGAAAAAACATCTAACTATGATTTTCCAAGTTATGGTAATGAATTTATGCCTATAAATACCCGTGAATCATCCTTAATGAGTAAATATGTTTTCTTAATTTTTTTGATCCAAATAAAAGTATTTCACATGAACAGAACAGGGTCTTGGGATAGGATAAAATGATCTTTATAAGCATAACAATGTCTTGTGAAGGAGTCTTACAAAGGAGTCACACAGAGGAGTCTCACAATAGTATCTTGTAAAGAGATGTATGTTTAGGGTGTGTGAATGTATAGGAATACAAATTGATATAACAAAATCCTTATAACCTAAACTACATTTTTCACCAAATTCAATAGATCTGCATGAACATTACAAAGTGTTGTGATCTTTGTGAATCGAACTAAGAGGTATGATCTATGTGTACAAAACAAGGTCTCATGGAGGGGTTTCATGGAGGAGTCTCATTGAAGGGTTGCACACAGGGATCTCTTTTTAGGGTTAATCACTAGGATATTAGGTAAGGGTTGTGAGATAGGATCTCATGAAATTTTTTTATTCCAAAATCTCACACAAGGGTTACACGCTTGGTTCTAACGCATGGTTTACATGTCAGGATCTTTCACATGTGTAACATGCTATGATTTTTCACAAGGAGATACAAACCAAAGTCAACCAGTGAGAAATATAAATATAACATCAAACATTAGAATAATAATAAGAAAAAGACATAGGATCTACACCATTTGAAAATACCTGTATAAAGATTTTATTCACTACTATATCTCAGGCAGTGAAAGGATGAAGGTGGTGTTTCATACTATCAAATTAGGGGATTTCTAGAATAACTCTAGAAGGATGAATACTTGGAAAGTATTGAAGAACATTCCATGTTGGTAGTTGTTTTACATGAAATCTCATGCAAAGAAGATACTCATAGGGATGTTCACATAAAAGATATGAAAAGGAATTTGAAGTTAAAAGTAACCTATCTTAAATTCGGTGAAACTATAAATAATACAAAATATTGTTCTTTGACATGTATTCCAATTTTTCACCTTTTAATGAAGAGAAAATAAGAGGGAGATATAAGGGAAATAATCTAAGATACATTGTTCATCTTCCCCAAACATTGTAAGGGAATTGATCCCAAGTAAGAGTGATCTTCCCTAAACCAACAACAATGAACTTTAGTGGACTTGGTACATTCACTCGGGACCCATCTATAATAATTTTTAGAATAAGTCTTGTTCCATCAAAATATCAAGAGAATCCACCTAATCAAGAATGATTTACAAATTCCAATGTAAGGATAGTCATAGATTTCTAGACATAAGATCTCATCCTAGGATTCTAAACAATAAAACATATATATTGGGCTCTAAGACTCCAATGGCATGATCTAAACTAGCCATAGGGACCCCCCATCATCCTCAAGAGTATACAAACAAGTCTCAAAAGACCAGAAAAACAAACTTGGTGGTAATGAACCACTAATCACATCTTCAGGATAACTGGACGGACCAGAAAAATGACTAAATCCCTAGAGCTCAATATCCTCCATGGTTCACTAACCTTATCCATGTAGAACAATTAGACTATGGGGGATTCACTCGTTAAGATCGTTAATTATCTCCCTAATTGTTCCTAATAGAAACCAGCCAATATGGGAGATAAATAGATCCAATATCATGTCCAACACCTAGTCTAACAATATTAAAAAATTCTCCTATATCATTTAGTCTTAAATAATAATAGCTTGAAACCTATAATCATGTTATCTCAAACATGAGGGTCATCTATCCCTTGGATCAACACAATTGAAATGTTAATACCAACATCAATTCCCTAGGATTCCAATAATCATGGGGTATCCTTCATGGTCCCCAAAACCTTAGTGTAGGAAGGAAACTGTAAAAGGAGATCCTCTAATAAAACCAAAAATCAGGACACGCCTTCTAAAATAAACCACATTCATTATCACATATCACATCCCAAAGATAACCATTATTAAAAGGGACACATTAACCCACACCACCCCAAGAAGGGAAACCTCAATAAACACTCCCAAGAAGGTCATTCTCAAGAAACACATATCCCATAAGGTAATTCCTCAAAGTAGTTCCCTTATACCTATCTCAAACCTTCAAAATAGCACCTAGTTGAACCATAAATTCCATGATATCTTCCCAAATCGATGTATCCTTCAATTATAGACCTTCATAAACCATATATTAACCTCAAGAAACTGAAATAATGATCTAATTCAAAAAAAACACTCAATACCACCTCCTAGAATCTATCTAAAAAACCTAAAAAATACCACTTGGCATCCTCAATCCAAGGTGATCAGCAAGCACTACCACAAAACTGGCCGAGGCCTGCGCCCCCCTTTATCAGCACTAACGGTTTAGCGCTGATAAAGGCCCGCCCCTTTATCAGCGTGTTTTTAGCGCTGATAAAGGGATTATTTATCAACACTAACAAAGCGCTGATAAAGGTTGTATTTATCAGCGCTTTTCATTTTAGTGCTGATAAATACACCCTTTATCAGCGCTTTTTACTAGCGCTGATAAAGGGTCCCGTGGATTTGTTAAAAACCCGCATGTCCTCTTCCTCCTCCCCGCACACAATCAAGCTCTCGCGGAATCCCTCGTCTGCGCCGCTGCCGCCGCCTCCTCCTCCTCCGCTTCGGCCGCCTCCTCCTCCTCTGCTTCTGCTCCTCCTCCTCCTCCTCCTCCACTGGCCTCATCCTCCTCCTCCTCTGGTGCCTTCGCCCTGCCTCAGCCCTACCTCCGCGCCGCTGCCGCCGGTGCCTCCTCCTCCACCGCGGCCTCCTCCTCCTCCGTCGGTGCCTCCTCCTCCTCCAGTGGTGCCTCCTCCTCCACCGCGGCCTCCTCCTCCATCGCGGCCTCCTCCTCCTCTGCTGGTGCCTCCGCGGCCTCCTCCTCCTCCGCGGCCTCCTCCTCCTCCATTATGCGGTATGCTATGCCCAATAATTGTAATTTTCTTTGTTTTTTGTTTTTGTTCTATATTTCAACTATCATTATTTGTGTGAATCAATTTTATTTGAAGTGGGGGGGGGGTGTAGGTGCTGTGGGGGTGTAGTGGGTGGGGGGGTGTGCAGGTGGGGGTGTTTAGGTGGGGGAGATGTGCAGTGGGTGAACATGTGTAGGTGGGGCGTATAATGGGGGGTCTATTGGGTGTGAGGTGGGGGGTGTACAGGTTGGGGGTGGGGGTGGGGGTGGGCTGTGCAGGTGGGGGTGGGTGGGATATGCAAGTGGGAGGGTCACGCCGCGGTCACACTGCGGTCACGCCAGTGCCTCTGCGGTCGCCGCCTCCTCCTCCTCCGCCACGGCCGCCTCCTCCTCCTCTGCTCCTGCTCCTCCTCCTCCTCCACCGACCTCATCCTCCTCCTCCCCCGCTGCCTCCGCTGCCTCCACTGCCTCTGCCCTGCCTCTGCCCTGCCTCTGCGCTGCCGCCGGTGCCTCCTCCTCCACCGCGGCCTCCTCCTCCTCCACCGCGGCCTCCTCCTCCTCCTCCGCTACCTCCGCTGCCTCCTCCTCCTCCGCCGCGGCCTCCTCCTCCTCCTCTTCTCCTACTCATCCTACCCTCCACCGGCCTCATCCTCCTCCTCCTCCACTGCCTTCGCTGCCTCCGCCCTACCTCCGCCATGCCTCCGCACTACCGTCGGTGCCTCCGGTGCCTCCTCCTCCACCGCGGCCTCCTCCTCCTCCTCCGCCGGTGCCGCCAGTGCCTCCACGTCTCTTCCTCCTCCGCGGTCACGCTACGGTCACGCCGCGGTCATGCCGCGGTCACGCCGTGGTCATGCCGCAGTCACGCCGGTGCCTCTGCGGCCTCCACCTCCTCCTCCTCCGCCGCGGTCGCCGCCTCCTCCTCTGCTCCTACTCCTCCTCCTCCTCCTCCACCGGCCTCATCCTCCTCCTCCTCCGCTGCCTCTGTCGATGCCTCCTCCTCCTTCGCTAGTGTCGTCGGTGCCTCCGCGGCCTCCTCCTCCTCCGCCGGTGCCTCCGCGGCCTCCTCCTCCTCCGCCGTCACACTGCGGTCAAGCCGCGGTCACGCCGCTGTCACGCCGCGGTCACGCCGGTGCCTCCGTGGCTGCCGCCTCCTCCTCCTCCGCCGCAGCCGCCTCCTCCTCCTCTACTCTTGCTCCTCCTCCTCCTCCTCCACCGGCCTCATCCTACTCCTCCTCCTCTGCCTCTGCCGATGCCTCCTCCTCCTCCGCCGGTGTCGCCAGTGCCTCCGTGGCCTCCTCCTCCTCCGTCGGTGCCGCCGGTGCCTCCGCGGCCTCCTCCTCCTCCTCCGGTGCCTCTACGACCTCCTCCTCATCCGCCGTCACGCCGCAGTCACGTCGCGGTCACGCCGTAGTCACGCCGCATATTACAATATATAGGAGGAGTACTCCGATAATCTGGAGGTTGTTTTTGGTGTTTTTAGAGAGCTTTGTCTTTATTAAAATATTATAAATTCCACATATTTTGTTTAAGAAGTATTGTTTCATGGTCACATTATTTCCTTGGAAGGAGTTTTAGGTTATCCAGAAAAGGTTCGAGAAGTCATTTCTCCAAATCAGTCAGAGAATGTATTCAAGATCCACAACATTCTAGACTTAGTCATTTTGAGGTCACATTATTTCCTTGAAGTATCTTGTTTAATATCTAAATTATACTCATATTCCTTCTCCTATAACCTATATACTCATCCTATGGATTTCAAATAGGATGAATATAAATAAAGAATGGATGAATGACAATCGGTTGACAAAACAGTATGAAGAAGGCGTGAAAGAGTTTATCAAGTTTGCAAAAGATCATGCATGTGACTCTTCTCAAATCCTTTTTCCGTGTTTACGCTGTTGTTATTCAAAACAAATTAGTCCAGGTGAGTTGGAAGAACACTTGATCTGTCACGGAATAGATCAAAGTTATACATGTTGGAATAAACACGGGGAAACAACGAATGTAGGTAGTGACTGGGGTGACACAGTGTTTTATGGATCATCTGATATGATTAAAAACATGAACAATGAAGATGACCGTATGGAGGATGTGATTACAGATGTGAATGATGATGAAGATCGTATTGAGGAAATGACAAGGACCTTCGAAGATGAACTTCGTGATTGCCCAAAATTGTTTGAGAAGTTAAATAGTTGTGCAAAGACGCCATTGTATGTTGGTTGCACTAAATATACAACATTGTCAGCCGTACTGAAGCTGTATAATTTGAATGCAGATAACAGGTGGAGTGATGGCAGTTTTACGAAACTACTTGCCCTCTTGAATGACATGCTCCCAGAAGACAATGAGCTCCTGAGCCGAACATACGATGCCAAACGAATGCTACGCTCTATGGGTATGATCTCTGAAAGAATACATGCATGCCTGAATGACTATATATTGTTTCTCAAGGACCACAAATCACCTAAAGAATGCCCAAAGTGTGGTGCTTCTCGATACATGAAAGATGAATCCAGCCCTACTAAAGTTGTATGGTACTTTCCAATCATTCCATGGTTTAGACGCTTATATAGAAGTGAGGAGACTGCAGAACAATTAACATGGCATGCAGATACAATAATTAAATATGGGATACTACTTCACCTGGCAGACTCTCCTCAATGGAAGAGGATCGATCACGAGTATCCTGAATTTGGAAACGAGTCGAGAAACCTTCGTCTTGCGTTATCTACAGATGGAGTGAATACTTTTGGTTTTCAAAGCAACAGTCACAGTACATGGCCAGTTATGTTGATAAATTATAACTTACCACCGTGGTTATGCATGAAACGAAAATACATCATGTTATCTCTGCTTATATCAGGACCAAAACAACCGGGTAATGATATTGATGTTTATTTAGCTCCATTGATCTAAGATTTGAAATTATTGTGGGATTCAGGTGTTACATTGTATGATTCTTACAGAAACAAAGATTTCACTTTGAGAGTCATGTTGTATGGGACAATAAATGACTTCCTTGCTTATGGAAATTTGTCAGGATATAGCATTAAAGGAACTCAAGGATGTCCCATTTGAGAAGAAGGTACACAATCAATTAGGTTGAAACATTCATCGAAAACCGTGTTTCTAGGACATCGCGGATTTCTACTGCGACAACATAAGTACCGTTCTTGGAAGACATCATTCGATGGAAGTTCAGAAGAATATACAACGCCGTCTCTACTAACAGGCAATCAATTGTTTGAGAAAGTTAAAAATGTGGACACTACTTTTGGTAAATCGGCTTCGAAAAACCTTATGAAAATCGGTTGGAAAAAGAGATCAGTTTTTTTGGAATTACAATACTGGAATTGTCTGTATGTAAGACGTTTTATTGATGTTATGCATGTAGAAAAAAATGTATTTGACAGTGTTATCGGCACGTTGCTAAATACATCTGGAAAAACAAAAGATGGAATTAAGGATAGGTTGGACATGGTTGAGATGGGAATACGAGAAGAGTTGGCACCAGTGGAGGGTGTAAAATGAACATTTCTTCCTCCTGCTCCTTACACTCTTTCCAGGCAGGAGAGATATCAGTTTTGCAACTTATTGAATGATGTAAAGGTTCCAGAGGGGTATTCGTTAAATATCAGTAACCTTGTGTTAATGAGCGACTTGAAGTTAAAAGGTCTGAAATCATATGACTGTCATGTTTGGATGCAAAATCTCATTCCAATTGCTTTACATTGCATTTTCCCAAGAATGTCCGCCATACATTAACGAAACTTTGTTTCTTCTTCAAAGCTATATGTAGAAAAGTTATAGACCCGGTGAAATTTCCAGCTATGGAAAAAGAAATTGCCGTCATATTATGTGAATTAGAAATGTTCTTCCTTACTTAATTTTTTGATATGATGGTTCATTTCATGATCCACTTGGTGATAGGGATTCGACTATGTGGTCCTGTACATTACAGATGGATGTACCCCATTGAACGGTATATGAAGATTTTGAAAGGGTATGTCAAAAATCGAAGTTGGCCAGAGGGTTGTATTGCAGAGCGATATATTGTTGAGGAAGCCGTTGAATTCTGTACTAAATACTTGTCTAGTGTGGAAAGCATTGGCTTACCGAAATCTCGTCACACTGGGCGGCTTGAGGGTGAAGGAATTTCTGGAAGAAAGGTTGTCACAATCAATATTACAGATCGGGAGCAGGTCCACCTTTATGTTTTGCATAACAGTTTCGACGTTGACCCATATGTTGAAATCCACAAAGAAATTCTTAGGCATTTGAATCCATCAAGGGCTGAAAAATGGATATCAGATACACATAATAGACAGTTTATAGGATGGTTTTGAGATCATATTTTTAAGAAGTCAGATGGAAATCTAGAGTCAATTTCAGAATGACTTCGATGGCTAGCCGGAGGACCAAGTGTGTATGCATTGTCTTACAATGCTTATGTAGTTAATGGTAATACATTTTATACTAATGAACATGATGAAGAAAGTACCATGCAGAATAGTGGGGTTACACTTGTGGCTGAAGCGATGCATGTTTCTGGTGCTAAGAACAGAAATCCAATTTATGCGAATATGTCATAATTTGGAATCATCAAACAAATATGGGAGTTGGATTATACGAAATTTCAAGTTCCGATATTTAAATGCAAGTGGGTTGATAACATCAGTGCTGTTAAAATAGATGATTTGGGATTCGTGAAAGTTGATTTTAGTAAGGAAGGGGAGAAAGACGAACCATTTATAATGGCATCACAGGCAGTGAAAGTATATTAGGTTCCAGATCCCGCAAACCGAAACTGGTCAATTATTCTGTTATCGACCAAAACAGCTGAAGGGTCAGATGAAAATTCAACGGAAGATGACCCTTTCATTGGGACTTCGCAATCATTTCGCAGTGGTCCCAATGTAGACGATGTTTTGTATGTAAGAGGAGACCACAATGAAGGGATAAGGATAGTTGATAGAGGGGTAAAATCCCTTCAGCCTTTTAAAAAAAGGGAGTTCAATAATAAGGTTATTGATTTTTATTGTAATATAGATTGTGTTACATTATGTTATTATCTGTTCGCTGCTGCTTTTATGTGATCTAAATTAAATTTTAAACCAGTTCTGCAGATAATGACTTCTTCACCTGCTGATGCACCCAATGAAAGACAACAGGTCTCTCAACCTATTGCAGCTGGTCCCACTGCTGACATACAACAGGTCTCTCAACCTGTTGCAGCTGGTGTCAGTGCCGATGCTAGCGCTTCAGAGATACATAATGATGGTCCAGAAACTGAGGAAATGGTAGGCGATGAAACCCCAACGACACAAAAAAACAGGTGCGCCGTAGTTTGACAGTTTTAGCAAAAATCCTCAAGGCAAAAGCAAAAGGCATCAAATATGAGGTGGGATGGAATAAACGAGGCCAGCATGTAAATCCCAACAAAGCCATGTTTAGTAGCTACATTGGAATCGTCACTCGACAACGCGTGCCAATTGACGTAGAGTCGTGGCACCATGTTGTCAGCGGGTTGAAAACATTAATGTGGGAAGAGATTATGGTAACATTACGATATCATCTATTGAATTTATTAAAATAAAATAAAATATTGAAATATTGACTAACCCTTCATCATCTCTTGCAGAGTGCATTTATAGTAGATGTTTCACACCAATAATATGTTTTAGGACTGACAGGAAGGATTCATAGAGGCTTTCGCACCATTTTAACGAAACATCATCTGAAAGATGCCAAAGGGAAAATCAAGCCGCACCCGCCTCCTCTTTATCCACACTTGATATCCCAAGGAATGTGGGATGCATTTTGCAACCGTTGTGCGGAACAGAATTTTCAGGTACATTGTGTTTGGTTACACGTTGTGTAACGTTGCTTGTATTCATCACGTTGATTGATTGGTTTTTATTTATGAAACAGCAATTGAGTGCTGAAAATAAGGAATGGGCAGCAAAACCAGCGTACCCCTACCGTAAAGCAAGGTTGGGGTACGCTTCAATTGAAAAACAATTGGTATGTATTTTAAAAGTACTGTAATAATTTTATGTGACATAAAACAACACTGTAACCATGTTTCTCTGTTTATATGCAGATTGATGAAGCAAAATCTCAAGTCACTTCCATTCCACGTCATGTGCTATGGAAGGAGTCTCGTGTTAATAAAGAGGGGAAACTGATAGATGAAAACACACAAAAAGTGTGGGAAACATGTGTAAGTATGATATAATATAAACTTGTTTTGCTTTAAATCACTATTACATAACAATGCTTACTTATTTTTTCATATTTTCTATTTGACATAGTCACAAGAATCAACAAAACCCGCACCAGATGCAGACATACTTTCAACGGCCTTGAAACAGGCAGAACAGTATGGCCGCGTCAGAGGTGTGGGTTTTGGGGTGTCACCCCAGGCATATTTTAAGAAAAAAAAAGAAGAGGATGAATAAACTAAAGAATTGCATGTAATGAGAGATAAAGTAGCTACCCTTGAAGAACTAATCCAAACTCAGGGAGAGATGCTAAAGAGTTTGATGGAGGATAGGCGAAGAGAACAAACAACTCAGGAACAACCCCCGCGAGAAGATCCACCCCTCACCAGCTTTGAGGCGAGTCATTCCCCTCAAAGACCTGACTTAACCGAGGTAATCAATGTTATAATATTCGTTTTTGTGAGATGTGAATCACATAGATACTGATACCTTTCATGTAATGATATTCTGCAGGGTGAAAATGACTGTGATTTATATCTGTCAACTCCCACCCATCGCCTTGTAGCGAGGGCTACGGTGTTCAAGATGCAGAATGACACACTACACTCCAGACCACTTCCAAGCGGTCATGTCAAAGTGTCGATTAACGTAGCTCATGAGCTGAGCGCCAAGCTACCCGTGCCAAATGACGATGATGACATTCATACAGTGGAAAAAGCTATTGGAACATTCGTTGCATGGCCGTCAAATCTTGTAAAAAAACATGCCGAGCAGGAGGTATTCATTTTCAGTTCATTTTTCAAGAAGAACCTTTAACATTAAATTAGAAAATGGCTGAACCGATGAAATTTTTTTACAGAAGGATAAAATGGAGAAGATAAAATGAAAGAGAGTCTCCAACATTGGATCAACCAACCGATAAAAACGATCTACTGAGAGCACGTTCACCCCGCCCGTTCTATATCCACATTTAATAGCATTGCAAGATCATGTGGATATGAAAATGAAAGACGGAAAGAGTCATACAATTTTTTGTGAAAAAGATATGTACGGAGAGGAAACATTAGATTTCGTTAGTGCAGACGCTGTTTCTGAGATCATCACATACGACTGGCTAGGCACCTCAGTTATAAATGTATACATGAGGTATGTTTTCATGATTTGATTTTACAGAAGCTGATATACATTGATAATTATGGATAAATACATCTCATATTTTTCAGAGGCGTATATATGAAAAAAAATTGAAGGGATTTTCCCATGAATACAAATTTGGACTCGTTAGTCCTCACACCATTTCTACACAATAAAGAGAAGTAGATTCTAATGTTCAGTCTGAATTGATGTCAAATCTGCTTAGAACGTTTCAAAGAAGAATTACGAATGAAAGGCTCTTTTTAATACCAACGATGCAAGGGTAAAACTCTACATTTTAATCATATCAATTATATTTTCATTTCTATCAGTACTTATTTCTTTTTGTGTTTTTAGGGAACATTGGATGCTCATTGCAGTCAATTTGGATACTCCAAAGATTTATTTTCTAGATTCACTGCATGGATATATAACTAACCGACCACACATGATGGCGATTGTCAATTTGTAATACACTAGATCCAACATTTTCAAACTAAATATCTAGTTATATAATTTATATTATCTTTTAATGAGGATTTTGTTCTGATAGGGCGGTGTATGAATATCGTCTAAAGGCTGGAATGAATCCAGGGCATTAGGACGACAATGCCCACAAGATCTACAAATGGAGAAGTATCTTGGTATATATAATTATATTTCACTATCCAAATACATATCAAAACAGATTACTTATTTTTCTCTATGTTTCTGCAGTGTCCGAAACAAACAAATGACAAGGACTGCGGTTATTATGTTTGTAAATTTATAAAAGAGATCATATTTCATGAACAAACTAGCATCCCTGCAGAGGTATTTTTGAAAATAATTACTAATTTATTTAAAATAATTATTAATCCTTTGTGTATTTATATTTTTTCAGTACTACTATGACTGTCGCAAAAACTCCTATTCAGAAGATGATATAAATGTCTTTAGAAACGAATGGGCAGCGTACCTGATGGAAGAATGTAAACAAATAGGACAATGAAGGCGAATTCCTAATAATTATGTTATATTTATATGGTCATTGATATCTCTGTTTACACTTATTGAGCATCTATAACGTGTACGAATCGACCGTACCTCAATCCGACGCACGGTGTGACCGGTATGGCTAAAGTGTCTGTTATCAGTTGGAAAATGACATAAACTTTAGAAAACAACACCAATGACATACAGAATACCGAGAAAACGCGTTTGGATTGTTTTGAAACTTTAGGACAATGATCCACGAGTCATTTGTAACGTTTACGAATTGACCGCACCTCAATCTGACGCACGGTGTGACCATTATGGCTAAAAGTGTCTGTTATTAGTTGGAAAATGACATAAACTTTAGAAAACAACACCAATGACATATGGAATACTGAGAAAACGCGTTCGTATTGTTTTGAAATTTTAGGAAAACGATCCACAAGTCATTTGTGACGTGTACGAATCGACTGCACCTCAATCCGACGCACAGTGTGACTGGTATGGCTAAAAGTGTATGATATCAGTTTCAAATTGAGATAAACTTTGGAAAACAATACCAATGAAATACGGAAAACCGAGAAAATCCGTTCGAATTGTTTTGATACTTTAGGAAAACGATCCATGAGTCATTTTTGACGTGTAAGAATCGACCGCACCTCAATCCGACGCACGGTGTGACCGGTATGGCTAAAAGTGTCTGTTATCAGTTGGAAAATGACATAAACTTTGGAAAACAAAACCAATGACATATGGAAAACCAAGAAAACACGTTCGGATTGTTTTTATACTTTAGGACAACGATCCATGAGTCATTTGTGACGTGTATGAATCAACCGCACCTCAATCCGACGCACGGTGTGACCCGTATGGCTCAAAGTGTTTGATATCAGTTTCAAAATGACATAAACTTTAGAAAACAACACTACTAACATACGGAATACCAAGCAAACGCATTCGGATTGTTTTGAAACTTTAGGACAACGATCCACAAGTCAATTGTGACGTGTACGAATCGACCGCACCTCAATCCGACGCACGGTGTGACCCGTATGGATCAAAGTGTTTTATATCAGTTTCAAAATGACATAAACATTAGAAAACAACACTACTGACATACGGAATACCAAGAAAACGCGTTCGGATTGTTTTGAAAATTTAGGACAATGATCCACGATTCATTTGTGACGTGTCAGAATTGACCGCACCTCAATCCGACGTATGGTGTGACCGGTATGGCTAAAAGTGTCTGATATCAGTTTCAAATTGAGATAAACTTTGGAAAACAACACCAATGACATACGGAAAACCGAGCAAACACATTCGGATTGTTTTGATACTTTAGGAAAACTATCCAAGAGTCATTTGTGACATGTACGAATTGACCACACCTCAATCCGACGCACGGTGTGACCAGTATGGCTAAAAGTGTCTGTTATCAGTTGGAAAATGACATAAACTTTGGAAAACAACACCAATGACATACGGAAAACCGAGCAAACGTGTTCGGATTGTTTTGATACTTTAGGACAACGATCCACGAGTCATTTGTGACGTGTACGAATCGACCGCACCTCAATCCGATGCACGGTGTCACCCGTATGGCTCAAAGTGTTTGATATCAATTTCAAAATGAAATAAACTTTAGAAAACAACACTACTGACATACAGAATACCAAGAAAACGCATTCGGATTGTTTTGAAACTTTAGTACAACATTCCACGAGTCAATTGTGACGTGTACGAATTGACCGAACCTCAATCTGACGCACGGTGTGACCCGTATGGCTCAAAGTGTTTTATATCAATTTCAAAATGACATAAACTTTAGAAAACAACACTACTGACATACGGAATACCGAACAAATGCGTTCGGATTGTTTTGAAACTTTAGGACAATGATCCATGTGTCATTTGTGACGTGTACGAATCGACCGAACCTTAATCTGACGTATGGTGTGACCGGTATGGCTAAAAGTGTCTGGTATCAGTTTCAAATTGAGATAAACTTTTGAAAACAACAACAATGACATACGAAAAGCCAAGAAAACACGTTAGGATTGTTTTTATACTTTAGTACAATGATCCACAAGTCATTTGTGACGTGTACAAATCGACCGCACATCAATCCGACTCACGGTGTAACCCGTATGGCTAAAAGTGTCTGTTATCATTTGGAAAATGACATAAACTTTGGAAAACAAAACCAATGACATACGGAAAACCGAGCAAACGCATTCGGATTGTTTTGATACTTTAGGAAAACGATCCACGAGTCATTTGTGACGTGTACGAATTTACCTCACCTCAATCCGACGCACAGTGTGACCCGTATTGCTCAAAGTGTTTGATATCAGTTTCAAAATGACATAAACTTTAGAAAACAAAACTACTGACATACATAATACCAAGAAAACACGTTCTGATTGTTTTTAAACTTTAGGAAAACGATCCACGAGTCAATTGTGACGTGTACGAATCAACCACACCTCAATCCGACACACGGTGTGACCCGTATGGCTCAAAGTGTTTTATATCAGTTTCAAAATGACATAAACTTTAGAGAACAACACTACTGGCATACAGAATACCGAGAAAACGCGTTCGGATTATTTTGAAACTTTAGGACAATGATCCACGAGTCATTTGTGATGTGTACGAATCAACCGTACCTCAATCCAACACACGGTGTGACCGGTATGGCTAAAAGTGTCTGATATCAGTTTCAAATTGAGATAAACTCTGGAAAACAACACCAATGACATATGGCAAACCGAGCAAACACGTTTGGATTGTTTTGATACTTGAGGACAACGATCCAAGAGTCATTTGTGACGTGTACAAATCGACCACACCTCAATCCAACGAACGGTGTGACCCATATGGATCAAAGTGTTTTATATCAGTTTAAAAATGACATAAACTTTAGAAAACAACACTACTGACATACGGAATACCGATCAAACGCGTTCGGATTGTTTTGAAACTTTAGGAAAATGATCCACGAGTCATTTGTGACGTGTACGTATCGACCGCACCTTAATCCGACGCACGGTGTGACAGGTATGGATAAAAGTGTCTGTTATCAGTTGGGAAATGACATAAACTTTAGAAAAAAACACCAATGACATACGGAATACCGAGCAAACACATTCGGATTGTTTTGATATTTTAGGACAACGATCCACGAGTCATTTGTGACGTGTACGAATCGATCGCACCCCAATACGATGCACAGTGTGACCGGTATGGCTAAAAGTGTCTGATATTAGTTTCAAATTGAGATAAACTTTGGAAAACAACACCAATGACATATGGCAAACCGTGAAAACGAGTTCGGATTGTTTTGATACTTTTGGACAACGATCCACGAGTCATTTGTGACGTGTACGAATCGACCGCACCTCAATCCGACCGACACACGGTGTGACCGGTAAGTCTTTTTATTAGATAAAGAATCAATATATATTAAATGAGATAAATCAATCAAAAACATATTGATTTTACATTCTTCCCTTTCATTGTTTTGAAAATGAAAACATTTGAGTTTAAAATTTCATATTTTAGTTTCACATTTCCATATTAATGTATTCTTTCATATTACTATTTTAATTTCTTTCATTATTGCATTACTAACGTAATATTTGTTTTCTTATATAGGTGAATTTTTTTCCTTGAGTTCGGATGCTTTTTTCGGCAACAAATACCATCGAGAGCGGATCACGGATATCAAAGGATGAAACATTAATTTTTATAACTGTTGTTGAATAATTGTAATTGTAACCATGTAAAACAATTTTTGAAATGTATATAGCAATGAGTTTTTTTGTATTCATGATGTTAAGTAAATGTATATACCGTTGTCGGTCAAAATATTGTGTGCGGTTGCTAGGGTGTGCAGGTGTGCATGTGCTACTTTGTGTAGGTATTCTGGTGTACATGTGTGCAGGTCCTATTTTGTAGGAGCAGGTGATGGGGCCTTTATCAGCGCTTTTTTAGCGTTGATAAAGGACACCTTTAACAGCGCTAGAGGAGCACTGATAAAGGAAGACTTTATCAGCGCTTTGTTAAGCGCCGATAGAGGAGACCTTTATCAGCGCTAAAAGAAGCGTTGATAAAGGTCCACTTTATCAGTGCTTCTCGGAGCGCTGATAAAGGGGACCCCCCCTATATCTACGCCGACATTAACAGTGCTTTTCTAGCGTTGTTAATGCTGGTTTTTAGCGCTGATAAAGGTGCAGTTTGTAGTAGTGAAGTACACAACCTCATCTAGGACTTATGCCTCACAACCCTACCCATTGAAGGATTATATATCAAAAACCTCAAAAAATAATCCCTATAAACTCTCTCAGTCAAAAATACCAACTAGATAGAATCTAAAGAGTAAAAATATTAGACCATCTTGATATATGCATAAGAAAACTCATAATGGACAACTCACATGTTCAATTCTGAATTTGGGACACAAATTATCCCAAAATATATTTTTCTATAAAAATTGTATGGCATGTATTTATAATAAAATGACATGTACTCTCAATGGTGAACCTAACCATATACTTTTACAAGGACAAAGAACACTCGGGGTCCTCATGTGTACTTTTACATGACCAGTGTATACATGGGGTTTACCCATGTAATATTAGATAGAAATCCCCCCCCCACATGGAGTGTCTTCTCAAGTACCCAACTACATGGTCATGTACCACCACACATCATGTAATCCTAGTTCACAACATGTATCCTCCAATCATACATCGTCCCATGTACTTACTACATGCAAATTTATAATTTCACGGTGTGTGCCCAGGGTACACACCTTCCAGTCACAAACACTCAACATTCCCAAATATGTGGCCACATTCCCAACTATATGTCCACATGGAAAAGTACTACTATATGGAATAAACTTATAAAAATTTCATATTCCATAAATAGGAATAAAACACAACATGTTTTCATCAATATAAAATAGTCATGTGGTCTAGATTTCCAAATGGTAAACCCCCTATAAACCTCTTAAAACCCCTGCTGATCCCCTTAAAGAATAAGCTCAACAATATATAGCTCCCTGATGACCTAAATATTATTATAACTTAAAAACAATATCCTTTTCGGATTTTTAGCAAAAACATATACGGGGATACCTCTATTTGGAAACCATAGAAGCTTCAATCTAATTCATAGTTTAAAACTGCCTCATGATGATTCAACTCCCCCTGAGCTCTACGATGGAACTTTATTCTCCCTTTATCTCTATTTTATAACTCTTCCTCTCCCTCTCCCATATATCATTTAAGGACCCCCAATATAAGAGAATACACACATAGAAAAAGGGGGAAATAATAAAAGAGAATAAAATAAATAAAAAATGAAAATGAAAATGATGAAATAGAAGAAAAGGGGGGTCGGCCCAACCCAATAGACCAATGTAAGTTAATCATTTTCTAGGAAAAACCCCACTATTCTAGACTCAATAGAGAAGTAAAAATTTCAATATGATGCTCCAAATAGAATATATCACTAAAAGAATGTGTGTGAATAAAAAGTATTTAATTAATTGAATATTAAATATTTCTCCAAAATTCAAACATCTCATAATTCCACAAAACTCCAATACTAAAACCCTATTCCAAGACCAAAAATGTGGTCCAAAAAAATATCCAATATCTCTTGATATGAAAAATTGTCATTTTACACCTCTAAAATCATGTTTTATTTACCCCTATTTTTTAGCACCTAATGTTATTCTTTTATTCCTTATTTTCTCACGAATAATCTTATTTTATCTGGTGATTTATCACACATTCTTATGTTTTTTTAGATATTGTTGTATATTCTTCTCAACTAAGTTTCCTTTTCATGTAAAAAATTAATCAAAAGTAATTTTCGTTTTATGCTATTTTTTAGAACTTTTTGTTAAGATTTTCTTCCTTGTTTTCTCACTAACACTCTTATTTTATCATCTAATTATTTTAATATAATGTTTTAACATAAAATAAATAAATATTTGGAAAATTTTCAGAAATCAGAAAAGATAACTTTTTTCATAAAACATTAGTTTCTTATTTAATTTTTCATAAAAATAGTAGAAAATACTATTTTAAATATATCTTATTTTCAAACTAGCATGATTGGAAATCTCTTTAAAAGACTGAAATAGGGTGTTCTTTATCCTTTGGCATCCCTACTGGTAATTTTTATGCTCATGTTAATATGTTTATTATTTATTTAGTTTTAGGTTGAGCATGGATTGTGTTTCTCTAAGATAAAGTTAAATGTTCATTTTGGGGGTGACCCATAGGGTCCCATAGAGGTATGTCTTTATTAGTTCAGTTGATTTCTTCTTTTTTACTGATAGTATTAGTTTTTTTTTTGTTATGTTTTATTAATCTGTTTTTATGGGATAACAAATTCCCTAATGAGTTACTTTGACGCTTATAATTATTTTTTAGTCTCGGTGGATCAAGAACACCTTTTGGGCCTTGTTACGGGATAGAACGGGAGACTAGTTCAGGGTTAAATCAGGATGATCTAAGAAAAAATTGTATCAGAGTAGCCCTTTATTATTTGGGGTGTCATGTAGGCTAGATGTAGGAATTTCAAGACATGATAGGCAGGCGATGTAATTGTTTCATGAAATTTTACTCATTCAGATCTTCATGTTACCAGGGATAGTCGGGATTTTAATCTTTCATTTTGATTTTGGGTTTATGTTTTTAATACTTGATTAGTTTGATCGTCTTGTGCATGTTGGGGAATGGAAATGGAAGGAAGCTAGTGTCACGAATTGATATTACACAATGTATAAAACCATGGGGAACTCGAGTTCATGACTTAGATTATTCCAATGGTTACTATAGGCTTAGTTCATGGTCTTCTAAACTATGTGTTTGAGTTATGTTTGACCACTAGTTACCTATTAATTTTTTTTCTGTGAGGGATTTTTTCTCTTAGTTTCATTTAAAATGAGTTTATTTTGAAAGGAAAATGTTTTTTGCTGTGAAAAAAAGATTTTTGGAATTTTTGAACTAATGAAAATTGATTCCATTCTAATATAACTCATTATTTCTAAGGGTAAGTGGAATGGGTATTTTTTTTAAAGTGGATATATTTTTAATTTTTAGCCCAATAAGATTTAAAATGGAAAATGGATTGGAAAATGGGATTTTGTGTTGGGATGGTTTTGTAAATGGAAAATTATTTTAATTTGGAAATGGGTAATTGAGTTTTGAAGTGGGTGAATTTGGAATTTGTGGCTTTCAAAAGAGGAATCTTGGCTTTTTGGTGATGTTTTGTGGTTTTTTGGAGGTTTTATTTATATTTGATTTGGTTTTGTGATGTACTTCTTTATGATATTTTTTCTATTTAAAATGTTAATTAGTTGTGTTTTGGTTTAATGTTGATTTGATTGTCCACTTTACATTGTTTATAGTATGCTTCCTAAAAAGAACCATAAGTTTTCTAAGTTTTCTTTTCAAGTCATTGGTCCTACCCATACTTCTAGTGGAGTAGTGGATTTGAGATATTTTCAATCGTTCCATATTTCATGTTAATATTTAGGTATGTTATAGGCTTAGAAATGTAATTATAAGTTTTATTAGGTTTGTTTGAAGGACAAGGAAGAGACCATTGGAAGGTAATCATTCCATCCTCACTATGAGTTGGGATGTCTTGGGTGATCTTCAAGGAAACTTCTTGTCACAAGATTATTCTTAAGAAAGTGAATGAGAATAAAGTGGTAGAGATCATGGATGTTCAATATGGATAATATATGGTGAAGTGATTTATTGACCATTTTAATAACATGGTTTCCTTTTCTCTAGATACAGTGATGAGTGATCAGTTCAAGGATCCTATTTCATATGGGGAGTCCTTAAAAATATCAAATATCTTGTTATTTATTCTAGGTAGGTCTCATTGTGGAATTTAATGGATGAGAAATTTCTAGTTGATGTGGTTATTCAAGGGAATACCATGCAAGTTGATAGTTAAGTTTCTTTTAGAACTCATAAAGGTTCCCCATCTAGTGAAGTGTGTGAACCAGAGAAACCTATCCTAAAGAAGTATCATTTTTCAGTTCTTTATTCTCTTTAGAAGTACCACTCAATTATTTTCTTCAAGTATAGTCAGTTTGGGAAATCTAATATATATAGTTGTAATCATATGGAGGCTTGTCATCAGTGTGGCTGCTTAGGACACCTGAAGATGTTTTATAGGTTTTTTTTCAAGAAGATGAAGATTTTGTTAAGAATTTTTATCTCATAAATATATGGTAGAATATGCATAAAGAAATTATAGCTCCATCCATGTGTCTCTGAGTGAAGCTTTTCAAATAGTGGAGGAGTTGATAGGTTGGGGGATGTAGATTCAACCAGTTATTTTTGATGTTGGAGTGGAAACTGTTTGAGTTTTTCATTACTATGGTTTCCATTTTTGGAACCATTTTTTTGAAAAGAATTTTGGCCTTTTTTATTGAGGTTTCTCTAGTTGGTCCATGTGGGAGAATCTTTAAATTAGTTAGCCTTCCTTTTGATCAATTTTAGTTTTTGGTTGGTGCTCATTCAGAGATGCATGTGTATTGAGGAATTATGAATTGTGGATTGGTCAAGTCCCTTGTTTGAGTTTTTGTTATTTAACCCTTATCATGTTAGTGGGTGGTTTTGTTGAGAATTTATTTTATTTCAACCATTGTTGTGAGTGGTTTTTTTATAGTGGGAAAATCCACTGTAGATCTTTTCATTTCCATTTCCTCTAAAGTTGGTTAGGTGTGACTTGTGGAGTTGAAAGGTCACACTGGATTTTGCTAACCTTAGTGATTTTTTTCAATTTATAGGTTTATTGGAGTTCCCATTTTTGGTTTGAGGGTTTTTTTTTCAGTTTTGGTCCTTCTTTCCTAAGCTCTAGGGGTTTTTTCAATTTCAATTTGGGTTTGCGTGTTTTTTTGGAGGTTCTTCTTTGGGGTTGGAGAGTTTTGACTATTGTTCCCTCTTTAAATTAGATGAATTTATAGTGAAATAAATTTTTACTTTTCAGGATAAATGTCACACCTTGGGTGTGGTTTTTTAGTATTTCCTTTTATTTATGTTCTCCCCTTTGTTCAATAGTTTTTTAGGTGTTTTTCCCCAATAAGGGGTAATTTAGAAAGGTGGGTGTGTGGTGCATGAATAGGGGAAATCATGCACCATCCCTTTAAAAAATGTGTGTCTAGGAATGTGTGTCTATATATAATGTATTTCTAGGTTCACAATCATTTTCCCCACCCCTGCATCTATGTATCCCTAGACAATGATGACCACATGGTTAGCGCACGATATAAAAGAGCATACGACCAAACTTTGTGTCATACCCAAGATTTTAAAGAAACATTTTCATAATAATAATAATAATAATACAATAATAATAATTATTATTATTATTATACCATAACCATCATATTACCCCCTACCTGATCATTACCTAGCCCCATGGGGCTTCCCATCATGCATGAGTGGTACCCCTTTCTAGAATCCTCATATCCTCGTCGATTTCGCTCCCACTTATGGGTGAAATCAACATTAGTAATAGTTTCTAATCCTACATTCTCTTCTTATTTTATTTTTGTTGCATTGTTTTACCTCACCCTCATATTTCAAGCACTATGGAAAAACCCAAAACTAATTTTGGGAATTTCTTTGGTATATTATTGGTGCCTAGTGTTTGTGAGACCCATTAAGGTTGATTTTCCTACAACCATTAAAGGTAGTGGGTTTTTCAATTAGTTTCAATGAAATATTATTCAATTTTTATTTATTATCACTATTTTAATTAGGGATTATATGGATTTTGGGTTCCTTATATTTTTCTTGTGCACCTTGGACCCTCATGAGGTGGATTTTGACTACCGTTTGTGAAGGTGGGGACATGTGGCTCCCTAGATATGACCTACACGAATATAAATATATAGTTATGTGTGTGTGTGTGTATATATATATATATATATTCACTTTTTATATCTTCACACATGAAAATGGGAACATATAAATCAAACTAGGGGTATATATATACATATATCAAGGTGTATACGTGTCTAGGGTGTCTAACGGTTCTTTAAAGGTGACTTAAATATATATTCAAATATATACATGTATATAAGGACCCCTTTTACATATTAACTAATAGTAATATGAATATGTCTATTGGGTCTAGGTGTGATTATATATACGTGAAGGTGAATATGTGTGAAAGTGTTAAGGGTGGATTTAAGTAACTATCATCAAAGGCAATGTGTTTTGAAGTAGGGTCTCTATTTCAAAGCCTTCAATTTTATATATATGACTTATTGGTGTTTTAAAAGTGTTTTTTTCCCTTTTAAATGAAATATATATATTATGTACTGTTTTGTGGTCCTTAAAAGGGGGGGTTTTCTTGTTTTCCACATTCTACTTGAGCTTCCAATATAAAATTCCTTTGTTTAATCATGTTTTTAACCTTGATTCAAATGTAAAGTATTTTAAATCTATAATTGGTTTTCTAAATGGTTTATATTATGAAAATTATTGATGACAAAATGTTTTTTTTCCTTTTAGATATATGTTATAAGAGAAAATTTGGTTTTGAAACTTGAAATATTTAGGGAATATGGTGTTTTCTAAATGAAATGTTTTTCTTTTAAATTTATAAGGCCTATTTTAAACATTATCAAAGTTTTATGGAAATTCAAACCCTTATTATGGAATGCCCCTTGAATTGGAAACATGTTGCGTTCTAAATGTGCGATATGTATGTATTATTGGTGAAGGGTTTTGTGATTTTTTTTTATTTTGGAAAGAGAAAATGGGATTCACTTATGATAGGAGTTCATAGGTGAGAATTGAATTCTTTATTTTGAGTAAAGAATGTGTTATGTATATCAATATGATAACTTGATAAAAGTTTCATCTCCATTTGAGCATGGAAACCGGGAGTCCTGTGTACCTAGGCAAGTGGACTAAGGACTTGTACGATGGAAGAGTTAGTAGGGCCCCGAACCAGGATCCCATATAAGTTAACTCTACAACACTAAGATAATAACATGATGATACTTTAGGGACCTTTGGAAAAAAAATTTCATCCTCTCTAGTGGATCATTCATGAAAAGGATATATGGTTTGATCACCGAGAGTAAAAGTATCCTTGGGAACCAAATGTCCCAGCTGATTTGGAATTTCTCATGGTTCGTTCTCATATATAATTATATTTTATTTAATATTGTTTTATATTCTACTCATTTTAGTTTAACTTTTATGTCTAAAATTATAATAAATCATGTTTTATTTACCCCTATTTTGTGGGAAAAATTGTTTTTTAGATCCTTTCCTTAGATTTTAATGATTAGTTTACTTCATCGAATGAGAACAAAAGGAAACATACTTACATGACAAGTAGAGTTCCATCCTATAACTTATTTCTAATTCAAACTCATCTTTATCTCTATAAATAAAAAGGATATACCTAAAAAGAGGTAATTGTTTTATCACCTCTTTCAAAATTATTTTATTCTTCTACTTCCTCTTCATATGTTGTTTCCATACTAAAGTAATAACACAAGCATCCCATAGGTAGGGTGAAAACCTGTCACGTAGGACAAAGCTATGGGAATCGAACCTAGAATTGAAGTGCAACAAGGAATTATTATCTACTATTATCCTACATTATGTCCTAGTTTTCATAACATAGTTTTTTTTTCTTATTTGAGGTTTAATTATTATTATACAATCTTCCATATTTTATTGGAGATTTTATGATATATTTTACTATGGATGCGCTATGTAATTGTGTTTAAAAAATCATATCACTCTTATTGGATTATAAACTCAATGTGACGTTTAAAATTAATCTTATATACTTTGTATACATGTTATGAGAAAAAATTCAATTTTTCAAATAAAATAAGTATTTCTTAAAAAAATTATAAATAATTATGTAAAATATTATCCAGAATATTGAAATAGAGAAATGATTAATTATTTAAACATTCAAAGTGTCCCATACCACTTTTAAAATTTAAATCATATGCTTTATATCTTTATAATATATTTAATTTTTATTAATAATATATATTTTTATAATAATTATTGAATGGTGAATGTGAAAGATGAATCTCATCACCTTGTAGAGATGTTAATCCATACATACCCACAAGTGACGATGTCATTTCTCATCCTTAATACATTCTATGTGGTGTGTAAATGACTCACATCTATTTGAGGGGGAAATATTCTAGACTTCCTCAAATGAGATTATTGAATTAACATTGAATGAAAAGTAAAAAAGGTAGCTCAATTATATAAGGAACAAAAATCATCTTCCCAAATTTCCAAATACCACCTTCAAATATGAATTCAATCAGTCTCCCATCATTCCCAACATTAATTTTCTTTTGAAAATCCTTATCATCAGACTGAGAACTTTTATCCTTTCTATAATAGATGCATATAATATAAATTCATGACATATCATTGATTAATATGGTGTAAATGTCTTATAATCGACATTCATGGTTGAAAATTTAGCATGATGGATTTTATTGTTTGATCATTTACAACATATTTTACATTATCCAAGTTAGTTGTCCAAAAATAGATTTTTATGTCTTCCAAGACTAAATTTATCTTCATGGTATTTAAATATTCATTTGATGATATTATGATTACAATTTAAATGATTAAATTGGTATGGGACACTTTGAATGTTTTGAGAATTAATAATTTCTCCACTTCAATATTCTTGATATTATTTTATAATCCTTTGATGGATTTTATTTATAACTGAGGTTGATTTTCTATGATAAAATATACCATATTATATTTAAGGGTTTATGATATGTTTGACTGTGGATGTTCAATTTCGATACCATTCATGGTTTATGGTTAAAGTATTTAAATTTCATATGATATTTTAAATATTAATGTTTATGTTATGTTTTACCTCTTTTGTAAGAGGAATGCAATAGACTTAGTAAGTGATGGGTGTGGCCAACTCTATTCCTCTGATGCATCTGTAAGTCTCATGATACAAACTAGTGGGATCAGTATTTACCTCTAGTAGATTTTTTTATAATAATATATTACATTTTAAGGAGTCCTTTTGTGAAAACAAGAGAAGATACTCGGAAAGAAGTAATTGTTTTATCACCTCTTTCAATGTTATTTTATTCTTCTAATTCCTATTTCTAGGTTGTGTCCATATAAAAATAACAACTCCAGTATCATCTAAATTATGTAAGTAAGTAACCCATGATCTATGTAATGCGATCAATAACAACAAGTTAAAACATGTATGATAAACAAAGTGATTATTACCCGAAATATTGCTTTATCAGGGAAATTATTAATAAATGGGTAATATAAATCCAAATTCAAAAAACATTTATGGTAATTTTATATTACTATAATATTATTTTTACCTTTAATTACCCTATTTTTCTTTAAATGGGGTAAATAAATGTCGATAAATAACCATTTTATTTGGAAATAATTTATTCAAAAGTCGAGAAAAGGGTAAGCTCAGATGATCAACAAGGTTAAACAATACAACATAAGATTTCATAAATAATAATAAACATTTAATGAAAGTATAAAACTAAAAAAAATTCCTTATAAGCATAACCTTAAGAATAATATAGAAAAATGAAACATACATACTAGACAAGTAGAGTTCCATCCGTTAACTAATTTTTCACATACTCATCTTCCTCTCCAAAAGATAATAAAATTCAAAAAATATTCTATTTCTATTAATCATATAGGGTTCCAAAAATGAATTTATATTCTATTATAAAAATATATAAAATGACCTACACTGGGTTAATATATGTATTATTTATCTATTGTGACTTTAAAATTAATTTAATGAAAAATAATTATTTAAATGAAAAAGTCTCGTTTGAATAGAAATGTAGTGTTTTTCACTAAAGTAAAGGAGTTTGAGAGAAGACGTTACCTCTAAATTAGATAACTTGTTTTGGTTTGTGAAAAAAGGCTCTCGTGAGTGGCCTTATTCCCAAGGGAAAGCTTCTAGGAGTATGAGAGGGAATTATGTTCAATTTTATGTTTAAAAGGCTTGTGTTTTAGATTTATACTTTCCATAAATGTTTATTATTATTTATGAAATATTCTATTGGGTTGTTTATCCTTACTAAGAATCTAAGATCACACATTTCTTATGTTTTATTTTCAACATGTCTTCTAAGGTTTTAATAGTCCTTTCTATTTATCCATTAGTTTGAGGGTGGTAAGAAATCCTCAAATGAAGATCGATATATAGGTACTTCAATAGAATTATCCTGAATTATGATGTAAAATTTCCATTATAATCCTTTTATATACATATAAATAGTTATGTGAAATAATATAAAGAATATTGAAATAGAAAAGGGATTGATTCATTAATATGTTATTCACTTTCTTCTATTCAATTAGATTATAAAATAGAAACAACGTTCATGCATATGTATAACCTACCGTCTATGTGAATAGTGTATTCAATTTCATATATCTATCTACTATATATATATTTATATTTTGAATATAAAATGGAAGCATAAGAATAAAATGATAGATGTGAAAATTTTTGATAAATAGAAAAAGGGAAAGAATTATTTTCCAACATGTGATAATTGTGGAAGGAAACACCCTGGTTCCTGCTTGAGAGGAAAAAGAGTTTTCTTTATGTGTGGAGAATAAGGACACAATTCAAAAGTTATTTTCTTCTCCTAATTCATCTTACTATGTTGTTTTTATAATAAATTAATAACTCCAACATCTACTATATTCTGATATGTTGTTATTATTAGGGGACAATCATATTCCCCCTTTTACCCAAAAGAGGAGGCATGCCCTTTTATAAGAGAGGTGAGGGGAACTTTTGGAAAATCAAAAATTATTAATTTATTATAAAATGATTTTTGATTTCAAATTTCTCCAAATTGATTTATTTCTAGGCTAAATATATTATTACCCAAAATGTGTCTTTAACATGAAAATTATTTATAAATGGTTAATATGAAGTCATAAATGAATCATGTATGATATCATAAATATTATTATGGTCCTGGTAGATGTTAATAATATGTTTAAATATAGTATACATGAGATTTAGAATGAATCAACTTGGTAAATTCATGGAGGGAATCAGAGTTTGTTGTAAGTGTGGAGAAAAAGGACACCAAGTTCTTGATTTCAAGGGTAATAAAAAGGTTGCCATTGTATAATGCTTTATATTCAAGGATTTCCTACGATATCTATTAAAAGTGTGTTCTATTTCATTTATCTATATATTATATATATTTATATATTGAATATATATGATATATAATTCATGTTTTATATTTTTGATTATTTTTGGAATGTTATCAAAATATAGTTTTAAGAAAAGAACAACCTGTAAGTTAGGCGACAACCTGTCATGTCGGACAAGGATTTTGGGATCAAAACCAATTATTTTATGGGTTAAAACCATTCCTGAAATTGGAATTGGTATCATAATATTTCTTATTGTATTTAGATATAGTCTCATGTGCTATCAAGATAGAGAAGTAATTCTATAATTCTTATGACTTTAATGGGAATCTGGAGAAGAAAATGGCCACTGAACACTCTGAAAAAAAATAGAATGGGATTTCTCAAAAAAATGTTTATTATTTATTTACTTAAAAAGAGTAAAAATATATATTTTAAATATATCTTATTTTTAAAAAATCAGGACTTGATTTCTCTTTAAAGTCGGTGAATAAGAATTTGATTATACTTTAGAATCCCTATTTAGAATTTTTAAGACAACACCTATAAATTTACCATTTTTTCAGTTTCATGTTGACCATGGATTTTTTCACTCTATGAGAGAGGATGATTCTATGACTGGTGGTGGCATATGGGGTCCTGTAGAGTTATTCCTAGTGTTTATCTTTAAAAATTCATTTTCTTCCTTATTTTATATTTCTAGTATTAGTTTTGATTTATTCAATTTTAGTTACCTATTCATTAAGGGGTAAATCATTACCCATTGAGTTACTTTGATTCTTGGAACTAGTTGTCTTCCCAAGAGGATGAGGAACTCCTTCCAGACCTTGTTGCGGGCTTTCATGGTAACCGGTTTGGGGTCGACCCAAGTTGGTTCTGGAAAAAATGGCATCAGGGTAGCTGTTTGTTATTTAGGGTGGTTCGTAGACTGGATATAAGAATTTCGGAACTGGAGTGGTAGGTGGGGGAAGAGAATCACAAACTCTTACTCATTCAAAACATCGAGTTACTAGTGATTTTCAGTCTTTGAGACTTTGATTTTGATTTTGTGTTTATATTTTTTGTGCTTGTTTTTATTGATGAGATTGTGAACATTGGGGGTTGATAATGAAAGTGATATGGTGTAACATGTTGAGATTACATAGTGTATAAAACCATGAAATATTTGAGCACATGGCTTAGGTTATTCTATTAGTCAGTATAGGTTTAGCGCATGGTCTATTAAACTATTTGGCTGAGCTATGTGTGACCAATAGTTCCCTATTAATTTTTTTTATGATTGATATTTTTTCCTAGTTTTATTTAGTATTAGTGGATTTGGAAAGTAAAGTTGTTTTTAGTGTCAAAATATAATTTTTTTATTCTAAAAAAAATCAAAATGGATTCATTTCCAATTTAATTTGTGGTTTCCAAGGGGAATTGGAACTGGTGTTTTGTCTTTAAAATTAAATACGATGGAATTTTTTTAGACTAGGAGAATTTAAAATGTGAAATTACATTAGAAAATGGTCGGTGGTGTTGGGATGGTTTGGGAAATGAATATTGATTTTAATTTCAAAATGGGTAATTAAATTTTGGAATGGGTGAATTTGGAAATGGGGTCTTTTAAAATAGGGTTCTTGTCTTGTTTCTTTATGTTTTTGTGGTTCTGTTTTGGTCTATATTTTATTTTTTTATGATTTTTTATGTTATTTTTTGGTTTATGAGATTTTTTTGGTTGTAAATGTAAATTTTTTATGTTTTGGTTCACTGTTGATTTGGTTTTGTGCTTTACATTATTTATAGTATGCCTCCCGGTAAGGACTAATAGGTTTTTAAAGTGTCTCTTCCATTCATTTATCTTTCCCAGACTCCTAGTATAGTAGTAGAGTTGAACTATTTTCAATAGTTTCATATAATATGTGGAGGTTAAGGTCTATTAGAATCTATGTAGTGGATTTAGGATCATTAATGTGTCTTCATTTCTTTTTAAACTCTAGTTTTTTTGAGGGTGTGACTTGTCTTGGGTCTGTTTAAAAGGTCAGGACTAGAGCAGTTTAAGGTGATAATTCTATCCACATTGAGGGTGGGGATGTATTGGTTAATCATCATAACCACATTACACAATTGTTTTATTCCTTATTAATTGAAGTAGAAGAATGTTTTAGTGTTCTTGGGCGGTCGGTAAGGCCAACGTACAGTGAAGCGGTATAATGACCATTTTAATGAGCCAATTTCTTTTTCTCTAGAGTTATTTTTGAGTGGTTAGTTTAAAGATCCTCTTTTCATTGGGATTTTATATCCATAGATCAAGGAACATGTTCCTTCATCCATTAAAATATCATTTGGGAAGCCAATGGATGAGGAATTCATGGGTGTTCTAGTTCTCAAAGGGAAACCCATAGTCGTTCACATTCTGGTTTCTTTAGGTGCTCATGAAAGCTCCAAATCCATTGAGGAGTGAAAACCAAATAAACATGTCTAGAAAAAATCTCCATTTTGAATATAATCTTTTCATAAGGACCAATCACTCATTTTCTTTCATTATGGTTGGTTTGGGAACTCTAATACATCTTTTTAGAATCCTCTGAAGGCTTATCATTGGTGTGGTAGCTTGGGACATCCGAAGAAGTTTTTTAGGTTGCGTTTCCATAAGAGGATATTTCTATTGGGAATTTTAATCTCCTAACTATGGGGAATAAGATGATTTAAGAAACTATATATACATCTATAGGTCACGAAGTAAATATTTTCACATAGTGGAGGAGCATTTATCTGTGTGTGATGTAGATCCGACTTGTTGTTTCTGACATCGGACTGAAAACTATTCGAGTTTTTCCTTACAGTGGTTTCCATTTTTAGAACCTTTTGTTTTTAAAAAATGTTTACCCTTGTTTCCATTAGGTTTATGTGGTTATGACCTATGGTTGGGTAATTTAAAAAGATTTTCCTTCCTTTATATTAGTTTTAGTTTTTGATTGGTGGTCATTTGGAAATGCATGTGTCCTGAGGAATTATGAATTGGGTGTTGGTTAAGTTACCTTATTGAATTTTTGTTATTGAACTCTTATAATGTTGGTGGGTGGTTTTGTGGATAATTACTCTTAGTTTATCCTCTGTGGTAAGAAGTTTCTTAAATGGTGGGGATACCCACCATGGATCTTCTTTTTTTATTTTATCTAGAGTTGGTTGGGTGTCACTTATGGAGTTGAAAGGTCATGCAAGGAGTTTCACATCTCAATTGTTATTTAGGTTTTCTAATAGGAGTTATCCTTATGGTCTTAATGTTTTGGTTTGTTTTTTGTATTTTTTCTTGAGCTCTAATGGATTTGTCTAGTTTTAGGTCAGTTTTGGTAGTTTTATTTCATAGGTTCTTATTTGGGTTTTGAGAGTTCCGTTTTTTTACTTGTTTAAACTATATGACTTTCTAGTGTTATAAGGTTTTTAATGGTGGGTATAAATGTCACCCTAAGGTATTTTTTATGGGTTTTACCATTATTTTTTTCTCCAATTCAACAATTTTCTAGGTTTTTCCCCAAGAAGGGTGGATTTTTGGAAGATAGGTGGGTGGAACATGGTTAGGGGAAACCATACAGCAACCCTTTATAATGCGTATGGCCTAAAAATTGGGTCTTTTTGGATCACAAAATTAAGAGCATGGCCCTGAACCACTCCTTTGTAGTTTTGCATCCTCATACATTAGCGATATTACAATTGGCACACAATCTAGTAGATTTTGCAGCTAGACCATGCGACCATCCTAGGATTCACAAAAAGTTTTATAATAAAAATAAAAATTATTATTATTATTATAAACTCACCCCATATTCCCCCATACTGAATCAGAACCCATAACCGGCCGTTAGGGGGCTTCCCCTCATGTACGTACCACCCCTTTCTGATGGCCTACACCCATCGTTGATTCTTCTCCTGATTCTTGGTGTGATCTTCCCCGATAAGGGTTTCTTATCCTATTTTCTCTTCTAGATTTATTTTTGTTATTCCATTTCCCCTCCCCATAACAGTGCACTTATAAATTCCAAACTATAACCTAATTTGGGGTGTTTCTTTTTCTAATTCTTGGTTCATATGGTTCATGAGCCTTGTTATGGTTGGTTTTTACTACAGTTATTTAAAGTACCAGGTTTATTCATCAATTTTGGGTGATGTTTCTTCAGTTTTTATTATTTTTCCTAATTTTAATTAGTTTTTTTTGTTAATTTTGGGGTCCTTATTTTTTAACTGCACATTGGAGATCTTTGAGGTCGATTTTCACCATTGTTGGTGAAGAAGATGAATTTTTTCTCTTTAGATATGACCAACAAAAATATACATATATATGAATAAATAAATATATACTTATATATATACCCACTTTGTACATTTTCCCAAATTGAGATGGTAACATATATATCAGACAAGGGGTTTGTGTGTGTGTATATATATATCAATATGTATATGTGTTTAGTGTTCCATGAAGCTCTTTGAAGGAGACTAACATATATATGAAAATATAATCATATTTATAAAAGGTGTTAGGTTTTGAGTAACCTCCCACATGGCGGTGGTAGCATGTATTGAGGCCCCTTTTATATATTCACTCATGGTAATATGAATATGTATATTGGGATCAGATATGCTTATTGATGTGGTTGTTTTTCATTAATGTTTTCCACATCAATTGACACTTTTTCTTCAGTTTTTATTATTAAAATAATTTATTTTATGTAATAATTAACAATTATTGTATTTTGTAGAGTAAATTGTTAAAAATGTGTTTATGTGTCAAAAGTGTGTTTTCTAGTGTTTATTTTTGTTTTTTTCAATAATAAAAATAATTTATTTTTTCTTTCAATTAATTATTTCTTTATGTAATTAATTTTTATTTAATAATTTTCAATTCATTAATTTAATTATTTATTTATTTTTAATTGAACATAATTAAATTGTCAATATTTTTCTTATTAATTTGAATAATGAAATTAATTTTAACTATTTAATTCCATTCATTAAATATTTTTAATAATCAGTATTATTTAATCTTAATTATTTCATTTTACTGATTGTTTTAATTATTTAATTAGTTAACTAATTCAAGTATATGAATTTTTATTTTTAATTATTTTAAAAAATTAATTTATTATGTATTTTTAAATTAATTGGTAACAATTTTCCATCTTAAATAGATTCTTTATTAATTAATTTATAATTAAAATTAAATTTTCTTAAAAAATTAAAATTTGATTTATATTTTTTATTTCATTAGTTTATTTAGTTATTAAAATTATTATTTTTTAATTGAATTAACCTATTGATTTAATTTGTAACATTAAATTAATTTTTTTATTACTTTTGTTTCAGGTGTCGCCGAATAAAATTACATCAGCAAGATCAGCATTCCATATAAATTAAAACACATGTTCTAAACCACCAATTGAAGAAATCCCCAAAATTATATAGGGTTCTCAAAATTGAATTATCAAACCATAAAATCAAAAAACTGATCTGTAGTTCTATAACCCCGCCTCTTTAGACCCCATCACTGAATTTCTATACCTGTTGAAGGTCGCGCCCACCGATCTATCAACACCTCTATTTTCCACCAGCCACCGACACCATCTATTGCTCCACCATTGTCCACGACTGGGTCAATACACAAGACGAACTCACCCTACTTAACGCTGCTCTGCATAGTCTCCCCAACACCACTCTTGCATACCCCTTACTGCCAAGGCTCATCCGAACCAACACACTAGCTCCCTACCTTATGTTCTCATCCAGCACCACTGTGTCCCCTTCTTACTATATAGAACCTCCTTCCCCCTTCCCTCCTCTAGTCATGTTTCTCCATCGCCCCCTCAACCCTCTTCTTTTATTTTTTCAATATAATATATATAATAACATATATAATAATAATAATCATAATAATTATTATATTTATGTATATATTAATAATTATATAAATGGTAATATATATATATATATATTATACATATTAATTAATGAAATTAATTTTTATATTTATTAATAATTTTTAATTAGTATAAATTATTTTAATTTTTTTTCTAATAATTTTTGTAATAATAATATTAGGTATTTTTGTTTTTAATATTTATATTAATAAATACATATGTAAATAATTGTATAATTCTGTACAATAAATCTTTAAATACTTTCTATATAATTATTTTAATTTATAGTTTTAGTAATGTTCACTATATAAATATATAAATTATTTTAAATATCTATTTATTTTTTAAATTCTTTTATATATTAATTTAATTTATTTATTTTCATTGAGTTGACTTTTCTTTCTATTTTTCTATTTTATTTAGACTCTTTCAAGGGGGGTCACAGGGGGAGATTAGTAATGCGAAACGGGCGGGCCGGGGCGGGGCGGGCCAAGCCCGCACGGGTTTGAGCCCACGCGGGTTTGTCCGCGAAAGCCCGCATATAATGCGAACAAAAATTTTCAAGCCCGCCCCGCCCCGCATAAACCCGCGGGTTGCCCGCGGGCTTACCCACCTTTACAAAAAAAATACTATTTATAATCATTTAAATAATGTATTTTTTATCATTCTTAAAAGTATTTGTGGGGAGAAGTATGAATTAACAATAACTAGAGTTTTAAAGAATGTGATGGAACATTTTTTGTAGGTTAATGGTGGCATGCGGTAACGCTGATGTGGCGGCAAACAATTGCAATAGAAAGTATGTGAGTGATCAGTGATTGGTGATGAATGATAATGTTGATTGTGTGGTGATGTGAACAACTAAACCTGTGAATGAATGAAGTCTCTCTAGGTAATAATCAGTTTCAGAAGAAGCTATTAATGTTTTCACGAGGTTCTATCCAATTCTTTTAATAACAAAATTAAATTAAATAATAACAAAATTAAATCAACCTAAAAAATATTATGATTATAATAACTCTTATAGAATTGAAACCATGCGCAGGGGTGATGAGTTTCATTTTTTGAGATATGGGTTGACACATCATGTGAATATGGTTAATAATTATTATATAAATAATATAATATCATATTAAAATAATAAATATAGGCCTATTTAAAATTCAAATGTGAATAAATGGTGAATTAATATGACCATTACGGTGATAAATCATATGTCACCGTTTAACCATGATTTTTTTATTAGAAAACTAAAATGTTAAAGAAACATATATTGTAAAAATAATATATATATTTTTAAATCAGGCCCGCGGGCCAGCCCGCACCCGCGCGGGCTGAACCCGCATTGGCCCGCGCCCGCGCGGGCTAAACCCGCATTGGCCCGCACTCTAAACGGTCAAAATTTTTAGGCCCGCCCCGCCCCATATCCGCCCCATACCCGCAAAGCCCGCGGGCTGCGAGCCCGCTTTGCATCGCTAGGGGAGATGTGCTACATGGAACAAGTCGTGAAGCACTCAGTTGAGAAGGATATTTTAGAATCATCTAGGTCATTTTAGAATGGGAAGGGGAGATCATTCCATGTGAAGACACACATTTCCAACGGGCGGGTGATCAATTTTTTTTGTGGGGGGGGGGGGCACCCACTCATTCTCCTAAAACTACACATTCCATTTGAATCCATCTCGGTCATTCCATACCATCCTTCCATACCCCATCCTCCATCCATCCACTCTGTCTGATCATCCTTTCCAGAAAATGGTCCCATATCCATTCAACCTCACTCTGATCATCCATTCCACTATCTCTATTCACTGGGATAGAGAACAGAGCAGGCAGGTAGCCAAGCAGAAGTGGTCCATCAGAGCAGGAGTAGAGCATAAAAAAATGACTTCTTCTATTTTATTCATATATTTTTGCAACACTGAGATGTTTTTAATGAATTTATATTTACCATGTCTTGTTTAATGAATTTCTAAGTAGTTAGGGGGTTGGATCAGATGGATTGAATTTTTTTCAATTCATCTATTGTTGTTACCAGATGAATAACAAGAGGGATGGGGTTTTCATTTTAGTGATTTATTTTTATCTTCCATGTGATCATCTATATACCCTACCTCAATCACTAAGAAGTGATGAGTATAGTATCCTTTTTTCTTTTGAGACCATAACAGAAGTACTAACTAGAAAAGGCTATGGTGAGCTCTTTTCTAGGAGTAAGTATCACTATCTTGGGTAATGATAGATATAATTGTTACCAAGATAGATATCTAGCAAGGGTGACTCATCTAACGATAGTTATATATTTCAATCCCCTACAAATAACCACAAAACCTCTATGATTGGTCATGTTCAATAGTAGTGACATTTAAATCAATATTTTCTAGTCAAATTCCCTAAACTCAATAATTTTATGTCTCTGGTTCTAAATCACTACATCACACCATATCAATACCATTTTCAACCATTGCATTCCACTTTCACTGTTTTCTTTTTATTTTATTATTTTATTATTTTCTTTTTTTGTTCTGTCTTTGGTTTGCACAACATTAGTCCTTCCCTGTGGTTCAACACCCTTACTACCAAAGTAATATTAGTTTATAGGGTTTATAAATATTATATATATTTTTACGATCAACGACATGCTCATCATATTCTAGCACTATTTCTAGGGAAGGCATGCCTGACCAAGTAAAAATACAAAAAAAATTAACTATAAAAAAATCGAAAAACCAAAAACATAAAATCAAATAAAATAAAAAACATAGAAAACTATACAAAAATGTCCCAAAACTATTACTTCAGCTGGATGTACATTAGAGACTCTAATTCAGAACTTGAAACAATAATTCAAGAAATAAATTAACATTGTTCTGACCTTATGAAACAAAAGAAAATACAAATGGAAAACTTGGAAAACATTGCTGAAATTCAAAATATAAATTTTCCACATCTCATAATTCCTTCCACTAAGAAACCTAGTCTTAGGGAATTCCAAATCCCTACAGTGTTTAGTAATTCTTCTTGCATCATTTTTCCCACTATGTCTAGAAATTATGAGATTAATCAGACTCATCTCCCCCAACTCCCATCATTCATTGGTATTCCCATAGATGACTCGCATGAATTAATTATATACTTTTATGGGTATGTCCAGTAATTACCTCTGTGAGATTTGAGTGCAGAAGAACTGAGGTTGAGATTGTTTCTATTCTGTATTAAGGGGAAGTCTAGGACTTTCTTCTAAAACCTCGATGAGGAAATCTGTGAAACTTGGAATAATGTATTTAATGATTTTGTGTCCAAATTCTATCCTTGGAACACCACCATTGAGGTTAGTAATAAGACCACCGGCATTGTACAAGATGAGGAAGAACTTTTTCACAAATAATGGGATTGGTTCATAGGACTTCTTAGGTAGAGTCCAATCCATCAGTTATCTGTCCATCTTCACGTGGACACCTTTTAAAATTCCCTCACCCCTTACAACCATAACCTAGTGGATCAATCCTGGGGGGGGACTTCTCAGATTCCATAGCTGATGAACTTAAATAGCTATTTGAAAGGTTGTCTCAAAAATATCAGCACAAGTATATAATAAAGAAAATAATTCATAGGAATGAGAAAAACCCCCAGGATTATTTTTTTATTGTAGGGTTCTTAGGGAGTAGTTTTGTCACTATGTAATGTTTGATCACATTCAAAAATGTTTCCCAAACATTAATATCATTGTTTCATGTGATGAGACTACCTAGTTTGTGGACTTTAGGACTAGGAACGAAGTGGAAAATGATTAGTTCCCAAATCTGTATAGATATTTATACAAAAATCACCCAAACATGTCCAAGAAAGAACAAAGTGTGATCAAACAACCCCTACCCAAAACATCCACCCACAAACCAAATTCTTTTTTCCAAAACCAATATAGGGGTGAGTTATCCAATTCTTAAGTGGAGTTAATAGAGATATTGCAAAAAGTAATTGGTGATATCAACTCATTGAAGAAGGATACAAATGCCAAGATTCACAATTTAGATCTTCAAATGAGTCAATTATCTAGATATAAAGGTGGTAGGGGAAGGGGAATCTTCCCAGTACAATAAAGTCAAACCCATGAAAAAATGTTATTGAAGTAACTACCATGTCGGGCCTAAAATGTAGAGACCCTAAGCTTATCGTACATGGACATTACATTACTTTTGCGGAATACTTAGTACATAACAAAAACACACACACAAGGATCGTAATTAGTTTAGTGTCTTTGGAAACTCGGAACGTAATCTTCTAATCATGGTGAAAGATCTTCAATATCTCCCATAAAGATCTTCCCTTTTTTTTACCTAAAAACCTTTCTTTATATCCTGGGGAAAAGAAAACATAAAAGGGTGAGCTCAAATGCTCAGTAAGGGTAAACAAAAGAAATATCAATCACATCATATACATAAGAACATAGCTTTTGGAAATCTTAACCTGCAAAAGAGCTCATAATATCATAACATGGGATAAATCATAGAAGTGAAAATGAAATCATAACTTAAAACATTACTCATTGTGGCATACACACATAATCATAGAGAATCATTTCTTGTTAGTCAAGACTCATTGCCAAGACTATCTTAGTGGACAAAGTCCCTTTCTGAATCGAGTAATCCTCGTTTTAGTCCTGTTTCACTGAACCGGTATAACCTACCATTCCAGCCATGTCTATCTCATGAGATATAAAATCTTTACCCAATGCATTGGAGGGAGATATAGGTCCCACCCATCTCATAATGATACCATTCTTATGTGTGCCACAAAATCATAAATCATACATCATTTCATAACCCATGTAATAAAAATGGTAATCTTAAACATCGTGACATCATAAAACAATTCATATAAGATAAAGGAATTCATAAGAAATATTTCCATCACAACATAATCAAATCCATGTAATAATAGGGATAAAAACAGAACCCTTTTATTATCTTAGATGGAAAATAATTTTGATAAAATACTTGAATTGAATTCTTGAGGAAAATATCCTTTCTTCTTCAAAATCAATTTCTTTTCACAAAACATCATGCAATTTTAAAAGAAAGAGATTTTATTGAAAATAGTCATGAAATCTTTTAGAGGAAGCTTCATGAAAATAAGGCTTTATAAAACAGTAGAAATCCGTTCGTGCCGTATAAGTTAAAAAAAACATTCTTCGTACTTTTGTCGGAAAAGTCAAAAAGTACCTCGTACGAAAAACGACAAAAGATTCCTTTCATACGTATTACTAAAAACTCACCGAAGGGTAAAAATGGATTTAAACAATTTTAGGTGGATGGAAATAATATTACATATTGATAAAACATGGATGTGGATGATAAAATACACCCCAGTAAATACTTATGAATAAACAATCTCGGATAAAAATGAGATTGTGATATTTCCCTTACCTTAGGTCCGACTTGCTTTGTAAGTGTCCGAACCTCCTGTATAATGATTTAAATCATGTTATTGACTTATTACAGAATCATATTCATTTTTATGATATCATATATGGTTCACTTATGACATTATAGTACCCGTTCTTTTGTAAACTCCATGTTAAAGAAGCGTTTTGGGTAAAATCGTTTCATTTATCGTAGGTGTTTTGACTTGTTGTTCTTGACATCATTATTACTTATATCATGATTTACTTACTTCCAGAATATAAAATATGATTTATATATCATATATATTCAGTATATATAAATATATAATAGGTAGATAAATAAAATGAAAAACACCGTTCATGGAGACGGTAGTCCGTACGTACGCATGAACGCTGTTTTCCTTTCCTTATTGTCTTGAAATGGAAGTAAGTAGATGACATACATATGTATATATATACATAAATTCAGTAGATTTATAATGTCATATATTTCATTATTATTTCTTATATATACATTATAATCATTCTTAAATGGTTAACATGGAGAATGAATCTCATCGCGTCGTGGAGACGGTATTCCGTACGTACGCACGAGCGATGATATCATTTCTATAAATATTGAATTGAATTGGAGTGGATTATACAATATATCAGAATCAATATGATGTTGTAATAACTATGTATAGTTATTCTTTACACCATTATACCCATCCATGTAAGGTGGTGGTGGAAAATAGATTACACCACGGCGTGGAGACGGTATTCCGTACGTACGCACGCGCGGTGATTTCTTTTTCCGTAGGATGGATAGATGGTGAAATAGGGTTGTTTCATACTTATAATAACATATCAGTATATTAGTGATACTGATGTTATTACTTCATAATGAAACAACCTAAGAAGAAGAAGTGGAAGAAGAAATAAAGATGAAAGAATTGGTAATGGTAATTACCTCTTCTTTGAAGTGCCTCTTTGAGACCTCCTCTTAGGGCACTAAAATTGGTCTTTGAGGAGACCAGAACCTCTAGGATGTTGCTAGGGAAGTGTAGAGGAGAAATTGGCAGGGTTTGGCCGAGCTTGAGTGCTCAAATTGGTGTGAGGAGGAGGGGGAGGAGGTGTCCTTTTATAGGGGAGGAGAGGGGCACCTTAGGAATATCTCAAAATATTATTTTATATTAAAGTCAAAATCGGTTTATAATGGTTCCAAAGGGTCTTATTTCGAAGCTAAAGTGGGGATGGGTCGAAATTCTATCAACCAATAGGATTTAGACAAGTTTAGGGTATTATTTTAACCTTATCAATTAGATTTAACTCTAAGTTAAATAATTTAACTTTTACCGTGTCTTTTTGTTTTCTTTCACTATATGGTTAATAAACTTACTATAACATGTCAACCTAACCCCAAATTGTATATTATTAATACATATATCCTTATCTAAGTCATTTGGCCGAACCTTAGATTTTTAGGAATAAAATAACAATTAATAATATAATATTTGATTTAAAAACTATTTTGTGTCAATTTTGACACTATTTGATATATGATTTTTGTGAAAGTCATAACAGAATTATATGTTCGAAACAAGTTGATTAAAGCAACACTAATATATCATAGTAACCTAGAAAATTAGTGTAATTCATAAAAAGTCTTAAATTACATTTATTTTGGTATTTATATTATCAATTATGTCAATATTTCATTAATAAGATAATTACTGCATCATCTTTGTGTCATAAATAAATTATATTATTTGATGTCTAAAAATTACAAATAAATTACCATCATGTAGTTAATCTTTTTATCTTTCTAATGAATATTTATAGTCGAATTTATCTTATGTATAATCCCATATTAAAAATGATTTACTTATTAAACTTTGATTTTAACTATTTTAACCCTTCTTTAAATAAATTAATAATAAATGTCCTAATCTAATCCAAGTGGGCCTAAATGGTCATATTTTATTCCTAAGTTTGTTTTTGGTCGAATTACATTTGTCCAATAGAATTAGGACATGTGTTAGGGTAATATTAATATCATATTTACCCTTAGTTACCCTATTTACTATTAACCGTGGTAAAAAAAAGTAAAAAGTTACTATTCACCAAAAAATTATTTTCATCTCATTGAACCACATTTTAGTCCTTGATATTAACCGTGTCTCTCGGATTTTCGAAATTCTATTCACAGAAGCGGTAAAATTAAGTTTTATGCAAAATTCAGTTTTTAACCTACCACTTAGTAGTTTCACTATTCATCAAAAATTGATGTTTTTCAGAACAATGCCAAAATTTCATCCCAAGCTATATTTCATATTCCGAATTCAAAAATGAAGTCTATTTTACCAAATTCATAACATAAAAGTTTCATTAATTAATTTTATAATTAAATCCCGCTGTTAAAACAAATAGCGTGTTTTTAAGAAACAATATCTATCAAAAGATTGACACTTGTTTATGTCTAGTTTAAATGTGAAATTACATCCAATGACCAACATTGTATTAAATTGTAAAAATATATTCTAAATATACTTTAAAACCACTCAAATTAATGATTTATCACTATTAATTATTTCGATTAAAAAAAAGTTGTTTTTAATTATAATTTAGTAATTTTCACTATTCATCAGAATATGAAAGTTATCCGAAAAGTACCAAAATTTCACCTTAGGCTAAATTCGATACTCCGAATCCAAAAATGAAGTCCATTTTGAGAGTTAAAATTTCTAAAATTTTAAAAGTGGTTATTACTATTCATAACGGCTGGTTTTAATAATATTTTAATAGCATATCATTGTTTCGTGAAACTCAGGATTACGTACCACACACGCTATCGAGGAAGGTTGCGATTGCGTGTAATGCAAGGAAAGTCAAGGATGCGTGTTGTGCAAGCTCCTTTTGGTGTAGCATATAACACAAGACATTAGTAAAATAAAAAAGAATATTTTTCATAAAATCTCGGGCTGTTACATTCTACCCCCCTTAAAATGAATTTCGCCCTCGAAATTCGTCGGGGTTATAAATGGTTTACTATTCGAAAGTTTCTTTAATAGAAACCCACATCGTAAAAAGTAATACCAAAACTTGGCTTTAAAAACTAAAGTATGAAATGTAACGATTACCCAAATAAACTAATCACTGGGTTTCCACATAGGTGAAAATATGGATATGGAAGAGAAATCTAACCATCATGTTCTGATGGAGAGTAGTAGAGAACATGGCTATGGAAAATCCAGTAATCACAAATCCATAAATTTGTGACGATCTAAGGTACCATCTGATTCATCAGGTATAAGAGAACTAGGAAAACATTTTTGGTTTTCAAGATAATTTCCCTAAAGTTAAAGAATTTGAATTAGAATAAATACTTACTTTATTTTGGTACAATCTCACTGTTGTTCGTGCCTTTAACAATTTCCACTTCATCTCTTAAATAAATGAAGTTGAATTTGTTATTCGTGAAGTGTTAGCAGATCATGTGATAGAATGACGGGTCATTCCATCTGTTTCAAACAAAAGGTTAGAAAAATTATATACATAAGTCGATCTATAGTGAGATTAATTACATATGGTTTCTAAAATGGACTTATACTTCATATATCGTACTGCTTAATATAATAAAACTAGTTTCTACTAAACAGGGACTTCCTGTAGGTCAGTGGTAGGCGATAAAGGCCAGTCGTACTTCGGTTGTGGGTTCGATTCCTACAGCCTTGTCCGAAGCGATGGGCTGTCGCCCGTCCTGCAGGTTGTCCCTTTTTCTAAAACTACGTTACTATAACATCCCATCAATAATATCGAAAATCTTCTATCCTTAAACAATACTAACTTATATCCAACATAATCCAGTCTAATCTTTAGGCTTATACATAATACTGCAGTCCACTCTCATAATATAGTGACAACGATTACCAGAGATTTAATACTGTCGTTGATCCCCACATATCAGAAGATATGTCTTGTTGGTCACATTCCAAACATTCAAAGTCCTTAATCGTGCATTCTCTTGAATAACTTAGTGAAAACATGAGTGCAGTTAAAAGTTAACACTTTCCACATACCAAAATCCTCAAAATTCTATATACTCAAACCATGATATCACTTAGTCCTTATATCAATCATGAGCTCATGAATACTATAAAACATTTAATTTTCTCCTTATCCCTTCATTATGCGCATATCATCTACATTCCAAAAATATCTGAATAACCTTTCATGGATAGTGGTACCATTAATCATACACTTTCATAACTCAAGGAAAGACAACAGTGTAACAATCCTCAGATGTCTCTTTATTCCATAGTACCATGAGATTTCTTATACAACATTACACATGATAAACATGTAATCATTCCACAACATTCTTAAACCATTGACCGAGCTTCAACAATTCTTTCATCTCACATATCATTTGTAGTCTCTTCATCATCATCCACATAAATACTACCCATATGAACATACTGATTCTCTTCATGAGTCTTTCCCTTAGGGCATTTGTTTTCATAATGCCCATACATTCCACATTTAAAACACTTAACCATTTTTGATGTCATAGAAATACCATTATCCTCATCCATGGTGTTAACCGACCCTTTTCCTTTGCACTTACTTGCTTTGTGTCCTTCTTTTCCACACCCAAAGCATCTTCCAGTTCCCTTGAAACATTCTCCTTGATGCCTCTTCCCACATGATTTACATAGGGGAAATTGAACTTTCTTTCCTCTATGATCATCATGGAACTCCATCTTTCTCTTATTAGTCGAGTCAGGAAACTTACCAAATTTTACTTTATTGATCATGTTGTGAGATTGCTGATTCGGCATGATGTTTGGACATCCAAATCCCATTTCATTTGGTTTCTCAAGAAGAATATCATTCCATTGTCCATCATATCCTCCATTATTGTGAATCATCTTGTTTCCAGCCATTTTCTAAAACCCAAACAGAATAGTGTTAGATGCAAAAATCGTAATAAAGGGGGAGTAACTTAAATATCTATCATCTTTGGTTTAATCTAATATCGTTACCATAGTTCTAGAACTATATCCTATACGTATACTTATCCTTAGGGGAATCCCTAGACATACCTTAGAAATATCTCTAGGGATCTCACTAACGTTTTCGCATCCTAGTTTCCAAAGGTTGACTAAACCTTTCCTCTGATACCAACTGTAGAGACCCTAAGCTTATCGTACATGGACATTACATTACTTTTGCGGAATACTTAGTACATAACAAAAACACACACACAAGGATCGTAATTAGTTTAGTGTCTTTGGAAACTCGGAACGTAATCTTCTAATCATGGTGAAAGATCTTCGATATCTCCCATAAAGATCTTCCCTTTTTTTACCTAAAACCCTTTCTTTATATCCTGGGGAAAAGAAAACATAAAAGGGTGAGCTCAAATGCTCAGTAAGGGTAAACAAAAGAAATATCAATCACATCATATACATAAGAACATAGCTTTTGGAAATCTTAACCTGCAAAAGATCTCATAATATCATAACATGGGATAAATCATAGAAGTGAAAATGAAATCATAACTTAAAACATTACTCATTGTGGCATACACACATAATCATAGAGAATCATTTCTTGTTAGTCAAGACTCATTGCCAAGACTATCTTAGTGGACAAAGTCCCTTTCTAAATCGAGTAATCCTCGTTTCAGTCCTGTTTCACTGAACCGGTATAACCTACCATTCCAGCCATGTATATTTCATGAGATATAAAATCTTTACCCAATGCATTGGAGGGAGATATAGGTCCCACCCATCTCATAATGATACCATTCTTATGTGTGCCACAAAATCATAAATCATACATCATTTCATAACCCATGTAATAAAAATGGTAATCTTAAACATCGTGACATCATAAAACAATTCATATAAGATATAGGAATTCATAAGAAATATTTCCATCACAACATAATCAAATCCATGTAATAATAGGGATAAAACAGAACCCTTTTATTATCTTAGATGGAAAAAAATTTTGATAAAATACTTGAATTGAATTCTTGAGGAAAATATCCTTTCTTCTTCAAAATCAATTTCTTTTCACAAAACATCATGCAATTTTAAAAGAAAGAGATTTTATTGAAAATAGTCATGAAATCTTTTAGAGGAAGCTTCATGAAAATAAGGCTTTATAAAACAGTAGAAATCCGTTCGTGCCGTATAAGTTAAAAAAAACATTCTTCGTACTTTTGTCGGAAAAGTCAAAAAGTACCTCGTACGAAAAACGACAAAAGATTCCTTTCATACGTATTACTAAAAACTCACCGAAGGGTAAAAATGGATTTAAACAATTTTAGGTGGATGGAAATAATATTACATATTGATAAAACATGGATGTGGATGATAAAATACACCCCAGTAAATACTTACGAATAAACAATCTCGGATAAAAATGAGATTGTGATATTTCCCTTACCTTAGGTCCGACTTGCTTTGTAAGTGTCCGAACCTCCTGTATAATGATTTAAATCATGTTATTGACTTATTACAGAATCATATTCATTGTTATGATATCATATATGGTTCACTTATGACATTATATTACCCGTTCTTTTGTAAACTCCATGTTAAAGAAGCGTTTTGGGTAAAATCGTTTCATTTATCGTAGGTGTTTTGACTTGTTGTTCTTGACATCATTATTACTTATATCATGATTTACTTACTTACAGAATATAAAATATGATTTATATATCATATATATTCAGTATATATATATATAATAGGTAGATAAATAAAATGAAAAACACTGTTCATGGAGACGGTAGTCCGTACGTACGCATGAACGCTGTTTTCCTTTCCTTATTGTCTTGAAATGGAAGTAAGTAGATGACATACATATGTATATATATACATAAATCCAGTAGCTTTATAATGTCATATATTTCATTATTATTTCTTATATATACATTATAATCATTCTTAAATGGTTAACATGGAGAATGAATCTCATCGCGTCGTGGAGACGGTATTCTGTACGTACGCACGAGCGATGATATCATTTCTATAAATATTGAATTGAATTGGAGTGGATTATACAATATATCAGAATCAATATGATGTTGTAATAACTATGTATAGTTATTCTTTACACCATTATACCCATCCATGTAAGGTGGTGGTGGAAAATAGATTACACCACGGCGTGGAGACGGTATTCCGTACGTACGCACGCGCGGTGATTTCTTTTTCCGTAGGATGGATAGATGGTGAAATAGGGTTGTTTCATACTTATAATAACATATCAGTATATGAGTGATACTGATGTTATTACTTCATAATGAAACAACCTAAGAAGAAGAAGTGGAAGAAGAAATAAAGATGAAAGAATTGGTAACGGTAATTACCTCTTCTTTGAAGTGCCTCTTTGAGACCTCCTCTTAGGGCACTAAAATTGGTCTTTGAGGAGACCATAACCTCTAGGATGTTGCTAGGGAAGTGGAGAGGAGAAATTGGCAGGGGTTGGCCGAGCTTGAGTGCTCAAATTGGTGTGAGGAGGAGGGGGAGGAGGTGTCCTTTTACAGGGGAGGAGAGGGGCACCTTAGGAATATCTCAAAATATTATTTTATATTAAAGTCAAAATCGGTTTATAATGGTTCCAAAGGGTCTTATTTCGAAGCTAAAGTGGGGATGGGTCGAAATCCTATCAACCAATAGGATTTAGACAAGTTTAGGGTATTATTTTAACCTTATCAATTAGATTTAACTCTAAGTTAAATAATTTAACTTTTACCGTGTCTTTTTGTTTTCTTTCACTATATGGTTAATAAACTTACTATAACATGTCAAAATAACCCCAAATTGTATATTATTAATACATATATCCTTATCTAAGTCATTTGGCCGAACCTTAGATTTTTATGAATAAAATAACAATTAATAATATAATATTTGATTTAAAAACTATTTTGTGTCAATTTTGACACTATTTGATATATGATTTTTGTGAAAGTCATAACAGAATTATATGTTCGAACCAAGTTGATTAAAGCAACACTAATATATCATAGTAACCTAGAAAATTAGTGGAATTCATAAAAAGTCTTAAATTACATTTATTTTGGTATTTATATTATCAATTATGTCAATATTTCATTAATAAGATAATTACTGCATCATCTTTGTGTCATAAATAAATTATATTATTTGATGTCTAAAAATTACAAATAAAATACCATCATGTAGGAAATCTTTTTAGATTTCTAATGAATATTTATAGTAGAATTTATCTTATGTATAACCCCATATTAAAAATGATTTACTTATTAAACTTTGATTTTAACTATTTTAACCCTTCTTTAAATAAATTAATAATAAATGTCCTAATCTAATCCAAGTGGGCCTAAATGGTCATATTTTATTCCTAAGTTTGTTTTTGGTCGAATTACACTTTTCCAATAGAATTAGGACATGTGTTAGGGTAATATTAATATCATATTTACCCTTAGTTACCCTATTTACTATTAACCGTGGTAAAAAAAAGTAAAAAGTTACTATTCACCAAAAAATTATTTTCATCTCATTGAACCACATTTTAGTCCTTGATATTAACCGTGTCTCTCGGATTTTCGAAATTCTATTCACAGAAGCGGTAAAATTAAGTTTTATGCAAAATTCAGTTTTTAACCTACCACTTAGTAGTTTCACTATTCATCAAAAATTGATGTTTTTCAGAACAATGCCAAAATTTCATCCCAAGCTATATTTCATATTCCGAATTCAAAAATGAAGTCTATTTTACCAAATTCATAACATAAAAGTTGCATTAATTAATTTTATAATTAAATCCCGCTGTTAAAACAAATAGCGTGTTTTTAAGAAACAATATCTATCAAAAGATTGACACTTGTTTATGTCTAGTTTAAATGTGAAATTACATCCAATGACCAACATTGTATTAAATTGTAAAAATATATTCTAAATATAATTTAAAACCACTCAAATTAATGATTTATCACTATTAATTATTTCGATTAAAAAAAGTTGTTTTTAATTATAATTTAGTAATTTTCACTATTCATCAGAATATGAAAGTTATCCGAAAAGTACCAAAATTTCACCTTAGGCTAAATTCGATACTACGAATCCAAAAATGAAGTCCATTTTGAGAGTTAAAATTTCTAAAATTTTAAAAGTGGTTATTACTATTCATAACGGCTGGTTTTAATAATATTTTAATAGCATATCATTGTTTCGTGAAACTCAGGATTACGTACCACACACGCTATCGAGGAAGGTTGCGATTGCGTGTAATGCAAGGCAAGTCAAGGATGCGTGTTGTGAAAGCTCCTTTTGGTGTAGCGTATAACACAAGACATTAGTAAAATAAAAAAGAATATTTTTCATAAAATCTCGGGCTGTTACATAAAACATTAATAACAATTCATGGAACAACCTAGGAAAAAATAAATTGATGTACAAGATTGATCTGGAACTGAAAACATGGAAAATACCAACTTGTGAAATCTACACAAATTCAAATAAACTAATAAAAATGTTGAAAATTCACATGAGAAAACCGCAGAATAAAGAAAAATGAAATGGGAGTTAGTAAAAGTGGCAAAGAATAAAGAAAAATTTAAGGGTGATAAGCTTAACCCACATATTCTAAAGAATTAACCCCATCCCATCCATTTTCCACAAAGGTAGGAAAACATCAATGAACTTGATTATACTGTGTTTCTTCATATGTTTAGGAGATTTAATTTCAACATTTTCTTTTAAGAGAGTTGAAAAAAATCACTTCATACCTAAAATTTATTAAGAGTATCTTAGCCAACAAGATATATTGGAGTGATATATCAATATTCATCTAGAATTAGGTGTGTAGTGAAATTGACCAAAAAAATATTCCTCCCAAACTAAAAGACCCAAATAACTTTATCATTTCCTGTAAAATCATTCACAAAGTGAGGAGATTATGTGTTTGTGTGGTATGGGTTCTAGTATCAATCTGATTCCCTATCCTCTATATGAAACATTGGGCCTTAAGCAACTGAAACCAACTTCTATTACCCTAATGATAGCTGAAAAGACACTTTCCTACCCTTATGGGAGGGTAGATGTTTTGTTAGTTGATGTAGGGAAACATTCCTTTCCCGCTGACTTCATGATCCTTCAAATGCAGTGTGATCACACTCTTCCATTGATTCTTGGAAGGACATTCATGGAAATTTTTGGGTCTATCATTGATTTTTTCATGGTTAAGATGACCCTTTAGGCTATTGAGGATCAAGAGTTCTTATAAATTTATAAAGAGCCTCTTCTTGGGGTGAGTTTTAAGTTGATATATGTGGCTTTTGAGATTTTTAGATATGGTATGAGAAGAAAAAATCATCATCCCTTTGATGATTTAATCATTGAATCTATTAGTGAGAATTTTCAATAAAATATTTTTGAGTATGAAACCAAAAATGAGCTAGAAAGGTTGGGAGGAATTGAAAACCAAATTATGAAATATATTTCCCAAATCGATGAAGTAATCATTTCCACTCCAAGATATCTCGTTGATAGATTTTCTCAAACTGTTCAAGATCTTCCACCCTCCCAAGTTCACAACTGTGATGCTGCTTCATGTTTTGTGAAACTTGAGGGGAGTCATTTAGATACTAGTACCTTGACTGAGGAAAGTGACATTATTAGAGCTATGAATAAGTCTGGAGTCAACCCTGTTAATCCTAAAGTTTAATTTTAGTCTTCTAAATTTTTTAAGAATAAGATAGAGGAGTTACTAGAATTTTTACCAAATAGTAACAATAGGTCTATCCCTACTTCTTTTCATTAACATGATGATCAACTTTTTGTCCATGAGTTTTTTAGATTCTTAGAACAACTTGATTCTTCGACCCCAGCCACACCTAAGGACATTTCTTCTAAAATTCACTTTGTGTTTGATTGTAACCCTGCTACACAAATTTTCATTTATTTTTATCACATAAGTGTTGGGGATAATGTGATGAATCCTTTCCTGAGTGTTCATAATCACATTAAATTTTCTATGAAATTTTTCATTCTTTACCATATTATCTGAGTGATGTTGTATGTTTTGAATCTACTAGTGTATGGATACTTAGTCCTCTAATTTTTCAAAATAATTCATCATGTTGGTGAGTTTCATGAGCTATTGTGTGAACATACTGAATTTTACAAAAGAAACATTTTGGGTCAAGTGTTGCTGAATCACACCGCATGAATAATCATGGTTAGAAATTTTTTAGGGACATAAAGTCTGGATGGGTACATTAAACCTAGTGCTGCATGGGAGACATCGCATGGTTTCCCTATTTTCTAGTTTTTAAATGCTTAGTTGAATAAATTATCTTTGTTTGGTTGTGTGTCTCCCTACTTTAGTGAATAATAATTCTTGATATCATTTATGTATTTTTTGTGTTGATTTATGGGTTTTGGTTTATGCTTACCAATTTCCATGAGGTGTAGGTGGTCTTGGTTGGTTGAGAGAAATTTTACCTGTGGAAATATCATTTGGAACAATCATAGTGGAAAGAAGTTGTTATTTGAAGAACATTGGATAAAGCTCCCAAACTCATAATCTGGTTGATTTTTTAATTTTATCTATAAATTCTTTAAGTATCATGTAAATATTATTATATCTTGTGGTGTCTTGAACAAGGAAACCAGGGAACTTGAAGAAAGCTAACTAAGGGATGATTTTTTTTAAAAAGTGAATGAAAATACCCTAATTCAGGGAAGTGTTGTTTTGCCTTTTTCATTTTGTTATTTTGTAATGCATATTACTTGCAGCTTGGAATTATGTATGGGGGAGTCCTCCTAGTTTTTCTGAAAAGTGTTAACTGTTCTACTAGCTTGGGTGTTAGCTTTCTAATATCTATTGAGTTGAATTTTTTTGAGTTGATTGGTGATACTTGTTGCTCCAATGACATTCACTTTCATTCTATTTCTACAGGACAACATTGGATTTCATGATACTACTTGAAATGATTTAAAAATATCATTTGTATCCTATAAAAACATCAAATCATGAAAATTTCAAAAACTGAACTTGATTTTCTGGTGATGGTTGGTGGGGTTATCTTTTATATCCTTTTCTTCTCTTATTTTTTCTTTTCATGTGTGGAAAAGAAAACTAATAAACTTCACTTTTACACCTCCTTGATATTATATGTAATGAATTTCTCATAAATTTTTTAACTAAGTTGTCTCCCACCATGATATTTAACATTTGGATAAAATTTTAGTTTTAGGTGTGGGGGATAGGGGTCATTTTACTAGTTCAAAATTTTCTAAATTTTTTTAGTCAAAAAAATGTGCAATTGTTTTCAAAATTTAAAATTCCTTCAAAAAAATCAATTTTTTCACAAACTGATGTTCATCAAGGTTCAATTTTAACATCAATTATTTTCTATATAGTAGATACCAACCTATTGGAAGTTATGGGTTTCACTAAGTCTTAATGGGAAACAAACCCAACATCTCAATATGACTCTCAAGGAACCACCAAAACCCAAACACCTAATTCCTAATAGAGATCACTAAAAATATAACACGCAATTTATAACCTCAAAACATATAGAAAACATGAAAACTTCATACCAATCAATGTGAGTTTGTTTTATGTGAGCCATAGGCTAGTAGGATACCACCATGATTAAATTATAGTCCATTTATAAAGAAACCAATTAAACTAGTTCTAAAATAATAATAAAATAGAATTTTAATTTTATTTATATTAAATAGAAATAAATATGAAAACCCTTTTAACATTTCTTAATACACACCCCTTATAGAATGTGCCTCAAAAATTATTTAACCAGGTGATATCATTTTTTCAAAGACAAACTACTTACCTTTAAAAAACATCTTGAATTTTAAAAGGAAAAAAGATAATCCTTTTTATTTTTTATTAAATCACCCTCCTCAAAAAATAAAACCCACACATGGTTTAAAAATATATTTTCAAAGGAAACACTTTTTAAGGCTCTTATTTAAAATTAACCCCAATTATCCATTTTAAAAATTCAACACATCTATGCTAAACATGAGTATAATTATCAAAAAACATGGTAAAATGAAAAAAAATATTAAGATTCATATTCCAATAGAAGTAATAAAATAAGGCATACCTCACTCCCATAACACTCAATCATATAGCATCTAAGTAAGCACAAATAAATAAATGAGAAACTCATTTTCGAACAGTAATAAACAAGAATGACATATGATAACTATCATGACGCAACATGCGGAGGACTAATGGTGTAAGTTATTATGATGAGAAAATGTGGAACCAACTACTGATAGGTTAATAGTCACACAACTCATCACCTAAATCACTTTTTCACTAGCTACATTGATGAGACATCCTCCATCCTATTATAACAATCAACTTGGGGGTTTCTTGATAGTGTATCACATTCACATCTCCCTAAACCATGATAACATGGATATAAAATAATCATCCAACCTCTATCACACACAACCTTAATAATGAGACTCAAAGAAACATAATAATATTAATCATAATTAATATAAACATCATCACATGCTAATAAGAAGAAAAAACATGTGATAACAAGCTCAACTAGGGTATAAACAAAATCTAAACAAAGACAATCACATAAAGTATTAACTCAGCCTTCTATCTATACATTAAGATCCCATGCTTTAGAAATCAATTTTTTGAAACCATTCGACGCTAAATTTCAATCCAAGGGAAAACACGCAACACAAAAAAACAACCCAAAATTCCAATGTGTAAATCCTATTTTAAAATAACCTTCTAAACAAGGTAAATTATGAAGAACACATAACCAATATCAAGTAAAAAAATTCTCAAACACGTAAAGGCTTCATCCCAAAATAAAAAATTCAAGAGGACACATCATCCTATTTTAAAAAATGGAAATCCTTTAAAATGAACACCCCTTTCTTTAAATAATAAAACTTATTGAAAAAAAGTAACTCATTTTCATAAAAGAAATAACACCATTTTTAAAAAAGGAATATTATTTTAAAATATGGGAACCCATAAAAATAGGATAACCTTATCTTAAAAAAGAACACATCATTTTATAAATTAGAATTAGTTTGAAACATCATGATCCAATTATTTTTCTCATAGAAAACCTTGAATGGGATTTTATAAAAAAAATAAATGCATACATCATTTGAAACTAAAGATTAATTAAACCAAGTATTTTACCCATTTTTTATAAATGAAAACCCAAAATAATATGGAAAACCTATGATATTGAAAATCTAGGCATTATATAAATTATTAATTTGGATGATGAACTCTTTTAAAACATTAATAAATTAAGGATCATTTAAAGAAAACTAAATTTAACAAAAACCCCTACCTCAACCAGTGTAACCATTTGACCTTTGAAAAATGTCACTAGAATCATTATTAAGAGATAAATCAAAACATTAAGAAAAAATTCCCCAATTTTACCAAAACCTTTACCATTAAAATCTTCCCACATTTCCATGAGGTTTAAAGAAAACGAGGGGGAAGAAGAGAAACCAAAAGAGAAAGAGGGGAGAAACCCTTACCTAAATATTCGAAAAAATAAAAACCCAAGAACCACTCTAAATTTTAATTGGAGGATATTGGATTCGGAAAAGAGGACTAGAATAGTGTAATGGGTTTTAGTGGTCTGAAATGTATGGATTATAATGGAATCTCCAGTTAAAAATAAGTTTAAATGAAAACAAAATACCCCAACCTAAGCAGTTCGCTTGGTTTTCTCACACTATTTACCAAACCATGAAAAGGAATTGTAAAATCCAATACCTTAAAACCTTTTATGAAACATTTTTATCTCACATGATTTACCAAACTATACATAGAATTTATAATTTCTTCTGTCAAAAATTATTTATGGGGCACTTTTTCTACTATATGGTTGCACAAACCATGTTCTTATATGTGAAACCTTATAAGAACTTTAAAAAATAAAAATTTCAACCCCATCACACCCCAAATCCAAGGGATAAATCAACCAAAATATTAAAATAAATAAAGTGACATTTTGATTCATCACAACATATTTGGAACAAAATGGATTTTTGGAAACAATCTTGATAATGGTGATGTTTCAAGAATAAAAATTATGTATATTGTGTAAGGGGTATTGAAAATTTTAAGGCATTGATTTTTATGAAACATTTTACTTTATATAATGGTTTATGAACATTAGAATATTTCATTCAATTATATATCAAAGAAACATCAATGTATATAAAATAGATATAATATCTATATTTTTTTAATGTTAATTTAAATAAATATGTACATATAGATAATCCAAGGGGTTTATACTTTATGAATATGGAATCAAGTTACAATAATTTAAGAAGGATCTATATTAGTTTAATCAATCCTCATGATCTTGGTATTTAGATATGGATAAGTACTTGAGAAGCATGTAATTAAGAAAGGGATGGGTGTAAAGAAACCTATATATAAATTTGATCAACTCCACATCAATTATTTTGACTTCATATAATGAAGAAATTATCCTTTCGAGTAATGAAAATAATTTTTAGAAGAATTTTCCAAATAAATTAAGAATACATTCAAGATGTATTTTCATGGGGAGATGAATTTTTTCATTGTATTTCATGTTATCCAAGATGCTAATCAAAATTAAATTTCTCAAGAAAAATATTTAAATGAGTAATTAAAAATTTTTTGCATGGAGGAAGAAATAGGAATGGCCACTCTAATTTAATGAGAAAAGATTTGAACAAGTGTGGGAAATGAAAATTTATTGATAAGAGAGAATTTAGAATTTTTATTTTTATTTTTTTGTATTTCAATACCTAAACACAAAATATTGTTTTTTATACTCTTTATACTATAATCAATTAAATCTAAAAGTGTCTCACTTTAGAAAATCTAAAATTATTATATTATATGTCAAAATACATCTAATTCCACCCCTTAGTATGATAATAATGTTGATATGGACTTATAAGTCTTTATAAATACTGACTAGGATAGACATATTGATGATATAAAGAAGAGGTTAGTAGAAACATTATTTTTTAGAGGAAATGTGGGGCATGTAAGTATAAAAAAGTAATAATCAGCCACCTTGGGTGCCACTAAAGAGGATTACTTTACTATAAAATAGGTAGCTACCCAAATCATTTGGATAAAGACTCTACATGAAGATATGTATTTTATTGCTATGTATTCATTATTCATTGGTTGTAACAACAAAAGTGATATAAATCTATCCAACAATCCAATGTAACATTAAATATCAATGAAAATTGATATCAAATATCATTTCATGAATGGAATGGAGGTTAAAGGTTTATTGAATCTGAAATTTGATTCAACTATGGAGCATAATGGATATAATATTACAAAACCATTCCAAATAAGTATTTTGAGAGTTTGAGGCTATAAATGATAGTGTCGAAAATTATTCAATAACAGTAAGGTATTTTTTTGTGTTTTTACTAAATTTTGTTTGTTTTCTTTGGAAAAAAATATTAAATATTATCTACATGAGGATAAAAATTCTCATTATTAAATGGTTTTAATCCATTTTTTCAAATGATTATAAAAAAATGTATTTGAGTTTGATCGAACAATCCCTAAGTTAGAATCATTTGATGTCCTGATTTATGGACAACCTTTATGTGTGAATTAATCTCTTGTGTTTTCTATAGCAAGATAGATCAAGTAAACTTATAGAAGATTGGTTCATGAATAATTACATTTAAGTTGATTATAACACCCTATTAAATAGAATGTTTTTCATTATTATTAATAAGGGGGATAAGATAAGATTATATCCTTTGTGATTATTGGTGAGTAGAAACGGTTTATAAATTCTCTAGATTTTTTTATCATTAGTACAAATTTTAGGTACTAGTATTGAAAAAAAATAAAAAGGGGGGATTTTTTAACCCATTGGAATATGTTGTTGTATTTTATAAACACATGTGAAAGAGGTTTGATTCATTAAAATTTAGCTGAAGTTGTTTGAGATTCCCTAACAAGGTTTACTGATATATTAATTTATGTTAGAGAATTTCTATAATTTCTTAGTATAATTTTAGTTTTTTAAAAAGTCATATGTATGATACTGAATTTAAAAAATTATAAAATTTCTAGAGAAGTCGCCGTGATATGTAATATCATCCAAGTAATATGTAAAGTTTATTTAATTATATGTAATATCTCTTAGAGTACTAAGATATGACCAAAGTCATATATTCATCTAGAATGCCTAATATTTTGGATTATAAGTAACATATTTCAAGTGATGCAAAATATTGTATAGAGCATACATAATATATTTCAATAGATACATAATACCTGAAATGAGGATTGTATTAAAATGTAGAAAAACCATGAATTGACTAGGATACATAATATATATCAATGAATAAAAAATATATTCTTGAGGACATATAAGATATTTTTGTTCATTGTAATGATATGTTAGAATTTCTTATTTTGACATATGGTTTATCTGTTTAAAAAATGTTAACATTTTGGATATTTATATGTTAAAATAATGATATATAATTAAAAATATAAATATTATGATGTCAAGAGAGATTTATAAGTGGTTAAATCCAAGAATTATGCATAATTAAAAGTGAAAAAATATGAAGAGGAAGATCAATGAGATCAGTTGAGAGTTTATTTTGGATTGAGGATCATGGGGATAAATCACACTCGGTTCTACTAGGGAATGTAAAATTAAATAATATTGATTTATGATGCTTATTTAGGATTTTCATACATTAATATGGGAATTTATTATGGTTTAGTGTTGTGAATATAAAAGTGAGAAGAAGAATATGAAAAAAGATAAAGAAAACTTGATTTTTTTTGAAAAAAGTGTAAGAAGTGAATAGCCTACTAAGATTTCTAGATGCGTATAGGAGAAATAAGATCAATATTAGATATTCCATGGGTGGATCATTATTATATTGGTGATTTTTCATTTAATAAATTTTCTGATATTTTTTTGAGTAATAACTTGGTGCTTATTTTTCATTGGAATGTGCCCCTAATTTTTTCAATTCCAAGGATATTCCTTTTCTTAAAGATTTATCTTGATAGTAAACTAGAGGTTGTGGGTGGGGATAAAAAACACCATTTAAATGGGGATGTTTTCATCTATATTAGAGGAAACCCTCATTAAAAAAACTATTATGTCATCTATTAATTTTTCACCAATATGAGTTAGATATATTGTTGCGAAATATTTATTAGGGGGTTTATGTTTTTTAATGGTATAAACATTGATTCCCCCCCTCTTAGTGTTAATTGCATCAGTGGTTTATCCTGACATTTATATGGTGAGTGATGTTTATGGTGAGATTGTTCAAATAATACTATAATGAGTTTGACTTAAAACAATGATGTGTATACTTATGGAATGAAATATACGTTTGTGTAGTATATTTTGATTTTTTAGAGGATAATTTAATTTTCTAGTTTTTTTTTGAACAATTTTACCCGAGTTGGTTTTGGATTTTGATAATTAAATAATATTTTATTTTTTTATTTTTATTATTATTATAAATATACAATATTGACTTGGTTGTTCATCCTTATTTTTTTCCGACCAGGTATGTGGATATGATAACCCATATAATTACAAACAAGGTAGTGGGATTCTATTGGGGGAGTATTTGGGTGATGTTTTCTCCAATACCAAGGTTGATAGTCAATTCATATCGATTGTGGTTTATAGTGCGTACCAATGAGGTATATAGGTTGTTTGGGTTTTATATATGTTGTGTAACACCATTCAAAAAGTGAGACATAGAAGGATAAATATTATTACCCTTGTCAACATGGTGCACCTTTATTTTCAGGTGTATTCATGATTAGAACTCCAAAGTTATGTATGATTGACCTAGAATTGTGTCAAGATAAGTGATGTACTGGGTTGATTCCCAAGGTGTGTGTCAATGAGGACAAAACACACATAAAGAACATGTGTTAGACTGTGGGGCTAGTTATTAATCTAATAATTAACCCTAATGGGTATTATATGGTTGTATTTTTTGAGGGAAACTGAGGTATTAAAAGAGAACCATGGTATTAGATGACTAGGTTCACGACCTGAGGATGGTGTGTCCTGAAAAATGATATTAAATCCAATACCCAACCCGAAGTGTAGAGTAACTACCTAGGTTTGAAGTTTGGCGTACACAATGAGGGAATATTGGTGTCATATTATGGAATTAAATGTATTATAGGAGACCAATGGGGTCAGATGATGAGGTTTGTGGGACAAGGAGGTCGGATCATGATGTGTTGGGTTTTAGTCATTATTCAATCACATTTAGAGTCTATTACATTATTATATTATCTTAAATTAATTCATTATTCAATTTTTATGATAAAAATTAAATATTGATTACTTATTTTTCATTTAATGGTGGTTTAAATTTTATTTTAAAGTCTTGTTTGTGATCTTTCTTGGTAATGTATCTCATTCTTGAAATTTTCACCCTCAGTTCTAATCACTAACCTCTGGACCATTAGTGGTTCGTTTTTAGGGTCAAAATTAATTTGTTTTATCAGCCTATGAGGGGTGCATGCAATATTTAATAATTATAGAGTGGAATAAGAGAATTTATCTTGTATTTAGGTCATATTTTATAGTTAATAACTCGTGATATTTTTGTTATTTTGGGATAATATATGGAAACAATATTAGTGGTATTAGACTTTTGTCTAATAAGATGAATAATCCTATATCAGGTGGGGTAAATTATGTATTCCTATGAAAGGAATCATATTTTATAAAAATGTACTTGATTCCTTATATAATTGATTTCTGGGTATAATTTGGTATGTTTATGGATCATATATTGGTTAGTATACAATCTGTATGAATTCATTCTTATGATAGGTGAGTAATAATGAGATAGAGAGTTAGGAAATTCTTATATTTTCTTATAAATTTGGTCTACATTTCACTAAAATATTATTGAGAATTAAATATTATTTTAAATTTGGAATCATATTAGGTGGTGAAATTCATGTGGCATAATGATTTTTCAAGCACTGAGTCTATATATATTAGAGTTTCACTTGTAATTAGTCAGGATCAAAATGATGACATTCTCTAGAGACCTAGGTTAGAGAGACCTACCATATTTAGTGTCGATCCTGCTATGGATATCATTACATATCATATATATAAGGCATTATACTTAATTAATTTCTCTATGTTACCAATGTAGTGAAATGATATTGTTTATAAGGGTTGATCCATGGCTGGATGAGATAACCATGGTCTTTCCTTAGTAAGGATATTATATCCATGTAATATATTTTCATGATGATTTGGTTTCATGAATGGTAGATAGGTATTGTATGATAATACTTTTCACTAAAGATATTTATCATGAACCAACATGGGATACCCTAACTTAGTACCTTATCCGACCTATTACATGGCCCAATGCATGATCCATTTCACCATGGTATAACAACTAGTATCGAGGCATCAAAATATATATTTTTTGAAATGATATCACCGAATATGATAAAAGTAAACAGAAGTATACCAAAAAAAATACATTATGGCAAATCCATAATTTGTATTATCACACACATAAAATAAGTAGTTTCAATATAAAATTAAACTAAACAAGTTCAAACTATATAAATGAAACTCAAAAATCCATAATAACACACATAAATCATAAAAAAATAAAAAAATCACATAACCAAACTTCATTATAATAATACACACACCAACCAACATTAAATGAGTAAAAGGGAAGGACTGGGAGGCATAACACAAGATATCAACTAGAAAGCACAACCAAATAATATTTAAAAGTAACCTAAAATCACCCATATCTATGGATCAAGGGAATAATTATCACAATCCACCCCAAAAAACCTAAATTGAAAACTATGGTTCACCAAATACACCTCAGTGGAACTTATACTGAACCAATAATGTATCATATGAATTATCTAGAAAACCTAATAGGTATCCTCTTCACACCCCTTACATAACCATTAAAAATAATTCCATCTCATATACTGCTTGAATTGTAGGCTATACCATCAGTTCAAAACCATTGGTGTAGACTATACCAACGGTTCTCCAAATAATTGGTTATATACCTACTGGGAAAGGCATTTACCAATGGTTTTTATTGTACCGTTAGTATAGGGTCATCATAATTTTTCTTTAATGAACAGTTCATTGAGAATTGTTGGTATAGACCTATCCCAAAGGTTCATATTCGTTGGTATAGGTATATACCAATGGTTACCTGTGAACCACAGGTTTGACACTATAAAAGGAGTTTTTAAACAATTGGTATAGACCCCCTCCACCCCCCTTAATTCCCATTCTTGTAGCACTCCCACCCTAACCAAAAAACCTACAAATAATGAAACATAACCTTTACAAAAAAATAGAACCATCAGAACTTTCAAACAAACAATAGAACTGGTAACGAAAAAAAACTGCTCAAAATTCCATGAGAATTCACACCATCACCCCACCATAGTTAATTACCTGAAAACATACATCATCAACCAATATACAAATAATCATAACACAAGTAACCAATTAATGCATTCATCTGGTGACTACACACATACAAAACATCGCATATTTTTATTTATAAAAAATCATCAAATATAAAATTTCATGAATATTAATAAAAAATGTAAAGGATCAATATGTCCCTAATTACCTTCACTATCTTTACTTTCATCCTCACCCTCATCATCAACCTCATTCTCATCCTCTTCCTTTCCCTCTTCTTGGCCATCAACCTCGCCCTCTTTTTCACCATTATCCTCTTCATCACCATCACTAGGAACATCGTTGTTCAGACCACCACAAAGACTACTTATAAGTTCAATATATAACACATGTATTTTTGAAATATATGCATCCTAATAAGTGGTGGTACTTTGTGGAATTGATAAAAATAAAACTTCTAAAAATTTCTTAAATTTTTCATTCACCCTTTGATTCTATTCATGCACTTATCTACCGATTTATTCGGCCTTTTTTGACATGGAATGAGCCTATGTTGTATGTGTATTAGCGTTTTCCAACTATGTGTTACCAGATTTTGCATCTGAAGTGGGATAATACTTCTTCAGTACAATACTCTTCCCTGGTTAATAGTATACTCTACTATGGTTCTCATCTCGCAAAACCTGATGTAAGTGATCATTTTACCCAAATTTTTCATCTCCCTTCTCATCAAGTGAATCCAAATGACACTTATAAAAATATAAATTGACTATTAAGTTACAAAATAGATATTAAAATTTAAATCAACCAATTAAACCATACAATATTTTGCTGTATCAATTCATTTTCCATGCTTCCATCTTTTTTCTTTCTAATAAAGAAAAATAATTTTGCTCGAGGCACACATATTTCAATATTCAAAACCTCCCTATGCAATGAAATTGATTGTTTAAAACCATAAATTAAACTATGTTATTAATAATTAATTTCATAATTAAAATCACATGGATATTAATTCTAAATTAATCTGAAAAGAAAAAAATATGGTGGATGAATTATAGTGACTAAAAAATCACATTCGAATTATTTATCTTACACCTACTTCAAGTGAAAATATCATGAATGTGACGTTTTTATACCATGGATAGATAAAGAGTCTTTATGAATACAAAAATAATAGACTTTAAATAATTGTAACTCTAAACAGTTAAGACATGGGAAACATAATGCGATTTCAGAAAACTACAAGTTATATGGTCCACTATGTTGTACATTTTATCAACCATAAGTTAATTAAATATTCACTATTTATTAAATATTTTCCATCATGAATTAAATCTTATTACATAATTTATTCAGTATTCCGAAACAATGTACATTGTATTTTATAATTTGTTATTTGATTTTATATTTCTACATTAAATCTTATGTGCTTATTTGACCTCCATTAATCAATAAAAAAATTTATTCAATTCTAAGTGAAAATAATTTTCTAATTTATATAAATATAAGTGGATTTAAGGAATAAATTTATAAAATTTATGATTAATATGAATATCTTATTCAAAATATATCAACAATTATATTTTATACTAGAATAAATTGTGGATTTTACAGTTAATTAAATGAGAATAGTCATTTATTTTTTACATTTTAATCACCTACAAGTTAAAATATACTTCCACATGCCTTATAAAAAGTATATTTCCTCAAAATATAATTTAAATATGCATGAGAAGTTTTTTACAGAAAATAATACTTATTTTATTTATTGATAATACTCAATAAATAAACAATTTATAAAAGTATATCATATATAAATTTATATATTTAGAGTGATATCATTTAAAAGGTAATCCTTAATTATTAAAATATACCACTAGTGACTATTTTTAAATCCTTCAATGATATTTTAATACATAAAATTTCTAAAACACATTTATCTTAGAAAATAGTCAATTTACCCTTTATTTTTTTGGTTATTTGATAGAATGGATAAAATTTTTAACCATGTATAACAAAACCGTTATCTCATTTTTCAATAATGAATATTGTTTAGAAATAAAATTCTATTATAATATTAAACAAGTATCATACCTACTTCCTCTCAAGGTCAGATATTGTAGTCCACACCATTGTGTGGACGTATTCTTTTGCAAACCTATTTTTTTATTTCTTTCTGATACATCCTAAAAAATAATTTTCAATAATAAAAAACAAATTATTAAAGAAAATCATAGTAATTTTCATTCTAAAACCTTAAATATGATTAATACCTTAAACTTAGAAATGGTCCAATGAGAAATAATTTATCGATAATATTCTACTCGAAAGTCATTCATGATAGGTGTCGCCTTTAAATCCATACCAACTCTAGAACTCCAGACACTATACAACTCAAGCTTATAATCTCTCTACAGCTCACTTAATTTCATGATTCATGCTGTCCTCCCAATCTCACCATCGGGAAAATTAAATTGAAGATTGAACCAAAATATTAAATCATATAATAATAAAAATAATATAATATTATATACAATGAATTTTTTTACCCATATTTACACCCAAGAATTATCCTTTACTTCATTAGGAAGGGGTCACTAGGAGAGTGTCCTAACAGGAATGATTTCAGAGTATTTGGAAAGCATCACTAGAAAAATCCTACATTCTTACCCTATTTTTCCAATAATTTCGTTTTCCTCGTTATACACCACCACCATCTATGTGTGGTAGTTCCAAATTGCACACATACATATACGCCCATGCCGCCTATCATATGATATATCTTTTAAGTAAAAATACAAATATTATATCAAAACATCTTATAAAGAAAATAAAGTATTCAAAAAATTACTAGGCTTCTATAAATAAACCTGAGGCAGTCTGATTAGTGGGCGCCGCTAGATCCCAAGGGTCGGAAGGAACATCAAAATGTGTAGAAGGAGTGGGTCCCAATTTATTCTCTGGAGGCTTATAATGTGTAAGAGAAGAAGTTACAGAAGGAAGAATATAGAATCTTTTGGAGAAGGAAGTTGAATGAAAAGATGATGGAATAGTTGTATTTAGAAATTTGTAATATGGATAAAGCGTATAAACCATTATTGGATATGGGAAATATTGGATTGGAGGCTCAGATTCAAATGGTGGTGAAAACATGGGTTGCATAAATATCTTTGGTGTCTCTAACTAAACTATGGGATCAAAAGGTATGGTATATGGTATGTCAGGGGGACAAATGTGGTGTGATTGGGTACGTCGAGTCGAGCATGTAGCTCTAGTACCCCCACCCAGATCCCCTCGTATTGTTATCCTAAGCATACAAAACTAGGTTGGTCAGAGAATAATTGTCACCTAGGAAGTGGATCCTAATTAAAAGTAAAAATAATAATCACATGACATTATATGTTATTGATATATATTTGATATAAAATACTCATAATAGGCACCAATTGAGGGACTCCCATCTATCTCATTCAGTATTTCTTATCTGTCATCCATTTTCTTCATATCTCCTCAATTTTGTTCATTTCCTTCACTTAAAAACAAATATGGGATTAATTAGAAATCCATAAGTAATGTGTAAGACAAACAATAAAGAACATGTGAAATGACTTAATTATGGAATATCAACTATCAAAAAAATACAGGATACATAGTGATATAAAAAAATTTATATTTATTTGTAATAATATCAATATAAAATACACATCATAGAAAAATTAATACATTCAAAATAGCATGTTTATCATGGTTATTATATAGTTTTCTTCTATTTTCAATTCGTTCCAATTCAATTTTTTTTCGGTCCTTTGGTTTATTCTCATCAATTGAATAGGTTATTTGTCCATTTTTATTTGTCTTAGGTCATTTGGTTCATTTTCTTCAATTGATTTGGTTATTTTTTTCATTTTAATTTTTCTTAGTTCATTTAGATCATATTTTGGGTTAGGTAAATATGACATTTTTTGGTTAGGTCATTATTTTCATTGGTTTTGATTTTAAAATTAATTAGTTTATTATGAAAATTTTAATTCATCTTGTTTTTTTCAATTTAATAGTTTCTATTTTGTTTGTTTTGGTAGGTTTTTAAAAAAAATCAATTCAATATTTGAAAATAGAAGTCAAATAAAATTGCAACCATTAAATATTTAAAATGAACATGAAGGTCAAGTTGGATGCAAAATACTTTTAATCAACATCAAATCAAATTTAAGTACATACCTTAACAACCCAATTCGAGCTAAAAAATGAACTAAGAACATATATGGGTGATTTTATATATTTCCCACCACAACTTCAGGTTTACAATCAACTATAACAATTGAAATATTGGATTCATCATAAGTAATAAATGGATTCAGACTAATGGGGGAAGGGATGGTGTTAATTCCATCATCACCATCATCAGAATTATGTCTTGGGATTACTTCAATAATGACACCAAATTTAGGTCTAATATGATCTTTCACATAAAAGTTTTTCTCCATTGATGCTAATACATATGGTTCATCAGTAGCAAGAGTGTGAGTCATGTCAATAACTCAAAATCCATAATCATCAATAAATGTTCTACACCTCATCATTAAATAAAACTACTTTCATTTCCTCATAGTTACTTGACCATGACATCAATAATATACTATTATTCTTTTCTAAATGACTCCATAATAAGATACATTTTCAAATCGAGGTATATGATCTTATGTAATACAAAAAAAATTTGTTGTGTCAGTTACCATAACCCCATCATTTTGTGTTATCATATTCATTGCACATTCAATGATAGTAAATTTGTACCCATTGGTCACAATTGATTTACATTTAGAAACCACGAATTTATGACCAAAAGTTATATCTCTTATTTCCTCAGAGACAAAGTGAGTGGGAAAAATTATTACCTAAAATATAAAAGAACATTAAACTTAATTAAATATTAATTTTATTAATTTATTACTATAATATTTCTACCATCAATTTCAACTAAGAAGAAAACTATTTATTATAAAAAATCTCTCTCCTCGTCAAAGATAAAGATGAGAATTTCCATTTATCCTTTTTTTATATTCCCTACTGAAAAAATAGAAATACTTTAACAAATATGTAAAATTACATGAGATGTGGTAATATATATATGTTGAATTTACATACTTGATTTAGCCATCGAACAAATCATAGTTAAACAAAAATGTGTGATGTGCTATATCTCGTTCTATAATACTTAATGTGGTCAATGTATATTTTCTGAGAATTCCCCCTATCTGGGGAAGTGATGGAAAAATGAGTTCAATTTCCTTATATTATTCTTCTTCATTTATCATTGGTCTATACTGTCTCGTAGTCATATCATAAAAATACATTGAATATAAATCAATTCATTCTTGATCCGAGTAACCTTTCATGATAGAACTTTCAGGGTGATTCCTCTTCTAGACATAAGACTTGAAAGTGTACATATTTCATTTATTTGGAAACACCTAACAAAAACAAAAATTCCCTCTTATATGTATTTAGGTTGAAATATTGATAGATAGATACATCATGAATGTGAAAAATGATGGAGGAAATATTTTTCCTATCTCAAATAAAAACAATGGTGCCTCTTCTAACATTTTTTCCAAGAAAAACATTGAAAAATTCTTAGCACAAAGATCTATAAAAAAACTATCTCAACCAAATAATTCGTACCCTTTCATTATTGTACAGAAGATGGCAGATTTTTATTAGAATCAAATCATGTAAAAGTATGTGATAATTATGATTCTTCAAAGATAATTTTGAGTCTTCAAGGATTTCAGTTTCAACTCCCTTATGTTAACATATTTTCATATATTAGTTGAATAGCCATGAGGAAATTTAATAGTCTTGATTACTTCTAGAAATTGATTTTTCTATACATTTCATCATACAATAAGCACATAGAACTTTCAATTTACTGTCATTCATACACATATGATGAAATTATATTTTGGTTCCCTAATCCACCATGTCAAGATGAGATTATAAATAATATTTTTCCTTCCCATGACATTTAGAATAATTCAAAGAAACATTTCACATATATTCTTTTCAATCTGTATTACGTCTAAGAAATTATGTATCAAAGTGGTTGACCAATAAGGAAAATCAAAGAAGATAATTCTATTCTTCCAATTGTAACTGGTTTCAGTGAAAACATTATACCTCTTTCTATATTTCATATGACCATTCTTGAATGAAAAACATGAATCTTGAAACTCATTAATCCCCTCAGTTCCAAACATACACTAAGGTGGATTTTCGATCTCCATGGTATTGTCTAATATTCGATGATTAGTCCTATATGGATGTTCCATTTGAAAGAATCATTGATGTCCCATAAAACTAATAATATAGTGATATTTATGTCTTATGGATCGTTTATTATTTATAAAAATAAGACATGCCAGTTTTTCCTTCATGCCCTATCCAGAAATCACTGCATAAGCTGAAAAATCATTGATCTTCTACATAAGTGCAGCATTCATGTAAAATATGTCTTTCGAACATACATCGTATATGCATACACCCACATTCCAAATATGTTTCAAATATTTTATTAATGGTTTCACGTATAAATATAAATAATTTCTAGGATGATAAGGTCTATATATGTGTATACTCATGAATGTGAAAGGTTTTTTATACACATCTATAGAGGAAAGTTATATATGTGTATGAAAATCATCCATGTGTTGTGTGAAGTAATAATCTTCCCAAATGGAATACAATTGTCACATGAAATACCCCAAATGAAATTATACATGAAAAAATATAAAACTAGGATAATGAGAATCAAATGTAATCCATGGAAATCCATATTCAGGGTGAACCAACTCATAATTATTCTTCTTTCCCATAGTATCATTCCATCACATTTTTATTGTTATTTCATCAAAGATGAGAATATTATAGAGTATCATGATCAATGGAAACTGAAAAATTACTTTATATGCCACACGGGATGGTGTAACATAAGCTTTTGGTTTTTATCAAGATGTGAAACATTTTATAGAATCATTTCATTCAAAATTTTCCTCCAAGAACAGGCTACAATATTTTGGAAAAGCCTAGATTTTTTTTCAAAATCCAAGTTCCTCAACTAAATTCCATACCATATAATGTTTTAATTCTCTATATACATCATCTAGAAGTAATTCCATAAATAGGTATGAATTTAATCGATGAAATTATTATAAATCTAATACAAGGTTTTCCCATGAAATAGTAAAATTAGAAATTCCACGTTTTTCATTTTACCACATTGTCCATATACTGAAGATTTGGTAGAACCATTAAAAAAATTTCACCCTTTCAGCATAATAATTTTCATTACATAAATTATGTATTCTCATATCAAATTCTTCTTGGTTTGGAATCAATTCCTTCTCACGATGATGAATAAAAATGAGCTAATCGTCTAATAAATTCTACAATACAATCCACTCATTTGGATCATGAACATTTTAGATTTCATTTATGTCCCTTGTGACACTACACATAGTACTTAGTTTGAAAACCATTTTTTTTACATGGTAGCTAAATTCTTCATGACTCAACCAAGGTCTTAAAACTCAATTATTACATGAATAGTGTTTATGACCTCTATTTGAAGCATTATTTAATGAAAACCCTAAAAAACTCTCCAACGTATTTTGAAAATATCATAAGATTTTATCAGTTTCATACATCCAACTTCTATCCATTCTATAAAAAAATTTTATATTACATGTCTTAAAAGAAATTAAAAAATATTTAACATTAATAGAAAATATATTTAAGAAAACAATAATTGTTTACATTATAGTAAACAATAACCGACACACTATTTTACATGATAATCATAATAAAAAAGACACAAAAATACTATATATATATATGATATAAATATAAATCCATGATATTTAATTAAATTAATTCAATGAGTAATAATGTGAAAAATCCATCAAGTTTAAAGGATTTAATTATGATAATGTGTCTTATATAATATAAATACTTAGGGGTGTTATTTAAATGAGATTTAATTGAGTGAATAAATTGATGGGAGATAGTGGACCTTTTGATATGCGACTTAGTGACTCTCCCCTTAAATTTGGTCGTGTTCAGGTTCATTTGATTCAGTTTTGTTTTGTTTTGTTTAATTCCATTTAATGAAGTCCATTTAAATTCGTTTTTATTTAGGTAAGGTTAGGTTAGTTTTTATTGATTTTTTCTAGTTTGATTCTTTTTGGGTTGTGTATCTCTAGTTCAAGTTAAAATAGTTGATTCAATTTCATTTATATTAATTTGGTATGGTTTGATTCAAAGTGGGTTCATTTGGTTTAAATCTATTATATTTACTTTGGTTCAAATAAATTCTATTTATTTGGTTTTTTTGTTTGGGTTGAGATAATTCCATACACTAATTCTATTTGGCTTCATATTTTCTATTTCATCCAGATTAGTTTTTTTCAATTTTTTTGTTTATTATTAGTTTAGTTCTAGTCGATTTATTTTTGTTGGGTTTGATTTTTTTATTTGGATTGGTTTAGTACATTCCTATTAGAGTTTTATTTCATAATTTTCAAGTCTGTTTATTTTTTATCATAACTACAAAATTTCTTATAATTATGTTCAATTTTTTTAGTTCCTTTTTTTTGTCAATTCGATGTAGTTTATTATAGTTCAGGACAACTCAAGTATACATGGGCCAGATCAATTCATTTAAATTAAATTCAGTTTGTTTTATCAATTTGTTTGGTTATGATATATATATGATTTTTTATTAGATTGGGTATCATTTTTAAAGGGTTTATTGGTTTGTTTCATTTATTTTCAAGCATAGTTAGGTTAGTTTGGTATAATTAAGTTTTCTTAGGGTATGATCAACCTCCTCTACCCTCTTCCAGAAAAGTGGAGAGTTACAGATCCTAACCCCTATATCAAGTTCTCATTTATATTTTGGTCCCAATTATTAGTTATTTTTTTTAATATCAGATATTCTTTTTGAGATTTTAATTTAACATTATAATGATAAAATATAATTTTATTGATTCAAATTTTCATAAAAATGATGATTATTATTATAATCACGTACATTTAGTAGTTTAATCATTAAAAAAATTATATTGGTCATAATTATTCATTACATTCCATTTAACATTGTATTTATTCATATTAATACACATATAATATGTTTTCAATTGCATCCCCATCGCTTCCACATACTAAAAATTATTTTATATAAATAAATAATGGTGGTAATTCAAACTCATCATTTTTTAGTGCCCAAAATTTTAGATCAACCCTAGGAAATCATGTATTATAATAGGTTTTAATTTCCTCCAGTACTTATTTCTAAATTCAATGAATGGAAGGTTGTTACGTGTTTTCCTTTAACATGTATTGGAGTCATCATTATAATTTTTAACATGATTTCAAGTAGCTATAGTGTAGTGTAAGGGTCATGATAATCATTCCATTATGTTTGGTGTAGTGCCAACTCATACAGAAAGCCACAATTTTTCCCATGAAGTATGTTTTTTTATTCTACCTTCATTAATATAATCATTACTAATAAACCAAGATTATAAAAAAAATATCTACATTAAAAATGATCTTTGAAATACCAAAATAAAAAATAAAATATTTATTGAACCCTCGTCTTACCATGTAGAAAATAAGAAACATAAAGAATGAATAGCCAAAAAATTAACGAATTATCCTTAAATATAATTTTGGATAACCATTTTTTCAATACCAATAATCATATTTAAACATATCAAAAAATTAGTCTATATAATATTTTTCTAGAAGTAGAGAGTAAATAAATTTAAAAAAATGAATCACACATAAAAATATTTATTATAAAATTAAATAATAAATATAATTACAACTATCCTTTTGAATTTTGAATATGTCTAACAAATATTACATATTATTTCAGACCTAGAAAATCAACACAAATGACGGTTGACAAAAGAGATGGAGTACTTAAAACATACCAATTTTATATTTTAATAGAATCGAATGAACACTTTAAGGGATAAGGGATTTTTGTGGATGGGGAAGAAAATTTAATGCCATAAAAACGATTCTTTATAGGAAACTAACCAATTTTATATTGGAGAATAACCAAATTAAAGGGGATGACAAGGAGGTATTTCCCCACCTAGAGAATATTTATCGCCAAGCTTGGGAAGAACAGTGCATAGGGAATAATCTAGATTAAACTGGGAAATGAGGAGGGTTGTTTCATAATGGTATATGGGGTACACTATCATAATGGGTTTTTAGAAAAATGGTTTTAGAGAATGTATACCAAATATTTCAAAAACCATTGGTATTCCATATTCTCATGAACCCTATGCCAATGGATATGAAAAACCATTGGTATATCCATAATCTATACCAACGGTTTTATGAAACAAATTTTATAGCCTTAATAAAATGACCATATACTAATGGTTATTATAAACCATTTTTATAGAATTACCTATACCAATGGTTTTCATAAACTATTGGTATAGGTAATTTGGTACGGTATGCCTTTCCAAAAGTGATACTAGTTTGAAATAAAAAAAATAAAGTAAGATTTGGTTTAAAAAAGCAATAATTGTGTGGTTATCACATGAAATCATCCTTTCAAATGTATAAATGTTAAACATTTGATCATAAAACATAATTTAATAATTTTAATTTCAATATAGTGGAGATTCAAAGAAAATATTTTTTTAAAAACTTTCATTGTGTATACCAAAATTATAATAATAATAAAAATTAGTCATGCTTTAATAATACTTATAAATTTCATAAATAAAACACATGTCTAGTGTATTTATTATTTTAAAGGGGAAAACGTTTATCAAGAGAATAATTTAAAAAAGGACAGGATAGGTTTATATCAAAAATAACCATTCCCATCGAAAAAAAACCATTTAGGATTTTATAAAAATCATGCAAAGAAAAAAAAATAAAATTGGGATGGTAAATAATAATTCTAATTGAATTCAGATAAAAAACATAGAAATAGTTATTATAAACATTATAGAATAATAATAAACCAACTATAATTGTAACACCTAGGAGTCTTGGAGATAATCTTTCACAACATAATAACTGAATTTCAATTCCCTATGTTTTTAAAAGAGAAAACTATGTTTGATAGTGTATGTGATATGCAACACCAAACCCAGACAAACAAAGATAATTTAAATATGACCATTTTAACCTAACCATTAAATATTTGAATATAAATAATAATAAATAACTTATTAAATATAGATATATTTACTACTAAACAAATTATACATTCTTAGATAATAATTAATCAATTTTTGGTAATGTATTCAAAATATGTTTTCTTCAAAAATGATTTTTATTTATCATTGCAGAAGAATAATAAAATTAATTTCTTGAAAATTTATAAAATATATTTTATAAAATTAAATTCATTATGGAAATCTTCAAATCAAAATTAACATAGTTTTAACTCTTTGTATTTTCCAAAAAATACTAATTTTTTAGTGAGTAGTGAAAAATAACCATTTTTTATAAAACTATCATTTATTTTTATAAATTAAGTAATTTAAATGATAAATAATTCTATTAATTTTTTAAAAAGTAAAATAATCATTATTAGCTTATATTTAATCAAATTAGTAGCACTTAAGCCTTCTTTATAATCGATTTTAGAATAAGGTTATTTTCAGACTAGAATTTTTTTTTTTGGAAACTATTTTAAAATGCATAATTTTTATACATTTTAAATAATTAATAATAACCCTTAATGGGGAATAATTTAAATTAAATTTATGTATTATATAACCATAATTATTAATTAAAATTTATATATAGAAGATAACTATTTATATAGTTAAGGTAAAATAATCTTTTTCTGAAAAAATGCACTCTTTGGAAAAACTGCTATCCTTCGCCCTTGTGGGTTTTATTTTAAATTGAATTCTTACACATATTTGAGTTAAATTTGAAAAAATTAATTCTGAATTTTGAATAATACTAATTAATAATTATTAAAAATTTCAACTTAATTTTTTGGAAAATATTAATTGTAACTGTAGTGAATATTTATTATTGCGGTAAAAGGAAAACAGTTAAATTTAAGATAAAAATAATTTAACCTAGACTAGAATAAAGTAAGCCTAATAATATTTATATTTATATTTTCATTTGAACATAATAATGGTTATATTTTTTTTCTTTAAAAAAATAATTAAGTAATGAATTTGATACAAATTTGAATTTGATACGATGAAGGAAAAATTGTATTTTTTTGTAATAATAAATTTTAATTAAGTCAGACCTTTTTTAAGTATTAATTAATCATAAACATAATTATATTTTAATAAAATAATAAAATTAAATAATTCTCATTAAGTTTAAATGATAATATAATTTTTATGAAGTCAAATGTAATTTTTATAATGGATTAAAACAATTATTGATAGAAAACCCAAAATTTGTCAATAAATATTGAATCTTATTTTAAAAATAAAGATTAAAATATTTAGAAAATAATTATTATAAAATAAAAAATAATTTTGAAAAAAGTGTTTAGAAATTATTCAACAATTAAGTTTTCATAATTTTCCAAGACTCTCACATTTTTTAGTAAAAATTAAATATGGAACAAATATACAGTGTGTATTATGACATAATAATGACCAAAAAGTGATTTAATAAATTATATAAATGGTATCCATGATCAAATCTATGTTTACACTTTGAAATAATGTAATTTTTAGTTTATTTTATTAATTTTATAAATCCTTTATTAATACTCCAAAACCTATATTATATTTTAACTGACTTCAATTTTTTATTATTATCTAGAAGAATCTTTTAATGTAAAAGTGAGAAATCCTATGAGAAAACAAAGATATTAAATGAAAACTTAAGCATATTGGCATGCTTATCCTTAAGAAGATTCCATGAGAGAGAGGTTATTAGTGTTTGTGGATCATCTTGTATAAGGTCTTCAAAGTGGTGTGTCAGTCTGTCCCACACTTTCATGAAATCCTCTTGGTTGATTTTCCTGGAGTTAAAGCCTCTATCTAAGATTATATTCTTCTTGTCAATCCAATCAATCTATTCTCTATATTATATTTTAAGTTTTTAAATTCATTTCATTGTAAACATGACTCACATCCACATTATGAAGGGTGATATTTTAATGATTTTGGACCTTTTACTTAAAAATAATGAAAAAAAATATTCTTTGGAAAAAATAATGGGAAAAAACCATGGTATTTTTTGTGTTTTTGATTATTTTATTCTCTTGATTCCAAAACCAATGTTTGGGAAAAAATAATGAACTCCCATATATTTTTCTATATAAACCCACCCAAAATCCCATTATTCGTTACTCAAATACCTTTAATCATGTCCCTAATCTTACTTCCCCTCTCTATAGTTCCCCCAAGGTTCCACCAAGCTCTCAAGAAGATCCTCCCAATATTTTGGAAGCACCCTCTCAAGCTAAGGGACCTATCTCCCTCTTCATTTCCATTCAAACATCTTCTTTTTATTTAAACTTTTTAATATAAATTATTTATGTTTTCATGCCTTAGTAAATGTAAATTTACTATGAATTTTATTTTCTTATAATGATATATAATTTATAACCTCTCCATATAGCCATTACCAAATCTGTTACAATGCTGAAAATTTGAAAGGGAAATTTCTCCCTTCTTTTCAATTCAAGCAGCTTTTTTGTATTTAGCCTTTAGAATTGAAATTGGTTTTGTTTTCATGAATTTATAATTATAACTATACATTTACATTTACTTCCTAATAATGATAGGTCATTTTACCCCTCTCATTATAGAATTTATTTAAGTGGTTATTATGGTGAAATTTCGAAAGGCATTTCTCTCTATTCTTTTCCATTCAAGCACCTTCTTTGTAATAAGCCTTTTGAATATCAATTAGTTTTTTTGTTGACTTAATAATGAAACATATAATTTATATTTTTTTTCTTAATATTTTTATATCATTTATTCACTCTCATTATAGAATTTACCATATTCGTTGCTATGGAAAAGTTTATTAAGGGATGCTCTCATTATCCTCATTATTCATTTTATGAAATTTTATTTACAATTCCTAATTTTGTGATATTTTTTTTCACATCCCTCATACTTACCGTTTTATTTCCAAATGATGAGGGACCCATTTATCTCTCATTAAAACATTTTTATGAATCTTTATGTACTATCGTTATGCTACTGAAACATTACAATGATTTTTACATGCCAAACCTTTTTATTGTGAATACCATCACTATTTACACACAAGGGAATTAACCTAGACATAAATATATTTATTTTATTGGGTAATTAAATGTATTTATTCCGCACTACTTTATTTTTGAATTAAATGTTATGAAATGTGTTGTTATGTTAAATGATATATTTGGCACACTTATGCATGTACATGATGTGATTATGATGGGTGTGTTTGAATATCCCACCAATGTATTGGGTAATGTTTTAGCCTTCTTATATCCCATGTATGGTGAATGGGAGATTATCTTAATAACATTATGTTTTGATGAATTGGAGTTTATCATGGACCCATGTTTTTGATTTCATGTATAATGTGTTTCCAATTTCCTATGTTACCTTTATGTCATCATGCTATATCATTCCAATTTGTTCAATATTATGATTATCACCCCTTTTATGTACTATTTAATCTTCTATTGTCTAACATGTAACGATTTCTCATGTTATGCCTTTTATATTCCCTTATTGGGCATTATAGCTCACCCATTTCTTATGTATGTCCACGGTTATCCTGAATAGCTTTAAATGCTGTGGAATTTTAGAACCATGTTACTGAAATTTTCAATAATATTGTTTGTATCCATGTATCAAGTGGATCTATTACATACGGAATCATCCAAATAAACTATTATTATTTATCTTCTAGGTTTTATTATGTGTAATATTATTTAAAAAACCATGATTTAATTTATAATAAAGATAAGGTTCGCAATATAAACTCTTGTTAATTAGCATGCATGATGAACCAACTACCTCAACACTTGGTATTTCCCTTCCTAAATAAATAACATGAAAGTTTATCTAAGCATAGAAAATTACTAACGTGGAGCTATAATCTATAACATGATCATTTACTACTTGATCACTCATACCCAGATTTCCCACCTAGCTACCCAATGTTTCTCATGAAATATGAATGGATGTGGTAAAATAAAATATATATCATATATCAATATAGAAGGAATAAAAAAATAATAACCCACCCTCACCTTTTAACACACTTCATAGGGGGATCACCTTACATTATAACATAGACAATTTAATGATATTAAATATCTATGGTTAACCATTAAATAATAAAAATAAACTTCCACTTATATAATAGCAATGGGCTTAACTATAAGGTCTTATATAATAAAAAAATGGTATACCCTTTTTTGAAATACATACCAAACATAACATATTGTCATTTAAAAAATTAAATGACATCAAACTTTAGATTTTAAACCCAATCAAAACATTTAATACCATAAAATGAAGCCTAGTTTTAAAGTTCATAGCTAACAGATTAAGGGAATTTGAGTATGGTTAATCATGGAACAATTCTTAAAAAACATTTTTAAAAACATTTGGATAAATCATTATAATTAATATTACATCATTAAGTAAAATAATAAGTTATTTATTATTAAAAACCTAAGGTTTTAATTTTGATAAAAACATGGTGTGTTATAGTTTCAAATGAGAATATTGGAGCCCTAAAACATGGAATTTCTATTTTGAATCAAGGAAATATTAGAATAAAAACTTTTAAATTCATATATACTCCATATAAAATCTTAATAATATATATATATTTTTAGAAATAATATTTTATAAAATATTATAATTAATTATTTTAATTTTAAAGGAAATTGAATGTGCCATCTACCATATTTGAGGTAAATAATGTGAGATGATGTTATTCGACCATAAATGATCATAAAAGATCTTTAAATAATTATAAGAACCATAAAATTAATAAATACTAAAATATATCCCAAAAAGTCCTAGAATTTGGCCACTGTGGACATGGGTGAGATAAAATAGAGATATGAGACAAGAATTAGGAACAATAAGTATAAGTCCCCAACCTTAAACCTTACTTAATCTTGAGTTATTACAAGATTACACATTGAGGATCTTTTTAGGTTTAGAGTTTTAGAGAATTAGATCATGAAACTTGCAATACATTCCACATTTAAACAAAGTGGTTACATAAAAGATAGTATTCATTCTTCCCATCAACGGAAACATATTTAAAATAAAACACGGATTCTTTCTTGACACATACTTGACAGTATCATCACATCATGTACCTTTCCCTTGACCTATGAAAAACATTTCAAAAACATGGGATGAGCATAAAAAGCTTAGTAAGAGTTATAAAAATATGGAAAGGAAACATGAGTTCATATATACATTAGAATGAAATCATACTTTACCCATAAAACATAGGCATATAAAATCATGAATAAATCATAGAAATCATAAGACATAAAAGGTATCTTGAGGCATTCATAACATTCTTACATAGGGAGTAACCCTCTTGGTTACGTTTGGAATACCCACCATAGTATATTCCCTAAATCTTTTCGGAGAAACCTTAACGTTTCACTCCTTCGCATTACCCAATGCATTGGAGAGCTATATCGGGCTCACCCTCCCTTAGTTTATCACAGAACCAACCATTTTCATAACAATTCCCAAGAACCATAACATAAACGTATCACATAAAACATGCATAAATTAAAGATAACATTTCCACATTTCAATCACAATATAACATTTTAGGATATTGAAATAATGAATCCATTCAAAAAGAAACCATTTCCAAAACCATTTAAAACATTTAATAAAGAGATTTTTGAATCAAAGTGTCCCATACCACCTTGAAGATTTTAAAATTTTAAAACATTAATATCCATATAAATAAGTCCTTAAAACCACTTTGAAAACATTAATTAAAACATTTAAAGAGATATTTTGGTTAAAGGGGTTCTACCAAAATTAGAGACACTTGAATACAATAATTGAGTAATAACATTTAGTCATAACTTTATAATATCATGAGAATAAATGTATTCATGATATAATATTCCAAAGTACAGTATATACACCATATAAGAGTGAATTGGTGCATAACAACAATGAAGTCTCAGTAGAAATGTCAAATGTGATGAATTCCCTTATAAAGAAGGTATCCTTAAATTAAGGATAATTCAATCTCAAAATTATGTGTGGAAAATATAAATACACCCAATATAAGTGGATATTAAGTGTAAAACAATAAAAGGCCATTCACACATATTCAAAAGATGACATATTCAATAACTACATGTTGAACCCAAAGAAATCAAAATTGGGTTAAAAAGTTCCCTTGGTAAAATTCGACAGCCTAACGACATCACTTCAAAATTCAGAAAATGAGTTGATGAGAGATAAAAAGGGCATCTCATAACTTGGACATAAAATTTACATCAATAAAGAAATAAAAGAACATATCCCAACATAATAGTATGTGAATTAAAAGACATAACAAAAGAAGTCTTCTAAAAAGAGGAGGGTGAAAGGTCCCCTTACCGAGTTGGGTAACTTTCAAAACGTACACCCCATGGAAGAAGGGTCATACAATGAATATTTGAATACCCATAAATGAAATTATACTACAAAAAGTGTATAATAATGGGCAGTACATACACCACTCAAAGGAAATTGTGGAAAATGTAGCATAAATCTCACGGGAATAAAAGTGAGATGAAAAATCCCTTATGAAAACTCAGCAGCCTAACGGCGCCACTTAAAACTTCCAAAATGGATTTATGAGAGGAAATATGGTCTCTCATCATATCAACATAAAGTTTAAAGAAATAGTAATACAAAAGAACATCCCCCAACATAACAAACAGGAGCTTAAAAGAAGTGACATAAAGCAGAGTACTTAAAAAGAAAGAGAGAGGTTGGATCTCTTACGAAAATTCGGAAGCCTAACGGCGCCACTCAAAACATCCAAAATGGATTGATGAGAGATAATAGGGTCTCTCATCATATGAACATAAAAATTACAGTAAGAGTAATATAAAAGAACATCTCAATCACAATAAATATGAGCTTAGAAGGAATGACATAAAAGAGTGTACTTAAAAAGAAAGAGAGGAGTAGGATCCCTTACCTCGGGTCCGACTTGACTCGATCATTCTTTAATCTCCTGAATAATAAACTTGAGTTAATTTATACTTCCTTAAGAACCTTTTTCAAGTTCATTATTCCTTTTATATCACTTATTACCATGTCATAAACATTATTCAATCATTTAAGTTAATAATATTTGTTTTGACGATATTTGGTTCTTAAGTCGAAAGTGGATTTCTTACAATTACATGTTGTTCATGTGGCCAAATGTTCATTATATCCAGAATTTTATTCATGATTTAGATATCATATATATCATATATATATACAGTATATTCATGCATTTATAATATTACATAACATTTAGAGTTAAAAAATGAAATGCACCGTTCATGGAGACGGTAAGTCGTACGTACGCATGATCGCTACTTCCATTTCTATTTCATATTTAATGGAATTAAAAAATAATTATACATAATAGTATTTTAATTCCAGTATGGTATAATATATAATATCATTAAATATATCCTTTATACGTACCACATATTGTATTAACGAATCAAATCACTTTGAGGGGGCGGTAGTTCGCACTTCCTTAAATGAAGATATCACGTTTATCCATAATGGAAACCATAAAGGTATTCCATAAATGAAGAATAAATAAGCTTAAGTAAAACATAAACATATTAGATATCATATATAAATATAGTGTCATCTTAATGGCCACCATTGAATGTTTTAGAATAATGTTGAACAATCATCGTTTCGGGAGGCAGAAATTTTCCATCCACGGAAACAGTATGTTCTTTAACCATTAGATGTAGGTGTGTGTATGTGTAGCTCTAATACTTCATATAAAAACATCCTAGTATATTGAAGATACTGTAGTTGTTACAAAATAAAATAATAAAAAGAGTTTAGGGGGTTGGAGAAGTAAAATAAAACAAAATGACTCAAGTTAAGACATTACCTTAAAATCGGGTAACTTCCTTTGATTTGAGCTCAAAGGCTTCCATGGAAAGAATTCTGCCAAAAGTGAGGATTCAAAGAGTTAGATAGGGATGTGGAGAGACAAAATGGTCAGGGTTTGTCCAAGCCAAAGGCTTTGGAAGTGTGGGTAAGGAGGTAGAGGTGGGGGCCTTTTATAGGAGGAGAGGAGGGGCACTCTTGGAAAGTAAGGAAATGTTACATTATTTTAGAATGAATTTCGGATATTAATGGTCCCACATTGATGTGTTTCGAGGATAAGGTGATAAGGGTTCGAAATCCACTCATCCAATATGTTTTCTACATGTGTAGGTCTTATATTTTACATTATCTTTCCATTTTATTTAAATTGTTAAATAATGAGGTCATCGCTGCATCATCATGATATCATAAATAATTTAATTTATTTAATGTCTAAAAATTATAAAAAAATACTATGATGTAGGAAATATTATTATCTTTTCAATGAATATTTATAGTCCAAAATATCATTTATGTAGACAAAATTAAAAATATTTTACATTGGTGATACATTCTTTGTCACATTGAACATTTTTTAAAAATAAATAGATAAAAAGTCACTTTCTCACAAACGTGATTCCATGGGGCCCCCAAGTTTAGCACAAGGAATCCCATGGTCTTCCATGAGACAACTAGTATCCTTAGGACACATTTTGTGGTCATTTTTTATTATTATGATATTATCTTATTATCTTTAACTACCTGATTACTCATTAATCAAAATAATTAAAGATAATTACCATCATTACTATTCATAATGTCCAAAAACAAAAGAGTCTTAATTAAATAATTTGGAACTTCTGATTCCAAATATGTAATTAATTTTACCAAATTAAAAACACATAAATTGAAATAATAAATTTAAAAAAACTTCTCGTTGTCAAAAAAAAATAGCGGGTTTTTTAGAAACAATATTTATGAAAAGTTTGGCACTTGTTTATGCCTCATTCCAAAGTGAAATTAATCCCAATGACCATAATTGAATTACATGGTAAAAATATATTCTAATTACACTTTAAAACAAATTAAAAAGATAATATATCCATATAATTAAATTATATGAAAAATCAATTTTGATGTAAAATGCAGTATTTTTCACTATTCATTAAAAAATGAACATTGTCAGAAAAATACCAAAAATTAACCCAAGTTAAATTTCAATGTCCCAATCATAAATAATATGTTTATTTTGAAAAATAGAGCTTATAAAATTTTCAAAAAGTGGATTTAAAATGGGTTCTCCATCAAAAGCCGGTTAATCGACCTTTTAAAGAATATTAGAATGTTTTCACTTAAAAACTGGATTCATTTGCATTTTTAATCCACTAAAATTTATTGTAAAGAGAAAAAATATTTGACAAACATATATAATTATTTTGTAGTTAGTTCTTTTCATTCCCTCCATTACAACGGCTTGGCGTTAACTACCATTTAAAATAATATTATTTTATTATTAGAGTGCAACGTAAGATTCCCAAGAAACTCGTTGTTGTGTATTGGGTACGCCATCGAGCATAGAATACCCTTTAAAGTAATATTAATATTTTATTCACAAATAGAGATAAATATAAAAATGTCATATTCTTTATTTACCTGGGGTGTTACATCCTTCCCCCCTTTTGGGAATTGCTTCCTCGCAATTTTAAAATTGAGCTTGGAAACATCCTTGAACGTCCCACATTGGAACAAGAGTCAGTAAAACAATCACTTTAAAATAAAGAAAGATAAGTACAAAGGTCACCCAAGTTAACCCATACTAGGATTCCAAGTATGAAAATATGGACATGGAAGAAAAAAACAAAGGGTCATTTTTTGATGGAGAGTGATAGTAAACATGTCTAGGAGAATGTTAACCATAAGAAAATCACAAACTTGTGATGGGTTAAACGGTATTCGATTCCCCAGTAGGAAAAGTTAATAGACAACATTTTTGTTTTAAGTTAATTTTTATTGAGGAATTTATTCATAAGGAAACATAATTACTTATCATGTTGACTTTCAACTTTTTTTATATTTCTTACACAAACTCATATTTTCTCCTAAAGACGAGTATTTAGGAAGACTTGTTCACAATAATCAACTTCTAGAGAATCACCTAATCCAAAAAAGAGAACTATATACTTCCCATGTCTTTAGACTTTAACCAAAACCAAAACCAGAAAGGTTAGTACAAGATCAGATAATCCAGAAAAGGATAACCCTTTATAAAAAGAAAATCTATTCTTAATCTCCAAATTTTGTCCAAAAAAATCCAAAGTTCAACGAGGACCATTAGATAAACAATTTGTCCATAAAATTCTTCAAAGTAAACCAAACTAATATTGAAACCCAAATATCTGAAGGATTTAGTCACATGGTCTTCCAAGTTAAATCGTAACATTTATCTCCAAACAACATCAGTTGCTCTTAAAGTCTCATATTGAAAAGTAATTAATCTAATCACATATCCTCCATGATAGGTTAATATATTTCCATAGATAACCCAAAATCAAATTACTCTTAATTCATAAAATCATATAACTAAAAGGAATCAGTCAAACTAACCAGGGACTTCACGTAGTCCAGTGGTAGGTGATAAATACCAGTTGCACCTTGGTTGTGGGTTCGATTCCCGCAGCTTTGTCCGACACGACGGGTTGTCACACGGTCTGCGTGTTGTCCTTTTTCTAAAACTATATAATTTTTAAAACATTCCCCAAAACGAGATAAAATCATCAAAAATGATCATAACATATTTTAACCTCAAGTTTATCTCATGCCTTTCATTTTCCATCATAACATATAATTACCCATAATTACCTCAAAAGTAAGGATCATATAAACTCCAATGGTTACCTTTATAATTATTACCTGAACTTCCACATCGATTGGTCATATCGTACATGATGCATTACAGATCATACCAAGGTTCAAGTGGTTGATCATTACTCCTTTCTAGTTGGTTTAGAACAACCACGAGTTTCCTCATTGAATCCCCCATTTCATCCAGTCTCTTAATCAGAGAACCACCACAGTTTCCTTCAAACCTATTGTCACTTTGGTGCCTGCTAGATCCATCCATTTACTAAAACCAAAAAGGTCAGTGTGAGTATATCAACAAAACCATCATGTACTAATGAGGAAGATAAACACTAAGATATACTTACTCATTCACTTTATCTAGAACTATGACTCTTTCTAAAATCCTAACCATTATGGTATTTTCACTTTTGCTTAAAGAATATCCTAACCTCTAAAGTTATCTAAACCGACCTCTGATACCAACTATAAGGCCCTAGCCTTAAACCTTACTTAATCTTGAGTTATTACAAGATTACACATTGAGTATCTTTTCAGGTTTTGAGTTTTAGAGAATTAGATCATGAAACTTTCATTACATTCCACATTTAAACAAAGTGGTTACATAAAAGACAATATTCATTCTTCCCATCAACGGAAACATATTTAAAATAAAACACGGATTCTTTCTTGACACATCCTTGACACTATCATCACATCATGTACCTTTCCCTTGACCTGTGAAAAACATTTCAAAAACATGGGATGAACATAAAAATCTCAGTAAGAGTTATAAAAATATGGAAAGGAAACGTGAGTTCATATATACATTAGAATGAAATCATACTTTACCCATAAAAAATAGGCATATCAAATCATGAATAAATCATAGAAATCATAAGACATAAAAGGTATCTTGAGGCATTCATAATATTCTTACATAGGGAGTAACCCTCTTGGTTACGTTAGGAATACCCACCACAGTATATTCCCTAAATCTTTTCGGAGAAACCTTAACGTTTCACTCCTTCGCATTACCCAATGCATTGGAGAGCTATATCGGGCTGACCCGCCCTTAGTTTATCACGGAACCACCCGTTTTCATAACAATGCCCAAGAACCATAACATAAACGTATCACATAAAACATTCATAAATTAAAGATAACATTTCCACATTTCAATCACAATATAACATTTTAGGATATTGAAATAATGAATCCATTCAAAAAGAAACCATTTCCAAAACCATTTAAAACATTTAATAAAGAGATTTTTGAATCAAAGTGTCCCATACCACCTTGAGGCTTTTAAAATTTTAAACCATTAATATCCATATAAATAAATCCTTAAAACCACTTTGAAAATAGTTATTAAAACATTTAAAGCGATATTTTGGTTAAAGGGGTTCTACCAAAATTAGAGGCACTTGAATACAATAATTGATGAATAACATTTAGTCAGAACTTTAAAATATCATGAGAATAAATGGATTCATGATATAATATTCCAAAGAACAGTATATACACCATATAAGAGTAAATTGGTGCATAACAACAATGAAGTCTCAGTAGAAATGTCAAATGTGATGAATTCCCTTATAAAGAAGGTATCCTTAAATTAAGGATAATTCAATCTCAAAATTATGTGTGAAAAATATAAATACACCCAATATAAGTGGATATTAAGTGTAAAACAATAAGAGTTAATTCACACATATTCAAAAGATGACATATTCAATAACTACATGTTGAACCCAAAGAAATCGAAATTGGGTTAAAAAGTTCCCTTGGTAAAATTCGACAGCCTAACGGCATCACTTCAAAATTCAGAAAATGAGTTGATGAGAGATAAAAAGGGCATCTCATCACTTGGACATAAAATTTAAATCAATAATGAAATAAAAGAAAATATCCCAACATAATAGTATGTGAATTAAAAGACATAACAAAAGAAGTCTTTTAAAAAGAGGAGGGTGAAAGGTCCCCTTACCGAGTTGGGTAACGTTCGAAACGTACACCCCATAGAAGAAGGGTCATAAAATGAATATTTGAATACCCATAAATGAAATTATACTACACAAAGTGTATAATAATGGGCAGTACATACACCACTCAAAGGAAATTGTGGAAAATGTAGCATAAATCTCACGGGAATAAAAGTGAGATGAAAAATCCCTTGCGAAAACTCAGCAGCCTAACAGTGCCACTTAAAACTTCAAAAATGGATTGATGAGAGGAAATAGGGTCACTCATCATATCAAAATAAATTTTACATAAAGAGGAATACAAAATAACATCCCCCAACATAACAAAGAGGATCTTAAAAGAAGTGACATAAAGGAGAGTACTTAAAAAGAAAGAGAGAGGTTGGATCTCTTACGAAAATTCGGCAGCCTAACGGCGCCACTCAAAACTTCCAAAATGGATTGATGAGAGAGAATAGGGTCTATCATCATATGAACATAAAAATTACAGTAATATTAATATAAAATAACATCACAATCACAATAAAGATGAGCTTAGAAGGAATGACATAAAAGAGTGTACTTAAAAAGAAAGAGAGGAGTAGGATCCCTTACCTCAGGTCCGACTTGACTTGATCATTCTTTAATCTCATGAATAATAAACTTGAGTTAATTTATACTTCCTTAAGAACCTTTTTCAAGTTCATTATTCCTTTTATATCACTTATTACCATGTCATAAACATTATTTAATCATTTGTGTTAATAATATTTGTTTTACCAATATTTGGTTCTTAAGTCGAAAGTGGACTTCTTACAATTACATGTTGTTCGTGTGGACAAATGTTCATTACATACAGAATTTTATTTAAGATTTAGATATCATATATATCATATATATCCATTATATTCATGCATTTATAATATTACATAACATTTAGAGTTAAGAAATGAAATGCATCGTTCATGGAGACGGTAAGCCGTACGTACGCATGAACGCTACTTCCATTTCTATTTCATATTTAATGGTATTAAAACATAATTATACATAATATTATTTTAATTATAGTATGGTATCATATATAATATCATTAAATATATCCTTTATACGTACCACATATGGTATTAACGAATCAAATCACTTTGAGGGGGCGGTAGTCCGCACATCCTTAAATGAAGATATCGCGTTTACCCATAATGGAAACCATAAAGGTATGCCATAAATGAAAAATACAGAAGATTAAGTAAAACATAAACATATTAGATATTGTATATAAATATAGTTTCATCTTAATGTCCACATTTGAAGGTGTTAGAAGAATGTTGAACAATCATCGTTTTGGGAGGCAGAAATTCACCATCCACAGAAACAGTATGTTCTTTAACCATTAGATGTAGGTGTGTGTATGTGTATCTCGAATACTTCTTATAAAAACATCCTAGTATATTTAAGATACTGGAGTTGTTACAAAAGAAAAGAATAAAAAGAGTTTAGGGGGTTGGAGAAGTAAAATAAAACAAAAGGACTCAAGTTAAGACATTACCTTAAAATTGGGTACCTTCCTTTGATTTGAGCTCAAAGGCTTCCTTGGAAAGGATTCTGCCCAAAGTGAGCCTTCAAGGAGTTAGATATGGATGTGGAGAGACAAAATGGGCAGGGGTTGGCCGAGCCAAAGGCTTTGGAAGTGTGGGTAAGGAGGTAGAGGTGGGGGCCTTTTATAAGAGGAGAGGAGGGGCACTCTTGGAAAGTAAGGAAAAGTTACATTATTTTAGAATGAATTTCGGATATTAATGGTCCCAAATTGATGTGTTTCGAGGATAAGGTGATAAGGGTTCTAAATCCACCCATAAAATAGGTTTTTAACATGTGTAGGTCTTAGATTGTGCATTATCTTTCCATTTTATTTAAATCGTTAAATAATGAGGTCATCGCTGCATCATCATGATGTCATAAATAATTTAATTTATATAATGTATAAAAATTATAAAAAAATACTATGATGTAGGAAATCTTTTTATATTTCCAATGAATATTTATAGTCCAAAATATCATTTATATAGACAAAATTAAAAATATTTTACATAGGTGATACATTCTTTGTCACATTTAACATTTTTTAAAAATAAATAGAAAAAAGTCACTTTCTCACAAAAGTTATTCCATGGGGCCCCCAAGTTTGGCACAAGGCATCCCATGGTCGGCCATGAGACAACCAGTATCCTTACGACACATTTTTTGGTCATTTTTTATTATTATGATATTATCTTATTATCTTTAAGTACCCGATTTCTCATTAATCAATATAATTAAAGATAATTACCGTCGTTACTATTCATAATGTCCAAAAACAAAAGAGTCTTAATTAAATAATTTGGAACTTCTGATTCCAAATATGTAATTTATTTTACCAAATTCCAAAAACATAAATTTCAATAATTAATTTAAAAAAACTTCTTGTTGTCAAAACAAATAGCGGGTTTTTTAGAAACAATATTTATGAAAAGTTTGGCACTTGTTTATGCCTAATTCCAAAGTGAAATTAATCCCAATGACCATCATTGAATTACATGGTAAAAATATATTCTAATTACACTTTAAAACAAATTAAAAATATAATATAACCATATAATTAAATTATATGAAAAAGAAGTTTTGATGTAAAATGCAGTATTTTTCACTATTCATTTAAAAATGAACATTGTTAGAAAAATATCAAAAATTAACCCAAGGTAAATTTCAATGTCCCAATCATAAATAATATGTTTATTTTGAAAAATAGAGCTTATAAAATTTTCAAAAAGTGGATTTGAAAGGGGTTCACCATCAAAAGGCGGTTAATCGACCTTTTAAAGAATATTAGAATCTTTTCGCTTAAAAACTTGATTCATTTGAATTTTTAATCCTCTAAAATTTATTGTAAAGAGTAAAAATATTTGAAAAACATATATAATTATTTTGTAGTTTGTTCTGTTCATTATTGCCATTACAACGGCTAGGCGTTAACTACCATTTAAAATAATATTATTTTATTATTAGAGTGCAACGTAAGATTCCCAAGAAACTCGTTGTTGCGTATTGGGTACGCCATCGAGCATAGCATCCCCTTTAAAGTAATATTAATATTTTATTCAAAAATAGGGATAAATATAAAAATTTCATATTCTTTATTTACCTGGGGTGTTACAATAAGGGAAGATTATTAACTCCCTTCAGAATATATTTCACGTTTAAGTTATTTTTAGTATGAGATTGAAGATGTGGGGGGTTCCATGGGAGTAATCACATGGGAGGAGGTTGAGAAGAGGCATTGGATATAGGGGGTCAAGTGAGTGGATTTTATGAGAAGAAACATTAAAACACGTATTTTTAAAAACATTCATATTTCATGGGTAGAGAGCCTTGGAAGGTAACCCAATTAGGCTAAACATAAAATCCACTACCTCCTGGAAAAAATTCTCTAAATATTTTTAATTTGGCCTAATCTCAACCCAAACGTTAATAAAAATAAATAAACCGTCAAAATACAAGAAAATTAAAACATTTTGTACTATCAAATAAATTAGAAATTTGCATAAAATAATTTTTTAAAACCACATAAATAGGTGTGGTTCTCCCCACTATAAACCCATTCATGTACTAAAAATAACTAATTATTACTTAAATAAGTAACACAAAAAATAAAAATAATTGAACAAATTCAATCTATCAACAGTCAGCTTTATAAATAAGGTAACACAAAGTAATTAATATCAACTAAACTAAACTCAACATAAGAAATAAATCACCAATAGAAATAAAAAACATTTATAACACACAAAAGAATTACTAAATATAAAATAAAAACAATAGTACCATAGATTTTATATCATATTACTATTAGAATATACCAACATATTTTTTAATTAATTTATTTCGCATTTTAAAGCCAAGAATGGGATAAACCACCAAAAATCACATGGCAGTATAAAATTAACTATTTAATTTTCAATTTGGTCATTTAGAAAAAATAAAATCATAGTCAAAATTAAACTAAAATATCTCTTAAGAAAACAAAACTTTCTCTACTGAGTATTGATGTAGTTGGATCATTAAGAATAAAGAAAAAATTAGACGCATTCTATTGTATGAAAAATCATATTAACCAAGTGAGGAGAGCATTAAAACAAATAGTTTAAATTTTATTACAAATCATAGAAACCATATAATAAAATGGAATATTTTTAAATTAAAATACACGAAATGATCCTATTATTTTGAAAACACACAATATTTTGAATCCTCTTGGAAAAACAAATTTATATAGAAAATAGTGGCTTTAAAAGATAAATATAAGAATGAAATCATTTATACAAACTACAATTCTAAATACATAACATAAATATAACTAAACATATAAAGATCACATATTAGTTTGAAAATTAAAAATAATTTTTTATTGGAACATGTAAACTTCTTCTAAAACCAAGCACATGGGGATGTATAATTCCTTTAAAATACTAAACAATTTAAGGGAACCCATCACTAATAATATTATTCAAAAAAATTTAAATAATCAAGACCTAATTTCTTCAAACAGTTAAACTAAAAGAAAACATATTTATCCTTATTTATTTAAGGAAACCATAAAGAATAAAATTGAACAAACGCAAACATTTTAAAACATATACAAGATAGAAACATTATATAATCATGAATTAAACTTGTTCATCTATAAGATGAAATGATAACCCCATACTAAGTAGGTTTAAACTAAAACAACAATATATAACCATGATATTCAAATTATTTATTTATGATTAAATTAACATAGGATAAAAATCTTTTAAAGGATTAAAATAACACACTAAGTATTATTTTTGGAAAACCAAAACCCAAAAACAATTTTTTCATCAATTAAATGTTCACAAAGTAATACCTTTTAAATAGTAAAGGTTTTAAATGGAAACCATTAAAGGTGTTACATATACATGTACCATAACATTAAAAATAACCAAACATTTTATAATATGCCAAGAATAATTATCTTTAAAAATATCATTATTGTACTATTTCATATCCAACATTTATATAAATTTGAAACCATGATAGAAAAAAGTTTATTTGAAATTCATCTCAAAAACATCATATCCTCGAAAATTAAAAATGAAACCCACTAAACAAAAAAAATAAAACCTCATTTAAAATTATATAATTTATTAAGGTTACTTTCATAAAAAAGTAAAATTAAAAAAACTATTATATAGAAATTAAAAAGGTTCTACATTTTACTATTTATACAACTAAATCATAATTTTATATATATGACTCAATCAAATATGTAAAATAATCACCATGTAAGATACATATCAAAAAAGGGAAGATGTTGTGAAAGGTAAATGAATATATTAATCAAACTTTAATTGATTGAGATCACATTCTAATCACATGAGAAAAAGAAAAATTAAAAATCATCTTATGAATATTTTCATAAACATATTTTTATTGAATATATATGGGAAAAAATCCATTATTAAATAAAAACTTTTATCCAAAAGGATCATTACATTAAATTATTTAAGACTATCATAAATACCATGAAATAAGTTTATAAAAATTAAAATTAAAATAACTAAAATTAATGAATCACTCTCAAATAAAATATTTTTTTATAATTTAACTAAAAAAATACATAAAACAATTGATTATAGTTCTAGATAGAGAAAATCGTCTTTCCGTTTTTCTTTAAAATCAACCCTACATTAAAATGAACACAATTTTATAAAATACTGTATTACACAATCAAAATTACAACCAAACTAGTCCAAATAATTATAACACCATTAATATTTTTTCTCAATTTAACTCAAAATAGAAATAATATAGGGTAAAAGAAATTTTAAATCATATAAACATCATAAATATCATTCATAAACAACCTATATGATTATTTGAAAATATTAAGAATCATTGGATAAGTAAATCATAATAAATATTTAACCTGCTAGGATTGATGACCTTTGTACATGGACTTCACCCCATGAACAATACCCATTAAACACACTTATTTACATCAAAACATCATTAAATGTTATAATTATTCCCAAAATAGAAGGAAAAATTAAATAAAAAATTAAAATTACATCTTCCCGGCATCATATAGTAACTCATGGTTTACTGCTAAAAGTGTTTTCCAGACACTTATTCATACTTACCATCTGATTTATCATGAATCCATATCACTTCTAACTTTACTCCCCAAATATCATAAATAAAATAGGGATCTGATACAATGATAACCAGTGTATTTTTTACACATTAATTTATAATTTAATATATAATATTACACATAATACAACCTAAATGATTGATATGTATAGTTACTTTTGGAATTAGGTACATTACATAAAACATAATAGAAAAGGATACATCTTAATTATTGAGGACTTCCCTCACATTATCATAATATTTTTTCATACTTTAAACTATGGGGGATAACCTAGATAAATATATAAGAAAAGTGTTATTTATAAATCCCAATAAGAGAATAAACATTTAATAACATGAATAAAGTATTACATATTAGATAATAGGAACTTCACAGGAACCTAAAATGGGTGGAAAACAAGAACTTGAATAATTAGTCCTGATAGACCATGATAACATACTAGCAATAAGGAAATGTGGAAACAACATTAAACATGGAATCATAAAAATAGGTTAACGATAAATGCCAGAAAATCATGATGAAAAAGGTCTATTCATGGATTAGGTTCACTACCTAATCCTTTTCATGTTGTCTTATGAGATTAAAACATTATCCAATGTATTGGAGCATTATATAATTTTGGGTGCACCCATCACTTTTATATTATGTAAATACATAAGTGTTCCATATAGAAAATTCCACATAGGATCATATTTCATCATATTTAATTTTAATGATAAAGGAGTGTGGAATAAATACATGGATGTCCCAAGTCATCAGAATATATAAATGTTTAGGTGAATACCCTTTAGTGTAAATAGTTATGGACGTCACAAAAAAAAGTTTGGCATATAAAAATCACATAGAAATTATGGAGGCATAACTACAGTACATAAATATTCATAAATGGTTTAATTAGAGTAACATGGGTCGCTCATAATTTGAAAATAAAATAGACAACAATAGGGATTTTTAAAATCATATCTCAACATTATTAATTATAAATAAAATGTAGAAAGTGGATAAAATTCATGAATATAGAGGATAAGGGGAGGATTTCGACATAGTTATAGCTTAGGTAATGGCTATAATGAGAGGTGATAAATGATATCTCATTATTAAGACATAAATTTGAAATTATAGGGATATTTATGACAACATTATGACATAACCAATTGATATTCAAAAGTAAAAATATAATGAAGGTTCTTCAATTGAAAAGAGGAGGTATGGGTCCCTCACTTTTGATACGGAAAATCGTAGGACAATTTTAGAAGTATAATGGGTGTACATAAAGGCTCTTGGGAGGGATTAATGGGAGTGAAAGTGGTATATCATCACATGTAAACGAAAATTATAGTAATATGTATATATAAAAAACATTCCCAAACAAGAAAAAATATAAATTAAGAGGCACAACATAAAAGAGGTTCTTGAATAAAAATAAGAGAGGAAGATCCCTTACCTCTAGAGAGTGATTCCCAAAATCGTTAGAAGATATTATTGTGAGATTGGGGGAACTTTATAGGACTATAAAGATGGGAGGGTAAATTAAGGATATCCTAAAAGGTTTTTGAGTGAAGATATATGTGTTCATGGGTGGGTTTATATAGAAAAATATATGGGAGTTATTTGTTATTTCCCAAACATAGGTTTTGGACTCTATACAATAAAATAATCAAAACCACAAACCCTCTTATGGTTTTCCCCCTTGGGTTTTTCCAAAGGGGACTGGTTTTAATTATTTTATAATTCAAAGGGCCAAACCTACTAAAACATTACCCTTGATGATGTGGAAGTGAGTCATTTCATTATATAGATAATTTTAAAATCATAAAATATAATATAGTTTTTGGGGGATTCATAAAGGATTTATAAAATTAAAAAAATGACCTAAAACACATTAATTTATAGTTAAAACATATATAGTCATGGATATAATTTATATTATTTATTATATAATTTTTGGGTCATTATGATATCATAATACATACCATGTATTTATACCATATTAAATTTTAACCTAAAAAATTATGAAAAATTCTTCATTGGATAATATCAATGTTATTATTCTAAAAATAATTTTATTTTCTCTAAATTATTGTCTGAATATGTGAAATTTCAGTTTTAAAAATATGATAAGCTCTCGAACCCATATGAAAATTATTTTTGACTTTTGTAAAATTATATTATCAACTGTACATTATAAATACTATTTAATAATAATATTTTATTTAAATATCATTTATTTAAAAAAATCATTTATTTGTCAAAAGGATTTTATTAATTATAATTACATATTACCTAAAAATATAATTTGTGTTTTTTTAAATAAAATTAAAAATAATTTATATTATAACAATAAAAAAAAGTAAATATAATTATATAGAATATACATATTCATATTATTAGGGTCTTGATATATATCTATGTGTAACATAAGAAAACTCCCTTAGCATAAGGTGCATGATGGTGATACTTTCATGGGTGGTTTGGTGTACATGGTTTCAATCGCGATCTCGATGATATTTAACTTCATTGATAAATGATTTCACTCATGCTTTAGTTGTTCGATCTCAACATGGTATTGCACAAGGGAAAATCCCAATGATTCTACCTCCCATGGAAGATTTGATAAATGGGATTCATAGGGTACGCTCCTACTGGTCGAGTCCATCACTTCCTTTACCTATTTCATTTGAATTTATCAAAACCCAATATCTATACTAATCGTATGATCGCTATTTAATAATTATATTATCGAAGATTATGATTATTAACTATATTTTTAATCTGTTTGGATATAATAAAACCTATAAATTAAATGTGTTTTCTATAACCATAATACATAATAAGAAATTTAATTCAAATATAGAGGAGATTTTATTTATAAAAAAGTTTGGCTCATTAAAATCCTCCCCCTTCAAAAGTTTCACCCTTAAAATTTGCATTTCATGCATTGAAATAAATAAGGGTAACTCTGTTTAAACACCTCCTCTGGTTTCCACATAGATTATTCAATATTATGGTTTCTCCATAGAACTCTGAGCAGGTTCATTGCCTTATTTATTATAAATTTTTTTCTACTATCTATGATCTTCACTGGCTTCCCCTTATATGAAAGATCATTTTACAATGGTACCATATCAAAATTCACAACATGATAGGGGCTGGTATGTAATTACTCAATAGTGATATATGGTACAGATCATGCACTTGAGATATGATAGGTAGGAATACTAGTTGATAGGTCACCACTTCGATGTGATCAAGGATCTCAAAGGGACCGGTGTATCTTGGACTAAAAATTATCTTCTTCCCAAATCTCTTGAAATTCATCCACAAAGATATTTGGAGGTATAACTTATCTCAAACCTCAAACTCTAGGTCTCGTTGAAGATTGTCATCAAAGATGTTTTTTTACTCTAAGAATACTTGATGTGCTAATGAATGGTCTTGACCTTATCCATCATTTCCTCAACCATTTGAGGACCTTGTAGTTTGTGTTTCCAAAATTCATCCAAGCATACAGGTGTTCTTCACCTCTTTCTATAAAGGGCTTCATTGGGTTCCAATTGTGTTCTTGATTAGAAACTATTATTGAATAGGAACTCGACCAAAGGAAGATGTTGATTCCATCCCCCCTTTTAAGTCAATTGAGAATTCTCTCAACATTTACTCAATTATCTAGATAGTTTGCTCAAATTGCCAATCAACTTGAGGGTGATAATATGTGTTAAAGATTAACTTAGTATTTAGAGCATTTTGGAGAGTCTTCTATAACATAGAGGTAAATCTTGAATCTCAATCAGTTACAATCGATAGTGGTGTTCCATTCATCCTCCCCACTTATCTAATGTATATACTCGCAAATTGATCAAGTTATATGTCCTATTTAATTTTAATGAAGTGATAAGTATTTGTAAGACGATCCAACACAACCCATATAGAATTATTACCTATCGATATCTTCAGAAGACCAGTGAAATATTCCATGGTTTTGTTTTCCCATTTTCATTTAGGTATGGGTAGTGGTTAAATCATAACCATTGATTTTTTATTTTCACCCTTCACTTACTAACATAAAATACCCCATGATGTATATTCTTATATATCCTTCTTTATATTATCCCACCAATAGTGCTCTTAGAGATCTTGATACATATTTGGGATTTTTGGATGAATGGAGAAGGTTAAAATATGTTCATCATCCAATAACTCCTTTAATTTAGGATATGATGGTACACATTATAATGACCCAAATATTATAACTCATTATTCATTAACATTGAACACCGAGGATTTCATTTTTCTTATAGCTTCCACTTTCTTATGAATTCCTACATTATCTCTTTAAGAATCCTTTAACCTCTCCAGAAGTGATGGTTGAGCAATCATTTGTGAAAGGGTTGATGATGTTCCTTCTTTTATTATTACCATTTCCATACTATTCAAGTTTAAGAAGATCTAATCCTTCACAATTCTCTTCAATTATTATAGTGTCTACTTCTTTATTTTCTTTCCCAAGATAGTAATAGATTGAGCTGTAATAGTCCTTAATCAGCTCTAACCATCTTCTCTAGCACATCTTCAGCTCTTTTTGTATGAATATATACTTGAGGATCTTATTATGTGTATATATTTCATAGTTCTCCCCAAAGAGATAATTCATCCAACTCTAGATCATGTGTTGGGTAGTTCTATTCATGAACTTTAAACTTCCTTGAATCATAGGCTATCAATTTTTCATTATGAATTAACACACAATCTAATCCCTTTGAAGAATCACTGTACACCATGAAAAGTTCCCCACTTTTTCATAGAGTAAGTATAAATGTATAGATATTACACTTTTTCAACACCTTGAATCACTATTCACCCTCACCATTCCAAAAAAACAAGACCCCTTTTTTAGTTAGATTGGTTAGACGGTTTGAAAATTGTGATAAATTTCCCAAAAATCAATGATAGTACCCAGTTCATCCATGGAAATTTCGGATTTCTATAACATATGTTGGTCTCATCAATCCATCAATTGCTTATATCTTTTAAGGGACCACATATTTAACATTTCTTGTGATAATATTACCCAATAATGAGACTTCCTTCAACTATAACTCACATTTTTTGTAGTTTACATAAATATTATTCTTTTTTATGGTTTTTAGCATAATTCTTAGATGCTCTTCATCCCCCTCCTTGATTTTGGAGTATATTTGAATATCATCTATAAATACTACCATGAATTTATCAAGTTAATCTATAAAGACACTATTCATAATGTCCATGAATATTTCTGGAGCATTAGTGTCTTTTAATTGAATTACTTTGAACTCGTAGTGCTTATAACTTTTTCATAAAGAAGACTTGGGGATATCATTCTTATTTAACCTTACTTGATAATACCCCAAACAAAGATCCACCTTGGATAATTATTGGGATCCACATAGCGAATTGAAAAAGGCATCAATCTATGGTAGAGGATACTTCTTCTTTATCCTGATTATTTTGAGCTCATGATAATCAATTCAAAGGCACATTAACCCATCTTTCTTCTTGATAAAGGGGACTACTGTAACCCACGGTGGATCATTTTGGCGTATGAACCCTTTATCAAAATTCTCCTATAGTTTTTTATTCATATTCTCAAGTTCCAAAAAAATCCATTTTATATGGGGCCTTAGATAATGTAAATTCCCCTGGTATAATACCAATTGAAAATTAAACCTCCCATATAGGGGAAAGACTGGGAAATTCATTGGGAAACACATCTATGTTTTTCCTCAATTTAGGAATGTCTTCAAGGATGATCTTTTCCTTAGAATTAATCATTTGATCTACATATGATTTCTCATATGGAAATAATATCCATACTTGAGTTTTTGGTTCTAAATAAGATTCTTCCTCCACCATTCAATTGTATAGTATATGAGGATGATTCATAATATAGAGTACACTTTGCTTCTTGTGGAAAGTTATGTTTCCTCTATGCAAGGAAGTCAATTCATAACCACAATTACATCAAATTCCAGTATAGTAATTATTATAAAGTTAACTAGAAAGATAATCCCCCATATATTGATAGTAGAGGAGTTATATACTTGGGATGAAATAATTCCCCATTTATCATTTTCACGAAAAACTCTACTTCTATGCATTATGGGGGTGACTTAATAGTTCTATTAAACATAGGTTCTATGAGTGAATGTGTAGAACTATGGATGATAACCCTACCTCTCACTTTTTGATTATTGTTATAAATATTTGCTTTATCCAAAAAAGACTTAGGGAATATAATTATTCTAACTATTAAACACATAAATGGGAAACCATTATTATTAAATGGATAAGTCCTAAATAACATATATTCCCTAACATGTGAATTTTTAGGATTCAATCTATGTTATCCATGATCTATTTTCTAACATAGACACTTATGAGAATTTTTTAACTTAATAATGGTTTTTAAATGTGTTTTTTAATTTACCATTACATATACCCCAGTATTTTCAAACCTAGTGTGCAGAAAGTCATGTTGTTGTGTAGTATTTCCTAATCAAGTCTAGCTCAATACGTCATTTTTAGGTTTTACCCCTAGGTGAATCTATGTCAGAGCCACTTCCACTTGTAGTATCCAGACAATGATTTATTTTCTTGGAAACCACTTACTCTATAATTTACCAAAATTTAGGGATGTATTGTTATGTTCAGTCTTATCCTTAAAGACTTTACTATATTTTTCTAATCCTAATTCCAAAAAAAACAAAACTTCCCTTTGATACCAACTATGACAGCATGTGTCTTTATTACACATTAATTCATGATTTAATACATAATATTACATAGAATAAAACATCAAATGTAAATAATTATAGTATATTTTGGAATTAGGTACATTACATAACAACATAAAACAAGGTTAAATCACCATTATTGAAAACATATATTATATGCTCATAATATTCCATTGTACATAAAATTGCATTAGATAAATTTGGGACAAATATAAGAAAGGGGTGATCTATAAATCCCATTGAGGGAATAAAAATGTCATAACATGAAGAAATTATTACACGGTTGAGAATATAAATTTCAATGGAATAGAAAATGGGTGAGAAACATGAACATGAACAATGAGGCATGATATATAATGATAACAAAAAGGAAACATGGAAATGTGGAAACAACTTTAAACATGTAATCATAAACAAAGATCAAGGCTAATCACAAAGAAATCACGATGGAAAAAGTATCCTGATAGATAATTTTCACTCCATAATCTCTTTCATGATGTCTCATAATACTAAAACATTACCCAATGCATTGGATCACTATATAATTTCGAGTTCACCCATCACTTTCATATCACGAACATGCATAAGTGTGTCACATAGAATATTCAACATATGATCATATTTCAACATATTTAATTTTCATGATAATGGATTTTGGAATAAATAAATTGATTTACCCAATAAAATTAGTATAGGTATTTCTATATGAATACCCTTTAGTTTAAATAGTGATGGTATTCACAATAAAAAAGGTTTGTAAGGGAAAAATCATCGTGAAATTTCAGTAGCATAACAGTAGTACATAAATATTAGAAAAATGGTTTAATGAGATATAAATGGGTCTATAATTATATGGAAATAAATTTTATAGTAATATGGATGTGTAAAATAATATCCCAATAATAGTAATCAGAAATAAAAGGTATAAAATTAATAAAATTCTTGAATAAATAGGCGAAGGGAAGGATTTTGGCATAGTAATGTCTTAGGAAAATGCTATAATGAGAGGGGATAAATGATCTATCATTGTTAGGAAATAAAAAGGAAAGTATAGAGATCATTATAAGATCATTATTAAGTAATAAATTTAGATTCAGAAGGGTAATATAGTGATATTTATTGAATTGAAAAGAAGATGGACATGTCCCTCACTTTTAGTATGAAAGATCAAAGGACAATTTTAAGAGCGTAACGGGTGCACATAAATATTCATGGGCGGGATTAATAAGATAAAAAGAGATTTATAATCACATATACATAAAAAATTAATGAATATGAATGTATAAATACATTCCCTAACAATAATAAATGGAAATTTAGATGCACAACATAAAAGAGGAACTTGAATAAAAAGAATAGAGGAAGATCCCTTACATTGAGAGAGTGATTCCCAAAAGCTTTGGAAGAGATTATTGAGAGTATAGGGAACCTTGAGAGGACTCCATATATGGGAGGAAAGATTAAGGATGTGATCCATGATTCTTGATTGAATAGAAAAGGGGTCTTTTGTGGGTTTATATAGGAAAATAGAGGGGAGTTCTTTATTATTTTCCAAACACAGGTTTCATACTCTATACAATAAAATAACCAAAACCACAAACCTTACCACGGTTTTTTCTCATAATTTATTCTAAAGGAGAGTGGTTTTAATTATTTTACATGGAAAAGGGATGAAATTATAAAAATATTTCAATTTTTTATTTGGAAGTGAGTCATGTACTTAATGAAATGATTTTTAAAATCTTAATATATAATATAGGTTTGGAGGATTCATAAAGGCTTTATAAAATTTTAAAGGTAAATTAAAAAACATAGCAATTTTTAGTTAGAACATATATTTAGTAATGGATACCATTTATAGAATTTATTTCATCATTTTTGGGGTTATTATTATATCAGAATATACACCATATATTTATACCAAATTCAATTTTTACACAAAAATTTGACTGTCTCAGAAAATTATAAAAAATTCTCAGTTGGATAATTTTGAAATTCTGGTTCCAAAAATAATGATTATTTTATCTAAAAAATTTTCTAAATATGTGAATTTTCACTTTTAAAATAATAATTATTTTTCATACCCGTATAAAAATTATTTTTTACTTTTTAAAATTCTATTATCATATATACTTACTAAATATTATTTAATAATAGTATTTTATTAAAAGACAATTTATTTCAAAAATTCATTAATTTATCAAATGTAATTTTTTAATTGAAACTAGATATTACATAAAATAAATAATTTATTTTTTATCAAATAAAAATGAAAATAATTTATAATGTAATAACAATAAGAAGTAAATATAATTCTATACAACATACATATTCATATTCATAGGTTCTTGATACATATCCCATAATTAAACTAGAAAACTCTCTAAGTGTAAGTTTCGTGGTGGTGAAACATTCATTAGATGATTATGTATACATGGTTTTCTTCATGACCTCGATGGTCTGGAACTTCTCCCATCAATAGTTTTGATTGTGATTTAGTTATGGAATCTCATCTTGGGCTTGGTCAAAGAAAACTCTCAATGATGTGATCTACCATGGATGCTCTAATAAATGGGATTCATATGTTATGATCATACTGGTCAAGGAAATCACTTCATTGGTGTATTTCATTTAGATTATCAAAACCCTATAGTTATATAAATCATATGATAAATGTTCAACAGTTATATTATCAACGGTTATGATTCATCATGTAATTTTAAATCCTATATAATATAAAAACCCAATAAAGTGCAAGTATTTTCTATAACCACAATACATAATAAGACATCTAATTAAACCATAAAGTTATTTTTATTTACCAAAAAATTTGGGTCATTATATATATTAATTTTTTATGAGCCAACCCATGAAACCTTGACCCAGTACCTACGTTGTCATGTGACTTTCCAGAAGTGTGTTCCCGGTCACCATAGGGTGGAAACTAGTGCTAGGGTATCAAATTGTATATCATTTTGGAATAATTTCACATAATAATGTAAAAATAAATAAGGACCCCACATAAAATTCTAGTATGACCAATCTATTATTCATAGGATCACGTGCATTGAATAATAAGTTTTTAAACAAAATGAACCCAAATGTGGGATAATTATAGAAACTTAACTCAAAAATTCATAACAACACATCTAATCCTGTAAATTTTTTAAAAGTTACATGACTAAACATTATTAGTATAATACACACACAAATAAATTAAAATGAGGAGAAATGGGTGTTGAGGTGTCATGACACACGAGATCAACTTGAAATCATAATGAAACATGACTTAAAGTATACCCAAATGACTCATCTTAATAAATAAAGTGAATAACCATAATTTATATCTCCAAAATACCTACATCAAAAACCATATATCACCCACTACATCCCATCAATTCACATAATTAACCTATGATGTATTATAAGCATGATCAAGAATTTATAGGATGCATCATCCCCCGATATCGCATGTAATATTTAGTAATGAATCAATTTAGTTCTAGTTTGAAATACCACGGAGAAATTATGTTTTTTAAACAAAAAAATAAATGAGAGTATATCACTTGAAAGCATAATTTAAAAAGAATAAAGGTCAGTCATCAATAAAACATTATATAATACTTTTAAAAGGGATATAGTGATGATACATGGAAATGAATTTTACAAAAAAAATCTTTACGAATACAAAAGTTATAGGAATAAGGAAAATAGGAAAATCCTTAATAATGCATCAAAATTTTATGAAAGAGAGGTATAGTATATTTTCCACTTTATAGAGGAAAAAACGTATCAAGGGAATAATTTAAAAAATGATAGGAAATTTTTATTTCATAAATAACCATTCCTATTATAAAAACCATTTAGGATTTTTTAAAAGTCATTCCATCATGAAAACAAAACAAGGATATTAAATAATAATAAAAATAAAATCCACATAATAATTATAGAAATGATAATGATAAGTTTCATAGAATAATATTAAAATAACTATCATAGGAACACATAGGATACTTGCAGGTAATCTTGGAAAATGTAATAATGAAACTCATCCTAATTAGCATATCCAATGATCTACCTACCTCAACACTTAGTATTACCCCAACTGTCCTAACTGAGAGGAAAAGTCCCCAAAGAAGATAAAATTCATAAATTAGGGCCACTATCCAAAGCTTTATCATAAACTACTAGTTCACTCATAACTACATTTCTGACTTAAATACTAAAGGCTTACCAAGACATCTAAATATAGGTGATTAGATACAATATTTATCACATATCAATATAGAATTAATAAATAACAATAACAAACCACCCTCACCTATAGAAACCCTTCATAGAGGCATAATTTAATAGGGTAAAATAAACTATTTAACAATACCCAAGAATTGTATTTAACCATTAAATAATAACTATTAACTTCCACTTAAATTACCAAAAGTGTTTTAGCATCAAGGGAATATATAACAAAAAATATAAAAACTGATTTTTTAAAATCATATAAAAAACCCTATTAACTTTTGAAATAACTCAAATACATTAAATATTCCATTTGACACTAAATAAAAATTTAATATCATAAAAGGAAGTATGGATTAAAAGTTCATAGATAATAGAGGAATTGTCTCTAAATGTAGAAAATCATGGAAAAACTATTAGAAAATATAGATGAAAACATATTGATAAATTATTATAATTCACAATACATCATTCAATTTAAGAATATTATATTTATTATTTAAAGTCCTAGGTTATAATTTTAATAAACACTTGGTATGTGGGAGTTTCACAAGAGAAAACTAGACCTTAAAAACATGGAAGTTTCATTTAGAATCAAGGATATATTATAAGAAACATTTATAAATTCATGGAAACTTCATAAAAATTTACAATAACATGTATTTTAGTTTTAAATAAGATTTTCAAATATGTAAGAATTCATAATTTTGGGTTCAAAAGAAATAGATGGATCTGCTTATGAGATTTGAGGCAAATGCTGTATGATGGCATTGTTCAACCATAAAAGATCATGAGATATATCTAAATGACCATTAGGAACCATGAAATTAAGAAAACCCTAAAAATACTAATAAATTAATATATATAGGGCACTATGTCAATGCGAGAAGTGAAAAGGGAGAGAAGAGGGGAGAATGGGGAAGAATATGGGAAGACCAGTCGCTCACTTGAGAATATCTTCCACTTTGATGTTTTTAGGAATATATTAAAAAGGAAGAGGGTCTCCAAGGGAGGGTGTTACATGGGAGGAGTTGGAGAATAACATTAGGAAATAAGGGAGGATTATGAGATTGTCCCCTAATAGAATGAACTTTAAAGTTTGTGTTTTTTAATAAATCAAAACTATTTCATGGGTATAGTGCATATGAAGGGATTCTATAAAATATACCCATGAAAACCACTACCACACTAAAAAACTCAATAAAAACTTATAAATTTGACCAAAATAATAATACAAATAAATAAATAATTAAAATACCTGAAAATTATTTCAAGAGTGTGAAATATGAGTATCTTAACTTGGGGATAGAGGTCATATTATTTTTCCTATGGTTGGTTCTTTATTTTTATAATGGGTAGACTTCTTAATACATGAGATTTATAAGCAATTCCATGACACATATTTATTAAACATTCTGAATCAGGGTTTTTTAATTTTTTTTATGGGGTATTTAGCTATTAAATTTTGGGGATTCTTCTATGCAAGCATTTGTTTTTGGATGAGATAGGGTGAGTATATATCTTCTTAAATTTATTTAAGGTATCATGATATATAATATAAATTGAGATTCCATTCAGGGGGTATATGGATTTAACTTGTTATTCCACTTATAGTGTCATAATAATGATTGGTTGTATGCAAATAGAAATTTCATTAGGAATCTTATATCATGATTCGGGGTAAAAAAATTCTACAAATGACGTATTCATCCTAAGATAGTTGTGTTGGGAATATTAAATTAATATAGAAGGAAATATATTACCCATTACCATATATATATGTGGTTTAATGTTTTATAAAATTAAAACCTCAATGCTTTTTCAACATGATAAATTGACATTAATTATAATTTTCTATCTCAGTTAGATTCTTTTGACTCATTGAAGTGATTTTCTGGGGTTTGAGGTAGATTGTTTTAAGTCCTTTGGGTGACGATGACCATGATCACTTTGAATTATGGAAGAAGAGCCCTTATTTGACTATATTATTAATGATATTGGTCACTTATGTAAAGTATGGTCAAAAAAATTCTTTTAATCAGTTTTGGTGGCCTTATCTACAACCAATTTTATGTGAGTATTGATGATGAATTGAATATGATCCATTTTAGACATTATATATATTAAGATTTGGATAATTGTAGTGGTAAAATGTTTCACATTCACAAGGAATCTAGGGTAGCAAGTGAAATGATGTAAACTAATTTCATAGTTGGAATGAAATAATGACTAGATTCAGAATGAATTATTGATTCATAAGGTTGGTGTGCATAAATTCAAATGTTTTAACATTAAATGGTTTTATAGCATAATGTGTATTATATATGGGAACTTTCTAAATGGTATATCAATAGTGGATAAATATTTCTAGTGAATATGTGTCTTAGAATTGTATATGTTAGTAAAGTAACCTTCTTGAGTTAATAGTGAAGAATTACATTTTACATTAGTGATAGAACACCTAGGTGTTATGAAGTTATACACCAAACTCAAACAATGGAATTGATAATTAAGAAAAAAAATCCTTGAATTATCGATTTGAAATATGATATTATTATCTTGAGTTATAATACGTGAAACCAATTGCTTAAGATGATGATATAAAAAGAAATTGATGAAATAACTACATTGCCTATTTATTATTATATTACAAATAATCAACATATATTATTGAGACATTTTCCAACATTATAATACATAAATATAGGTAATTAAAAATTCATTACCTACTTTCCTATAGATATTTGTTCATTTAGTTTAATGAAATTATATTTATTAATTTCATCAATTGACGATGATATATTTAAGGAATGATTTAAAGAAAAATGAATTTGATTTTAAACCATTGTTAAAATAATGTGAAATTTTAATTAATGGTCAGTTTATTAAAAAAAGGATAAGTCATTCTCCCTTGTTGTGTTATTTATTTGGGTTTCATGGATTTTACTACGTTAAAGATAATAATTTTGTGTAGAATTTTGTTTATGGTAACATCAAATCCTGAATTTTGGTTAACTCCAATTATTTAATTAGAGTTTTGATGATGAATGTGATTTGTATTTATGGGTTTTGGGTAGATTTGTGATCTTATATCATATTTAAATGTGATATAGTGGGATCATGTGGGACTATAACCCACATATTCTAAGGTAGGTGGATTATTAGTTTTCTTCTAGTATGATAGATGCATGAAAGGGTAGGGAAGATCACCTTAGAATGTGAATTCAATATGAAAGAACAATGTGATTTTCATGTTAATAAAATTTAAGGTTTTATGGTTTTTATTAATAAAATAAATATAAAAAATTATATGGTTGGACACTTAATATATTTTTAAGTCATTTTTTGATTAACGGGTCACACCTTTTGAAGGTGTATCTTTCATTCATATTTTTTTACTGAATTATGGATTGGAATTTTTGAAGGTGTATCTTAGGATGAATATCATGTGATGAACATTGTTATAAATCATGTTTTTAAGTTTTTCAAGTTATAAATATGAATTATTATTTCCTTGGATAAATATTTTTTAAGGAGTATCCATTGTAAAAGTCAGAAAATTATGTTTTTGGAGTTCTTAAATTTTCAAAGGCATTTGGTTATTTTTTTCATCCATGGAATAAAATTTTATATTAATCAATTAAATGACTCCATAAAATTATTTTAATGGTATTTTTATCCCATAATGGGGTTTTTTCTTGGGTATTGACCTTGGATCAAAATATTTTTGAATTTTTATGGGTTTAATAATTAAATAATTAATTATTTAAAATTTCATGCAAATCATTATAATAATTTTAAATAAAATGGGTTTTTTTGTGGAATATGTTTTTAAAAATAATTTTATACCACACCATTGATCCTTAAATGAAAATAAATTAGATGAATCTCATAAAGTAATGGCATAATGGATATATTTGTGAGAGATATCTGGTGTTTGTGAAGGAAGGACAGGCTCGTAGTGGTTCAAGGTTGAAGTAGTGAAATTGTTTTAATGAGAGGTGAGTAGGTTTTTGTGGATAAAAATGAGAATTGGGGCAATACCATCATATGGTTGTTGAAATATAGTTGTAAGAATATCCATTTGAACAAATATGAAAGGCTAGTTTGGTGGAAGGTTGTAACACCCCCCAAACATTAATATATTACTTCCTTTAAATAATTCAATTTGTTTGATAGGTATGTCTACACGCAATACTAAACTTAAATAGAATAGCAATTTATTTAGATAAAAATATAAATATGAAGTATAGAAAATTAATTATAAAGAATTAATAGGAGTAACTCATTTTTGAAATATTTATATAAATAAAATAATTTCTGGTTTTAATATGAATGAAATTTAATTAGAAGAGATAAAACAACAAAAAAATCATTTATGCTAAAAGACATTTTTTCCTAAAATTTGTTTTTTTGAAGAAATAAAGTTTATTATTATTAAATAATAATAAAAAAGTGATAATATTAAGAAATATATTTCCATTAAATTAATTAATAATTAATAAGAAATAAGAATAATGAATAGTTATCATTTAAAAAAATACAATATGACCATTATTCTACAATATTTTGGGATTTTATTTTAATATTAAATTATCAAAAATTTTAAATATAATTTGACACAATGAACATAATTTTTGGAATAATCATAAAAAATATATTCTTAAGATTATTTTTTGGGTTTTTTTAAAAAAAATATTATTTTAGGAGAATAGTGAAAAATATTGTCTTTAAAAATAACATGAATTTTATGACATTATTAGTATGTAATTATGAATTTAAAATTCAAAAAAATATATTCTCTAAGATAAAAATTTTATTCTATCTAATATTTATAATTTTAATAATTTTTTTAATTTACAAGACGAAATTTTATATTATAGAACTTAAGTAACATTTTCTTAAAAATTGTTGTTAATACGTTATAAATTTTTATTTTAAAATTAATTTTTATCACTTTCTTAAATTTAATCAAATTAAATTGATCTAGAATTTAAAATTAGTGGTTCTAAATTACCTAATAAGTGTCATTTTCTGTTTTTTCATAAAGGAAATGTTTCCTTAAGTAAAAACAAGTTACTGAAGTAAAAGATAAAATTATCAATATAATAATTCAAGGGTTAAAGGGATTAAAAATCATAATAAATATTTATTTTTTATTGAATGTAGTTTTAATTGAAATATTATCTTCCCCAATAAATCATTTCTCATCTTTTGGAACCACTTGACTTGTTTAACATGTGTTCCCTTTATATAAAGTTATAACATTTAAAAAAAATCATTCTCAAAACTTATTAAAGGGGCCTCTCACCATCTTTTAAAGGCGCTAAAAATAATTAATATTCTTTCTAAAAATCTAACCATTTTACTTACACTAGAATAAAATTCTACTATCTTGAGATTTTGTTCATAATATATTATCCAATTCCATCGATTTCTAAGATAACTTCCATGGAAATCTAAAAGTTCTCAACATGAGTAATTATTTTTACATAACATATTTCTTTTTTATTTTTCTTTTATAATTATAATTTTCAAAACCTTATGTAATGATATAATTATTGTAAATATAATTAATTTTAGTATTCAATGGTAATAGTCATTAACCACCTTTTCCCTTTTTATTTAGAAAAATGAAATATTAATTCGTGCATTGTGTGAACTACTATATCCATGATACAACATGTTTCATTTTATTTAACCAAAATACAATTAAATAATTAAAGGTAAATTTAATAAACAATTAAGATACTATATCATATTTATGATTCTGAAATATTAAACCATATTACTTATTTTTATAATTATATGGAAAATGAAACCATAAACCAAGTGAATGTGTGGACTATAGCCTTCATGGAAGGATTGATTTGTGGTATTATTATCAACACATAATTATATGGATGTTCATGAAGATAATATTAAAGGATAAATATAATGTTTACGACATCATTGCAGTTACGGTAAAGAAAATTTTAGAATTGATTAATGATAATAATTAAAAATGATTATTATTAATTCAATCATTTATAACATTGATACTAAGAGGATAACGATCAATATTTCTTTAAGTGGTGGCCTTATATAAAATAACCTCTATTTATTAATATTTAAAATTATAAAATATCCGACTAATAAGAACAAAATAATATAATTATTCTTCTTTTATAATAATATTACAAATAAACCACCACATAATCATCCATTAATCAGGGTGGGTTCATGTTTGGGTTGGTGTAACCAACTACTTGAAAAATATTATGTATTTATCTAATTAATGGATATGAGAAAATATTTATTAATATAATATGATTTAAATATTTACATACTTTTTTTCTGTTAATTTTGTATCAATATTTTACTCATTAATTAAGAAAAAATATTTCATTCATTAAGAATTATAGAAACATGATCATCAATGATTTCATATTCATGGTTTGTAACCAAAAATTCCTGGAATGGAATTAAAGATTTATAAAATATCTAGTAAAATATATTATCATATCTTATATTTTCTAATAATTTTTTAATTTGGAAGATTAATAGGTACCAACACCATTTTTATGAAACTCGTTCAAAGTGATAAAAATTATTTACTCCTGGTGTTGAAAATATGGAAAATATAACTGATATATATGTATAAAATGACTTTAAATTAGGATTATATGCAATTATTTTCATTACTTAGATTCTTGATTATGTATTTTATGGACTAAATTTAATTATTTAGGTTATTTGGTGAAAGTTTGGAAGGAATCGGGGCCAAGGTAAGGGTCTTAATCTCAAATTTATCTCTATGAGACATTTTTTTTATTATAAACCTAATTTCATTTATATAGTATATATACTTCTTATTTGAGATATAATATCATAAATGATATTTTCTTCTTTTTATTTTATGTTTAATTACAGTCCCATTATTTTATGGGGTTTGGATTAAACGTTACTCAAGTCATACGGGTTTTCTTGGTCTTAATTCTGATTCTTTGAGACATGTTACATGTTATGCACCATGTTTCATTTTTATGGTGTTCTATTAATTTACTATCCTAGGAATTTTATATAATTTATTTACTTGTATTTCACGGTATGAACTATTCCAAATCAAATTATTTTCTTAAATTTTTTTGAATCATGTGTTACCACAGTTGTAAGAATTTTTTGTAACTCGATTTTCATTCATTTAGTTATGATTGCTCACCTGAACCTATTTCATGTAAGTTGGGTTAATTCAAAATTTTATTGTATTATGTGGTATTATATTATTTTTTAAATTTTTAACACATTAACCCATTTTAATTTTTTCATTAAACATAGAGTATATTTCCCGCAAGGGATACTGATAACTCAAATCTTCTTTATTTGAGTTATAATACTTTATCATAAAAATTGTTTTTTCATTATTCCATTATCCAAAAAAATATTTTAATTTCACTACCTATATGTGAAAAAATATATTTTGATACAAAAGGCTGTTTTTTACTCTTTTTAGAATTTGAGTTTTAAGAAAAAGGTATTTTCAAAATAATAAAAATGGTTTTTCCCTTCCATTTTAATATGGGTTGTCTTTCACTACTCATTTATCTAACATAAAATTTATGTATTTTTAAGGTTTCATTATTAGATATTAATTTCAAAGTAAAAATTTTCAAAATATTTAGTATCCCCTTTTCAGAATTTACCTTTTAAAGTGACATGTAAAGTTCTATTTTATTCTAAGGTAAAAAATTGTTTTTAAAATATCTTTTAAGTTTTCACTTACCTTTAACTTATGATTTTCAAAAATATTTAAAAAAACAGGGTTTGTGTTTAATTATTTATACTCTAATATATATTTTATCATTTTTGGGATTGAACTTTTGGAATCAAGTAATTTTATTCTTGATCCCTTCTTTTTTGATATTATTGGAAGCATTATTTTGAGGGTGTTTTTATTTATACCAAACCCTTCTATGTTTCCTTATTACGCTAGGGGTATATTCATTTGAAACCATCCAATTTTTTTATATGTATGGTTTATTATCCCAATTATTCTTGTATTATCTTATCTGTATACTCACTTCTCTATACAGTGTGAACATCACGTTTTACATTATTCAGATGTGACAATGTTCACCTAGAAAGAATGTTATTATATTGACTTAGGGAAAAGTATTGGCATTATATATGTTTTTATTCCAATATAGATGATTATTAGAAACTCTAATATGTATCATTTAACTATCCACCTTCCTCCTATAGATGGGTTATGATCATGTTATCCCTTTTATTGACATGGTTAAAATTATTGGTATTCAGTATATTTTTTTCAAAAACAAAATATTTTTACAAAGTTGACTATTTTTTCGGACCATCCACCATCCTTATCAGGATGGGTTATCATCATGTAATCACATTATTTATATAGTGAAATGTATTAATATTATTGATTATTATTGACTAGTAATACAGTCTTATTATTTATTGATATTCCATATCATTCATCATACAGATAGCCCTATTTTATATAGTGAGAGGCTACTTAAAGAATTTTAAGAAATGTCTTGTTGAATATTATTGTGATTTAATTATACATAATCATTTCATGTGTGGTGGATATAATTATATATCCCCTTGATGCATCGATAGGCCTCATTATACAAAATAGGTTAGTTGTTGGTGTATTCCTATTCCCATAACAAGAAAGTTTCATGAAACAAGGCCTTCATAGTGGGTTTTTTATGTTTGAAATTATGAATTCTATCAGTATGAGATTATTATTATAGATTTCAATGTTTTAATTTATTTTCATGGATATAACATCATTTAATATTCAATTTGATTATAGATTCATGTTTTTTAATTATTTCTTTAATAATAGACATGCCATGATTATTCCATGATTTCTTTAAAAGTATGTTTTACACTATTGAGTGTTTAAGACAACCCATTCACATTTTTTCATTTCCCCATGTTATGTTGAAAAGTAATACATGTGAAATTTTAATAAGGATAGCACATATTGGAAAATTTTTGGATGATGTTGAAGAATCCTTATGAATTAATTAGTTTCATATATAGTGGGGAAATGACATCTTGATATCAATAACATGGTATTTATTATTTTATAGTGTTTAATAAATTATAAATCACTAAACCAAAAAATATCATTATGATTTAAGTGATTAAACAATCATTAATAATTTTTTAATTAAGGATAATTATATCTAGTTTTTTTAGCTGGTATCAAAAAATGTATGTAAAGTACCTATTTATGAGTTCCAGATCTTGGAGTGAAGGTTTGGGGTGTGACATTTGGTATAAAAGAAAAAATTTAGATAAATTTATAAATTATGATGTTTATATAGGAAAATTTAATGGTTGATAAGTTAGGCTTAATCATAATTTCAAAGGTATAAATAACCTATTTGGATAAGTAATTTATTTAATGTTATGGTAATAATTCAAATTTGATTTGGAGATTAGGATAATAGAACATTAGTGAAACCCCTTGGGATAAGTCTAAGTGATAATTATAAGTATAGTATAACATCATGCAGTTTTTTAAAATATAAATTGTGTGGTTCTTTTGGAAACATCATTATGTTTTAGTAAAGTAGATATTTTTTTGTTCTCTTATCAATTACATCCCATTCAGAAAAATATAAATGGATACTGAATATGGAGTAAATGTACCTAGGGGTAATGACCTATAAAATGGTGGATTGGGTATTAACTCAATCACTGCTTGATGAATGTCAATGAGTCCTACCTGCAAACCTAGTTTGACACTCTTAGGGAATATTATATAGTCAATCACATTCTCTTTATGAACCATTACTAGGGATTTTAATGTGTTTATGTTAGATAACCTAATAAGAATGTTTCTGTAGATATCATAGAGTATTAATAAGTTTAATTTCAAGTCCCATTTTTTGAATTAAAAAAACCAAAAATATCATTAGAAAATGAGAATAAAGGTAACCCATTATAATTGCAGAGGAAAAACTACCTTAAATAAAAATAACCAAAGGTCGTGAGATGGTCCTAAGTGATAAAAGGGAAGAAAACATAAACATGTTCAATAGGAAAAGTATTACCCCCCCCCAAATACATTGTAATAGTGAGATTAGATGATGATTATGTGTCACCACTCTCCCCTACCAAGAAGTTTCACTGTGCAGGCCAAACACAATGTGTAAGAGCACCCCTACCATTTTTAAAAAATATATGGAGGACCATATGATAGGTTTGATAACACATATCCCTATTTAAAGTTTCACACCAGAAAATTCATGTGAGGAAATCACCACACTATCAACCTGATGTAATGAAAAACTTTTCCAAAAACACTATAGAAATAAAAACAAGGTGCCCATCCATCCAAAAAAAGGAAATATTGAGGAAAGTATAGTGTCAACAAAACAATCCATCTATCAACTTTACCCACCTGTAAGTACCTAAAAAAATACACCTCCATACAAATGCAACAAGATAGAGTACAAACCATAAAAATACATCTCAAACTAATAAAACAGTCAGTACCAAAAAAAATAGTATGGATTATAATTAAACTGCACTTGAAACTACCACTACAACACAACTTCCACCATCCAGAAGAACTACAATGAGAAACCATCAATAACCAATTCCCTCTAAACATTGTCTCCATAGGCTACCGATATAATACCTACTCCACATCTAAGAACCCACACAAACCCTAATAGTCACCTCGATGGTACTCATCACATCGTGCTAATCTAGGGTTGAATCGGAACCCTGGACACCACTCGGCCCCATACCATCACTTTTTACACAGTATCTTACTCCCCAAGACTACCACCGACGACATCAGAGACATACACTGAAGAAATAACTGTCGATTGTAGATGAACACTAAGAAACCATCAATTTTGACCATATTTGGATAATGGTTATCCCCAAGAAAACCAACAATGACCACCGATAAACTCCGGAACCACTGTCACCATATGATATAGGAGATAGTCTCTTTAAAAGAACATGAAACACAAGTAGGGGAGAACTTGATAGCAGAATTATAGGATAAGCTGATTATAAGGGATAAATATTTTAAGTTTTAATCCCTTTCATATTATTGATTATGATAAGTCCCTTGTATTGATAATTTTTAATCACTCATGTCATCACTTTTGGTTTAAATAATATCTAGAACTAGAAATAAACATGGGTATGAGGGACAATGCAGATATTATATCAACAAACAACCCATTGGAATATCATCTGGGGTGAGAAACCTTGTGATTATTTCAAACTATCTATTAGGAAATATTATTAACATTGTGAACATAGTCTAAGTCACAAACACACCAAAGAAGTTAATGATGGAGTCTCATGAAGGATCAGGTAGTGATTTTTATGAAGGAAAGAAGATTCATTTTCTGATATTCCAAAAATATGGGAAGAAGCAAGGTAAATTATGTAAGTATGGAGATGAATGTCATCAAACTCACAATTATAAAGGAATTATAGAAGCTACAGGAAATATGTTACTTAAATTACAAGAGAGTTGGGAACTATGGGAATCAATGTACCAACCCAATGTCTAATAAGGCAAATAGTCACCAACAACCATTTGATCAAGGAAAATCCTATGAAACTACTACTAATGAATAAAATGATGATTTTTACTCTATATTTTTAATATCCTATATCATGTAAACTTTCAATAGAAATTATTAGATATTGAGTTATAAATAAAAACCTCTAATGGTATGTTTATCAGATAAATAGTTTTCAGGGTTTGTGGGATGTTATTCCATGTAGAAATAGATCTTCATTCACTGGTATAATTCTATCTTAAATTAGAAATGGTTTATCTATATTTATGTAGAGATTATAATAAATTTTCATATAGAAAAATCTCATACCTAATTCTAAATAAACCCATGATCATCTAGAAGTGTATAATTAAATATGATTTACCTATATAAATTACACTGATCTTATGAGTTAAATTATGATGATATAATTCATTTAAGTTTGAAATTTCATATAGAGAAAACTATTGAGGGTGTTGATATGCCATCGGGACCAGCCTCTGCTTACACAAGAAGCCCATCCAGATGTTCATGCGAAGGCGGAGAGCTACTATCATGATGCAGATGCTGCGAAGGGACAGTTCCTTGTGGATAGTCTGGTTGAATTCCCTAATACCTTCCGGTCTGTAATCTCCTAAGCCTATGGGCCATGTAATATTGATCCTACAGGGCTTGTAAGGGTTTCCCCTCATCCCTTGAAAGGGGGGTTATCAAAAATAAATAGCAATGAAGGCCTTTGGACCATTCGGGTTAAAAAATATTTTTTAGTGAATTGAGTAAAATTACATGTTTACAAATAACATGAATTTTATGACTTAGTAGTATATAATTATGAATTTTAAATTCATGAAACCTATTTTTAAGACAAAATATGGATTTTATATGTGAATTTATAATTTTAAAAAATTTGGTTAAATTTACAAACTCATATTTGATATCTTTTAATACATAACTAATATTTTCTCAATAAATATTTTTAATACATTATAGATTTTTATTTAAAATTATATTTACCCACATTAATAAATTTAATAAAATATTATGTATCTAAAATTTAGAATTATTGGGTCCAAATTAAATAATAACGATCGCTTTTGTTTCATAAAGGACAATATACCATAGATAAAAACTTTTTACCATGGTAAAAGATAAAATGGTAAAAGTAATAATTCAAGGGGGAAAGAGCTTAAAACATCATAAACACATGTCTGTGATTGAGTTTATAAGGTTTGTATCTACATTTTCTCTTTTTCAATAAATTTATTCTCATTTTTTGATCCAAATGACATGTTTAACATGTGATCCCTTTATATAAGGTTGAAATTTTTACAAAAAATGTCATTCTCACTACTTATAGAAGGGGTCTCTCACCACCCCTTCATAGAACTACTAAAAATTAATATTACTAATAAAATTAAACCATTATTAATTACCCTATAATAATACTCCACTCCCATTATATTATTTTCACAATATATTATCCTATGTGATCTATTTCTAGGGGATCTTTGAAGGAAAGCTCAAGGTGATCAATAGGTGTAGTTATTTTTACATAACTTCTTTTTTTTTCGATTATAATTTTCAAAAACCTATGTAATCAAATAATTATTAGTTATATAAATAATTTCTTGTGAAATTTTAATAATCATTAATCACATTTCCCATTTTTTATTAAGAAAAACAAAACCCAAATTCAGGTGTTTTGCGGAGTACCGCATCTCCAACACAACTTGTTTCATTTTTATTCACCTCCTTAAAAGGATTATATAGAAAGGGAATTTAATAAATAATTATGATATTTATATCAATTTTATGATTTTAAAACATTTAATTATATCACACCTTTCTCTCGTTCTATGTAAAATGAAATTTTCAACCACGTGAATGTGTGGACTACCGCCTCTAAGAAATGATTGATTTCCATTTTTATTTTTTCTTCCACCATACATGGATGGTAATGAGGATGTATAGAACCCCCAGTTTGATGTATGTATCCTTTCTTATGAATTTGTATGTGTTTAATGTTCTTGGGATGAGTTTGGATGAGTTTGGGAGAGTTTGGATTGGTTTTGGAAACATTGTAGGCCTTTCTAAGGCTGTACGGTTTGAGCATGGTTGGAGAAAATGTGTGAGAGGAAATTTACGGGCAAAGGGAAGAACATGGTTTTAGCACCGGTTTCCTGACCATGAGAGGTTGGCCATGCGAGGTGCCCCTTTGAGGTGGTAGTAGGTTCACAGTTTGTCTAATCATACGAGCGAACCATGCGTCCCATATAAATGGGTTTTTTAAAATCCAGGATTAGTCGGGATTGACATAAAGACACTAAAAATTTCTATCATTCAATCCTCACTCAGGATTTCCTATTCTCAAGGTATAGGGGTGCACTCCCACTTGATTTAAAAGATATTTTAAGGGGTTTCTTGGTGTTTTAAAGGTGATTCATCTCTAGTAAGTCTTCTCTCATAATTGTTTTTTGGTTTTCTGTAGTGCTACTCTTACCTCTCTCTCGGTTTTCTAAATCTACATTTGTTTCATGTAGATAGAGGGTTTTTGTTGCCTTAGATGTTTATATTAATGCTTTTGAGGGTAGTAAAAGAGATCTAGGGTGGTTTTTGTGGACAATTTTTTCATATTTGTGGTGCTGGTTCTTGTGGGTCGATTTCGCCAGAACCCTAAAGTTAGGTGGCTTCTCTCTCGACTCCACATGGTTAGAACTAGTGGTTTGGTTAAAATTAATTTTTTTTCTTTAAATTAAATTTTATAATTATGTTCTAATCTTTTCATAAATCCATTTGGTGATGATTTGGGGGATTTTGTGGAAAATGGGTTATTGTTGCAAAAAAGGGGCTTTCATGGATTATTTTAAAATGTTCATTTTAAAATTGTTGGTGGACGATTAAGAAAAATGTTTTGTAAAATATGGTTCTTAAAGAATATTTTTTTTATTGAAATGTGGTTCAGCTTGGAATGTTGGTTAGAGGGTGTTATCAATAAGTGGGTGATTTATTGAAGTGAATTGGAATATGTTGGAAATGATGGTGTGATTATTGTGTGGCCTTGCTACTTTGTGATTGTTGGTTGATAAATAGTGAGGGATCGTATGGATTGTGTAGAATTGGGTGGTTATTATCACTCTAAAAGGTGATCGATAGTGGATGAAAGAGCCACCATTTTGGGTATTGGTTGGTAATCACCACTGGTTGGTAATCACCACTGGTTGGAAATGTAGTGAACGGGTTGGATGGAAGCTCCATCACTTTGGTTTCCTTGTTGTGTGTTGATTTCCAATATGAAATTTGTTGTGATAATGGTGAAATGGATAATTACAAAGTTTTTTGGCGTTCCCTTGGGTTTCATGGTTTGGGAAAAGGTGTCTTGGTAAGGGTGTGTAAGGATTATTGGTAATTGTTGAATGATTTAATGTTATATATAAACTAATTTATATAAATGTGTGAATTGTTTTATCCTAGTGTCATGTGTAGGGAATCAATTTGGGGAAAACCTACTGAGTATTTGTACTCACCCCCTACTTTGGAACTTGGGTTCTTTTTCGGATGTTGTATTCTTGGACATAGGTCAGGGTAAAGAATCTCATTTTGCTAGTAATTGGACAGGATGCTTTAGTGATGTTGCAGTGCTTGTATCATGGTTCTTAGTCTGGAGATATGGATGGTGTCCTTGTTTTTTAGGGTCATATTGTGTAGAATTCCGCTTGGTGATTAGATTTTGGTTTAATTCAATTGGAATTTTGGAATTTTATGGAATAGTTTGGTTGTCTTTTAGTAATTCATGTGATGGATTGTTTTGTTGGCATGCATCGGGTAGCTTTTTTGGAAATGGAACATTTGGTTGGTTGATTTTATCTCAAGGAAAAATCATTCCCCAATTTATTATTGAAGCCCTCACCATTTATTTCCAGCCCTTGGCACCTTGAGAATGTTGCTTAAGGCCAAGTAGCATTCCTCTGCCCTCTCAAGACAATGGGATGAGGCGGGATGTTAAAAGATGATCTTAAACAATAAGTATTAATTTTATGATTTCATAAAGGATATGGTATAGAAAATTTTAGAACCTATTAATGATATGATCAACAAACTATTATTATTAATTCAATCTTTTAAAATGAGCATACTAAAAGGACAATGATCTCTTCTTTCTAAGTAATGACTTTATATAAATTATCATATCCACATAATTATTTATAATTATAAAATATAACACTAATATGGAAAAAATAAGAACATTATGATTTTTTTATAATAATACTACAACTAAACCACCTTATAATCATCCACTAATCACTGTATAGTTTTGTTTGGGTTAGTTTAACCTCATACTTGAAAACTAATGTACATTTATATCATGAATGACTATGATAAATTATTCAATGATATAATATGATATAAATATTAAAAAAAATATTTGTTTTGGTAATGTTATATCAGCATTTAACTCATTAATTAAAAAAATACCTTCCGTTCATCATGAATAACTGAAACATGATCATCCCCAATTTTATTATAATAGTTTCTAAGAAAAACAACCTTCGAATGAAATCATATCATTATAAACTATAAATTAACATATATTAAAGTAATTTATATTTGTTAATAATGATTTAATTTGAAAAAATAATAGGTTCCAATAGTATTTCTATAAAACCAGTTCAAAACAATAAAGATTATTTACATTGGGTGTTAAAAATAGGTAAAATATGATTAATATATATATTTGTGTGTATATAATGACTATAAATGATGGGTAAAATTGTTTATATTTATTTATACTATTTTTTAATATTTATTTAATAAAATTAATTTAATTATTTAGTTTGTTAGGTGCAATTGTAGAACAAATCAAGACCGTGGTAAGGGTTTTCATATCAAATTCCTCTCTTTGAGACATCTTTGTTACTATGAACCTAATTTCATTTATGTGGCATATATACATCCTAATTTGGATATTATATCATGAATTAAAATTAAATCATGGTATTTTAGGTCTAATTACAATCCTTATCTTTCAATGGGTTTTTGATTAAAATGTTAGTTAAGTCACAAGGGTTTTCTCAGTTTTCAATACTATTTTTTGAGACATGTTACATTTTATACACCATGTTTTATTTTTATGGTGTTATATTGATTTAATATACCATTAATATTCTATACTATATTTAATTATAATTTAAAAGATAAACTAATCCAAATCAGTTTATTTTTTTCAAATTCCTTTTCACACAAGTGTTACCCCAATTGTAGGAGTATTTGGTAACTCAATCTTATATTATTGAGTTATAATTCTTCACTATTTCATATAATTTGGTTACATTCAACCCTTTTATTTTATTATGTGGTATTCAATATTTTTTAAAATTTTAGAAATATAAACCCCTTTTCATTTTTTCATGATTCATTGATTATATTTCCTATAAGGGATATTGATAACTCGAATCACTTTTCTATGAGTTGTATATTTCATCTTGAAAATTTATTTTCCATTATATGGTTTCACCACACTAATATTTTAATATTTTTTATTTTATCTACCATTATGGGAAAAATATATTTTGTTACAAAATAATGTTTTGTTACTCCTTTTACAATGTGATTATTAAATGAAAGTGTTTTGAAAATATTAAAAAGGTGTTTTCCTTTCAGTTTTATATGTTTCTTCTTCCTAAACTAATTTATCTAATATAAACATTATTTATTTTCAAGTATGCATGATTATATATTCCTTTTAAATTAATTTTTCTCAAAAAAATTAATATTAAATTTTCAAATTTTACCTTTGAAATCGACTTGTAAATTTATATTTTATGTCAATGTTAAAATTATTTTCTAAAATCAATTTTATGTTTTTTCTAATATTTCTCTTATCATTTTCAAAATTAATTAACCTAATGGGGTTTATGTGCCATTATTTATCCTCTAATTTATATATGTTATTATTTAAGGTATTGTACTCATGATATTAAACAATTCAATTCTTGATTCCTAATTTTGTGACCACATTCAATGAATTAATATTGTGAGGGTTTTTTCTTTTATATAAACTCTATTTTATGTGTCCTTGTTTCACTGGTGTTATGTTCATTTTAAACCATACACACCCCATATTTATATGTATTATGATCATTGTTATTCTATTGTTTTATTAGTTGTATGCTCATTGATTTATATGTTGTCAAAATCACATTTTACGTAATTTAGATTGGATAATGTTAACTTAGAAATAATATTATTCTATTAATTTGGGGAAAATAATTGAAATTATGTATGTTTTTATTCTAATATGGATGATTATTGGAAAATTAGATTTATATTGTTCAACCATTAAACTTCTTCCTCTGGATGTTTAATGATCATGTTATCCCTTTTAATAAAACGGGGAAAAGTATTGGAATTATGTATATTGTTATTATAATAAAGAAAGTTATTGGAAAGTTGACTATGTATTATTTGACCAAACACCTTATTTAACAAGATTTGTTATGATCATGTTATCTTACATGGGTAATAGTATTAATATTATTAATCATTATTCACTATTGAAATAGGTTGATTATGTATTGATATTACATATCTTTCATTATACGGATAACCATGTTTTATTTAATAAGGATTTCCATATAAAATGGTGATAAAAAATTAGTTGATGCCTATGGTGAATGAATTATAATTAATCAAGTGATGGGTGGGTCCAAAAATTATATATCCATTTAGTGCATCAATGGATCAAATGAGTCAAAATAGTTTGGGTTTTTTTGTATGCGTCTTCCCATAATAGGATAGTGTCTTGGCACAAGTCTTTGATAGTAGGTTATTAATGTCTGATGTTACTCATTCTATCATTATGAGGTCATTATTATTTATTTAAATATTTTTATTTATTAACATGCATATATCATGATACATTTTTCAATTTTATAATGTATTCATGTTGTTTACTTGTTCCTATCATAATATCATGCCATGTTTATAACATGATTTCATTAGTTATATGTTCACCCGTACTTAGGATTTGAGTTCACCGAGTCTTATGTTTCAATTTCCCTTGGATATGAAAAACATTAAAATATGTGACATGTTTAAAAGGATAAAATGTCTGGGATAATTTTTTGGGAGATTTTAAGTAATTTCATTTTTAGTGAAAAAATGTCCACTTGATTCAAAGTATGTGGGATTTATTGGATTATGAACTGTCCTAAGTATCTAGATATATAAACCTAAAAATATAATTAACATGTAAGATATTAAATAATTATTACTGATTTTATAATTAAAGATATTAATAAACATTATTTTACAGGTGGAATCAAATAAATTATGTAAATTACACGTCAATGAGCGCTAGATCCCATAGCATGGGTTTGGGCATCAGAAAGGTGAATTTGGTGTTGATTGCATTGGTAGTGGGGGTTATTGTGGAAAACCTAAGGTAAAGGTGAATGAGGAGAGTGTATGGTCATCCAATTGAATATAATGGTAGGAGGAAGATAGAGTAGGGTCATTAGATTGAATCAGATGGCTAGGAAGGTTGGAACCCTATTGGTTATGTGAGGTGGATTGGCCCCTCCCCATTATGGTTATGGTACCAAAACCCAAGCCTATTAATTTCCACAAATTCCAAACCATCACTCTAACCAATTTTTTTTTTTAAATTTAGTACCCAAAATTTGACCTATTATAATTTTAACTATCTATTTAACTACCATAACCCTTTTAATTACCCAATTAGATATTTGAATATTTAAATTATATTCATAAAACAAGAATAAACATATTGAAAAGTACGAATATTTCATAATTGTACATTATTTTTAAGATATAGTCGTAGGGTTTAAAAATAATTTTTTCATATAAATATAATATGAATCGATGTCAAAAACAATTTTTTTTCATAATTGTAATTTCATTTGTAAATTTTTTATTGATTAATTAATAATAATTTTCATAATCGGGTTTAGGGTTATTGTACCCTAATAGTACTTTGCTAACCCCACTCAATTATTAATCATGTTTTCAATTTTATAACATGCCCCTATAAATATTCATTTTATTTCTACCTTGACACTATTAAGTTAGGTTAGGTAGTATCGACTACCCAGTTAACGGGAACCCATTTTCATCACTAGTTAGAATAGAATAGTAATAAAAATAAAATAAAATATATTTTATTATATAAATTATTATTTATAATATATAAATGATAGATTAATTTATATTATATCTTATAATTATTTATAGAAAAAAATTTAGGTAATTTATTTTTTTAGTGAATTATGTCATTTAAAATAATGGTATTAATATTAATAATAATAAATCATTAAATTTTATATAAAAAATTATATTCAAAATGTTACAACATAATATGTGAATATTCAAACTCATACAAGTTTTTCCCACATATATCATAATAGTGATAATATAAATACTATAATAGATCATTTGATGGATATTTTAAACATTTTAAATTATTAGGCATCACAATTGACACCAATCCAACTCAAAAAAATTGAAAGTACCTATTTGACTTGTTTCATGACTATTTACATGAGTTCATATGTGTGGGAATTCTAATAAATTCTACGATGAACATGATTCATGATGATATTTCAATTAGACCCAATATCATGAATATAATTATAATGACACTTATTGGCCAATGATTTATCATGATATAATGATTTAAAGATTATATTCATATTAATGAGTGATAATGAACCCTTGGTGGGTGTTTTGAGTTTCAAAACAATTGTATGATAATTGAGATGATTAATTTTGTTTTTGTGAATGATCGATGGATCAATAATTTTCTTCTCCCTATATTGGAGATGTAGAATTATAAGGATATGAATTGATCTTGAAATAGCGAAGAGTTTTTATTTTATGTATTATTGATGATTTATTGTGATATGATGTTATTCATGTAGGATCTATGCATATAAACTATATTATATTGTGATGGTGGATGTTATGATATTCATATTTCTATTTTATTCTATATTACATGAGGTCAATACGTATAGAGTGCGGTTTATTGATAGGTAAAAATCCATCCAATGGTGTATTTCGTAACTATGATTGAATAATCAACTTCTGATAGACATTAATTAATATGGCTTTGATTGTATTATTCACTATAAAGGGTTAACCTAGAGAGTTATAAATAATGAGATGTTATTTTGATGGGGATATAGATTAGGTATTTAAATGACATGTATATATTTTCCCCTATATTTTTATGCCTTAGTTGAGGGTGGGGGTTGGATTACTGGCATGAGTACCTTGACTTTGTGACACCCATGAGATGATAATAAATAATGATACAGATATTATAATGATGGTGTTTATGGAATGAGTAAGATGATTATTGATTATATTAATCGATGGTATAATGATGATTTATGTTAGTAGTTTTAAAAAATTTATTAGAATATATGAAATATTTATTATTGTATTTATGATACTTTTTTAGAAATGTGAGTACTATTTATTGTTCAACCCCCACCATGGGGAGGTTTACTCGGGTATGGACCTACATTCAAATTGGTTGGATGATTGAGTATATGGATATAATATTATTTTCTCTATCACCCCATTGAGAAGTATGAATAGGATATAGATTGGTTAAGTAATGATTTATCACTAGAATGGTTGTGGATGTGGTGTGATTACAGAAATGGGTGAGTAGCTGAATTTTAACTATTTGAGATATGGAACCAAGATAGTGGGAGTTGGTTTGAGGGTCCTTGTTATATGTTGAAATTTTGAATTATATTATACACACCTTTTTATTTGGTGAGTAATGTTAATCTTGAGATTGGGAATTGAAAACTCTTAAGATTTGTACATAAGAACTATGAAACATAGACTTACAGATTGAAATATACATGTTTATAGTATCTTGTTAGGTTTTGGAGGATAATGTAGTTCACTAGTAGATGTTTTACCTAGTCTACGGTTGGTGGTTTTTGTTACTAGGTACAGGGATATGAATTATTGTTGGTTCACAAGATGAGTGATGTACACTAATAGAGGGGGTGAATCAGTATGTAGATATTTTAAATCCCCTTTAAAATATCAGTCTTATTATACACCTTTATCTTGAGATACTCACTGATGGTGAAAATAAATAGACACCTAAAATTTGTTAACAAGGCTCACATACTATATTGATGACTAAATCTCTAGTGTGTCATGGTTATTATCCCACACACACAACTCCCTTATTATTATCAAAAAAAAAACTTTAACAAGGGTATGAAATTGAACTCATTACAACGGTTGGATTCAACTAGATATAAACTCACATAAATAAAATACAATGATTCTTCTTAAATAATGACTATCAATGTAGATTCAACCCTCCTCATATAATCTTTATATGATCTTCTTCCTCTTCTATTCAAATAAGTCTTTAGTAAAAATTCCCAATATTTACAAAAAATGTTATATGATAAATATATGGAAATTATAGATACCAGTTATTCTATATCTCTCTCTCTTTCATATATTCATTGAATATCATGTGTGTATTATTTATATAATAGTTATGTAAACTCATTGTTTTTTTGTGGAAAATATCACTTAAATTATAATTCAATATCTTCCTTTAACTCCTACTAAAGAATCATTTTTTTCTTTCCCATGAAATATTTGTATGTCATAGTTTTATTCTATTCCATAAAATCTATACAGTTAAATTATTTTCTTTTAGATATTGATATATGTGTAGCACAATTACGTGGCAGCGCCTCTTGTAGTTTTGGAACTACTCTTACCATCTATAATCTCCCCTAGTTGGTATTCCTTCAATATTTTCTTGTATTATGATTAGTTGATTGATCATAATATTTTAATCTCCATTAATGTTATGATTTTATTTTCTTTTTTTCAATAATATTTATTCTAAAATTATCATGTTTTGGAGATTTTCCATTTATTAAAATATTATATGAAGAAATATATCATTTAAAGATCCCATAATATCTTAAAATATTCTCAAAAATCATATGTGTTTATCAATATCACATAGTATATATAAAAGGCTATATGCTGCTACCAATTTCTTACCAGATCAGCTAAAAATTCATATGGTCAATATCATATGGTACAAAGTAATATGTGTGCACCTCTCAAAATCTTAAGATCCTTATGTGAAATTCATATGTATGCTTCAAAAGTTTGACATGGACTAAGAAGGTCATATATAGAAATTATTTGTCTATTTTCCTTATTAAGATAAAAATCATATGAACTAATAATGTCATACATGGTATTGAGTTCATATGAGCTCCTACAATTATTAAACATCCAAAAAAAGTCATACAATAAAATCTACCAAAGTCATACACACATAAGAAACATTATACCCCACTAAAACTAATTTGATAACCTATTCAACCCTTATCAATCAGTTAAACACACTTCCAAAATTTTTTAGATAGTGTATCTACATCCATAAACACATGATTCTATTTCTTATACAACACTCCGATCTTCATAAATAAATTATTATTGAAAAAAATAAAAAATCATCCTCTAGAGAGTTTAAAAATCCCCTCCTTTGGATTTTTTTGTAAATTCTACTAATTATTATCCACTATATTGAAATTAAAACCAAAGTGAACTATTGTCAGTGCCCCACTCAAATTTATTAGATCAAAGAATCCTGAATTAATCATCTTTTTTTCTATGTGATCTATCTTGGTCTAGAAAAAATGGTTAATCAAGTGAAATATCAATGATTTCCTAAAACCACTCATCTCAAAATAGTTATATATTTAATTTTTACACAAAAAACAATTTGCAAAAGATTTTATATATTATTTAATGCATAACTAAACACATGTATTAAAATGTTCACAAATAGGGGAATAATTTTCTTCTACTATAGAGAGCACCCATCAAGAATTTATGTATGAAATAATATTATAGAAATATCTAAAATCGGTATACCTCAGTGTTGTACATTGGTATTCACTCCTATTTATATCCATAACTTCTCAAATTTCCCAGTTATGAGGGGTTTTGTAATAATATCATCCAAATGTTCCTTGTAAGGGAAAAACTCCACTTTTAGTATACAATTGACTACATTTTATTTCACGAAATGATTCTTTATATCAATATTTTTTGACATGGAATATTTTGATGGATTTTTTGTATAGATTAATTATACTTTGTTTATCAAAATCTATAAATACATGATAATTAGCTTCAAAATTCTTCTAATGTAGTTTTATTCTCATCATCATCATCTGTGTAACTGCCTCTAATGCATCCACATACTCGACCTTAGTTAAACTCAAAGGGACTATTGTTTTCTTCATTTAATTCCATGAAAAAAACTCCTACCAATGAGAAACACTCCATAAAATATGTATTCTCTATCATACACTGCTCTTTCCCAATATTCATCAGTGTATCCTTTTATATCTACCTCTGAATTATTCTTATACCTAAACCTATAACTGATTGTGTTTGAAAATATATTATCATTATCCTTATTTCCAACATATTTTCTTCCTTGTCATTGTATTGAAACCTATAACAATGAGTTAAAATATATATAATGTCAGTTTTGGTGGAAATAAAATAAATAATAATCTTAATAAAGCTTTTGAACTACTTCTCATTTAATAATTTCTCTTCATCATCCTTACATAGTTTTATACCCACCTGAATTGGTGTGGACGCACCTCTATATTCCTTCATGTCAAAATTATATAATGTCTCTCTAATATAATTTTCTCATGAAATAACTTTTTATTCATATTCTTAGGTAACTTAGAAATCCAAAAAACAATTCTAAAAAAATTGACACCTCAAATCTTTCATTCATGTTCGTTAATAACTACGCACAATATTTCCTCATTTCCAGGAAAAATTACGCTATCAACATATTTAATCACAAATATTTTTATGGTTTTATGGTTCTTCACAAACAATTTATTGTCTACTTTACCATTTTTGAACTCCATACTCTTTGGATATTCATATTGTTTGAAATACTAATCCCTTAGAGTCTATTTTAATCCATAAAATTCAATTTTTATTTTACACACTTTTATACCATTAAAATAATAAAAAAATACCTAAGGTTTCTTTATGTACACTTTATCATCAATATCACAATTTAGAAAAGTTAATTTCACATCCAGGTAAATTTTTTTGAATATTATCTGAGCTATAAGAGCTTGTAATATTCTAGGGGACTCAATTCTAGAAACCAAGAAAAAGGTTTCATAAAAAAAACCTTATTATTTTTTAATATCCAACACATACCTACTTGTCTAGGTTTCTAGCCACTTCATCATTCACATCTAGTTTGTTCATAAAGAACCTTTTTTATACAATCATATTATTTTAAAAGGATCTTGGAAAAAATTCTCAATTTATATTTTTTTCAATTTTTTCAGGTTCTTTATTCATAACGTGATGTTCAAAATAATCTTCAATAGATTTTGGATCATTTTTTTACAGAAAACTAATGTTCCTAGCTTCTATGATTTTTCTCCTAGTTTCCACACCTTAATCATGGTCACCAATTATGTTCTAAACATATATATAGTTCTTTGTTCTTTAACCTTCACATTTAACAAATATTATTTTATCTTTTATCACTGATACTATCCTATTTTCACTTTTGAGTATAATCATTATCACATGAGAAATCTGAATCCTCTCTTTCTTCTTAAATCTATATACATTCAACTGATAATTTTATAGTTCCAAATCTATCAGTATCATCCTCACTATATATAAAAATAGTTATCTTAGTTTCTTCATCTTTTTCAAGAACTAATACATCATCACTTTCAATAATTATTTCAAGTTTTTTGTTATATAACTTGTATGAACTCTCATTTGATGCATACCCTATGAAAATACTATCTTCAAAAAATTTATCAAACTTTACTCCACATATATCTTTCTTATTAAAGGCATGGGATCATAAACACTAAGAAGTGTTTCACACATTGATTTATTTTTAACCACATCTCATACGGAGTCATGTATGAATTTAATCTTAAGAGAAAATATTTTTAGGTATACCTTAAATTGTGATATAATGTAACAAATAAAATTGTGTTGTATCATGTTCAACCACCATGGTCCTAGCCATATCAAAAAAATACATGTTCTTTAATTCATCTACTCCATTATATTATGGAGTATATAGATAAATGAACTCATTATCAATTTGATGTTTATCAAGATATTCAGTGAACAATTGGTTGGCATGCTCACACCTATTATCTATTATCAATCCCTTCAAAAATAGACATGTTTGTTTCTAAAACTCTTCTTAAACTTTTGAATATGTCCAATGATTATGATTTGAATGAAATTAAAATGATGCTTTCAACTATTATGAATCCATCAATGAAAGTGATAAAGTATCTTTATACAATTATTAATTTCATTACCATTGTTCCACACATATACCACCGTTTTGTGTTTTCTTCACTATTTTTACTTTTAATTAGTTTTAAAAATAGTGGTAAAATATTATTTTAGAACATGAATATTCCACACATCCATCTCATTAATATACTTATTTACGTTCCTTTTCCGAAGGTGGTTAATTCTTCTTTGCAACAAATTATTCTCAACATATGGATTCACGTAACATACTTTACCAACTTCCCCATCATGTAACAAGTTTCTAAAGATTCTAAAGAATCGTTTTATAATATAATTTTTATTTTTATATCTTAAATATACTAACACTTTTACTAAATATAAATCCATTTCTAACATCACATAGTTTTGATACACTCTACAAATTGTGCTTTAGTCCATTAACAAGAAATAATATCTTTGGTATGATTTCATTTTTACCAATAATTATAGTTCCAACACCACTAATATTTATAGAGGTATTATTTTCAACTATGATATCTCCAAATTCATAATTCTCAACAATTTTTAGGTTGATCATATCACTTATTATGTGAAATGAATAGTTCTTTCTCATAATCATTGGTTTTTCTGATTTTTAAACATTAAATGTTACTTTAAATATATTTTCTTCTTTACGGATCTAGATTTGATTTTACTTTCTCACAATCTAATGACATATATTAAAATGATCTAGAATAAATCCCAATCATAGATTTTAGGTGTGACTTTCTTCATCACATATTGTACAGACCTCTTAAAAACATCCAAAACTATTTATCAATTAAATTTTTCCTTCATGTTGTTTATGATTCTTTTCAATTAACATATGGGATTGGTGTCCCAAGCATGATTAATTCTCGATTATCATTCTAGCTAGAGAAATATTATTCCCAGAATCATATTCCTTGTGACTAAACTCACCATATCTCGAAAATTAACCTTTAGATATTTTTTATATAGATTTTTCTACTTCCTGGATTATAGCCTAATTATATATTCATCCATTAAAAGAGTTGATACCATAGATATTTTTATTGTAAATATTAATTTGAAATTTGGTATTAGTAAAGCACTATATACTAAATATTTATTCTATCATATTGGAGAAATTTTATCTTTTTCTTTTGAATTGTTAGTTGTTCTTAACTGCAGTTTGACAATTGAATCATCTGTAGATATGATTTTTAGACGAAACTTTGGTATACTATCCCTTTTCACACCCCAAATCTTGTTTACAAAATATTATGGATTCATTTTTATTGTAACATTAACATTTTATCTAATAAAATATTTCTATTATCTACTATATTTTCATTCCTTTATTTTAATTTAAGGTTTCTTCTTTCTATTTTTTCAATTTCTTTATCCCCAAGAAAAATGGTTGAGGTTATACCCTCCATGATTTTTACATTTTTAGAAATAGTTAGCTTGATTTTTTGAATTTCCTTAACTGGACTATCTTTTTCAACATCTAATTGATTTTATTTTTCTGAAATTTCATTTATCTAATTATTTTCTTCCCTCGGTATTCATATTTTATTTTATTTCTATCAGTCCTCCATATACTAATCACTATTTAATTGATATATATCCACTTATGATTCCACTTACACTTATTTCTTGTGCTAAAAGCACCCTTTGAGTGTCATATCTAGGAGATTCTTCATCATTGCCACTTCCATCACTATCAGATACCCCTTGTTTAGCTGACAGAAAGTTCCTTCAAAAATATCTAGGTAAACTTTCTTCTTCCCCTTTGAATTATTTTTTAAGGAAAATATTATACTTTTTGTATTCAGGATAATTTCATTTTCATCATTTTCTCTTAGGATTTTTATGGTTTAATTATGAGAGAATTTACACACCTTCCCAAAATTGAAACATTTAAAAGGAAGTTTTTATCTATACTTACCTCTCCACCATGTGATTCTTCTAGACATAGGAGATAGAGTTTCAGCAAAATCTTCCATTCCTTTATCTTCAATTGAGCAGTCTTTCCCATCTTTAATTTTTAACTGTTTGAAGTCTTTCAAGGAAATTTCATTATACTTTTTTCCCTCATTTTTAAGGTTTTATCCCTTATAATCGCATAATTTTTAAGATTCCTATGAAGTTCATTTATATTATAGTTAACAATGTGTCAGTATTCATGTGGATAGATCTTGGAATCAAATTTATCTTATAAAATTTTCATCAAATATTTCACCACTATGGAACCCTCAAGAGTTTCCCCCAAACCCTTTTATGGTGTTAAAAATAATATTCACCGTGGAAAAAAATTTATCAATAATTTATTCCTCTAACATCTAAAACTTTTCGAACTTTTGTTTGTTGGTATGTAGTTTTTCTAATTTTAACTTTTTATTTCCTTCATCGATATTATGGTGATTTTTTAAATAGTATTAGAATTTATCAACCCATAACATTTTTCAAAAATTTCACTAATATTTTATATAATAATAAATTTCTGGATCTGCCATAATTTTCAATGTATTTCTTACCAATAAGAGACCATGTTGAGGTATTTGTTAGAACTATGTAACCATTTTGGATAAAGTCAAAAATGTCAAACCCATGAGAGAGAAGGTAGGGTAACATATTCTCTTTCCACATATTAAATCATTTTCCATAAAATTTTGGGATGGATCTTCTATTAACAGGGTTGTGAGGATTCATATCATATATATTATAGAAAACTCCTAAGATTAGACCAACTCTGATACCAATTGTTGTAACACATGAAAGGAGATACACACTAAGATGGGTGGTGAATTGGTGAATAAATATTTTCAATCCTTTTTGAATTTTTATATTTATTCAACATAATTCCCTCAAGATACTCAGTGATGATGAAAGGAAAAAAGTCAAAAAACCCATTTTTTAATGAGGTTCAACTCCTTTAAGGATGATTATAGCCCCACTATATCATGGTTATTATCCCATACACTCATCTACCTTTTAATTATAAAATATAACTTTAGATAATTCTTTAATGTGAACTCATTACAATTGATTTTCTCAACCAAATAAAATCATTTATACATAAAATAGAATAATTTTTCTTCAAGAATGCTCTCTAATGTAGAATTGAGCCTCCATAAGGACCCCTTATAATATCTTCTTCGTCTTCTGTTTATAGTAGTCTTCAGCTACTATTCTTAATAATCAGAGAAAATATACAATGATAAATATAGATAAATACTTGATACCATTTATCAATTCTATATATCTTTTCCATATATTCAATAAATATCATATAAATATTATTTCCTTAATAGTTATGGAAACTACCTGGTTCTTAGAGGAAAATATTATTTAAAATTTATGTTAATATCTTCATTTAATTACTCTTAAAGAATCAATTTTTTTCTTTCCCACATTATATTTTAATATCCAAAAATTATACTCTTTTACAAAATGAAAACATTTAAATTAATTTCTTTAATATCTCTACATATACATGGAATAATGACATAGAAGCTCCTATTATGTTTAGGGAACTCATATTATTATCTAGAATACCCCTCAATTGGTATTCCATTAATCTTTTCTTTGATTATGAATTGATCGTAGTATTTGGATCTCTATAAATATTGTTTCGTGCATCATATAATTTTATTTACATTATTATTGGAATATTTATTCTAAAATTCTCAATATTTCATATTTTCCATAATGTATAATATCATATGAATATATAAATCATATGAATATCTTTAAATATCGTATGGATTCTTGTGAGGTTTTCTTGGTGTTCGATGGTATTCATGGCACCTGGTGAGTCATAATGCATTGAAGTTTGATAGTCTGAAAATTTCTACAATGTCACTATCATTGGAGCACCTTCGAATCCCCTCACCGGTTCCTTTCTAGTGTTGGATGGTGATGGGTTTGTCTTATGACTGAGATGTTTCTTAGGTGTTGATGCTTTCGTGAAGGGGATTGCAGAGGAACTGTGATGGAATTTTGGTGGGAAGGTTTTGATTTTACTATTCTTTGGTGTAGGCATTTTGATTTTTTGGAATGAGGGTTGTTAAAACTGGATTCATGAAGGGGTTATTTTCACCAGTTTTTAGGATTCTTGTAGGTTTCTAGAGGTTTATGTTGCATTGGAGAGGTAGAAGGGGGAGGAGCTATGATCTTTGATCTAGTTTTGTGAAGGAGTTATAATCTATGAATTGGTTTTGTGAATATTTTTCATGTGATGTTGCTGATTTTTTTTCTATGTGGATTTATTTTTGTGGAAATTATTGCCCTATGGCCTTGAGGTTTTTGATCTCATAGTGATTCACTATTAAAATTCACCCTTACACCGCTGTTTTAAACTGGTTTTGTAATGAATATTCCAAATATAATAATAAATTTCACTTTATGTTTGAATCAATTAATTAATGGTTATCACTATTTAATAGGTAAATTTAACTTGTTTCAGTGCTTACATTGTAGGAGGTGGTGATTTGGAGAGCCCGTGATGGAATTCAACCAAAATAGGCCAAATTGCATGAGAGCCCAAGCCTACATGTGGACAATTATTTGTAAGGTGGATAATTTGTGCATCTAATTGGGATAAAAATGGGTGTATAAGTGAAAACAAATGTGGGATACATTTCTCTAGAAGATAATTGAGCCTAATTCATCCACTTGGCGGCCCAAAATAGGCCCATAATGTGAAGAAATTCAAGGCGGTCCAGATTGGACCACCCTTCTGTATTTGGTCCATAACTCGGGCCTCAGAGATCCAATTGGGCTGATTCCACCTCCCTTGGACATATAACTCTAATCCTTGAATCTCCAGATAATTTCAAGTCATTTTCATGTTTTTTGGTTAGTCAACCAGCTAGATAAAGATGGAGTAAAAAATAATCATTTAATAGTCACCTATCCCTTTAGATACTTGACAACTTTATGTAGAAATATTGATGTAAATTCCCATAAAATAAACCCCCCCCATCATTATATATGTGGTATGACCATGGGTTAAGGTGATTCTAATTGGAGATTTATTTTAATCCATTTTATTCTCTTATCCCTCATGTAATTCTAAGCCTCTTAGTGATCAATTTGGGGGGTTTTCCTTGTTGTAATCACGAGCTCCATGCTTGTAATATTTGTAAGGTAACAGATTTCCATGTTTTTTTCAATTGTTCTTCATTTCTACCTTATTAAATTGTGTTTATTCTGGTATTATCAAATACAAATCAAAGGAAAAATAATCCTCATGATTACATGCATAACCTAGATCTTGTGATTATTTGAATGTGGTTGTGTTATTTCTCACCCCTCCCCTTTCATGAGTGTGAAAATGGATTACGTCGGTTGATAAACTCTAGGAGTTTGAACCCATGATTATGCATGTTCATTTCTTGTGGAATATTTTATCATGGACAAAAATATGGTCATCTTATCATGTTGTTGATGTGATGCCTTGCTTGAGTTCCATTTTTTACATCGATTCAAGTTTTTTGATTTTGAGCGGTCACCGATAATCAATATCATTGATCGATCAAATCCAAAGTGGTAACCTAGTAAGAACATATATACCATACTAGTTTCAGTGTTTCTAAATCAAGGAATCAATTATCCTTCCCTTTCCCTTGAGATTCATGATGGATTGAGCATCAAGGGTCACTTGCCCGGGTTGATCACAATTTCTCCAATCAGTTTCTCTCAATAGTAATATTATTTCAATTTTTGTTTTTAAAAGAAAAAAACCCAATTTTAAAAAACCCCATTTACCTTTTAGTTTCTTAATCAAAAACTCATTTTAAAATTAATGATATAATTCTCCATCGAAAGACGATCTTGGGTTGCTGTTATACTGTAGAAATTCTAGTTAAAAATAAACAACTAATTTGATGTGCTCGACAATGTGATCAGTTTGTGCTGAATGGAATTTAAAATAACTTCACCTACAAGGAGGTTCTCTAGATGAGGTTAAGAATAGAGAGTTTTCACCTAGAATTTATAATTTAGATACACATGTTTTAGAGGGTATGACATTTCCATTGGTACTAAGATCATGAATTCATGAAAGAGGCATCTTTCTGAGTAGTGATGAGTAGGTGGAAGTTGGACTTCATGGTGATTATGCTAGGTTGGATCCTCACTTTTTGGTTTTGAATGAGTTTTTTTTGTCCTTGAACTAATTGTGATGTCTTGAGTTTTTTTAAGTGATGGTTTCAGGTTGGGTTACCCTCAGTCCTTAAAAGGGGGTTTATGTGAATAAAAAAGATTTCAATCAAAGTTTTATGTGGCAGTGAACTCATACAATTTCCTTAAAGTCTTACAAATCCATCAAAATTCACATGCCTACACCTCCCAATACCATTTTTGAACTGTAAATTCTACAAATTTATAAAAATAATTTTAAATCCACATTACCCCTTCTCTAGGCCTTCTTAATCACTCAAAAAAAACTTCCAAAAATGTTGTAAATAGTTTATCTACATCCATAAACACAATCCATTTATTTTAATGAATATAAATAATCCAATCATTATAAATTTTTTATTATTTAAAAAGTTGAAATATCATCCTCTATAGGTTACAATAGTTATGATTTTACTAATTTTACTTTTATTCAAAAATTATATTGACTTGTTTGGTTATCCTTAGGGGGTGACTTTAAGGTCCTAGATTTTTTAAAAACCATTCATTTTTTACTTTACCAAGGTTTTGAGGTGTTGAGAGTAATATTAGAGGTGTTTTAGGAGGCTAGAAGTGATATCTGTATTTTTATAGGGACACCACACCATATTGAGGGGTGTGGTACTAGCTGTTTGGGTGTTTTGTGAGACTTAATCATGGGGTAGGTAATTTTTTCCTTGGGTGTTTGGATTATGGTCGTGGATTTATCTATTTAGCATTGGGGTTCAACACAACTAAAGAAAACAGCTTGAGGATACTATTTTTGGAGGGCATGGTGGAACAAGGATAAGGATGTGTTGGAAATGAAGCTCGATGATATGTGATATTAGAAATAATTAAGGGGAATCACAATGTTGTTGCCTTCATTATAGTGAGGTGAAATGGGAATGATTTTTTCTGACATTGTGTAGGGATGAGTGTGGAATATGACATAAAAATTAAGGAATATTGAGTAATTGGGGGAAATGGTGAGTGCAAGGGTCTCTATATCATGGTCTTCAGCATTGCGAGTTCAAAGAGTGAAGGTAATTCCTCCAAACCATATCATAGAGAATGGTTGTGGTTTAATTGTTTAGAAATGGTATTTAAAACACGAAATAATAGGGGAGATATGGAATATCAAATATATAATATCCTGAATATCCTCTTTGACTAAAAGCACCACGAGTGTAGTGTAATCCACTATATCATAGTGGAGACTACTCGAACATCCTCTATAAGTAGTGTATCATATTCCCCTTTCTTCATTTTTTTCTTTTTTTATTCAATCATAGTTAACCACTTGACCTCTCACCACCCTCTTGTTTCTTCTCTTGAGAGTCTAAACACATTATTCCATTTTGATTAAAGTACCATAAATAAATGTAATATATCATCTCCTCTCCTCCTCATTTCCTTTTCTCTCATTCTTCTTGATGATCATTTAGTAGATTTCCTTTATTTTGGGTTAAAAATAAATCAATACTTGATGGTTTCTTACTGTTTTTAGGTTTTAGTGAGTTTTTTTTAAGATGTGGTTGATCAATGGTCATATATTTTTACTTTGATAATGTTGAAACTCTAATTGCGGTAGGGGTTCATTAATTCTCTTTTTATTATGTTCCAGTGTGAATAAATCATTACTTAATCATTTCGGTAATGTTGGAATCAACCTATTGAATATAATAAAATGGAAATTAATGGAAGAATGATTAATATCATTGGGTTAATATGATCACATGTTAGTTAGGTTCTATTTTATTCCTATTAATTTGTTATATAGTGTGTTATCTTTATGCTATGGTTGTTGTTGTGATTATCATAGTTAATATTCTCTTGAATTTGATAAAAAATGTAAATGAAAAATTATGATGAAATTATTAAAAAAAGAGTCATGTAATTTGATAACTATTTAATAAATTTGATAAAATATGAATGTAATTCTAAGGTCATTTTTAGGTGGATTTAAAAATAGTGATTATGTGATTTAATATAGGTTTCTTGTTTTTTAAATCCTATGTATAATGACCTAGTTAAATCAATATGGTAATTAAAATAGCTATTTGAAAAATATAATTGGTTTGGGGATATTGGTGCTCATTCTTGTTGTGAAAGGATTGTATCCCTTGGTTCTATTGCCTTAGTTTCCCTGTGACTGTGTTGTGTTGAAAATACTTTTACTACTATAAATACTTTTAAAAATATGGTATATCCTTAATGTGTTTGATTATTAATGTGTAATGGTTGGGATTGTTTAATGTGAAAAGGGTAAGGATGCTCACGTCTATATTAGTTTTGATGCTAGTGATGAAGGAATGATTATATTTTGTGGAATGGTGTTTTGGGATGGAATTGAGGTGATCGAGATAAATTAAGAGTTGGTATTTCTTATTAATATGTTCTCATGTGATGACTTTTAATGGCTAGTTGGTTGGATATCATTTTTTATGGTTCCTAAACACATGAAAAAGTTTGATTAAATGCAAAAAAAATGAATCTTTATTATGGTAGCTTAAGATGAGTCCTATAGTGCTTAGAAATTATGAAAAATATATGAACTAATTAAATTAACACTTATGGTTCTTATTATTTATATATTATGATGAAATACTTTAGAATATGACAACAAATTATGGTGTTGAAGGCACTTGGATTAAATCATTAAAGGGTTATTCTTATAAATGAATACCGGATAATATTAATTAATGTCTAATAAACGATTAGTATGGAAATTTTTCTACACATATAACCTTGAAATATTATTGATTTATTTATTGATTTATTTGTTTGTTTGTTTTAGAATATTGGTTCTTTTTATTTTACAAAATTTTAAAATTTAAAATTTATTTTGTAGGTTGCATAGTTTAGCTACATGGTTGGACAAACCATGTGATAGTCAAGTGAGTAGGATATATATTTTAACATGTCCTTTTTTCATGGTTGGTGAATTGTTTTCCTAACTTTTTCATTAGATCGTGAGAAAAAAATTTATGTGGCCATTAAATGGTATAGGCTTTGGCTAAACTATGTAATAATGTTTACTTCACCCAGTAATTAAAATTTTAAAGTTTCCAAATATAACCCTACCTCTTAAATTCCAAAATCAATCTCCCCCTTTCCCCATTCACATCACACGACCCCTTGGGTCCTGAGACACCTCTTTCATGTCGTTTGTTTCCTTCTTCTTAAATTTCTATTGTGATTTCAAGAAGATTACATCCAATTAAGGGTTATTTCACTCTTTCTCTTTCTCTTTCTCCCAACCCTGTACCTATTTCATTATCTCCTTACTAATCATGTGATTGTACTAAACCCTAGGATGGTTTACACTATTATTTATTCTACTTCTTGTTTCCTAGGATTTACGATCTTTCTTTAAGGGATTCCTCTAGTCATTTATCAAGGTTTGGGACCTCAACTATCAAAAGTTGCAAGTTCTGGGTAGGTTTCCCCGCATATAGGGGTTTTAATTTTGGAAAAATTTGCTACTTTATTTTTAAATCCATGTTTTAGGTATTTATTAATATTAATTATGGTATATATAATCCTATTTGATAAGGATACCAAGTTATTCTTAGTTTAAATCATGTGAAATCCCCCTTTTTCTTTAGAAATATGTGATTTAAAAATTATTTAACAATAGTATTGCTCTTGTATGTTTTAAAGAATGTCTTATTAGACATTATGAATGGATTATGTGGTTTCAAAAAGGTTTTTGGGTCTTCAAAGTGGGTTTAAAATTATCTTATTAATATTTTATTTGAATTTAAATGATTAATTAATACACTAAGTAATGGTGGATCATTTCAAACTAGTTTTTTATAAAATTCTATGGATTGTAAATGATTTTTTTATCTTTTGGTTAAGTAACTGTAAATAGAAAATATATGTTTGTGTTTATATACCAATTCACATGAGAGTTTCTGAATTAGTGTACAAAGATATATATATATATATATATATATATATATATATATATATCTGTGTGTGTGTGTGTTTCTGGGAATAATGATGGAGGGAATATTGGGGTTTAAAATGTGTTACTCAATTTTGGTTTTTCAAATAAATCTCATATTATAAAAAAATATATAGGCATGGTTTGAATATTTAAATAAGTTTTTAATCATTGATGGGTTTTAAAATAAAAAATTATTGGGTGTTAATTAAAACACACCATTCTAAATGGAATTATGTGTGGTTTGAATATTCCCTTGGTTGTCCATTTATTGGACATGGTTATGGATATTTAGAACTATTTAGTGATATTGTCAATATTGTTGGTGTTTATATTACTCAAAAGTCATAGGAAGCCTAAGTGTTTGGGTATGTGAATATAAATTGATTTGGCCCACTTTCCACTAGTTATCCTAGTAAAATTCGTGTATTCCTTCCACTTTCCAGTATTATGTTAATATCCATTTCCACTAGATTCTAGAAGAGTATGTTATAGGGTTACCCTATCCCATAGTGACCCTTAGGTATTTGTTTCCATGATGCTTGTTTTAAATTATTAATTGTATGGATTTATTTTATTTATTCTTTATTTTATATTGTCTATGACATATATCCTTATTTTATCTCTTAAGTGTTATTTATATTTAGTGACAATTTATTGTAAAAATTTTATTGAAAAGGTTATTATAAAATTTATTATTGAAATTAGTTTTCCCAATTTAATCATGAAGGCCTTAACATTGTGAACTATTTTAAAATGGTTATTATCATATAAAGAATTTTTAAATAAAAGTTTTGATAATAATATCATTTTTATGTGAACATTCATAGAAAACCTATTTTTAAATAATTTATTTAAAACTAGTAATAATAGATCATTTTTAAAATATTATAAATGGGGTTTGGTTTTCTTTTGAATTCCCATCAAATCATTTCAATATAGGAGCTGGTTTAACAATTATTAGATCATGTAGAAATAGTAGTTAGTAGTTGGGTGGTGACTCAAATAGTAACTATGAGGTATGTTTGTATTTATTATTATTTTTTAATTTTTATTTTATCTTTTCATCCATGTAGGAATGTGTTTGATTTATATCGATTGAGGGTAGTGTTATCTAATGTTGGATGAATCAAAGGCTTCTGGAGGAGGATTTAAATCTACTTACAGGGGAGGGTGATTGGGGTTAGAATAAGATTTTTTTTCTTATTGTGTTTACTAATTTTATATCTAGTTCATAATTTTATCTTATGCTTATTTGTTTTTGGAATGGACATCAAAATTGCAGATGGTTCATTCAATATTTTCATTAGATTAAATTCTTCTTGTTTATTTTAATTTTATTCAGCTAAAATCATGCCCATGTGTTGATTACTAGATTCCCAATAACTTGTTCTATCTCATGGAGATCATGAATTACCTTTAGTCCCTAACACAGGTAGGCTTGCGCATCTAATAGAGGGACTACTCAGGCTAGTTCATGACAATTGTTATCGTATTTTAGGTTCTTATATGGACTTAGGTTATCAAAGTAGCCCATGTTATTTTGTATGTATGGTAGATAGAGATAGTATAATTGGGGCTTAGGAGGTAGGTCATGGGTTTGTTCCTGATCACAACCACTCATAATGAATCCTAAATTACAATGAAATGTTAAGATGTAAATTTTTATTATGATATTTTTATTTTGACTCTTTAGAAAAATAATTGATTGAATTGATGGTTTCTTAATGATTTTTTGTAGTCTTTTTATTTATTATGTTTTGGGGATGAAATGAGAGTTGTGATAATGTTACAGATGAGCTCAAAAAATGTTTCTTATGTAGATTCTGTGTAATTGGTTCTATGTTACTCTTGGTGATAGTTGTTTGGTTGGAACATGATCCACTATTAAATGTGTTAAATTCATGCATCGTTACTTATACTAATAAGATTTTTATTATATTGTGCTATGTTACTTAATTGGGATTTGACAAAAAATTTGATAAAGGGTTTTTGTATTTTAAAATAGTTTTCATGTAAATTTTAAAAAAATTATAAATAGAATCATGTGTTTTCAAATTGTTTTATAAAAAAATCATAGTTTTATGTGGATAAAATCAGTTTTTAATTTGATAAGGGGATTATTTTATGGGTAAGTACTTTTAAAGAGGAATTTTATTTTATTTTTGTATCAAAAAAATTATTTTAAAATTATAGAAACTCAGTTTTAGAAATTTATAAAAGATTTTTCAAAAAATAATTCACAAATAAATGGGGTTTCTAAATTTAAATTGTTTGAGTTATTTTTAAATTGTAATTTAGAAAAAATTTAAATAAAATGGATGATATTTCTTCAATGGTTTTTTGTTTTGAAAAATATATTTTTATCTTTTAAATAAAAATTTTATGGTTTTAAAATGGATAAAAAGGAGGGTTTCAATGGTTATTCGATTTTGGTGATTTTTTGATTTGTTTTATGCTTTATATTGAGGTAATTTGATTTGGATTTGGTAACAATGAATCATTGAACTCGTGATTCATATTATTTTTAGTATGCCTTGGAAAATTATCAATAATGGGTGGATGGTTAGTCTCTAGGGTGTCTTATTTATGTCTATGTGAAATCTATTTTTGGAATTAATAGGGGACATTATTTTTTTGGTTTGGGATTTTTTGGTTTGAGGTGATTGAGTTGTTTGAGGAAATCATGAATTCTTGTCTTTTTGGGTATCCCCATGATTATTATTTATGAAGTATTGATTATTTTAGTGATCATATTCCATGATTATGTGTATGCCTCAGTGTTTGTATCACTTAATTTTAATAAGGGAGTCGCGGGTGAGTGTTTTTGGTGTTTGGGATGAGTGATCTAGATTTTGATCATTTGCATTCACCAAGGGTCAGTGTTTCGATAGTAGGTCCAAGTTTATTCACTTATGACTCAAGACTAGGGACCATATTGATCTTTTTTAGGCATGTTTTTGTTTGAATAATTATCAATTGTATCTTACCTCTTTTTAAAATTGAATTTTCTTAGTTTTTTTCATTCAAGATGGTATTTCTCTTGAGTTATTAGTTTTAGAAAGTGTTTAAGTTTTTTTGGGGGAGAATTTTTTGAAATTTACTGAATCTTTAGTAATGGTTTTTGTGGATGGGTTGATGTTTATGAATTATTCTAGGATCTTTTAGTCCCTATGCTTATTTCTTATCCATTTCAGCCTTTTTAGATTTGAATTGGGTTTTCTATTTGGTTTGGATATCCCTTGTTCTATTTTCGACATAATTATGTTGACTTGATATAATTATGGATAAGGTTTCAGTTTTTATGTTCAATGTTTGGTTTCATGTATTGGAAAGAAAATGTAGTGTCCTTATGTTTTGATTTAATTTAACCCATCATGATATGTGGAGAACTTATATGGTGGGAATAACTCTTTGGAGTCTCATTTTGGATTTCTTCCTTCTGAATTTGTTCTCTCTATAATCTTCCTAGAGATTTTTTTCCTCAGTCTATGGCTTTTCCCATATTCATTTTTCCTTTATATATCATTTCTAATTTAGAATTATATCAGGTTGTCTCATCCATTTTTGAATTTTGTTTCATCCACTAAAACTGTGATGTTGTTCTATAGAAATAAAGGGTTATAGTAGGAATAATTTCACACCCCTAACCATGAATTATTATTTATTTATTTATTTATTTTATAAGCTTGGTTCTTTTTATTTTGAACAACATTTAAATTTAAAAATATTTTAAAGGTCCCACGGTTTTCACACATAGTTGGAAAAAACCATGTGGCAGTCATTCAAGATAGATATATATTTCAACAAACCCTTTTTTCATAGATAGAACAAGTTTTTACCAACCATATGATAAAACCATGTGATTGTTCTTATGTACCTAGTAAAAGGTGCACCATTTGGGTGAACCATGCGACAAACACTCAATTCACCCAATAATTACAAATTTATAGTTTTCAAAAATACCCCATCATTATTTAAACACAAATTTAGTCACCCTTTCCCCCATATGCATCATGAAATCCAAATATTCGCAAGCTACCTCTTACACATATCCTTAATCATTTTTATTTGATTTATCTTATGATTCCTAGGGAATTTCATTCGGGTCAGTGTTATTTTTCTATTTCTCATTCTCCTTTTATCCTCTCTCTCACACTTTCCTTCTTCCCTTGATGCGTATATAAATGGATAAACATTATGTGGGTTAAGACTCTTATCTATTCTATTTGTGGTTTCTTAGGGTATGTGATCTTACTTCTAGGGATTACTATCATTGTTATTTAGTTCTTTAGACCTAATCTATCGAAATCAGTGATTTCCGGGTAGGTTTCTCCATGATTAGGGATTTAAATTTCTAAACCCTTTAATGATTTTTTTTCAAACCATCTTTTAGGTATTTATTAATATAAATGATGTTATCTGTAATCCTATTTGAGAGGTAAACCAAGTTGTACTTGGTTTCCATCATTTTTAATGCCCCTTTTCATTATAAATGTGTTATTTTAAAATTATTTAGCAATTTTCTTCCTTTTAGATGTTTTAAAAACAATTTTATTGGATCTTGTGAATGGATTATGTGGTTTCAGATAGTTTATGGGTCTTAAAAGTTAGTTTTCAATTGTTTTATTAAACATTTTTTGTCATTTCAAGGTTAATTGAAATACTGAGTAAAGTTATAGATTTTAAAAAAAATTATAAAAAAATTTGGTTTGTAAATAAAGTTTTATCATTCAATGGTAATTTGATTATATATGGGTAAATATATATATATACATGTGTGTCTATTCCAATTCACATGATCATGTGTGATTTTTTGCAACAATATATATATATATATATATAAACATATGTGGGCATAATTAAAGAGATAATATTGGTGTTTTAAATGTGTTACTCAATTTTGGTTTTCAAAACGATTTTCATATAATAGGTAAAATTAAATATAAGGTTTGGGTCACATATATAAATAAAAATTTTATCTTTGATGGTTTTTAAAATGAAAAATAATTTGGTGTTAATTGGAAATCACTTTTCTAAAGGTCTTGATGTGTGGTTTGAATACGTCATTGGTTGTTCATTGATTTTTTATGGTTATAGAATATTCTGAATTTTTTAGTGATGTTTTGTAATATTTTTTTTGGTTATATTACTGAAACCTCATGGGAAACTAGGGGGTTTGGGTAGGTGAACTTAGATAAGGTGGAATCCCTTTCAACTAGCTATACTTGTGAAGTCTTTCTATTCCTTCCACTAGTCAGTGATGTGTTACTATCACTTTGTACTATATGCTAGAAATTTTTGTTATCAGGTTTCCCTATCCCTTAGCTAACATTTGAGAATTTTTCCCATGATGGTTATTTAAAATTATTAATTATATAGATTTACTTTATTTATTTATTATTTTATATTACCCATGAAATATAGAAATTTATTTTCTCTTGAGAATTATTTATCTTTATTAAAAATATATTTTAAAATTTTTATTGAAAATCCTACTATAAAAGTGGTTTTTGAAATTAGATTTTCCAATGAGTACATTAAACAAGAATTCGATAACCTTTTGAACATCTTTAAATTTATTTTTCTCATTTGAAGAAATTTTAAATGAAAGTTATTGAAATTGATATAGTCTTTATGTAACCAATCTTTGAAAACTTATTTTTAATTATCATATTTTAAACTAGCACTAAATGGATCCTCTATTTAAATAATTATAGAAGGTTGTGGTTTCCTTTGGAATGCCTACTGAGCTTATTTCTCATTCCTATCATATCATTTTTGTTTAAGTTCTAGTTTAAAACATATTAAATCATAGAAAAAGTGTGGTTAGTTATTGGGTGGTGACATAAGGAGTCACTTCAAGGTATGTTGTATTTATTTATTTGTTTGGTTTCTTATAACACATCAACCATGTGTTCCTTTCTTTTATTTTCTATGGATGGAGGGTAGTGATATATATTGGGGTCAAGGTAAAATTAATTTAGAGGTGTATTTAAATCTTCTTGCAGTAGTGGGTCACTAGGGTGAGTTGAGGGTTTTTTCCTTTTTGTGTTTACTATTTTTATATCATGATACTCATTTTATTTCAAGATTATTTATTTTTGGTATAGATGTGTGATTTATGGATGGTTCATGCCAAATTTTCATTATATTTTTTTGTTTCTTATTTATTTTTCTTTTTTCAGGTGAAATCATTACCAAGATGTGATTATTAGATTTCCTAGAAATTGTTCCAGTCCATGGGGATCAATAAATCCCTTTGAACCTTTTCACGGGTCGTCTTAGGCATCCAACGGAGTGATGGCTCAGGCTTGTTTATGAAAACTTTAATTCTTGCGTGTATGTTTAAGATATACACATTAGTAGTGGTAGTTGGGTGTCTCATGAAATGATAACTATAGATTATTATAAGGATGGTTATTTTTTCTTAGTGTGGTTATGTGTGATATATTCATATATTTTCTTATTTCATATGCTTCACCCCCAGGTCAGTAGGGGAAACCTATACCCAAATGTTTAGAGGTTTTTTCCTCAATATCTTTGATGGAGAGGAAATATATGGATGACTTCTTCCTCTCCCATGCACCCTCTTTAGATATATTTTATGTGTAAGCATATCCCGGGCTATAACGGATTATGGTATAGGGTGTGTTCCTACATGGGCTTTAATGGATCTCAGTTTTCCTATACATTTATCAGTAGGTTGTAATGTCTAGGGGTATAGCACATAATTATTTCTGATCAAGGTGGATATAGAATCCAATAGGTTTATATGAATGGGTTGTGATGGCTTAATGTATAATGCATGATATGTGGGTCGTAGTGGCTTTTAGAACACAACATGATTACTGATGGGATATGATGATCATGAAAATGTTTCAAACGTCACATGATACAAAAAGGCTATGATATATAGGCATGATTCATAGGATAACTTATAGAATGGGTAAGTATCGTACATGAGACATTGGGGCATGAGAGAGAAATTCTAATGGGAAGTTGAAGTGATATACCCTTTATATATATCTATATGTGTTCAATGATAATTTTTTACTTTTTTATATTTCTTAATGAGTGATTCATAGTGAGGATGACAAGATAGATTTACCATTTTTGTGGTACGTTGGATTGATTTTTTTATTCACTAGTCTTTAGTATGTTTCTTTCACATTTTTCATAGGTTTTTTGGAAAGGATCTTACTGAGAATACATTTTATACACACTCTATATATATATAAATTATTTTTTGGACTGTAGGAGCTAGTTGGAGATTGTATTATACACTAATAGCTTAGAGGAGTTGTATATGAGTTTCTAGTATACGAGGTATCTCCATAGGATTATTTTTTTACTCTTAGTTTTCTCATTTTTGTATGCCATTAAATTTTATTTTGGGATTTATTATTTATATATGCATGGTGTTGTTTGGTAGTTTCTCATTTTATCTACTATTTCTAAAAAAATATATATGAGGGAAATCCTTCATATTTTTTTGGATTATAAACCCTTGGTGTCAGTTACCAATTTTTAGCCTACTAGAGGTGGGCTTTAAGGTTCATTATCTCCTTTTCTCCACTTTTAGCCTAGGAGGGGTACCTTTAGAGGGTGGGGATCCTGAAAAGGTTGTATCAAATATGATGGATGAGAGATATGATAGATTTTGGAGATAGGAACTAGAGAGGATTATTGTTTTGTTCAGAAAATGGTTTCATTTGAACTTATCACATGATATAAATAAGGGAGACTATCTAGGACATAGGTATTTAGGACCATTTTTTATCGGATTCAATGACATTGAAGTTTACTGAACATGCTAATAGAAGTGATTTTGTTTATAGGGTAGTGACCTAGGAAAGGATTTGTGCCAGTGTTTGAATTGGGTAGATAATTGTAAATTATGTTAAAATTAATTAATTAATTAACCTTAAAAAATTGCATCCAACGATTATAAGTTACTAACATTGTTATTTTATCATAAGGTCTATTGGTTGATGTCCCCATCAGGTTTATGTTGAATATGTTTAGCAGAATGTTCTGAGGGATCTCTAAAAAGTTTTGGTTGAAGCTTATTAATCTTTTTGGAGGAAACTATGAGAGTTTTAGGGCTAGGTAATACATAAGTACGAGGGATCTATTTCTGATCGGTATATAGAGGATCTCAGGGAGGAGGTTTAGATAGACTTTAGTTTGATTCATTCTTATAAGGAGAATGAGGATTCATTGGTAGTTATGATACTACATAGTATAAATTTACAATGTAGGATATTATTTCTTGGGGATTATGAGAATTTGACTATTTCATGAGAAAATTTTTGAGATCAATTTCAAGCTGAGTTTCTTTCTTTAAATGTTAAAAAGGATTGATGGTAAAAGATCTATATCCTTATTTAAGGGATTTCTAGCATTTAAGAGGTCATTATTTTCTACAAGAACCTCCTTTGTAATTCTTAGGACCTTCTAATAGATTATAATTAAAGGGAGAGTCATTTTGAAGAGGCTTTGCACCCAAATAATTAGCATCAAGTCACCCTATTTATTTTGAAGTCATGTATTGAGGTGTTGGAGAAGGCAAAGGTCATAGAGAGGACATTGGGTAGGAAGGAATCATCTTGTTCTAATATTTTTCAAGATTATTCATAGAGAAATGATGTGATGAGGATTTCTCATTTTTGTAGTTAAAATTTTTTTTAACTATTAATGATTAGGTTTCATCCCCCTTCAACCCATTTCAAGGGTGGTAATAGTTCTCAGACCCTATCCAGTAGGTTGGAAATATTTTTCTATTAATTTATTGGTCATTTTCATTATAATTTAGAGTTTATGACCTTCCTCAATAGTCATAATTTTTATGTAGGCCCATTCTAGGCTCAACTTTTGTAGCAGTTTCTTCTAAGGTAGAAGTAGTAGCATAATGCTCTAGTTTGTGATTAGTAGAGAGGGAATGTGGTAGACATAAGAAAAAAAATTTATACCCTTCTTCATAAGAGATAGTAATCATATAATGTATATGGATGTGGTCTCCATCATGCCCAAATAGTAAATAGAGTTGGTTATGGTTAGTTGAATGCCCTAGAGTTTCCAGGGTTGGGTGATTCAAGTTCTTATGATGTTCTATTTTCTTGTTTTCTACTTTGATTTATACCTTGATTGAATAAGGATATACATAATCATTTGTTTCACCTACCTTATTCCAGGTCTTAAGACATTAGGTGTAGGGGATTGAGGTTCCCTTGGAATTGACTACACCAATTGAAGGTTGAGATTTCTTACCTGATGTGTGCAGAATTTTGAGCTAGTGCAACGGAAGCATCAATCTTAGGGAGACATACTAAATTTGTGGATATAATTATATGACATCATCCTTATTATGTATTTTTTTTATTCAATGGAGTCTATTTCGGATGGATTTAGGAGTAATTTAAAATTATATGGAACTGATGGATAGAAGAATTTTTTTTTTGGTGAGCGAACTCTTTGACTGGGTTAGATACGTATTGATTCACTATCTTATTTGGTAGTTGAGATGATGTTATATTATGTGTAGGAACATTCTATGGTGTCTCCCAAGGTGGTAAAATAGTACCCTAGTATATTTCTAGAAGAGGTTTTGACACTAATCCTTCAATAAGAGATCATGTTTGGGATATAGTAACAACCAATAGTTTCTCCTAAATTTATGTCTCCATGTAGGATGGAACCTTCGGAGCTACGGGAGCTATAGATTCAACTTTATATCCTTTTATAGGTAGGATTCATCCCACCAAGTGTATCACCTTGGGGATCTCCAATTATATTTTTTAATAATGAAGATTGTGTTCTGCATCTATGTATCGATTATGTATATTTGAATCATGTGATAGTGAATAACCACAATCCTATACCATGTATGGATGATATATTAGATCAATTAAATGAATCCATCTAGCTCTTAAATATCAATTTGTAGTCTAGATATCATCAAATGTGAGTAATTTATTGGGATATTCAAAATACTACTTTCAATTGTTATTATTATGAGTTAATTGTGATTTATTTTGGTGTGATGAACACTATATATGTGTTCATGGGATTGATTAATTCATTGTATTCTCTAATGTTATGGTGTAACTATCATATCGGTTAATGATTGTTGATATTCACAGATCATAAGATCATGAAAAATGTCTTCTCCTAGTATGACTTGAATTTGAAGCAATGACTATGGATATAATTTCTTCAAGATTAAAGCTTTATTAATTATAATACACATGTTAAGTAGAATGGTATAGTTGATTACTTGAGCAGGAATTCATGTGGTGGTGTCATTTGTGTGTTTAGGGACTCTTATAAAGTTATGTAAGATTATGATGCAATACACCTTAATATTGGATTAGTTGATGGTAGAGGGTGACTTTATCAGATAACAGTGAAGTCACCGTTCTTGTAATCAGTGCAGGAGTCCCAATTGAGGGATTTTGAGGAAAAGGTTTCACATGATTGATTTCTCTGTGAAAAATACTCCTGAGGGATGTTCTAAGTATGGTTAGCATCAGGTTCTTATTTAGTGGAAGCTTTTCATTTCTTTGTTGATGTGTGATTTTTACCCGATAAGTTTGATAATCCACCATTAGTGGTACATCATAGTGTAGAAATGATGTATCACACTTTTAGAGGATAGTTTTGATGGTTAGGTATGAAAAGGATAGTTTCTAATTTTATATCTTATTATTTGGTCTAAAAAACATGAAGGATGGGCATCATGTTCATGGTGGTTTTCTTCATCTGCCTGATATTCCCCAATGTAAGTTGGATGAAATTTAAATAGACTTTATTATTATTTTTAACAAAGATCAAGGTGGTCATGACTCTATATGGGTGATCATGGACTACTTAATGAATTCAGATCACTTTTGAGAGATTAAGGAGTTGATCTTATTAAAGTCCTTTTCAAGTCAGTGTCTGGAGGAGGTAGATATTAATCATGGTGTTATAAATACAATCATCTATAATCATGATCCATTTTTTAAATCTAGGATTTGGATAGGTCTCCAGTGTGATTTTGGATCAAATTTATTTCCTAGTGCTACTTTTCATCTATAAACAGGAGATCAGACAGTATGAACTATCTAGAAACTAGAGGACATGTTGCACATGTGAATTAGGTATTTTAGTGGTTCATGGGTGATGAACCTAAACTTGGTGGAGTTTTTTACAATAATAGTTAACACTCCTCTATTGTTATTTATTTTTTTAAATAATTTTATAGATGAAATTTTTTATCTTCATTGTGTTGAACCAATGTTGCAGCGTCTAATTTTCTTGGATTGGAATTGATTCAAAGAATGATAAGGAAGGTAGAGTATATTTTTAAGTGAATTAAGGGGTTGTAGGATTTTTATAACTCATATGTTAACTATAGGTGGATTCCTATAGATTTTGATTTTAAATATCATGTTTTAATTAAGGTGACTCTTCATCATGGGAAGTGAACATTCCATTACATGAGTAAGCATTATCCTCAGTTTGTTGGATCTTTTTAGGAATTGGAATGTGTTTTAGATGTTTTTTATCAGTTAGAACCTCCGCCATAGATAATATAGATATAAGATGTCTTCCATTTTTCATAAATTAATTGGTATCTTTATGATGATTCAAATATCATTGATTGGGTCAAGATGGACATTAGAGATGATGCATGCATCAAGTAATTCTCTATTATGATTCAAGTCCATCAAGGGAAGCTATTGTTTGGGTGTGATATTACATTATTTTGTTTCTTGTGGAGGCATGGTGTCATGAGTGGGATCAATTGGTAATAGTATTCACATATTCAAGCTCAATATCCTCAGTTGTTTGGATTTTTTCCTTAATCTTTGTTAATAATCTTGCAATATATTTTATTATTTCATGAGATAGTTGTTAATTTTTAAATTATAGTTTCTCTAAACAATTTTTGACTTGGAAGTATTCTAATATATATATATATCCATTGTATATATCACATGGGGTGGTTATTTGAACCCCTTTACTTCTTTCTAGGGTTGGTTTTAAATTCTTAGTGGAATGAATTTTTTTAGAGGTATCTGATATAAGGGATCATATTTTTTTAACCCCTAAAATTTTGTTTTCTCAAGAATTTTATGCTCCATGAAGAATATAATAGGTGTTCCAGCACACTATATGCGAGATTTGTATTTTTATAGTGTCACCATGTCATAGAGGTGGTGTGGTATTGGAAGTCTGGGTGCTTTGTGAGGCTTGTGAATGGGGTGGGCCATTTATTCCTTGGGCATTTGGAGGTTGGCCTTGGAGTTGTCTTTTTGGTTCATAGGTGTGGTAAGATAAGGGAAACGTCCTAGGGATACCATTTTGAAGGGCATTGTATAACACAGATAAGGAATCACTAATATTGGAGCTTGATGATCCATGCTATTGGAAATGGTGAGGTGGGTGGAACCATGTCATATCCTTTAGCATAGTGAGTTGAAACCAAAGTTAAATTCCACCATTCAGGTTCCTGGGTCTCTATATCACAGTTTTTGGAATAGAAGTTTGATATGCCTAAGTTAATTCCACAAGACCATAGCCTAAAGTGTGGTGTTTTTTCAAGTCTTAGAAGTGGTATTTAAAACATCTGATAATTTGGGAGATATGGAACTTCAACCACCTAAGATTTTAGATATCATATTTGACTAAGATCATAACAAATTGTGATCTAATACACCATGGTTAAGGGTATTCAAACATCTTATGTAAATAAGATACTAGTTTCTCCTTGGTTTAGGATTATTCTTTTTTCCTTATAACTTAGTTGACTCCTCAATCACTCTCTACTTTACAAACACCTCTATTGAGTGTATAAACACATTGGTCTCTCCATATTAATGTCTCACAAAACAAGTCACTCTCTATTATACTCTCTTATTTGTTTCCATTTCTCTCTTTATACTAAAGGATCGTTTAGTATAGTACCTCTGATTTCGGAATGAAATCAATAAAGACTTGATGGTGGCTTATTATGGTTAGGATCTAGAGATTTTTCCATCATTGATGGTTGATCCTTGATCAATATTTCTTTCATGAAGAATGTTGAACTTATAATCAAGGTAGGGGATTTGTTTGTTCTTATTTTGTTGTGTGTAAGAGGGAAGGTATCATGATTTAATACTTTGGGAAATTATGAAATCAACCTGATGAAGATAATAATATAGATATTAAATTTTTTGTTTTCATTTCTTATGATCGCATGTGTTTTATACTATTTTTTCATTTCCTCTTGATTTTCTTGATAGCATGATATCGATATGCTATGGATTTTTTTGTGTTCAGTGTGATTAATATGATTTGAAATAGATATACAATGATAATATATAATTATGATTAGATAATAAAAATGAGAATAATTTAATTTGATAATTATCCTTACTTGAAATTTGAGGAAATATAGACGTAATATTAAAGGCATGTTTATTTTTTTTCATAGATATTTATTAGTTGATTGTTTATAGGATTCCTTTTGCTAAACAATTATGTATAATGAACAAGTTAATTCAATAAATGAATTAAAATGATTTTTCTCTAATGATAATTATTTTGGGGTTTAGTAAGACATTTCTTGTTGAGAAATCATTTTATGACTTGGTTCTGTGGCCTTAATTTTTCTATGAGTGTGTTATGATGAAAATACTTTTATTTCTTTGAATGAATGTTCAAGGATGGAATACCCTTTGTAAGAACTCAGTTCTTATTTTTGAGTTACGGGTTTCTTCTTTTCTCCTTTCCTTAAGTGTTTTTGAGAAAATATGGAATATGGTGAAAAATCCTAAATTTTGGAAGTACACGCCGTGTAATTTTCCCACACGCCGTGTACTTCTGGCCGTGTGGAATGGGTACACAAGGCGTGTGGCCATGCCGGAGATCAAGGGTGTTGGAATAGACTACACACCGTGTAGTGGTCCTTTACACGCTGTGTAGTCAGTCAGTAGGTGAATAGTAAGGTGGTGGCCAGCTGTGCAACAGAACACACCATGTACTTATGAAGACACGTCGTGTAGTCATGTCGGTAGGTGAACAGTGTCGCGCTGGCGGGAAGCCGCCAGAGGAAAAGTTAAATGATGAAAGTATACGCCATGTACTTGGAAGTACACGCCGTGTACTTTTTTTTTCACTTAAAATGGGCAGTAGCCTCCCCTGTTCATAGGGAAGGCTTAGAACCGGATCAGAGGAGCGTAAGAGGGAGGCCTAACCTTGGGAAATCCGCCGATCGAGCACCGGGAATCTGATTCAGCTTCTGTCGATCATGTTGGAACCACGCGGGTAAGCCATCTCTTCTCCTTGTGTGTTTCTTACCAATTTTTTACCCAACAGGAGTTGTTTGGGTTTGAATGATTTATCTTTTATCTCATATCTACGTCATATTTGGGTGTTTCTGGGATCGACGATCGTGTATGGCGCTCGTTGCTGTTAAAGGTAGGTGGCTTCGTGTTGATTTCCAACTTTCGTGCGTTTTTGTGCGTTTTTTAGTGCCACAAACCCATGTTGGGGTGTCGTGTGGCTGAGTCCATAGCTATTTTAAATACCTATAACTGTAGAGGTAATTAAATTTGATATTAAAATGCTAGTTGGGATCATTTCTTGGATCCAGAACCACCTCAGGGGTGCGTTCCACTGTTTAGCCATTTGGACGGGATACGTGAGTGTATGCCTTAAAAGTAATAATTATAGAATTACCTTGAGAGGATTTACTTGTGAATGTTTATTTACATGTTGGTCATGGCCCGGATACCTATGCTTGAGGGCGGTGTTTTACTTTGCATGTGGGCATTGTTTTTCTTAGCCCGAGGGAAGTTGTTATTCTAGCCTGAGGGAAAATTCTTTCATGCCTGAGGGTGATAGACTCTGTGCCTGTGGTCGACACTACCTATACCTGAGGGAAAAAATCTGTTACACCTAATTTCAATACCTATGGTTTGGATTCTGCTTACATGAGGGTAAGGTTTTGTTTGTCTGATGACGTGGACTGTTTACTTAGAAATGCACTGTCGTGATTTCTATTTTTTTAATGTATTTAATACATAATATAATGGAAATTTAACTGTTAAGTTAGTTACTTTTTAGTATTGCGTACTTTATTTCATTTTACTATTGCACACTACTGTCACATGCTTACACGCAGTTGGGAACAAGCCTTTGGTGGGTGTCTACTGAGATATATTTCTCACACCTTGTTTGGGTCATGCTTTTCGGCCCAAACAGATTATGTTTCTATAGGTGTGGATAGGGGAAAGAGTCCCTATACAGGTACTTGACTATTTTTGAGGAGTATGAGGGCATGGGACCGAGCCTAGGCTCAGGATGCTGCCAACTGTTTTGTTTCGTTTTGCTGTACTTTGTATTCTATTGTATTGCACTGCTATGTAACATGTTCTGACTATTTTCTTAGAACTTGTGGCACGTTGAATCGACATTATATACTAGTTGGTTATATTTATTGCAGTTGTTTATTCCAGTTGTGTGTATGGTTTATTTCTTCCGTTGTTGTTTTATATTTATATTATATTCCATTGTGCTACACTTGACAAATGAGGGCATAGTTTCCCCACTATTAGACATGCGCCCTCACTGCTAGTCGGCAGCCTCTGGTGTTTAGGGAAATACTCTTGAGGTCCAGTGGCGAACAGGGTTCGGGGCACCCGTTGAGTGGCACCTGGGACTGAGACGTTACAAAGTGGTATTAGAGGAGTTCTTTTATTTGACTTACTATTCGGAGCCTTAGTCAGGGATAGGATGAAAACGGAAGTTGGTAATAAGCTGTGCTCGGGCGTAGCTAACCCGTGTACAGGGAAAATCCAATTTACCTTGTATTGCAATTTGACTGATTTTGGAATTTACAGTTGAATTGATTTCACCGTTGGGTGATGCACTTGTGATTGTGCTGATATATTTTATCTATGGGTTCTATTTAGTTGCAACCAGATGAGATGAGGGTATGAAGTCTCATGCATCATTTAGACACAAGCTAGAAATAACATGCCATGCATACTTCCACACCATTTAGGTGCATTAGAATTTTCATGTTGTTGTGATAGTTGTTGTGCTAGTAAAGAATTCTGTTGTGATAGCTGCTTGATAAATACCTGCTTGTGATAGGGTATTTTCTTGTGTAAGCCGGTTTAGAAAATGAATGCCAAAATTTGGTTTTTGGGGAGTATGGGCCCCCATTGACCGGAATTTTGTGGATAATTGACTATTTATTTTAGTTATAACATAGATAAGATGTCAAAATATGACTCTTGGGGAGTATGGGACCTCACGGGTCGAAATTTGACACTTAGGTGTTGTTTTTCGGTATTTTCTGGGTTCTGGAGAATTTTCTAAGGCATACTATCCGGAAAACCCAGTATACACGCCATGTAGTTCTTTACACACGCCGTGTGTGTTCTTATGTTCGGTAAGAAAAATAATGTTTTTGAGTACAGGTCGTGCACCCTGAGTACACGCCGTGTGGTCTCTTCCTGTGTTACAAACTATGTGGGCGGCGGCATGGGGAAGGGAAGAGCTTGGGTAAAACACGCCGTGTACCTAATGTACACGCCGTGTAGTGGTGACCCGGAGTCTGGCCATGTAACTAACAACACGGGTCATTGAAATCCTCTCATGTACACATTGTGTGTATATCGAACACGCCGTTTAGGTAGATCCGTGTATCCGGCTGTGTAACTAACAACACGGGTCGGCGAAGCTCATCTAAAACACGTCGTGTACCTTTGAGAACATGTCGTGTAGTCTTGTCTGAGGACAGACCGTGTGGAGTTAGCCATGTGACTGGGAAACTGGGTTGTTGACACGCCATGTTCAGGTGTAACACGACGTGTGGTGTCAAGACGAGTAGTCGGCCATGTCACAGATGACACGGGCATTTGGAAATAACACCATACACGATGTGTATATGATATACATGTCATGTAGTTTTTGTTCAACGGAATCCGTGTGGCTTAGCCATGCAGAAGGACCCGGGCAGGGGAAGTTCACGCTGTGTAGTCATTATACACACCATGTAGTCGTGTTTTGAAAATCTTGAAATGCCATCTTCCTCTTGTTCCCTTGTGGTTCCTTCATTTTCACTCTTGTTAAATATTGATCTAAGGTGTGTTTTTGACCTTGTAGTGTCATGCCTCCTAGAAAACCACGCGTTGTTCTCCAGGAGAGCGGCGACGAGTATATTGCAGAGATGGTGGGCCATGGGCTACCAGTTGATCCTCTAGTAGAGCCGGATTAGGCGCCAGCTGTTATGCCGGAAATAGGGGCAGATGTGCAGTTCTGTGAAGGCTTCGTGTGGTTCATGCAGACCATTCAGAGAGCACCACAGGCTGCCACATCTATGGCTGAGCTGACTCATATATTACAGCAACAGCATCCACCTACATTTTCACGGGATGGCGGACCTCAGTCTGCGAATTCTTGGCTAGGATCGATGCAGACTATTTTCGAGCATCTTGAGACGCCTCTAGGGCGGAGGGTCAAGCTCGTGACTTATATGCTGCGTGATTCTTCCAAGAGGTGGTGGAATTTTACCACTCGTTCAGAGCATCACAGAGACATGGTGTGGGAAGATTTTCAGGTAGTCTTCTATGACTTCTTCTTCCCGGAGACATTGAGAGAATATAGAGCTCGAGAATTCATGAATCTACAGCAGGGTGCTATGTCGGTGATGGACTATCCGGCTTGCTTTACCGAGCTTCAGTGTTTTTCACCCTTTCTGGTGGGCGATGAGACGCTGAGGGCCAGGGGCTTTGAGGATGGTCATCAGAATGACATCCGAGCACTGGTGAATATTTTCAGGTTTCCTACTGTACATGCTATTGTAAACCAGGTACTGATTACAGAGAGGAACCTACGAGAATCTAGTGTTATTGGCCATGGCATTTCAACACCAGTTACTCGTAATATTTCTACTGGAAAGAGGAAGAGACAGATGGAATTCTCTCAGGGTGGCAGTACCAGCCATGAAGTTTCATCAGGAGGCCCGATCAGGTGATACCTGTGTGGAAGAGAGGGGCACAAGAGACCGCAGTGTCCACGTAACCCAGTGGAGTGCCTAGCTTGCGGTAGGATGGGTCATCTGCAACACTTTTTCAGGGCGTTTCCACCGATGGCTAGTGAGAGGGCTTCTGTACAGACTTCGCGTGCGGGAGTAGGACTAGAACCATCTTACCAGTTAGGGAACTGGAATACGTCAGGGCTTGTAGGCAGAGATGGTGGTCGTGGTCATGGATGCCAGACACCAAGATCTCAGAGGCAGCAGGGCGGGACAGCTTAGGGTAGCCAGGCTATGTCACAGGGCCACGGCACTGGGCAGGCATATGCAGTGCAACAGACCTAGCATGAGCAGGATCCCGGGCCTTCTACAGTCAGAGGTACAATTCTAGTATCTTCTGTCTTATCTTCAGTACTTTTCGATATGGGTGCTACACATAGTTTCATATCTGTACCCATTGTGGAGAGCCTTGGGCTCTGTGTTTCTTCTTCTTCTTCTATCATGATGCTAGACACTTCGTTGGGGACTAGAACAGCTGGTGTGCGTCAGTGCAAAGAGTGCCCCCTTGATGTTGGTGGGTGTCACTTTCTTTGGGACCTCTATGTCTTATAGATGACAGCTTATAACGTCATTCTTGGGATGGACTAGTTGGTTCCCTTTTGAGCCTTTGTAAACTACTACCGTTGCAGGGTGAGTTTCACATCACCAGAGGGCGGAAAGTTTCTATACAAGGGCAACTGGGATGTTCAGGCAAGTCGAGCTGGACCAGAGCATCATGGGCAAGGTGGAGTCACATCCCAGATTGCGAGCTTATATAGGGACGACCAGGGGACTGGCCAGGCATATTTCCCTCCAGTTGTTGATTTTTTTAGGGATGTCTTATCAGACAACTTTTCAGGTCTACCTATGGAGCGTGAGGTGGATTTATCTATTGATCATGTGTCAGGAGCTGCACCGGTGTCCATTCCTCCTTATAGGATGGCTACGACTGAGTTGCAGGAGCTCAAGAGGCAGTTATAGGAGTTACAAGAAAAGGGTTTTATCTAACCTAGTACTTATCCTTGGGGTTCTCCAGTCATTTTTGAGAATAAGGTGGAAGGTACCCTCAGACTCTGTGTGGATTATCGGAAGCTGAACCAGTTGACAGTTAAGAACCGATATCCCTTGCCGAGGATCGATGATCTTTTTGATCAACTTTGTAGAGAAAGAGTGTTCTAGAAAAATTACTTGAGATCAAGATATCACTTGCTGCGCATTAGACCATCTGATATACCTATCACAACTTTCAGGAGTAGGTATGGTCTATACGAGTATACGGTTATGCCGTTCGGACTCACCAACGCGCCAGCAGTTTTCATGGCTCTGATGAATCGTGTGTTCCATCCGTATCTGGACTCTTTTGTGGTAGTATTCGTGGAATATATCTTGGTGTACTCTCACACTAGACACGACCATGCCACCCATCATGATATCTTATTAAGTACACTAAGAGAGCATCGGCTATATGCTAAGCTCTCAAAGTGCCACTTTTGGATGGACCGGATTCACTTCATGGGTCATATTATCTCATAAGAAAGAGTTTTAGTAGACCCAGAGAAGGTGAGAGATGTAGTTTCCTCAAAGCATCCTAATAACGTGTTTGAGATACGGAGTTTATTAGGGCTAGCTGGTTACTACAGACGCTTCATCCATGACTTCTCCCACTTAGCAGCGCCGTTGACGGGTTTGACTAAGAAGGGTGTGAAGTTAGTTTGGATGGAATCTTGTGAGACAAACTTTTTAGATATGAAGGGAATCTTAACATCAGCACCAATCCTGATACTCCCAGAGCAGGGGAAGATCTATACAGTTTACTATGATGCATTAGGAATTGGGTTGGGAGCAGTGTTGATGTAGGGCGATCGAGTAGTTGCATACGGGTCTTGGCAGTTGAGGCCACATGAGAGGAATTACCCGACACATGATCTCGAGTTGGATGCAGTTGTTCATGCATTACGTTGTTGGAGAAATTATCTATTGGGATATCATTTTGTGGTTATCACCGACCACAAAAGTCTCATGTATATCTTTACTCAGCGTGACTTGAATCTAAGGCAGAGGAGGTGGGTCGAATACCTATAGTCCTTCGATTTTGAGCTTGCCTATACACCTGGTAAAGGTAATGTAGTAGCTGATGCATTGAGCAGGAAGACTTAAAGACATGCTATGCAGGAGGCTAGTGGAAACTCATGGATTTGTTCTCTAAGATGCATTTAGAGGTGCATGACAGTCAGGGGCAGACTTATCTTTCCTCTTTAGTTGTGACTTCTACCCTCCTAGATAGAGTGAGGATGAGACATCTATCTGATGTAGAAGCCCTAGTTCTACGGGAGTCGGTGGCATGTGAGGACCCTCCTCTTGGTTGGATGATAGGCGATGATGAGGTTCTACATTTCCATGGACGAGTGTGGGTTCCAGGGGATATACGCAAGGAGCTGATGTGGGAGTTTCATGATTCAACTTGGGAAGTTCATCCCGGGGTTAACAAGATGTACTGTGACTTGAGACGTCAGTACTAGTGGTCGGGTATGAAGAGGGATGTAGCTGGTTTTGTTACAAGGTGTTCCACCTGTTAGCAGGTGAAGGTGGAGCATCAGAGACCAGCTGGGCTGTTACAACAGTTACCTATCCTGGAGTGGAAATGGGATGATGTCACGATGGATTTCGTGATGGGGTTGTTGAGGTCACCACGAGGAAAGGATTCCATGTGGTTTGTTGTGGATAGAATCTCGAAGGTAGCTCACTTTTTTCCGATCAAGGAGACCTTCAGTGTTGACGAGCTCAGAAGGTTGTATATCCGAGAGATCGTACGTCTTCATGGGTTTCCTCTTTATATCGTTTTAGATAGGGATGTCCATTTTACGTCTTGTTTCTGGTAGAGTTTTCAAAGGGCACTGGGTACACAGGTGCTTCTAAGCACAGCATACCATCCTCAGACCGATGGCCAGTCAGAGCGTACGATATAGGTGCTAGAGGACATGTTGTGAGAATGTGTCCTAGAATTTTTGGGCTCTTGGGAGAAGCACATACCCCTAGTCGAGTTTTCTTATAACAATAGTTTTCAGGTGACTATCGAGATGGCGCCTTATGAGGCTTTATATGGTAGGACATGTCGATCACCTTTGTGCTCGTTAGAGGCAGGTGAGGCAGCTTTACTGGGACCACATCTCGTGAAAGAGACTTCTGAGTAGGTCCAGTTGATTTAGAAGCGGATGGCTATCACACAGTCTTTTCAGAAATCTTATGCTGATCGCCGCAGACGACCTTTGGAGTTTGTGGTCGGGGATCAGGTTTTCTTGCATGTTTCGCCGAGGCTGGGACACAAGCAGATCAAGAGATAGGGTAAAATTTCACTGAGGTATGTGGGGCCATTTGAGATTCTGGAGACAGTCGGGCTGGTTGCCTATTGGTTGCAGTTACTGCAGAGGTACCAAGCCATGAATGACGTCTTCCATGTATCTCAGTTGCACCGCTATCATTCAGACCTGTCTCACCCATTTCATCCCAAGGAGGTTGAGCTTGAGTTAGATGTGTCCTTTGAGGAGCATCTGATTCGTATCGTTGACCAGAGCATGAAGGCTCTTTGAGGCCAGTCAGTTCCTCTCGTACGGGTGTTATGGAAGCATGGTCGAGTGCAGGACGAAACCTGGGAGCGGGAGACCGACGTACGTGCTCAGTGGCTGGAGTTATTCTCAGCTATATCTTCTCTACCCTTGGAAGGGAAATTCAAGGACAAATTACTTTAAGGGGGAATTTTGTAAGAACCCGGTTCTTATTTTTGAGGTACAGGTTTCTTCTTTTCCCTTTCCTTAAGTGTTTTTGAGAAAATATGGGAAATGGGAAAAATCCTAAATTTTGGAAGTATACGCCATGTACTTTTTCCACACGCCGTGTACTTCTGTCCATGTGGACTGGGTACACAGGGCATGTGGCCATGCCGAAGATGAAGGGTGTAGGAACCGACTACATGTCGTGTAGTGGTCCTTCACACGCCGTGTAGTCAGTCGGCATGCGAATAGTAAGGCGGTGGCCAGCTATGTGATAGAACACACCATGTACGTATGAAGACACATCGTGTAGTCATGTCGGTAGGTGAACAGTGCCACGCTGGTGGGAAGCCGCAGAGGAACAGTTAAATGATGAAAGTACATGACATGTACTTGGAAGCACACGCCGTGTACTTTGTTTTTTTCCCCATAAAATGGGCAGTAGCCTCCCCTGTTCATAGGTAAGGCTTAGAACTGGATTAGAGGAGTGGAAGATGGAGGCCAAACCTTGGGAGATCTGCCGATCGAGCACCGGGAATCCGATTCCGCTTCTGTCGATCATGTTGGAACCGCGCAGGTAAGCCCTCTTTTCTCCTTGCGTGTTGCTTACCAATTATTTCCCTAAATGGAGTTATTTGGGTTTGAACGATTTATAATTTATCTCAGATCTACGTCATATTTGGGCGTTTCTGGGATCGAAGATCGTTTATAGCGCTTGTTGGTGTTAAAGGTAGGTGTCTTGGTGTTGATTTAAAACTTTTGTGCGTTTTTGTGCATTTTTTAATGCCACGAACCCATGTTGGGGTGTCGTCTGGCTAAGGAGATAGCTATTTTAAATACCTAGAACTGTATAGGTAATTAAATTTGATATTAAAATTCTCGTTGGGATCATTGCTTGGATCCAGGACCACCCCAGGGGTGTGTTCCACTGTTTAGCCGTTTGGTCAGGATACTCGAGGGTATGCCTTAAAAGTAATAATTATAGAATTGCCTTGAGAGGAATTTCTTGTGAATGTTTATTTACATGTTGGGCATGGCCCGGTTACCTGTGCCTAAGGGCGTTGTTTTACTTAGCCTGTGGGTGTTGTTTTTTTTAGCCTGAGGGCAGTTGTTATTCTAGCATGAGGGAAACTTTTTTCGTGTCTGAGGGTGATAGACTCTGTGCCTGAGGGCGACACTACCTACACCTAAGGGAAAAAATCTGTTACGCCTGAGGGAAATACCTACAGGTTGGATTCTGATTACTTGAGGGTAAGGTTTTGTTTGTCTGAGGATGTGGACTGTTTACTTAGAAATGCACTGTGGTGATTTCTAATTTTTTTAGTGGATTTAATACATAATAAAATGGAAATTTAACTGTTAAGTCAGTTACTTTTTAGTACTGCTTACTTTATTGCATTTTACTATTTCACACTGTTGTTGCATGCTTACACGCAGTTGGGTACGGGCCTTTGGTGGGTGCCTACTGAGATATATTTCTCACACCCTGTTTGGGTCATGCTTTTCAGCCCCAACAGATTACGTTTCTGCGGGTGTGGATAAGGGAAATAGTCCCTATACAGGTACTTGACTTTTGCTGAGTAGTATGAGGGCATGGGACAGAGCCTAGCCTCGCGATGCTTCTAGCTGTTTTGTTTCGTTTTGTTGTACTCTGTATTGTATTGTATTGCACTGCTATGTAACATGTTCTGACTGTTTTCTGAGAACTTGTGGCACGTTTCAACGACATTATATACTGGTTGGTTATATCTATTGCAGTCGTTTATTCTAGTTATGTGTATGGTTTATTGCTTCTGCTGTTGTTGTATGTTTATATTATATTCCATTGTGTTACACTTGACAAATTTGGGCATAGTTTCCCCACTATTAGACCTGGGCCCTCGCTGCTAGTCGGCAGCCTATGGCGTTTGTGGAAATGCGCTTGAGGTCCAATGGGGCACCCGTTGAGTGGCACCTAGGACCGGGATGTTACACCCTTGATGTGTTTGATTGTGAACTTAAAATGGTGGGGATCATTTGGAAAGAAATTTATAGGGACCATTGGTTTTATAGTGTTGAAGATGTTGGTGATAGTGGTATTGAATATATTATACACAATTTTATTGGGGATGAAATCAGGGTAGTTGGGACTGTTAGGAGTTGGTCCTGATTGTTCGTATATTCTTACTTGATGATTTTAAATGGTTAGTTTTCTAGATGTCATTGATTATAGTTCGCAACTGCATGATTCATATTAACTATATACATCAAAAGTATATATTTGTTTTACTAGATTAGGATTATTCCTAGAGTTCCTAGTAATTATGAAACATTGATGACCTAACTAAAATAATGGTTATTATTCTGGGTGTTTATAGATGATGACTACATACTTGAGAATAAGAAATGAATTGTGGTGTTGAAGGAACTTATATTAGAATATGAAAGTGTTAATATTTGAATTAAATATGAAATAATATTAATTTGTTGATGAAAAGTAATTAGTATTGAACTTTGATGAATGTGTGCAAGTTTGAGTTCTAGACCATAGTGGTGAAAGTCAGTTTTCCCATACGGTGATAGTTTTATAGGAGAATAAGGCTAGGTAGTTTCCCTTAGTGTGGTTGTGTTCAATATATTCTTATATTTTCTAATTTCATACACTTCACCACTTGAGTCAATAAGATAAATAACACCCAATAGTTTTTTTGGGTGGAGTTTTCCTTTACATCTGAGATGGTGAGGGAATGGATGGATGACTCCTCCTCTACCCTTATCTCCCTTTGGATATAGTGTATATGTAGGTATACCAAGGGATATAATGGATTATAGTATAGGGTTTATTCCTACCCAAGTTGTGATGACTCTTAGTTTTACTATATATTTATGTGTGCAGAATAACAACTTATGGAATGGCACATAGTTTTATATATTGATGGTGGATACGGATTTCAATGGATTTCTATGCATGGGTTGTGATCGATTGAGGTTTAATGAATGATAAACAGTCTGTAGTGGATTTTATACACTGCATTGTTATTACTGGTCTATGATGATGATAAGGATGTGTCTGGTTTTAGAGGATTCATAATTTCTATGATATGTATACACAAGTTGTAGTATGACTTATATAAGGGATGGGTATAAGATGTGGGTCATTGGCATAAAAGAGTGAAAAACTAGTGGGGATGTGGAATCGGGGAACCCTCTGTCTGTATTTAAATATGTTCAGTGAGAATTATTTAATTCTATGTGATTCTTGATGATTTAGTCATAGTGTGGATAAAAAAATGATTTACATATTTAGACAATAAGATATTTTCATTTGTTTATTTACTAGGATTTAGTATGATTCTTTCACATTTTTCATGAGATTTTTTTGATAGAATCCAACTTAGGAATCATATTTTTCTCACCCTATATATATCTAATTTTTTTAGTCTATATTCCAAGTTGGAGATCAAGTTTGACATTACTTAATTGAAGGAGTTTTTCAAGATTTTATGGTGCATGTGATCACTACCAGAGATTATTTTTGTAATTTTAGTTGTTTCAGTTCTTTATAACATTACATTATGTAATTGGATTTCTTATTTATCTATGAATGTAATTGGTTAGTATTTTCTCTTATTATCTCTTATTCCTTAAAATATATATTATTGAAATGCTTCCAATTTTTATGGATTATATACTCTCGATGCTTTTTAGCTACCCATGACATATTATAGCTGGGCTTTGGGGGTCATTATTGAGACATCATGGGCCTGGTCCCCTGATAAGTGACCTGCACTAGTGGCCACATAGACTCAATCATGCCTCCCTATATTCTAGAGGCTGTCGACTAATAGTATGGGTCTATAATGGTATGGTGGGGAGACTATACCCTCTTTTTTAGGGTAGTAGAATAATTGTATGATAAATGGGTAAATATTGGAAGCATAATAGATGAGTAACATTGGAATATAAATCATCCAGAAGTAATAGTAATCAGTATGAAAGCATCATAAAAAATATACATATACATGTCCCTAATTATATTAAAAATTATGTATTGTTTTTATGCTATACAAAAATTGGAATACAAGGAAATAGAGTAGCATAAATATTTAACATGATGTATAAAAAATAAGAAAAAAGACTAAAATTGATCTCCAATAGAATCATTATCATAAACTTGGTCCTATTATCCAATACTCCGCCCTATTATAGAAAATCAAACATCCAAAGCTTGGTGCTTCCCCTTATCCTACCTACATTCATGAAGTCCATCCAGGTACTAATCAACGACCCAAATAGGGTGTGAGATAAACTCAGTAGGCCACCACCAATAGTATCAATGACTATCTAGTATATGAATATATAATGACCATTTTGTAGGAATAATGAATAAGGATAGTAAATAAATAAACCATGTCATTTTGGGTTCCACATGGGACACAGGTCGGATGCTACCAACTATGGAGTAAGCCATAATTTCTTTGAACATATGACATCACAATACAATGTAAGTAAGTGAATTGGTACTAAAAAGCCTAGGAGAATTAGAGTATAGACAAGGCATAATGTAAAATAATCAGATAAGGGTCTATGATGTTCCACAACATGTATTACTTCAATAGTCATTTATAAGTATTAAGGGGGTACCCTTGGAATATCAGCCTAAGGAGTTCTACCCAAGCCTTAGAAACACATTCTAGGTGGACTCAGTACTAGGTGTAATAGGAGCCATATAATTTCATGTTACTTGGTTCCTAAATCATCATGGCCACACCCAATTCAAGTATTTGGATCATAATTTCCAATATCATTTTCAAGGAGAAAACACATCATGTTTTGTAATTTAAACCAAGGAGCGGAAACAAAATGTCTAAATTATTTTTAAATGGTACGGATCTCAATAACCAATAATAAAAACCAAGGAGAGGAAATTCCATGTACAATATCCTTTTACTATTCTGAGAACATCATGGCTAACCTCTTGATTTTTACTAAAATAATAATTATAAATAAGAATAAGTTAATTCTATCTGTAATTTACTCAATTGAACAAGAATTTCATTTAGAATGGATATTATTAACTCACCTTTGAAGGTGGTTCAATTCCATATCCAATTATAAGGGTCAGTCATGGTGTCACACCATTTCATCTAATTCATTTTCAATATCTCATTTACAATAGATAATTAAACACACCATGGAAGGTGGTTTAAATACATATTAAGCAATAGAATTTATAAAAAATTTAAATGAAACACCATTAGGGATGATTCATATAATGGTAGACAACCAACCTCAATGGGGTTAGGTCTAATATACTAACTAACATTAGGCATTGGAAATATTTTTTAATTAATTCTAATTTTAATTGTTGATTCATGGGAGGTCTGGCGTGCGGCACAATGGTAGCTAATATAAACATCAATAATTTTAGGGGAAATAACTAGAACACCTAACTTGGATGGGAAGTAGACTCCTCATCCAATATCGGCCTAAAATATGAGATATAAGGGGAGAAATCAGAATAAATAGACAAATTCCCTAAAAATAGGGCATATTAGCTCATATGAAAATAGAATTCCCAATAGTGAGAGAAAATAAGAAAGGATGTGGGAGGATTGAAGGTCTTATTGAGAGTGATCCAATGATATGAACAATGATTTTTTAGTATGGATAAAGGAGATATTACAAAGCCTAAGAAGAGAGGGGGAGGGAACTCAATAAGTGGCATTTTTTGCATTTGAGGGAGAATAAATGGGTGGAAATAAGGTTAAAGTAATTTAGTGAAAAACAATATTTTATCCCATTTTCATTGAGCACATGATTTTGTTGCACATATAGAAGAACCCTATTCTAACCATGTGCTAACCATGTTCCACCATTTTCTAAATGGAACACCCCCCCACAAATCTTGGAACACTTTTTGAAAAACTGTGTGCAGCACGTGTGTGATCACTACCCATATGAAATATCCCCTCGCACAGTTAGGCACACCGTTAAAAAAATTATGTGCACTGCACCTATAATTTATTACAGGTTTCAAATGGATGTGGGGAATCCCATACATGGTTAAACTAACTATGTGGCACCACCTATAACCTATGCCATTTAGGTGAATGGTTAGCACTAACCATGAGCTAACTGCAGGCCTCAACCTATCATTCCAAATTTCATAACTTCAAGATCCAAACTATCCCAAACTTCACGGATGGCTTCTATACACTCTTTAGAAATCTTATTTAGATAAAACAATAGATTTAACTAAATTTAAAATAATATATAGCTATCTAAAAATCTAGGATCATACAACCTTAGATCCATAAAACTACTCTTCCCATAGTTGACCTTATGAGTGTGATCAATGAGCATATGAGAATAATTTAATCTACTAATCATGTACATTATCCTCTCACTCTATGGTCTCATCCTGTACATGTTCATGCTTCCATAGCACTCGTACTAGAGGAATGAACCTATCACAAAGTGCCTTCATGATCTGATTAAAAATACATATAGGATACTTATAAAAAGAATAATTAACATCCAACTCAACCACATTAGGCTGAAGGACATGACACGGGTCTACATGATAATGTTGTAAAAAAGAAACATGGAAGACATTGGGCATATCATTGTATAAATGAAAGAGTTATATATAATAATCCATTATTTTAACCCTCTCCAAAACCTAAAAAGTTCATAATAATCTAGGTTATAAATTTACATGTCACTGAATTCATTGATGACTTAATCTAATAAAAACACATAAGAAGACCCATCTCCCACCTCAAACTCCAGAGGTCGATTTCAATGATTGGAATAAGTCTTCTACCTAGAACGGGTTGTATCCATACACTTCTTTATAACTTCTACATACTCGAAATCCTTCCTCAAAAGATTATATCCCATTAGTGTTACCTATCCTACCATTAACCAGCACATGGGTGAATGACATGATCTACCATATAAGGCCTCATAATAAGTAATCTCTATTATATCGCTGAAACTATTATTGTAAGTGAACTCATAAAACTCATGTTGGTTCTCCCAAGAACATCCAAAATCACATATGAAATCTCCGAGCGTACCCTCTAATATTGAAATCATATTCTTAGATAGATCATCTATCTGAGGGTGATATGTTTTTCTCAGAATCACCTATGAACCAAGAGCCTTCTAAAAACCCTTCCATAATGGTGATGTAAAACTATTATCACTCTCTAATACGATTATATGTATAACTCCATGAAGTCATATAATCACTTGGACATATATTCTCCCAACCTCATTGACTTAGAAGGTATAAAGACCATAATTTTCTTACATAACTTATTACATCATTTTAAAGTAAAACAAAATAATATAATTACACAACTAGGATACATAGTTTTAGTGTCTTGGGTAAATTAGGACCATACATAACATTTAAAAAATAAAGCATAAAAATTTATTTAATTCCTTCTTCTCGATCTTCTTATTGGCCCTTGTGTTGTTCTTAGTATACGTAATCACCTATGGATATACATCAAAGAAAAGGGTGATCTAAAATCCCATAAAGAGGATAGATAATATTTTGAATCAATATAACATGGGGTGAGAGTAATCATCATCATAAAATCATCATCATAATAATGAGAGTATTCATTAGATAAAGGCTTGGAATGTGAAAATTCATAAAAATGAAACATCGCGTCTTAGTGGTCAACTACCACACATTATTGGGAACAAATCTAGAATCATGTTCATGCATATTTCACTTTGTCTCATGATATTATTTATATTACCCAATTAATTTGAGTGAAATAAAATTCTAATCATTCCAATCATGTCATAAAATTTATATTTTACTATATAATTCTGGGCATGCATGTCTAACTATAACATTTATATCACCTTGCATACAACATAGAACGTATATCAATCATGGAATGGAAATTTGTTTCATAAAGAATAATTTCACTGATAAACATTGGGGTTAAAACAAGGTAAAAGCATACTTGGTATAAGAATAAACAATCTTGATTGAAGAAGAAACAAAATCAAGGGAAATAAAACATGTGTTTTTAGAAGGAAGAGTTCTTTTGGAAAAATATTTTCTTTTGTCATAAAATTAAATTAAAATAATTTATACCCAGAGAATAAATGGAATTATGACGAAATTATATTTAAGGAACATTAATGGAACATCTATATAGAAAATGTAATGAAAGAGGGAAAATCCATAGGAAGAGAGTTAGGTTCGATAATCCCCTAACCTTTTGTCAGAACACACTCTTCTCTTTAATGTCATGGATAATTGAATTAAATTCATTATTTAACAAAAAATAACCTTCTATACATTAATTTGATTCATTATAGTTTTATTAAGTTCATTTATGGTCTTTTGATGAGTTATATAGTTTAATTTCATCATTTGGGAGTGTTTTTTTTCTTGGTTTTCATGATAGTTTTACTTGAATATGAGTTTGGATGTTTATGTAGAATGTGTATAATTCTCTAGAATTGAAAATATATTTTATTAATGTACATAAAGATGTTTCAATTTTTATATATATCATTTGGTGAAATGGAACGAGGTTGAATCATTACATAAATAGTTAATGATGATCGTTCAGGTTCATTTTGGCGGTTTTCGATCTCAACAAACTTGATTTGTTTTATCATTTAGTATTATGTAAATATTTTAGTTCTAGAAAATAAAAATGGTTATAAAATATATTTTAAAGTATTTAAAAACCATTATAGTGGTTTTATGAAAATAAATTAAGGTGTTAAAGGAAAATGAAAACGTATTGTCCCCAATGTCGGTAAATTGACACATAACGGATGGTGGTTTCATTTTTTATATAAAAGAGAGATAAAATGGATTTTGATGATGGATATTCCATTAAAATGATATTATTATAGTATATAAATATATAATGGAGTTATCATGAACATTTGGATGGAGTATTTGAGGAGATAATAATAAATGATAAAGTAATTAAAAGAAAATAGAAGAGGATTTTACCTTTTAAATCTCTCCTCTTTGAGAACCTCCGCAAAGAATACATTTTGGTATTTTGATGAGTCCAAGGACTCTTGGAAATGGGGTAGGGGATTTGGAAGGTAATTTATTATAATTTTTACAATGATCAAATCATGATAGGTGTGACTAAAAGAGGTGGTGAGTGGTGATATTTATAGTGGAGGAGAGGGGCGTTTTCTCATTATTTTGTTCATTAGTTTATTATTTTTCCACAAGACAAGAAATAGTGATGAATCCCTGAATAAATAAAATAAATAAAGAATTATATTTATATATTATGTTTCTTACATAGTCCATGAATCAATAAATAGTGTATTTAACATATAATGTATATATACCATAAATTATTGTACTTTACTATTCACCAAAAATTCAAGTATTTCAGAAAAATGAAAAAAAACATCCTACCCATTTTTCATCATGTGGAATTCAAAAAATAAACTATATTTTAAGAAAATAAATTTCTAAAAATGATAAATTTAATTTTTAATTAGAATCATCATTTACTCTAAAATTACAAATTTTAAAATTAAAACTGATTTTCTAACACGTTGAAAAATTAATTAAGGTCTAAAATAATTAGAATATAATCACAACACAAAAAATATATTAAATTAAGAATAGGTTTTATGAAAATATTTATTTTAATTATTAAATTAATTATAAAATTGCAATTACAAATTTATGACTTATAAAAATTACAACACTTAAATTATCATTTTTAAATCATTTATTTACTTAATTCATGAAATAAATATATCATATTTTAATTCATAAGATACCTGAATTTTATTTTCACTTTCAAAGGTTAGTTTATTATTATATAGGAATGATTACTCTTTCTAAGGTTCATGTTACTATTCTAAATGTCAAGTTACTATTCCATCGGTATAGGTTCCTTGATTTCTAGAAATACGTATTATTTAATTCATTATTCATTTATAAAGTGTGTATTGTGTTCTATATGTGATTTTATTTGATTTATACTGTACAAAGTTTTTATAAGAATGGTAAAATTCCATTTATAAAATTTTGGGTCGTTACATTCTTGCCCCCTTTTGTAATTTCTCCCTCGAAATTTCATTTTACATAAACATGTGAGGGTACTTATCTTTCATCACCTGCACCAATTCCCAAGTATATTATGAATAATTATGGTTCCTACAAAACACATTGACAAGGTAGGTTGTCTTATTTCATAGAACCTTATCTCTATGATCCATAATTGTGCCGGTTTCTCCTCATAAGAGAGATCATATTCCAGCTATATCACCTCTGAGTTTAGTATATGTGAGGGATTTGGTATGTATTTTCTAAGGAGAGATACATGGAACACGTCATGAATTTTAACCATACTTGGTGGATGTCAAAATAGATAGTCCACTTCTCCTATGCGATCAAGGATCTCAAATGATCCAAAGTACCTTGGTATATGCTTCCCATTCTTTCCAAACTGCATGACTCTATTCCATGGCGATATTCGAAGGAAGACTTTATCTCCATTTTCAAACTCCAAGTATCTTAGATAGGTTTAATCATATATATTTTGTCTTCATTGAGTATCTTTGATATTTTTTTGGTTAGATTGAACCTTATTTTTCATCTCTTGTATAAGATCAGGTCCAATTATCTTTTTTTCACCAACTTCATCGCAACAGGTTGGATTTCTACATTAATTTCCATACAGAACTTCATATGGCGCCTTCTAAATACTCGATTGGAAACTTTTTTTTATGAGAACTCAACCAATGAGATATTCTTATCTTATCCACCTTTAAATTACATTGATTAGGATCTTAGAATTTCCTTTATTGTCTGAATAGTCCTTTTGTATTTTTCATTAGTTTGGGGGTGATAGGTTGTACTAAAATTCAATTTAGTAATTTATGAATGTTTAAGACTCCTATAGAATTTATATATAAACCTTGGTTCACAATGAAAAAAATCCATAGTTTAACCCCATGCAATCTCACAACTTCACATATATCTTAGAAAGTTTTTCAAGTAAGAGATCTTCCCAAATAGTGATAAATTAGGTAGTCTTAGTGAGTTAGTCCACCATAACCCATATCGCATTGTTTCCTTTGAATGTATTAAATATACTAGTGACAACTTCCATAGTGACATTATCCCATTTCCACATGGGTATAGGAAATAGTTGTGTCACCCCTTTGTAATTCTGTCTCTCTACCTTAACTGGCCAACATATCAATCACCTTGAGATATATTCCACAATATATTTATTCATGTTGTACCAATAGAAGTTTTCTCAAATATTGTTGTACATCTCAGTGCTACTAGTATGGATAGAGAAAGTTGATCTATGTGAATTATCTAATACATATTTCTACATCTCATGTGATGAAGGCACACAAATCATTCTTATAAACTGAATCACACCATCACCATTGATATGTAACTCTTATTGTTTCCCTTCTGTTGCTGCATTCAACTTATTTTGAAGCTCCAGATCATCCCTTTCTGCTTCCTTAATATGCTCTTGGATAGATGGTTGGGAAATAATTAGGGAAAGGTAGGATTTATTTCTTTTAATTATTATTTCCAAATCCATCCTTTAAATATCCATGGAGATAGGGTCTTTCTCAATCTATATCATGGAAAGAGTTGTAGATTATTTTATGCCAAGAGAATCATCTACCATGTCATCCTTCCCATGATGATAGTGAATAAGGAAATCATAGTCTTTGATTAGCTCTATCTATCTCTTTTGACTCATATTGTGAAATTTTTGTGTGAATATATACATTAGTATCTTATCATAAGTATATATGTCACAATTTTCAGCATAGTGATAGTGCCACCAGATTTTGAAAACAAAAATCACAACTGCTATCTCTAGAACATGTATCAGGTAGTTCTTCTATGGATCATCAACTTTCATGAGGCGTAGGCTATCACATTATCATTTTTCAAGAGTAAAAAACCCATGTATTTATTTTAATCATCACTTTATATCACAAATCTTTCTTCACTTTTTGGTAATGTGTGTTCTGGTGCAGTGATCAGATATATCTTTAGGTCCTTAAATCTTTCCTTAGATTCTTCCATACAGAAATAATTTACCCATTTCCCTATTAACTTAGTCAGTGGGCTAGACAATCATTATAAATTTCTCAAAAAATATCGATAGTACCCTACTATGCCAAGAAAACAATGTATTTTTTGTGACACTAAAGGGTTTGGACCATTCTTGAATTACCATTTTCTTTGAAGGGTCCATATAAATTCCCTCACTTGTGATCACATGTCCCAATAATGTGACCTACTACATCCAAAAGTTTCACTTTCTAAACTTGGAATACAACTTATACTCTATTAATATTTCCAACACAATAATAATATGTTCTTCATGTTCCTCATTTATCTTGGTGTAGATGATAATATCATCGATACACGGTACAAAAACAATTATCTAGGTAATGTATAAAGACTATATCCATCAAATCCATGAATATTTCATGGGAATTCATAAGTCATAAGGGCATCACCATAAACTCATAGTGCCCATACCTTGTACGGAAGGTAGTCTTCTAAATATCTTCCTTCTTCACATTTACTCGATGATATCCAAAACAAAGAAACACATTTGAGAAGTATTGATCTCCTCTTTATTGATCGAATAAGTCATAAATCTTTGGAAGAGGATACCTGTTCTTTATGGTGATCTTGTTGAGGTCGGGATTGTCAACCCACAACCACATTGATCCATATTTTTTATTTATAAAGAGAACTGACACAACCCAAGGCGATGCACTATGGTGTATGAACCCTTTGTCCAAATGACCTTACAGTTGCTTGTTTAACTCCTTCAGTTCGATCAGGGCCATCCTGTATGGGAATTTTGATATTTTAGTAGATCTATTTATGAGTTCTATTGAGAACTCTGCCTCATGATCTGGAGTAAGTCTAGGTAACTCTTTGGGAAATACATCACTATATTCCCTCTTAATGGGAATTTCACTTAGGTTGATAGCTTCCTTTGACTCAACCATTTGAGTGATGTATGCTTCTTTACAAGGAATCAACACCCACACTATTTGAGGATTTTATAAAGAAAATTCATGATCTTCCTTTAATTTATATAGGATCATGGGATGTTTCATAATTTGAAAATATATTTCCATTTTCGGGTAGTTGATGTGTGATTTATATAAAAAGATACAATCCCTCTTCAATATAGTATCAAATTCCACCAAGGTAAGTATCACAAGATTTGTTGGGAGAATATTCCCACATATTCCAATAGAAGGAGAGTCCAACACTTGGGTTTCCATGATGGAACCACTAGTTGTTTTTAATGATATATCTACCTTAAGGTTTTGGGGCATTGATTCAGTAGTTCTAAAAAACATACAAAATATAATGGAATATGTAGATCCAGAACCAAATAAAGATCATCTCATTATTGAGTGAATAGGAAGTGTACCTTATAAAACTTCATTTTCTTCCACCACTTTAGCAGTAGTGATGGAATAATCCTTCCCTTATTTCTTTGTCTTTTGTGGCTAATGACATTTATTACCCTTGAGGACTCAAGGTTTAGTGCATTGGCTTATATAGTTCCCTTACTCCCTGTAGTTATAGCATTGGACCATTAGTGGTGCTCTCTTTTACTCCATTGTATTAGCCATATTATTTATATCTCTTTGTGATTCGTGAGCTTGGTGGCCTTCTCTTTGAAAATTATAGAATTTACCCATCCCTTTGAGGTAGTTCCCATTAGGCTTCTTCTGAAATTTTTGACATGTGAGTGGTTGATATTTCTTCTCACATTTTTTCTGAGATCCTCTTGGTTAAAACTCCATCATTCATTTCTTATAACTATAACCATGAGACTATTCTTCAAACACCATCTCTATTTTGATATCTCATCTAAAATTATCTTCATAACTCCCAAAGTCTCAAATTTATAGAGCCTTTAGATAGTGTGTATTTAAAAAAAATAAAGAATATATCAATTTTTATATTATTATTAATAACAAAACACAAAGCATAACTTATAAGCCTTGTGAAATTTTCTTCGTAGGCCATGAATGATTCAACTTCCTTTTTCTTCAGATCTATTAATTCTCTCTCCATATTTTTATGAAGTGTGTGAGGTAAATACTTTTTTAGAATTATTTTCGTAAAATATTTCCACCCTATCTCTTGAATTTATTCCTTTGGCTTGGTGTTCTTAATAAATTTCCTCCATTGGTAGGCCTCTTCATCTAGATGATAAATAGAAAGAGTCACATTATACATCTCACAATAATGAAGCATAGAAAAGATCTTATCCATTAATTTGACCCACTATTACATGACTTGTGGATCATAATATCCACTAAATGGTAGTGGTCAGTGCTGTATAAAGGACTCGATAGCTTGTTTCTCTGTCTTAGGGGAAGGAGGACATTCTATATTATTCAAGTTATTGTTCATATCCTAGGAAAAATTGGTAAGAAACTCCATGAAATTTTGAACTTCACCTCCAAAGGAATTGGGAATCTTGTTCGGAAAATCGTTGTATTGTCCCTTGCACATTTTTTGGCCATTTTTCTTCTGGTTCCAAAAATTTTCTAAAATAGAAATGGTTGGAACAAAACACAATTCAACAAGACATGAATAATTTATTCCTTTGTGAAATTAACTCTAAAGGCATATCTTGTAGGATCCCTATAATTAAAATTTTTCTAAAATAAATCTTATTGGGTTCTTATAATTTCGTACTCTCATACTAAGGGTTAAAACTATGTTTCTCTAATCCTATTACCCAAATTAACTAAACCATGCTCTGATACCAACTATAGAAACCTTGATTTTCTTATATAACTTATTACATCATTTTAAAGACAAAAAAGATAAAATAATTATGCAACCAAGATCCAATGGTTTAGTGTCTTGGAAAAATTAGGACTATACATAACATTTACAAAATAATATTTATTTAATTATTTATTCTCTAGATTCTTATTTTCCCTTATGTTCTCCTTAGTACAAGTAATCACCTGAAGATATACATCAAATAAAGGAGTGAGGTAAAATCATAATAAGATGATTGATAAAAAAGGAATCAATATAACATGTGGTGAGCATAATCATCATCATAACATTATCATCATAATCATGAGAGGAATAATTATATAAAGGAATGGAATATAGAAATGCATAAAAATGAAACACCATGACTTAGTGGAAAACTACCTTACATAGTTGTGAACAAAGATATAATCATGTTCATGCATATTTCACTTTATATAATTAGATCATTCACATTAACCAATGCATTGAAGAACTATATAATTCCAGTTGAACTTTTCACATCATTACATTTACATTGTTCTATATAATTTTGGGTGCACCCATCACATCATAACATTAACATTATCATGCATGACACAAAAAACATATATCAATCTTGGACATAAAATAACCCATGGAGGGGCTTGGACCTTGTTTGTGTTGGCCGACACCCTCTGCGTTAGAGTTCCTTTAAAACATGGGGGGATTGGATTATGATTCTCTCAATATTAATTCTGATGAAAAACCCTAAGAAAAAGCTACCTCTTCAAGAACAAGTGATATTTGGATCAACCTATTCATGGTTTGACCCCCATTCTTTTTTTAAAATGAATGATGGGGAATTAAAATTACAAAAATTAACCCCTACCTGGGATAGATGTTGGTCAGGGAAGAGCGGGGTCACGTGCCTTCATTCACCGTTCTTGATCTGTCACCCACGCTATTAGAGATCCTTCTAAGGGTGGAAGAAGAATGAATTCATAATTAATTGTTGGAGAAGATTCCTCATTGTATATTCGCCAGAGATATTCCCAGATCTCTAACTATTTCTCAAACATATTATCTCATTAAAAGATAAATGTGTTACAATGTTTCTGTTATGAGGTGTCGTCGCGTTGTTACGCTCTTTCAGAAATGAAACAGCGTCTCTATTACTCTTCATTAATGGGATTAATTTAATGAGTTTCTTCATCGCATCTTCGTTGCACCATAGTGATGACGTGTCACCTCTCAACGGTGAGGGAAAACTACTCAAATAACTTTTTAATTTATATTATATCTCTTCTGAAAGGTCCAAAAATTAACTTTTTTCCTCGACCCGTGTCAGTTGAGGTTAAGTGCATTCTTAGGTAATGTCGTCATTCTGGACACAATGGTGATGTCAGATTTTTAATCTAGGCACCCATTTATAAGTTTCCAAAACCATTCATGCACGCCATTTTAATTTTCAAAAAAAAGATCCAAAAACAATTTTTCACCCTCAACCCACATCATTCAAGGTTAAGATCTACCTAAGGGAAACACACCCAGACGATCTTCGTGGTACTCTTGGATTTCCAATACTAGTTACAATTTAGGGGTTACAACTATTTGAAAATAAAATAATTGTTTCTTTATGATTTTATTTACATCAAAAACTAATTTCCATTATAGGCCTGCACCAACCAACATTAGGCTCTAACAAACAAAATCATACCCTCATGAGCTCAATGGTGGTTTCAGATTTTAAAATCTGAGTCACCATTCGTGAGTTATAAGCATTTGAAAAATAAAATAATTTTATTTAATTATTTTATTTATGGTTATGAAATTTTTGGGTTTTCTCAACGAAGGCCTGCACCAACTAAACCTAAGTCATGTCTATGGTAAACCCACCATCTTGAACGTAATGGTGCCCTCGTATTTCTGATCCAGGAACCCATTTAAGATTTATTAAACTTTTTCAGAAAAACCACTCACGTGTGCTATTTAAACTTTACATTCTTCAAAGGATCATTCTGGACACTCCAGGCCTCGGAATCGCACTCCATCTCAGTTGTTGTTCTCAAAATAATTCCATATAATAAAAAAATTACATGGAATTTCCAGGACATTACAATTTTAGTTATAGAACACAAGGGATATAGAATATATTTTATAGTATGTACTAACCATTATCTTGGTTTTATGAATATAATTGGACATGTTAATGGAAAATGAAAATTCATCATCCACGATGTTGGTAAACTAACACCTCATGGGAAATGATTTCATTTTTATAATAAGAGAGAGAGAGAGAGAGAGAGAGAGAAGTTTGATGGTGGATATTTAATTAACATTATAAATTAATGTATATAAAATTTATTGTAGTTATCATGAACTTTTGGATAAAGGAGGTGAGGATAGAATAAGAGAAATAAAATAAATTAAAAGAAATAAAAGAAAACGGATGTGGATTTTACCTCTTAAATCTATCCTCCATGTGAACCACCTTAGGGAAAAGGTTTTAGTATATTGATGAGACCAAGGGATCCTAGAAATGGTGGATGGGATTGGAATGATAATTGTGAATAATTTGGACATGTTTCAAATCTCAAGAGGTGTGAGGAAAATATGTGGTGAGGTGTGTATTTATTGTAGAGGAGAGGGGTGTTTTCTCATTATTTAATTTATTATTTTATTATTTCTCCATAGGAAAAAATAGTGATGATTACATGAATAAATAAAATAAATATATAAGGATAATTTAAGATTATAGAGCTTACATCATAAATTAATCAAGGAATAGTGTATTTAACTTATAAAATATATATACCGTAAATTACCGTATTTTACTATTCTCCAAAAAATCAAGTATTTCATAAAAATACCAAAAATTCACCCTAACCATTTTTTTCTGTGTAGAAATAAAAAATGAAATCCATTTTATGAAAATAATTTTATAAATATGATAAATATAACATTCAATTAAAATCATCATTTACTCGAAATATACAAATTTTAAAATTAAAACTAAATTTCTAACAAATTGAATAATTAATTAAGGTCCTATAAATTATATTATAATCATAAGGAAAAAAAGTAATTTATGAACACATTTTATGAAAATATGTTTTTTAAAATTATTAAATGAATTATAAAATTATAATTAAATATTTATGACTTACAGAAATACCAACACTTAATTTATCATTTTTAAAACATTTATTTACTTATAACATGAAATAAATATATCGTATTTTCATTCATAAGATACATAATTTTTTTTACATTAAAATGTTACTTAATTATTATATTTAATGGATTATTATTCCTAAGTGTCTTTATACTATTCCAAAGGTCAAGTTATCATTCCATCAGTATAGGTTTCTTAATTTCTAAAAATACCTCTTATTTCATTAATTATTTATTAATAAATTTTTTATTGTGTTATCTATGTGATAGTACGTGATTTATACTATATTAAATTATTATAAAAAGGGTGAAATTCCATTGATAAAAATTTGGGTCATTACAGAAGGTCTCCCTAATAGGTAGGAAATGGGTGACCTTCATCAGCCTCTATACAATAACCCATATAGAATCACTATCTTAAAGGGATTTAATTAGGACTATTTGGAATTCCATAGTGATGTAATACCATTTCCACATAGGAATTGGTAATTTCTATAAATTTCCTACTAGTCACTAGTATTCATCCTTCACCTTCTGACAAATGGAACACTGAGTAACGAAACCAGTTATCTATCATTTGATACCAAGAGAACAATAATGGTGATGCATGTCACATTAAATATTGATAAGATTATGATATACTACCCAAGTATAGGCATGATATTCATGAATCAATTCCTCCCATGCATCGGCAGGAACCTAGATGCATCTTTGAATATGAATGATCTCATCCCTATTAATGACCCAACCATGTGGTGGGAACTCACATGAAATTATCTCCCTAAGGACTGATACCTAGAGAACTAAAAGCTATAGAAACTTTAATCTATCCAAAATTGAATATTTTTTTTATGAGAAAGTTTGTATAGGGTTCCCATGATAGTTTTATACCTCCAAATTCATGTCATAAAATAAGTCCATAAACTATAATTCACTCCAAACCTCCTGAACTACTTGTGTCTAAGTCTTCCTTGTTAGAGTATCTAAAACTACATTCCCTTTAATAGGAATATAGGCAAGCTCTAAATTAATAATTTTTTTGTATTCAACCCACCTTCATTATCTAAGATTCATTTAATGATGAATGAATATGTATTTTAGAATTTTGTGGTCCATGTATACAAAAAACAGTTCCAAAAGTAGATAGTGTCACCAACAACAAAGGGTAGGGACAATTGTTATTAGCTTGAGATCATGTTTTAAGTAATTTCTCTTGTGAGGTATCAACTGGTGAGTCCAATACACCATGAATTTGTCCCATTACATCATAACTCCTCCCATCACAATTCTTGATGCACCATAATAAACTATGTAGCCTCTTTTGGGATTAGGTAAAATCAAAGCTGGTGTTTAATTAAATATTTATTTCATCCCCTAAAAATATTTATCCCAAGATTCAGACCATATAAACTTATCACCCTTCTTAGTTAAGCATGTAATAGGTGATAAAAGGCATGAAAAGTTGGAAATAAAGCACCTATAGTAACCAACGAGCCCCAATAAACTATGTATATCAAATACATTCTTGGTGTTCTCCCTAGATACTATGGGTCACACCTTATATGGATCCATAGATTCCCCCAATTATGATATGATGTGACCCCGAAAGTGAACCTTGACAATCAAAAATTGTATTTTTGAGTAATTAATAGAACATATCCTCTCTTATTATATTCAATATGATGTTAAAGTGTTTGGAACGATCATGTCAAGTATGATAATACACTGAGATATCACCATGAAAACCAAAATGAAAGAATCTAGGTATATGTGGAAAACCTAATTCATTAGGAACATGGAAATTGTAGGCACATTCATAAGACCAACCAACATTACAAAATACTCCTACATTCCATATATACTACATAATATTATACATGGTATATCAGAAGGTCTGACTCACACATGATGATAGCCTCACTTCAAATCAATCTTTGATTAAACTTTAACTCCTTTAATATGATAAAAGAAGTCATATATTCAAGATAATGGATACATGTTATTAACATTATGATGATTTAATTTCTAATAATCCACACAAACCATAAGGTTCTCATCTTCCTTCCTAGGGAAAAGGACCGCTGAACCCCATGGAGAAGCACTGGTTCAGAAAAAACCTTTAGATTCCAAGTCCTTTAATATCCTTTTTAGTTTTAAAGATCAATAAGAGTCATATTATAGGGAGAAATAAATAATGGTTCTTATATTGTCACTATTTTAGTAGTGAACTCTACCTATCAATCAATAGTTAGCCCAAAAATTCATCAGGGAAAATATCATTATAATGGTCCAGTAAAGGAGAAAAATAAGTCTTGCATTCTCTTTGATCACATTGAAATTGAATATCAATATGGGTTATCACATTGATCAACCCATATTTCTCAAGTCCAGCTTAGCTTTCATGGGATTCCCATTCTCCATATTTAATATAATTACCACCCGATGGTGACGTGAAAGACACCCATCGGTGATAGAAATCAAAATCAGTGTGATAAGGTACTAACCAGACCATTTGAGAATGATTCCAAATCCTTTCATCTCAAGGATGAAGAGGTTACATATCAAATGATAGTCTCCTATCCCAATGGGTCAATCCATAGATCTATGTACACTCTCCAATCACACTCCCAAAAAATTATTGAGATTCATCACTCCGTATATATAATTGATCTTGATGCCAATACATTCCATATTTTAGATAGATCTTAAAGAATGTGAAGTTCTTGTATCGAATAAAGAATACACTAGATAATATAATACTCAAATCATACCTCAAACTATAGATGGTGTAGCACTCTACTCCTAGGGTGTTGGTTGTATTGAATATATTTGGTTGGGTCCATAGCCATGAGATACAACCTGAATACCCTAAGAATTTTGGTTGTTCTAGTGCAGTATTTCTTATATCTGGGTCAATTGGACATGACAACCTATTTAGCCTGAATGGCCAGTAGTACTATAACTACCCACCTATTGAGGGGCTATTGACCCCCACTCATGGATAAAATGTCAGTGTAGAACATTTATCCCTATCTTCTAGAAAAAAAGTTCTACATAATAATTGATGGTTACCCATATTGCTAAAATCCCATCAATCAATGGTGTACTTAAGACATTGAGGATTTGTATGAAATAGCTTTACACACTAATGGCATAACACCTGACTAATGGTGTGGATACTCTGACTGCCAATACCTTGAACAGAACCCTATAGAAGAAACGTTGTAACATTTTTCAAGTTACTATCTGGTCTAGTTTTTTGCACCACCATGGTCCACACCTCCACCCCCCCCCCCCCTATATTATGCTTATGATGAGGGCTTAGTTCACTATTCCAGACATAATAGTCAACATAAAGATATTCACCTATGATCAAATTTCATACCTAATCCCCTAAATAAATATTCTATCCATGGATAACTCTTCCCACGAAAGAATTGGTGGAAGTCCTAGAAGCACAGTAAATCAAGTTGAATATTCCACAAGGGGAATAGTTCCCTTGTACAAGTGAAAAATCATCCTGGCTTGGTTGGATCTCAAAGTATCAGAATAGAAGTAATTGTAGAAGGTAGTATATAATTCCAACCACATCATAACCCAATGTATATATGATTACATGATAAAATATCTCTACCTCAAGGAAGATCCCTGAAACCGGTGTGTAGAAAGATTCAATCTTTGTTTGGGATGTGTTTCTAGATGCTTAACGATAGAAAGCATGGATTCCAACCATAAATCAGTAGCCTGGGCAATGCCTTCCATTGAAATAGTAGGAGGGTGATGTTACTATAACTACCTTGTCAACTCTACCATAGAAGGGGAAGGTCAAGGATACCTCTATAAAAATTACATTAACCGTAAGAAAACCTCCCAAAAATGAGAATTGGTACGTGGATTAGAAATAATATGAAGTGTCACAAGAGAAACTACAATAGGTAATGTTGGTGTATTAAGTCCCACCAGCTCTAGAGCATGGTCATCACCACCTTCTTGGAACTCGACCTGATTCTGTCATGGGGGCATATATCTATAATGATAAGCACATACCTCATAACAAAACTTGATAACAAAATATATTATAAATAATGAATAGGGATAGGTACATTACTTCATATACATGATTAAAAACCCCATTTACTTCTCCTAAATCTAGGTATATGACATTTGTAAGGTTATGAGGGTCAAAAGAAAAACTTCATACTTCCCAATACTAAATTTGTGTCAGGGTCAAGTTCTCTATTTCAAGACAAAGGTTCTGATATATGGAGTGTCAATTGAATATTTAAAAGGAAAATTCTCTTTAAGTTGAAATTGGAATCCCTATTTAAAGATAACCATTTCGTTTAACTTATATGAATCCTCAAGTTCATATTTATATGTCTATATATATCCTGGTTGAGTTAGATGTGTCTGTAATTTCCAAGTTATAAAGTACTATGCTTTATAAGTTGTAATAGGTACTTAATGTAACTAAAACCATCCTTTTATGATGGTTTAATTATATAGATTTCTATTCCCAATTTATGGAGGTCCAGACTCCTTATAAGTTAAAATTTGGAATCTATTTAAATTCAATCACCAATGTTTTAGACCATATATCCAATGGTCCATGGATGAAACATTTTAGAATTGGTTAGTGAGAGTTCCACCAGCAAGTTATATGGGAAAATACCATTAAGGTTGATGCAGACACATTAATAATAAATTATTTATCCTCTTTCTACAAGAAATATTTGTCCAATTTAAAATATCATAGTCAAGGGTCCAACATTATACAAAAGACAATGATCGCAAGAAAGTAAACTTTTCATGGAATATAAATGAAATATAAATACCAAAGATCCTATAATGATTCATGATCAAAACATATATCATTCCATCCCAAATATGAAAAGATAATCCATAACAATATTAATAATTTCATAAATCATGTGTGTCTCCCATCAGTGAAATCAGTAAAACTGTAATGGGCATAATCCAAGATAAAAATTCACATTCTTAGTAATTTAGATTTTTTATGTATGTGGGTTAGATACTCCTAGGAATAGGATCATTGCAAAATATTGAAACGTCATAGTATTCCTTATACCATCCCAAAGTAATAAGGTAAATAAAATAGGCTATAATACCACTTTCTGACATTCTAGACCTGGTCCTCTCATAAATGACCCATGAGGTGGCCACATGGCCTCAAGCACAACTCCCTATAAGACATAGGCTAGAAACTAGAAGAGAGGTTCTATAATGGTATGGGGGGATACTATACCAACTTTTATTCATATAAAAGAACATTGGTACTGTAATGACCCAAATTGTTATAAATAAAATTCACATTTATTGATTTATTTAAATGTCTCGTCATGAATTATTATTATAGAAAAAACATGAAATTGTTTTTTATTATATCCTATTTTATTTAAAATATTGTTATGTATATTTCTCATTGATAATATATAAATTGCATAGTCATCACATGGTTAGTATAAATATAGGGTTTTAACAAATAAAATTTATACATACAAAGGATATGATGGCCTCAACTAAGAAGATCATACCAAATGAAGACCATTTGTCAGACCTTCTGAGGGATTTAGAATTTCTAGGATTTTCTCTTAACCAAGCCCAAGCTGAGATCCAATAACTTAATCATGAGAAAAACTATTTACGGGAGAAGTTCAAGCTCATCAAGATCAAGACCCAAACCATGTTTGCTGAACCACCCCGCAAAAGTCCCACCATCGCACACCTTGATATTATGTCATTTACTGATGTATTAAATGGATATGTATCAAGACCCTATAAATATAAATATGTACATTTTTTTATAATAATGAATATTTTTTCATCCAATTATTGTTAATTTGTAAATATTTTTTGTTTTGATACGATAAAGTATAAATTTTATTTTTAATTAATATTAAAATTAAATTAAGGAATTAATGAATTAATTTATTTAGGAAATAAATAATTTTTTATTTATTTTTATCTAATATAAATGATCATATAATTTTTATGAATTCAAATGCAATTTTTATAAGGGTCCAAAAATTGTTATTGTAAAAAATCTCAACATTTCTTAATAATTTTTTATTTTATTTTAAAAGTAAAAATTTACATATTTAGAAACTTATTTAGATAAAATGAATAATATTTTTGGAATCATAATGCATAAATTATCAAGTGGTGAATTTTTCATAATTTTATGAGAGAGTTGAATTTTTGGGTAAAAATTAAATGTCGTATAAATATACTTTGTATATTATGAAATCATACTGAACCAAATATTATGTAATAATTACTATAAATGGGATAAATGACCAAATAAATTTATTCCCTTTAAAAAAATTATTTTAAGATTATTTGATTTATTTTTTTAAATCCATTATGAATCCACCAAAACCTATAATATATTTGGAGGTTTTAAAATCATTTTTTAATAGTGTGACTCATATCAACATTGAAAAGGGAATTATTATAACAATTTATGACATTATAAAAATATAATAATTATAAACACTCTCTTTTGAAAGAACTAATGGGAAAAACCATGGTCTGGTTTGTGGTTTTGGATATTTTATTATGTAGAGTCCAAAACTGAAATAATAAAGAAATCCCTCTCTTTTCCTATATAAACCAACAAAAGATCCCATTTATCTTCACTAAAACTAATTTTAGAATGATAATAATATTCCAACCAACATCTAGAGACCTCCCAAGGTTCCCCCAATATATCAAGAGTACCCTTCTAATCTTTTGAAGTCACACACTCAAGTAAGGGATCCTCGCCTTCTTCTCCTTTAAAATTCAAGCACCTTATTTGAATTTTGTTCTTTTTAATTTCAATTGATTATATTTTGATTCATTTATAATCATTCCCTTACTTTAAAATTTATGTTATTTGACTAAGTTATCATTTATCCTCCCTCATTTGTACAATTTCCTAAGTTGTTACTATACTGAAATTCCATTAAGAATCCTCACATTCTCTTCTTTATTCAAGTTACTTTATAAAATTATTCATTATATTTCCATATACTAAATTTTTTTATATGTATTTACATGCCCCTATTACTTCCCATTTTATTTAAAAATTATTAGAGACCCTTTTCACTCTCATCATCCAATTTTATGAGTTTTTAAGTAACATTGTTATACTGTCAAAATTTCACTGCGATTTTCCTTTCAAAAACAATTGTGTAGTGAATACCATACCCATATTTGTATGAAGGTTATTCACATTTATGTACATATAATTATTTATTTGGTACATAAATGTATTTATTTCATGTTACCTGATCACAAAATTAATTATTATGATGAATTAATTCATGTTGTATGATCTATGTGGCACACATAAGCAAGATAATGAAATGAATATGATGGGTGCACCTAGATAGATATCCAATGAATTGGGCAGTGTTTAGTTCCAGGATACATAAAATTGGGATAAGAAATGAACCTTAATACTTTTTCTGACTCTTTCTACCATAATTTCTTAGTGGGTTTATCCCTGAACTATGTTTATGATTTATTTTTTTATGTTGTTTCTATATTTACCAGGTTATGATTATCATTCTATATCATGCATTACTATTTTATGTTCCTTTTATTCCTCATTTATATGACTATCTTCTAACATGTATCATTTATTCAATGTTTATTCTATTGCCGGGGTTTATAGCTCACCCCTTTCTTGTGTATGTCCTTAGGTTATCCTATGTAGTTTTAAGTTCGAAAGAGTACTGTAAGAATGTTAAAGACGTTTTCAATAAATATGTCGTATTCCTTATTTTATGTTGTTATGTAATGTACCTTATTCCCAGATACATTAGAATTATCAATCATTCCAGTTGTATTAAGTATAGTCTTATGTAATAAATCAAGTATTAATGTGAAATAAATAGTAGGGTTGTTATAGGTATGATAAATGAGTAAAAACAGAAAATTAATAAATGATGAATAGTTGAATATAAGTCATTCATATGTAACAGTAATTATTAGGACAGTATCATAAATAATAATCAGATTCATATCCACTATCATATACAAAATTATATCATGTCTGTATGTTATGCAAAAAAGTGAATTCAGGGAACAGAGCAACAAGAATATGAAACATGATATAAAAAATAGAACAAAACGACCAAAATCTATCTTCAATAGAATAATTAGGATAAAATTGGTTATCTACTCTTGTACTTCAACCTATTATAGAAAGTAAATCATCCAAATATGGGCACTTCTACTTGTCCATATCTACTTCCATGAATTTTGTCTAAGTACCAATCGGTGGCTCGAACAAGGTGTGAGATAAACAGAGAAGGCCACCACCTATGGGGTTTACCTCTATCCAATATATGAATATATAATGATCATTGTTAAATCATAATGAACAAGGATAGTAAATAAATAAACCATGTCGGTCTAGGTTCCACATGAGACACTCGCCCGATGCTACCTGATTCATCCTAAGATAGGATGTATCTAAAAAAGTGACATCATAATACTATATAAGTATATGATTATGTATAAACAATTTGGGGTTCCATTACATATAGTTTAGGTATCTATTTAAAAATCAAATAAGGGAACTACAAGGTTCCATAGCATGTATGACTTTAGTAGTTAAGAATAAGTTTGAAGGGTCATACCCTTGGAATATCACTCTAAGGTGTTCTACCTGAGACCTAAAAATGTACTATAGGTTCCCTCAGTGATAGGAGTAACAAGATCCATATCATGTTAAGTTACTTGGTTCCTAGATCATTATGATATCACATAATTCAAGGATTTGGATCACAATTTCCAATTTCGTTTTTAAAGAGAAAGAACATTATGTCCAATAATATAATACAAGGAGAGAAAACGTAATGTACAACATCCTTTTAAAAGGTAAGGATATCCATGAAATATATTTTAAACCAAAGAGAGGAAATTCCATGTTCAGCCTCCTTTTCTTAAGGTTTGAGAATGTCATGTACAGCCTCTTTAGGTTTTGCTAATAATAAATATAAATAATGTGGAATAATATAATTCTATTTGTAATTAAATAAATTCAATAAGAATTTCATTTTTAATGGATAATATTAATCCATTATATAAGGTGGTTCAATTATACATCATTGTATAAAGGCTAGGAATAGTTTCACACCATTTACTCTAATTCAATTTAAATAACTGATTTATAATGGAAAATCCAAAACTTCTCAAAATGTTGTTTATAAACTTTTTAAGGAATAATATTGATAATCATTTTAAACAAAACACCCTAATGGATGGTTTTTGTGGAGGTAAAAACCCTATGATGATTGATTTTGGTCTCAATTACTAACTAAGATTATGCATTACCAATTTATTTAACTAATTTTTCATTTAAGGGGTGACTCGTGGAAGGTATGTCATACTGCACAATGCCGTATAAAATAAACATAAAAACTTTTGTGGAAAAGAACAAGACCACAAACCTTAAATTGGTAGTAAAATCCTCATCTATTATCGGCCTCAAATCTTGGCTGAAATGGGTTAAATATGAAGAAATATACAAATGTCCTAAAAATAGGTTGTATTATATAACATAGAAATATCATTCCTAATGGCGAGAGAAAATAACAAAGGAATTTAGAGAATTGAAGTTCTTGTAGATAGTGATATACTGAGATTATTAGTGGACATTTTAATTCCCAAATGAAGGATATTTTCCAAAAACTAGGAATATATGGATGAGGGAACACAATTAGTGGCCTACTTTGCATTTGAGAGAGAAGTAATAGGAGTAAATGATGTTAAAGGCATGAATGGAAAATAGTAATTTACCTTATTTTTAATTGGTGTGTTGTTTGGCCACATGGTTGGAAAATTTTTGAACCAACTGTGTGCCACCACTATCTAAGTGGAACACCCCTTCACACATCTAGGCACACGGTTTTACAAGTCATGCACAACCCATGCACTCTCACTTACCATAAGACATACCCCCTCAAACAATTAGGTGTACAATTAAAAAAACCATGAACAAATCATACACACTACACCTATAATTTATTTAAAGTTTCGTAAAGTCTTGTGGCCTCCATTGAAAATTTTAACTAACCATGTGGAATCACCTACAATCTTCATAGATGAGGTGCATGGTTTGTACAGACCATGGTCTAACCATGTGCCTCACGTTGTACATCTAAATTTCATAAATATAGGTTTTTAATGAGTTTTAACTCCTCTAAAACCTTTAATATTCTCTTAGGAACTATTATTTAGATATAAAAAGATATTTAACCAAATTTAAAACAATTCATAAAACTCTAAAAAGCTGATATGTTTCAATTATCTCCATTTCTCTACTACTAGACCAAGAGGGGTACCTTTGAAGGGATGTGGTCATGATAAAGACATATTGAGTATGTTGATTTACTCACCGCAACTATTATATACAAGTTTATAGGATTTTATTGGTAGAGTTTTTGGAGGATGTTTTCTCAATGACTGAGGTTGATGGTTTGGGTTTAGTGATTAGGGATTATTTAAAATACCATTGAGCTATATACATTGTTTGGGTTTTACAATTTTATTGGTTTAGAAGTTGTTCTACTATAGTTTTAACATATTATATTTTTATGTTTTATGGAATTTATATATTATACAATATTTATAATATCTTTTAATTTTAGATTTCTCATTAATCATGATCTTATAGTCAATATATTATTTTCTGTCATTTTTTGTGATCTTTATAGGGTAATGTTACTCGTTTTTTTATACATACCCTTGGTAATAGTCACCAATCTATGGCCTTTTTTATGTGGGATTCATGGTTCAAGTTTAATTTCTTCACTGACCCAAGAGGGGTCTGGGTAAAATTGGGTTATAACCTACAAGATTGATTAAAAAATGTAAACCTAATATTATTGAGGAAACTCTTGAATGAAAATAATGAATCGATGTTATGAATGGGGATCCAAATCAAATTTATAATAATGATAAAAGGTAGTTTCCAAGTATAATAGAAAATAATATTATTTTTTCTCAATAATGATAGGAACATTTTATAAAAATTGAAAAAAAACTTTATGAATTGAAAAAAATCACCTTGAGTTTGGTAATAAAAGTTATATATGTGCTTGAGAAGCATAAATTTCAAGAAACCTAAGGTATGTAACAATTTTTATGTCAAAGAAAAATACTTGACATCACTCATTGTGATCATATATGTTGATAAAAAAAATTTCATAAGAGATGATACTCAATAATTTTAATAATTTATTTCATAAATGAAGAAAAATTATAAGTCATCAATGATTAAAGATTTTATGTTCTTTTGGGGATTATAAATTACTCAGATAATTAAGAAAAACTTTTATCTCATAATAGAAATATTCTATTATGTTGTTGAAATTATTTGGCATAGATGATTCAAATTAGGTATCTACTCCAATATTATTTGGAACAAAATTAAAATAAAATTGTGATGGAATGATTATCAATCATAATAAATTTAGAAGTTATATTTTTACCTTATTATACTAGAAATATTCATAACTTTAAATCTTTTTGCAGTGAGGTTATTCTTAAGATTCAAAAGTATTCCAAATTTATTACATGTTATACTTCATAATATAATCCTTATATATATGATAGGTATACATGTATATGGTCTTTTGTATAATATATATGATCAAATTTAAATTTATGGTTATAATGATGCTCATTGGGTCAGTAATAATGATGATCATAAATCCACTTTAGTTTGTGCTTTCTATATTAGAGGAACATGTCCTATATTGAATTTTAAGAAATAATCATCTAATAAATTTATTACAATTGAGGATAATTTTTTCTTTGTGTCACAAAAAATCATATAAATAATGTGTAAATAATCATAACTTAAATACATGATATTTTCTATAAATTTTCAATTATCTATTATATGTGATATTCAAAGTGTAATAAAATTTTAAAAAACCTAGTAAATAATTTGTGTTCGTTGCACATCAACATTAAAAATCAATTTATCAAAGAAAATTTTGATAATGTTTAACCAAATTTTTAACATGTAATGGGCATAACCAAAATCACCCAAAAGATACCTGAATCAGGCCTCCATAAAACCATGGGAGCACTTACCATTCTTCTGGGGAAGGATAATTGCATCGCAGGTCTCAAGTATATTTAGGGGTGATTTTCCTGCTATGGTTAGACAACTATAAATAAATGAATCCAATAAAACATGAATATAATTAATTTAATGAAATGAAATTACATAACACTATAAAAGTACATAATAGTGTTAGGTTACAAATATACAAGGTTAAGTTCCAAAATGACCTCCAATCTCCAGCTCAAACTCGGAGAGGAACCTATCCAGTACTAACGATGATTATGCGTAGCAAAAACATACATACTTCCAAAGATCTACCAGTACATATAATAACTTAAAAAATACTATAGGGATTCATGTCCACAAAATTTTATATGTAAGGTGAAATAATATAATACTCAATAGGCAACCATCATGATTCCAACAAATATTAAAAACCCCTAGGTGTGTACACTAGATAAATTTACTAATTTACATAAACATAATGAATTTTTGAAATAAAACCATAGGTATCACAACAATAGTAATAAAACATAACAATATACATGAAAAATCAAAATTCATAACTCCCTTTATTGATAGGTTTTATTCCTAATATATCTAATTCAAGTCTAGTGTTGAAGATCTAAGACTTCCTTTTCAGAGAGACCATGATGCTCATCATATAAATAAGGTTAGGGTGGCCCACCCATCCTAAATGAGGGAAAAATCATGTATAATATATTATGTTTAACCAAAATAACCATCCCATTTTGGGATAGGGGAAGGGGTATAATTGAGTTAGGGTTTTTTGAACTTATCTCTTTTCATTAACATATTCATAGACATAGGGTATACCTGGGAACCATTAATACAACCACATTATACACACCGTAAAAATAAAACAAGAATTACCAAATATCAAAGAATTAACCATTCTCAAGTCACATCACTATCTGAACAAATAAAATGCCTAATATAATAAAATAACAACATGATTAACATATCAAGGTGTCTATCATGAACAATAACAATTTAACAAAAAAGAAACTAGCACACTCAATACATCAGAGGGTATACATGCAGGCATAAACCACAGTAGTTAATATCTAACTAGGTGAATTTAAATTTCCAATAGTTAAAACATAAAAATGTGTAGTCTATATACATCACATTACAGATCTCTAATGAATAAACTAGTCTTATGCCAAACATCACATAATTTAAGGTATATTATTATCTTTAAGTTAGTTTAGTGAAAAGACACACCATTTCAAATATTCAAATGATTTTAAATTTATATTTCTGTAACACAAATCTAAATAGGGGTATAACTCTAACATGGGTAACAACTAGTATACACTTCTATATTACTAAGTGATAACCATTTATATTACCGATTATTAGAGTTACATACACAAAGTATTTTTTATAAGGACTATAAAATCTAATTTTACAACATATATTTTAATATATAGTTATTTTAAAATTATGTTTTTCATAATTATAATTTAATTCATGGAAACCATACCTTTGGATCATAAAGTTATCATAAAAATTACTTTAAACCTTATACTTTTGGTAAATAGCATATAACAAGTTTTTAAAACTAAGTGTTTTTATGAAATCAAGTTATGATGAAAGAAGTCTATACTGAGTTCTATACCTTATAAAATCATATAATTTTATATGTTTTCAAGAAATTAAGTTTCATAATTCAAGTTCCAATTTATAGGGTTTATTAACGAATCAAATATCAAGTCTCATACTATGTTAAAATAAACATAAGAAGTTTTTTATTTAAAATACATTCTTTTTGGATGATAACTAGGTTATTGAAATTAAAATTGTTCATAAATCATATCATTTATTTCCACCATAATATCCTATGCATCACCTCATCACTAATGTAACCTCTTAATCTTAGTTAGGTTTCGTTCATAGACTTGTGACCCATATTCGTTAAAGTGGAAAGTAATTATCTCCAAAACTTAGTATAAAAATGGGTATAAGATGTAACATAATTAATTAAATGTAGTATCACGACCCATGATTCTTGACTTACTCTAGGAAATTTTCATAATTTCTAATTCCATTTAAATTATATAAAATTTCATGGGGATAGTTATGAATTATTAAAGTAGTATAACCCACTCAAACATATTGATAAGTAACATAATAAAAGTAAATTATGCACACTTATTAGAATATGAAAGACACTTTTCTAACCAGATTAGAAAGTTAAAAATGCTACAGTTCCTTAAAAACATACCTAAAAATGAATTTCAAGTTATCTAATTCACAATTTTTATTTAAAAAATAGGGTACTCTTTGTTGTAAATTACAAATTAATTTATCCATAATCATGTTATTCACATTAACAATTAAAAGTTAACTAAAAAAATATAATTGCATAAATTGAGAATGTACATTAAGTCAACAAAATTTAAACATTTTATAGATATTATAAAAAATAAAAAGACTAATTTCACATATTGAAATGATTTTTTTGTTTAAAAATCACTCAAACAATAATCATTAAAGAAATGTTTTCTTAGAAAAATATTTTCTTACCTGGTTAAGGTATTCACCAAAAATCATGAATTCATATTTTTAGAAAACTAGTTTAATTTTCTTATTAACATGAGGAATGTAATGGAAAATGGATACAAATAAATCCATAAGGAATTTTATATGGGTTATAAACACACACCATTCAATCAGTCTAGATTAATCATTATTCATACTCAAATGACACCATAACAAAACTTAGAACTACCAATCAAATATTCCATAACCATTACATTTAGTTACTTAGGAAATAAAAATTTTCCAATTTAAAAATAAACTAAAACTAAGCTAAATCCTAGGTATAATTTTACTATGATTATTTTATCCATAAATTGAGGTAAATTGATAAGTAAAATAAATTCATTATATTTTATTGATATTCAATTTATTTTACTCCCTTATATTTATTAATTTATTCTGTTTTAGGGAGTTTTTGAATTGAAATATAATTTTATTTAATTCTATAAATATTTATTATAATTTTAAAAATTATAAATTTAATGTAAATTATCAATTTTTATAATAATTTTTTTTCTATTTATTAATAATCCTTTAACTTTCCATTTTGAAAGAGAAGAAGAATGTGGTTGAGTGGCTAAGCTGTGTAGGAATAAATATAACTTACATATTATGGATCTTGGGTTTCCATGTTGTGGGAAGTATGTATATGTGATGAAGAGGTTTAGGAACATTTTATTGTACCTTCCTATATAGATATGGCCACACTATAGAAGAATTTTATATCGCAATCAATACTTTTTTTTCCAGAAGCTGTTTATTCTGGAAGTAGAATAGTCTGGCAGTAGGAGGATTAACTTCCAAAAGAATGTTGAATTTTATAGAAGACCAAATATAAAAGAATACTTATAAATAATATAGAGAGAAATAATTTGAAGATATTAGTATAAATAAATGTATAAAATCGTATGGATTAACATATGGAAGATTATGAATAAAATTAGAAAATGAATGGGATATTATATCTTTTTTATTTATAAGTATGGGTTCCTTACCCATACATAAGATATTTTACACATAAAATTTTAAATTTACTTTTCTAATAAAATGAATTTCCATAATCCATAATGATATATAATATTTCATGTGGCTACACAAATATATATTGTTTGTTTCTTTATCATGTGTAAGATATTTTGGCTGATACATAAATATTTTATCATTTCCACTATAGTGATATTTTCCATGAATAAGAAATTACAGTGTTATGTAATAATTTTAGATGATACATATGAGTTTTCATATCATACATAATATATTACTTTTAATTTTTAAGATAAAAATGTTGGTCTTCAATCATATAAAAGGGTTCATAAAGCTCCCATACGGTTTCTCCCATTAAAAATTCTAGAATATCATTTCATGTAGGGATAAATATTTTTGAGATACTCAAAAGGAATTATAGTTATTGAGATTTATTTATGATACATGGAGCATGTACATACATAGGGGCTAAGATATTATCTTCAAATTGGGAAAGGATGAATCTCATAAGACAATTGTCAACTAATAAAGGGAGGGAAAAAATTTAATGATTTAGACTTATATGAATTCATAAATCATGAAGGGGTATTCAGAATAAATGATGAGAGAATATTATGAATCTTTACTAGAATTAAATATATTAGGGAAGAAAATATTTAAATGGGTTGGCATCCAATATAAAGGTATGATTGAAATTTGAGGTTTTGTTTTGTTCTTCTACTGTATTTTTCTATTTTCCCTTTCCTGCTACTTGTACCCTCTCACATGGAAGGGTAAACCCTTTTGGTGACTATAATAGGTTTAAGGAGGACCATGTTTTAATTATATATTATAATATCCAATTAATAAAATTTTTATTATATTGATTGGATTAGGTATTCAATGGTAGGGTGTTATTTTTAATGTTATTATGTTCAGTTTATTAAATCTATGAATAGTTTAATACTTGGGTTGATAATCATATTTATCCCTCAATTTAATTTTTATTACATATGATTTAAAAGGAAATATTTATTGGTGTGCATCAATAAATTTTTTATATTTGTGTGGAAGATATTGAATTATCTTTGAATTACTTGGGAGTTACTTAACCCGATTGGAATTTTCCTAAGTACTTTGGGGTAAGTTTATTGTTGAGGTGTCAATTGATATATTCCTACAAAAATAAGGAGGTTTTATTAGTAATTATTAATAATCGATTAAACCTCATAATTTCTCTCAATCTAAGGTGAAGGATAAAGTTATTGTGGATTATTTCACATATCAGCTAATAATAAGAATAGTGAATCATTTTTAAGACTATAATAGAATTAAAATTGGTAATCCAACCCTTGAAGCACTAACCTATAATAGATTTAATAAAATATAATTTTTTAAATTACTTTCTAGTAATATCAACATGAAATTCACCGAATCTCCCCCTTTAATAATTTTTAAAAATGAATTTAAAACCCTTCTTAGATACTTCCAATGGTCCTCACAATGATATAGTTTAACATTAGGTAATTAATAGATATTGTCACCAGCCTATGATAGGTGGCTAAAAACAGGGAAATGTTTCTTGGGTGGTGTTGTAAAAGTTCTTAACCATTAATTTTCATGACCCATTATATAATAGGCTAAATTTTTTCTCTCTATCTTGAGATTTACAAATCCATGATAACTAAACATATAAAGGTCAATCTTGAAGAAAATTTTTAAAACATTTCACTATTAGACTCTAGTGAAACTTAAATAATTCACAGTGAATATTTAACCATGTAATATCTCATTAACCAAAATTTAAGAGATATATGTGCACCCCATTTCATTAATCAAAATAACCAAAATTCCATACCTATATAATAGGCAAGTTTTTAATTAAAAAATCTAATTCAATTTTTTCTCAGATTTAATATCCCTATAGTGAATATCCAAACAAAAATATTAATGAATGAACCCTAGTATGTATAGGTCTTAATCAAATGTGATAATTTGAACAAAAATAGAATAAATAACTATTCATTTCTCTTTAGAAATAGAAAACCAATAATAGTTATACGACATGAATCCTGGAAATTTCGATGACTGGGATTGCCTTCAGTGGAGCGTCATTAAAATTTTATTAACAACCTTAATCATTATGTATATATGGAAAGATATCTATGATATATGAAAAATCATAATAGATATTTTGTATGAAAACTAGAATAGATTCAAGAATCTATGTGCATGTTTCCCACACCAATAAATTGAAGAATTTCATTTTTTTAGTTTTATTTTATCATGGTCTGCATGATAGTTATATAAATATTATGGATGATTTATCTAAAGAATATTTTTATTGAAAATTCACCTATGGAATCAAGAGAACTAATTGAGAAGATAACTTGGTACTCTTAATAATTTGTCACAAGTGGTACCGGTATAAGAGGATTTTGTAAGGTAAGGTCTCCTGAATTACCTTTACTTGTGTCTAAACATTGGGAAGTAACCACTTAGGTAAGGAATATGGATCTTAAAAAATCAAGTGATAAAATTTCACCAATTAATTTATGTGGCCTTTATTATTCTCCAAATTATTCCATTGATCAATGGGTTGCATATTAGGTAATATAAATTTGTAAGGCTTCATATCAATAGATGTAATTTCAACATCCCAATCAAGGATTGTAAGACACCTCCCAAGTCCAATATGGATTTTGAAATCAATAATCTCAAGAAAAACCACCCTTTAAACACTAATATAAGTGATATTTAGAATTATAAAAACACTTAATGAAACCATGAAATCAATAAACCTTCAAACAACTACCCATTAAAAATCCATTGAACAATACTAAACCTGTAAATATTTATATATAGAAAACCAACCAGATACTAGTACTGATAAAATAAAAAATGAAATATAATATTTTAAAAAATCATTATTTTTATGGAAATAATGACCAAAATACAAGAAAATTACCATCTCAACCCATTCCAAATACAAAATCTAATGTGAATGTGGTAATAGTGAGTAGAAAAGAGATTAACTGTATTCTAAAATTTAACCTCAAAACAAATTAGAAATATCTCAATAATACCAATAGTGAATAATATTTTAGATTAGATAAGAGTAATATATAATTTTAAATTCCATTTTAAAAATTTATAAGTGAAAAAAGAAACATTCTACTACGATTTCACTCAATAATAGTGAAATCAAAGAAGGTACTGGAGGATGAAATATAAAAATAAATTATGAATAATTTTAAAAATATTGAAATAATTATATCTATATTTTATGATTTCAAATAGATTCATAGACATACTAAGTTCCTCAAGGAACTATTCAAAAAAAAGGACACTTCATGTTGCTGAGAGAGTTAATTTGGGGAGAAACATCTCAGCATTAATCATGTGACAACTTCCAACCAAATATTAACATGTAGGTTTATTTCTTATTCCTTATAAAATTAAATATATTTATTTTAAATGTACATTATACGATCTTAGAACTTCTCTTAATGTTATGACTCATTTTTTCCTCATATTTTTAAATGGGGGAAAAAAAATAATTATATTTGATATATAATTATCCAAAATATTCATTGTATTCCCAAATGAAGTTCATGAAGATATCCTGGTCAAAGTGCATAACTTGATATTTTGAGTAGGCTTCCATGTATGTAACATGGAAGAATAAAGGAAATATTCTCATTTACCCGTCATTTTGGGAAAACCATTCTTAAAAATAGAAAATAAAATCATAAATGTGCTTGAAGGTACTCCAACAATAGAGTTTAGCAAGAACATTGTCCACTTTAATATTTTGGATTATATTAAATATCCATAGCATGAGCATTATCTTTTTACACTATCGAATTTTGATGAATCCTATATATATAGGGAAACTAGTTTGTTAGAAGAAATTTTTCATTTCGGAGAAAATTTGAGATTTGAAAAAAAAACTGTGAGAAACATGAAAATACTATGAAAACATTTGTAGATGAGGTAACTTCTTTTTTCTTTAATTTCTTTTATTATTTATTCAACAATAAAGGAACCGGACCATCATCTATAATGTAATAAATTAATTCTATTATGTTAAGTAATCATAGTTTGATTTCATCTTTAATCCACCCCACAAATCAAGTTTTAAAACCATTTCCATCTGATATAAAGTGCGATTTTCTAATTAATGGAAACAAGTTTACTATAATTAATACTAGATATATTTCTTATAATCAATAAAAAAATAATGGTAAATAGTTTGAGAGATAATGTGAGAGATAGAGGTTATAATTCCATATATATATCTATGATCAGTTCTAAATTATGCATGAATATAATTCTATTGGAAAATGATGAAAAATGTGTTAGGAACCCTTAGGGGAGTCTTAAACTAACAATTATCGAAGTGGTTAGAAAAGAAATTAAAATTTTATTCAATGAAGAAATAATTTAACTAATTTATTATTAATAATGGGACATTAATTTATATAGTGCCCAAAAAATATGGACTAACTATTATAAAGAATAACCAAAATGAGTCAATTCTTATAAATCCAATAAAATTAGTGGGTTTTAATAGATTATAAAAAAAAATCATGTCATAATAAAAGAACAATTTATCATTCCATTTTTGACTAAATTCTTGATATATTGTTAAGAAAAATCCATTATTATTTTCTAGATGAATTTTTAGGATACATATTGGTTACCAATGCACAAAAGAACATAGAGAGGAACCCTTTCACCTGTACTTATGGTACCTTTTCTTATAGAATAATTCCATTTTTATTCTTAAATACAATAAGTATATTTCAAAGATTCATGGTAATTATATTATTTGATCTAATAGAGGACTATATTGAGGTATTTATAGATTAATTCACTATGTTTATAAATTTATTTGATCGTTGTTTGTAAAATTCGGACAATGTCTTGAAAACTAGTATTGAAAAATAATCTTATTCTGAATTTTTAAAAGTATCATTCCATTGTTGAGTGAGGCATTATTCTTGGACATGTAATTTCACAATATATAATTATTATTGATAAATATAAAATTTAAATTATCAGTTCATTACATTGTCTAACCTGTGTGAAAAATGTAAATTCTTTTCTAGGATATATAGGGTTTTATAGAAGATTTATCACATATTTTAGTATAACTATTTTTCTACTATCAAAATTAATTATAAAATATTTTTGAGTTTTTTTTATGATCATTATAAGAAATCCTTTGATGGTTTGAAGAATAAAATAACCACACCACCAGTCATGAATCAACCAAATTGGGAGCATTCATTTGATCCATTATGCGATGCTTCAAATAATATTATAGTAGTGTTGTCTCAAAAAATCAAAGGAAGACATTATGCATTCGTATATGATTCTAGAACACATTGATGAAACTCGATTGGAAATCCCTTTTTTGGAAAAAGTGAAATAATTGATATGGAAAACCTTCAAGGTAATGTAAGACATTACTTTACCTAGGTCATTGGGCATACACCTTGGCCTTATCAACTAGGTCCCTATATATGCACCCTAGTTTTTTTGCCTAGGTTTGGCCTATCTAAAGTTGTGTACCTACCTCCCATGAATTAGTCAACCTATGTGAATCACCTTCCATGCCTAGCTCTAATGCTTCCAGGTCCCAAATTTTTTCTATAAATATACCCCTTGGGATCCCACATGGGGATAGATATTTGACCTTGTGGAAGATAAATATCTACCTAAATCTTTATTAACCTAATTCACTCATTCCCCTTTTAGGAAACATTTTCATGCCTAAAAAATAATGGAATTAACTCAAACAAAGGGTAATTGAGTTATAAAATGGTAAATGATTTTCAAAATTCCACTTCACCTCAATTAATTTTGAATTGTTGTTAAGAAACCACTTCATCAACAATACAAAACTTTCATGCCCCTAACACCATCTAGAGTGTCTTACTAGGTCAAATTTTACCCAAGTCCATCTAGGGAGCTCTAAAATTTTGAGAAACCCTTCACCCTTCCACAAATAAGGTTAAAAAAATAACCATGTTTCACTTAGAGGAAGCGTGATTCTTATCCCCCACAAGGAAGAAGCACCTCACCTAGACCTCAGCATGGTGAAGCAAAATGTTTAGACCTCACTAGAGTAAATCACCTTGCATAGACCACTCCATAGTGAAGCACGTAGCTTATCCCTCACTAGGTAAAAGGACCTCACCAAGTCATCACTAGAGAGAATAACCTCTCTTATACCTTACTAGGGTGTAGAACTTTCTTAGACCTTACTAGGGTGAAGTACCTCCCCATGGTCCTACACTAGGGTGAGCCAATTTTCCCAAACCCACCAGATTGAACCTCTTCACCTAAGTGTTTCACTATAATGAAAATACCTTCCTATTCTCTCAAACTAGGGTACACCATGTTAACTCTAGTTTCAATGGTATAGTATCCCTTCACCCAAGTCTCCCACCTAGGTTCCTGACTATTAAGGTATTCTCTAATATGATCATACATATGTGATAAAATCATCAAGCATGCTAGAGTTCCCTTTTTAAATAATGTATTCCCTTGAAAAGAGGATTTCCTGGGATTTTCCTTCCAGATATATAGTAACCTTAGGGAAATCATAACCACTAATCCACTTGATAATGAGGGTCTCAGTCTAGAGGAAACTAGAGCAGTCTTGCCTACCTCAAGTTGTCCATCATAACGGATGAACTTTTGAGTTAGCTGACTTGGGACACTATTTTAAACCATGATCCAAAGGGTATCCTCCTATGGTGTAAGCCTCATCAATTTCCCCATTTATGATTTCATCATTTTGAGACATTAATGATATAGGGATTTCCATATCAAGGAATGATGTGTGTAATCCCTGAACTCTTCCTCATGGGGCCATATCCTCTATGAGTCTAGTCATCCTTTTTGGAAGAGAATCACTAAGTGGTAACTATATGCACATGAGACTACTTATTAAGTGTAAAACCCTACCCATGTTCAACTATAAGGCCATATTTAAGACCAAATTCACCTTCATGAGTCAAATATCTTCATAAAATACTCCTCAAAAGGCTATATTCCCTATGAGTTATCCCACTATAAGGTTCATGATCCTAACAAGAAGTGTAGTATGGAATCCAATGTATAATCACAACTATGTCATCAATTTTCACCACTCTTATGAAATATACATACTAGTCAATTATATAAAAGTAAATGAAAACTTTCTTATCACATGACACTAAATTACAGAGTACGGTCTTTTCACATGACCTTAAACTATGAAAATCAAAAGGCATAGGATTTGATTACTGTTTTAGTATGATATATAGGATTCCTCTTGGAGGATCCAAACCAATATCTACACTAATTAATATCTCTTAAGTAGGTATATGTTATTTTTAATCCCATATTCATGGGGTTATATAACTCATGAAATCACATGAGGCCTTTCTATCCAGGCTTGTGAACCCAAATGTCCCGTCACTAAGTCCATATTTCTTAGGATAATTTTTCATTAGGTCATATTCATAGTGAATTTTTAATCTAGATTAATGGGATATATCCACATAGTTAGTATAAACTATATCCCTCATGATAAAATTTTCTCTTTGAAACCCTAAACATTCTCAAGTGCTATATTCCCTAAGGTATGAACCAGAATGGGTTGCTCATGTATAAGTCCCACACCAACCATAGTTATCGCAAAACAAATATGTTGCTAAAGAGGGTTATTTTGGATTTTAGAATGGGTTATGACCCATTAAAAATTCTTTAATAGTGGTTATGGTGAACCATCACTAATCTGTCACAATATACTACTGGAGGAAGTTTTCACAAATTGCTGGTAAAGTGAGGGGTTAATTAGAAGTGGTTAAAGTAGAAGGGGTTTAAACCCCTTTTAATTTTGAATTAAATTCACTAGATATTTGAAATTTAGATGGGTTATAAACTCCTTATAAATTATTTTTAACATAGGGGTGGTTGAAGGCACCCCTAATTGATTCTGGTGGTGTAATTTAGAGGTGGTTTTTTAACCACCCTTAATTACACCAAATTTTAGGGATGGTTAAAAATACCCATAAATTTATTTTACTTTTTAATATAAGTTTCACTTCCCTTACTTCAGTTCACGAGCCCTTCCCGATCCAGTTCCCTGGATCCCCTCATGTTCCCTCCCCCCATCTTGATAATAGGCCCCTTGAAAGAAACCTCATCCAGTTAATGTCGCACCACCCCATCTAGTTTGTTACCTGGAAGCTCTCTAGTCCCCCCCAGGGAAGCCACTCCCTCGTATGAATATGACCCGTCAATCCACCCATCCATTCATGCCATTTAAAATACCTTCCAATAGAATTCTAACACTAGATCAGTTTCAACTAGGTGTCATGTGACTCTCATCACCAACCACTACACCAATTTAATTTCTGGTATTTATCTACACATTATTCTATTTATATACTTTTCTTCCATTATTAAGAATATATAATTTATATAATACATTAAAATTCATTTAAATATATAAGCTATATAAAAACTTATATAAACTGTATATTTATATGAATAATTACATACATTTTAGTATCTTTTTTATATATATTTTTAATTCTATTTTTAATTTGTTATACACATAAGTTTATATATTTTTAAATATATTCATATAAATTATTTATATACTTAGGTATATATTAATATATTATATACATATTTATTTATATCATATATAATATATATATAATTATATTTACAAATAAAAATATATATTTATGAATACAATTATATTTGTGTGGGTGTTTATGTATATATATAATATTTTTAGATATAATATAATTATACTATATATTTATTTAATTATTTTTATGTTCTTAAATGTGTGTGTATGTGATAACAGTAATGTAATTAATTATTATTATTGTTATTAATCTTATTTTTTAAACTATAAAAATTATATGATGGTTTTATAAATATTATACATTTATTTTGTTATTTATATAATACTTATATTATATTAAATACATTTATATTTTATATTTAATTAAATTAATTATATAATTAAGTCTATATTTATCTATTATATACATTTTTATTTAAATAATATATATATATAAGTGTTTACTTAATATAGTTATATAATGTCTTTAGAAATATATTTATATAATGTATTTCGATATATATATTTATTATTATGTACTTCAATATATATATATATATATATATTTGTATAAACTGTATAATATTATATATAATTAATATATAATTATTATTTTAGGAAATAAAATTTATAGAAATATTTATATTATATATAATTAATATTTTATGAAATACTATTTATAAGAATATTTATATAATGTTATATGAAATACAAGTATATATTATATATAATTTTTAATACCCTGACCCTAGATTCCCAAAGTTGGTACATTACTTTAATACACTGGCCTAGATACAAGTGTCAAATCCCAGAGGACTGGCCAATTTAGTATTCCAAGAAAATAGATCACATACATGAACTTTTTGTTATAATTCATAACATAAAATACAAAGTAGAAAATTCTTTGAGAATGCCATTATTCTCCTAGCTTAACCATGCATACCAATTACAATACACATCTTGGCATCCTAGGAAAATAAGATATAAGAAATGGGTGAGATCATATGCTAAATAAGGGTAAATAATACAATGTATGTTTTCAAAAATAATCATAAACTTTTAAGGAAAGTTACAAAACTAAAACACAAGCCTTTTATCATACTATAGAGCATAATATGGAATGATTAAATCAAATAATGTCATTTAAACAATCACATGGATATTCTACTAGTTGAATAATAACATGTAATATAAATAATGAATCTTATAATTATGTAATACTTAATTATGGACATTATAACCATACTTTCAATGCCTCATGACAAGACTATACTTAAATAGGTAATACTTTAGTCAAAACCCAAACTAGTTTACCTAATTAGAACTACTGATACCTCGAGTGGCCTTCATTAATTAGTACCCAACCCGTATTGAATTCATTAACTGATAACCAACCCATAGGGATTTCATTAACCATTCCCCAAACCAACCCATAATAAATCCAGTTTTTCCTCATATAAAAGGCTTAAACATAACCAATACAAACATTCTTATTAAAACTAGCATATGAAATTTTAATACATTAACCATTAACCATGAGTGTTGTCAAAATAGCACATACAAATTCAAACATATCATAAACCCTTCAATACAATATGTTATATTGAACCATAATATATCAACTACAATTAAGCATAAAATCCAACAAATGATGTCAATATAAATGAAAATAATCTAATAAAATCGTTAAAAATTTATTGGGAGAAATACCCATTTTTTACTTTGAAATAATTTAAAATAAGAACAATTTTAAAAGAAAACATTTCTTTTGAAAAATACATTGTAAGATTATAAGTGAATCTTTAAAATGATAATGCATCATGATGGAAAAAAAATCTTCTTGTGCTTTATAAGTTAAAAAACATTCCTTACATCGAAAAAATCCATAAAGTGCCTCGTTTGGAAAAAGATAAAAAGATAATTTCCAAACCATTTTATAAAATGTCAAACTTGGGTAAAAATAACTTTAAAAAATTGTTGAAAAATATTAATAATATTTTGAAATAAATTTTTAAAAAACATGGGCATAGATGACAAATATGACAAAATAAATACTTACGTATAAATAATCTTAGATAATAATGAGATTACAAAATTAACCCTTACCTTGTACTTTCCTTTAGTTGGGGTGTGCTAACCTCCGGTATAATGGAAAAATCATGTTATTAAATTATAACAAAACCATATACATATTTATGATATCATATATGATCCTATTATATCGTTTTTTTAATAACATTTCATTATTACCATTGTTTCTGTTGTTAACTGATTTGCCTTCCTAAGCATGTTTTGTTGTTTAAGTCATGTTTCTAATGCATAGGATATTTCTTATTAATATAAACAATAAAATTAAGTTCATGAATATTATATTTACTCATCATATATATATATCTATAATCATTATTGAATTGTTAATGTGGAGAATAAATCTCATTGCATCGTGGAAATAGTAGATCGTACGTACGTGCGAGCGACAGTATCATTCCCTTAGTGGTTAAATGGTATATAATTGGATGTTATATTAATTATAAAGAATTATTTTAATGTAATTTTCATTATTTTTATTTATTATACTCATCATTATACTCATCCAAATAAATTAGTGATGGAAAAAAATTACACCACGATGTGGAGACGGTAAGTCATACATACGCACGCATGGTGATATTGTTTTTTGTATGATAGATTAAAGAATAATATGGTTGTACCATAATCATAATAATATATCATTATATATATTATACTTTATTTATTACTTTATCATAGAAACCTCATATAAATAAAAAGTAAAATAATAAAAGAATTTGAATTGAATTGGTAAAACAATTACCTCTTCTTCGGTGGAATTCCTTTGGATATCTTATTAGGGACACTAGGTATAGTATTTTTAGAAAAACAAGGCCTTTATAATTTATCTAATAATGTTTACATGATAATTGGGTAGGTTTTGGTCTGGTTATAAGTCTCAAGGTGGTGTGACGAGGTGAGGAAGGAGGTGCTTTTTATAGGAGATGGAAGGGGCGCTTTTGGAAACTCTAAAACTATTAATTTAATATAAATTTATTTTTGATTTCAAGCAGATAAAAAGTGAGTTATTTATAGTTTAAGATTATTATGGTTCTAAATTGTTTAAAATAATTAATTTTATACATGTTTAGGTCCCAATATTAACCTTATCGTTTTTATTCACCCTTAGTTAAACAATTTAACTCTTACCATGACTACCTCTCTTTTTTACACTATAGGGTTAATATAGTTACTAAAAAATTCCAAAAGAACCATAATTTGATAATTTATAAAATATTTAACATTATAATATTAATTTGGCCAAAATATATATTTTATCAATTTTATATCATTTAATAAAATATTATATATTTTAAAGTATATCTTATGTCAATTTTGATACTATTTGTTATTTGTCTTTTTAAAAACATATTAACATGATAATAAAAAATTAACAATTAAAATATATCTATAACATGTATAAGTTATCTAAAAAAATACTTTATGTTATTAATTATATCAAATTTATTTTTTAAATATTTTTAATATCACTTATTTGATATTTCCATTAATTAAACAATTTCTACATCATTATTATACAAGCATTTAATTAACTTATTTATCCTCAAAAATTTAAAAATAAAATATTATTATTAATATAATTTAATTAGATTTAAATTTATATTCTAATTTACATTATGTATAACAAAATATTAAAAATGATTTAGTAATTAAAATTATGAGTATGACATTTTTAACTTATATTTAAATAAAACATAATAAAAGTCTTATTCTTACCCAAGTGGCTTTAAAAGTTCATAATTTCTGAATAAGGTTTATTTTTATTAAAACCCACTTATCTAATGAAATTATTAAACATTTTAGGGTAACTTCTAAATATTATAATATTATTTTTACCTTTAATTACCTGATTTTCCCTTAACAGTGGAAAATAAATAAAACAATTGCAATAGTTACTATTCACAAAAAAATTAATTTGGTCCTATTAGACTCTAAATATCATGCTAATTAAAAATATTTATGTCATTTTCTCCTTATAATTCTCAAAGGAGTGGCTAAATTAATTTTAACGCTAATGTGGTGAGAAGGCGAGTAAAAGAGACGTTTAATAGTTCAGTAAGTATTTATATCTAATTTTAGTATAAAAATTATTCCAAAAACCTAAATTGGATTAATATATGTATTAATGATATATTATTACTTTAAAATAAATTTAAAGTATAATAATTATTTATATGAAAAGTTGATTTTTTAACTATAATACAATATTTTCACTATTCATCAAAAAATTTAACTTCTCAAAAAAACAAAAATTCACCCTAAACTAATTTTGATATTATAAATTCATAAATTAATCCCATTTTCAAAAATATAGTTTTTCAAATTTCCAAAATTTGGTTTTAAAATAGTTGTTCCATTAAATGGTTGTAATACTGCCTCTAGAAAAATATAGTCTATTAATTCGTAAAATTGGATTCATTCTTATTTTACGACTGTAAAATAATTTGGATGAATGTAAAAAAAATTATTAAATATATAATATATAAATTTCATAATTTGTTTAACACTATTAATTCTTGATAATGTAGCATCTAGGTTATAACGGTCATATTAAATTAATTATATTTAATTGTATATCATTTTTTGTTTAATTGTGGTGTTGTGTGCAATGTAAGCTATTAAAGAGATTAAATTTAAAGGAGTCATACTATAAATTATTTGGGAGCAACATTCTCCCCTACTTCAATAAACCACATCCTCTCAATTTAAACTCGGTATAAAAAATTAGGGGTTTGACTTTTCTAAGTATCTTTGATGATATCCCACATTAGAAAAACTATTAATGAGACCTCTACTATAGATAAAACTAATGGATGTATGAATATCACTGGAGATAACACATACTAGGGTTCCATGTTGGAATACATGGATATGGAAGATAAATATAACCATCAAGTTCTAATGTAGAGTGATATAGAACATGGTCAGGGAAAATTTAACAATCAAAAAGTTATAAATTTGCGATGATCTAAGGGACCATTTGATTCATTTGATAATAAAGTACTAGGATAACATTTTTGTTTCAAGGTATTTTCCTGATAGTTGAATAATTACTTTAAATAAGAACTTAATTGATTAATTTCCATGTTATAATCATAATCTCATCATTTGGTTGTGCTTCGATCTTATTTTACATTATTCCTTAAAAATAGAAATAAGTATTAAAAATGAAATTTTCATGCCTGAAATGCATAATGAATCATAAGATCTATGAGTCTTTCCTCCAGTTTTTATAAATGTTTACTAAAACCAAAATGGCTAGAATAGGTCATCCAATAAAATAATATATAACCTCAAACAAAAATATCCAATGTTAAACTTAATCCATTCTATCCTTAAAACTCATCAAAATACATATGTCCAAATTAACAATCCAACTGTTTTTAAATAAGGTCACTAAATTTGAAAAATCAAATTAACATTAGATTTTCCACAAACAACATAATGCTTGTATTTTATCATTTTCCATAATATAGTAATACCTTGATCACCTTAAAACCTTAATAAAAATATGAATTCTTACAAATCCTTAAAGAAATAGTACTATGGTACAATCCTTATATATAATAGAATTATTACAACCAATACTTAAATGATAAAATAATTAATTACATGATTCTTAAATTCAAATAATCTCATTAATCATTCCTCTCTATCCATGGTAGTAATATAATCTTTACCATGATATATTATCCTATTTTGGTGTATATTTCCTTGACACATGAGACATTGATCTGTGTAGTTTCTTATATACTTGTAGTTGAAGCCTTTACCTTAGAAACATTTTTCTTATCCTTGAAATCTCAATCACAGTGTCCCTTCTTCCCACACTTTTAGAAAAATCTCATTCTTTTTAATCATGTACCAGGGTATTTGTTTCCACAATTATCACATGTGGAAAAATACTTCCTTCCCTTCTTCCTTTTATCCAAAATTTTTTCATCGATTGTTTTCTTCTCATGCTTCCCTCTGAATCCATAATACTTAGGGTAAGCTTTACATGTCCTATTATTACTTGATAATATTTCCCCATATGATGAGAATGTTTGGAAGAATATTTTCCTTTGAAATATGGGCTTAAGACAATGAAATATATGATCCTTATTACTCATTTGATCACATGCAACGGTGAGGTTCACATTCCTTATACTGGGATCCATCTATAAATGATTACATACATTAGGTTAGATTATATAATAATCTATAGTCAAAAAACTAGAAAAAATATTAACATAAATTCAAAAAAAATGCATCTTTAATCTCATAATCACAAACATGGTTTCTTTGGGGACATATTTAATCATAAATCCTTCATAACAGTTTGTCAAGAAAATGTGAGTTACCCTAAACATATCTTCTAGGAGTGTCAAACTAGGTGTACAGTAAGGCCCATTTACATATACCAGGTTATGTCAAGTCAGGCCTAACACACCTTGTTGGAGTTTTTACTCCTAGGTACATATGTGTTAAAACCACATCCACTTGTACTATCGAGATAGGGATGTATTCTTAGGAATACCCACATAATCTCAACCTTACTAAAATTTTAGAGTGTTATTATACACTTATCCTAAACATCTTCTATAGGGTTTTGTTCCCTAATCTATGTTTTTTAAATCTAGCTTCCAATTTTGTTGCAAAACTTTCTCTGATACCAATTGTAATGCTCTGACCCCAGAAGCCCGAAGTCGGTGCATTAATTTAATACATTGGTATAGATTCAATTTTTGAATCCAAAAGGACTAACCAATTTACCCATCTTGGAAGATAGATCCCAAACATGAACTTTAAATTACAATTCATAACATAAAATACAACATAGATAATTCTTTGACAATGCCAATATTCTCCTATATTTTCCCTTCATATCAATTATAATACACATCTTAGCTTCCTGGGAAAATAAAAAATAATAAATATGCAAGATCATTTTCTAATTAAGGGTATATAATACAGCAGAAACTTTCATAAATTAGAAAACACTTTTAAGGTAAAGTATAAAACTGAAACAAATTCCTTTTCAACATAATATAGAGCATAATATGGCAAGACTAAATCAAATAATTCCATTTAAAAATTTAAATGGATGTTCTACTAGTCAAATAATCACATGTAATATCAATAACAAATCTCATGATGAGGGAATTCGCAAATATGGATATTATAAACATACCACCAAGTCCTCATGCTAAGACAATACATAAACAACTAAGACCTTGGTCAAAACCCAAACTAGTTTGTCTCAGGAGAACTATTGATGCATCAAGGGGATTTCATTAACCAGTCCTCAACCCATTGTAATTTCATTAACCATTCCCAAACCCTTTAATTTATATTTACAATACATTACTCATATAAAAAGGGTGAAACATAACCCAAGTAAACATTGGTATTAAAACTAGCATACTAAATGTTAGTACACTAACCTTAAGTCACGAGTGGTATCAAAATAGCACATACATAGTCAAACATATCATAAACCCTTCAATAAAATATTTTGGATTGTATCATAATAAATCAACCTCAATTAAGCATAAAATACAGAAAATGATGTTGATATAGATGAAAATAATCTTGTAAAATCATTAAAAATTTCTAGAGGTAAATACCTATTTCTAACTTTGAAATCGTTTTAAAGTAGCGCAATTTTAAAAGAAAGAATTTTTTAGAAAATAAAATTATAAGCTTGTAATGAAATATTTAAAACATTAAGGCACCATGATGGAAGAAAAATCCACTCACACCACATAGGTTAAAAAATATTCTTTTTGTTGAAAAAATCCATAAAGTACCACGCTTAGAAAACAACAAAAAGATTGTTTCAAAACCATTTTTAAAAAATTCAAACTTTGGTAAAAATGAATTTAAAAAAATTTCAAGGAATAGTAATAATATTTTCAAATAAATTTTTAAGAAACATGTACATGGATGATAAATATGTCCAAATAAATAATTATGTATAAACAATCTCGAATAATAATGAGATTGGAAAAATAACTCTTACCATGTACTCTCATTTAGTTGAGAGTGTGTTAACCTCCTCTATAACGGATAAATCTTTTTATTAAATTATACCAGAACCATATCCATATTTATGATGTCATATATGATCCTCTTATATCATTTTGTTAATAACATTTCATTATTACCATTATTTCGGTTGTTAACTACTTCATCATCCTATGCATGTTTGGTTGCGTAATTCATGTTTCTTATGAATAAGATATATTTTATTTATATCCATAAATATATTAAGTTCATAGATGTTATATTTAATTTTATTCTACATTTCTATAATCATTATTGAATGGTTAACATATATAATAAATCTCATCATATCGTAGAGACAATAGGCCATACGTACGCATGAGCGATAGTATCATTCTCTTAATGGTTAAATGGTATGTAATTGGATGGTATATTAATTATAAATAATAATTATAATTCCATATTCTTTATTTATATCCATTATACTCATCATTATACCCATCCAAATAAAGTAGTGATGAAAAACAATTACACCATGGTGTGGAGATGGTAAGTTGTACGTACGCATGCACGGTGATATTGGTTTTCATAAGATGTATAAAAGAATAATATGATTGTACCATTATGATAATAACATATTGGTATATATATTATATTGGGTTTATAACTTTAGTATGGAAAAAACATTTAAATAAAAAGTAGATGAAGAAGATAAATTGAATTGAAATGGTAAAACAATTACCTCTTCTTAAGTGGAATTCCTTTGGATCTTCTATTAGGGACACTAGGGGTGGTATTTTAGGAAAACCATGACCTCCATAGTTTAAATAAGAATTTTTATAGGATAATTGGTCAGTTTTTTTTGATATATAAGGCTCAAGGTGGTGTTTTTAAGTGAGGAATGAGGTTCCTTTTTACAGGGGAGTGAAGGGGTTCTTTGGAAACTCCCAAACTATTAATGTAATTTAAATTTATTTTAGATTTAAAATAGCTCAAAAGTGATTTATTTATAGTATAATATGATTATGGGTATAAATAATCACAAATAATTAATTTTAGACATGTTTAGGTCACAATATTAACCTTATCTTATGTCTTTTACGCTCAGTTAAACAATTTAACTCTTAGTGTGACTACTTGTCTTTTTTACACTATAGGGTTAATATTTGAACTATAAAATACCAAAAGAAAACCAATCAAATAATTTATGACCAATTTAGCATTATACTAGTTATTTGAACAAAAAATATACTTTTATTAGTTTTATATCATTAAATAAAATATTATTTATTCAAAAGTATCATTTATGTCAATTTTGATACTATTTATTATTTGTCTTTTAAAAAATATTTTAAAAACATTATAGCTTATAAATAAAACTTCTAATATATCTATAACTTGTCTAAGTTATCTATCAAATTCTTTTATGTCTTTAATTATGTAAAATTATGTTTGTTTTAAAATTTTAATATCATTCATTTGATATTTCCATTAATTAAACAATTACTACATCATTATTATACAAACCTTTAATTAACTTATTTAATATTTAAAAAGTAAAAATAAAATATCTCGATGTAACTACATTTATTAGATTTCAGTTGAATATTTATAGTCAAATTTATATTAGGAATAACCCCTTATTAAAAATGATTTAGTTATTAAAATTATGGGTTTGACATTTTTAACTTATCTCTAAATAAAACTAGTACTTACCCATGCGTTCTCATGGAAATACGTTCAATGCTTATTTTCAAGAATAAAAAACTTCATTTCAAAGTTTATAAAGAACATTAATATTGAATATATTGAAAAAAATAGTGATACTTAATATTGAACTATAATTGGACAAAATATAGAGAATTGAAAACATAGGAAAATAAGAAAAATAAAATAACAGAGGAGAATATGTAGGAGAATACTGAAAACATATTGGAGAATATATAAGGAAAACATAAGTATAACAACAATGTACAAAATAATTCACACAAATGCATAATGAAGAATATAAGGAAAACATATAGGATAATATACAAGTAAAATAAAATGATTTGAAAACATAGAAAACATATAGGAGAATATATAAGAAAAAAAAAACATACAATCAAATTGAAATTTGAATACCGTTGATAACATTCAATTGAAAAAAAGTACATTTTGGAAAAAAAATGAAATAAACGTGAATTAAAACATAAAACAATAAGGAAAAGAAAATAGGTCATGATGTAGAAAACAACATAAGTATCCAACTTCAAATACATGAATAGAAAGAACAAATGGACATTAATTAGAAAAGTACATTAAAAAACGAACATGAATTAAAAAACATAAGTTTTGATGTCAATGAGATATTATTAGAAGAACTTGAAAGAATTATTATACAACATTAGTATATACAACATAATATTCTAATGGACATGAATGAAAAGAACATTCAAACGGAAATTTAATTTTCAAAACATACAGCATAACTATTAATGTCATTGAGTAATTTGTCACACTGTACAAATATCAAACTTCAAATGCCTGGAAGACTTTTCTTCATAGAATGAAATGTTTAAAATAAGAATACCTAAAATTACATATTCAAAAAAAATTAATGTTACCATAAAATAATTAATTAGAAACCAAAATAAAAGAAGTCAAAATTTACCTTTTGAAGCCTGCAATGAAAACCGACAACCATAGGAAATCCCTTTGAAACATCCACTTATTCCAGTCTTCCAAAAATTTCAGTTCTTTACTCCATTAATAAAAATACCTCATATTCATCTCGAGGCAACCTAAAAATAAATTAAATAATCATTATCCATCCTGTTGTCCAAATTGATCAAATGTAGATTCAACTAAGCATTATTATATGAAACAGAAATTTAAATCATTCTATTAGTTACGCATTAATAGACTGTCTTACATGAGACTATATAAAAAACCTAAAATTCCTAAAGAACACCATTTAGGAGTAGCAGAAAAACTCTCCTATTAAGAAATACGAAAACTTTAGATGAAGGATAAACCATCTATAAGCACTTTTTAATATGAGTAGCATCATAGAACAACAAATTAAGTTAAGGTTACCTCTATATTATACAGAGTAACACATGCAACTTGTGTCGAGACATTATTCTTAATCCAATCACGAACTGCCAGGTGCACCTCCTGAGCCTGGTGTTGTGTGGCTACTTTACCCATTCCAATAGCCCATACCAGTTCATATGCAATGACTATATAATCCTAGCTAGAAACAACATCTTCCAACTCATATACTGTAGAAATAAATCATCAAAACTATGTTTTGAAAGTAAGATCATGATTTTTGATAATGAAAAGAGGCAGTAGAGCTTTTCCTAAAAAAATTCATTTTAATAAAGAAGCCTTCTTACCAATACAATGAAATAGATAAAATTCAACCAAAAGGTGAAATAAAAAACTAATGTAAGATATGGAATGGCCTTACATATAGTCAGGGATGTTTCCCTAACCAAAACATTCCATTTTATTTTCCATAATGTTGCTTGTCAGGGGTACATGTTTACCCTCGAAAATTCTATCTGACTTTTTATTTATGTAAAACCTAGATGTTTTTTAGATTATGTAAAAAAATAAATTGAAAAATAAAACCCTCAAAAAATGATAATATGGTTAGTTGAGGATTGATTTTAATGTGATTACAGCACGTTATGTGATGTTTGACAGAACTAAGTAGTTAGGTAGGCCATATGTTTTGCAAAGTTGTACAAAGAGATATAAATATAATGAAATATTTAATAAAAAACCCTTGAAATATCTCACAGTCACAGTCGAATTAGCTCTTTCGGAATACATGTTTTAGTATAGATAATGGATTTACCTATACATGATTTGGGAATTATAATCCTACATAGTTTTGACTGTATCAAAATCTAAGATCACCATATTGAAAATTAAATTGTTGTAGATCTTTTTGTTTTATCTGTGCATTGTTTAATAAATATTTATTATTGTCACCATCCTATCACTAATTTTAAGATTTTAAGACAATTAGGTTCTGAGGTAGATAGTAGATGCACTTATAAGATAAATATGTTTCTTTATGTCATCAGAATATCAAATTTTAGTAAAAAAATTATTCATCATAAAATTAGACGAATGTTTAAGCATTATTGTTAGGGGGTAAATAATCAGAAATATTAGGTTATCCTGCAATCATGTATACTATTTCAGGTTTAAAAATCCATAAAAACAACTTTAGTGAAAATCAACTAAAAAACATCAAATGGTTTTGTTTACCTTATCAGGGACTGTACATATCATGAGTGTTCGGGTTTGAAATTTTTACATCGTTCAAATTTTGAGTCTATTTCAGAATCAAATAAATACTTTAAACATTAAATGGTTGGAGTTATTCATGTCTACTTGATGTAAGTTTTAATACATTTTTCTCAGTTCCACTAGCTTATCACTAATTTTGTGATAATCCAGTTTTGATATAAATAATATATGTGGTTTAATGATAAATATGCTTCTTTGTAATCTCACCAAAATATCATATTTGAGTAGAAAAAAATCATCATTTTTATAAATGGGATGTCTAAGCATTAAAAAGTACCTTAGAATATTAGGTTACAAAGAAAGGAGATGTACTTATTTGGTGATGAGAATAGATAATAAATGTCTAGAAATATTTAAAGTATGAGTCGTGCTTACCTTATTAAGGAGGCAGGTGATGAATCTGATAGATTGTTTTCTTTAGTCACGATAGCCACCGAAATTATCAAGGAAAATATTAGATGATGAATAGATCAGTTGTACAACCTACGTTTTTTTAGAATAGAACAGGGACATCATACTTACATAATGAAAGAGAAGTTTCTCTGAAGGCATCTGGTCTTTGATTTTGATTGTTTTATCCTGCAGAAATTGTTGTCCGTGTTGTAGCTTGTTGAGGAACTGTAGATGAAGAAGTTAAAAACAACTAATTTTTGTTAGTCTGTAATGTTGTTTGAAGTACAGGGATTTAGGTAGGAAAATTTAAACCGAACTAACCATTGATATATATAGTTTTTCATGGCATGCATGTGCCTCCATCTGTGATTCCATTAAAGAATGATAAAAAATAAAAATATTTTGAACTGAACATAATAGAAAACTCATAATTTTTTTGTCTCTCCTTTAGTAGTAGTCTCATTTGAAACGTTTCATCTCTAGAGGTTGACACGATAGATCAAATGAATCAAAAAATAGACTATGAATTTACACATAAAAGAAAAAATGTATAAAGTGAATTGAGAATATGTATATTCTGAAAGCTGTAGGTCTGTCTTAATTTATAATAAGTAACATGAATATAATATGTATGTAGTATGAGTATACTGAATATGTAATCTGAATATATTAAATATGTAAAATTCATTAAATATACCACTAAATGTAGAATAACTATGTTCTATTTTTGATTATCTTTTCCATAATATGTAATATACATATTTCTCCTATGAAAAATTAAATATTACAATATTTATACTTTGTATATGATCTTTCAAGTTGCAAATAGTATATTGACACAACCTTAACTTATAGGCACTACCTAAAAATACACTTTCACTTAAATGAAAAATAATATACCTTATTTTCAATATGATATTATTGTGCATATGATGAATATGAGATGCTGAATATGCAATCTGCATGTACTGAATAAGTAAAATGCATTCAGTGTATTATTAAAGGAAAAATGAGTATACTTAAACCCAATTTTGTTTTACAAAATATGTAATATAGATATTTCTAATATTAGAAATTCAATATTAGAATATTTGTACTTTTATATTCTCTTTCAAGGTGTGTATAATATATTTCTATGTAAAGGTTATTTAATAATGTTCGGTTTCATTCAGACACCTCTTAGGAATGGTCTTTTAGGGAAACTGGGGATGGTCTTTTAGGAAAACCATGACCTCCGTAGTTTAAATAAGAATTTTAATAGGATAATTGGTCAGTTTTTTGTCAATCTATAAGGCTCAAGGTGGTGTTTTTAAGTGAGGAATGAGGTTCCTTTTTATAGGGGAGGGAAGGGGTGCTTTGGAAACTCCCAAACTATTAATTTAATGTAAATTTATTTTAGATTTAAAATATCTCAAAAGTGATTAATTCATAGTATAATATGATTATGGGTATAAATAATCTCAAATAATTAATTTTAGACATGTTTAGGTCACAATATTAACCTTATCTTCTGTCTTTTACCCTCAGTTAAACAATTTAACTCTTAGTGTGACTACTTTTCTTTTTTACACTATAGGGTAAATATAAGAACTATAAAATACCAAAAGAACACCAATCAAATTATTTATGACAAATTTAACATTATCCTTGTTATTTGGACAAAGTGTAGACTTTTTTGAATTTTATATCATAAAAAAAATTATTTATTCAAAAGTATCTTTTATGTCAATTTTGATACTATTTATTATGTGTCTTTTAAAAAATATTTTAAAAACATTATAACTTATAAATAAAACTTCTAATATATCTATAACATGTCTAAGTTGTCTATAAAATTATTTTATGTCATTAATTATGTCAAATTGTGTTTTTTTTTAATTTTAATATCATTTATTTGATATTTCCATTAATTAAACAATTACTACATCATTATTATACAAGCCTTTAATTAACTTATTTAATCTCTAAAAATTAAAAATAAAATATCTTGATGAAACTAAATTTATTTGACTTCAGTTTAATATTTATAGTCAAATTTATATTAGGTATAACCCCATATTAAAAATTATTTAGTTATTAAAATTACGAGTTTAACATTTTTAAACTATCTTTAAATAAATTATAAAAAAAGTATTACTCTTACCTAAGTGGCATAAAAATCAAAAAAATTCTGTATAAGGTTGATTTTGGTAGAAACCTACTTATCCAATGATATTAGGACAAGTTTTAGAGTAACTTTTAAATATTATATTATTATTTTTACCTTTAATTACATAATTTACCCTTAACCGTGGTAAATATATAAAATTTTACTAAAGTTACTATTCACAAAAAAATTAAGATGATTATATTTGAATCTAAATTTAATACTGATTACAATAGTTTATTTCTGTATTTCAATATTTTACTCAGAGGAGTGGATAAATTAATTTTAACGCTAATGTGGTGAGAAGAATGGTAAAAGAGACGTTTAAAAGTTCAGTAATTTTTTATATCTATTTTTAATATAAAATGGATTAGAATAACCTACATTGGATTTATATATTTATTAATTATCTATTATAAATATAAATTATAAAAATTATTTATATTAAAAGTCAGTTTTTTAAATATAATGTAGTATTTTTTAATGTTCATCAAAAAAAATAAAACTTCTTAGAAAAATACCAAAATTTCACCCTAAACTAAATTTGATATTATAAATCAAAAAATTAAGTCCATTTTCAAAAATAGAATTTATAAAATTTCTAAAATTTAGTTTTAAAATAGGTATAACATTAAAAGGCGACAATACTTAAGAAAAATATAGTCTTTTAATGTGTAAAATTGGATTAATTTTTATATTACACCTATAAAATAATTTGCATTAATGTCAAAAAATGTGATTAAATATATAATATAAAAATTTCATAATTTTGTTAATACTATTCATTCCAACTGATGTAATTACTTGGTTATAATAGCCATATTAAAATAATGATATTTATTTTTATATCATTATTCATTTAATCTTATAATTTCTTGAAACATGAGCTATTGAAGAGATTAAAATTAAGATAAATACTATAAAATCATGTGGTGTTACATAATTAATATTTATATTTTATATAGTTAATATTATGTGAAATAAAATTTATAAAAATAAATTCTTAATATTATATGAAATACAATTTTATACTTTACGTAATTAATATTATATGAAATACAATTTATACAAATATTTATATAATTTATTTCAATAAATATATTTATTGTTATGTAGATTAACATATTTTTATTTAAATAAATATAATTGTATAATATTATGTACTTTAATATATATTAATTTCTATAAATCATATGTCACAAAATATTAATTATATATAATATAAAATCATAAATATATTATTTAAAAATATATTTATTATTATAATATAAAATATAAAAACAAAAATCTTGGGTTTTTATATGATATATTTTTTAAAAAATTATATTTATGTATATATATATATAAATTATAGAAGTTTCTTTTTAAAAAAAATAGTGGGGGTTCACAACCCCCTTTAATCTCTTAATTTAGACGTAGTTTTGAACACCCTATAATTTAAAAATATTAGAGGGGGTTTTAAACCCCCTAAAATTTAAGACATTAGAGGGGTTTTCAACCCCCTCTAATTTACGATATTAGAGGGTTGTTTTGAACCTCTTCTAAAATCCAACTAAAGATTAAAAAAATACTAAATTTTTTTGAGGGGGTTAAAACCCCCCTCTAAATTGTATTATTTTTTATGGTTGTACATACCCCCCCCCTCATTTTTATAGAAAATGAATTTATAAGGGGTTAAAAACCTCCTCTAAATTTGAAGATTATAAGAGGTTGTGCAGAACCCCCTCTAATTATACATAAAATAAATTTAGATGGGGTTGTGAATAATACCCTCTAAATAACCCCCTATAATATACTTTTTTTCTAGTGAATTATACATCTTCTTCCTAGTATTCCACTCTATATTAATTTAAACTATTATGAAATAATCATGATTGAGTGATCTTAAAACACACAACTAGGGTCCTTGTTATGTGAGCTTAAAATGTATGATGCGTCTTGTAAAGTGGAACTAAAGAATGTGGGTTTTAATTCCCTTCATATAGATATATATTAACTTCCTAGGAAGGGCCCAATATAACACCACAACACCTATTACCTCCCTGGATGACGTTGAATTTTAAAGTTACCAACGATGTGTATTTAAACCATAAAATTTATAATTACTATTGAGAAAGATGGATATTTTATGACACATATATATGTTCACATCTTTGGATAACCCCTTATGCATATACAATTTCACATCAAAAAAATATTGGGATGGAATTTCTAGAACAGTGGTAATTATTATCATACTAGGGTTTGACAAGAATTAATAAATATAACATAAATCTATAATAGAACCCTATAGTAGGAAATAATTCCCATCAACATAGTGAAATTAGCTTAACTTCCCATCCTTTTGACCAAAAAAATATTCTAAAGTGTTGTTGGTAAAGACCTCAATGACTAATTTCCTTTGTAATAAAGGTCCACAATGAAACTGAGGCATCACAAAGTAGATGAGCATTGAGGTTTCCATAAAAATACTCAAAACCATTAAAAACTCACCAAAAATATTTTTTTTTATTTTTTTCCAATAGATAAATTTAGATAATATGTTATAGGTACTAAAGTGATTGTTTTCTCAAATCATATAGACTTTAGGTACCCAATAAAAATGGTTAATGAAAATACAATTATGGTAAGATGAATATCACTACTACGGGAGTTTAATTTAGAGATAAATGAAAAGAGTGGTGTTGAAGATCAAGTAGCATTCACTTGATCAGTTTTTTCTAAAAAACCAAGGTAGAATGTCCAGACAAAAATAAATTCAATGAATTTATTCTTGGAGAAAGAAAATATTTTATAGAAGGAGAGTTATAATGGTATATGGATATGGTAAATTTTATGGTAACTTCTTCAGTTCCATCACATCTAAACTAACAAAATAATTTAGACTCAAATATGAATCAAAATTTTATGTTTTTGATTATCCATACATTTGGAAAAAAACTAATTAAAATGATCAAAATATATTTACTTAAAAGTGGGGTATAATTTTTCATATAATTTCTCCATACATCTAAAGACCCGTAAATTTAGAGGAAAATTTTTTATTAAATTCTTTGGGATTTTATGAGTACGCAGTTTCGGACGGCACCTGATTCCGAGGCCCAAAGTGCCCAAAATCAATTTCCGAAGTTTAGATCGGGTACGTTCAGTGAACGAATGATCGGGTTTTTCTATCTTTTGAACCATTGCTCGGAATTGAAATCTGAGGGCACCGATGGAACCGCAGTTCCAGTAATTTCTTAAGAGAACCTTTTTTGAAGGTTAGTTTTCTCGGGAGGAGTTGCTAAAAATTGAGGAATAAATGTAAAGTAAATAAAATTGTGGTACAATTTTATTTTCTATATCTAAGTGGTTGATGATTTACTTTACTGCTGCTGTACTTTCTTTTCAGTTGTATTGTTCTTTCAGTTGGGTTTGTATTCTGGCCCATTTACTTTTCAGCACTTACTTTTGTACTCAGTTTACTTAGTGTTTACTTCATCATGTGTGCTCTGTGGTGTTTGTTTTCTTATATAAAGGCAATGAATTCCCTTTTATCAGGATTTACGCCTTTGGTGCTAGTATCCAGCCTCTGGCCTATGGAAGGCAGGCTTGGGGTAGTCACGGAACGGGCCACGAGGACGGGTCGTGACAAATTGGTATCAGAGGAGTCAGTTCTACCGCAAAACTCAGGAATCTGATAGTTTCTTCAATGTGAAGCAATAGTGTTAAGGGTATTGAGTTTGGTTATCAGTTCTGGGAGTCCAGTGTTGGTGTGGCGGCTGATGTATCCATACACCAGGACCCTGACTTCTGATTTCCGACTCAATGCATGAAAATATTAATTGCACGTGTGTTCAAAAGTTTTCTTTGTGATTAATTTGTGACAGCTCACCAGGTATACTGTATTAACCATGGCGTACCTGTTTCTTTTCAGGATGGCCCCATGATGGCAGCCAACTAGGGTTCCAAGCATTGTGAGAGATGGAAGCTCACCGAGCGACGAGGCCTCGGTGCAGGGCCCCATTATAGAGGAGGCACCGGTGGTACCTCTACTCGTCGAGCCACCGATGCCACTAGCCCCAGCAGCTGAGAGTGCACATCTCCTGAGTGCACTGCATGATTTTAAGAGTCAAGGACTGCCCAGGTTCTTTGGGGAGACGGACCCTCGGGCAGCCGAGGACTGGCAGGAGGCTGTTGTTCGAGTCATCAGATTAGTAGGCACACCAACTGACCTCATAGTGATCCTTACGGAGAGCCTCCTGCATGCAGAAGCAGGTAGATGGTGGAGCCTGATGCTCCAGGTGCACGACGAGGAATTTCTACTTTGGTTGGACTTCGAGAGCCTCTTCCACTTGGAGTTCGTTCTAGACACCCTCCGTGCAGTGCACATCCAGGAGTTACTACAGCTGCGGCATGGCAGTATGACAGTAGCCCAGTTCTCGGCGAGATTTACTGTTCTCTCATGCTACTCCACAGATATCGTACGGGACCCATTTTTCCAGTCCCGGACCTTCGAGTAGGGACTGAGGCATGAGATCAGGGCATTGATGATCTCCCTCAGTATTCTGACACAGGCAGGAGTACTGGAGCAATCCCTTCTTGTGGAGAGCTTTCTTGCTGAGCCTACACCAGCAGCGAGGCCTACCATAGGGCGACACGTAGCAGAGTCTTCTGAAACCGGCAGTAGACAGAGGTCACAGAGGTCCAAGAGGACCAAACCATCAGGTGAGCGATGTAACTCCCCGACCCCATTTAACCAGAGTTGGTGCATTATTACATAACATTGGTATGATCACAAAGGATCAAGTCTTGAAAAACTGATTATTTTAGTAGTCCTGGAAACGCTAGATATATTCATAAGTCTTACATTACATCATATGGTAAAAAAAACTACAAAAACATCTTGTCTTCATATCCCCTCATACTATCCCTGCAGGTCAATCATAAATTACTTCTTCACAATCCTGGGAAAAATAAAACATTGAAAAGGGGTGAGCACAGATGCTCGGCAAGGATAACAATATAGTATAAGCTTTCATAGATAAGAATAAACACTTAAGGCAATGTATAACTAAAACAAAATCCTTTTAAACTTGAACTTCAGCATAATATAGAAAATATAAAAGGAAATAATTTCATTTACTTATTCACATGGATATTCTACTAGTCGAATAATCACATGCAATATCAATAACCACTTTCATAATGATGGAATTCATAATGTCATACTATCATAACCACGTAGCAAATGCCTCGTTCCAAGACTACAGATAAGATTTTGTCAAGGCCTCTTTCCAAAACACTAGCTTGTCTCATGAGACCTACTGATGCATCAAGGAGCTATAGCGGGATCCACCCGTCACTTACTAAGTCCAATGCAATCCTCATATGAAATGTTTGAAACATAACATAAACATTCGTATTAAAACTAGCATACGAAATGTCAATACTTTATCCACAAACCATGAATGGTATAAAAATAGCACATCCAAATGCAAACATAACTCATTCAATACAATATGGAAGATTGTATTGTAATAGATTAACCTCAATCGAGAATAATAAAGGATATTGACAAAGATGAAAATAAAAACTATTTGAGAGAAATGTCCCCCTTCTTATTGAAATCATTTAAAATTCAAACTATTTGTCAATAAGCCATTTAAAAATATATTTTTGAATCAAAGTGTATCATACCAATTAGAAACTTTTAAAAGGAATTTTAATTTTAAAACATTAATACCCATATAAATAAATCCTTAAAAACATTTTTAAAACATGGACATTAATGAGAAATATTTAGAATAATAAATCTTTAAAACATTTTAAAAAGATATTTTAGTTAGAGTTCCTAACCAAAATAGAGACACTTAAATACAAATAATTATGGTAATCAAAACTCTGTAATATCATCAGAATCAATGGATTCATGATATACTATGTCAAAGTACATTATATACACCATATAAAAGTGATTTGGTGTATAACAACAAATAAGTCTCAATGGAATGTAAATTGAGATGATATCTCTTATAAAGACTGTATCCTTATATTAAGGAAAAATCAACAACATAATTATGTGTGAAAAATATAAATACACTCAATATGATTGTATATTCAATTTAAATAAATCATAGGACATTCACACATATTCTTGTAAAAACAACACCAACGAATTGTATATTTAACTCAATAAATGGAGGTTGAGTTCAAATTACTCTTATCAAGTTCATATTGATGAATAGAGAATTTATCAATGGGGTGATTATGTGTATCAAAAGTATATCCACAAAAATGGGAGTGTAAATTATGACATAATCAAATAAATAGTGATTCCACACATAATCTTGGAGTAAAATAATCAATGAAGTATGCGTAAAGCCGAATGAGTGGAAATTGAAATTTCAAATTCCCTTATCGATTAAGTTACTTACAAAACATACACCCATGAAAGAAGGATCACACAATGATGATTTAAATATACATAAATTAAATTATATTACATAATGAATACAATCATGGTCAGTACACACACCACATGAAATTAATAAGTGGTGAACAATGGAAATCTCCCGAAATTAAAAGTAAGATAAGAAACCCCTTACTTTGTAATTTTTCCTTGGTCGACGGTAGGTTAACCTCCTGTATAATGGTGAAATAATTGTTATTGAATTATACAAGAATCATTTACATTAATATGATAGCATATATGATCTTTTAACATTCATTTGTAAATAATATCTTAGTATTATCGTCGTTTCGGGTGTTAACGGATTCGTTTTACATTATATTATTTGTTACGTGAGACGTATTTTTTATGGATGGGATGTATCTTATTCATATCCATAATGATATAATGTCTCTAAAAATTATTTTTATTCATCAAATGAAATTTATTCTTGAATGGATATGATGGGGAATGAATCTCATCGCGTTCGTGGAGACGGTAATCCGTACGTACGCACGAACGACAATATCATTATTTTGATATTAAAATAATATATAATTGGATGGTATATCACATATACAGAATAATTATCATTTTATATTTATTATTTACATGAATTAAACATCATTATTATACCCATACAAATAATAATATATTGAATAACAATTACACCACGACGTGGAGACGGTAGGCTGTACGTACGCACGTATGGTGACATGTCATTCAAAGGATGGATAGAATACTGAATATGGTTGTACCATATTTATAATAACATCACAATATATATAATATACTGGATTTATTATTTTATAATGTAAATAACAAATAAAGAAGAAGTGGAAGAAGAAATGAACTTGAAAGAGGGTGGTGAAATCATTACCTCTTCTTCGGGTTCTTCCTTTTGATTTGATCAAAAGGGATCCTTAGGTTGACTTTATGACCAAACTAAGGCCTCTATGTTGAAGTTAGGGAAGTTGAGAGAGTATTTGGGCAGGGATTGGCCGAACCAAAAGGCTTTTAATGTGTGAATTAGTGAGAAGGGGGAGTGCCCTTTTATAAAAGGGGTGAGGGGCACCTTATGAAAAACTAGAAATAATATTTTATAATAAATACATATTCAGTTTATAATGGCTCCAAAGTAGATTATTCAAAGTATAAGGTTGGGATGGGTCTAAATACCTTTAACCAATAGAATTTATACAGGTTTGGGTCATTATATTAACCTTATCTTTTAGTTTTAACTCTTAGTTAACTAGTTTGACATTTACTATATCACTTTGTATTTTTATATTATATAGTTAATAAACTTACTAAATACATCCAAGATACCCCCAAGTGGTCCATTAATGATACAACTATCATTATATAAGTCTTTTGTCCTAACATTAGATTTTTATAAATTTAATATCAATTAATAATATAATATTTGTTTTAAAAACTCTTTTATGTCAATTTTGACACTATTCAATAATTGATTTTTGTTAAAGTCTTAAGGACTTTATTAATTCAAAACAAATTCATTTAAGAAATCCTATAATGTCATATTAAGCAATAAAATTCATGGATGTCATCAAAACTGTTAAAGTATAATAATTTTAAAATTTATAATACCAATTATTTGATTCTTTCGTTAATAAGGAAAATACTGCATCATTATTGTGTCATAAATAATATTAATTATTAAATGTCTAAAAAGTATAAATAAAATACCATTATGTAGTTAATATTTTTATCTTTCTAATGAATATTTATAGTCTAAAATCCAACATATATAACCATATGTAAAAAAAAATTTCTAAAGGATATATGCTTCTGTCATCTTTGTATTTATTTTAACTTAATTAATATAAAGTGTCATTATCACTTACAAGTGGATCCATGGGGTCCCAAAATCGACCCAAAGATGCTCATGGTCGGACATGTATCAACCAATAAGGTTAGGACACGTTTTAGGGTAAATTAATATTGTTATAATATTATTTTTTTACCCTTATTTACCGGATTTACCCTTTAACCATGGTAAATAAAATATTTACCGAAGTAATTATTCAAAATGTCTAAAAATAAGAGTTACCTATTTACACAATTTGGAAATACTGATTCCAAATATGGAGTCCATTTTTCCAAATTCAAAACACTGAAGTGGAAAAAATTAATTTAAAATTAATTTCCGCTGTCAAAACAAAAAACGTGTTTTTAAGACATAATAACTACCAAAAGATTGACACTTGTTTATGTCCGGTTTAAATGTGAAATCATGTCAAATGACCAAAATTGTACTAAATGGTAATAAATATATTCTAAATATTTTTTAAAACCACTCAAATTCATAATTTATCACTATTAATTATTTCAATTAAAAAAGTTGTTTTTAATAAAAAAAAAAAAAATTCACTATTCATAAAAATATGAAAGTTATCCGAAAAGTACCAAAATTTCACCCTAGGATAATTTCGATATTCCAAATCCAAAAATGAAGACCATTTTGAAAGATAAAATATATAAAATTTCAAAAATTGGGTATTACTATTCATAACTGCTAGTTTTATTAGTTGTGGTGTGTGTTAGAACTTGAAGTTGTGTACAACACACGCTACTGTATTATTCAGAGAGAAGCGTACCGTGGAATATCGGGGTGTTACAAGTGAACTCAAGATACTGGTTCGGAGATGCGGGGCACACGCAGCAAAGCCAGTCATATGAGAGGCAGACAGTGCTATGCATGCGGCGGGCAGGGCCACATGGCTCGTGACTGCCCAACCCGCCATGCAGAGGAGCAGCAGACGGTTGAGGGACCACCCAGGTAGAGGCAGAGGTTCGACTATGGCGGTCTGCAGGGAGAAAGCGGACGAGGTAGAGGAGCTGTCCGAGCAGCAGGTGGTGGATGACGCTTCGGGTCTCTACCACCACCACCACCAGGAGGTCCACCCCGACCACAGGGAGATGGCGGGCAGAGGCAGGCTCAGCTTCAAACAGTAGAGGCATATGACCATAGCGCACCTATGATGATTCGAGGTACTATCTGTGTCTACTCCACCCTTTCTGTAGTTCTTATAGACAGAGGAATGAGTCATTATTTCATTTCTGCTGCCCTTGTTCGGAGCTCGGAGATTCCGACGGAGCCGTTGGATCGATCCTTATGGCTAGAGACTTCTATGGTAGCAGACTCGACGATTACGCACTGGGGCCGGCAGAGTGAGCTTTCTCTAGGAGGCGAGAGCTTCAGCTGGGATCTTCTGGTAGTGGCGTCGAGGCCTTACGACATCATCTTGGGCATGTATTGGTTATCTACAGTCCATGCTCAGATCGACTGTATTAGGCGCAAAGTGCATTGTGTCCGCACAGATGCGAGCAGGTTCACCTTCAACGGTGATAAGGGAACCTTTGCAGCGCAGGATGGACTCACGCAGAGGAGAGGGCAGTCGATCACCCATCAGTTGGCTAGTCTCATCCTAGGATCATTTCATGTGCGGAGTCCGAGTTTTCCTGTTGTGGTGGATCAGTATGCGGACGTTTTTCATGATGACGTTCCAGGACTACCTCCTCGCAGAGAGGTAGACTTATATATTGACATGTACCCTGGGATAACCCCGATATCTACTCCAGTATATCGGATGGCTCCCGCTGAGCTTCATGAGCTACGGGTACAACTGGAGGACTTGCAGGTCAAGGGATTCATTTGACCCAGTGTTTCACCCAGGGCTTCCCCGATTTTGTTCGCCAAGAAGGCGGATGGGAGCTTGCGACTGTGTGTCGACAATCATCGCCTGAACCAGGGGACCGTGAAGAAAAAGTATCCACTTCCGAGGATAGATGATCTCTTCGATCATCTCAAGGGAGCACGTTTGTTCTCAAAGATATACCTCAGGTCAGGCTATCATCCGCTCAGAGTTCAAGACGAGGATATGCAGAAGACGGCCTTCAGGTGTCGGTATGGCCATTATGAGTTCTTGGTTTTGCCTTTCAGCATAACCGATGCACCAGTAGTGTTCATGAGTCTCATTAACAGGATCTTCCAGCCTTATCTCAATCGATTTTTCGTAGTCTTCATCGATGACATATTGATATACTCGACTACTGAGAAGGAGCATGTCTACCACTTGCGGGTTGTACTGTATACACTCCGATAACACCAGCTTTATGGTAATCTCTCTAAGTGTCAGTTCTGGATTCGAGAGGTCCAATTCTTGGGACACGTCATCTCTGAGACGGGATTTGTGATTGATCCTGCAAAGATAGAGGCAGTTCTAGCTTGACGGAGGTGCGGAGTTTCCTAGGTCTTGCTAGGTACTATCATGGATTTGTGCCATACTTCTCCAGAGTTGCAGCACAGCTTTCAGCTTTAACGAAGAAGGGGAAACCCTTCGTGTGGTCAGAGAGTTGTCAGCAGAGCTTCCAAGAGCTGAGACAGAGATTGACCAGTGCACCCATCTTGAGCCTATCGGAGGAGGGCGTAGGGTACGTAGTATACTGTGATGCATCAAGGATCAGACTCGGGTGTGTCCTAATGAAGGAGTGGGTAGTGATCGCCTATGGATCACGATAGCTGAGGTAGCATGAGCAGAAATATGCTACCCATGACCTGGATTTAGCATCATTGCTCTTTTCCTTGAAGATGTGGTGGCACTATATGATAGGCGAGTGCTTTACAGTCTATTCTGACCACCAGAGTCTCAGGTACATCTTCGCACAGATGGACCTAAACCTCAGGTAGCGACGATGGCTCGAGTTCCTCCAGGACTGTGAATTTGAGATATTCTATACTCCTGGGAAGGGGAACATAGTAGCTGATTCTCTCGGCAGAAGATTGGGCATTCAGCTACTTGGAGAGGCGACGGAACAACTAGCCGCATTGCAGATATCCTTCGTGGATAGTGATGGAGCAGTCTTTTTATAGTCGCTCAAAGTCACTCCTCAACATGCATAGATATCCTCAAGATAGGCACCTGATGGATTTTTTGTTGGAGGAGAGCACGTCATCTTTTTCAAAGGATGTACCATTGTACCAGTTGCATTACGGGAGGAGGTGATGAGGGAGTTTCACACTTCCCCTCTAGCGGTACATCCTATAGTAGCGAAGATGTACGAGGACCTCAGACAATATCACTGGTGGCTGGGTATGAAGAAGGTTGTGGTAGAGTTCGTTTCACGATGCCTCACCTAACAGCAGGTGAAGGCAGAGCACTAGGTACCAGTAGGCTTGGTACATCCCTTAGAGGTCCCAGAGTGGAAGTGGGACAAAATATCTATGGATTTCATGACCGGACTTCCATGTAATTCCAGAGTACACGACTCCATCTGGGTGATCGTTGATCGACTCACCAAGTTGGCCCACTTTCTACCTATCAGAGAGCAGGGCTCAGTGGAGAGCTTGGGACACCTCTATGTTCATGAGATCGTATGGCTTCACGGTGTACCATCGACTATCGTCTCTAATCGAGTTGCTCACATTACTTCCCAGCTTTGGAAGGGGTTGCAGGAGGCATTTGGGACGCAGCTACGCCTGAGAACCGCCTTTCACCCTCAGATGGATGGTCAGATAGAGAGGACCATTCAGACTCTCAAGGACATGCTCCGTGCATGTGTCCTTGAATTTGGTCACAGCTGGGAGGATCACCTACCTTTGGTGGAGTTTTCATACAACATCAGTTACCACTCCACCATCGGGATGGAACCATACGAGGCATTGTACGGACGACCTTGTAGATCACCTCTATGCTGGACAGACCCTGGAGAGTCAACGCTTGTAGGACCAGAGATGGTCTAGGCCATGACGGAGAAGGTACAGATCATCTAGGAGCATATGAGGACTGCTCAGAGCTGACAGAAGTCCTATGCTGACAGGAGGCAGATACCATTATATTTTGAGGATGGCGACCACGTTTTCTTATGGGTCACACCTCGACGTGATTTATGGAGATTTTTTCGGGGCGGCAAGTTATCTCCGCGCTTCATCGGACCATTCTAGGTTCTCAGCAGGATAGGCGAGGTGTCTTATCAACTGGCTCTTCCACCTCAGTTGCACCGGGTGCACGACCTTTTCCATGTATCTCAGCTGAGGAGATACGTGCATGACCCGACACATATCATTGATCACAGGGGGCTCGACATCAATGACGGGGAGACTTTTTCGGAGGTCCCGGTGGAGATCGAGGATCGACAGCAGTGGGTCCTATGTGGACGGTCAATTCCTCTAGTGCGCATCAGGTGGCCGCACGAGAACCTTTAGGAGAGCAGATAGGAGCGGGAGGCTCATGCTCAGTACCTTCATTTGTTCCCCTATTTTGTGATATATCTTTATGGGGATGTAAATATATGAGGTTGGAGTAATGTAAAGACCCGTAAATTTCAAGGAAATTTTTTTCTTAAATTATTTGGGATTTTACGAGTACACAGTTTATGAAGAAACCTGATTCTGAGGCCCAGAGTGCTCTAAATCAATTTCCAAAGTTTAGCTCGGGTACGTTCAGTGAATGAACGAGCGGGTTTTTCTATCTTTTGAACTGGTGATTGGAATTGAAATCTGAGGGCACCGATGGAACCGCAGCACCGGTAATTGCTTAAGAGAACCTTTTCTAAAGGAGAATTTTCTTGGGAGGAGTTGCTAAAAATTGAGGATTAAATGTGAAGTAAATAAAATTGTGGTACAATTTTATTTTCTATATCTAAGTGGTTACTGATTTACTTTACTGATATTATAATTTCTTTTCAGTTGTACTGTACTTTCAGTTGTGTTTTTATTCTGGCCCATTTACTTTTTCGCACTTACTTTTGTACTCAGTTTACTTAGTGTTTACTTCATCTTGTGTACTCTGTGGTGTTTTTTTTCTTATATAAAGGCAATTTCTTCCCTTTTATCGGGATTTACACCTTTGGTGCTAGTCGCCAGCCCCTGGCCTATGGAAGGTGGGATTGGGGTAGTCATGGCACATGCCTCGAGGACGAGTCGTGACAATGCATTAGCTTCTTGATGATTCTTTGGGCCTCAAATAATTATAAGTGTTCTAATCTAGAATATATTTCCCTAAAGTATACAATGATTACATGAGTTTTATATAAAAATGTTATCAATTAAAATTCACTAGAAATATATTTGAGATATAAGAAATGAAAAAACTATGACTAACCTTTTTGTGAAATCTTTGAAAATTGGGGATAGATTTTATGGAAGCCTATTCTATGTCATTTGGAAATTCATATATATTCTTATTTTTAGACTATGTTTCAAAATAGGTGGAACACAAATCCTCAAAATTATTGATTCCACTTTTATTTTTTCTTATTTCAAGACTAATATATTTTGATGATTTAGAATACCAATAGTAATCATCAGTGACTATGGAACAATCCTTTTCAATAGGAATATAGAATCATTAATGAGTAAGTACATATTGAACCATAAAACCTCAACACGAAATCATCCATAAAACAATGAAAAATATGATGTTTCAAATAGACGTATTAATGGAATCATGGAAAATATTTTCAAGACAAATAGGAAATATTGGATCTAAATTATGGGGATCACCTTGTGTTATTATAGAATATAATGATCCAATACCAGATGATCTATGGGAAAGTCTATCATTTACATATATAACTGAAAAGACCTACTAGATAGTAAAAGAGAATAATATGGATCTAGAAAAATATATAAAAGAAATGAGACTTCAAATTCAAGAAATGGAATAAATAAATAGAGAAACATTTTCCCATTCTATAATTTACAAGGAATGAATAAGTGTGTAAAATGAGAAGCTAATTTAGAAAAAATAATTTCATCCTGGTGAGTGATTCCTACTTTACAACTCAAGAGTCAAACTGATTCCAATTAAATTTCATTCTAGAAGGGAATACCCATTTATTGTCACTGATATCTAGAAATGTTTTGTTTTCTAGATAGTTAAATAATGATATAAGTTCATATTCACTATCAATGGACTTGTACTATAGAAATATCTTAGAAATATGACACATGAACATGTGGAGGAGATCACAATCCTTGGAAAATTATACTAATAAAACCCAAAATTTATAACTTTACTCAAATTCATTTATTACTATATTTATTTAAAAACTACTCATACTATCATTTATATTATAATTCACAGATATCATTGTGTTGTTTAAGTGAAAGGGTTTGAATCATTTTTAGTTTTACAAATTTAAATTTTTTGCACTTTATATTTCATATTTTTGTATTTATTTTTCATTTTCATTGTTTTTAAACATATTGAACTTAAATTTAATTCCTTTGTATGAATTTAACCTATAACAATTATTAAAAATTTATTTGACCCAGTGAATTCAACTTAGATGACTTTTTAAATGAACTTATTTTTATATATAATGTTTTGGATATTCGTGAAAAGATCAATAATTTTTAAATCCCATGCCATACCATACTATCCAATATTGAAATAACTTACCCAAGAGGCTTATAAACCATTTTGTAAAACTTTTTTATAATTACTTAATTTATTTAGATAAATGATCCTTTCTTGAAAAACCATTATTTATTGAAAATTCTAATAAAAACCTCGATCATTGGGGACCTTTTATTGAGAAAGATTGAGGCATTTTATTTATTGAAAATATAGTTTTATAGTAAACTTATATTCTGGACTACCTTTACATTTATCCCTTGTTATATCCTAGTATCTGTGATAATCTTTATTTAGTGTACAAATTATAAGACTAAAATCCCAAACCACTCATCTTTATAAGTAAATGCATGATTGCAATTAAACTCAATTGTGACTGAGAAGGGTTTTATTAGAAAATATGTGTTGAAACATCAATTCTAGAAAATATGGATTAGATGATATCTTTAAAAGTTAGGTAAGGATTTTTTCTCAACTATTATATGTTCAAGGATTTATAACTTCCTTCAAAGTATAAAATAGATGCAGAATTTGGGAAAAAAATAAAAGAGAAAGAAGTTTGTTAAAGGAATTAGAGAGAAGTAAAAAAAATATAATGTTTAAGTGATTATTATTTGAACATTCCATGTGAATTAAATACATCTAGAGTTAAATCACTAAAAGGGAGAGTGAGTGATGATAACATCCTTGAGTATAAATTGGTAATCATTCATTTTTCTTTGATAAAAGTCAAAAATCTTTATTCTACCTTATAACTTTTTACATTATCACAAATTAACCTTTTTAAATAGAACAACGTAAAAATTTACTCATGAATAACACAAGTAATTGATTCATTGGGTGTATATTTTGAAACTCAACAAGCATGTGGTAAATGTTTCATGAGTTGGGAATGAGAAAATCTTTACATAAAATTTATAATTTTTTTGATGAGTGAAATACATACTAGAAGTTCAGTAAAATGAGCATAGTATGATGAAAAAGGTGAATCACATTTCATATTTATATTCTAAGACTAGTTTTTTATAGAATCATCAAAGTAAGAAAGTACAAGAATTAAATTCTATAAGATTTTTGAATTGGATAAAGGACCTCATACAGAAGAATCATTCTGAAGAAACTAAAGAGGAAAATTAGGAAAATTATAGAATCAATAAAATTTAAATTGAATGAGGATTTACTTTTTGAAGATTGTGAAATAAATTAGAAAATTATTGAAATGTGTTAGTTTTTTGATTCATATGTATGGTTTTCCTACCCATATGTAAGAGATTTTTCATATATGTAATTGAAAAGACATTATCCCTGAACTAAAATGTTGAACTCCCTAGCGATACATAATAGTACCCAGTTTCATATGTGAGAGTTCTTGCAGCTACAAAAATTTGTAATATATTATCCTTTTCTAAGGAATATAATGTGTAAGATATTTTATTTGATATGTAAATATTTTTCCTTTTCAAATTGATTGATATTCCTCATGAATAAGAAATTGTGAATGTATGTAATGCTTTTATCTGATATGTTTGAGTTTTTACATCATAATTGAAATATTTCCTTTTACATTTGAGAAGAAGAGTTGAGATAAAATTGTTTGTAAGGATTTTTGAAGCTCATCTAAGGTTTATCTCTTTGAAAAATATATAGAATTTAATTTTGTGTAGGCATAGATATTTTTAAGTTACTTATAATGAATTATGATTTTTTATATAACCTTGATTCTACACTAAGCATGTACTTGTCAAAGGGTCTAAGAGAGGTTATTCGAATTGAAGAAAGATAAAGCTCATAGGAAAACTCATAATTAATCCATGGAGGAATAAATTCAAATAAATGGATTTTTATGAATCTTTAAATCTAGAAGGGGGTATTCCAAATCATATAGTAGATAATGTCATAAATCATGATAATAATTATTTAGGTATGGAAGAGACTGTTAATGTATTTTGGATGCTGGGGTAAGGGGGATCAAAGTTTCATATTATTTTGTTATACTAGTGTATATTTCTATTTTCCCTTTTACACAACCAATATTCTCCCTCATAGAGGGGTATACCCTTTTGGTTATTGGGAAATGTGGAATGAGGTACCTTTTTTAATTCTCTAATCTATGTTCAGTGACTAACATTCTTCTTTTTTTTCTTGATATTAATATTTAGAGGTCGAGTTTTTTTTGAATTTTATTATGTTAAGATTGTTATTCATGTGGATTGTTTAGTAGTTGGGTTAATAGTTTTATTTATCTCTTAATTTATTTTTTCTTATATGTGATAGAGTATTCAATATTGAGTGGTTAGTATATAGTAATTATTGATATATGTGTGCAAGGTAGTGAATTATCTTTTAATTACTTGGGAGTGACTTAACTCGATTGTGATATATCTAAGTATTTTAGAAGAATTTTGTTGTTAAGGTTTCATCTGATATCATCCCACACACATAGGAAGGAGGGTTGATCAAAAGTGATTATTTCTTCTTTAAACCTTTTAATTTATCTGTAATAAAGAAAGAGGATAAATTAATTGTGAATTATTTCAATTATAAATTAATAATAATAAGAGTGAAAAAATATTAAGACTAGGATGAAATTAAATTTTTTTATCCAAACCTTTAACCACTCACTTATTAGCACTTCAAAAAAATATCACTTTTTAAAAAATTTCTAGTTCTCGTAAGAGGAAACTAACTAAAACCCCCTCTTTACTAATTATGAAAAATGAATTTTCACCCCTTATTAAAGACTAACTTTATTACCCACTATGTTATAGTATAACCTTAACTATTTAATAGTTTTTTCACTATTACATGACAACTGAGTCAGAAACACACAACATAATCAAACCAAAGATGACTAAAATTATGGTACCAAATTAGGGAACCCATAATCAATTCACTACAAATATAATCTTTTCCAAAATAGTAATTGAGAACATGGTGGACACATATCTTATATTTTCTTAACCCAATCAATAGGGAGGCATTAATTTTTAAATTATTTCACTATAATATGGGTGAAATCCCTAATTAAAGAACTCATTCTCAACGGGGAATAAAAAGAAAAATATTATTACGATATAGGAGAGGAATAGGAGAAGCTTATCTATACTTAATATTTAAGTAAAATACTAAAACCATGATTTATATTCAGAATAGATGATAGAACATAAATATAGGGAAGGTATATCCTAAGGATGGGAGGTGACTAAGTGAGGATGAGGGGAGAAGTGGGTCGGGTTAAAGTTTTAATGTGATTCCCATGACATTAACTCCAAGTTTCTAATGTGAACAAACATATTCTTTTATATACCATCTTTGAAATCAATTAAAGAAACCCAAAATTGCTACCATTACTTATTACAATGTTAACAACAAATATTAAGTCACATAAAAACCAAGAATCACTTAAGTTTAGAGTTTTATAGAGTTTAAATAAAATTTCTAATAAAACTCATATATTTCTCATCCAATGCGAATTTTTCCATTTTACCAAGATTTCCTTGTTCTAGAATAAGTATTCAACATATCTCATAAAATTCTCCACACATGATACTCTTCTCGGCTTGTATTATATGATATCATTATTCATAACATGTATAAATAGAAACATATGAAGTGTGATATTAGATTCTCATTAAGGTAAAGTGTACATCGGGAGCTGTTATAAAATAAACATATCATAAATCATATAGAAAGAATAAATGATAATAAAATAATTCCATATAACTAATCATATGTGCTCAAAATAAATCCTTGGATGACATAACAACAAAATTATTAACATAGATAAAAATAACTGGCTCCATAGTGATAAAATCCATAATTTTAGACATCATAATCTCACTTTCACTCCCTCATTCAAAGAGAGTATCAATAAATGGATTGGTATACACCAAATACCAAAGTTATTTGTCTCATGATACCTATTGGTACATCTATGAGACATTATGGGGCCCTCTAATCACTTAATAAGATTAATTCATTCAATATATGAATTAAATTAATAACAATAAAATTCATAATAAACTTTCCTTAATAATTGAAAAACATCCTTAATAGAATAATAAACATATGGGATGTCAATAATTTCCAAAGTTGATAAATGGAATAATATGATAATAACACATATAGAGAAAGAAGGTATAGGGAATCATTATATAATATCCTCAATTAAATATGAATAAATTAAAAAGATGTTAACATGGAAGAAAAATACCTTTTTAACATTATCAGATAAATCACTTTATAAGACAAAAAGAAATTTCACTTTTTAAAATAATTTAAAATTCATTAAAAATATTTAAAATAAAATAAATTTATCTAGATAAAACATTTTAAAATTTATCTTTTAAAACAAAAAAGGTTTTTCAAAAAAAATTATAAAATAAATATTTTTTGAAAAAATTTATTTTGGACGACACAGAAACACTAAAGACTTATTTCTTTAAAATAAAATACATTAAAATTAATTTTAAAATCAAAAGTTAAATTATAAAATAAAACTTTTAATTTTTTAAAATATAAAAATATTTAATTTAATTTTCATAATCTTTACAAATTAAAATCATTTGGAGAACCATTTTATAACATATAATGGAAGCTTCATAAAGAAGAATGATCATAATAATATAGAAACTATTACATATTTGGACACTTTTAAATTGAATTATATTTAAATATAGCACATGAAATGGTAATTTGAATACTATCAATAAAATATAATCCTGAAATAATATTTCAAATAGTTAGTAGATGCACTATACAAAATAAAAGAAGGGGGAATCTAGAATATGTCTCAAAGAAAGAAAATTGAGATGAGAACCATTACAACTTTAGTATATTTTGAATCAAAGGCCCAAAAAAGAGAGCATGATATGTATTTTTCATTCACTTGATTTTATTAAAATTTGTGAAAAAATAAATTAATTGGTAAGCATATACACAGAACAAAATAAAACACTTTTTAAATATGGAATTTCTCTTAACGGAAGAAAATTTGAGATGAGAAGCACTTGGGTTTTTGGTAAACATCGAATAATAATATTTGGAAGGAGGGACCATGAAAATAATATTAAATCCTATTGAAGAAAATTTTATAAAAAAATAAACCAATAGGTTAGTAGGTTTGTCATATAAATAATGTAGTATAATATGAAAACATGCCTCAATGACCAGGAATTGAGATAAAAAACCATTACGAATTTTATAGAATTTTAATCAAAACCTATTGAAAGAGGTAAATTCAAATGGAACTAATAATAACCTGACTTATAGAGTTAATAATTATATAATACATCAAATATTCATTATACACACCACATAAAATAAAACAGTCGTATAATATAAAACATGCCTCAAGAACAGAATTAGAGGTAAGAAACCCTTACAGTTCTTGTAACTTTTGATTCAAAATAATATGTTGGATAAAAAATGAAATATAATATTAAATTAGACAAATATGGATATTCATATTAATATATTTCAAAGGGTAAGTTTATATATGATATAAACGAAAAGAAGTGCCTAATAAAAAACATGTCTCAAAGAAGATAATTTGAGAGTATTAACTCTTACAAGTTCTGTATCAATTGAATCAAAAGAATTAGGAGGGATTAATGAAAATACTTATAAATACAATTAGAGAAACATTAATAATAATAGTATAAAATAATTATTAATTATTTTCACCATATAAAATAATAAAATGTTCATATTATGAAAATATGCCTTAATGATTTGAAATTACAACGAAAACCCTTACCTTAATTATAGAATTCCATGAAAATGATTTAATATCTTTTAGAATAAAAATAACCATATTTATAAATTATTTTATAAATTTATTCATATATATTATATTTTATATACATTATTTATAAACATTAATTATAAATTTGTTAGTTAGGAATTGTTTATTTTCATCATCGAGCATTAATATCCTTGATTGTTACATATAAGTTTTGTAATATGGATGTAAGGCTCCATTAATTTATAAATAGATAATTATTACCACATTATTCAAGATATTAGATTCTTTTTTTAGGGATTTATAAATTTCCATTTTCATTCCATGGAAGTCATAGGTATGGTTTGTGAAAATGGAATCTATAAAGAGCTTGTTTTAGGTAATTTACATATATCAACAGTTTACTTAATAACGATCATTAATTATTTTATTATATTTAAATAATATTATTCATGATTTATAATACTTCTTAATATCATATATATTCATAAAATAAGTTTTTATAACCATACTTATAATGCAGTGATGAAAAAAACATGTCAATTCACGGAGGTAGTAATCCATACATACATAGGATCGCTGTTTTCATTTTTCATTGAATGGGAGGGTGGAAATAGTTTATATTTTTAAAATATTTTAAATATTTTATATATAATATTTATTTATTAAATACCCATTTATAACAATCCATGTAGGGAATTTATGAAATATGAAATATGTCAATTTGTGGAGGCGGTAGTTTTTAAAAACACACAAACGACATTCTCATTTTTTTAAGGAAGTAGTAAGGGTATATGATTATTATACCATTGAAATAATATAATTTAATTAAAATAATAATAATAATTTCAATATATTATAATGGTTAAAATATATTTTTTGAAGTAAAATAATGAATAAATGGTGTTAAGAAGTGATTAGTAATCATGTTGTGAATTCCAACCTTCTCTAGGAGGACCTCATATAAATAGAGTATTTATGGGTTTTACATGAATATAGGGATAGGTAAACATGGGATAGGGATATATTAAAAGTTAAATGGGTATTATTTAAAAATTAATTTCAATTTTAGAGTGTATATAAAGGGATGGTTGAAGTCTCATTATATAAGTAAGAAGGGTGGAACTTTTGAAACACCCCAAACTCTATTTCAATGTCAAATCACTTTAAAAAGTGAGTAGACAAAAAAATAGAAAATAATGGAGGGGGTATAAGTTAGGGCTTAGAAACCCCTTCGCCACACATTTGTAGAAATATTTTTAGGAAATTTATTTCTTTTCTCCTTGGTTTGACATTTTACCATACTTTACTTTTAGAGTGGTAACTCTTCTTTTACCACGATAACGTATTGTCATGCCTAATAATAAAATTACCATTATTATATAATTTGGATATTATTAATCAAAATATTACAAAAATTTTATAATATTAAATTTCTAAAAGTGATAAGATTTTAATTTTAAAATAATAAGTGTATAACCCATAAAAAAGTTTCTAAGGAAAAATATTTCATATGTTTGAAAATTTTATTTTATATTTCTAAATTAAAGATAATATTTTAAATTTATAATTTTAATTATTAAATTAATATTTTATTATTAAAAAATTTGCATAAATTTTTATGTCATGGTGATATATTAATGAATTAAAAAAATTCATGATATTTATAAAAACGGTATTTCTAACTATTAACATAAAAACAATATTTTTTAAAAAATATAAAAATTTTATCTTAAGATAGTAATGACATGTTGAATCCAAAAATTAAGTTCACTTTTAATTTTAAAGTTACAAAATTTTTGAATTTAACTTATAAATGAAAGAAAAAATATAATGATCAGCTTTATTATAGGAAAATGAGAGTTTAGATATTAACTATTTTTATTATCATTTCCAATAATTTAATAAATAGATTTTTATTAATATATTATTCATATAAAAAAATATATTTTAGCATTATTTGACCAAAAATATATTTATTTTATTAAAATAAAAATTCATAGTTTATAAAAATCCAATTTCAAAAAAAAAATTAAGTGTAAAATAATCTTATTAGTTGCTTAACTTTAATAATTGAATTTAATTAGTTAATTATAATTAAAAGTGAATTTTATTTTTCTTTATATATATGTATATATCATAATTTTGTTACCTTTTTTATACCCTCCTACTTAAAAACTACATTTTTACAATTATATTTACTACTTGTAATTTTATGCAAATAAAATGCATCACAGTTTGTTTTCATTTGGTATTTCATTTTGAGAAATATATTCAATGTTGTATTTATTTAAAGGAAAATAGATATTAAAATATCAGGGTGTTACATTTATAGTGGGTGGATTAATTTTAAAAATATTCAATTAATTAAGATTTATTAAAAATAAATCTAGGTGGGAACTGAAGTTCCAATGGCCCTCCACCAAACTTCTAGTAGTTCCCACACAACAACCCCCCCCCAATACCCCCTTATTATTCTAACCTCTGTGAGTCATCAAGAAAATCCTATCATGTCACAACCCATTCCCCAAGGCCCGTGTCGTGACTACCCCAAGCCTGTCTTCCATAGGCCTGTGCATAGTGACTAGCACCGAGTAGGCAAATCCCAAAAAGGGAAAGCATTTTCCTTTAAACCTATAAACAAACACAATGATCAAAATATGGAAATTAAACACAAAGTAAACTACAACTATCACCGAGACAACTACAGAGAGTATAGTAAAAACTAAAAGTACAAAGGGTAAAGAATACAAGCCCAAAATCGCAAAGGAAAATACAACTACCATGGTCCATCTACTCGAGACCCTACCTGAAGGGTAAGTGAAGCATTGCTTCTTGTAGCCATAGAATTCTGCACGTATTTCGCGTCTCACTATACACCACCTAGTCTTGGACCACCAAGGACTCTGTCAAAGTGTCGATCATCTTCATGAGACACGACATGTGCGGGAAAACCCTGTGCAGGGGTGAGTAACACAATAATCTGTAGGGACTCCAAACCATAAAGGAAAGGCCACAAAGAAACACCATAAAGAAATATAGATCAAACTAGATATAACTCATGGTATATAAAGTAATATTATCAATTGTAATATTGAATCATCTTGTACTGATGAGGGACTCATCCCTGATGAGTCTCTAAGGTTTTATCGGATACTGGACCACCGAGGTTCGTGCCACAACTAGACCAATAAGGTTTTCTCGGCTACTAGAACACTAAGATCTGCTCAGCTACTTTACCACTATGGTCTGCTTAGCTACTGGACCACTGAGGTCCTCTTGGCTACTGGACCACTGAGGTCCGCTTGGCTACTGGGCCACTAAGGTTCGCAAAGCTACTGGACCATTGAGGTATTCTCCAATACTAGACCATTGAGGTCCGCTTGTCATATCCTTCATGTCAAAACCAGCTGTAGGATTCCCGCTCTCCAGTGCGCTTGATTTTTAGAGAATCTACTCCTCAATCCATCGGTCATATCTCGACTGCCACAAAAACTCACTTAGAGTATACCTGGAGGACTGTCTCATTGCAAGGGTCCCAACACCACATATAACATGTCAATCAGAGGCTCAGTCTGAACTATATTGGCATTTTAGTAAAAAAATACTATTATATCTGGGCTTAGTTTAACTTGGTTGGACTGACCCGACCAACCCGACCCAGGTGTCCCACGTGACCAGAACCATTTTCAGCTGACCTGACCCAACCTAGTTGGGTCTTCGCTGACTCGATCAAGCCTAGCCTACTGGCCAAGCCCATTGGTCCTTGCTATACTTGGCCCAATTCAGCTGTGGGTCCAGCCTATGTGGGTCACCCAATGACCCGGTTCTCATCCACTTAAGTGCGACTTATTCAGATTGGTTTGGACCAGCTGGACCGCCCAGTGTCCCGGTTTTTCATTTAGCCCAGCCTGTATCGGCGGGCCGTTTCTTCTCCATCCAAGGCTGCCCAATGACAAGGTTTATTCTGTCAGCCCGACCCACATCAGTGGGCCAGATTGGTTCTAGCATAGATGTCGCCCTGGCATCTAGTTTACACAACCACATGGCTGGCTAAGGTAAGTTGCTTCCCTCTGCATGCATTCCAGTGGGGAATACGGGCCACTCCCCTTGACATAGCACCTCCCCCATGCACCACTAAAACCCCCACTAGTTACGGCCTTCACCGTCTCGACACACCATCGGTGCCAACTCACTGGTGGTTCCTTTTGCGGGACATCGAACTTTCTTTGGTGGTCCATTTTCTTGACCTGCGAGTGCCTTCGGGATCCTAGGATCGTTGTCGTCACTAATAGGGGTTCAAAATTACCTCATCATCAATTTGAGGTTTTTTTCATGAAGAACACAAGAACACCCATAATGAAGGTATTCGGGCCTTGTTCGTGTTAGCTCGATCCCTCCACATTAGAATTCATAAACATGTTTCAAGGGGGTTTAAGAATCTAATATGGATCTAATTTCCTATCCCCACCCCCCACATGAAAAACCCATTCTTGCAAGAAAAAACAACCCACATATTAACCTGTTAGTGGGTTGTTCCATGTTATTTGTTTTAGAAAGAATAAATGGGAAATAAAATTACAAAGAATAAACCCCTACCTAGAGAATAGGTTCGATCAGTGGAAGGATTCTTCATTAATGGTGATCCGTCAACAAAATTCCCTGATCCATAGTTGAGGGTGTGATATCTCGAAAAGGAGGGGAAGTGAAAAAATTTTTAGATCATAATTCAATATTCTTCATTCATCAATGGTGATCCTACAAATATTCAGAGTTATTTTAAAGATCTAGATCTGATCTCCAATTCCTGTTATCCCATTAAATGGAGAAAATGCGTTGTAGAATTTCTGTTATGCTGAGCACCATTGTTACATAGTTTATTGTATGAAAAAATGTCTCTTTTATTTTTTGTTGTAGTGTTGTAACGCAACTTCATTTATGGAAATAAATAGTTGGCTCGTCATTGCATTACAGCGAAACAATTTCGAATAAAATAAGCCTTTTAAGATTTTTTTTATTTTTTCCCCATTAAAATGTCCAAAAATTAACTTTTTTCCTCGACCCATGCTGGTTGATGTGTGCCCATCCTAGGGGAATCCTGACACTCTATGTTCAATGGTTCCCTAGGATTTTTTTATCTGGGCACCGATCTAAAAGTTAGAAAAACCCACTCGCATGATAATTTAATGAACTTTAAAAATAGTTCAAAAACCCATTCCAGCCACTCTAGGTCTCAGAATCACGTGTCTTCATATAGCCTGGTCTCAAAATAATCCCATTTCATTTTTTGAAAAAAAATTACATGGAATTTTGAGATATTACATTACCCCCACCTTTATGTATTTACGTCCTCGTAAGCCAAAATTAGGGTTAAACAAACAAATGGGGGTACTAATCACAAATATGGGCCTCTCACTCCCATGTGATCTCCTAGAGATTCATGTGTTGCCAATGAACACACACCAGAGAAATCGACCATCCATGAATGATCCTCTCCTGTTGATCCTCTATCTCCACTAAGTACTCCACAAATTTTTCCCCATCATTAATAACTATCTCGCCATGGTCGATGGAATGAGAAGGGTCATCCACATATCTCCTCAGCTGGGATATGTGGAAGACATCGTTCACCCTATCTAACTACGGTGGTAGAGACAAGTTGTATGCCACCTCTCCCACTCTACGCAGTATCATAAAAGATTTGATGAACCACAGAGATAACTTGCCTCCCCTTCCAAATCTATGTATTCATCATCAAGGAGATACCATTAAGAATATGTGGTCCCCATCCTCGAACTCCAAGGATATTTTTCTCCTATCAATATAGGATTTCATTCAGCTATGTGCATTCATCATCCACTCTCGGATGACCTGCACCTTCCCAATGGTAGCCTGTACCATCTCGGGACCCATGAGTGTTGACTCCCCTAGGTTTGTCCAGTATAATACTGACCTGCATGGTCATCCAAACAGTACCTTTAATAGTTCCATACTGATGGTGGAGTGGTTGCTGTTGTTGTATGCACACTCCACTAGTGGTAGGTGGTCCTCCCAACTGTGACCAAAATCAAGAACGCAACCATGAAGCACGTCCTCCAAGGTCTGTATGGTCTTCTCTGTCTAACCATTTTTCTATGGGTGAAAGGTTGTGCTCAGGAACAGCTGAGTCTTGAACACATCCTGCAATCCTTTCTAAAACCATGATGTAAATAATGAATCATGATCTGAGACTATTGTAAATGGGACTTCATGGAGTCTAACAATATCCTACAAATAGAGGAATCCCAATCTCTCTACCGAACCCTGCTCTCGAAAGGGAATGAAGTGGGCCCACTAGGTGATTCGATCTACGATCACCCAAATTATATCATGCCCCATGGATGTATGTGGTAAGCCCATCATGAAATCCATCAATATCCCATCTCACTTACACTTTGATACCTCGAGGGGTTGTGTTAAACCTACTGGAACCTGGTGCTTAGCCTTCACCTGCTGACAAGTGATGCATCTCAAGAAAAACTCTACCACTTCTTTCTTCAACCTCGTCCACCAGTACTGATGTTAGAAGTCCTGGTACAGCTTCTCCACACCTGGATGTACCATCAATAGGGATGTATGGAACTCCCTTAACTCCTCCTCCCAAAATTCCACTAGTACTATGGTGCATCCTCTAAAATGGTTGATGTGATTTCAACCTTTTAAATATCCATTAGGGGAATGCCATGTAGACATATGGGCATGTGTAGTCTCGTTGCTGGCATCTCCGAGTTTCACCTCCCTAACTCACTGTAAGAGTGGAGGGGAAAATATCATCGACTGAAGCGAAGTTTTCTCATCTCTATCCATGAATTATTTCTTAAGTGAGGCCAACTTCTCTGAGGTCTCGTTTAGTAGTTGTGAACTAGATATTCTATTGATAGCATCTACTACCATGTTCCCCTTCCCAGTATTATAGACTATCTTGAATTCATAATCCTGGAGGAACTCTAGCCCACATTTTTATCTCATATCTAGGTCTTTCTAAGAAAATATATACTTGAGACTCTTGTAATCAAAGTATATAATGAATCGTTCTCCCATAAGGTAGTGTCTCCACATCTTCAGTGTGAAGACTACCACTTCCAACTCAAGGTCATGATTCACATTGTTCTGCTCATACGATCTCAATTGTCATGATCCATAAGTGATCACTACTTTCCCCAACATCAAGAAACAGCCAATATAGATTCCTCATGCATCACAGAATACCATGTAGTTGGTTCCCTCCTATGGTAATCTCAAAATAGGATCACTCATCATGTTTTGTCTCAGCTACTATAAGCTCTAATGGGATTGTTTTTCACTTGAATGGTTTTCTATTCTTCTTCAAAACCTATATGGAATATTCTACCCTAGAAAAGTTATGTATAGACCTTCGATAGTACCCAGCCAACCCATGGAAACTCCACAATTTGGTAACTCTCTTGGGTGTCTCCCAAGAAAGAAATGCCTCGATCTTTGTTGGATCTACTAAAACTCCAACCTCTGAGATGACATGTCCCAGGAAGTGGACCTTTATATACGTAACTCACACTTCGAGAGGTTTTTGTAAATCTTGTGCTCTGGTAGTGTGTCCAGAACCATCCTCGGTTGTATCACATGCTCCTCCTCGGATGATAAATAAACTAAGATTTCATCAATTAAGCCCACTACAAACCGGTCTTTGTACGTCTGGAAGATCCAATTCATGAGTCCCATGAACACTTTTGGGGCGTTCATCATGGCAAATGGAATCACTAAGTACTCGTAGTGGTCATCTAGACATTTGAAAGATGACATGAAGATTCCCTCATCTCACACTCGAAGCTGGTGGTAGCCTGATTTTAGGTATATCTTTGGGAACCATCTTGCTCCCTTCCGTTGATTGAAGAGATCATCAATCCTTAGTAGAGGATACTTGTTCTTCATGGTCACCTAGTTTAGGCACGGGAAGTCCATGAATAACCTCAAGCTTTCATTTTCCATCTTGGAAAACAACAATGGGGAAACCCATGATGAAATGTTGGGCCTTACAAACGCCTTCCTCTATAATTCGTCCAGTTATACCCTCATCTCCCAGAGCTTTGTGGGAGATATCTGATGTGAAGGTGTAGATATCAGGGTCATTTCAGGGAATAGATCATTGTAGAAGTTTACCTCTTTTTGAGGAGGTGGTCCTAGAATATACTCTATAAATAAATCCTCGTACTCATACACCACTTTTGGAAACTATGGAATCTTCTTATACACTACACTGAGGGTCCTTCTATCCAAATAATGACTGATCGGTTGCACTCTCCTATGTGTGAGTCCATCCCTCACTACTCTATTTTCCTTCTCATCAGAAAAGGAAAATTGGTTCCCATCTCTGTGGGAACACCACATTGTGCACCTCAAATTGTCTATCTGAGCATGAACTACTGATAGCTAGTTTATACCCAGAATGACATCGTAAGGCCTCAACGCTACTACTAGGAGATCTCAATCGAAGATCTCTCCTCCAAGAGTAAGTTCACACTATCAATACCAGGTTTTGATCATAGAATCCCCTCACATAGGAGTATCTAATCATAAGGATCTATCTAATGACTCAATTAGAATATTTGATCTCCAAACAAGGTTTGAAAAAAGGAAAGAGTGATTGCCACCTGTGTCGATAAGAACTTTAGCTAAAGTGGAGAAGACATAGATCATACCTTATATCATCTCTGGTATGTCGGGACCATAGGACTTGATTACCTGAATCTGATCCCACCCCTGTCCACCTGCTCCTAGAGCCCGTGGTAGACCACATGGGGGTGGTGGTGGTGGTACCTTGTACACAGGCCCACCTCCTACCACTCATCTCACTACTCTTCTACATCCATCACCTAGTAGACTACCCTGTTCCTATATCTATCACAACCTCAGTGGTCCCTCGACCATTTTTCAGTCCTCTGAATGGTGATGCGGGAAATCCTGGGCCATGTTCTCATGCTCATCACACACATAGCATAATATGCTTTTTTGATGACTCCCTCTGCCCTGGGAGCCTCATACCGTTGACCCTAAGTCCTAGGGTTTTCCTCCAAATAGTTTTCCCATTTAGGCCTCTTCATCACCTTTCAGCTACCCACCACAGATGCCTCGACCACCTGTTGCCTGGTGGTAGCTCCCACTATTAGTGCCTGATATGCAACCAAGCCATCCACTAGTAGATCTCTCTCTAGCACCCCATCCTTCTTAGGGATGCTGAGGTAAATCATTGATGCCCTGAACTCCCATCAAAGTCCCTAATCAAAGGTCTAGGCCCTGAAGAAAGTGTCTCGTACCATATTCGTAGAGTAATGGGAGAGGTCTATGAACCTCACAGAGTACTCATCCACACTTAGGCTTCCCTATTTTAGGTGAAGCAACTACTTTATGAGTAGTTAGCGTAAAGTCATGGGGAAAAACTATTCTCTAAAAACTAGCTCGAAGTGAGACTAGGTGACGGTCGTCTCCTCATGCATCTGGATCATCAAACTCCACCATATCCCCATCGATCTCTACAGAAGGCTCCCAGCTAGAAATTCCATCTGGTCAAGTAGTGTTCCCAATAATCCAAAGACTCACGTCACCACATCCAGCCAATCCTCAGTAACCTAAGGATCGATCTCTCCCTTGAACCTGAGAAGTCTCTATCTCTATAAATTTTGTAAGTAACTGAGCCTATGTGCATCCTCTACAGGTAGCGCCAGTAGTAACTGCTAACCAATGGGCAGTGGTATTTCTAGGACACCACCTAATGGTACCATCATGGGAAAAAATCCATATACCAATGCTCATCACTCTATGGACCATCATCGTGGTAACACACTAGAATCCTGGCTGGCTGTCTACATGGAGGCATCCTAAAAAAGATCAATATGAATAACGATTACTAGATTATACTTGGTGAGGTGACTCTGAATCAAAAAGATCACGAGAAAACATTCAAAGATGCATGAAAACATCATTTTTTGGTACTGAGTCAGAAATACGAATTTAGGGTCATGGTGTATGGATACGTCGGCCACCACACCAACATTGGACTCCCTAGCCTGAAATCCGAACTCCAGACACTTTACATTGTTTCCCAAAAAAATTATAATCTCTTAGTTCTTCTAGTAGAACTGACCGCCCTCTGATACCACATTGTCACAACCCATCCCTTAGGGACCGTATTGTAAATACCCTAATCCCACCTTCCATTGGACAAGGGCTGGTGACTAGCACTGAGTAAGCAAATCCCCAAAAGGTAAGACATTTTCCATTAAACCTGTACACACACACAAAGCTCAAATAGCGGAAAGTAAACACAAAGTAAACAAAAATTGTCACTGAGACAACTGATGAGAGTACAGTACAAACTGAAAGTAAAAAAGGGGATATAATACAAGACCAAAACCACAAAGGAAAATACAATTTTCATTGTCCATCTGCTTGAGATTCTACCTGAAGGGTAGGTGAAGGGTAGCTTCCTATAGTCGCAGAAGTATACATGTCTGCCTTGTCTCACTGAGCACAACCTGGTCCCGGGCCACCAAGGTCTCCATCGTAACGTCAATCACCTGCATCAGGCATGACACATGCTGGAAAATCCTTTCCAGGGGTGAGTAACACAATACTTAGTAGGGACATCAAACCACAATGGAAAGACCACCTTGTAAGACCACAAAACAAGACATCTCAAAATAGGTATAACTCAAGGTATATAAAGTAAGATTATCAGTCATAATGTTGAATCATCTTGTATTGTTGAGGGAATCATCCCTGTTGAGTCACTGAGGTTTTCTCAGCTATGGGACCACTGAGGTCCACTCCTCTACTAGAATAGGGAGGTCTTCTCCATTATGGAACCACTAAGGTCTACTCAGATACTCGACCACTGAGGTCTGATCAGCTACTGGACCACTCAAGTTCGCTCTCCTACTAGACCACTGAGGTCCGCTGGGATACTTGGCCACTGAGGTCTGCTCAGCTACTATACCACTGAGGTCTTATCATCATATCCTTTGTGTTACAACAAGTCGTAGGATTCATTCTCTCTAATTCCCTTGATTCTAGGATAATCTACTCCTCAAGACATCTGTCTAATCTCGACTGCCACGAAAACTCACTTAGAGTATACGCAAAGGACCGTGTTGTCACAAGGGTCCCAATGTTGCTGACAGAACGTCAACCAGACACCCAGTCTAAAATGATATTGGTGTTTTAGTAAAAAGAGGTCGTTTGCATCTGGGTCCGGTCAAACTTGGCTGGACATACCTGACCAACCAGGCCCGAGGGTCCCGCATGACCCAACCCATTTCAACTAACCTGACCCAACTCAGTTGTGTTTGGGCCAACCCAACCCAATTGTGTTTGTGGGGGCCCAGTCCGCCATGACCTAGTGACCAGGCCCATTGGGCCTTACTGGACCCAACCCGGTTCGGTCGTCGTTCCATCCCACCAAGTCTCCTAGTAACTCAGTTCTAATTCGGTCTGGTTAGACTTAGTCGGATCAGTTCTGACCAGCCGGACCACCCAACAGCTTGGTTAACCATTCAGCCTGACCCGCATCTGTAGGGAAATTCTTCTACAACCTAGGTCGCCCAATGGCCCAGTTTATTCTGTCAGCCTGACCCGTATCGGCGGGCCAACGTGGGTCCATCATGAATGACGCACTGGCATCCGGTTCGCACAGCCATACAGTTGACTGAGGTCAACTGCCTCCCTCTGCAAGTAGTACAGTGAAGACCAGGTGACAATGCATGCCATGCCCTGCCTCGTGGGATACTCACCTTGACTTGGCACCCGACTAGCATCTCCCCCTTACACCACTGAGGCCCTCGCTATCCAAGGCCTCCAATGCCTTGGCGCGCCGCCTCCCACCCGTGGCCAATGCTGTGGGCCACTAAACATGCTCTGATTGTCTTTTTTCTGACCTACGAGTGTCTCTAGGATCTTGGTATCATTTTTTTCACTACTAATGGTTCAAAGTTACCTCACCGTCGATCTAGGGATTTGGTCATGAAGAACACAAGAACACCCACAATGGAGGGATTCAGGCCTTATTCGCGTCGCCCCAATCCCTCTGTGTTAGAATTCATAAACAGTTTTAATGGAGGTTTAAGAATCTAACATGGATATAATTTCTCATCTCTCCCCACATGAAAAACCCATCTCCTCATGAATAAACGACCCACACATCAACTTATTATTGGGTTGGTCCACATTATTTTTTTAGAAAGATGAAATGGGAAATAAAATCACAAAGAATAAACCCCTACCTGGAGAATAGGTCTGATCAGAGGAAGGCTTTGTCGCTAAAGGAAATATGTCCTTGAAACTCCTTGATCCATCATCAAGGGAGAGATCTCTCAAAAAAGAGGGGGTGATCAAAGTTTTGTAGATCATCAATCATAATTTTTATTTCATCAACGATGATCCTCCATAGATTTAAAGTGATTTTAAAAATTTAGATCTGATCTTCAATTCAGGTTATCCCATTAAAAGGAGAAAACATGGTGTAGAATTTTGATTATGCTAAGTCACCACTAGTACGTTGTTTCATTTATGAAATAGATTTTCTATTATTTTTCTTTGTAGCGTCGTTACTGGGCTTCATCTATGGAAAGAAATAGTCAGTTTTTCACTACATTGCAATGAAACAATTTAAAATAGAACAAAATTATTATGTTTATTTTATTTTATTTTCCTTAAAATGTCTGAAAATTAAATTTTTCCCTTGACCTGTTTTGGTCGAGGTTAATCCCTTAATAGGTGAATCTCAATGCTATGAGTACAACAGTGCCATGGATTTTTTATTCGGGATCCAGTTTAAAAGTTAGAAAAACCTACTTGCGCGATGATTTAATGAAACTTAAAAATAGTTTCTAAAATACAACCCATTCACTTCAGGCCTTAGAATCACATGTTGTCTCATAGCCTGGTCTCGAAATAATCCCATTTAATTTTCAAAAAAATTTACATGGAATTCTTGGGTATTACACATCACCCCCAATTAACCTCTAATGTACTAATCGAAATACCTAAAATCCACCAAAGATATTCTTATTCCCAACCAAAAATTGAACTCAAATTTTCCCATAATTGAATTACCAAATTTTATTAGAAACATAATTATTGGGTTCATGTTCATTAAGAACCCCCCATCATAGCATTTTTCATCCCCAAAAAAGAAAAGGTGATAACCCGTTAGACATATCCTAGTCTTAAATATTGGCTATACACTTTAATTGTTATATTATATTTAATGATATACTGTATATCATATGTAGAAACATAAAAATGATAAAAGTTAGAGATTATGATTGTTTTGTATTATAAAATGGGTATATAATGATTCTATTTCCTGTATCATATTATACAATTGGCAAGAAAAATCATTTTCATGGAATGAAAGTATATTCTATGTTCCACTATGTATAGTTTCTTCAGTTTTTAATCAATGAGATAGTTCATTTATTGCAGGGAACACATTCAATGAATGTTTCAATGAACCACACTTCAATAGGATTTAACGTATGGGTGCTATGAGATGGAACTAGATACAATCTATGTGGATGATTCTCTTCATTAAATTAGTATTATTTTGGATGCCTATATAAAAGAATGGATCCCTTCTATTGGGGTTCCCTAGTTACATGAAATACTATTAAATCTATCTTCCTTCTTATTCCACCATTTATCTCATATAGAAGACTCTAGAACCTCTCCAATAAATCAAGGTCCCCATGAAATGATCTGGGATATAAAGTCCAATAATCACATGTAAAGGCTAAAAGCATACATTTGTTTCTCCCGTGATCTTCGACAAGTGTACTCCATCCATGAAAGAAGTTAGAGGTAGTCATGGTCACATTTAAGCTATGTTCATGCCCATAGTTCTCTTCATTTTCCATGAATGTTAACTCATTGAAGATAGATCATCCATTTTAAAGGGTTTTTTCACTACCAAAATCGTAATATGATCCCATTAAACCTATAAGTGGTATAAAATACTTCTTATTAAAGGATTTTTTGTGTTTATATATTGGTTTTTCTAACATAAATCATTTAAGACATATCACAAAATAAGATATAATGTATTGATTATATTTTGTACAGTTGTAGGATGTGACTAAAACATATCATAATGTATGATATAAAAAAACCCCATGATTTTTTTATGTATGATAGGTTATGATATAAAATATAATAATTCATGATAGGACTGGGTTTTTCATGAAAATAGGAGATCATACCATAAATATGATATTATCATTGTCATAAAATCTAATAGGATCGTTATTAGTTTGTTCCATTAAAATATTCATGTTTATAAATTTTTTATAAAATATTAATATTGTGTATGCTAAATTTATATGATAAATCGATTCTAGGATATAGTTCTATAGATTACATGCTATGTATGATGTCATAAGGTTTATTTTTCATATACCTTGACCTCTATTTATTTTTATATTTATGGACTTGAATATAGTGGTTAAATGTAGTTTGTTTATATTAGGTTTTATAGTTAATATAAATTGAATTATCTCTTGATTAAAGTCTCCCTGAGGATAGGGAATTGGGGTCAGACTAACCACTGGCCTAGAGTCTTATACCTTATTTGATAAAGGTGAGGGGATTTTTCTCTATCACTCTGGGCTTACTCATGTGGATATTTTTATTCTCATATAACACTTGTAATTTACATAAAGATTGAATATATCTTATACATGAGATACTTTTAGATATGTATCAATATAATAAATATATATGTATGTATGTATATATATATTTATTTATATTTCTGGGTAAGTAACATAAACTTGGGGTTTTTTTAAAGAGTTAAACATTAATTTTGTGTGAACACAATAATATTGTGAATGGAAAAGAATTCAAACACTTATTTTTTAGAATCATGTATACATAAAATAATACATCATAAGATAATACAGATTTCATGAGATTTAATGGGTATAATATGTATGTGATGTACATTAAAATGGAGATAATTTTAAAATAAAACCCTTCAAATACTAAGTGTGAAATTCCTTATAATACCACACATGTCTAAACCTTGATCACTCAACATGGTATGTTATACTAAGGTAGGGTGTTCATGGATAGTATTATGTAATGAATGGTGGAAATGGATAAACTCAAAATTTATGTAAATAAATATTATTCTGAGTTTTGGGTGACACTTACATGGGAAACATTAATAGTTAGGATACAAAAATAATAAAATATATTTTTTCTAAATAATGAATTAGAGAAAAGGGTATCTCACTCAACTATCAAAGAACAATAATTGTTTTGAATGAGATTATTTCTTACCTAAATAACTAAGTGGTGAGAGGAATTATAATAAAATAATTTGATTAAAATATATAAAACATGATTCTCGGACAAATATATATCTTTTTAATAGATTACAACATACATAATGTTAATAATTTTGAGATATCATATATGTGTGACATATAAAATAGTTCAAAATTGGTATTCGAGGTTGAGAAATTTTCCTCAAGAAAAGAATTTTGAGCCTCCAAATGTGAATTTCATAGAATTTAATTTCACCAACTCTAACTCATGGTTATTGGATACCAGGTGTGCATCACACATTTTTTGTGGAAAACAATGACTTAGATATAATAAAGAATTTAAAAGGGATGAAATATATATTTTTTTAATGGAGAATGAGTTACTGAATTAGTAGTTAGAACATATGATCTACCTTTACTAAGTGTATTAATACAAGAATTAGAGAACATTTATTATGTTTCCGCCATAAATAGAAATTTTATTTCTCTATCTTAATTGGATAAGAAGGTATTTTTATTAAATATTATATATGAATGAAATGTTTCATGTTATTATATGATAAAAGATTTATATATTATAGATATGGATAATCCAATATGTTACATTCATAACAAGAATGTCGATGTTGATTCTAATCCCTCCTACATTTGGAATTGTTACATTGGACATATAAATGAAAAATGCATGAAAAGATCCCATGGAGATGGATTGTTTGAACCATCAAATTGTGAATCATATTTGAATTTAGAATCTTTTTTATTAAGAAAAATGACCAAAGAAACTTTTAGTGGAAAAGGTGAAAGGTCCAGTAGACTGGTGGATCTTATACACAGTGATGTTTGTATTTTAACGAGTAGTTGAGAAAATGGTAGTTTTAGGAACTTTGTTACTTTTAAGGATGAATTTAGTTAGTATAGTCATGTGTTTCTGATTATACACAACTATGAAACTTTTAAAATGATCAAAGAGTTCCAGAAATAAGTATATAATAAACTTAGAAAAAATATTAATATTCTATGATCGTATCAGGATAGTGAATGCTTGATCAAGGAATTCACTGATCATCTAAGAGATTGTGGAATAGTTCAATAACTCACTCCTAATGAAACACCACAATGAAATAGTGTGTCTTGGAAGAGGAATTATACCTTTTTGGAAATGGTTTGATCAATAATGAGTCAGTTTTACCTCCCTATTTAATTTTAGGGTTATTCTCTAAAGACCATCACATACTTGTTAAATTTCATTCCTTCTAATGGAATCATAAATACACCATATGATGTATTTATTGGAAAGTTTCCCAATATGTATTTTATGAATATTTGGTTTTGTAATGAATATGTATGATTTTTGTAATTTGAAATGCATGATCTGAATCTTGATAAGTGCTTAGTTATCCCAAGGAAACTAAGGTATGTTATTTCTATAAACCTACTAAACAAAAATCATTTTTTGACTGATTTTCTATATTCCTTAATAGGTAATATATCAATAAAGGTGTTAGTGGTATGAATGTTAAACAAAGATAAGTATGATACCAATAAATAGGAAGTGTTACTAAGATGGATGTTTTTTTGTTCTATAAAGAGTTATAGGAGACCTGACTCAATATATATCAGAACACATAATGACTTATAGGATTAATATAGAGATCATGAGATATGGATTTCTCATAGCTAATAATGATGAAGCAGTGCTCATAATATATGAACCTACTACCTAACAGGATCCCATTAATATTTTTTATTCTAGGAAATTTTTAAAATCTATGGAATCTAAAATGGACTCCATGTACAAAAACAAGGTTTGGAATTTGGTGGATACACATAAATGGGTGAGACCTATAGGGTGAAAGTGGGGTTTCCAAATGAAAATTGACATGTATGGTATAGTTTCCACCTATAAATCACACCTATTGGGAAAATTTTATAATAAAATGTATGGTATTGAATATGAATAAACCTTTTCACTTATTGTAATGTCCCGAAATGGGTGTCACATACGATTCCTTGAGCCAGTTCATTACATGACCACAAACATACCTCCCCATATTCCATAGGTTATCGACTAGAACTGGGGGGTCTAATATATCACATGTGGAGACTATAAATTCTCTATAAAAGTGTAACCATTGTGTTAATAAATTTAAAAATAACCATGATAGTAAAAAAATCAATAAAGACCAAAGATCGAATGATAAATCCCAAAATAGGGGAACTGAGAATAAATCAAACCAGTAGATATGTAATTCCATATAAGATTCTTGTGTCAAATGAAAACCCAAAAGAAAAATACTTTGAAAACTACCAAGAGGGTCTTGATATCATGTATACCGTATCAATTCTCCATCCCAAATCACATCTCATCCATCTAACATAGGGTAATTTCCCTTATCTTGTCCTGCAAACATGAATTCTACTCTCGTACAAATCGGCAGCCACAGTAGGGTGAGATTGAAACTTAGCAGGCCACCACCAACAGCATATAAAGTAATAGATATTCTATAATAGTTTATGTAGTTGTATAAACATTAAATGATAAAACAAAAAAATAATAAGGTTTCACATTAATTATTCTTTAGTGAACCACATTGGACTTTGGGTTCATGATGACACCCAATGAAATCATACTTACTTAGACTCATGAAGGACTATAAACCATACAACCTTGTGAATTTACAATTTATACTTTTATGGGGTCTTATTAGTCAAATTAATTCCAATTATAATTTGGTACTTTGGAGTATCATTCTAGGTAACATTATCAAGGATACTTGGAGTGTCAGTATAGCATCCTTATCTTGGATACATGGAGCATCATTACAACACCAATATTAGGGATACATAGAGATTTATTCTTACACCAAAAATATTGGGGACTTAGAGCATCAATATAGTACCAATTCACATGTATGCATCAGGGGCCTAGTTCATCATTATTTCCACCCACAAATGAGGACCATTAGTCTAACTCCCACACCAAATATATTAAGGTTCAACATTATTAACCCTTTTATCCAACCATTATCATCATAGTTCACCATTTTATTTATCAATAATTAGCTTTAAAATCATTTCAAACCAAAAGTTTATCCCAATAACCATGAATCATATCATATTTCATTAACCTTTTGAGGTTAAGCCAAACAACCCTTTAAATCCCATTATCAAATCATGCAATAAGTATTTAATTAAATTCCATATACCTAGATATTCCATTTTTACATTTCATAATTATCATTTTAAGGGAAAAGGAACACCCCATGGTTTTCCATCATACCCGATCTCATAATCTCCAATGGATACAATGGTATCCATTAAGCATATCACAATATCAAGGGGATTCAATTCACTTTTCCAATTTAAAACAATTGCACAACATGGAAATGAAATAGTACAACTAAAAAAGTCGAATCATATTAAATATTGTGGTAATTATCATATAAATCACCTACCATAGGTTGATTTATGAATTCTCTCCCAACCATAGCCCTTAATTCGATGTAGAATACTCAAAAATTAAGAATAACACTACAATACTCAATATCTAGGACTAGATCTCATTTAATTCAATAGATATAACCATAAAACATAACAATTACAATCAAGGAACATGGATTTATCCAAAAAGTAATAGATCAAAGGTTTTGGAAAAGTGTAGAAGGAGAGATCTAGGAATAATGTACAAGAAATGAAAATTATCAGTGGATCTGGATCTCCAGGAGGCTTTAAATTTCCTAAAACTTGCTCCTAGATCAAAGGGAATAACCTTTCAAGACTTGGGATAAAAATGAATTATAAATTTTGGAATATTAGGAAATTAAAATATATCCTAGAACTAAATTCATATTATATCCATGAATTTTAGATCCGAAACTGCACGACTCATGGTTAGGGTGGAAAGTTAGTCAAATCATGTGTTACCCATGAATGAGTTACTTTATTAAGAAAACCCCTCACACTGTTGGATCGCATGGTTAAACAAACCATGATGTTCCCCTCTATTCATAATTTCATGGTTTAGGGGGTTGGTCTCATGGTTTTGTTAAAACATGTTCTCCCATATAGTGGCTCAAAATGGGGTGTATAGTTTCATGGGTAAAACCACGGATTTTCTAGGGAAAACTGCATGGTTTTCTCTAAATGTGCGATAACCAAGCACAGCCTCAAGGGCTCCTAAATTTTTTCAAATTCACCAAAAAAGACCCTGAAGAAAGAAAAAAATAATTTATGATCAAAAATAGTTTAAAATAATACCTAAAATGAGTACAAGACATCTCATGAATGTTCAGGATCTTATAATCTTTCCACCTTAAAATAGTTTGTTCTTGAGCTGCACTCTGAAGCATTGCTAAGCTTCTGAGTTGAAAAGTTCAGTCCACTGAGTCTGCATATTTGCTTCCCTCTCCCATTTTCCTCTTAAATATTTCCATGTATCTATAGCACCTAGACTAACAGAATAGTGTTTTGGCACAAATCCTTCTCATTGTGATCCACAACACAAATCAGATACACCTCAAAGGATGCATCGGCCTTATGAGAGCCCTAGTCTTTATTACACATTAATTCATGATTTATTACATAATAATACATATAATAAAACCCATAATATAGATAAATATATTGTATTTGGGTAATTTGTTATATTATATAACAACTTAAAATAGGGGTTACAATAGAATTATTTAAAACTTCTTTAATATGCTTATAAATTTTTATCATTTTTAAAAATGCATGGGATAACCTAGGGTTACATATAAGGAAGGTGTAAGCTATAAATACTAGTAAGGGAATAAAAAATCACATGAATAAAGTATGACATGTTATGAAATAAACATTACAATAGAAAATAAAAGGATGGGAATCATAAACAAAAATAATGAGGCAGGATATAGCATGGTAACATAAATCCAACATGGGAAATGTACCAGCAACTTTAAACATGAAAAAATAAATAAGGTTCAATGCTAATTTCCAAGACATCATAAAATTGTGTAAAAATTCCCATCATGGATTAGGTTCACTCTCTAATACCTTATATGATATCTCATGAGAGTAAAAAAATACTCAATGAATTAGAGAACTATATAATTCTGGGCTCACCCATCGCTTTCATATAATTTACATGAATAAGTTGGCCACATAGACCATATAACATAAGGATGGATTTCACTAATTTTAAACCCATGATAAAAGAGTTTGGGTAATATATATATAAGTCCCTAATATATGAATTATATGTTCATATAGGTAAATAAAATTGAGTGTAAATGGGGTTGGGTATTCACGAAATAATCATTTGGCATAAAAATCACAGTAAAATTTTAGCAACATAATGGAAGTACATAGAGATTCCTAAAATTGTTTAATGAGATTGAAAGGGGTATCTAATAATTTGAATATAAAAAGGAACGTAATAGGGATGTGAAAAAACATATTCCAATATTATTAATTGGAGATTAAAAGGTGTAAAATATATAATATTCTTGAATAAAAAATTAAGATTCAAATGGATAAATATAAAGAAGGTGTTTGAATTGAAAATAAGAGAGAGAGGTCCCTTACTAAATCACAACATAGTAAAGGAATGGGTAAAAGTTATAATGAGAATTGAGAAATGATATGTTAGTATTTGGAAAACAATTTGATAGTATAGAGATATTTATAAATTTATGACAATATAACCAATTGAGATTTATAAGTCTAAATAAAAATAAGGTGCTTTAATGTAAAAGAATAGAGAAATCCCTTACTAAATTTTGGTATATTAATTGCTTAGGGAAAATAAATATTGAGAGGGTATAAATGAAATATCAATGTTATGTCATCAATTTTATAGTATAGGTTTCTCTATAAAGTCCTTAAAATATAACCAATTGAGATTAAAAAGGATAAATACAAATAAGGTGCATGAATGGAATATAGGAGAGATAAATCCCTTTCTAAATTTCATTATATTAACGATATAGGTAAAATCTATAGTGAGAGGGGATAAATGATATATCACTATTAGTAAATTATTTTTATAGTATAGGTATTTTTTTAAATTCATGACAACATAACAAATTGAGATACAAAAGACTAAATACAAAAAAGGTTCTTGAGATGGAAAATAAGAAAGAGAAATCCCTTACTAAATTTTGGAAAAGTAATTGCTTAAGTAAAATCTATAATGATAGGGGATAAATGATATATCACTATTAAATATTCATTTTTATATTATAGGGATATTTATCAAGTCATGAAAACATAACTAATTGATATTAAAAAAGGATAAATACAAAGATGGTGCTTGAATGAAAAAAGAGAGAGAAATACCTTACCTTGATAACATGATTCCAAATGCTTGGGAGGAGCTTATTGAGATATTGGGGAACCTTTTGAGGACTTTAGCATGGGAATCACAGATTAAGGGTGTGATTCAATCTTTTTGAGTAAAGAGTAATGGGGGCATGCATGGGTTTATAAAGGAAAAATGATGGGAGTTCTTTATTATTTCTCAAACTTAGGTTTTGGGTTCTATACAATAAAATAATCAAAACCACCAAACTTTCTATGGTTTTTGAACATGTGTTATTCACTAGAGGATTGGTTCTAATTATTTTATAATTAAAAGTTCATATATCATTAAATATTACCATTTGTTATGTGGAATTTATTCATGTTTATAAAAAATGATTGTAAACCCATAAAATATAATACAGGTTTTTGGGGATTCGTAAAGGCTTCATAAAATTAACCAAATAACCTAAAAAATTATTTAAAAATTAAAAAATATATTGGGTAATGGATAATATTTAATGAATTTATTACATTAATATTTTTATTTTATGCTGTCATAATACACACAGAATATTTATACCGTATTTAATTTTTACCCTAAAATTTGACTGTGCTAGAAAATTATGAAAAACTCATTATTTGATAATTTAGACATGATGATTCAAAAAAATTATATTTATTTATTGATAATAATATTTTTTTACTAAAAATAATTTTATTAATATGTTAATTTTTACCTTTAAAATGAGAATCAACATTTATTGAGAAATGATATTTTTTTCCAATAATTGTTTTTAAACCCGTATAACAATTACATTTGAATTCATAAAAATTATATTATCATTAAAATTTAATAAAAAATATTTAAAATTATCATTTTATTAAAATATAATTTATTTATAAAATTCATAAATTCATTAAAAATGCTTTGATTGAAATTTCTTGTTACAAAAAAATAAAAAATAATTGTGTATCAAAAATTAATTTTTATCAAAATCATTTCTTAATTATTTAAAAATAAAAAAAAATAGTCATTATTATATTGAAATTAAAATATACATATTCATACTATTATGGTTATTTTTTCTATTCTTTGTTAAATTATTTTTACCCTTAATTAACCTTTTTTATCTTGGTAATAAATATTTATTATAGTTATTATTCATATTGTCCAAAAATATTAAGTAGAACTTATTACCTAATATTAATTATGATTACTATAAATATGGAATCCATTTTATCAAAATAAATTCACATATGTTGAATAATTTAACATAAAATAAAATCTGTAAGTCTGAGAGAAAGCGGTTTTTCCCATAAATTCATTTTTCAAGGAAAATATGATTTTACTTTAACTCTATAACTTGTGATCTTCACTTTATGAATTTAAAATAATAAGGATAGATATATTATCCATAAATTTAATTGAAATTATTTCTATTATGGGTTTTTTAATTAACAAAAAAGGTGAAATATTATGCATTTTAAAATATATTTCATAAAAATGTGTTTTCAAGCCTAAAAATAAACATATTATAAAATATGGCATAAATATGATGAAAATGTTATTAACTGGATTAAATATAACTAAATAATACTTATGTTACTTTAAAATAAAATTAAAATAATAATATTATTTTTAAATTACTTAATTTATCCAATGAATTGACCCTTTTACCAAAAAATCATTATATCTCATTATTCATTAAAAAGTAAATATATTCCGAAAAATACAAAACATTAAGCCTATATTTATTCTGATATTATTATTTAAAAAATGATTTTAATTTTATCAACTATATTTTTCTAAATTTTTTGTAAATTAATTATAATATTTTTTTACAAAAATAAATAAAAAACATTTTTGAAGAAATCGTATTTTTTTAGAATAAAAAGAAATTAATAAAAACATAATAATAATTACTTAGAATTTATAAATATATTTATTTTGAGTGGGTAATTTATATATATATATATATATTATAATTTACTTAGTCAGTTTCATATCCTTAAATTTAATGGCTAGGTTATGATTTTCATATTTAAATAATCATTGTTTTTTTGGGTTCAGTGTTGTGTATCACATACAATATCGAACATTATTTTCTCTTTTAAAAACTTAGGGCATTAAATAATTCTCCCATTTAATAAATTTAACCTCACAATTTTAACATTATCTTAGTAAGAAATTTTTTACACTTTAAAATATATTTATTGAAAACCCACATTGTGAAAATGGTAAATAAAACATCCACTTTAAAAGGGATAAAGGGAAGTATGAAGTTCATCACATGACTACATTTCCAATAATGATAACATTAGTGGGAAGTGAAAATATAGATATTGAAGAAAAAAAAGTAACTCCCAAGAACTAATATAGTGTGATAAAGAATATAGTTCGTAGAAAGTGAACGACCACAAAACCATAAATCTGGGATGGGTGAGAAACCATCAATTCATAATAATAAAAAATTGTTTCATGATTATTTTCCAGGATTTAAGAAATTCCTTTACCATATAGACTAGAAACATAAGGAAATATACTTTATTGACAAGTATAATTTCAACCTTTAATAAATTTCCACTACATTCTTATTTTTTACAAATTATTAGTACTCAAGATGGTATTTTATGTATGATGTAAAAGAATAAGATTCTAACAAATCACATAATCCACCAAATAATAACAAGCTATATCTACTATATTAATAAATCCAAAATGGTTAGAATAAATTAACATAATACTAAAAATGAATAAATCTTGGTACACTAATCTCTAAAATTCAATAAAAAAATCTCAAAGGTTTAACATAGAACATTTCTTAAATAAATACCCCTATATCCAAAATAACACCAATAACCTCAACATCAAACATTGTTTTAACCTCAAAGGATACATCATACCCTTAATCTTACACCTCTAAAAACATAATAGAATTATTATCAAATAATCCTTTATATTAAATATAATGGGTATATATAACTCAAACCAATAAAAAACTTCTGAAATATCATTAATCATCTCAAAATAAATACTGATTTTATCCTTTAATATATTTACAAAAAAATACTTAATCATGCTTAAATTCCATCACATAAATCTATAAAAGTGGTACCAATGATTTTAAGAATAATATTAGACTTATACATATCATCCTAAGACTCTTTAGGTTTATCCCCACATCAAAGAAATATTAAAGAATTATCAATCCCTTAATCATGTGTTTTTTAAAATATCACCTTATCACTAAATCACTTGTATAGATTATAGGCACAATTCAATATATGTTTCAAATAATTAAAGATTTTTTTTTGAATAATCCTTAGATGTTTCATGATTTATATATCCATAATTTCATTGATATTCTAATATTACAACATAACTCTCAAATAACAATATATAAACTCTTCAACCCTTACACTTAAATGATTTCCATATCATAGGTCATTCCTTAGTCTAGTATTTAACCCTTTTATTATGGAATTAGATTATGTAATTCTCATATATTCTACACATAAAACATTGAACAATAAAGGGTTTCATAGGATTTAATTTATTCAATTCCATCATACTCTTCATTTATTATTGAAACTAGCCACTTTATGCCTAATTTTTTAACACCTAAAACACCTTAGAGTTACTTTGTAGGATTTACCTTGGTGTTGCTTTCCACATTTTTTACATGCATTAAATCAAGTCTTCTTTACTTTATCACCTTTATCATATGAACTTCCTTGAGATGTCTTCCTCCTCTTATTTGATGTCTTTAGACCATTAACTGTATGGAATTTGTTAATTGTGATTTTTGATAGCTATTTTTGAAGAATAATTAAATTTATTACTTAATATTCCATTATGTTAGGAATATAGTTTGGGAAACCATCACATTGCCCCACATAGTGATTGTTCATCTAATTTTTTGTATTTCCTACCAGTGAATAGAATAAAGGAAAAATTAGGGATGGGTACTTTTAAACTATTAAACACAAAAATGGGAATAAAATAACACTAAAAGGATAACCTATAAATGACATGTATTTCTTTAACTTATGAATTTATAGTCTTTAGTATAATTATCCATGATTTATTACCTAGAATAGACTCTTATGTCTATTTTTTCTCTTAATAATGGTTCAAAATGAGCTTGTGAGTTTACAAAAGCATATACCCCATTATTGTAAAACCAGGTGTGAAACAAGTCCCATTTTATTAGAGTTTTATAATCCTAATCTCAAAAATAATTAGAACTCCCTTTGATACCAACTATGAAAACCCTTCTCTTTATTACACATTAATTAATGAATTATTACATAAAAATACACATAATACAACCCATAATATCAAGAATTATAGTTTATTTTGGTTAATTATGTACATAAAATAACATCATAAAATAGGTGATACATTGGCATTGAGAAAAACTTCAATAACATGCTCATAATTTTCAATTATTCTTAAAACCGTACGGGATAACTAGGGTACATACATAAGAAAGGGTTAAGCAATAAAGCATGTTAATCAAATAAAAAAATCATAACATAAAGATAGTATTACATGTTAGAAAATTGGAATTTAAATGGAACATAAAATGGGTGAGGATCATAAACATTAACAATGATTCATGATATAGCATATCAATATGAAGGAAACATAGGAAATGTGGAAAAAACATTAAATAGGACAACATAAACATGGATCAAGGAGAATCTCCAGGAAATCCTAATATGGTGGAAAATGTCCTATAATAGATTAGGTTCACTCTATAATCCCATATATGACATATTATGAGACTAGAACATTACCCAATTCATTAGAGTGTTATACAATTCTGGGCGCACTCGTCACATTCATATCATGTACAAGAATAAGTGTGCCCCATGGATCATACAACATAAGTATTTATTTCATCAATTCTAACCATGTGATCAAGGATTGTGGGTCATATAGATATAATTTCAAAATAAATGATGTATAGGTATATCTAGGTGAATACCCTTGAGTGGGAATGGGGGTGGATATTCACGATATAATCATTTGGTAGAAAAAATCACAGTGAAATTTCTACATCATAACGACATAACATAAAGATTAATATTTTTTTAATGAGAGTGAAATGGGTATTTAATAATTTTGATATAAAAATTAAAATAATAGTTATGTGTAAAAACATATCCCAACATTAGTAATTGTAAATCAAAAGGCCTAAATTGATAAGATTCTTGAATAAAGAGATGGAGACGATCCCTTACTAAATTTTGTTATTGTAACGGATTAGGTAAATTATAAAATGAGAGGTGATAAATGATCTATAATTATTTGGACATAAATTTTAAATTATAAGGATATTTATAATTTCATGAAAACATAACCAATTGAGACTAAAAACGATAAATACAATGAAGGTTCTTGAATTGAAAAGATGAAAGAGAGGCCCCTTACTAAATTTTGTCATAGTAATGGATTTGGTTAAAGCTATAATAAAAGGGGTTAAATGATATATCAAAATTAGGAAATAAATTTTACAGTATATGGATATTTATAAAGTTATTAAAACATAACAAATTGAGATTCAAAAGGCTAAATACAAATATAGTGCTTGAATGGAAAAGAAGAGAGAGAAACCACTTACTAAATTTCAGCATTAAAAAAACTTAGGTAAAATATATAATGAGAGGGGATAAATGAAATATAATTATTATTAAAAAAATTGGACACTATATATAAAAATTCATGAAGAAATAACCAATTGAGATTCCAAAGGCTAAATACAAAGAAGGTTCTTGAATGGAAAAAAAGATAGAGAAATCTCTTACTAAATTTCGACATAGAAACGACTTAGGTAAGATCTATAATGAGAGGGAATAAATGATCTATTATTATAAGTAAATAAATTTGATAGTATATGGATATTTATAAATTCATTAAAAAATTAACCAATTTATTTTCAAAAGTGAAAATACAATGGAGGTTCTTGAATGGAAATGAAGAGAGAGAAATTCCTTACCTTGAGAGGGTGATTCCAAAAGCACGGGGGAGATTCTTGAGTTCATTTAGGAACCTTAAAAATACTATAGAATAGGGAAAAAATAGTAATAACATGATCTAAGGTTTTTTTGTGAATATTATTGGGATATTGGGTGGATTTATATAGCAAATAATAGGGGACTTCTTTATTATTTCTCAAACATAGGTTCTCGAATATGTATAATAAAATAATCAATACCATAAAACATCACATGGTTTTGGACCCTGGTTTCTATCAAAGGGTATTTTTTCAATATTTTATAATTATAAGGTCATAAATCATTAAAATATTACCTTTGGTGATTTTGAAGTGAGTCATGTTAATAAATAATTGATTTTAAAACCATAAAATATAATATAGGTTTTATAGGATTCATAAAAGATTTATAAAATTAAAAAAATTACCTCAAAAACATATTATTCTAAAGGTAAAAAATATATTTGGTCAGTGATACTGTTTATATAATCTATTACATCACTTTTTTGGATTTTATGATGTCATAATAAACATAGTATATTTATACTATATTTAATTTTTACCCAAAAAATCAAATGTCATAAAAAATTACGAAAAAATTACAATTGAATAATTTAGACACGATGATTCCAAAAATAATATTTATTTTATCAAAATAATTTTCTAAATATTTAAAATTTTCAATTTTAAAACAAAAATCAACATTTATTTACAAATCTTGTGTTTTTTTCAATAATAGTTTTCTAACCCTGATAATAATTACATTTGGCTTCATAAAAAAATATATTATAATTTAAATTTAATAAAAATAATAATTGTATTCCTTTATTAAAATTTTATTTTTTTCAATTGAGGAATTCATCAAAAAGGAATGTCTTAATTGAAATTTCTTATTCCCACAAAATACATTTTGTATTTTATCGAATCAAAATTCAACTTTTATCAAAATCAATTCATATTTATTTATAATGAATTAAACAATATAATTATTATTATATTTAAAATAAAATATGCATAGTAATACTATTAGGTTTAATTTTTTGTAGTCCTCTTTTAATTATTTTAACCCTTAATTAACTCATTTTCCTTTTACCATGGTAATGAATACTTAGTGCAGTTACTATTCATAATATCCAAAAATTAATTTGATGTTATTACATAATATTAGTTACGATTATTCAAAATATGGAATCAATTTTATCAAAATAAATTCAAAAAAGTGGAATAATTTAATTTAAAATAAAGCCTGCAAGCGTGATGGAAAATAGTTTTTTCTGAAAAATATATTTATGAAGGAAAAGATGATTTCACCTTAACTCTATAACAAGTAATCTTCAATATTTTAATTTCAATTAATAATGATAGAAATATGATACATAAATTTAAATTAAATCATTTCCTATTATGGGTTATTTTTAATTAATTAAAAGGGAGAAAAATTATGAATTTTAAAAGTGTTTTATGAAAAATGTGTTTTCAAGCCTAGAAATAAACTTATAATAAAATCTAATATAAAGATGATTTAAATGTAAATAATTGTATTAAATATAAATAAATAATTATTATAATTTCAAATAAAATTAAAATAATAATTTAACTTTAAAATTAATTATTTTTTGAAAAAAATGACAATTTTACAAAAAATATTGGTATTTCTCACAACTCACCAAAAAGGAAATATTTTCTGAAAAATTCAAAAAAATTACCATAAGTTAATTTTGATATGACGATTTCAAAAAAAAATATTTTTTCTTATAAATTTTATAAATTTTGAATAAATTAATTATAATATTTTTCAAGAAAAATAAATAAAAGAATTTTCGAAGAAAATGTATTTTTTGAACAATAAAATGACACTAGTAAAAATTTAGTGATTATTTACAAAGAATTTGTAGATATATTTATGCAGAGTTGGAAATTTATATATATATATATATATTTCATAATGTAAATAAACATTTTCATATCAACAAATTTAATTGCAAGGTTAAAATAGTTGTATTTAAATAATCATTATTTGATTGGGTTTGGTGTTGCGTGTCGCATATGCTTTCGAACATAATTTTCACTTTTAAAAATATGGAGAGTTACAAGACTCAAGATCAAAATCATCAACATCGATCAAATGAGATTATTCATGGTGATACTACCGAATATTTGATGCATGGAATACATCATTTATAGCACTATTCCTTTGTGGAAGTGCCAATCAATACGCCATCGATTTGATCCTCTCAAGAATCCCAAAAAAAATTAAAAACCTAGGTTACAACTTTCACTCCTTCTAAATCCTATGGTGACCCAATATTATTAATACCCAAATGAATACCAATTCATCAATTGTAAACTCAAGAGGTTGTCAACATTGATCAACATAAGACATTTTATACTCTGGGTTGTACCCATATATTTCCAAATCAAATGAACCCATTCTAACATCTCCCACACAACACTCAATCTCAACAACTCTGACTCACCCACCTCCATCCAATATAAAGGTTATTCTTAAGGTCTACCTTAAAGAAACTCATATTCTTCCATTTGAATAGTAGCATGATAACTACTTTTATAAGAAAAAACAACTAGCACTAAGTGCTTCTCCAAAGACCCACCAAAATCTAGAATGAAAGCATGTAGTATGTCATCCAACACCTAAATAGTGTGCTCTTATTTTCCATATTTGTATGTGTGAAAATCCATACATAGAAATACTTGAGTACCCAACATCTTCTGCAAGACTTTCTTGAAGAATGAAGTTAATTCAGGATCATGATATGAAACTATACTTTGTTACACTCTCTGAAAATACACTATCCCCCAAACATACATATCACTCAATTGATAAACCATGAAAGTTTCAAAAATTGGAAAGAAATGGGCTATATTTTTCATCCATTCTACAGTAACAAATATCATGTCATTAATTAAATGGTTCCTTGAAATACCTATGATAATGTTCAAGGTAACATCATCCCATTTCTACCTTGGAATAGGAAAAGTTTGTAAAAGCCTGAAGAGTCGCTGATAATGAACTTTCACCTATTAACAGGTGTAGCATCATGTCAAAAAAATATAAAATCTCTATTTTCATTATTGGCCTCAAATATTGTATCCAAATATTGTGGTACATTGTGGTCAAACAAGATTGAACTTCCCACTTCATGGCATGGAACTCACATATCATCTCCTCTCTTGTACAAGTACTCAAAACAACATGACCACAAACATAGATGATATCATTGTTATATATGTTCCAATCAGGTGGTGGATACCCACCATATAAGCTTTAACTCAAGGAAAAACACTTCAGATACTTATATTACCTCTCTTTGATCTAGCTCAAAAGTGTGAACCCCACTAATAAGGATATAAGGTTTGTCTTCTCTTAGTCCTCCTAAACCTTTACATGCATCTTAGTGATCAATGACATCATCTTCCACTTAGAAATTGAATATTTTACTACTTGAGTTTGTGTATTTTTTCTTAAAGCATCAACAACACTATTCACCTTCCCTAGAATATAGTTCTGCTCAAATTCAAAGGACTGTATATACTTAACACATTTTTCCACTGGATATTCAATTATCATTGTGAAAAGAAGTACTTTAGAAAAAATGGTTGGTATATATGATAAAACTTTCACAAAAATGTAATGGCACTAATTGTTGAACAAACTACCACAGCCAACTCAATATAGTGTATTGAGTAATTATATTCATGTATCCTTATCCTTTTTGATCTATGTGCCATGAATTGATTTCCCTATATCAACACTCCTCCGAGTCTGATTCTAGACACATAAACAATCAAGGTATACTCATCACCTGGCTTGGGAGAATCAAAATTGTTACAGTGGTAAAATACTTATTTAACACCTTATTCTCGTATGGTTCATAACATTCAAACATTGTACAAGTATTAGTCACGCACATAAATATTTCTTCCAAGTAAGAAAATTCTTGGTTGAATCTCCGATAATAGCCCGATAAACCTAAAAAGATTCAGATATCAAAAACATTCTTTGGTTGTTCCTGAGATAAAACTTCCTAAACTTTCTCTGGGTATACTGACAAACATTACTTAGATATTATGTAACCAAATAAATGTACACTTTTTACCTAGAATTGACACTTAGATAGCATGGTGTATAACAATGATCTCTCAGTGTACTCAGGATGATATCAGGATGTTTGGCATGATCATCATGAGTATAGAAGTAAACCAAGATTCCATTGATGAAAACATCCAAAAAATTATCCTAGTGTAGGTTGAATATTTTATTCATTAAATTGATAAACATAGTAGGATCATTTTTTAATCCAAACAGCATCACAATGAACTCATACAGTATGTACCAACTCCTAAAACAATCTGTGGTATATCAGAAGGTCTCACTCTCAGCTGGTGATACCCTAACCAAAGATCAATCATGGAGAACACACAAGCACCCGCTAATTGGTAAAAAATATAATCAATACATAGAATATGATACTATAAATTGACTTTAATCATATTTAACTCCCTATAAAATAAACTCAATCATAACATTCTATCGTCCTTCTTGGGAAACAAGACTAAAGAACCCTAAGGTGATTTATTCAGATAGATAAATACTTTATCCTTTAATTGTTATAGTTGAGTCTTAAAGTATTAAATATTTTATGGTTTCATTCTATAATGAATAATGTAAACTAGTTCACCTCTAGGAATCTGCTCGATCGTAAACTTGATATCTCTCTCGGGTGGAATCTTGGAGAAGTCTTCTGGAAACACATCCTAAAACTAGTCCACTATTGGTGGAAGGACACTATAATTCACACCCCCATAATCTAGAAAACTACTCATATCCTAGATAGTGATCTCCCCTAATTTTTGATGAACTATCCCCAAATGGGTTTCCCAAATTTTCCATTATCCCTGATGAACATATTTTTCACCCTCATGAGATGTGAAAGTTATCATGTATGGTAACAATCAATGTGGAATCGGTATGATAACATCTATTCCATAAAAATTAAAATCCATACATATCAAGTATGTACACATCCCAAAGTGAATGATACTCACTAAACTCAATGTAATTCCCCTTGTATAAACAAATTTCCTAAGATCGTACACCCAGCAGGGTGTTTATCTTCATAACCCCACACAAAAACTCCACCATCAGGCTCAAACCATTCACAAGTTTAGAATATATTAAATAATGTGTCGATCCTATATTAAATAAAGTGTTATAAAGTGTATAATATAAATTAATTTTACCTCTTACTATTGATGTCCCACTCTCAATATCAACAAGTGTAGGCTGAACTACATGGAACTGACATGTCCCCCCACCATGTGCTCTAGTCTGAGTCCCTTGTGTTTTATTGTTCTGTTGATATGGGTACTCTTCCCCTAAAGTACCATTTCTACCACTATGAAAAAAATGGCCAGTATAACCCCAATTACCCAATGGGTATGGGGTGAAAGAGCCCCTTCTAGTGATTTGGTTCATCCTATATACTCCATCACTACCCATCTGTCAAGGATTTCTATAGTACCTTGGTAAGTGTCTCGTCCTACCACAAGCTTGCAACTCCATTGGTGGTTGGGGAAAATGACTATGAATGTGACCTATCCTACCACACTGAGGCCAGAACACTCGATTACTACCATATGTATCTGATCCGTCTAACTGGATATTTTATTTTCTACTACTCTGGTGAATGTTTTCATAATGAAACTTCCTACCCACATAAGATGTATATATTGGTTATCTAGAAAATACCACTTATACCCCACTAGAAGTGTTTTATAGGTTCGCCTTATAAATGATAGCATGATTCACTACCTCGGTAAACTTATTAAATTGGAAAATATTAACCTGGTACTTAATCTAACATTTAAGTCAATCCTGAAAACATCTCACCATATCTGCATTATCACCTACCAGCACTAGGACAAAACATTTTAAGTTAATTAATTAGCCAACATATTCCATCACTAACATGTTTCCTTGGGTCAACCTTATAAACTATTCCACCCTTTCCTAGCTCATTGTCTTAGGATAAAAGTGTTACAGGATATTTGCTTGAAATTCCTTCCATACCATGCTCTCAAACTGCTCCCCCTGAGTCTGAATACCCCACCAGTGATTTTCTAGGCCTAAAAATATATAATCATCCAACTTAAATATCCTCTATATAGGATTATCTAAATGATCTAGGATTTTCTAGATAGACTCAATCCATAACTCAACTACCTCACATCCACCCTCTTCAATAAAAATTGGAGTGTGCTGCAACTGGAACTCTCGGGTCATATCATAAATACTATACACATCCCACCATGTGTATATTTACATGAACTACATGAATCAAATGATGTTCTCATAAAACTAATCTACTACCCCTTCACCTAGAACTGTTGGGACCTCTTGTCCGACTATCAGGGGTATATTTCAAGCAATTTCGTCTTATTTTCCTACAAATAATCATTGTCATAGAGGAATGTATCTACAATACCAATAACGTGTATTAGGAAACATAACACATAATTAACACATTTTCAAAGTAAATAATCACATAATTTCATAACATTCTATCCCACACACACTGCCATATAGTCAAAAATGTGGTACAATCACTTCTCTCAATCATCCCAAACCTGGTCCATGGCTAACACAGATTAAACAACATTCATAATTATAATTTTCTAGTTAGACACTCCTTTAGCCATTACAGATTCATTATTAAGAACCATTTCTTTTATTTTTCTTTAAATAAATATAATTGTTTTCATTTCCCACAACCCACTCATAACATTATTTTCCATGCGTGCCTAAAATGATGCATGTCACATATATCCTTGAGTGTTTAGAATGACCCATACATACTCAAATCTCATTCCATACTGATTCGTGATTAAAATATATAAAAACAACAACATCACAAAACAAGTTCATCACCCAAGGTGAAATAACATTCAATAGTAATAGAAAACATCATGAACAATAATCTCATACTGGGAACATGGGTTTTTCCCTACACATGTATTAGATACTCCAACACATGAGCTCATTAACCACATAAAACTCATCCTAGTATCATTTATACATTTGAAAATTATTAATACAACTGAAAACAAATAAAACCCTATTATTATACCACTTTATATCATCCCAACCAGGGTTCCACATACCATCTCCCTAAGCTGGTTCGTTACAAGACCTCAAGCACACTTTCCCATACACCAGAAGCTTTAGACTAGCAGTGAGGGTATAATATGTCTTTTGGGGAGGATATACCCTCTTTATAAAAGTGTAACCAAAATATTAAATAATATAAACAGTAAAAAATATATTACAATAATAACCAATAAATTCCAAGCATCACATGATGAATCCCAAAACAGGGGAAATGACCATAACCAAAGTAGCAGATATATCATTCCACATAATTTTCAAGTGTCAAATGAAAACCAAAAATAATGAAACCCTAAAAATACCATAAGGTTTCTAACATCGTGTCTAGTGAAATCATCCATGCTTAATCCTAAATCCCAACTAAACCATCTAACATAAGGCTCTTTCCCTTATCTTGTCCTACAAATATGCAGTCTACCCGGGTACCTATCGGTGACCAGAGTAGGGTGTGAGTATAAATCAGCAGTCCACCACCAACGGTTTATAAATAAATATCTAGTATATAACAATGTATTCATTTCTATAAATAATAAATGATAAAATGAAAAAAAAAAACATAAATAGGTTACACATTTATTATTCTTTATTCAACAACATTAGACCTCACATTATTGATGACACCCAAGCCAATAATACCTTCTTCAGACTATTCCAAATTCTAAAACATACACCATATGGATCTTAAAATTTATTATTTCATGATATTTCATTAATCATATTAATTCCAATTTTAATTTGGTACCTTGGAGCATTATTCTTGGTACCATTATCATAGATACTTTGACTGTCAGTCCAGTATCATTATCTTGGGTACTTGGAGAAGCATTCTAGAACCAATATCAATGGTACTTAGATCATCATTTTGACAAAAACATCTTAGGTACTTGGAGAATCAGTCCAGCACTAAATTACATTCATGTAATAGGGTCCTAGAGCATCAATTTGGAAACCCAAGGATGAGTAGAAATAGTCCAACACTCACAACACATTATTCACATTTACATATCAATTTTCAACATTATTAACCCATTTATTCAACCATTCTCAACACAGTACACCATTTAGTTTTTCAATCCTTAGCTTTAACATCATGTAAACCATCATTTTAACCCAATTATAATGAATCATAACATATCTCATTAACCTTTTGAGGTTAACCCAAACAACCCATTAAATCCCATTATCAAACCATGCAATAAGAGTTTAGTTCAATTATATAAACCCACTATTTCCATTTTCACATTTCATAATTTTCATTTCAAGGGAATTGGAACACCACGTGGGTTTCCATCAAGCTTGGTCTCATAATCTCCAACGGATCCAACAGGATCCGTGCAGGGTCTCACAAAATCAAGGGGATTTAATTAATTTTTCCAATTTAACTCAATTGTACAACATAAAAACACAATGAAATAAGTAAAACTACAAGTTCTTTTTTCTAGACTATGTGAATTAGAATATAGAATTCCAATGTTGGGTTCATTAATGAAAACATTCCCAACCTTAGCCCTTAATTCAATGTAAAATAATTGAAAATAAAGAATGTCATTTTAATCCTCAATATCTAGGATTAGATCTCATTTACTTAAATATATCCAACCATAAAACATCACAATTTCCATCAAATAAAATGGATCTATCCCTGGAATATTAGATATAAGGTTCTAAGAAAGAGAAGAATAACATATCTATGAAGAATGACTATGAACAGAGACTTACTAGTGGATTTGGATCTCCAACAGGCTTTGAATCACCTAAAATATTCTCCTAAATCAAATAAAATAACATATAAATCCTTGGGAGGAAAAGGAATTATATATTTAGGAATATTATTAAACTAAAAAGAATATCTGGAATTAATTTTAATTAGATCCACAAATTTCAAATCTGAAACTGCACATCACACTGTTAGGGCACACTGTTATTCAAATCGTATGCTAACTATGCATGAGCTACTATCTCAAGCCAAACCCATTCATGGTTGTCTCTAATGGTTAGAAAAATAGTTCCCCAATTATGTTGTTACCCTATATTCAGTATTTCATGGTTTGGGGGTGGCTCTTGGTTTTATCAAATAGTGTACCCCCTTCTAGTGGCTCAAAATAGGGTGTATAATTTCTAAGGAAAAACTGAATGACTTTTCCTAAACATGCACCAACCATGAATATCCCCAAGGGAATCCAAAAATTTTCAAATTCACACTAAAAAGACCCAAATCAAGATCCAACAAAGTTATGATCCAAAAAAGGGAAAAATAATACCTGAAAATGAATACAATACCTCTCAAGAAAGGTCTAGATCATACACTTACTATGATGATCATTTTAATTCGAATATATTTTCCCTAGAATCTCACTTTGATTATGAGATATATCAAATGTATGCCAAAAAAATTTCCTTAATGGGAATTTAGTTCAGGATGTGTATATTATGAAATAAGAAGCTTTCAAATTCCCAATGATTCTACTAAGGTATGTAAGAACCAATGTTCCATTAATGGATTGAAGAAGGCTTCCCAAAGTTGGAATATTTTTTTTGATGATGTAATGAAATATCAGGGTTTCTTAAAAAAATGTAGATTATTATTATTTATACCAAAACATTATCAGGATTGTAGTGGTGTCTCTGATATTGTATGTATATGGTGTACTTTAATTCATAAAATACATCTTGATACTTAACTCTGTGAAGATTTGGTTGGGTAAATAATTCCCTATGAAAGATATGGGTGAATCAACATATATTAGAGGAAGGAAGATACATATAATTAGATTTAATCATTTTTATAAAGTAAGTTGAGACAATTAAATTAGTAAATTTATAAAGAGTTTTAGAATGGATAACATTAAAAGGGGGTATTTACTAGTGCTTCGTGGTATGAATATTAAGAAGATCTAGGATCCTTCTAAAAAATTATAAATGATGGATAGAATTACCTATATGTCTTGAATTGGTTATATAATGTATACTAATTTGGGTACCTGAACTTATGTAACATATAATATTAGAGTAAATTTATGTATCAATCTAATCATGGTGATATTCACTAGAATACTATGAAGAACATCACTAAGAACATGAGAAGGACTAGAAGTTTGATCATGATATTTTAAGGAGAGTATGAGCTATGTGTAAAGGGTTACCCAGCTAGAAATTTACAAACTAAAAGAGATGATATAAAATATCAATATGGTTTCATTTTTATCTTTGATAGTGTAGTAATTAGTTGTAAGAGTTTCAAACAAACGACTATGGAAAATATAACAACATAGGTGAAGTATATCATTGCAGTTGATGTTGTGAAGGAAGCGGTTTGGAACAGGAAGGTCATTTCTAAACTAGAGTTGGATCCTAGAATAGAGGGATTCATTGGTATTTACTGGGACATAAATGGAGACATCTCTTTGGAAAAGTAACCCTCAGTCTCACAAAAATAACAAAACACATCCTTCAGAAATACCAACTTATATAATATATCATTAAGAAGGGTGATGTTAGGATCTGTTGGGTGGTTGCAGATGACAGTGTAGTGGATCCATTGATGTAACCATTAACATATTATAAGCATGAGAGTCATAAAAAATTTGTTTTCATATTATACATCATATATTTATGTAATTTTTTTGTAATGTATCATGATTTATAATAAAATAAAACCTTAATTTATTATTCAGTCATGTGTGTTTTAATGTATTTTACATGAACAGTGGAATGATAATATCCCCTAAAAGTATGATTTAAAGTTTTCCCTAATAATTGATCATCAAGGATTATTATTTTTTGTGATTATGTTTCAATATACTCTTGAGTAATGGTCTCATGAGATAAAAATTAGATACTTTATATTTAGACTGACCCACCAAGGATTTTCATATATTTGTCGACATTCTTGTAAGTATATACTTATTATCAACCCTATTTACCTAAGGTTGGTAACATACCTATAATGAAAACATTTATAATTTGATAACTTTATTATTCAATCCATTATATCTTATTTAATTAGGGGTGGTTGGGTATGCTGCTAATCATGTTTTCAATTGGATCTCAACAAAGATGGAGCTTTTCTACTATATGATGACAACATAATTCTATAATTTGATTTAATTCAACTAAGATAATACATTTAAATGCTTAGGTGAATCTCATATGATGTTTTTTGCAACTTAGATGAGTGATATGTGATGTTCTCGTCCTCTAAATGGAATACATTTCATGTATTCATCGACTTAGTTGGTCTTTTTTTGAAGAATCAAGAATATATGAGAAAACATATAATAGATTAACATTTTTCCATGTCTATTAGTCAATTTATGTCATGTAAAAAGATATTTTATAAGTATATATATGGTTTATATGATATATTTTATAGTTTAAATGTTCATATGAGAAATGGGTATGTTTAATAGAGATCACACTAAACCCCTTAGTATCTTGATTAGCACCAATGCTTTTCTAGATTCCTATCTTTTAATACATCTATAAAATGGGGATTTTTTATTTATTATCAATGATACTAAGGCCTATAGGGTCAAACAATTATTACTTAGAATAAAAAATATGTTTTGGACAAAGTGTTTGTTACAAAATGGATAAAATTTGATGAACCATATCAAAAATATTTTTGGATAGATTTCTAATGAGTTGTGAGGTTTTTCATAAAATCCTTATGAAACTTAAGTACAAGTGTGATATTGTTAGATGTTCACTAAAAGGGTTATGTAATATTTAATTATATAACCCTTATCATATGAAATGACTTTCATGATATGAAAGTCACATATTTTGATCGAGTTGTATCATAAAAGGTGTATATGGTGCTTTTATAAACTATATCATATTTGATGATTAGAGTGTTATATCATTTTCTCAAGATTCATAAATCTTAAATTTTCTTCCAAAAATTTTTTCTTTAGTTTTTGATCCATCATATGGTTTATTAATGGTATGTTATATGTTCATTGAACTATTTAATGAATTAAACTTCAACAAAATATAATCCACGGGTGCCATGATATGGAACCTGACACAATAATTATGGTCAATCCTATTTATTAAATGATAATCATTGGGGATACAAATATAAGGGAAGGTTTCCTTTATATTGGTGTAATCTAGTTACATGTATTTTTGTTGGATCTCTCTTCTTTCCCATTTCACCATTTATCTCATGTAAAATATGTTATCACAAATCTTCTAAATCGAGGTCCCCATTATATGATCATGGATCTAAAGGCAAGTGCATCACATATGGAGGCAGGAAGATTAATTTTTTACTTTATTTGTATTAATTAAACATACTCAATCCAACAAAAAGATATAGAAAGATATATTTTTCATTTCATGTATTCACATGCTTGTGGTGTTCTTTGTTTTCAATGAATGTTGACTCATTGAACATATATTAGTCATTTTATGAGTTTGTTTGCAATTAAAAAGAACAAAAGCTAATCCCACTAAACCCAGTATCCAAACCATTACATTCACTAAACTAAATATAACCTACAACTTGATAATACCATCACAACCTCGATTAATTTACTCTAAAATTTACATATCAGCATGAATCACAAAATCATAATACCAAAAAAAAATTACCATTATAAATCAAGAAACTAAATAACCATTACCTAAATTCTTATAATTCCATGCCTAAAAGACAACTCAAATTTCCATAGAATTATCTAAAACATAAAACTCAAAACAATGATTTATGGCTCACATGGTCTAAAATGCCACTATATTCTAGTGACTAATCGATTCCTGAGATTCGAATACTCAAAAGTCTCATTCCTAGGACATGATTATATTTATTTAATAATTACTTTATTTGATCAAAAAAAATTATTTTCTAGAAATAAATTTTGAATTAGATTTAAAAATCCAACTTTAAATGTTATTTATCAAAACATTTTCTTTAGTAAAACACTTTTCCCTCCACTAATAGAAACCTTCTCAATTTTACCTTAAAATCTCTTTTTTACTCTTTAAAAAATAGCATATTTATAAAAAGAAATATTAAATTTCATTTAATATCCACCTTTCACTTTTATATAAAAACCCTCATTTTGGAAAAAAATTTAATAGTTAAAATTTTACTTGTGAAAATAATATCAATAGTTTTTTATATTCAACTAAATGAAAAATCCTTCATTTAACATGTAAAATGTTGAAATATGTGAAAATTAATAAAACTACCGAACATGGTATTAAATACAAGGTATCAAATAGGTGAATTCTTAGACTAATAAAAATATTCAATTACAAGGCAATGTATATCCGTAAAATAATAAAAACATAATTAAGATTCAATAATACCTGTATAAAAATGAAACAACGATGAATGGACTAGATACACCATAATTCTAAGCAATGTAATAAAGTAACAAGAGTATAATAAAGAACCAAAAATTATCCATGTGATTACCTTAATTAATTACATCACTCATATTAATTTATAAAGGGAAACACTGTATATATTATAATTTTCTTATGATTAATTAATGTTTTACTTGGATATATATATATATATCATAAGTATTTATGTCATATAATGTACCTAGAAAAATGGTGCATTAATAGACACGATACATGAACCTTAGTGGATCCTTATACACCATATGGATTCTCATTTATCCATAACCAGGGTACTTGAGCTAATACTTCATCTATATTAGTGATTCCTAACTAACTACTTGAAAATCCCTAATGAATTGTTCTTATTCCCTAAAGAGGTTCACAACAAATTTTCATTGGTTTCTTCTCAAGACTCGGTTGTCCTAGCTCTAATCTACCCTAAATAATGGCCTTCCCGAAAACTTTAAGTGAGCAATGATATTAATTTCCTTTCTCTAATACTAATTTGTAATGATTTTGACCTAAATATCATGAATTGTATCTTAATATGACTTACACAAGAGTTATGGAGAACTCCCCAATCCCTAGGGGTGGAGATTGATGTTATGATTCTCAAGTATACTTGGGCAAGGATTTACCTGCTAAGGTTACACAACTATAAATTAAGGAATCCAATACATGATTAATATAGTGCATGTCCTCCAATGTAATTAAACATATTCGTAAAAATCAATAATAATGTTGAGACTCAAATATACATCTCCAAGTGCCAACATAGCCTCCAATATCTATCTCCAAATCTGAGTGTAACTCGACTCATACCAGTGATGACCATGCATTGAAAATGATAAAAGAATTAAAACATCTACCAATATCAGTGGGTACCTACAAAACATGTCATAGGGATGCATATCCACTAGATTACACATGTAGGGTGTGAGAATATAATAATCAATAGGAAATCACCATAATTGCAACAAATATGAAAATCTATCATATGTGTACACTAGATCAATCTAATCATTTATATAAATATACCAAATTACCTTATCAAAACCATAGGCATCACAAAAAGAGTAATAAAAAATGATGATATATAAAAATAATTCCAATACATAACTCCCTTTACTAGCAGCTTTTTATACTAACATGCCTGGTTCGAGCCTAGAATCTAGTATCTGATAAAATTAGGTCAAGGAAACCATGATATGAATATCTCATTATTGAATTTAGGGTTAACCACCAATACCATTTTATAGAAAGTCAATAATGTATAATCACTAGTGAAAAAAGGGTTTTTAGCGTAAGGTTTTTTGTTTTTGTTTTTAGTCATTGTTAAATAGTGATGTCATTATAAGCATCTTTGTAAATAGTTTTTTTCACATAAGTTATTTTTAACCAATGTGATAAAATAATTTTATGTCCATTATAAAATAAAATGTCATATAAAAAATTAAAAAGTGTAGAATTAGAAGGGTACTTCACATTAGTTATTGTATAACTAATATGAAATAGTGTTTATCATGTAGGTTATTTAAAATAACCAATGTGAAAACCTTTTTTCATGTCTGTTATACAATAACTGATGTGTAAGATAGATTTGGTTTGATTTTTCACATTAGTTATTAAATAAATAATGTAATTTTTTTGAAAAAAAATAGAATGCATGACCACAGTAGTACAACAGCATCAGATAGAACTAGAAAACACTACAAAGAGAACTATAAAACAGAATCATAAATACAATTTCATAAAAATTACATATCACCTTTGTTCAATTACAATTTTAAATTTAAGCATCAAAATATATATTAAAAATAAATTAAAACCCAATTTACCCTGTGAAATAATCTTCCCATTCACCTTACAAGTGATTTATCCCTTTTTCAGAATAAGTTAAAGTGTTATCAAAAAGTAACAAAATAAAAGGAAATAATTTAACATGTATTCTCAATATAATTATAAAATTAATTAAATAAAATATTATAATAATATCTAACCTTGTGGAATTTCTAACTTTTCTAGTTGAAATTATTTCAAACATAAATCTTAGAACATAATATCCAAATTTCATTACTCCTTATTGATGATTATATTTCTTTTTTAAAATAATTTTTTAATTAAAAATAGAATTTTAATTACTTGTAGCCAAAATGTATTGATTATAAATGAGAATTCACCTTTGAAAACACATATTTGATATTTTATTTTATCTTTATTTTTATCTCTATAAATTAATTCCATTCCCTGTTTTAAAATGATATGTTTGAAATTAAATTAAAATTCATTATAATATATAAGATTTCAAATAATCAAACTTGTGTTTCCAATACTTGGAAAAAATTTCCCACATATCACCATGTATAGATTATAATAAGTAAGTTAAATTCTATTTTGGACAAAAAAATAAACCACATCTAATGGATATTAATATAAAAATATATAATTTGAGTGGTTATTCAATTAAGATAAATAAAACTTTAAGAAATATATGTTTTATACCCTTCAAGATAAGGAAGCATGCAACACTAAATTTCATTATTTTAAGTTATTTCAAAAATATATATTGTTATTTTTATATCTTCAATTTTATTTGTTATTATTGGAATAAATTATGTGTAAAAAAATATATATACTGATGTCGTATCGTATTGGATAAAAATTTTATAAATATATCCAATACAAAACAAACATAATAATTAAGTTTAATTAAATTAAAAGAATTTAAATAAATATAAAACATAAATTACGAGGAAAATAATTTCATCTTGTTAATGCCCAAAAAATATCTAGTTACAAGATACCTGATATCTATTTTTAAAATCATCATTTTCATATCACACCCACAAATGTTCGAATCCATTGGAAGCTCATAAACATCCAACAACAAATATGAATTTGTTAATAATCTATCATGTCAAGAAGATGTAGTGTCTAAATTTACAGCAACATGTACTTGTTGATTTATATATAGTATGTCTTTAAATTTAAAGTATTCATAAAAAAATATTGATATATATATATATATATAAATTTTAAAACAAACTTAACTCTAATATTAAAGAAAGAATATAATCCGAACATACCTCGATGGAAATTTTTTAGAAAATTCTAGATATCTAAATTAAGAAATGATTTATACTTTGTCCCAATATAGTGACCTCATCAATATAAAATGGTATATTTATTGATCTATCTATAATATCTTTTACAATTACCCTAAGTTGATTCATCTTCATCTTCTGATGTTGTATAGTATCCTAAATATAATATATAATCCCATATGCTATAATACGATAAACGGGATCTTTAACAAATAACTCGTAGTAGATGTGAAGTTGTGGAGGAGGAGGTGTAAGAGTTGTATTCATAGGTGGAGGTGGAGGAGTGGGATATACTGATGAAGTTTGAGGAGTAATAGTCTAAAATAGTCTTTCTATGTCAATAAAAATAAATTGTACCAAATCTCTAACACCCTCCTTTATTTTATCACCCATATCCTGAACTTTATCTTCTAAAATTATATTTTCCATTTATATACAACCTCCTTTTACGATTCTCCAGAATGACCACACACTTTTTCGACCAATACACCCACCTTGTATCCTTTCACTTAGCCTCAGTGTTATTTATTTCCCAATGCAGTAGATAAAAATGTGTTTTTCCCTTATGTATAAAGGTCCCCTACATGATATAATCCTTAAGGGGTCCCTTCATATAATATTTGAAAAATTCATCAGTGGATTTAAATAAATAAAGGGTTTAAATAAATTAAATAATATAAATAACTTAAATGACTCATTGTCATCCTCTTAGCTATATCCCTTGACTCTTCTATAAGATATTCTACCTTTTTTATCATTTGGACCCTCTTCCATTTTTCATGTCTAGGTGGGGGAGTACAATAAAGCTTTTCAGTGACTGAAGACTCGATTCTCATTTCTTGAAAATTTTCAGCCATCATTTGATTTTCCAATAATGTATACCCTATGAATGATGAATTATAAGGATATAAATTTTTTTTTGGGTCTAATGATGAGATCTCCTCGGTTTATATAAATTAAGGAAAAAAAATTCATTAATATGATCATTTTTACATTCAAAAACATATAAAAGATGACATTACACATACTATATATGATCATTTTCATCTAATTTTAATAAACCACTTTTATGTATCTTCATCTAAAAAATTCTATATATCACATAGATTTTCTTTTCTTCTATCCCCAAAATTTAAATCTTATATAGTGATTATTTAAAAATCCCTATATTTCCTAGAATCCAAAGATAAATATTTCTCCTATACTTCTCTATTTTTAGGTATATCATATTTCATCTAATAAGAAGGGAAATCCTATATTAATACAAATATGTCATGATAAGTAAAATAATAATAAACGATTTATCTAAAATTTTCAGCAGTAACTAAGCTATTATCACTTTCATGACACTTTTCTAGTCATAAATAAACATTTTAATTTATTTTTGATCTTACATTGAAATAAAATTTATAAAAAATTTAATTATCACCCTTAGGATAATCATTATCAACAAAATAAATATATATCCTTTGATATTGGCTATAAGAAGATGATAATTTGGGTAAATGTGTGCTTCCACATTTACCAACCCAAGAAGAATTCTTTGTACCTATGTAATTTGAAGTCTCCTATGAAGAAGGATGGGGAGGATATTAAATATAAGTATGTGTATGATCCTCCCTAAAATCCAAGGTGAAAAAAATATTTGATCTGACATTATCCTATAAATCAAATTAACAAAAAAGTAGTACAAAAATATACAAATCTGGCTATTAAATAAAAAATTAAATGAAAAATGAAAAAAGATCCCAAAAAAGTAAATTTGACTCTAACGCATTTTTATTCATATTTATTAAATTAGATAAATAAAATATAGACAAATTAATGAACATTATGTTTTATGATAGTAAAATGTTTTTTTGGACAAAAACTACAGAAAATGGATAAGTGTTAAGGTAGTCATATTAACCTACCATATGAAGAAGTTTCAATGACCATGAAGGAAATGTGAACATATATAAGTGACCACATGTTGAATTCTATGTAAATACATGAACAAATAAGTAATTTTGTGCTAGATTGTCAAATTATCTCAGTATATTGTCAAAAATCTCTTAGGACTCCATAAGTTACCATGGAAACCCATTTTTTCAAGAAACACAATCAACCAAAAAATGTTGAAATGTTACTTTGAGGGATTTCTTCCCAACAATATACCCCTTTGGGTTTATTGACAACTTTTTCATAATTTGATAACTCTTTATAGCTTCATCCAACTTCTACCACCATTCACTTCAGGAGATTCAGATAGTGATCAAAGATTTAGTCAAAGCACAATCTAAGCCCACATGATTCATGCTTTGCATGAGAAATAAGAGTATAATGTAATGTTCATCAATGAATCACTTCATTCCATTCCAAAACCACTCTTTTGATTTCATCATGAACCTCAGATATCGTGATATGTAACCATTGATTGATCACTTCAAACGTCGTCAGATTTAATACTTCCCATATCTTGCTACTCCCCCTATATCACTGCTCCACCTATCTTCCTCTTCCCATGTCTTGACTAAGATGTTTTATCCCTTTTAATAGCCCTGATTTATCCCCCTTTTTCAATTAACCCAAAGGTCATTTCTTTATGGTCTATAACAGGGTAAAAACATAGATCACCAAATAAGGGAAAAAACACATCATACCTCAATGGGAGGGGGATCCCACATCCACACTTTTTTAAGTGCAGGGAATCTACTAAACTCTAAGATCTATTTGATGCCTCTCAAACACTTATTTGGGTAAGGACTATGTCAGAATGTTTTCAACCCGATGTTCTATAGGCACATACTTCAACTTCACAAGACCTTGATCAACTTTCTCCATGATAAAATGATACTTGATTTCATTTTTCTTTGTCCTTTAGTGATGGACTTGATTTTTTCTAAGATTTGTAAGACTTAAATTATCATAATGTATTCTGATTAGAGACTTCACATCAATTCCAATATCATCAAGTTAGTGTTTCTTCCACAATAACTACTTACACTCTTGAGTAGCCGAAACATACTCAACTTTTTTGGTGCTCAATGAAATGAAATATTGTTTCTTTATCGACAAAAAAAATACACAATCCACAAAGATAGAAAGAACCTCCAGACGTTTATTTCCTATCATCTGTAGATATGGACTGATTTGCATATGTATATCCCAATAACTCTTGTTGATATTTGTCATTGTACATCAAGATGAAGCCCATTTTTTCCTTAATATACTAAATTTTTCTTTTCACTACAATCATGTGGATTTATTTTGGATTACTTTGATATTTTTCTACTTAACACATGAAAAAAACAATATATGGTAGTGTTGTTGTTAAGTACAATAGACTTCCAATGATCTGCCTGTATTCTGTGATGTTGACGACTTTACTATCATCATCCTGAGACAGTTTTATCTGGGTAGCCACTGGAGTCTTCATATCCTTGGAATTATCCATTCTAAACCTTCCCAAAACTTCCTTGGAATATTTAGATTGAGAAATAAATTTTCCATTCTTTCCTTATGTTACCTATAAACCAAGTAAAAAACATCAGTTCACTAATCATTGAAATTTCAAATTCATTTTTAATGAAATTTGTAAATGGTGTGCAGTACACTACATATGATCCTCCAGATATTATTTCATTAACATATACTAGCACCATCATCATTTTATTACTATTATCATTGACACATATATTATAATCAACTCCACCACACTAAAAACCGGGCTTCTGCAAAAATAGATCTAGTCTTGAATATCATGCCCTTGGTGCCTTCTTTAACTCATATAGCACATTCTTCAGTTGAAAAACACTATTCTCATTTTTGTGAATAAGAAAACAATCTGGTTTCTCAATGTATATTTCTTCTTCCAGAACCCCATTCAGAAATGTAGAGTTTACAACTACCTATAAAACTTTTAACTTTCTTTTCACTGCAATGGCCAAGAATAATATGATTTTTTCAAGTCGTGAAATAGGTGAAAATGTTTCATCAATATCAATACCCTCTATCAGGGAGTACCCTTTACACACTAGTCATGATTTTCTTCAAATCACAACACCATATTTATTTATTGTTGTTATGAAAGACCCATTTAGACTCAATGACATTTTTTTTTTGGCCTCAAAATAATCTCCCATGTTTGATTCTTTTCAATTTGGTCAATCTCTACATTCATAGCTTGAACCCAATTAATATATCCAGCTGATTCACTGAAACATTTAGTCTCTAGCAGTGATAAGTATGATGCTTGATGTAGATTCTTTATCCTCATTTTCTACACTGGTGTTGTCTGATCACCACTTATGTTTTGTATGTCAATTTCATCTATTCTCACTAGTCTCTATAAATATACTGATTTATCCCCATCCTTCTCATCATCTGAGTCTTCTTTTGAATCATACTATAAAATTAGAGCATCTCTCGATCTTCTTGTATCCTTATCACTATCCCCCTGAGACTGATCATGTATTTTTTGAATATTATATTAATTATACACTATAGTTACATCATGGCTATAAAATATCTTTCATATCCTATTATTGAAGCATTTAAATGATTTTCTTTCCTTTAAGTAGCCAAGAAATATCCCTTCATCTCCACAGGATTCGAATTTCCTATGTTTCTCATTATTGAGAATGTAAAACTTATATCCAAAGACTTTAAATTACTTCAATGAAGGCTTCTTTACATACCATAGATTATATAGAGTCATCTCTTCTTTTGGACATAATGAATCTCTATTTGATGTTTATAATGATGTTGCAACTACGTCTTTCCAAAATCTCTCTGGAATCTCTTTCTCAATGAGCATTGTTATGGCCATATTGTTGAAAATATGATTTATTCTATCAACTACTTCTTTTTACAATAGAGTTATTACTAGTGAAACTCAATGCCTTATCCCATGTTTCTTGAGATAATCCTTTACTTGGATGTTTCTGATCTCTATTCCATTATCCGTTCAGATCTTCCATATTGTTCGAACAAACATCTTCTCAACTTTCCTTCGATAGGTTTTTATGCAATCAAAGTCCTCAGATTTGTGAGTAATGATTGAAACCCATGCCATCCTGTAGTAATCATCAATGGAGAGAACGTAATATCTCCTCCCATCAATATCCCTTGGTTAAATTGGCCCCCATATATCAATATGCTCTAACTCAAGAATTTTTTTTGTCCTTTTTCTTTAGGATTATATGTTTTTCGAATGATTTTCCCTTGTTGGCACGCATCGCATATATGTGTATGATCACATGATAATATTGGGAGGTCTCAAGTTGGAACATATTTCACATGATATTCTAAGGATTTTTGGCTCAAGTGGCCAAAAAGTTTATGCCAAAACTTATTTTCATCTTCCTTGGACAAAAATCACATATCTTCTTCTCCACTCACGAGGTAGATATTAAATTTTTTATGTTTTCCTTGTAATACAACAACACCGTCTTTTTACTTGATGACACATAATTTCCTTGAAAATATTATGGCATTTCCTAAGTCACATAGTTGACTTACACTAAATAAGTTGTGACTAAACCTTCAACAACAAAGACATCTACTCGTCTCATGTCTTTTCCTCGAAACATTGATTTTCCTAAACCAATAATTTGTAGGCCCTCATAATTAACAAATCTTACAATACCTTCTTTATCATATCTTATTTTTATCACTAGATCCTTATTTCCTGCCATATATAAAGTGAACCCACTATCAATGATCCATATTCCAATGTAATTTGATACTTTGAAATCAATCTATGCAACAATTTCATGCTCAACTCTTTTCTTCTTGATCCATGTTTTCAAAAATAAATTATGTATGGATTGAAAATCTTTATATTCCTCAGTGGATGATGGATCAACTTCATATTGTAATATTTCAAACCAATTTTTCATTTTTCATATTTCTTGATGGTTTATGAATTGCTTCTTAAGACCAATTTTTTTCTTCTTATTCACATTCCTCTATAAGGTTGATGTATAGTATCTAGAAATGTTTCCAAACCCTCCACACCAATAACAATGGCCCTTGAAATATGTTCTAGAGTATTACACTATGTTTGGATTCCATTTTTTTGTTCCATTTGAAATCTCTTGGATATGGAACACACATTTTGTGAGTGTCTCATTATTTTTGCAAAAAAATAACACTTTATGCAAGGTGTATACATGTGTGTCACTTATACGGCAGTGGTTATCCCATGGATTATCTGACTCTTATAATTCTTCTTCATACCCAAATAAATTTTAAATCCCATATTGGGTTCTTATGTTCTGGCTTCAACCATGACTACTTTTTTCTTTTGATCAATCCCCATACTAGCTTTATCATTTCGATCTGATTATTGCTTCTATTATGCTAGACCTTTATGCTCCACCTGTATCTTTTCAATTTCCTAAATGATCTTATTTCCTAATGACGTAATTGTAGTCCACTATTTTTTTTATCCTTAACATTTCATCACAAATGAACAACTTTATTTTCAAGTTCTTCGATATGTTTGATTTGATCTTTTCCAGTTTGGGTAAAACTATCAATTTCTATTTTTTTTCATCAATTCTGAGCTTGTACTCAACAACCTTATCTGATATCTCTAGCATTGAATACTTTAGTTTTTAAATTTCTTAATTTAGATCAGACTTCTCTTCATCCTATTATTGCATATAGAGTGTCCATCATGAACCACTTTGTTGGATTTCTTTGTTTGCCTCTCCAAACATTTATTTCATCAAGAGAAGATCCTAATTTGACTTCACGGTTAACTCTTCCTTCAACATCTACTTATTTATTGTCACTTTATTCTTTTGTTAAAATATTTCTGACAATTTCCACCATAGAATCGGCTTCTTGATCCTTGTAGTCATACAAATATTCTACCTCAGTTCCTTTTGAACTCTTATCTTCTCTTGAAAGTTGATTATTCTTTTTAAATAATTTTATCATGAAATTTTTCTTCCCTTTAACATAGTCTTAATACTTCTTCATGGGAATTTAAACTTTGTCCTATTCATCTTCTTGAAACTTCTTCGGTCACCTTGCTACAAGATGATCAAACTTTTTACATCAAAATCATGCAAGTGGAAGTTTCCCTTTGAACTTTCCTTTCCTTATTTAGATATTGGAGGAGAGGAATGACATCAAATCATCTGTATCTTCATCTTTCTGTCCATATTCAATGGATCTCTTCCTCATGTCCTTTAATTCCATTTCCCATTTTCCACAACATTTTTGTCATCATTTCTCATTTTATATGCTATAAGGGTATTATGTAAGTTATCTAGTTCTAGCTCCTTTGGATATTTATCTTCTAATACTGAAAATTTCAGATTAAACCAAGGTGGTTGTTTCCTTATGATATGCTTCAAAATCTTTATATATTTAATGAATTCTCCAAGACCACACATATCTCCCACTACAACATTCACCATTTCTAAGAATTCATCAACAGATTCATTTGGTTTCATTCTCAAATATTCATGTTTGTTCTAAAAAACCTACAGATTTGCCTCACTAAACATTGAATACCCATAACATATATTCAATAGTCTTTTCCAAAAATCAAGTGATGTTTTATATGACATCACATTCATATAAATTTCATTGGATAAGTTTCCCCCTAAATCATTGATACTTTTAGCGTCAGCATCCAATTATCTTCACTCATCTTCTCACAAATCAACAATGTTAATACTAGATGAAATACTATGAATTGATGCTATAAAGACATCCATTCATAAATATTTAAAGAAGTGATTCATCCTATTCTTCCATAATTGAAAATTATTTCCTTCAAAGATCAGAATTATTTTGTGATTTACAAACTCTATTTCTTATACTAAGACAGAACTACTGAATTTAATCTTTTCCCTCTGACACCATTTATTAGATCCACTATGTTATATAACCTGATAGGGGGTGAATTAGGGTATGATAGATTAAAACTACTAACCCTTTTGATCTTATTTAGTCATTAAACAAATCACACTACTCTCTTTATCCAATATAAATATATTAATAGAAATTAAATCTTGGACATGACACAATGATTTTACTTCGTTCAGCCACACCGGGCTATGTCCAAGGAGCATATAATGGCAATGTTCCAATTTACCAAATCCACTAAAATCTAACTATTGTTTACAAGGTTCAGGCTAGATCAGCTTTATTCCTAGGCTCACTGCATTTACAAGGTTTAGAGTTTTCTCACTACATTCTCAGGGGTCACTCCCTATGTCTCTTTATCTAGCCCACTACTAGTGGAAAGGATCACTATCTTCCTCTTCCTTCACTCACTGCTCTTAGAAGGGATCCACACATAGTTTATGGACTTATAGGTCCCTTCATTTTCATGAATATTTCATCATCAGCTATAGATAGATTCTCTGTTGATGTTTCACTTTCATCCACTAATGAATACCACTTTACCATATATGTACTAGGAAACATCCAACTTTCTCTCAACCTCAGGGTGACTAGCATGCTACTTTAAGCACAAAGTAAAAGTGTTACCTTTTTTATGGAAAAATCAACTTTATCACTACTCCAAACTTGTGAGATGAAACATTATTATACTCACAACTTGTGTGATACACACACTTTTATTTCCAACTCAATATTAGTGTCCAACTACCATCTGGAGTGTAACTTCTGAATAACCCAATACTTGTGCACCCTTACCACTTGTGAAAACTGAGCTATGATTTTATATAAGTGTTGAGATTATATGAAATGATGGGGGTGTACATCTATTTATATTCATTTTGGTGACCATAATCACATGGCATGAAGCTTTCCCCCAGACACGCTAGTCCATTTTCCCAAGCCTCAATCACGCAACTCACCTTATACGCTGCTCTGAAACTTGCGTACCCTTATTTAATTTGCCATATTTTGATGTTATAATATTGAAACATTCAATGAATGAAACTTTCCAAGGCTCCTTGACACTAGAACGCAACTCCCTTTATCAAAAACACTTTTCTTCATTCTCCAATTTTCGAACCCAAAAATTTGGAAAACACTAAAAAACTGAGCCACCTTCTATACGTTGTTTTTGTACCACGTCAAGATGTTCTATTCATTTGTTATGGTTATTTTTCAACATATATTTTTAATAATATCTCTATAATCCTCAACTTACTATGAAAACCCGCTTTATCAATAGACACAATCAACCCAAAAAAATTTCATTGTTACCTTAATGTATTTTTTACTATAAAATTATTTTATATTTTGAACATATTTAATAGTCATCAACACAAGTGGTTTACAATTAAAATATAATAATTGAATAATAATTTTATATATATTTTAGAAAATATAAGAAAAAATAAAATAGGGCAGTGATAGTTTCATGCACTAAATGAAATAGTTTTATAATGTTTCATAGAGAAACATTATACCATATAACAAATAAAAGGATAATGAAAAATCATTAAATATAATTTTATTCACATATAATTAATGTAAGTCCTATATTTTATAATGTTTCATAGTGAAATTGTCATGAAAAATATTGTTTTCAAATTATAATTCTTTATATAAAGTTATTTTACCAAATAATATTTGACACATAATGAAAGAGACTTAAAATAAGAGAAAATTATAAGTAAAAGATACATAACTTCCATGAAAAAACTAAAATAAGGAAAGAATAAAATTATATAGAATGAAAAGAAATTGAGAGAGGAAATAGCATAAGATAATGGTGTTAGATAAGCACATCAATGATGGGGATAAGGGGAAGGCGATGATGATGGTAGTAAAGAGATAGGTTGAAAATGAGAATGGTAATGGTGAGGATGGAGAAGATAGATTGGGGGTCAGAGGTTTTAAAGAAGATAGATTAGGGTTAATAGGGGGATAAATTAAGATAGTGAAAGAAAAATTAAACATCAATGTCAAATAATTTTTTTAAACATTTTCTATGTAATTTTTTTATAATTGACATAGAAAATAAATATATAAAACATTTTTTATGATAATTATATTGTAACTAATGTAAAAAATAAACTTTCTATGTCAGTTATTATATAACTAATGTGGTAAATTTAGTTTCATTTTTTTCTATGATGATTATAATATAATCGATGAAAAAAATAAATTATATTAAATATTTTTTTCACTAATGAATAGAGTCAGTTCATCCAAGCTAATTGTCTCATTCAGGGATAGGGTAAATGGTATAATACGTTAAGGTCCTCGTGAACCCATCCAAAACCATTAATTTTTCCATAAATTAGGTTATACTTGGGATACTATTGTGAAACACATGATATACCCTTTATAATTTCCAATAATCATTGATAAATCTCAAAGTAGTATCCATGATCAAGGAATATTATTTTCCACAAAAATTATTCTGCCTGATATGACATCATAACAACATGATTAATATATCAAAATGGAAAACATAATAAAAAAATTAATCATGAAAATTAATATACTAAATTAATCAAGAGGTATAAATTATAGAATAAACCATATTAATTAACATTAAACTATGTGGGTTTACATTTAATGCAGTTAAGACATAAAGATGCATAGTCTATATACATCATGAATATCCCTATGAATGTTTTTAAGGTTTGTATTTGTATTCAACATTGAATAAATAATTATAGGATGTTGTTGCGATGATTTTGGTCATATTTGGAATTTTGTTGAGATGATTTAAATATCTAAAAGGTTATTTAGGTAATTTTATGATTATATTAAAAATTATGTAATTTAGTGTTGAGTATGAAAATTTTAAAAGGGGTGAGTTCATAAGGACCATCCTACACTTAATAAGGATAATTATTGAGTTTTTAATAGTGATTTATAATGGGGTAAGAATCATTTACAACTTCGTAAGGATGAATCCTGAGTAACATAAGTATTATTTTTTTTCTTCATAAGGATGACAAAAGAAATGTAAGGATGAACCCTTAATTATTAAGGATGTTGGGTTTTTGTGTACGGGTCATTACTAAAATTGTTAGGATGATTATTTGAATGTAAGGATCATTTATTCTTATGGTGATACTTCATAATAATGATTTGTATCAAATTAAGTATCATGTATTACTTCATAAAGGTTATTTGTATCTTTATAAGGTTGATAATTCATATGTATGGTGCTTTTAAGGTTCAACGCTTTGTAAAATTATGTGAATATTATAATATGAAAACTAAAATATTTCTATAATAATTATTCTAAATATAAAATTAAATGAGAAAATTACAGAAAAATTTCTTAGGTATAAAAATATCATAATTAAATTTTGATTCAATCTATTTTTTGTGAAAAATCAAAACAGTGACCATTTTTCGAATTGTTTGGTGTTTTTCAAATATATTTATTTGAAAAATAAAGATGGTTATCATGGATAAAGAAATATCTGAAATTCAAGTATGACAATGTTTTTTTTTGGGTTTCTATATTCACATTTAAATCATGTTGTGATTCAAGTTCATTTTTGAAAGGATGATCACTATGTTTTGAAGGTGTATATCATTTGATAATCCAATTAGAGTTGAGATTGATAAGTGCCATTATATATAAAAAATAGTAATTCCATAACTAAATTACATTTTAATTTTATTCATGTGAGTTTTATTTAATAGGAGTTTAATGATATATTTATCAACTTGAATATAGAGAAATATTTTAAATTAATTTATTGAGTATTTTTAGTTGGTGTTTGAAGCTTCTTACTTATGAATATTTTCTAATAATTAAAATGAGAAAGGGAAACTATAGAAATTCAATTTAAAAAATGTGGTTGATTGATCCACATAAAATATTTGGTGAGATGTGATTAAAATATTATGGGTGATAAAAATGGTTATATGACCATTTTTCTTTCTGTTTTTTTACTCGATACATCTTATAATTTTCCTATTTATGGTATATTGAAAAGTACCAAGGAATTAAATATTATGACTCAGGTGGAAAGGTGTTTCAAAGAGATATAATATTTTGATAATGATAAAATGATAGGTGATAATATAAAGAGATGTTATTCTCTCTAAATAATAAGTGGCTAAGTATTAAGTTAGTTTACTATAGTTATTTTAGAAATATGTTAAGTTCAATAATTCAATTGTCAAAAGGATAAACCTTCAAGGATCTGCGTAAAGTTAGAATGAACCAAATAGAACATTTATCATCCCTTATTTGGTATCATTTTCATATATTTATCTTGAATAGGTGATCATTTTATTCCCTAAACATCTCATAAGGCTCAAATAGATGGTTTTTTCTATTTTTTGAGAAACCCAAACTTTCTAGAGATCATTATCAACATGTTTTTTTGTTTTTTTAACTCTAAGTAGCATGAGTCGGTATAAAATTTTTAACCAATGTTATATTTATATATTATAAGAGAAAGATGATACCTCCATACCAAGTGTGATTTGGTTTTACAATTACAGTAAAAAAATGGGGATGGGGGCAGTGACAAGGCACAGTAAGGAGTAGGCTCTCACATTGAGGTTGGACCTTGTAAAAATTATTTTGTGCATTATGTTCTTTTATTTTATACTTTTTAATTTAAGAATAACTATTAATATTGATAGGATCATGTCTTAATCAATCATGCAGTTTTTTTTAATAAATTAAAAAAGTCAGTGAAACTTGATTCACCCACTCCCCCCCCATTAGGTCTCTGTACCAGATCCACAAGGATTTTAAATTTTAATCAGAGCACATGGTTTCCAATGTTAGATCCTATTACAATGTAAAATGTATAATACCAACTTGGTGAATAGAAAATTCATACCCACCTTTTAGGGAATCAATTTTCATTATAGGAAGGATATGATGTTTTCATGTCTTTCATATCTCAAACTTGAAGTGTGGGATACTGAGACAATGTCTTTTATACCCATTAAAAGAGGAAATTATATTATATTCACGAAAAAATAAATATATAGGTTTGTGTAAAATTAATAAATTCCACCCTTACTTCACATTTATATAATTCTTTCTCCAAATTTATAGGATTTAAAACCGTGAATAAAGTTAGGGACAAACATGAAAGTACTTATGAAAGAAATATAAAAGTAAAATAATCCATTTTGAATAACTAAAGTAGATGATTTGAGGATATTTAATTGTATTAAGAAGAAAATAATAACTAATACTTCACTAAAGTCAATTAAATTTTCAAAAATATCAGCGGGTATGAAAAAAACTAGAAGACTCTACTATCATGAAGAAGTTGTTGAGAAATTTCACATACGAGTTTGATCTTAAAATATTAGCATTGTAAAATATAGATTATTTTAACATTGATGAATTTCTTAATATTCTAATTAAATATGAAATGATAAATACTATTTGATTTAAAAATAAAGTTAAATAGAAATTTATTTGGAATTTATGAGGAAACTCAAGATCAAATAAGAATAAGCTGAAGGGTTGAGTGATTTTGATAATTATAAATAAAAAAGATGATTTTTACAAAAGAATCATGTATATTATCTCAAATAATTTCAAAAAAGATAGGGAAAATACTATTGTAAACTCCCACACAAGTGTTTAAATTTTTTTGGTAATGGACAATTTTCCATAAACTACCAAAATAAGAAGAGTGGAGAGATAAATATGATTATAAACATGAGAATAAAAAAAATAATAAATGGTGTAAAAGGTAAAAATATGTTTCTAAATATTTTGAACGAAGAAAGAAATTATCAAGATGAAAGAGAATAATTTTTCTGGGTAAAGAAGAAGAGGGTGATCTCTCTTAAATTATTCAATGTAAATAAAAATCATTTTGAGAAAATCAATAATTTCCGGTAACATATAGAGAATCATGAAAGTTTCTACATATGTTATGAGGAATATTGTGAAGAAACATATATGGATTATATGGTCATATATAAACTTGAAGATTTACTTGAAAAGAACATAAATCTAAAGAAGAAAATAAAATTGATAAAGAGAATATATTGAAATAAATATGATCCAGATGAATAGTTTTTGAAAATATATAATTATCTAATTGATGAACTTAATAAATCCAAGATAAAATCTGCACAGATTGAGAAGATCGTTAAATATATTAAGGATAAACTCCATGTGAAAAAATAAAAATTGTTTAAGATATAATCAAAATATATTATAGATTAAATTTAATTTAATAATACGAAAGAATTATTTAAAAAAAAATATATTTAGGTAAATTTTGAAACATCTAAAGTATTTGAAGAATCAACCATTAAAAATTAAGTTAATTTACTACCTAAAAAATCTAAATATAAATATTTTTTGACTAAAAGTGTAGGAATTAATTATAAATCTAGAAAATTTTTGACCAAGAGACTTGGAGATAAGCATTCTCCCACATGAAAGTAATAAAGGATAAATCCAAGAATAATTTTCTACCATATACAGAAGAAAGTTCAATATAGAACTATATAGAATAATCAAAATTATATATAGTAGTTTTCAAGATAGAATTAAAATAATTTGAGAAGATTAAAATTATGTGGTTATTGCTAATGCTATGGGATTTTTGGTTATAACGAATACACCTACTATTAGAACATGTATTTTTATAAAAGAAGGTATAAATTGTGGGGGCAGTTCTGAGCTAAAAAATAAGTAAGCACAAAAAAGTAATAATGGTAAAATAACATAATCTTTCCACTCAAAACAGATTTGGTTATTTTGAATAAATTTTTGAAAAATATGAGAAATAAGGACATTATTCTAAGAATTATATGAAATTTCTTCATAGATAAACATCCTACAAATAAAATGGGAAAGGGTTTAAAAAGAAAAATCATGAATAACAGTCCCTTAATGTTGAGGTTACATTGAAAGCTAGTAAGAGAGGAAAGTCATGGGTTCTTAATAGTGTTTGTTCCTCACACATGACTAGAGACACTAAAATCATAAAGATCATATAATATCATGAAATAAGAGTTTTTATAATTTTTACTGATCATTCCTTGAAAATAAAAGGTTTTGTAACAACTAAAATTGAGTCAAAGAAGCTAAAATTTTAATATGTTCTTTTATAGAAAGTCTGAAAAAAAAAATTATATTTTGAGAGATAATTATATGATGATGGTAATGAATATGTCTTTCCTAAGAATTCATGAATCATAAATAACTCTAAATATGAAAGGTTCATTACTTTACCTGAAATATCAAGTGAGAATATGATTCAAATTGGACACCTAACCAATTCATGCTACTTGGGTTCCAAGGATGACAATAACATTTTGAATAATAAACATATCCATCTTTTTAAAACATATGTGAGTAAAATATCAAAACATTAAGTGGTGAGATACCTTACCTAACACAAAATACAAATATAATTTGTTTTTGGAACTTATCCAAAAGGTAAAATAGTTCAAGGGACACACAAGTGAGTGGAAATTTGGTCTACTAAGCCTCTAGAGCTTAATTATTTAAATGTTTGTGGTCGAATTAGAAAAAATTCAAACAAGGGTGATCTATAATTCATTAATTTCATTGATTATTAAACAAAAATACGTATTTTATTATTCATGAGAAAACAATTATAATCTATACAAACTTTTAAAATCTTCACGAGATAGGTTGGTATGGAGATCAGAGTATATATCAAGAAGGATAGGTCAGATAGTTGGAAATAATTCACATGCAATTCCTTTAAAATTTATCTTCTTAATAATGGGATAAAGAATCAATATAGAACACCCCTATAACATAACAATAATTTTAAACCTAAATATTACATCATTTTAGATAATATTCAATATATAAGATTAAGATCTACTCTAGAACTTTAGTTTCTTCAATGAGTAGATACATGAACATATTATTTAGGTAAATTATTCATAATATATCATAATATTCATCCCACCTTGTGCCTATCTTGATATACCCTACTTAAAACCTTTCTTTATAACATGGGTAAAGGAAATATAAGAAAGGGTGATCTTCGATTCTCATTAATGATAAACATGGGAGATTTCAATCGATGATCATATGAAAATATATAAAAAGCATAACGGTATGAGATCAAGAACATAACTTAAAAAGTTAATACCCTATATTTCATATATCATAAACATTATTCATGTAATAAAACTTATTAATTTCAAATTTCATGATTCTTAAGATTGAGAAAACATCATAATCTATCATAATCTATATTTTTATATAAATACATATTATAAAAGTGTTGCACCACTATAAGTATAGAAACCCATTCATAAGTTAAGGTTCACTACCAAGACAATTGAATCATATTGGATCAAGAAATAAAACTTATTTTTTACATTATAATGGATCAATAATCATCACTTCTTTCCTATAGTGGATTAATAATCCCTAATTTTTTCCCATAGTGGATCAAGAACATCGAATTGTTTCTTACAATGGATCAGGCACATAGACTTGTTTCCCATATTTATCTTATGTGATATAAAATTTTACCCAATGTATTAGAGGGATATATAATTTTATTACCACCAATCACATAATGAAACCCATATATATATGTGGAACAATATTATAAATAATTCATCGTAACATAACCCAAGGAAAGAAAATGGGTTTCATAAACATCTCATCATTTCATCATAGCAAAACCCCTGGAAAATAAATATGTATTATAAAAAAATCATCATAATAATCATAAACTATCTAAAAATGAATAATGATTGTATCATTGGATAATATCCCCAGTAAATCATAATTAACATCAAGGATTTTATCATTGGTGAAAATTATTTTAAAATGTCACTAGAATATTTCATGAGGAAAATACCCTTTTCATTTTGAAATAACTTCTATAAAAAATTAAAATTTCCAAAATATTAGGGAAAAATATAATTAAAAATAACATTAGAAACTTTTAAATAAATATTCAAAGAATTTAGTGGTCTTGATGGATGTAAATTCAACTCATTATGTATAAATTAAAATTAATATTCCTTTCACGTTCTTGGTAAAAAGTCAAAATTGCCTCATTCAGAAAATGATAATAAGATTCTTTTTAAATAATTTTTCAAAAATTAAAACTAGGGTAAAAATGAATTTAAATAATCATTTTATAATATCAAAAACATTATTTCAAAAAAAATAGAAAATATGGACATAGAAGAAACATGATTTTCAGCTGAAGAGAGAATTAAAGTCAGATTCCCTTAAAAATATTATTTCAATATATTGAGTACTTAAATATGAAAAAATGAAATAAAAAAACATATTCTTAAGAAATAACTATATTACAAGAAAAATTATAGGTATTTATCAAAAAATTATCATATAATTTTCTTAATGTAAATTCATCCATAAACAATCTGAAATAAAATGGGATTGAGGCATAAATCCCTTACCTCAAGTCTCATCTTTCTTCATACATGTTAAAACCTCCAATATAACAAATAAATATTTATTATACATGTATTTTAGAACCATATCCATATATATAATACAATATATGATTTACTTATAAACTCTTATCACTCATTTATTAAATTGTTTTTACTAAAATCATTGTTTTGGTTGATAACTACTACGTTTTTCATGCACGTTTTAGTTCGATGATCCTAGTCCTCATACTTTTATATTTGTTCCATAATCTCAGTAATGTTAATAATGGTTTAAATATCATATATATTCATTATATGTATATTTAAATTCATACTTAAAAGTAATATATTGAAAATTGAATTACATTGTTCATGGAGATTTTATGTCGTACATACACATGAATGTTATTGCAAATTTTTGATGGATAGAAAAAAAATAATGGTAAATAATAATTCACCGTTAAATAATAATTATAATATTATATATATCATATGTATTAATCAACTAAACTCTTATTACCATCCACTTAGAATGGAAGTAAAAAATGAATCACATTGCTTTGTGGAGGTGGTAGTCCACACATATACACGAGCGAAGTTATCATTTTAAAAAGGATGAGTGGGAGGTGGGTAATGGTTCTTCCATAATAATAATAACAATTAATTATATTTAATATACTAAATTAATTGTTTTATAGTGTATACCATAGATTTATAGGTGGTATAGGAAGAAATAAATTGAATGTTATCGGGTAAGATAGTTACATCTTCTTCAGTAGTCCACCTTTAGATCCCTTTATAAGGACCCTTTTATTAAAAATAAAATAAATTATGATTCATGTATAAGGAAGTATGGAAGATAATTAGGCAGGTTTTTTTTGATATAAAAGGCTCAAAATGTGTGAGGAAGATAGGATAAGAGGATCCCTTTTATAAATGAGGAGAGGGGAACTCTTGGAATTACTTAAAGTATTTAATTAATATAAATTAGTTTTCAATTTCAAGTGGATAAGAATTGATATATTTTTAATATTGGATCGTTATGAGTATAAATCCTGTCATACAATAAAATTAGAACAATTTTAGGTGATGTTTTCACCCTTATATATTCCTTTAAGCCCCCCCCCCCTATTACCCCTTCTGTCAATTACCACAATATCAGAGTGTTTTACTCTTCAAGGGTCAATAATTTTACCCTAAAAAACAAGTGTACAATGATATTTTAATCCCTATCCCATTCAGTTTATTGAAGATAATATTTTTATGAATTTTAAATCATTTAATAAAATATTATTTATCATAAAATATCCTTATTGTCATTTTTGGGACTTTTCAATTAATTTGGATTTAAAAACAACATGATAGGAAAATAATTCAAATATAAAGATTTCATACAACCCAAATATGTTACTTTTATCTAAAAAAATTATTACACAATAATTCATCCAAATTTACTATATTCAATGTTTTTAAAATCATTTATTTTATTTTTCTATTAATTGAATAATTATGGTGTCATTGTTACATTAGCATTTAAGAAAATTATTCAATAACTAAAAATTAAAAATAAATTACCATTATAGAAAAAATAATTCATATTTCAAATAGATATTTATAAATGAACTTATCATCTTTTTACCCTTATCTATACATTTTATAGATATTAAAGTCAAGAGAGTTGAATTTTGAATTTATTCTTTTCTTAAATTAATATGAATAATAAAATAAAATGGCACCCAATAGCCATACATTCAACTCATCGATACAAATATCCAAAATAAACTTATAAAATAGGACAAATTATAGTTTTAGAGAAATTTTAAATCTTTGTCCCAATGTTTTAACCTTGTTTTACCCATTTTATCGTTATCGATGATAAAAATATTTTCCAAGGTTACTATTCATAATGATAAAAAACAAAAGAGAAATATTTACAAAATTTAAAAATTCTAATTTCAAATATGGAATAAATTTTTCAATATTAAATTAATATAAGTTGTAGAAATTAATTTAAGTTAAATTTTTAAAATGAAATGGGAAAATAGTTTTCTCGAAAAGATCCTTTTAATGTATAAAAAAATTTTTATTCTAATTTCAACCATAAAATTGACTAAATTGAACTTAATTAAATTATTAACAATATAATAGAACTTATTTTACTTTTAAACCATTTTAAAATAGAAACATAACTTTTTAAATGATTGAAATTAAAGTACAGTTTTCAGTAAGAATTGGTATTTTTCACTATTCGCTAGAAAATTGATATTTTTAAAAATTTGACAAAAAATCAACCTTAGAAAAATTTGATATTCTAATTTAAAATATGTTATAGTTTTTTAAAAATATTATTTCTAAAATTTACAAAAATTAATTATAATATTAACTCATAAAAATAAATAAAAACCATTTTTGAGGAGAAATGTATTTTTAAAGCATATAATGACTTTACTAAAAAAAGATTTGCTTTATCTAAAACTTGTATACATTTTTTTTTCAAAATTTGGTTATTACTATTAATTTAAAAAACATAATGGACAGGTTTTAATGGTACACTATATTATAGTTCATTTAGATTCAAGGTTTCATGTATCGCAAGCTATCAAATGAATCAAATTTATCAATATATCATGAAATATCATGGTGTTACATTATACACCCTTAAAATAATTTTTACCTCAAAAATAAATCACATTGATATAAAAAAATAAGGATACTTCTACCTCATCACATCCTTGGTTTCTCATGTAGCTTCATCTATTTTATGGTTTCACCGTAAACCACTGACTAGGTGATTAGTCTTATTTCATAACTCTTTCTATCTACAATAAAAAATCTCAACTGGTTTTTTCTCATAAGAGAGATATAGCTCCAGTGGTATGAACTATGAGTTTAGTACACCTGAAGGATTATTTATTTACTTTCTTAGAATAGATACATGGAACACATCATGAATTTTAGATAGATTCTATGTAAGTGACAAACCATAAGCTATCATCCTAATACGATAAATAATTTCAAAGGGACTGACATATCTATGGGATTTTATTTTCCTTATTTCTAAATCCCATAATCTTATTACAAGAATATATTTCTAGGAGTACCTTTTCATCAAATTCAAACTCCATATCTCTCCTGAAATTTTCAACATAAATTTTTGTCCACTTTGAACTGCATTTATATGTTGTTCAATGGATCTAACCTTCTCTATCATTTCTTCAGCTAGATATACTCCCAATATATTTCTTTATCCAACTTCTACCTATTATATAATATTTTTATACTTCCTAATATATAGTAATTTAAAAGTATCCATATGAATACTTGAGTGAAATCAATTTTTGTAAGAAAATTCCCTTAAAGGAAGGTGTTGCTCTTAACCAACTTTGAAATCTATGGAGTAATATTTGAACATGCCCTCTAGAGTTTGAGTGGTTCTAGAGAACTAGAAATTTATCTAAGGATAATACATAGTACTAAAACTCACCTATATATCAAGTGTATACTGAAGACTTATCCAAAACATCGAGGTTAACCTAGGATCCTGATCGGATACAATAGAATGTGGTAATCCAAAAAATCTCACCACTTACATAATGTAAATCCTAGTAAGATGATTAAGTGATTAATATTATATCATGTAAATGATGTGTTATAACATCATAAAGTGATCAGATACAACCCAAATATAATTATTAAATTTAGAATTTTTGGGTATTCTGATGACTAAATCTATGGAAATGTTTTCTTATTTTCATTCAAGTATGGGTAATGGTTATAACATCCCCTTACACTTTTATCTCTTACCCTTAAATTACTGACATATCATGAATTGAGATAAATACTCTATAATATCCCTCTCAATATTAACCCATCATAACTATTCTTTAATATCTGTATACATCTTTGTGCTTCTAGGATGAATAGAGAGTGATAAAATAGACACTTCATCGAACAAAACCTTGAAATATTGTATGTATGTGATAAATACTTAGTTCCTAAACCTTATCATTCTATAACTATCATTGTTCAACTTAGGAATAATTCTCACTTTCTTATTTGGTTCTACATCTTCCATTTTTACCTCTTAAATCTTCACATGGATGGATAGTTGATCATTCATATGATAAAGAAAGTATTTTCCTCCTTTCCTGTGGATTTCAGGTTCCATATTCTACACATCCAAAAGTATTGGATCTATTTCAATCCTTATCATGAAAAAATGGCATGGTCTTTCTTGCTTAGAGAATTATCCACCATGTTCACTTTCTTAGGGTGGTAATGTATTAAGTAGTTATAATATTTAATACATTCCAACTATCTTATCTATTTTATATTCATCTATTTATATATGAAGATATACTTAAAACTTTTATGGTCTATATATATATATCAAACCACTCACCATAAACATAATTCCTCTATGTATTAAATGAAAAATTTACTATAGTTAACTCCAAATCATGATTCATGTAATTTTTCTCATGTATTTTAAATTGGAATGAGGCATATTCTATCTCTATAAAAGTCTACATGAAGACACCCCTTCTTTGATGCACAAATATAGATCACAAACTCTTCTCTACTACAAGGTAGTGTGACTATAGGTGCATTGACCAACCTTCTATTTAGTTAATTTAAATTATCTTTACATTGATTTTTCTATAATAACTTAACCCCCTTCTAAGTCCACTTTGTGGGTAGATAAGATAATCATGAGAAATCTATCACAAAGAATCATTAATATCCATTCAACCTAAGAAAACTATGGATTTTAGTTACCATGGTTATTATAGTACATTAATTAATAACTTCCATCTTTTAAAGATCCATCTATATACCCTCATTTGAGATTATATGACTTAATAATGAATCCTTATAAAAGAAAATTTTACACTTGGTAAATTTTTCATTCAAATTATCCTTCATTAGGTTCTTCAATACAACTATAAAATGGTCTTCATGTTCTTCCTTTCTGTTTGAATATGTAATAATATCATATATAACTACTACCATAAACTAATCAAGGTAATATCTAAAGAACCTATTCATTAAATCTATGAAGATATATGGGAATTAGTAAGTCCAAATGGCATCACTATAAATTCATAACTCACATACCTCATAAATAAGGTTGTCTTGGGTATATCCTCCTTTTTAATCCTACATTAATGATATCCATGACTAAGTTAAATCTTATAAAAATATTTATCTCCTCATAATTGATTAGACAAATCATAGATATGAGTTAGAGGATACTTATTCTTCATAATGATCTTGTTAAGTTCCTGATAACCAATTCAAAGATGCATTCACCCATTCTTATTATTAATAAAAAGAATATGTGTACCCCATGGTGATGCAATAGGTTTTTTGAATCCCTTATCAAGATTTTCTTGGAGTTTATTCTTAAATTCCTATATCCCAAATGGGTCCATTCTATAAGGATTATTTGAAATAGATGTAGCACTAGGTATGAGTTCTTTTGAAAACTCAACTTCATGATTCAAAGGAAGAATAGAAATTACTTTAGGAAAAACATCAACAAACTCCAATATAATATATGTATCCTTAATATTGATCTGATCCCCAACCATCTAATATAGAAACCCTTCATTTATAAGAAATAAAACCAACAAGATATATGTAATTTCCATTGGGAGTTCATAATCATCCTTTCACTAATAAATGATCATAAGATCATTAGGAATATAAAATTTGATTTCCTGTATTTTGTAATTGATATGGGACCCATATAAAGAAATCCAATCCATTCATAAAATAAAATCAAACTTGATTAAAGGAATAATCATATGATTTTTAAGAAGCACTTTCCCAAAAAATTCAATCAGAGATGAACTATATACTTTAGATGTAACCATGGTACCATTCATATTTTTACCACTTAATAAATATCTAATCATTTAAAGGTTAATTCAATACCCTTAGTAATTATATAGTTATAAAAGAGTGTTAGAGATAGAATAAAATAATAAATTATATATTCTTGAGTGGATGATCATTGTACCTTCCATCATGTTATTCTCATAACCCACTTTAGTAGTCATGGTTTCATGATATTTCCTTTTTCTTTTGGACTTAAGAGGTTGTTGATGCTGATAATCATAAAAAAAACCTTCTGATTTTTGCACTGGTTGGAGTAATTCCCATACTTCTTTCATTTTAAGAATTGGAGAATGGGTGGGGCATTAGTTTCAATCTTCTTTTCCTCTGTTGAATCAATTGTCCTCTTCATCATCATTAGACATTCACAGGATTTATGACTGACCTTTATACATTTAAATAACCATATCGTTACATTCAAGCAATTCCATTAATGTTTCTTCCCACATTTTTGGCATGTAGATGGATGGAATTTATTTCCACCATGTGATTTATTCAATTTTTCATGAAACTATATCTTCCCTTTCTTTTAAAAAACATAGGAATGATGGAAATATCCAATTTCTATTTCTACCTTGAGTGCACATTGAATGATTTCTTCATGGATACTAAATTATATTATAGTTAAATCCTTTTGGTTTCTTGGTCTTAATCCATCAAAGAATTGAAATTTTTTATTTTAGGGCTGATGATTAAAGCAGAATCATACCTTGAATGTATTTCAAAATTTTCCTCATAAGTACTAATTTATTCATCATCGTTATACTTAAGATCTAAAAAATTCTTCTCCATTTATTTACATAGAATACATCAGAATTAATTACTGAAAAACATCCTCTTAAACAAATCGTATTCCATGGAGTCAATTTCATACTTTTGACTTGTATTCTTAATAAGATTCCACAATTGATCCTCTTCACCTTCTAAATAATAAACAACTATGACAAATTTTTCATGTTTTTATCACCAGGGAACATAAAATGTTTTCTCTATTGTAATGAACCATCACTCATCCACTAGTGGATCAGAAGACCCCCTAAAAGGTGGTGGATTTTTCTACATGAATGAGTCAACAGTACATTGTTCCCTCCTTTTATCATTTGGAATTTCAGCATGATTCATGTCCTGATAAATTTGTGTGGAAATAGAAATAATATTTTACATTCTAGAACCCTTAGCATTTGGTTTCTCAAGTGGACAGTCATTTCATTGACCTCATATTAATTATTAGCATGATGTATTCAGGCTCCAGCCATTGACTAAAACCAAAAAGAAAATTGTAACCATGAAGCTATAATAATTAGAGTGAGTTATCATATAATCATGAAATATCATTCAAAGGATTCTTAAATCATGACCACTTTTTTCAATCTATGTAACCTTAGGTTTAACCTAGGTTATCCATTTTCGTTACTAAAAAAATTGGATTTTATTTTATACTTAGATTTACACCTGGGGTTTTCACCAAAAGTTTTTAAACCTAATCACAAAATATTTACTAAACCCTATTCTAATACCAACTATAATGGAAAAATAATTTCATACATAAGTATTAAATCATTTGATAAGAATATTTAATATATAATATTATGATCTAAGCTGGAACTATAAAGGTTTAAATTCTTTGGATACTAGATACATGGACATATTATTTAGGCTCATTTTTCATTATCTCTCAACATTTTCCTACCACATTGTGAAATTCTTGACATTACCTACTTAAAACATTTCTTGATAACATGGGTAATGGAATCATAATAAAGGGTGACCTTAAATGCTCAGTAAGGGTAAATATATGAGATATCAATCAATAATCATATAAAATCATAATATAATAATAAGGATATGGTATCATAAACATAACTTACAAATCTCATACCCCATCTATCATATATCATAAATAGGATTCTTTCCATAAAAAATTATCATTTTAAAAGAATTTATTCCTAAGAGTAAGAAAACATCATAATCAACCATGAACCATAAGTTTATATTGTTGGGCGGAGAAAAGGAGAAGTGATGGCAAGAGGGGGGGTGAATTGCCTTTTTAAAAAATGATTAACAAATTAAAAATCAAAGTTGAAAGTGCAGCGGAAATAAAGAGGCAAGACACAAGAATTGATAACGGAGTTCGGCCAAAAACCCGGCCTACGTCTCCGCTCCCAACTCAACCGTTGAGATATTTACTACCGCTTGCTTTTCAAGGGTTGTAGCAAGAAACCCACTAGCCTTTTTACGGGTGAAGGCTAGCTCACCTATTACAGCTTGCTTTTTAATGGTTTGAGCAAGAAACCCACTAGCCTTTTTACGGGTGAAGGCTAGCTCACCTTTGTCTTAAGCCTTTTAAAAGGGAAGGCTTGACTAACCTCTTCACACCTTGAAGGTGGTGTGAGAACCCAAAAAGAGAGGATGAGAGAAAGAGGTGGGGTTTGTAGGCACAAACCCAATTTGATGCTCAAAATAAATAAAACAATAAAAACCATATTTGGAGAAGCCTTGGGTGCTAATGGATGATTGGAGTTGAAGACTTGCACTCCCAAGCTTCTTTGGTGATGCTCCTTGGATGTGGAATTGTGTTGGAGCAATTGGGGTTCCCTTGGAGCAATCCGCCGGAGGTTCGCCAAATGATCAAAAATATATCCGTTGGCTTCCGTATGGCTTGGTTAGTGTTCCGGGGCTTCCTAGTCCTTTATTTATAGAGGGGGAACCCTCATATGGCCGTTGGAGGCCTTTGGAGCCGTTGGAGAGGCTTTCGGAGCCGTTGGAGGCCAAGTGGACAGGCTGGTCAAAAGCCCAACGGCTAGTTTGACTGGCTCCACCGGCTGACCGGTACAGAGCCACCGGTTGGCCGGTGTGTGCAAAATGGAGGAGGGCTCGGGCTCAGGCTCCACCGGCTGGCCGGTGCTGAGGCCACCGGTTGGCCGATGCTGAGGCAGTAGCAAGCACTGTGCTGGCTGGGAGCCACCGGCTGGCCGCTGGTGTGACACCGGTTGGCCGGTGGTCTCGACAGAGGGATTCCTTCTGTCCAGGCCACCATCGGCTAGCCGGTGCTCTTCCATCGGTTGGTCGGTGGACTGAAAATCAGTCCACTTATGGATTTTTGCCTTCTTGGCCTTCTTGTCCCAATTCCTTGGCAATCTGAAATCATGCCTATCATCCAAAAACACTTAAAACAAGATTAGATAAATAAGAGGGTGATTGTGATCATGAAAATTAAACCACGAGGGGTTCGAGAGGTACAACAATCTCCCCCTATTTTGATGATCACAATCACCAAAACAATCAATGTAAAAATGAAATGAAAGGCATGCTTTAAAAGATTTTTCCCCCAATCAATCAAGAATTTCTCCCCCTTTGTGATTATCAAAATAGCACGAGGCAAAAAACTTGATTGAGGGAAAAGTTGAAAAACAAGATGGAAATTTTAAACCAATTGAAAATTTTTGAAATTTGAATTGAAAGTTTTGAATCAAGAATTCAATAACAGTTTGAATTGAAAGTTTTGAAAAGAAAATTGAATAACAGTTTGAATTGAAAGTTTTGAAAAGAAAATTGAATAACAGTTTGAATTGAAAGTTTTGAAAAGAAAATTGAAATGAAAAATTTGAATTGAATTTTTTGAAATGAAAATTTTGATACCAAGTGTTGAAATTGAAAGTTGGAATCGAAAAATTTTTGAAATTGAAATCAAAAGGGCTTAAACGATCCTAACTCCCCCTAAATAAAAACAACAAATCACCGGGGAGAGGATTATCAAACCGAGACAAATTTTGGCCCGGAGAGACTCGCTAAGAGGGATTTTTCAATCCAAACTTGTCTAGTGGGGGGTATTCTCCTAAAAAATTCATCGCTAAAGAAAATACTTTTGGGACGGCCATACCGGGCATTTTTACAATTGCACTCATAAATTAAGTCCCCGGGTTTTTTGCAATAATTACAAAATTTAAATTGGGAGCTCCCCCTTACAAAAATAGTAGGTGCATGGGAAGAGGAGGCTTGCTTGGAATAGCCAAGCCCTTGGGTGGTTCTAGTTACACGTTGGGAACCAAGCAAATTGTTCAAATTTTGTTCCCCTTGGGTGAACATGGCTAGAGTCTCCCTTAGATCTTTGATGGTTGATTCCATGGAATCAACATCGGGAAGATTTTGGATTTTGAGGGACATCTCTTCCTTCTCTTTGATAAGTTGTTCTTTTTCGGAAGAGAGTTTTTTGAAATTCTTTTTTAATGAAACAAATTTGGAAGAAAGTTCGTGAAAACCTTCCTCCAATTGATCTCTCGCATGTTGGAGATCCTCATATGACAAATGATTTAAAGAATTTGAAGAGCAAGAGGATGAGGAGTCGGAAGATGTTACCTCATGGAATGCCATTAGGCATTTGTTACCGTTGTCGCTCGAGGAGGAGGAGGAGTCGGATGTGGAGCTATCACTCCATGTGGCCTTGAAATCCTTCTTCTTGTCCTTTTGCTTGGCCTTTTTCTTGTTGAGTGGGAAATCGGGCTTGTAATGTCCCTTCTCGCCACACCCGTAACATTTTACCTTGGGCTCAGATTTTTCGTTGGGTTGAGCCTTGCGGGCCTTTTGAGATTTCTTCTTTTTGTGCTTCTTCATGAACTTGTGCATTTCGCGGGCAAGGTTCTCCATTTCGGAATCGCCGCTTGAAGAGGAAGATGATGAGGAGGAGGAGCTTTCTTCTTGTTGAACTTTGAAGGCGATGTTCTTTGGAACTTTGATAGGTTTGCCTTCCTTTTCAGCTTGCCTCCTCATGGTGATCTCATAAGTCATGAGGGATCCGATGAGCTCTTCGACCGGCATGTTCTTTATGTCCTTTGCTTCTTGGATTGTCGTTACCTTTGGAGCCCATGAGTTTGGTAGGATCCATAGGATCTTCTTGACCATGGTTTCTGCAGAAATATTATCTCCAAGAGATTTTCTTCCATTGCAAACGTCAGTAAAACGAGTAAACATTTCAGAAATTGATTCATTTGGATGCATGGAAAAAGACTCAAAATCCTGGCGATACATATCCAATCGAGTATCCTTGACTTTGTTGGTCCCCTCATGGGTAACCTCCAAAAGTTTCCAGATTTCATGTGAGGAGGTGCATGTGGAAACTCGATTGAATTCATTACGATCAAGGCCGCAATGTAGAGCGTTAATGGCTTTGCCATCAAGCTCAAAAAATTTTATATCGGCTTGGGTCCCATTGGATTCATCGGGGGAAGAGAGAGTGTAACCTTGCATGACAATTTTATAAATGGGATATCTTATGCTTCTAAGAAAAGTAGTCATGCGGGTTTTCCAATAATTATAGTCGGTTCCATCAAAGAATGGAGCACGACCCAAAGAATAGCCTTCGGGGGCGAAAGAGGTTGATGCCATCACAATGGATCTTAAATTTGAAACCGGTTAGGGTATTACTCAAATTTTGCCTCTGATACCAATTGTTGGGCGGAGAAAAGGAGAAGTGATGGCAAGAGGGGGGTGAATTGCCTTTTTAAAAAATGATTAACAAATTAAAAATCAAAGTTGAAAGTGCAGCGGAAATAAAGAGGCAAGACACAAGAATTGATAACGGAGTTTGGCCAAAAACCCGGCCTACGTCTCCGCTCCCAACTCAACCGTTGAGAGATTTACTACCGCTTGCTTTTCAATGGTTGTAGCAAGAAACCCACTAGCCTTTTTACGGGTGGAGGCTAGCTCACCTATTACAGCTTGCTTTTTAATGGTTTGAGCAAGAAACCCACTATCCTTTTTACGGGTGAAGGCTAGCTCACCTTTGTCTCAAGCCTTTTAAAAGGGAAGGCTTGAATAACCTCTTCACACCTTGAAGGTGGTGTGAGAGTCCAAAAAGAGAGGATGAGAGAAAGAGGTGGGGTTTGTAGGCACAAACCCAATTTGATGCTCAAAATAAATAAAACAATAAAAACCGTATTTGGAGAAGCCTTGGGTGCCAATGGATGATTGGAGTTGAAGACGTGCACTCCCAAGCTTCTTTGGTGATGCTCCTTGGATGTGGAATTGTGTTGGAGCAATTGGGGTTCCCTTGGAGCAATCCGCCGGAGGTTCGCCAAATGATCAAAAATATGTCTGTTGGCTTCCGTATGGCTTGGTTAGTGTTCCGGGGCTTCCTAGTCCTTTATTTATAGAGGGGGAACCCTCATATGGCCGTTGGAGGCCTTTGGAGCCATTGGAGAGTCTTTCGGAGCCGTTGGAGGCCAAGTGGACAGGCTGGTCAAAAGCCCAACGGCTAGTTTGACTGGCTCCACCGGCTGACCGGTACAGAGCCACTGGTTGGCCGGTGTGTGAAAAATGGAGGAGGGATCGGGCTCAGGCTCCACCGGCTGGCCGGTGCTGAGGCCACCGGTTGGCCGGTGCTGAGGCAGTAGCAAGCACTGTGCTGGCTGGGAGCCACCGGCTGGCCGGTGCTGAGGCCACCGGTTGGCCGGTGAAGAGGCAGTAGCAAGCTCTTCTTTCTGGGTGCCACCGGCTGGCCGCTGGTGTGACACCGGTTGGCCGGTGGTCTGGAAAGAGGGATGCCTTCTGTCCAGGACACCATCGGCTGGCCGGTGCTCTTCCATCGGTTGGCCGGTGGACTGAAAATCAGTCCACTTATGGCTTTTTGCCTTCTTGGCCTTCTTGGCCCAATTCCTTGGCAATCTGAAATCATGCCTATCATCCAAAAACACTTAAAACAAGATTAGATAAATAAGAGGGTGATTGTGATCATGAAAATTAAACCACGAGGGGTTCGAGAGGTACAACATATATCAGAGTCATTTAATAAAAGTGTTGCACCACCATAGTTATAGAAACTATTTCATGTGTTAATTTTAACTACCAATACAAACAAATAAAAGTTTATTAGGCATAAACACAAATTTACTATATCATAAAAGATCATAAATCATCACCTATTTGCCATAATGTATTAGTAATCTTTACCTATTTCTCATATTGGATCAAGTACATCGACATGTTTCCTATAGTGAATCAATCACATCAACTTGTTTCCCATTTTTTATATCATTAGATATAAACCTTTACCTAATGAATTAGAAGGATATATAATTATGATCCCACTTTTCATATAATGAAATCTATTAATATGTGTTCTATAAGATCATAAATAATTCATCATATCAACATAATATAACCCATATAAATAAAATGTGTTTCATAAATTTTTCATCATTTTATCATATCATAAACCTTGGAGAATAAATAGGTTTCATAAAAATCTCTTCATCAAAATATTAAACCATCTAGATAATGAATAAATATTCTATCATTGGGTCATTTCCCTGGTAAAAAATAATTAACATCATGGATGTCATCATAGGTGAAAATTCTTTTAAAATTTCACATGAATTTTTATTAATGCAAATAACATTTTCATTTTTAAATAAATTCTTCAAAATCTAAAAATTTCTAAAAAATTAAGAAAATAAATCTTTGAAAATAACTTTGGAAACCTGTAAAGGAGGATTTAAAGAATTGGGTGTCAATTATGGGAAGAAATTCTATTAATATCATATATGTTAGAACAAATATTCCTTTCACATTTTCGATAAAAATTCAAAAGTACCTCATTCAGAAAACAACAAGAAGAATTTTTTTGTACCATTTTATAAAAATTAAAAAATTGGTGAAAATTACTTAAAAAAATTTCTAGAAAATATAGACATGGAAGAAAATGGATTTTCAATCAAAGAGATAAATAATGTTAGATTTCCTTAATAAATTATGTTAGTCTCTTGAGTATATAAAGAGAGGATAATGAAATGAAAACAAATATTCTCCAGAAATAAACATAAAATAGTAAAACTTAGATGGATTTATCAGATAAGGATCATAAAATTCCCTCAATGAAAATTTAGGATTAAACAATCATGAATAAAATTCGATTAAGATGTAAATCTCTTACCTCAAGCCTCATATTTAATCATACACATTATAAAATCCTATATAATCAATTTATATTTATTATAAATTTATTATAGAAACATATTCATACATATCATAATATATTTTACTTTTTTCTAATATCTTATCACCTTTTTAATAAAAATTTTTTTTATTAAAATCACTATTTCAGGTGACAAATACTTCATTTTTCTTGCATGTTTTAGTTCAGAAATCCCAATACTTATAATTTTATGATGGATCCATCATATCTATAATTTTAATAATTATATAAATATTATATATAATTATTATATATATATATATATTCATCCACAAAATATAGAGAGAGAAAATGAATTACATCATTCATGAAGATGGTAGGTCATGCGTACGCATGAACGTTGTTTTCACTTTTTAACAGATGGGTAAAATAAAGTTAAATAATAATTAACCTTTATATAATAATTATATTATCATATATATCATATATATAGTCATTAAATATATCCATATTATCATCTGTTTAAATTGGACGCACAAAATGAATCACATCTTTACATAGAGGTGGTTCTCCATACATATGGACGAGATATGTTATCATTTTCCAAAAAATATGAATAAGGTTGGTAATGGTTGTTCCATAATAATAATAAAAATTTCATATATTGATGTCACTAAATTAATTATTTTATAATAGATAACATGTATTTAATGGAGGTAGAACAAGAAATAAATAGAAAGATGTCGGGTAAGACGATTACCACTTCTTTAGTAGGCCTCTATTAGAAACATTATTAATGAACCTTTGATTGGTATTTTAAGAAGAACAAAACTTATCATTCAGGTATATTTATATTTAGAAGATAATTGGGTAGGTTTTGGTCAATATAAAAGTCTCTAAGGGTGTATGGAAGAGAGAAGAAGGGGTTTCCTTTTTTAAGTGAGGAGAATGGAACTCTTGGAATTACCTAAAGTATTAAATTAATAGAAATTAATTTTCAGATTCGAGTGGATAAAAATTTATATGTTTAAAATATATTGTGTGTATGAGTCTGAATTCCCACATATAATAAAATTTGGTCTATTTTAGGTGATTGTTTCACAATTATCTCTTTGTTTTAACCCGTTGTTACCCCTTCTCACAATTACCACAATATCAAAGTAATTTAATATTTAATAGTGAATAATGTTTATATAAAAAGAAAAGTGACCCATAAATGGACCATGTTTGATAATTTAAACCATATAAAATTTAAATTTCCAAAATATAGTATTTTTAATAATTTCCAAATCATTTAATTAAGTATTATTTATTGTAAAATATAATTACTCTCATTTTTGGAAATACTAATTTAATTTGACTCTAAAAACATCATTCCATTAAATAAATTACAATTTAAACCTTTAAAACATCTCTAATATGTTATATTTATCTACCAAATTCTTGGAACATAATAACTCTTCCAAATTTTGTTACTTTTAATATTTTTAATATCATTTATTTTATATTTATATTTATTAAATAAATATTATGTCAGCACTACGTAAGTATTTAAGATAATTATTTATAAACTATAAATTAAAAATAAATTAGAATGAAAAAAATAAATTCTTATTTCAAAAAATATTTATAACAAGTCTTTTCTTCTGTTTATCCAAATGTAAAAAATTTAGACTTGTTAAATACAAGAGAATGGCATTTTGTATTTATTTTTTCTTAAATTAATATAAAATAAATAATCAAATAAAAATGGAACAAAGTTGAAATACATTCTATAAATGGATGAACATACACAAACTCAACTCATCCAAAAATAATAACGAATGTGTTATAGAAATTTTAAATCCTTATCCCAAAGTTTTAACCCTATTTTACATGTTTTACCCTTACCGAACTGAAAAATATTTACCAAGGTTTATATTCATAATATACAAAATAAAATGGACTTATTTAAAAAATTTGAACATCTTAATTCCAAATATGGAATCCATTTTTAAATATTTCATTCATATAAATGGAAGAAATTAATTTAAGAGAAAAATTCAAAATACAAGGAAAAAATGTTTTTTTGATAAATTCCTTCTAAGTATAAAAATGTTTTATAATAATTTCAAACATAAAATCAATTAAAGTAAAATTAATTTTATTATTAATAATATAAGATAACTAATTTTAGTTTGAAACCATTTTAAAACAAAATGTATCTTCTTAAATTTTTGAAATGAACGTACAGTTTTCAACAAAAATCAGTATTCTTCACTATTCAAAAGAAAATCAATATTTTCATAAAAATCCAAAAAATTTACCCTATGATAAATTTGATATTATTATTTCATAAATGATATCCTTTATCAATTAATATTTCCAAAATTTACAAAAATTAATTATAATATCCTCTCACAAAAATAATTAAAAACCATTATTGAGGAAAAATATATTTTTAAAGCATCTAATGACATTACTAAAAATATATTTTCTTTATATAAAACCTATAAAAATATTTTTTTATATAATTTTTATTATTATTATTCATTAATTCAATTAAAATTATAGTTTATAATGATATACTACATTTCAATTCATTTAGACTCAGGGTTTAAGGTATCATAAACTATTGAAGAAATAAAATTTACTAATATATCATAAACTTTTGGGGTATTAACCCACCCCCCCCAATGGTTTATATGAAATTAAAAATAAGATAATTGTTTATATGGTAAGGTTTATTCTATAAGAGCATAATGTTTTCACATTCTTCTTTAGAGAATTTGTGTGCACTGCTGTGCACATTCAAAATAGGCGTTTGTTGAGAATTGAAAATAATATAATTCCTTATGAAGTGTGGTACAATAAGAATCCAACAAAAAACCATTTAAATCCTTGTTAATACCTTGTTTAATAATATAAAAGTCATAAATATGGTTAATTTTTAAGGAAATGTATAAAAAATCAACTTCATATGCTACCTTTCAAATGTAAGTGGATACAGATATTGGAAACAAATACTACAAAAACCTTTTGAGTATTACGACGTAAAAAATTTAAAATAAACGAAAAAATATGTGTTAATTGATCCTGAATATGAAAATATTGAATATGGAAGCTTGAATTTTTTTTGAACTAGATTGTTGAATAAACTAGAAATAAGAGGAATATTGTTAAAGTTGGTTTTGATCGGACTAGTAATGATGATGATAATTATAGAAATATATGTTTAATATATCAGATATTGAATAATCATGTTTAATCTAAAAAATCCTTAGAAACAAATATTTACTATTTCAAACAACAAGGATATTGAGACTACAAAACCAAACTGCACTCATTTCAAAGGTTGGACCACAAACTACTTCTAAAGTAGTTGAGTATGAGAAATAGATCACCAATATGAATGAATAAATTTATCAAATCAAGATGAAATCCACATGGTATATTTTAATAAGAGGTAAAAATAAAAAGTTTATTGGAACTAAGTGTGTTTTTAGAAACAATTTGAACAAAAAGGGATAAGTTACAATAAATATGGCAGGACTAGTTTGCAAGGTCTACTCACATATAAAAGGAGTTAATTTTGAAGAAACTTTTACAATATTAGGAATAATTTAAACCATTATAATGTTATTGTAAGTGAAAGAACATAAAAATTACAATATCTATCAAATATAGGTGAAATAATCCATCTGAAATGATGATCTTAATGAAGAATTTTTTATTGAAAACCCTGAGGGATTTATTTTAGAAACACTAGAATTGTGTATAAAATTAAAAAATAATTATATATTTTGAGTTAATCCCCTAGATCCTGGTATTCTAAGATGGATGGATGTTTTAGGGACATGAATTATCAACATGGAAGATCTATAACATCACTTATGTGAATGAAATGTCCACAAGTACTCTTATAGTCATTTTACAAGTTGATTGCATTATATTTTCAAGTGAAAAATAGTATATCTATGAAAATTTAAAAATAAGATGAAATGTCATTCTAATATTTCAATTTTGGGTGAGATAAGATACTTCTTAGGGCTATAGATTATATAAAATAATGACATCATTTTACTATCCCAGGAGAAATATTCCAAGGAATTGTTGAAAATAATTTTTCATGGAATATTGTATAGTAATATCAACCCCATTCTTGTTGGTACTAAGTTGAATAAATATAAAATGATAATTATTTTGAATTAGAAATATTTTACAAGAGTTATTGGTAGATTCATGTACCTAAATACATCATGGATAGACATTATTTTGATATGAATCTATGTGTAATATTTCAAAGTGATCCTAAAGAGTCTAAAATATTGGAAGCTAAAAGAACATTGAAATTTATTAAGGAAACTCCGAACTATGTCCTAACATACAGAAACAAATATAATTTTCATTTATAGGGTTATATAGTTGATGAAAATAAAGGATATTATATTTATAGGAAGCCCACATCTAGGGTATAATTATTTCTTAAGGAGTGTTGTGTTAGTTCGAATAGAAAGAATAATATTTTAGTTACACTAATTACAACTGAGTTAGAGTATATCCAAACACATGCTTGTATAAAAATTTTATGTATGTAAGTAGATCTGGTATATTTAAATATTGATGTTGATAAGACACTAAAAATTTCTTTTGATAATCATATTGTTATTGATCTCTCTCATAATACTATGAAACAATCAAGATCAAAGAATATTGACAAAAAAAATTCATTTTATTAAAGATTATGTAGAAAATTGTGGTGTGAAACATGAATATCTTTTCACCAAATATCATATTACATATATTTTTAACAATTAATTTGGATTAGGTTGTCAAAGGGGAATTAAAATTATTGAAATACTATCAAGTGGTACACTCCTTTACAAAAGTGGGAGTGTTTATTTTTCAAAGTTAGGAGTTTTATCTATATTTATTTTTAATCTTAATCTCTTTTTATTAACAAATGGTGTAAATTAATGATAAGTGGAATATATATTTGAGGGGGGTTCATCTATGTCACTTGGCTATAATTTCCTTTCACCAAGAGTTGGAATTATCTTAAAAACATTACCTTATCTGGAAATGTGGTTTCAGGAAACTTATAGTATAAGAAAGGTTGGGATATGATGATTCCCATGAGAATTGAGTGTTTCGGAAAGATATGGATTAATTTGATAATAGCTAAATAGATGTTAACAGTAAACCGAAATGGGGAGATTGAAGAAACCTATGGAATTATTTAAGGTTTGTATTTGTTTTCAATATTGAATGAATGATTCTTAGAGGCTAAAAGATATTTTTATAGGATTTTGGAATGTTTTTGAGATGATTTAAACATCCTAGAGGTGATTTGAAGTAATTATATGATTATATTAAGAATTATGGAATTTAGTGATTGAGTATGGAAAATGAAAAAGGGGTGAGTTATTAAGGATCATCCTATACTTTATAAGGATCATCAGTGAGTTTGTAAGGATGATTCTTGACTGAGTAATAATCATTCCCAACTTTATAAGGATGAATCTTAAGAAACATAAGGTTGATTCTTGATATTTGTAAGGATGAATAAAGAAACATAAGGATGAACCCCTATGTTGTAAGGATGAGGGGTGTCTATGTATGGATCATTTTAAAATTATTAAGGATGATTATATGAAGTTAAGGATCATTTATCCTTATTTTTTGACTTATAATAATGATTTGTATATGTGAAAGTATGATGCTACACTTCATAAGGGTAATTTGTATCTTTTTAAGGTTGATACTTTGTAAGGATAAAACTTCATAAGATTCAATACTTTATGAAATTTTTAGATTATTATAGGATGAAAATAAAAGATTTCTAGAATAATTATTTTGAATATAATATTCAATAATATGATTCCCAATATTATTTTCATTGATTAGAAAATTAAAATTAAATTGGGATTCAAGCTATTTATTTTGAAAAAATAAAATGGGGATAATTTCTCAAAGTGCATGAAGTTTTTCAAATATAATTTTTTAGAAAATGCTAATGGTGATGAAGTTTGAATAAATATATAAAATTCAACTGTTATGATGTTGTGTTGGTTTTTATTTATATATTCACATGAAAATCATATCATCATACAAGATAAGTTTTTAAAGTATTGTCAATTTTCTATGAAGGTCTACATTATTTGATAATCCAATTAGTGTTTAGATTAAGAAGTGTCATTCCGTGTAGAAAACTCTCATGCCATGAATGAATCGATACTAAATTTTATCGATGAAATATTTAAATGTAATTATATCTTGGTTTAATGAGATGTTTATCTAAAAAAATATAATTTCTCCAACTTGATTTATATAGTATTTTTAGTTGGTGTTCGAGACACTGAGCTATGAATATTTTGTAACCGTTTAAAATATGGAAATTTTGGAATTTTACTTTTAAAGATTTGTGTGACTAATTTACACGATAGTTGTAGTGAGATATTATTTAAAGATTTTGGATGATGAAAATATTTATATGAAATTTGTGATTTAGGTTGGTAGGGTTGATATATATTATAATTTTTTATTTTTGGTATAATAAAATGGACCTAAAAATTAAATATTGTGGATAGAGAATAATGGTGTATTGAAGAAAAAGAATATATTGAGATAGATAAAAAAAATTGGATAGTATATTGAGAGGTATGTATCTATAATAAAAATAAGTAACTAATTGTGAAACTAGTTTACTATAGGGATTTGAGAAACCAATTAAGCCAAATAATTTAATGATCAAAAGGATAATACCTTAAAGGATCTCCATGTATTGAGTTGGAACCAACTAAAACTTATCACTTCCAAAAAAAATTATGATTTTTAGTTTCAAGTTTCTTGAAAATGTGAGTGTTATATTCTATAAACATATCTAAAGGCTCAAAGAGGAATATTTTTTATATTATTGGAGAAATCCAAACTTATTGGAGATCTTTCTTATAAGGTTTTGTATATTTTTCAATGTAACAAGAAATATATAATATAAAAACTGTAACTATTGGGAAATGTTTTTACTATAGTAGAAAGATGTTACCACCCTACCCACAATAATTTTGGTTTTATAATTATAGGGGAAAGTTTATGGATTGGGATAGAAACCAAGAACTAAGGATAAACCTTGAAAAAATTATTGTGTGTCATGTGTTCTTTTATTTTCAATTTTCATTACATAAAAATTTATATTAATATTGATAGTATTGGATAAAAATGGGATGCATGGGTTTATTTCATGAAAAAGAAAATATTAAAGTTAATGGAATTTAATTCACACCCCCCACCCATACACACATGTGTCTCATTATGATCCATAAGGACTTTCACATTATGTTATGGATTCTGAATAGGTAAAACAAATCCTTGATCCAAAAAAATAATAAGTTAGGGAACATTATTCTGTTAAATTTACTTTAGAGATAGGCTACACCATTTCAAATATTCATATGAGGTGTAATTTATGGTTCTTTAATATCAAGACAACAATGGATCTAGCTCTATCATGGGTAGTAAATAGTAAACACTAGTATATTACTAAGTTGTAACCAGGTATAATATTGGTCATAACCATTTCATACCCAAAGAACCCTAGATAAGAAGTTTAAAGATGGTATAAAAGCTAATTTTAATATGAATATTTTAAAATATCGTCTTATTCAAATTAATATTTTTATATATATAATTACTTTAAGGAAAATAACTTTTGGTCCCAAATTTATCAAAAGTTTTACTTTAAAACTTAAACTTTTAGTAAATTCTATAAAACATGTTTTTTAAAATAAATTTTTTTAAATAAATAAATTTATAATTTCAAAATTTTATATTGAGGCCTACACCACATAAAAAACATAGTTTTTAATATGTTTTTAAAAAAACCATAAACCAAGTATCCAATTATATGTATTATTAAAGAACCAACTATCATGTCTCAAAGTTTAAAAAAAATGAGGTTTTTATTTTAAAATATTTTTCATTTGGGTGATAACTAGGTTATTAAAATTAAATTTTTTTATAAATTATTTTATTTTGATCCCCCACATTAGCCTTGATGTAACCTCACCATCAATCCATACTCTTAACCTATGATGAGTATGTATTATAGAAATATGACTCATACAAGTTAAAGTGGAAAGTAATAATCAACATATATTTATATAAAAGGGGTAATAGTATAAAACACCATTAATTAAATATATTCAGACTACCCATGTTTATCAGTTTACTCTATGTCATTTGAAGAATTATCAATTACATTGAAAGTATATAAGGGTTCATGAGGACGGTTATAAATTATTTAAGGTGTGAAGTCTCGGACCCACACTTTTAGATCCAGTTCTCATAGACACGTAATTTAAATAAAATCATTGATATCATCTATAAAATCTTGGATATAACCATCCTTAAATAGAAAATTAAAATTATTATTTCATCTCTTATATTCTGAAGGATATTTTTAGGTTTATATATTTATAGAATTAAGACACAATATAAACTAATAAATCTCATTTTCTATGTATTAATAAAATATTTTTTCCCACATTATATGGAACTTCTTAATCTATAATAGGTCTTCATCATTACTAGAAAATTCATCTAAACGTGCTATCCTTATAAACATTTAACATGTAATAAATTTATTCATAACCTATGGAAATAGAAACATAGGAAATGGATGAGGTCAAACACTTGGAAAGGGAAATATATATCTAAAACAATCATGTAATAAATATCTAATAAATATCATGGTAGTAATTGGGAAATAACATGAATCTATAATCAACTTGAAACTATAATCATGATATGTCCATTAAAATAAATGAAAACATTGATATTAATAATACTGATCTCATACTAATGTAATACATAATTTCAGACATCAAAAACCTATAGTCAAAGCCTTGTTCCAATAATTTTACTTGCCATTGGGAGTTTAGTCAAGAAATATTAGTAAATTGGGAAGGTATACACAAAATACTCAAACTTGTTTTTTATCATTAGATCTATTAATGAATCGAGGGGATATATAGTTCATGGCTCAAACTTTCACCTGATTATTTCGAATTTATTCACCACAAGAGTCAATAATACTTTTTGTACCATTCCCTTAGGAACCTCTTACTAAATAAAAACATGGTTATCCATATAATAAAGAATACATAATATAAATACTTGATAAAACATTTTTGGTAGTAAATAATCATCAATAATGTTAATATTTTAACCCATGTTAATAAAGGGATAAAATTATTATAACTCATCCATAAAAATAATGTGGATGGTAAAACAATACATAGTCAACCTGTTAATAATCGCTCATACTAGAATAACAATATACTGTACACCAATACTTTTACCCATGTCAACATAATATCATAATTTCTAAGTGAACATCATATGATATAAGTAATGTAAAATTTAATATTCTAACCAAATAATATAATGAGTAGCTATGTAAATATAGGAATAACATGATCATAATCTATCTAGAGAAAGAAAGTGGATGGTTTCAAAAGAACATATCCTAAGAAGTGGGAAATATTTGTCAAATGTTTTTTGTGTTATGAATGTATATCAACAAAAAATGACAGAATAACACATGATACAATAAAAGGGTATAATTTACCCAACTTATATGAAATAATTTAAAATAATGATTATAACTCAATGAATGAAAATTAAGTTTCCAAAAATACTCCCTATTATGGAAACAAATGAATCAACAACTACATGAATAAGGTAATGTGGTTTAGATAGTAAATCCTCGAAAATACATGTAAATAAAGTATAGAACATTCATAGGATATTAAATAAATATAACACCACACAAAAATAGCTTGGTGTATAACAAGTAACATGTCTTAATGAATTAGAATTGAGACCAAGAAAACCCTTATAGATTGGGTAACACTTTAATAAAAACCCCTTGAAAGAGATGGCATGTAATTAAAATTAAAATACCAAGATTAAAATATAATTCATGATATTATATCTCAAATAGTTAGTATATACACCACAAAAATAAAATTAGGTGCATAATACCGAACATTTTTCAAAGAGAGAAATTTGAGACGAAACCGTTACCTCTTGTCTTGAATTCCATGAAAATATTTTAACTTCATGTATAAAATCCATATATATATTAATAAATTAATTAATAACCTTAATTTTATCCATTTAATTTATAATTTCCTTAATTATTTATTCTATATTTGTATTTTTCTTATTTTTCACATCGGGTATTTATAGTTTTGATCGTTTGTAATTATTTCATAATAGCAGTGTTTATATTCATTCTTATTAAAAAATGAATAATTACTAAGTCATTAAAGTTACTATCATGGATTATTTATAATAATTTATTATTTTTTAAATTCCTTTCATGATATTTTTCATCTTTATCTTTGAAGATGAAATTGATAATAAGTATATCTATGTGATTTTTGACGAACATAGGGTGTTTTATTAATTGATGAATTGGATATTGATATAAAATATCCAAAAAAATAATTATTATTATTTTCACATTTATATAATATTATTACACTAAATAAGTTTTCATATTTATCCATGATATAAATTTACAATATTGTTCATGTAGGTTGTTAAACCGACCTAAACATGAACATATCCTAATTTAATTAATGATTATGAGGTGTTTTTTGGTAAAATCAATATACTAGAAAAATAATGAATTTATTTTTTGTTTATTTTTGTGACATGTTATAATTGGAATTAATAATAATAATAATAAATGGATATGAAACTCTTAAACAATTTGAATAAAATATTCTCTTCTTAGAAAACCTGTTTTAAATGATTAAATTAACCATGATTGTTTATTGACCATATCATTAATTGGTTATAAATTTTTTATAAAAGAACCTTAATTTTATCATAAAAATAATATCTAGACTTTAATACTTTCCTTATATCTGTTGTTTTAAAGTGGTTATATAAAATTAAACATATTGCATTGTGGAGGTGGTAGTTCGCACAACATATGAATAATAGTTCTTTTCTTAGTGGATGGGTTATATAGATAAAAATGATAATAACCATAATATAGTAACATTTAATTATATAAATGGCACTAATATCATTATATTAGTATATTTAGAATAAATTTCAAAGAATTTAATTAAGAATAAAAATAAAGTAGTTGATAATACTAACACCACAGACATGAATTTTCCTTGGAAATCTTCTTAGAAATGAAGTCTTTATGATAACTAATGGAGACAAAAGTTTTTTAAAGTGGGAGACGGTTATAGGAGGAGAAAAATTGAATACTTTAAATTGTAAATCCAAAGTATAGGTGAGTCTTGAAGTGGCGGAGGTGTTACCCTTTTATATGTGAAGGGAATGATAGTTTTGGGAGTAACCCTTACATTTTCAATAATTTAGGATAAAATTAAACTAAAAAAAGGCCAAAAATTGAAAAAATAGGATAATAAAATTAGTGTTCCTTAAAACACACCTCACACAATCATTTTTTTAGAAAACTTTGAGTGTTTTAATACTTTTTCTTTTAACGTTTTAACTTTTTTCCAATTTTATTTTACCTTGGTAATTAATTTCTAACCTTAGTAATTAATTTTAATGAAAACAATTATGATTGACTATATTAGATAATTTTATAATTCTGATTTAAAATTTGAAAATAAAATTATCAAATAAAAATTTAAATGGTATCAACAGTTAATTTTAAAATAAAAAACATAATCATAAAAAATAGTTTTTAAAAAATTACATTTCTAAGATTTAAATTCATATAAAAGGTAAAATTATCTTGGATACTAATTTTAATTATATAAATTATTTTATTATAAAAAACTAAAGGGTGTGATATATTTAAGGAAATCCAAAACTGAATTTCCATAAAAAATTCATTATAAAGGAAATACTGAAAATAGTTTTTTTATTAAAGTAATATTTTACTAAGTTCTAATAATGTTGGACATTAGATTTATATGTTCAAAGAATATTTTAAAATTCATAATTTTATTAAATAAAATAATATTTGATCACCTAAATGGTTTCTTAATCTTATATATCATTATTATATAATTATAAAGTCAAAAATGAAAACAACAAGTACTTTTCCCGTGCAAATGCACGGAACTACTAAATTTTCTTTCAAATCATATGGTTTGACATCATTAAAAAAATTGAAATGTCATTGTAGTCAATATAATATTTAGAATAAAAAGATGATAATAAATTGATTGAGATACTCATGACATTATGAAATGGAGTAAATACTAATGGTGATGGATATGGAACATGATGAATAGTAGATGTGGAGAAATATAAAACATGAAGTAACCAAAATTAACTAAAAGAAAAAAAAATATTATTGAATATGAAAATATGGACATACAATTTTGAATGTCAACATAAAATAGTTATTTTGAAATAAAAGTAAAAGTAACTAAATGTTTACAAAAAGGCTATGTGTATGAACATATGGTTCAGTTCTGTAAACGTCTTTTTAACAGTTTTTTGATGTGTTCTTCGATGAAATAGTTGCATCCACATCCTGCTTAGTAATTTTTTTTTACATCTTTGTTAGTAAAACTTTATGATTAGAGGTGTGAGTCACTGCTATAATGTATCCTTTTTCTAGATGTTGGGTTTGTAGCCTTGTGGATCCCTATTACATTTAGTACAGGTGGGGAAATAAACTATGAAATCTATTTTGTATATAGGGTAGCAATAAGAAACGAAAAAATATTGAAAAAAATGGATTGATACGAAATTTACCCAAGGATGTGAAAATTAATATTACACGATATTGAAGAAAATATTTCATTGTGTTTATTCCAAAGACATTTATAGTATACTATATAAAATTTGGATAATAATTTACCTGAAAAAAACATTTTATTTCTCAATATTTGTAAATGTTTTCAACCATATGGCAAACTATTGAATCTAATCAATTAGTCAACAGATCCAAAAAAATATTAACATAAGAAAAACATCTAGAAACATATTACATAATAGTTTTCTTCATAAAATGTGGCAAAGTAATGATATGAAGATGGTGAGATAAAATTTTGAGAAATTATTAACATAATTAATAGCTATGAAAGTCTATAAGTGGACATAAAATGACAAAACATGTTCATTCAAGATACAAAAGAATGTTATAGCCAAAAATAATAGAGAATAATTCATTTAATAATGCCTGAAATATCATAAATTGTAGAATATCATAAAACGGGGTTATAATCATCAAATTTAACAAATACGAAAAAGAAATATTTTTTTCAATAATATAATACCATTTTTCAAACTTAATAGAGGTGAAGGACTTTACATAATAGTTCTCTAAATAAAATGGGGTAATGTAATGATATGAAGATGGTGAGATAAGATTTTGAGTAATAATTAACATAATTAATATCCATGAAAGAACATAAGTGGACATAAAATGAGAAAAAAGGTGCATTCAGGATACATAAAAATGTTATACCCAAAAATAATATAGAATAATTCATTTAATAATGCCTAAAATAGCATAAACTGTAGAATATCATAAAATAGAGTTATAATTATAAAATGTAATAAATTCGAAAAATAAATCTTATTTTCAATAATATCATATAATTTTTTAAACTTAATAGAGGTGAATGACTTTATATCACCTTGACCATAATTCCAACATCTTGTATGCAATGGATTGATTCCAATCCAAAGGCTCCAACACTGGAACTCGATTGGTATCAACTGATGTGGAATGGACTCCCTATAATACATCTTTAGTGGTGGATTTAAGGGTTTCATAAGTGAGCTATAGGTTCAATGGATTCAAGATCCTTTTAATAGAAATCAAGACTATATTCAGTTGAGCAGACAAAAAACCATCATTAGTTGAGAATATCAATGCTTCATTTCAAAGTATGTCTAAGTAGAGGTTAAATAAGTAAATGATGATATAAAAGTGAAATAAAAATAGATAGTTCTTTATTTCATGTGCTCCTCAAAATAATCATCAAGTGTTATATCAATACAATTACTACTCTAAAAATTAATCTATTTTTTTTTGTTTAGAATACATTTACAGAAAGAAAATTGTGTGAATATAAATTAATTTGAGAACTTATCAATGCAAAAAAAGAGACATAAAATATAATGAAAATTTAATTTTTTTATAATATGAAGAACAATGGAGGTGCAATATATTGTACATGTGTGCACAAAAGAAGTTGTAAGAGTTAAAACAATAATGTAAAATTGCCATTCTAAATCTGTCTATATGATGGAATATGTTCACAGCATGCTAAAGTGAGATCTCATGGAATGTAGAGATAATCTAAGAAATTTTAAACAATGAAACTTGTTTACGGAAGAAGAAAGTGTTCAAAACCCGAAAATGTATTTTCATTAATGGAATACATGGTATTGATATAACTTTAAAATTATCATTTATTTTTATATCTGCCACCCTAATTTATGATTTCAATGAAATTATATTTAAACGAATGAAGAATAAAATCAAGGAAGAAGGTAAATCTTAAGACAAATGGATGATAAATGTGAATAATGGTTGATGAAAAGTTCAATTATATGATTCAGTTATTTTATGAAAGGTCAAGTACTAAAATATGGCATATAATATATAAATATGGCTCCATTTTCAGAAATCTATAAAACCAATTCATATGGGTGGATGGTTTGCAAGCAGTGAACTAGTAAATATTGATCTAAAAGGAGATTCATGTATCTAAACTTGTACACTGCAGAATATTTTTAGTTCGCATGTATATAGTAACTATTAAAATAAAATCTGGGTAAACTAGAATGTGTATAGTGGATGGATATGAAATACACATGCCAAAACAAATAACTATTAATAAAACCAATGGAATAAAAGTTGGGTAAACTCAAACGTATGTTATTATGTATAACCAATAATATTGGTTATTACTTCTAATACGAAAAAACGATTCCTCGGTTTTAGAAAAAGTAATTCTCTTAGTTGACACATACCATAAAATATATAGAAAACATTAGTTAATGATTTTTCATTTCTAAAAATCAAGCATTCAGAGAATGTCACACCTTATAAACTACCATGCACAACCCTTCAGTCTTGGGTTAAGGTCTCTTTATATTTTCTCTCATCTTCTTAATCTATTTACTTGATATATTCCGAGCTGACAAGTCTTCAACGGGATGGAAAGGCATAACCCCTCAAAATTTAGTGTACCTTTCAACAAAAGGGAGATGTGGGATGAGATCATTGGATGAGATATGATGGAAAAAATATAAATAAAATAATTTATATGAATAATTTCTTAGCTCAAGAACATGCAATATAATTAATGTACCTTCCACTCAAGGCATCAGTCCAGAGATTAAGGTTGTAACCTTTGTTTGGGGAAAACCTGACATAGTATAAACCATTGCATTTTTTAGTCTTCAGTCACCTAAAATAAAAAACATAAGGAAATATACCAATATTAAACACATTGTTTATATAAATCATAAACACTAGAACACTAAAAATGGTATTGCGGAGAACATGCCTTTTTTCGAGCTCTGGATCTATATGGTTAGCGAGGACACAAAGTTGTTAATGGTGGTAGACCGAATGAAGTGGATATTTAATTTATGATCCCTAAATGTAGATGTATTATATTACAGCAGTGAAATTTTTAATGAATATACTGAAATAAACAAATTTATAGCGGATCAAACATTTTTTCAACTATGAATGTAGTCTAAGAGATTTTAAAAAAAACATCAATGAACAAAATAGGGAATCTTTAGGAATAAACCTGGAAAATTTATATTGAATGATATAATTTAGAAATTACTAAACAGTGGGATGCATTGATGTGTCGGACGAAATTAATATCAGTCGTGAAAAAAATTAGATGATGTAAGCTTGTCCAATCAGAAGAATCACATTACGTAAATGGTGAATTGGAATAGGTGTGGTATAAAAAGATTATTTGAAAATGTACTATTAAACTGAAATTAATAAATCTTGTTGAGAAGGGAAAATTTTTCCAGAAATTGAGATGAACACACAATTGGCTTATCTTTGGATCAGTGGGGTCTTAGAAGACACACAATCATGTAAAAATGGTGGAAGAATGAATGTCGTAGATGCATATTTCTTAATTTTTGAATGCAGATGTATCATATTTTAGCATGTAAATTGGTATGAATAGTGTGAAATGTGAAACATTGAAATGGAGGAAAATGTTATATTTTATGAATGAAATATTACCATATGTGGGATCCGTTTATAACAACTTAAATCTACAATAAGGTCAAATGTCGACCCATCGGTGAGATCTGTATAGAAAAGGAAAGATTTATAATTTCCGGGATATTAGGAGAACATACCCATTTCATATATCTGGATCTATTTTCCCCATGGAGAAGGTATGAATGATGGTAATTAGGTTTGCAGAGAGGTTGACGTGTGTCCACCACAATTTTTGATGGTGAAGAAAACTAGAACTGCTTGCGGGACCAGAATCGAAAGAGATGTGAGGGAACTCATGACCAGCAATAGTATGGATTGGATAGAGATAGAGTGGTGGTAGAGATAGGAGTAGAAGGTAGAGTATAATATTATGGATTCAAGAGGTATATGAAGGAGGTAAAGGTGGTCCATGGCGAAAGAGTATTGGGAGGCTAGCTTGAAGGAGTTTAAACCCTAGATTGGGGAGACTAAATAGAGAAGCTACTTTGGGGAGATAGATTTGAGAAGCTTAAGAGACCCTAGATTTGGGAAGATGATGTAGGTGAGGGAGGACTATTGAGAGGTAGTAGAAACCCTAGATTTGGGAGACCGGTGAAGGTGAACATGGCAGACGATGGGGAAGGGAAAACAGTGGAGTTATGGAAATAGGAGATTCTGGAGACAAAAATCGCGACGGGGAGAGCGGTTCAATAGAAGGAAAATAGAATAAGGGTTTCGGGGTAGCGATGGGATACGCTGAGAAGGTGATACGTGGAAAGATACATACCATCTTTATTATGTACATATATATGTATATATATATATATATATATAATAAAGTTTAATAAATGCAAATAACTTGTTTCATCAGTGATTTGAAGTTGTAGTGACTTATCAACAACATTCGGCTTCATGTTATTTGTTATTGATGAAAATACAGTACTGGAAATTATACAGAAAAACAATTGAATTTTGAGAATATAATGTCCACTTTGACAAACCTCAGAATTTGAATATAGGATCTAGTCCAGAGTATGTTTTAAGAGTAGTTTTTGTGGTTGTTTGATTCATTGAAGATTGTTCCTTGGGTGGTTGTGTAGAACCTGCATTCTTTTTACTCCCTCCTTTTAATAACATCATAAGTGAAAATTTTATAAAATAGTATAAAGTGTATATATATAAAGAGATAGTTATGAAACCTAAAATGTAAGTTGGTTTGTATAACATACCTATGGAGGAAAAATTATTGTTGTTTCCGATACCAGTATAAGTAGGGTTGATCATTATAGTAGTTGCATGCGTAAGAATCCTAATTGCAGTGATAGTGAATAATTAATGTAGTGGACTATTTTATGTTTACTGTGACGATGATGAATCCACTGACTCTGTAAAAGTATGACAATATGTATTCATACTTTGTAAGAGTAATATTGGGACATCATGTTGCTAAATAAAAATGTAAAATATTGACCATATAGTTAAAGAATGTCCAATACCAACATACTCACATAATGAAATAATATGTTGTATCACAGTATTCGGTCGTTTTTTTTTCTCATTTGATCCATCATACGTCATTGATAGATTTGGACTGTCTTGAGGGACTATAAAACAGGGTAATGAAAAATTGTAGGAAGACTTGGTAACCTGTTTTTCATTATGAAATCAAAGTAATTAAACTGGAGATAGTAAACGAAAATAACCATTGCTGGATATAGGCGATAAAGGAATGCATCGACATATTGATGTATTATTAGCTGGTGTGTCCATCTTAGTTGTAAAACATGGTCTGGCAGTAAGATAATATATTTCAAAGGTATATTATTTGATCATGCGATATGATAACAAAAATAAAATTAAAGTACTATTTGAACTGAACATACAGTTTATGGGTATCAGTGATAAAGGCATACCTCTTTCTGTTTGTGTGTTTCCCATCGGTATTATGGGTTCAGTTCCATAAATGTTTTCAGTAGACATTATTATTATGGAATTTATATTATATTTAACATTTAAGTTACTAATTGATAAATAATAATACAATATGAGGTGTGTAGAATAAAAATAAGACAACCTAATTGACATTGTTGTCGTAGTAGTCTTCTTTGAAGTCGTGTGTCTCTACGTATTGAAGGAGAGTGCATGTTTATATATTTTATCTTTTTATCAGATTGTAAATGAATTGAAAAGAACCATAGAACCATGAAATGTATTATTGTGATCATATTTTTGAAAATATATATTGTATAGGAAAATAATCCTTAGAATGTGCATGTATTAACTACATAGCACAGGGTTTATGTCCAGATGGTATCAGTTGCAGTTATTTCCTGTGATCAATATAATGTATCTACTATTAATAATGATTTTCAATGAAAAATGGCATATCATATTAAACATGTATACTTGGATGTAGTAATGTGATCATAGTATAAACAATGTAAATAATGGAATAGTATTATGAAGAGCAAAAGGTAAATGCTTAAGATAAATTATACTTGTAGTATTTAAATAGGAAGAATTATTATGAAACTATCATTCCCTTAAGTGAACATGAAAATATTATAATGATGAACATAAGGGATTTTTATTGAATGGTAGTAGGATTACTCACCTATTGATGCAGGGATTGCAAAATATGAACGAAGGAGAACCCACATCAAGTGGCTGAGTAGAATAGTTCCGCTTTTATAGAAAAATGCAGAAGAAGATGGAGGTGGGTGATTTAGGATAAACCTAGAAGATGTACATGAACAAATTTTTGATAGTTGACGGTGATGGAGAGCTGGTAGCTGAGCACGAATTACTTCAAAACCTAGATTTGGGAGACTAAATGGAGTATTTTACAAAACCCCAAAATGCGGATTTCAGAATAAGTGAAGACTGAGTGTCGAGAAGAAACAGTGATGGTATATTTGGGAGGCCGGAGTTGGTGAAATCATCAGAGGAAGAGGAATTGAAAATGGTTGATGTTTAGAAACAGATGATTCAGAATAGTAAACTTGAGATGAGGAAATGTTCGGTAGAGGTCAAGATAGAGTAGCGAAGTTGCGACGCGATGGATGTAGGAAGCGTCGGATATAGAGTAGAGAGATGCATTTCAGATTGTAGGAAATAGTGGTCAGTTTAGGTCTAATAGTTGGATGAAGAGGATAGAAGATGTGTGGAGGGTTTGAAACTATAACAGATAAGGAGGAAAGTTGCAATGCTGAGAGTGTGGGAGGTGAGGGAGAAATGGGAGATGGAGATGGGAAAAAGGGAGGAGTGACTGCAGTGTCGACACGTGTCGGAAAAAAAAATCCTTCTTTAGTAAATATATAGATATTTTTCAACTAAAAATGACCTTTTTAGAAAAAGAATAAAAAATTATACTAAGTTAATTTTGATATGATGAATTAAAAAGGGAATTTAATTATTATTAGTTTAAAAATCTAAAATTCATAAATTCATTTTTTGAGAAAAATAATAAAATATAATGAAAACTTGTTTTTATTAGGAAATGAAATTTTCAAATATTAATTATTATAATTATTATTTCATATAATTTTCCAACTAAATTTGAGTAAACAAATTATTAATATGGAACATAATTTTCTATTAATCGCATGTTTCTTGAAATAAAAATGTGTATCTCATATAAGATAATTTTTAAGAAAAATACCTATCTAATAAATGATCTTATTAGTAATTTTAGGTAAACTATTTAAATTTCTTTAATATTAATGGTATACATTGTTTTATTTATACATATATTTCATAAAGTGTTTAATCCAGCTAATTTAATTTCTAGGTTTTAATAGTCGTACTTAAACATTTATATTTTATCTAAATATATCACAGTCTTATTTATGTTTGGTGTCACATGTGGAGCACGTTATCGAACACATTGACTTATTTAATAGTAATAATATATTAAGATCATGTGGTGTCATATATGGAATATAACATACTCACAAAGATTCATAATTAACACAAATCAAGAAAATTTTGAACATGTCCTAGAACATCAAAGACGCTTTAATAACTAAATTAGGAAGGGAAAATGTTATAGTTCCTTATGAAAATACATAGAACTTATGTTCAATTAATCTACATCGCAAATTTTTTTAAAAACCATGATACTCTTTATTATCCATTTCTGATTCATAAAAGCATGATCAGGTTCTTCACGTTACCCTTTATAATTTACTTATAGAAATTTCAATCTAGTAGAGAAGAGATAACATATTGTATATATTATCAAAATGAAAAAAATAATATTAATTTAAAATATTAAAATGATTCATTTTTTCACATCCCATTCAAACCATAATCTTGAGGGAAAATTAAGTATTTAGTCCACTAAATACCTTTACTTTATTTATTTGTAAGACTAGTTTATTTTTTTATTAACTTAAGGAAAATAGTGGTAAATTGATCCAAAGAAATCCATATAGAATTCCATATTTGTCAGAACCACCCAAAATTCACTAATTATTGATGATTTTTCACTCATAATCCAACAATATCATATAATCCCCTATAATTACCACACTAATATTTAATAACCATCACATTCAGTTACTTATGAAAACAAAATACCCTTATTTAAAGCCAAATTGAAACCAAGATAAAACCTAGGTAGAATATCACCAAGATTATTCTATCAATCAATCTAGGGAAATATCCAATTTAATTAGTATTAAGATAACCTAAATAATGGTATATATTTTTTTAAACCTTAATCAATACACTATATATTATAAATTTTCTAAAATAGAAAATGAGAATAAAGAAAACATTCATTTAGGAACTCTATAACCTAGAAATCGAAGATTTGTGGATTTGGAATGGATTTCACCATTACTTGGATGAAATATTTAATTAAATAGTCCACTCCTAGTAGTTAATATGAGTAATAATAATAGGAAGAGAAAGGATATGAAGACGATAAGCTTATCAAGGATTAGACTTAAAGTAATCCACATAATATCGTGATTGATCTTTATATGAGATAAGAGAAATTGAGGTGATGGAATGGATATCCCATGGAGGGGAGGTAACCAAGTTAGACTGAGGCAATAAGTGGGGTATTGTTCAAGTTTTACAAAGGGGAAATTAAAATTTCAAAAATTACTATTAATAAATATTTATTAAAAATTGTTCGGGTGGGAATAATAGTTCCAGCGTCCCTTTACCAGAATTATGATGAAACTCCAGTGGATACATATCCACTAGTTGGATTCCAAAATTTTGTTGTACCAACATTAGAGTTTGGTGGTTCCCAAATACAATCCCCCTTCCCCCTCATTTATTATTCCAACCATTGTGAATTCTATAATAATATCATTAAACCCTTACCACCTAATTCACCGCCAAAAGACTACTATAAACACTCCAAATACTTCAAACGTAAGCTCATCCTCAATATAATATTAAAAACTCATATTAATCCATAATTTCATAAAAAAAAATCACAAATAAAATGACTGGGGTGAGGGTCATTACAAAACAAGTTTCTACAAAAGAGTAAGTAGTAAAAATTATAACAAAGTCATTATATAAGGAATTATTTTAAAATTTATGGTTGATACTAGGATTGATACCTCAAAAAAATATTTTTGAATTATTATTATTTGTATACACTTAAATGATTCAAATTTTATTGATAAAGGGTCGCAAAGGCTGTAATTCCTTTTAGAAATAGTAAAAAATCCCATAGAAAATCCATAATTTATCATAAACCCTTTGATATGATTTTTTGAATAACTAAGAGAAAATGTGAGAATATGGGGAATAAAATCGATAAAAATAGGGGGAGAAGAAATAGGTATGATAAAAGGATGTGTAGTGGAGTGGAGAAGGATGATAAAATAATAGAAAATGAGAAAACTCGATTTAAGTAAATTTATTATTATTAATTTATGTTGACTATGTTTTTTACATATCTAAAGAAGTAGTTTGAATAAATCATTAAAGATATCGAATAGGTCATTGTGGTATTTCATAAAAAAGTGATTGTTTATTACCATGGGATGGTAATCTCTTAAAAAATCCACTCTATACTATGGTGGGGTAACTAAAATATCTCTAAGGGGAGTGGGTTAAAGACATAGTTTTATCATGATATCTATATAATATTATATATATTTTGAAAAAGTACTTAAAATAGTTAATAGTGCTTGATGAAATTCATTAAACATTTTATCAAAAAAATTAATTTAAAGAAGTTTGGGTAGTGTTTATAGGTGTTTGAAGATCTCTAGAAATGTTTTTTATTTAGGTATATACTAATGATTTGGTGAAACACAAAACAACAATGGATAGTTGGTGATTTTTTGTAGAGAAAAAATTAAAGTCTCATAATTAAATGGGTTAAACCCAAGAGTCAAGTTATAATAGAAACTACCATGTCATTATGTAGAGACCAGAAACCATTTTAAGAATCCATGGTTAAGGAATTTATATGCAAACTATAAAATCATGAACTTAACCATCCCATAATTATAAGATTTAAAGAAAATAATTCATCACTTACATACTCACTAACTTTAAGTTTTAATATTTTAGATAATTAGGAACAAATCTTACATAATAAATCCCATGATTTTTTTAGGGAATATTTTTTCCACCAAACCAAATTCTTTAATTGATACACCCACTTTACTCATGTCCAAAACAACATAGAGACTTAACTTTTTAATCATTCCTACTCATTATTAATCCCAATGAAAGTCATATTAAAATATATAATAAGTATGAAAAATCACAGTAAGGGGTACAAAATTAATAGAAAACTTATTATGCTAATGAGATACTTAAAAACAGTGAAAAATACTATCCTTTATATAAAAAAAATTTAGGGTGTAAAAACGTTTTCTTAAATATAAAATAAAAATGTTTATCCAAAAAACTATTACATGAAAATCACAAGTAAATGGAATGATATTGAAATTTCATTGATAAAATATGAAAATTTAGAAAAATATCTATCATAAAACACAATCTTTTAACCTTTAATAGGTCATAGAAATTGTTTTAAATACAAAAATTTACCTCTAAAAAGATAAAAAACAAACCTTTTCTTATAAAATCAAGATCTTATTTCATGAAATATAATGATTTTAATTTAAAATGCATAATAAAGAAGAGAAATACTATAAATACATCTTGGTAAATAATATTCATATCACATAAACTCACTCATAATTACCCGTATTATAATAACTTATAATAAGTTATTTCTAACATCATATCTCTAAATAATAAACAATTACACAATTAATTAAAGATTTAAATCCAAATTTCATCATAATTTGGACAAAACATTTAGAATATTATATTTTTTAACATAAATCTCATTAAAACTTTCTTATGAATTAATAAACACAAAATTTTAAACCAATCCATATAAAGGAAATTTATCTCAAATAAATCACACAAAAAGATTGTTTTTGGAAACTGAATAAAGAAAAATTATGAGGAATCATTTAAAACTAAAAAATAGTAATTTTAAAAGGAAACAAATCCCTTTGTCTTAAGTTTTATAATTGGTTTGAATCTTACTTTATTGTTCACCTTGATGAAAAACCACTAAGGACTCTTTGAGAAACCAAGCACTAAATGAGAATGATTATGGGAAAAATATAAATGAAAAACTACACATTATATGTTATGAAAAAGGATTAGGAAAGTACCCATTTATATAAAACCCCAATGGATCTTCTGAAATTAATTAATATATGAAATTTAAAGGATAATAAAGTTTCATAAAGTTTCAGTTCATGTATCTCTCATTTTCTCTCATCACTCAATTTCCTTTTGATCTTAAAATAAAATCTCATTAGAAATGATTATTAAAAAAATCTATAAAAAATAATCCCTATCATGAAATGTTCCACTATTCACATAAACCTTAAATAAATGTATGCCAAATAGGTTTTTAGGTCCTAAAAAGATCTTTATATAATGTTCCTTTCATTGTTTTATATAAATACTTAATAAGATTTCATTTTTGTCAACTAAGGCTTAAATATCATGAAAGAATGGGTAAATGTATACTTATTCCATGGATTTAAAAATAGTCTTATATTGTGTAATTTCCTTTAATTTGATTTCAAATATACTAATATTTGACTTCTATTCTATTTTTTAGCATTTTTTAGCAATAAAGACGGCATATTTTAAAACCCTTTTCAGTTGACTGTACCATAATAAAATTTAAATCTATAATTTTTCACTTTTATTATATAATATATTAGAATTAATTTCTAAAAATAACTACCTAATCATAAATCTTATTTATAATAATTTAAATTAGTAAAGTAAGGGATGAATTTTGGAAGCAATAATTCCAGAAGTGGTTCACATTGAAGGTGTCCTAAAAGGTATCCATAAATTACTTTCTGGAATTTAAAAGATGAATCTTTAAAACAACATATAATATATTTGTAATTTTCTAGAGTAAACTATGACATGACCAGAAGGTGTAACTAAATGAGTGAAATTTATAGAAAATTGAAAAATTAATGAAATTATCAATATATGTAAGAGTAACTTCTTGGTGAAGAATTAGAAGTGAAAATTTACTGAGGAAGAATACACAAAAGTAATTCATTTAAATATGTAAGCAATACCACTAAGATACATAAGTGTCAATAGATATTATTTAAGGGTCACTAGTTAAAAAATATGAGATTATAGGAAATCCTAAGATATGATATCCCTATATCATAAGGGTTTTTCACTGGAATGTGAAAATACACTGAGTCGAAAAAATAGCCAAGGAACATTAGAGTAGACTTTTCTTACATAAAAGTTAAACAGTTTAGAAATTAAAACTCCTAGAATAAGTAAGATCCATATCATACTAAACGATATACCCATATTACTATTTTTGAGAAAATACATGATTACTACTGAATAAAATTTGATGACACCAATGGAATCTAAAGATAAAATAAACTTATTTTTCAATATCCAAGATTCTATATAATAAATAAGGTGATAATTAAATAAGATGTATGTGTTGTGATGAGATCCTTTGATAAAAGTTGTTTCATGATAAGAGATTCCACATCACAACCATAAATATTATAATAAATGTGAGAGTTTACTTACGCTATAAATAACATACAATTAAAATCTACATGGATTTCCCTTAAGATACTAGAATAATAATTTCCCGGATTTTATTTATTGTATTTTAAATCATCTGTGAATATTGAAATTGAAATTTTTTAAAGGATATATATAAACATATGATACATTAAAGAAATATTTAGGTTATACACTTTTCCAAATAAGGTAAAATCACCATGAAGAAGTACTAAAAACGGTTTTGGAAGTTACTGTAACAATCCATAGAAATTACACCACATAGTATGTCATAAATAATGATAAATCAACCATTTAATGAGATATATAATCATGATTGTGAGTGTAGATTACTAAAATATCACAAAGAACATTCCTTATATATTTAAGATCTTACTAGGATGTGTAAATTTGAAAAAAGGAAAGAATATTCATAATTTATGTAGTACATTTTTTTAATACAAAATATTTTACGTTTATATGTAAACTATTTACATTAGAGATAAAATTTATACATAATATATTTCTTTAAAATATATTATACTATGTAACATACTTTCCTTTTTAAAATTAAAAATACATAAGAAATTATTCAATGTGTAATATAATTCTATTGCATAATATATTTTAAAGAACATTCTCAATATATGTAATATATATTACATTACTAAAAAATCAAAATATATCTTACTTTACCAAAAATCCATGTTAAATATATTTTACTTTACTAAAAATATATTCAAAATATATTTTTCTCTTCTGATGAAACATTATTTTTTTCACTTAATAAAATATCTTCAATCATTATACATAATATCCTTCATCCATCATATATAAGGTTTTTTACTTTGGTAGATTTCCAAAATTTAAATATGTAAGGATTTATAATTTTTTATATTTTTACCATTATTCCAGAATACTATAATTTCTAGTTCTACCAAATATATAAGACCATATACTTAACAATATTCCATTAAAATTGAGATATGAGAAAATAAAGTACAAATTTAAAAATAAAAACTAAAATAAAAATCTCTTTGATTGATTAAAAATCATATACAATAAACTTTTTTCAGAATCGATCTATAATTTAAGGAATAAATTCTAGAATAAGAACTCATAATTACCATGAAATGTTTTCTTCCAAAATTATCATAAAGAAAAATATTTATATAAATATATATAATTAATATAACCCCCCATTTATTTAATAATAAAACAAAATTATAAATCCTGTTGACCTTAATAAAACATATAAGTATTATTCAGCCCATTATAAAATTATCATTAATAAAATGTATAAGTATTAATAAAAAATTAAAATGATTTATTCAAAATACCTAATCATCTATTATCTCCTATTTTCAGGGATCTAATAATTACTACTCTCAATGACTACTTTATTATACAAATAATGACTACTATTAATGGTCATATTTTCCTATTTAAATAACCACACATTTTATTCACTTCTCCCATATTCAAAATTCCTTCTATGTTTATACTTATTTTCCTTCTTTTTATAATTATTTATGGTGGATCGATCTTTATGGGAGATCTTGATGAGGCATAATTCAATCTTATAGTTCTTTTTATATTTATTATTTTCTTACTATACTAGTACCCATCTTATTTAATGTCATATTTTCATAGTAATATTTACTTATCTTGTGTTATATAAACATTATTTATTCTGTTTTATTGAATTTATAAAGATAAAAAAATTATGAAAATATATGAAATTCTAAAACCTAGGTGGTTACATTCTCCCCATTAAAGAAATTTCATCCTCATATTTTTAAATATATATAAAAATATCAAAACTTCAAAACTTTTCTACAAACTCTTAATGTATTGAGATACTTATTTCATATAATTATAAAAAATATTTTATCAAACCTATACTAATAATATTTTTTTAATATAAGAATTTATATATGAAAAAAATCATACCTTCACCAAAATCTCTAATGTGTATATTTTTATCATTCCCAAAGTGAGAGGTCATATACAACACAAAAACATTTTAAATCATTTTAAAAATCTTATGCTTCCTTTATCTAATTATTTTTAGTACAATTTGGCATGAGTTGGTGAAAATAATGATGTTGTTTTAGAAAAGTTTCATTTTAGACATATAATTTTAAAACATATAAATGTACTTTATTTTAATAACATAACTTTAAACACTTAGATTTGAAATTTTAAAAATTTAGTTTTTCCAAATCATCAGAGTTCTTTCCAAGAAGACCTATCATAAACCATTATATTCTACCCCTGAACTGAGAACTCATGCAAGCCTATGTCATACCTGAGGTGCATTATCGATCCCCATAGTCTAGTGAAAAGTACAAGGTGATAATACATACATGAGTGGTAGTAATATTGACCAATAAATATTATTTACTATATGGAGGAATTCTTTCAAAAAATTTATCTTGACATGTCCATATGTTGGACATCCATGCCAACTCAAATAAACACCTTTAAAATTTAAAACAAAACATAACTAGTCTAAACATGAAAATAAAAAAAACAAATAAATCTAGATAATATCTTAGGTCAAATGAAGGATAATGATGTGTTAGTTTCTACACTAGAAGTACTATAATAAAATCCAAAATTCTTAATGAAATCTGCACATGACCCCAAGGTCACCTTCCATACCCATTACTACCATCATTCTATGGAGATCAAAGTAGAACCAAGTCTTAAACCTTAAGTGTTAATATACATGAGTATAAACCCATTTTTTATGCTAAGTAAACCACACCCCAAGCATAATTTTTAAAAATAAAACTCTTTTATATTAATTTGAAATACAATTAAAAATTAATTTTTCTATTTTTATCCAAAACCCAATCACCAATAATCATCATCTTAAAGCTATTCCATTAAAATTTGAAGGTTATTATTTTCAAGTAAAACAATCCTTTTAGAAATTTAAAAAGAGGGGAAGTATTTGATTTAAAAAAAAAGTAACTTCATTTTATGGGAGGTCAACCACTTGTTTTATTTGAAAAGGAAATGAAACAAAAATGAATAACAATAAATAATAACAATAAATTTTGATGATAATGATTATTATTATTTCTATTATTATTATTATTATTATTATGATAAATTCAAGCATAAATAAACATGGGAACACCTTGAAAATATGGATAAAATATAGATCAATATTAAAACATGGTCTTTAATATCAAAAAAATTATGCAATCAAATCATCCTAACACTTAGGCATACCCTACCTATCCTAACTGGGGAGAAAACTCCCAAAGTGGGGAACAATCTAAACTAAGTGCCACTATCCAGAGTGTGATCCTAATATAGTAAACATGTGTGCTCAAACATCCCATGAACTACTCTTGGTTCCCCATGACATATAAAATAGAGATGGGAAAATCAATAACAAAAATTATTGATGAAAAAATATATTCATACATATACATATACTTTCACATATAGATAGTCAAAAATATCAACACACCCACCTCTAAATATTCCCCATATAAGTTTCCCCCTTATTTCTTGGATAATAAATACAAACAATATGTCTTTTAATAATGAAAACTCATCCAGATAATTCAAACTATAAGGGGCATGCCTCAAAGGTATATGAGTATTTAGAAAACCATTTGAGAAAGTTTCAACTAGACCTTTTGAGATACCCTTTATAAAATAAAGATATAAAATGTTCTTTAAATGAAAAAATCATATAAGTATCACAAAACATATCACAACACTCAAGAAGTGGGTTAAGACCAAACAAGACCCAGTCATACCTTTATATTATGAAACTAAAATCTTTTAAAATCCAATTTAAAAACTAAAACAATTTTAAAGCATCAAATTTTTTTTCAATATCCATTTGATAAATTTTACCAACACTTAGTGTGAATGTCTATTTAAAATCTATTTCAACCCTTATGAAATATGGAAAAACCTCCTTACATTCAAATAAACCCAAGTGAAATACTAATTTATTTTGATTAAGTATAACCATAATATTTAATACTATCATAAGAAATTATAAAATATATATTTTAAAAGGTAAATAAATCATGTTTCAAAATTTAAATATTAATTAAATGGGTAAAAATACCTTAAATTCTTCAATTTAATGGTTCTTGATACGAAATCACTTTAAGAGTTCAGGAAGAGACTGATGGGACCAAAAGGGACCCTAAAAAACAAAAAAAAAACCCATGAAATTTATAGTAGCATATAACCCTAGGTCACCAATTCCACTCAAGGGAAAAAAATAAGAAATAAAAAAAGGAAAAGATGAGGACAAAAGGTCTAAATGTGAATACCTTGAGAAATAACCCTTAAATATTGATAAAAAATCATGAAATGGCCATGAGAGGGAGGAGAATGGATTGGGAGAGGATCCATGGTTTGAGGGGAAAGAATGGGAGATGAGGGAGTATAAAGGGGGACTTAATTGGGGATGGGTAATATGATAATTCAACATTTTTCAAACTTTTAAAGGATATACATTTTGGCCACATGATCAGGAAAAATATGTGAAAACTATAAAAATTAACTCTACTAAGTATATCTTACCTTCTACATGGTGTCTTCATGGTTACTTATATCCATGAACCTAACTGAGAGCCCAACACTGAGACTCCAAATTTTCAAAAAAAAACTTGAGACTCAAGTAAAAAAGATAATCTTTATTAAATAAATAAAATAATCAAGAAAATAAAGGTTGAGTGGGACAATTATCCCCACTATAATTATTTATAGAACTAGAAATCATTAGTTTATTCAATTGATCATTGTAAAGGGAAATATCCCATATCCTTAATATAAAACAATTCTCAAAACCAAGTGACTTCATGACCATCACTGAGACAAGATCTATTATGTGAACCAGTATAAATAACCCACTAAGCTCAATTTATCTCCAAAATATCTTCTAAATTCATAACCTACTACTAAATATTATCTCACTAAAATGAGAATTCATAAGGAACTATAGATTAGATCACCAAAATAATCAAGTTTAGTCCAAAAAAGGTAGTCCCCCACAATATTATAATTTATATAAAACAACAATACACTATGGAAAATAAACCAATCCCGGAGATCTGATACAAAAATAGAAAAAAAACAATGGAATGGATGATTCAAAATTTTCACACACAAAAACTATTCCCAATTAAGTTAAACATTTCCCCATAATCTAAATGAATTAGAATTAGAATAACCTCAAATAAAGAACAAGATACATAAATTTGATAGAAGGGATAAATAATAATGAATACTTCCTTAAATAGACACCTAATCAGGATTGGGCTTAATAGGTTGGACTTGATAATCCTTATAAGGGGAAAATATAGCTCCACTCAACTTATGTGTGTGTCATTTAAAAATCCTATGTAGATAACCCAAACATCCACAACCATGATAGGCCTTTGTAACTATCTAACATGGGGATTTCTTATGACCCAACTTATTTTACTCATGGAACATAGATGTCCTACTCCTAGAAGAATCTGATGAAAAAAAACATAATGGCTACATGATACCACCACTTTACTAATCTAATTTCTACTACTTCCCCTTTCCTTTAAAAAATCCTTCCTCCACTTATAGGAAAAAAGGAAGTAACATTAACCTCAATTACTCCTTCCAAAATTTCCTCAACCTGAACTACCAGCTTTACTACTATTATATATAAGTTTTAACTGAATTCTGATACCCTTATTTGGAGTTAAGAACTGATAGCCTTATCAAAATATCAACACTTCACAAAATTATCTAAGGCCAACTATATAAGATAGGGGACTAGGTCGATGAAATGGTGGTTGTACTCCAAAATCTATCAATCACCATGTAGAAGGCAATAAAAATACATCACCTTAACCACCTTCACAACCTTAGTGATGTACCATTGGATGTATTAAGCCTAAAAAATATCCCATGAATGGTCCTCTCATAGATTTTCCCAAACAATTGAATTCCAAAACTTATAACTCAAACCATCAAGGTTAAAATTAAATAACTTAATCTTTAAAGACTCGGGAAGATCAAGAAGACCAAAGATCATTTTTATAATTTATAACCACAATTCCACTTCATAAGGATCTAGGAGACCATAAAATAAAGTAAAACTCGGCTTTTGGAACTATATAAGTAAATACCTACGTTGATAAACTTAATGGTTCTCTAGAAGAGGATCACCCAAAGCTTCCCTTTGTAAATCCATTCAGACTTCATGGGGTAATACTGAAAAAAAATAATGGAAACACAATACACAATCAAGAAAAACCTTAATATCAAAATTTTATAAAACCAAATAGTAAGTTTAAACAGAAATCAATGATAAAATACTAAAAATGTCAATTAAATCCACTCAAAATAATTTGAAAACATTTCCAAGAAAATTATCACAATTTCTTAGGACTCTATAAATGAAAATACATTTCATTTTATTTCAAATGACACTTTATTTCATTTATAAGCCTAGTTTAATCATGGAAACCACCTATCCAATTTATAATATATTTGAAATAACCCTTAAAATAACACACACCATCTTTTTAAATGGAAGGCTGGAAAAAAAATTATTTTTATTTTAAAAACATTTTATCAAAATAATTTTATTTAAAATAAAAACTTAAGATAATATTTAAATTAATTTAGGAAAACTCATTTAAAAATATAAAAATTAAAACTTTACCACTTTAAACCAATTTTCACCCAAATAACAAGGACATTTCAAAATCAAAAACAGAGTGAAAATAAGGGAAGTCTGGAACAAAACTAGGGGTTAGTGACTACAAATGACATGGACACATGGTCTGTTAGACCATGTTCTAATCATATCATCATCATGGAGATGTATCCAGAACCATGCATATATTTTCCAAATTTTCCAGACCATGTGATCTCACCAGATTCCATCAGTTCAACTCTCATTTCCCCCCCAAACATGTTATAATTAGTCAACAACCCACATAGAACCAATGAAATATAAACACCATCTATTTAAATAAATACTTCCTATAAACCAAAAAAGAAGTCTCAAAATTCAAGACTTGCAACCACCAACCAACATAATCATTAATGAAATCAAGAACTCCATCAACAAAAATCAAGATAAACCAATACAATATTAAAAAAACTATTAATTCAAGACCCATAGTGTAGAGACCCAAAGCTTGACGTGCATAGACATTACAATACTTTTTCAGAATATTTAATACATGACAAAAGCATATGCCCAAAGACTGTATTAGTTTAGTTTCTTTGGAAACTCAGAACATAATCTTCTAATCCTAGTGACAGATCTTCAACATCTCCCATAAACATCTTTTCCTTTGGTTTTCTTACCTAAAACATTTATTTATATCCTGGGGAAATGAAAACATAAAAAGGGTGAGCTCAAATTCTCATTAAGGGTAAGCATGGAGAACATAAAACAATCCCTAAACATTTGAACGTAAGAACATGAACATAAAACATCAAAATCATGAGTAATGACATAAATATTGGCAGTGCATAAGGCATGGATCATAATGGAACATTAACCATGATAAAATAGAATTGTAATAAAACATTTAATTCTGGCAACTATTAAGCACATGATATGATTTCCATAGTATCTAAGGCATTTCTTCCAAGACCATCATAGTGGACAATGTCCATTACTGAACCAGGTTTACTTTCCCTTCTAGCCCTGTATTACTGAACCGGATTTACTTTCCATTCCATCCATGTCTATATCATGAGATATAAATCATTACCTAATGAATTGTAGGTTGATATAGGTCCCACTCATCTCATAATGAAATCATTCTTTCGTGTGCCACAAAATAAACATAAATCATTCATCATAACCCAAAGAATAATATGTGTTTCATAAACACCATCCCATCATAACATAATCTATATGAAATAAATGGATATAATTTCATCATAAGAAAAATGAAACCATGTAAATAATAGATACATTTTACATGAAATATAAACATATTAAATAATTTCATCTTAGATTGAAAATGGTTTTGATAGAACACTTGAAATTAATTCTTGAGAAAAATATCCTTTCTTCTTCAAAATCATTTTATTTTCACAAGATGCCATGCAATTTTTAAAAGAAAATGATTTTATTGAAAATAATCATGAAATCTTGTAGAGGAAGCTTTATGAAAATAAGTCGTTATGACGCCATAAAAATACATTCATTCCGTATAAGTTAAAAAACATTCTCCTCGTACATTTACCAAAAAAGTAAAAAAGTACCTCGTATGGTAAACAAAAGAAAGATTCCTTACATAACAAAAATTCAAAGTCAAAGATGGGTAAACATGACTTTAAAAATACATGGAAAAATATTAAACACTTTATGAAAAACATTTTATGGACATTGATGAAAAATATACCCCAGTAAATACTTACGTATAGGCAATCTCGGATAAAAATGAGATTGCAAAATTATCCCTTACCTTAGGTCAAATTTCTTTCGTACTTGTATGAAACTTCTATATAGTGTGTTTAAACATATTATTAACTTATAGTAGAACCATAATAATATTTATGATATCATATATGATTAACTTAGGACTTTATATTATCCGTTCTTTTATCAATTCCATGTTAATCAGCGTTTTTGGGTAAAATCGTTTCATTTATCGTACGTGTTTCAACTTGTTGTTCTTGATATTATTACTTATATCCTGATTTACTTAATTCCATAATGTAAAACATTATTTATATATAATATATATTCAGAATATAAATATATATGATAGATTGATAAATGAAATTAAATACACCGTTCATAGAGATGGTATGTCGTATGTACGCATGAACGTTGTTTTCATTTCCTTATTGAATTGAATGGAATTAAGTAAATGAAACATATATGTAAATAAATCCAGTATCATTATTATGTAATATCTATCATGATTATTTATTATTTATATTTTATAATCATACTTGAATGGTTAATTATGGAGAATGAATCTCATCGCGTCGTAAAGACGGTGATCCGTACGTACGCACGAGCGATGATATCATTCCCATAATTATTGAATGGAATTAGAGTGGATGATATAATTTATCATAATTATTATTATGTTATAATAATAATATATAGTTATTATTTCCACCATTTTACCCATCCAAGTAAGGTGGTGGTGGAAAACAGATTACACCACGACGTGGAGACGGTATTCTGTACGTACACACGCGCGGTGATTTCTTTTTCTGTAGGATGGATAGAAGGTGAAATAGGATTGTTTCATATTTATAATAACATTTCAGTATATTATTGATAATTATTTTGTTACTTTATACTGAAAAAAATAAATAAGATGAAGTAGAAGAATAAATAAATTTGAAATAATCGGTAAAGGATATTACCTCTTCTTCGAAATGCCTCATCTAAACCTCCTCTTAGGGCACTAAAGTTGGTCTTTGAAGAAGACCAGGACCTCTAGTATGTTTTTAGGAAAGTTTAGAAGAGAACTTGGCAGGGTTTGGATGAGCTTTAAGGCTAAAAATGGTGTGAGGAGGAGAGGGAGGAGATTCCCTTTTATAAGGGAGGAGAGGGGCACCTTTGGAAACATAAGAAATATTAATTTATAATGAATTCAAACCCCACTTAAAAACATCCAAAATGACTCAAATCCTAATATTAGATGATATAGGGTTTTAATATCATAAAAAAATAAAATTTAGACATTTTTGAAATTTATTTTAAATCTTATCAACTTGATTTATCTATTTAATTGTATTTGTGGTAATAATATTCTAAATTTAAATTTGTTATAAATAATTACTTATGTGTTGTGAATTGTTCATAATGGTATAATTTATGAAATTTTAGATCATATAAATTTCAATATATAATTTTTAAATATTTTTGTGATTTTTAAACAATTTTATAATATGTTATTTTTATAAAATAACAATAGTGTCAATTTTGACACTATTCATTTATTTGAATTTAAATAAAATCCACACAAGAAAATTTGTTTGAACTAAAAGCTTTCATAGATTAATAATGTGTCATATTTATCTATAAAATTCATGTAGAACATTAAATAGTTCATATAATATTTATTTTAATATTTTTAAAACCATTTATTTGATATTTCAATCAATAAAATAATTTCAACATCACTATTGTTTCATAATTAATGATAATTATTTAACACCTAAAAATTCTAAATAAATTTACATGATGTAGATAATTATATTATATTTCTTTAGAATATTCATTTTTTATGTTTTATGAAGTTTATCACTAAATTAAAATTATTACACTTATAAGACATAAGAGAGTGACATGTTTTCACTTTCTTTGGTTTTAACAATAATTATATATATTTCATGGTAAAAAGACCATGAAATTTTCTACTATGACCCTTAGGTGATATGGGTCTACTTTTATTCATCCAATATAATTTTTTTAGGTGTTAGGGTAATTTTATAATCTTATTTTTACCCTTAATTACCTGATTTACCTTAAACTATAGTAAATAAAAATTACCGTAGTTAGTATTAATAATATAAAAAGTAATCTATGACCATAATTTGGACCCAATGAATCCAAATGTAGAATCCATTTTTCAAAATTCAAAACACATAAGTTGCAGTAATTAATTTAAAATTAATCTCGTTGTTAAAAAACGGGTTTTAAAAGTTAAAACATTGTCCAAGATTGAAATGTTTTTACCTATGAATTCAATGTAAAATTGATGGAAATGACATGAATTATATTAAATGGTAAAAATATATTCTATTTATACTTTAAAACCATTATATATTATAATTTAACCATATAAATTATCTTTATGAAAAAATTTGTTTTAAATTAAAATATAGCGTATTTTTACTATTCATCAAAATATGAAAGTTAACAGAAAAATATAAAAAAAAATTATCCAAAGTAAATTTTTATATCCTTATTGCAATGAATAAGTTTATTTTTTCTAATTGAACTTATAAACGTGTCAAAACTAAATTTAAAGTGGGTGCACCATCAAAAGGCGGTAAAATTGCATTTTTTGAAAAAATACTTCTTTTATCGAAAATTTGATTTTGGTTTCATATCTCATTCAAGAAAATGTGTAAGGTTAATTATAATGTTATAAAATTAATAATTTATTTAATATTATTCATAACAGCTAGTTCATAATATTATAATAATATATCATTGTTTAGTGAAACTCGGTATTGCGTACAATGCAAGCTATCGAGGAAGGTCGCTCTTATGTGTAATGAAAGCCAAGTCAGGGTTTCATGTAGGGAAATCTTCCTTTGGGTTTGTGTATAACATATTCAAAATATAGTTCAGTTATAAATTGATCAAAATGTATACTTGGTATTGTGTAAAATGAATTTTATTCGAAAGAACTTGAAATTGTGTGCATCACAAGCCAAGAATAGTGTTGCATATACTACAAGCTAATACAGTGTTTCATATAGCGCAATATAATCATGGTGAAACATACAAAAAACATCAAAGAAATTAAAAAGAATAATTATCATAAAATCTCGGGGCATTACATTCTACCCCCCTTAAAATGAATTTCGCCCTCAAAATTCGTCGGGGTTATAAAAGGTTTTCTTCTTGAAAGTTTCTCTCATAGAAACCCACATCATAAAAAGGAATACTAAAACATCATTTTAAAAAGGAACATTAGAAACATAACGGATACCCAAAGTAACTCATTACTGAGTTTCCACAAAGGAGAATAGAGGTGAAAATATGGATATGGAAGAGAAATATAACCATCAAGTTCTGATGGAGAGTGGCAGAGAACATGGCTATGAAAAAATCCAATAATCACAAAGCCATAAATTTGTGATGATCTAAGGTCCCATATGATTCATTAGATATGAATTTTTATTTTCAAGATCATTTCCCTAACGTTGATGAATTTTTACATAAGGATAAATACTTACTTGATTTTAGTGTAATATCATTGTTGGTCATTCCATGAACAATTTCCACTTCATATATTATTTAAAGAAATGAATTTGAATTTGTCGTTCTTGAAGTATTAGCAGATCATGTGATAGAATGATAGGTCATTCCATCTGTCTCAAACATAAGGTTAGAAAAAGTTATTAAATATACGTAAGTCCATCTATGGTGAGATTAATCGTATATGGTTTCAAAAATGGACGTATACTACATATATCATAATAGTTAATAAAATAAAACTAGTTTCTACTAACCTGGGACTTCTTGTTGGACAGTGGTAGCTAATAAAGGCCTATCACACTTCGTTTGTGAGTTCGATTCCCACAACCTTGTCCGATGTGACGGGTTGTCATCCGTCCTGCAGGCTGTCCTTTTTCTAAAACTTCACCATTATAACATTATAGAAATAATATCAAAAAAACAATTCTAGACTTAAACAATACAATATGATGTCCAACTTAATCCATTCCAATATTTAGGATTATCCAAAATACTTCTATCTGATCTCATAGTATAAGGTAAAAAATTACTAGAAATGTCATCTACTAAGCATGTGAATACCATCATTTATCATATGATATATCTTTTTGGTCACATTCCAAACATGTGAATTCCTTAATCATGTATTCTCTTGAAATATATACATCCATTGATCCTTAGTGAAAACATGAATGCTGTCAAAATTTAACTCTTTCCACATACCAAAATCCCAAAATTTCTATACACTCAAACCATGATATCACTATGTCCTTATATCAGTCATGAGCTCATTAATACTATCAAACATATTATTTTCTCCTTATCCCTTCATTATGCGCATATCATCTACTTTATGAAAATATTTCAATCACTTTTCATGGTTACTGGTACCATATAATTATTGAAAACCATAATAAACCAATACATAGATATTCCAATATTCCACAATACTATAAATGAGATTCCACAACATTATTTTGGAATCCCATTACATAAAAACATAATCATTTCAACACATCGTTGTCATACTCAACATTGCTAATAGTAATCACATGTGACTTCCCTTTGTCCTTTTCCTTAAGAGGTTGTTGATGTTGATCATCATTAACCCTTGTATTAGGGCATTGGTTAGCATAATGCCCTATTTCCTTGCACTTGTAGCACTGAAGTGTTGGTGGGGTGTTATCTGAAGTCTTTTCTCTATTAACGTCATTAGAAACCTTTTCCCATTAATTCGGAACTTAGCTACTCGATGACCTTATTTTCGACACTTGAAACATTTTCTAGTACCTTTCAGAAAATTTCCACCATGCTTCTTTCCACACTTTGAGCATAAAAAACATTCACCTTCTTTTCACCATTGTTCTGAGATTTTTCCTTGAAATCCATCTTTCGTTTCTTGTCAAAACCATGAGATAGATATGTAACACCAACTTCCATTTCTAACTTGATAGAACAATGCACAATTTCTTCATATCTACTGAAGTCTCTTATACCTAATTCCCTTCTAAAACTTGGCTTTAAGACACTGAAGAATCGATCAACTTTACTTTCAGGTTGGATGATAAATCCAGATGCATACCTTGAAAGCCTTGTAAAATTCGATTCATATATACCAACAGATTCATCATCCTTTTTCTTAATCTCAAGGAACTCCTTTTCCATCATTGTTCGAAGAATACGAGGGAAGTACTTATTGAAAAACATGTTCTTGAACACATCTCATTCCATGGATTCAATTTCATCATGGGGTCTTGTATTCTTAATTAGATTCTACCACTGGTATTCTTCACCTTCTAAATGGTAAACAGCTAAAATGACATTTTCATGTTTTGAAGAGAGAAGTATGGAAAATATCTTTTCAATGGTACTGATCCATTTCTCAGCAATAAGTAGATCAGAAGACCCATTGAAAGAAGGTTGGTGTTTCCTCATGAAGGACTCAGTAGAATATTGTTCCTTTCTCTGCTCATTTGGAAGTCCATAATGATTCATAGATTGTGTAAGTATAGAAATAAGATTTTTTACTCCATCTCCCATAATATTAGTTTATTCAGGAGGACAATCATTGTATTGTCCATTACATTGATCAACACGGTTCCTTCGGGTTACAGCCATCATCTAAAACCCAAAAAGAATAGTGTGAGAGGAAAAAATCATGCTAGGAAAACAACATAATAAAGGGGGATTACCTTCAATATATAACATCTTAGGTTTAATTCTAATATTGTTACCATAATTCTAGTACTATAACCTATACTTATACTTAACCTTAGAGACATCCCTAGACATACCTTAGAAATATCTCTAGGGATTTCACTAATGTTTTTGCATCCTAGTTTCCAAAGGTTAACTAAACCTTCACTCTGATACCAACTGTAGAGACCCAAAGCTTAACGTACAAAGACAATACATTACTTTTTTAGAATACTTAATACATGAAAAAAAGAGATTCCCAATGACCGTATTAGTTTAGTGTCTTTGTAAACTCATAACATAATCTTATAATCATGGTAAAAGATCTTAAACATCTCCCATAAAGATCTTCCCCTTTGGTTTTCTTACCTAAAACCTTTCTTTATATCCTAGGGAAAAGAAAACATAAAAAGGGTGAGCTTAAATTCTTAGTAAGGGTAAACATGGAGAACATAAAACAATCCCTAAACATTTGAACATAAGAACATGAACATAAAACATCAAAATCATGAGTAATGACATAAATCTTGGTAGTGCATAAGGAATAGATCATAATGGAACATTAACCATTATAAAATACCATGGGAATAAAACATGTAATTGTGGAAACTATTAAGCACGTGATATGATTTCCATAGTTGCCAACTCATTTCTGCCAAGACCATCATAGTGGACAATGTCCATTACTGAACCCGGTTTACTTGTCGTTCCAGCCAGGTATTACTGAACCGGATTTACTTTCCATTCCATCCATGTCTATCTCATGAGATATAAATCATTAACCAATTAATTAGAGGTAGATATAGGTCCCACCCATCTCATAATTAAATCATTCTTTCGCGTGCCACAAAATAAACATAAATCATTCATCATAACCCAAAGAATAATATGGGTTTCATAAACACCGTCCCTTCATAACATAATCCATATAAAATAAATGGATATCATTTCATCATAATAAAAATGAAACCATGTAAATAATAGATACATTATACTTGAAATATAAACATATTAAATAATGTCATCTTAGATGGAAAATGGTTTTGATAGAACACTTGAAATGAATTCTTGAGGAAAATATCCTTTCTTCTTCAAAATCATTTTACATTCACAAAATGCCACGCAATTTTTAAAAGAAATGTATTTTATTGAAAATAGTCATGAAATATTGCATAGGAATATTCATGAAAATAAGGTGTTATGAAACCATAAAAATCCGTTCATGTCGTATAAGTTAAAAAAAACATTCTCCTCGTACTTTTACTGAAAAAGTAAAAAAGTACCTTGTATGGTAAACAAAAGAAAGATTCCTTCCATAACACAAAGTAAAAGTCAAAGATGGGTAAACATGACTTTAAAATTACATGGAAGAATATTAAACACTTTATGAAAATCATTTAATGGACATGGATGAAAAATATACCCCAGTAAATACTTACGTATAAGCAATCTCGGATAAAAATGAGATTGCAAAATTATCCCTTACCTTAGGTCCAATTTCTTCCGTACTTGTATGAAACTTCTGTATAGTGGGTTTAAACATATTATTAACTTGTAACAGAACCATAACAATATTTATGATATCATATATGATTCACTTAGGACTTTTTATTACCCGTTCTTTTATCAATTCCATGTTAAAGCAGCGTTTTTGGGTAAAATCATTTCATTTATCGTATGTGTTTCAACTTGTTGTTCTTGATATTATTACTTATATCCTAATTTACTTAATTCCAGAATGTAAAAAATTATTTATATATAATATTTATTAAGCATATAAATATATCTGATAGATCAATAAATGAAATTAAATACACCGTACATAGAGACGGTAGGTCGTACGTACGCATGAAAGCTGTTTTCATTTCCTTATTGAATTGAATGGAATTAAGTAAATGAAACATGTATGTAAATAAATCCAGTATCATTATTATGTAATATATATCATGATTATTTATTATATATACTTTATAATCATACATGAATAGTTAATCATGGAGAATGAATCTCATCGTGTCGTCGAGACGGTGATCCGTACGTACGCACGAGCGATGATATCAGTCCCATAATTATTGAATGGAATTGGAGTGGATGATATAATTTATCAGAATCATTATGCTGTTATAATAATCATTTATAGTTATTATTTCCACTATTATACCCATCCAAGTAAGGTTGTTGTGGAAAACAGATTACACCACGGCGTAGAGACGGTATTCCGTACGTACGCACACGCGGTGATTTCGTTTTCTGTAGGATAAATAGAAGGTGAAATAGGGTTGTTTCATATTTATAATAACATATAATTATATTAGTGATACTTATGTTATTACTTTATAATGAAACAAATAAAGAATAGAGAGTATAAGAAGAACTAAATTTGAAAGAATCTGTAAAGGGTATTACCTCTTCTTCAACGTGCCTCTTCTAAACCTCCTCTTAGGGAACTAAATTTGGTCTTTGAAGAGGACCAAGACCTCTAGTATGTTTCTAGGGATGTGGAGAAGATAAATTGGAAGGGTTTGGCCGAGATTGAAGGGTCAAAATGGTGTGTGGAGGAGAGGGAGGAGGTGCCCTTTTATAAGGGAGTAGAGGGACACCTTTAGAAACATAAGAAATATTAATTTATAATAAATTCAATCTCCACTTAAAAACCACCAAAAATGACTCAAATCAGAATATTAGATGATATAGGGTTGTAATATCATAAAAACAATATTTAGACATGTTGGGAAATTATTTTAAACCTTATAAACTTAATTTATCTATTTAATTTTATTTGTGGTAATAATATTCTAAATTTTAAATTGTTATAAATCATTACTTATGTATTGTTAATTTTCCATAATTGTATACTTTATGACATTTCAGACCATATAAATTTAAATTTATAATTTTTAAATATATTTGTGATTTTTAAACAATTTTATAATATGTTATTTTTATAAAATAACAATAGTGTCAATTTTGACATTATTCATTTATTTGAATTTAAATAAAATCCACACAAAATATATGTTCGAACAAAAATATTTAATAGATTGAAAACAAGTCATATTTATCTATAAAATTCGTGGATCACATTAAATAGTTCATATAATATTTATTTTAATATTTTCAAAACCATTTATTAGATATTTCAATCAATAAAATAATTTCAACATCACTATTATGTCATAATTAATGATAGTTATTGAACCCCTAAAAATTCAAAATAAATTCACATATTGTAGATAAATTTATTTTATTTCTTTATACTATTCTATTTCAAAGTTTTATTAATTTTATCACTAAATTAAAATTATTACACTAATAAGATATAAGAGAGTGACATGTTGTCACTTTCTTTGGTATTAATAATAATTATATAATTTTAATGGTCAAAAGTACATAAAATGAATCTATTCCAACCCTTAGGTGATATAGTTCTACTTTTATTCATACAATATAATTTTGTCAGGTGTTAGGGTACTTTTATAATCTTATTTTTACCCTTAATTACCCGATTTACCTTTAACCGTAGTAAATAAAAATTACCGTATTTACTATTCATAATATCCAAAATAACCTATTAACATAATTTGGACCCACTGAATCCAAATATGGAATCCATTTTTCAAAATTCAAAACACATAAGTTTCATTAATTAATTTAAAATTAATCTCGTTGTTAAGAAAATGGGTTTTAAACTTTAAAACATTGTCAAAGATTGAAATGGTTTTACCTAAGAATTCAATGTAAAATTAATGGAAATGACTTGAATTATATTAAATTGTAAAAATATATTCTATTTATAATTTAAAACCATTAAATATTATAATTTAACCATATAAATGTTCTTGATGAAAAAGGTTGTTTTTTATTAAAATTTAGCGTATTTTTACTTTTCATCAAAATATGAAAGTTAACAGAAAAATATAAGAAATTTATCCAAAGTAAATTTTTGTATCCTTATTGAAATGAAGAAGTTTATTTTGTCTAATTTAACTTATAAATGTGTCAAAAACTAGATTTAATGTGGGTGTGCCATCAAAAGGTGGTAAAATTTCATTTTTTGAAAAAATACTTCTTTTATCAAAAAATTGATTTTGGTTTCATATCTCATTCAAGAAAATGTGTAAGATGAATTATAATGTTATAAAATTCAAAATTTTGTTAATAATATTCATAACAGCTAGTTCATATTTTTATAATAATATATCATTGTTTAGTGAAACTCGGTATTGCGTACAACGCAAGCTATTGAGGAAGGTCGCTCTTGCGTGTAATGCAAGACAATTTAGGGTTGCGTGTAGGGAAATCTTCCTTTGGTGTTGCGTATAACATACTCAAAATATATTTTAGTAATACATTGATCAAAATATATACTTGGTGTTGTGTAAAATAAATTTTATTCAAAAGAACTTGAAATTGTGTGCATCACAAGCCAAGAATTGTGTTGCATATACTATAAGTTAATACGGTGTTCGTATAGCGCAACCTAATCTTGATGAAGCGTACAACAAAAGACATCAAAGAAATTAAAACGAATAATTCTCATAAAATCTCAGGGCGTTACACATAGCCTGAAATCCCATGGTAACTCAAGTTTCTGTACTAAAATGATTTTACAAACATTTATTCATATCTACACATTAGGCTTTAATAGTTTTATCTCAAATATATCATTTCAATCCAAATAAAAAAGGGTTATATGGTACCATTTTATCATGACCTAGTCTGATCCACCCTTGAACCAAGCACCTAAGCTAGCCTATGAAATACATGAGGGGCTCCCAATCCTCATCATATGGAGACAAGCACCAAGGCATCTAAAATACATGAGTGGAAATGATTTTTCCTAATAAATATTATTACTATGTAACTAAATTATTTTAGAAATTCTAGCATGACATATCCATACATTGGATATCCATGTCAACCCAAATAAATAGGTTTAAAATTTGGAAAAAAATAACTGAAACATAATAATTATAAACATTCAATTTAATATAAAAATATAAAAATAGACAAGATCTAAAGTACAATATAGTAGAAGTTTAAGTTGGATGCATACACCAGCATTAATAAAATCAAATCAAAAATACCCAAGGAAATATTCATGTGACCCTGTAGTCACCTCCCATCTCTTGTACCTCCATCGCTCCATGATGATCAAAGTTAAACGAACTCTTGTACCTAAAATTTTAATAGTAATGATAAGGAATCCTAGTATGTATGCTATGAAAATAATAACCCAATAATTATATCTAAAAATAAAACCCTTTAATGTCAGTTTGAAATTCAATAAAAAGGTAATTTTTCTATTTTTATCTAAAAACCAATAAAAAGTCTTCATCATCTTAAAACCATTTCCTTTAAAATGCGGAGGTTATTATTTTCAAGTAAAAAAATACTTTTAATGACTTAAATAAAGGAGAATAATTTTATTTAAAAAACATTTCATTTTAGAGAATGTAAGCTACTTTTTTTTTGAATAGGAAATAAAACAACATTTAATTCCTATAAACAATAATAATAATACTAGTAATAAATCAAAGTATTAGTAATCATGGGAGAACCATGGATATAAGGGGGAAAATATAAAACAATACTAAAACATGATCCATCATATCAGTGATCTTGATGTAATCTAATCTACCTAATTCTTAGTTGAACCCTATATAGCCTAACTGAGGGGAAAATCCCAAGGAAAGGTGTGATCCATACTTAGCGTCTCTAGCTAAAGTGTTATCCTAATCTAGTGTTACATGTGTATCCTGACATCCCACTAGATACGCTAAATTACCCATGACATATAAAATATAGGTGGTAAATTAAAAAACAATGAGTAGTGATATAAACATACACATATACATATTAATATCTATGTATATAGAAACAGTGGGAAAAGTAAAAAAATACACTTATAAACATTACACATATAAGTGGGACCCTAATTTCTCAGATAATCAATATAAACAATATGTTCTATTATAAGGAAAAATCATCCAACTAATTAAAGTAACCACACACAAGGGGAACACCTCAATAGGGCATGGATTGTTAGAAACCCATTTGATAAAATTCCTACTAGGGATTTTGAGATATTCTTTTTAAAATTAGGATATAAAAATTTCCTCATATGAACAAATCATATAAGCATCACAACACTCGATAAGTAAGATAATACCAAAAAAGGCCCATACACACCTTTATATTATGAAGTTAAAACCATTGAAAATAAAATTGAAAGTCCAAAACCCTTTTAGAGCATTGAATTTCCATTAGAAAGTCTATTAATAAATTTTACACACTTTGTGTTCATAACTATTTAAAATAAATTTCAACCCTTATGAAACATGAAAAAACCTCGTTACATTCAACTAAAACTAATTAAAATACCAATTTATTTTTATTAAGGCTAATAAAATTATTTAATACTATCATAGTGAATTGAAAACATAATTTAAAATGGGTAATAATTCATGGTCTTATATTTAAATATTAATTTAATGAGGAAAAACTAACTTAAATTAATCACTTTAAATGACTTGGAATGAAATCACTTTGAGAGTTCAAGAATAAATCATGGAGACTAAAATAATCCTTAAAATAAACAAAAAAAACCATGAAATTTCTAGGAACATGGAGCCCAAGGTTACAATGACCTCTCAAGGAAAAGAACAAGAATAAATAAGAAGGAGAAGAGGAGGAGGAGAGGCCTAGAGGATATTACCTTGCGAAATCACCCTTAAATATTAATAAAACTCCATAAAGTCACCATATAAAGGATTAAAATATAGGGGTATAGTAACCATGGGTCAAGGGACTCAAATGGGAGAGGGTTCCAAAGGGATTCTTAAATATGGAAGGGTAATATGGGAAATCTACATTTTTCTAAAACATGGACATACTACACGGTTTGGTCACTCAGTTTATAAAATTGGTTTCCATATATTAGATACACCTAGTAACCCACATGGTTTGGTCACATGGTTATGAAACCCATGCAAGAACTTTGAAAAGTTTCCCTACTAATAATTATAGACCTTTCACATAGTCTGCACATAATTAGTACTATCAAAGAACACTATACTAAGGATCCAAAATTTTAAATTTTCAAGGAAAACTAGCTCAAGACTCAAGGAAAAGACAACCCATAATTAAATAACTAATGTAATAAATAAAATAAATGATAGGGTGTGAAAAATCACAAATTAAAACTAGATATATATGTGGTGATTGATGACCCCCATCATCTGCAGCTACTCTGAAATCACTATGTGCATCATATTTACATGATACTGTAAAAATATTATAAATACAAAAATGATATTGTACTTGTCTAAAATGATGAGAAATATAGGGTTCTAAAATTTTATTGTAAATAATCCAGGGTCTATAGAAATTCCAAATTATAAAGAAGATGTTTGATATTTCATATAACTACTTATAGGTGAATTGAATTTTGAAAATGGTTTCAAAATAAGTTGATCAATACTATTTTATATTAATAATATGTAAATAATATATAAGGTATAGATAGGTTATTTGATATCTCCTTCCCTCTATGTTGATAATTTAACTCCGAAATTTTTATATAAAATTGTGATTCGACTTTATCAATGACATAATCAATCACCGCCTAAATTTACCACAAAATAAATAAAATATTTCTTAATTATTCTTCCAACTATCAATTAAAATTAAAAGTATAGTAAATTTAATTACCTAAGGAATCATAAAAAATAATCCTCTGAAATAATTAAGATAATAACACCACAAATGAAACCTATTTTAAATTACTAATTTCACTTCATCTAATCCAAAAAATAACTAAACCCCATTAACTATCTAGAAATATCCTTACTAAATTTAAATACCAAAAACCATAAAAATATAGATCATAATGTTTCTCTAAAACCCAAAATAATCATTATCCTAAAAATTACTGAACCATTATAATCACCAAAAATATTCATTACCATTTTCTAACACCAAAATATATCAATATTTTACAAAATTTTCTTGATTCATCACAAAAAAATGTAATAAAATTAGGCTTATAAAAAATATCTCAATATTTATCTATCAGATGATATCAGACTCTAAATCATATACTACCCAACAATTTTATATATATACCTTATTCATGTAATGTTCCGAAAAGGTATAATTTTTTCCCAATATAACTTTATTAACCTTTTCTTTAAATCACTTATCAATATCCAAGGTTATCTACACTGCTCAACATATACTCCCAAAGAAATTCTATGTTCCAAATAACCATTTTTATTAAAACATAAAATCACATATTATCCCTAATGTTTATCTATACATTATTCGTGAATTCCCAATAAAAACATCCCAAAATATTATATCAAATCATAGAAGGCATTAAAAGAATATGTATATCCTTAGTAATTTCCTACTTTGGTTCACTCTCCATTAATAGGGCTAAGGTTTCACAAGACTTCAGATGTTCCTACCCATATGATAGAGGTTTTTTACTAGCAGTGATGGTCTAAGGTGTTATTATGGGGAGAATATACCCTCATATCAAAGTAAAAAACAATGCAAAATAACCAAAAAATATCCATAATAAAAAATTAGTGTACAAATAATCAATAAAAAACAACATTATAACAAATGTAAAGTAGAAAAATATACTCATACAACTCAATGGATCACACATATATAAAAAATAAAAAATAGAATAAAATGAGGCTTTAATACCATCCACAAACCTAATCACATCCTAGTATCCTGAATCCGCCCATGTTTTTTAGCTCAATCATGAAAAATTTGACCTCTCCTATACCTAAACCTATGAACATGAGGTCTTAGGGTACCCAAGTGTCATGGTCACCCAAGTAGGGTGTGAGTAAAACTTAGCATGAAACCACCAATGGGGTCCCAAACATAACCAGTAAATATAGTGTATGCACTTGTGGCGTGCATAGAATAAATAAATAAACTATAGTATAAATAAATAATACCATTGATCCTAGGGTTTTTAGGTGGATCACATGAACAACCATAACTACCTTTTCCAACAACAGAAGTATTTGAGCTTGTAGTATACCATGACAAGGGTTGGGTAAACTCCCGCCCATAACATCATCATAAGTATATATGATCTCTTAAGGGGTAGAGCATTCCAACTAGATTATCTCATATATACATCTCATTTTATTATCAAGTGGGAAGTGTATCCCACCCATCTATATCATTTATTTATTTTTAGGTGTAAACACAATATCCTATGAAATATCTAGGGCATCTCATATAGTATTTGGTGTAATTATTAGAACCAAGGTAAAATTCAAGGCATCCCATTTAGTATCAAGCATAATTATCGAATCCCATGTAACATTTGAGGCATCCCATATAATATCAAATTTAATCATCATATCCTAGGTAATATCTCATTCATCCCATATAGTATTAGGTGTAATAAAAAATCCTAGGTAATATCCCAAGCATCCCATATATAAAATTTTGACCTCATGTATCCACCTGATAATATCTCATATAATATTAATACTAATTGTATGGGTTGGAAATCTTCCCAACCCCACCACACATAATAGAGGTCGACCTCTAAAATTCCTTACCTATAACTACCACTACATAAATACACATTTATAACCTCAATAGCCTCACTACACAACCCCTCTCGGGGGGTCAATACAATACTAGTGCACCCACCATAGTCCCTTAGGTCACATCATAATCCCAAAACCCTTCATGGGATCCACCATATAATTCTCAAATTTAGGTCCCAATCCCATCAATCAGAGGGAATAATGTCCCTCATTATTTTTTTAATCATGTTGAGGCCTAGTTTTCCTCCTAGGAAATCTATAAGACATTACATTGGATTGATGTAATTATTCCCAACTCACATCCCAAAGTAATCCTAGGTTAGTCCACTTACCCAACCTATCATAATGTACCCTGGGAATATCTGCCCGAGTGCTCACATACTAGTGTGTAAATTCATTCAACCCACTCTATATTAAAGTAAAAAAATGAGTATAAGGTATCTAGTAATTCTATCATGGCCTACCCTTGGGTTCTAAGGTGACGCCCAAGGTTGTCCATACCGAGTCCATTACTACTCCCTACTTAGGGGGGGTAAGGGAACATATACTAAGAACCTTGTAAGATCCCAACCTTTTATAAAGATTTCTCAATATTGTTATTAGGTACCCTTTTTCCTAGTTTTTATTACTTTTTGTTTGGGTTTTACCTTGGGTAGTTTTAGGGTGAAATTTTGAGAAAATTTAAAAGAAGAGGGGCATTGCACAGTTAGCGCACATTTTTTCCAAATCATGCGCCAATCCCAACAAACCGTGTGAACCCAAACTGAGGGGATTCAAGTGGCTAGTGAATAGCTTTTCAAACCATTCCACCTCTTAGTAGAAACTACACACCACCCCTATAATAAGTACATGGATAAGTCACATGGTTTGTAAAACCATATTCCCCTTCCTATGAAACTGTTCATGTGGTTTTAATTAACCCAGAAAATAGATTTTTAAATCTCGAACCCCTCATACTTCACCCTAATTCGACCCAAATCATCTCTAACCTATTCCTATTGTTTTTGTAATTTCTTGTATAGATTAATAAGGCTCTCAACCTCCTTAATTTGTGATTCAAATTCAGGATTAAATATCTGCACCTCTCTTGGTAAGAGAATCTCATCTCAATTGGCTTCCCGGCTCTCTCTTATTCTTCTACCAACCTTTAAAGGAATTTTTTCCCCTATTGGTATTAGATATAGATCTACGATTGATGGATCTTGATCTATTAGATATTTTCCCTATTATTTGATTCAAGATATTATTCTTCATCATGGTTTTGAGCTTTCTATTTCAATTTGGGGAATTTCTACTGGGTGATCCCTCATCAACGAATTGATGTTGGTGGTATAAATTATAATCCCATAATCTTGATTTAATTTCATGCATGTAATTGTGATTTTTGTAATTTACCTAATCAGGAAATTACACTAATAATTTAATTGATTTTGTTTAGTTTCCATGTGATAATTAATTGGATTTAATTGGGTAAATTGAAATTTTGTGATTGGATTAATTAATTGTGAATTAATTATTTGGATATTTAGATTTTTGAATTTTTAATAATTAATTGTTTAATTAATTATTAGGATATTGGTATTGTTTAATTGTATTAATTAATTGTTTAATTAATTAATGGGATGTTGAAATTATTTAAATTATATTAATTAATTATTGAATTAACTGAAGGGATTTGTTGTGATTATGCAATTGTTTAATTGGATTAATTAATTTTTTAATTAATTAATGGGGATTATTTTGATTATGAAATTAATTTAATTGGATTAATTAATTAGTAAATTAATTTATGGGATGTTGTGATGTGAAAATTTATATGTTTATTAATGTTGATTAACCATGATTGTTGTGATATTGTGATACAAGTGATTTTGTGATATTCATGTGTGGGGCATAGTCTGCTGCATGAAAATCCCATAGTGATAAATCAATATTTATTTGTGGGACATGGTATAATACATAAAAATTCCATAGTGATAAATGAGTGTGGGACACAGAATTCTATTTCAAAATCCCACTTGTGTGATTTATTGATAAATGAGTTGTGGGTCATGGATTGCTACTTCAAATACCCACAATGTCCTAGGCATGGTGACCTAGACCCCGAATGTTAGCATTGGACAATGGTTCAAATTGGATATGATAATGAATTAAGATGACATGGATAATGAAATCCCATTTGTTATGATGAATTGTGAAACAAATATGTGGTATAGTTCACTATTTGGCATGGGACAAAGCAGGTATTGATAGGTTGGGTGTCCTCGGGAACCTGGTAGTTATGGGGTTAAATAAATAGTAATTTAATAAATGTAAACTATTTAATCTACTACTCATAATTAATTCTTTATATAGATGCATACCCTATTATTGAATGGATAATATTTTCAATGCTTTTGGTGGTGGTCTACTAAGTTGTACTCATACCCTACTCAAGATACCTGATCAGTACCTGAATATACTTCCAATTTTAAGGATAAGATAATAAAAAATCCCTATGTTAGATGGCTGATATGATATAAAGCATGGATGAGGGAATAAGATGTGATTCAGGACCTACATTGGAGTTATTAGTGTCTTTATTTATTTTGGGTTTTGAATATTAACACTTGGAATGTATTTTTCAGGATATATCTACTATTTAGTTTTGGATATTATATTTCTTGTTTTGGTCATCATGTGATAACAGTTAGTTTTTGTTGTTGATTACATCATTTTCTCATTTTCATTTATTTTTGATATTGTGATACTTTGATAAAGAGGTTATAGTCTCCCCACGATCAATATTAGACCCTCACTTCTATTCATTATCCTCTAGAATACGGGGAGGCATTCTCAAGGTCCTATAACTGATAGTATCACAATACAGGTGTGTGGCACCAAGGTTAAGACATTACAAAGTAGTTTCATAGCACATTTTTTTATCTTTTATTTTGTCTTAATATATCGGAGTGGTATATAGGTGACTATAAAGATTCAGTCCTTAGTAATAATCTTGTTCATGGGAATATCAAACCCCTATATAGGGGAAACCCAAGTACCCAGTGAGGGATTTTTTTTATTGTTATTTTCTATTACAATTGGAAGTTATTTCTCCTTGGGTGATGCACTTGTTGTGTGATATGATTATTGTTTCTGATATTTTATGAGATTTTACTTATGTCCTAGTAAGGCATGGGAATTAAGTATGCATGAATCATTATAAGAACTTATTATTATTATGTGACATGCATTATTTTAAGCATGCATGGGAAAAGTAGATTTTTGGGTAAGTTGTTTTAATGAAAGTTATTTTCTTTTCTTGTGTGTTTTAAATGAAAAAGGTTCCTAGTATGAACATGAAAATTTTAAAAATGATTCAATATATGAATAAATGGTTGTCCAATGAGACTTTAAAGTGTTAATTAGTTTACCATTTGTTAACCATGACCTATATGTAGGATGGTTAAGGGTAGAGATGGTGCCTTGTTTATGACTGTGTGGAGGGAAAATGGGGAATGAATTGTTTAGGACTTATTTAAATACCTCTTGTTACTATGTTAATGTTGTGAAGTGTGTCTTAATATGTTTTTTCTTCATTGTAGACATATTCCTCCATGAAAACAGAAGAATGGGTAGAGTTTGATGGTGGATTTCATGAGTAGGGTTAGGACGATAGATACACCTTTGGGGGTACGATCTAGAGACATCTGTTTATGAAAGGGGTGTTATCTCAAAGTTAAGTACTACTACTTTCTTTTGTATCATTACATTCTGGATATTTTAGGTTTTTACCTGATCATTGGTATGGATGTCTATTAGCATACCTATCCCACATATATTGTTATCGTAGGAGAGTGAATTTTACGTCTCCTGTGGGTGATAACTATATTCACCATAGAGAGTAGGATATCAAGGCGAGTCGTGTAGGTCCAGTTCACTAGATACTGGGGAGATTGCCACCCAGGTTTCAATTTTGTCATTGGATGGTGGGGTTGTAAAGAATTATGTCATTTCACCCATAGAGGATAGGTTCCAGGGTGTGTTTCATGAAAACTTATTAGGGCTACCACCTGAGAGAGATGTGAAATTTACTGTTGATCTCATACTAGGGGATAAGACAATTCTTATTCCACCATAAAGAATGAAACTGATAGATCTTCAAGATTTTAATACTCAAATAGTTTATTTAGAGGATAAGTGGTTTTTCTATCCATGTATGTCTCCTTAGGGTTCTCTAATCCTGTTTACAAAGAAGGCCGATGGGACCTTATGCTTGTTTTTTTTATTACCAGAATTTGAACTGAATTATTGTGAAGAACCTATATCCTCTTATATGTATCAATGATATTTTTGACTAGTTGAGTGGATATTGTGTCTTTTCAAAGATTTAATTTAGATTAGGGTTTCATCAGTTGATATTTTGACCTTTTGATATACCAAGGAATGCTTTCATAAGTAGGTATGGCCATTATGAGTTCATCATGATGTCATTCGAGCTGACAACCATACCACCATTATTTATGGTCTTTATGAATAGAATATACCACCTATACCTAGATAAGTTTGTTGTAATGCTTGTGGATGACATCTTGGTGTACTCTATGACTTGTGATGATCATGCCCAATATCTTGACCTCATCCTATGTACAATGAGGGATCACCATCTATACACCAAGCTATCTAAGTGTCAGTTTTGGATTGATCAAGTATACTTCTTGGGTCACATTATCTCAGAGGAAGGTGTATTAGTGGACCCGAAGAAGGTGCAAGAAGTTTTTTCTTAGGAGTATCCTAATAATTATTTCGATATCCATAGCATTATGGGGTTATAAAGATATTATCATAGGTTCATCCACGACTTTTCTTAATTGGTAGCACCTATTTTGGGCTTGACCTAGAAGGGAGTAATGTTTGAATGGTCTAGAGCATATGATAATTCCTTCTAATATTTGAAGAAGTTATTGGCATCAGCACCAATATTGATCCTACCCAATCTAGGGGAGGAGTATTTTGTGATGCTTATAGGATAAGGCTTGGAGTATTGTTGATGCAAAAAGATTGAGTTGTAGCATATGGTCCATGTAAGTTAATCCCACATTAATATAATTACCCTATTCCTAACTTGGATTAGTTGTAGTGGTTTATGATTTGAAGTGTTGGTAGAATTATCTATTGGGTGAAAAGTTTATTTTGTATACCAATCAAAATATCTTAAATCATATCATTTCATAGTGATATTTGAATATCCGAAAATATATGTGGGTTGATTATATGTATTTATTTGACTTTCATCTTGAAAATTCACCTGGGAAGAAAAATAGTGTTCTTGGTTCTTTAAACAAGAAAACTCAAACTCATGAAGTTCAGGATTCTAGTGATGATGGGAATATGATGAATTTGATGGATGATATGCATGTTGTGGTATAGGAGATTCAGGAGTAGATGACCCTTATATCAGTTTTAGTGGAGTATAAAATTTTGATATGGATCGGGGATAGATAGTATGAGGAACTATAATTTTTAGGCTTAAGGGATATCCTTGAAGGTGGGGAGTCAACTTTGGATTGGACCATAGATGAGGACGAGATCATCTATGTTAGGAATCGGGTTGTTGTGCCAACGATCATACAGGAGGAGCTGATACATGAATTTTATGCGTCAAAGTGGGTGAATTATACAAGTGTGGCCAAAATTTATAGTGAACTAAGATGATAGTTTTGGTGGTTGGGTATTAAAAATGAGATATCAGGGTTTGTGACATGACGTTCCACCTTTAAACAAGTGAGGTTCGAGCATCAACATCCTGGAGTTTTATTATATTCGTTACCCATTTGAGAATGGAATTTTGATGAAGTCACTATGGAATTTTTTGTAGGTATCATGAGTATGACTTGGAAGAATGATGCTTTTTGGGTTATTTTAGACTATTTAAAAAAGGTAGCACATTTTATACTGGTATGGGATACTTTCTCAGTGGAGCGATTGAGGGACTTGTATATTTGGAAGATAGTCTGTATGAATGGGGTTCCATGAACTATAGTTACTTACTATGACTCACACTTTACTTCATGCTTCTGTAATGGATTATAGAAGGTTCTTGTTACACATTTTTTATTGATTACAGGGTTCCACCCACGGACAGATGGGAAATCGAAGTGTACGATATAGTTGCTTGAGGTTGTGATAAGATTGTGTGTTCTTGACTTTGGTGGATATTTGGAAAAGTTCCTAGATTGGGTGGAGTAATCCTATAACAATAGTTATCAATATACAATACAGATGGCCCCATATTAGGCTCATTATGCTAGGCCATGCAGATCACCTCTATGTTGGATGGAGTCAGGTGAGTCAGAGTTTTTAGGTTCGAGTCTCATGCAGGAGACATCAAAGAAAGTTCAGATGATTTAGAAGCATATTGTTATGGATCAGAGTATATAGAGTTCATATGCTGATTTATTTTGAAGACCACTAGAGTTTACATAGGGTAGTCATGTATTCCATCAGGTGTCACCAAGATTGGGTCACCATAGTATATAGAGATAGGGAAATTTGGATCCCATGTTTGTTGGACCGTTTGAGGTTGTGGAAAGAATCGGGTTGGTGGAATTCCAATTGGCTCTTCTATAAGAGTAGAATTCTATGCATGATTTTTTCCATGTGTGAAAATTTCAGTGGTATCACCCTAACCCTTCTCATGTGATCGATATGGATGATGTTGATCTTGATACAAATGTGTCCTTTGAGGGTCATCTTATTCATGTGTTGGATCACAGTGAGAAAGTGTTGTAGTGAAAAGAATGTGTGAATAGTTCATGTATTGTGGCAACATTTTTGTGTTCAGGTGGAAACATGGGAGAGATAAGAAGATATTTAGGCTAATTAGCCTGATCTTTTTACCTCATAATCATAGAGACTATTAAGAGTACATCTTGAGGACAAGCTATTAAATGGTGGAGAGATTGTATGATCCTGAGATATTCTAGAGTTGTATCATACTTTTTTTAGGTAATAATTTTCTTAGTTTTGAGAAATTTTTGTTTGGGTTTTAGCTTGGGGAGAGTTTTGGTGAAAATTGCAGAAAATTTGGAAGAATAGGGGTAGTACATGGTTGGCGCACGGTTTTCCCAAAAAGTGTGTTAAGCCTAGAAAACTATATGAACCCAAAAAAATTAGATTCACATAGCTGGTTCATGGTTTTTCAAACCATGTTCCCTCTTAGAGGAAACCATGCACCACCCCTAGAAGAGGCGCACAATTAAGTCACACGGTTTGGAAAACTTTTCACCCCTTCCCAGGAAACTGTGTGCACGATTTTAATTAATCATATAATTAGATTTTAAAATCCCGATCTATCATACCTCGACCCGTGTGTTTGGTCTTTTTAATTATTTACTTTGGATTTTAAATTTTTTGTCGAGGTCTGGGTTGAATCCCGAATGATTTTTTTTTTTGATTTTTGTTAAAAAAAAATAGGATGTTTTTTCAATAAACATCGTTGGGCGTACAGGCGGAGCGCGTTTTGGGAGTCCCGTGTAGCTTTGTCGAGGCATCGGCACGACCCTCCTGTCTTTATAAAATTAAAATGAGTAAATTTTGTAATTTTTCATGCCATTAATAATTTTTACTATTTTTAAGAATTCTATTGTTGTTAAAATGATGTGAATAATTTTTTTATTTTTATTTTTATCATTTTGATCATTATTATTATTATTATTATTAATTATTATTATTATTATTACTATTATTATTATTACTATTACTATTAATATTTGGGCAGGTGCGCGGGCACCACATAGCTAGCGGAAGCCGTGCGCTTAGTCCGGGCGCCTGCGTGGTTGCGGCATTTGATTTTTCCAAATAAAATAAATTTAATAAATTAAAAAAACAGTTAAATAAATAACTTACCATAGTGATGTTAGCATTAATTTTTCATGGATAATGATATTATATTATTGTTAGAGAATTTTTATTGTTAAAATTATTATTTTTATCATTTTTTATATTATTGTTAATGTTGTTCTTGTTACTCTTATGGGTATTATGATTGTTATCATTAAGAAGGGTACTTATTATTATTATTATTATTAAAGATTTTTTTATTATTATTAGGTGTATTATTAATATTTTTGTTATTAATGTTATTATTATTATTATTTTCTTATTATTACTTTTATGTGTATTATTTTTATTATATATTAATGTTTTGTTTTTTTATTTGTTCTTTTATTTGATTTTTTACTCTAACCCTGGTATAGGAGGCTCTCCCTTAGCTCCCCCTCTCCCCACATGCCGCCACCCCCTCCCTTCTCTTCTATTCCTCACGTAGTATCTCCTCCTGCTCTGGCCATGCACCCACCAGCAGCATGGTGCCCCTGCATTCCCCTTCCCTACTCTGCCTCTTGGGAGCTTCCAGCCACCTAGTGCCCTCCAGTGTGCTTCCAGCTGTCCAGCACCCTCCTACCGGACTCGCAGCCCACTTCCCTCTTTGTACAGGCCATCAGACCCCTCCCTTTTTCCTTTTTTCCCTTCTTCCACACAGCACATGCACCCACTGGCCTCCCTTGTAGTGCCCTCCCATCCGGATTCCCCTTTCCCAGTGTCACACCTCCCTTGGCCATGCCCTGCACTACCCAGCCACGCACTCCCCCACCCTATGCCTTCTATCGGCACATGACCTTTCCTTTGGTCAGCTACCCCTCTTGGTGCAACCTCTTACTGGTGCAGCCTCAACACCAGCTATTTGGTCACTCCATCCTCCATCAACCCCTCATCACACCCCCTTGCAGTGCCCTACTTCCATGGCCCTTACTCCCAACCGGCCCTTCCAGTCGCCACGTGCCCTTTGACTTCGGAATCGCCTCCCGCCGGAAATCACTGTCCGACCACTGCCCTCCTAGCCGGTACCCGCCGGACCGAATGCGATGCCCCTACCCCTTTCCTTACTCCGAATGACCATCGTACACCAGCCTCTGACTGGTGAGTCCCCATTTCGGCCACCACACAACTCTGACTAGTCAGTGCCCTCATTTCACACGCCTTCTGGCCCATCGTGTGCCCTCTGACAAGCTGAAAACCCTTCTCGGTTGTGCACACCCCCTGCCGATGACTTTTTCGGCTTCCTACAGCCCCCACCAACCTTCCAAGGTAGGAAGACCATTTCTATCGGCTCCCCTTCCACATCTAGGCATGAAATGAGCATCCTCCACCAAAGGCAAACATTTTGGGTTTGCGTCGTTTTTCCTGCAATGGGGTTCAGGTGAGGTTTTCGATGTCTCTTGTTTTGATTATTTTTAAATTAACATTTATTTTTTTTAGTTATTTTTCATTTTTTGTTGTTCATTGGAGAGGTAATTCTACGAAACTATGGTTATCAGCTTGCACGTTCTTTTACGCCCGCTCGAAGCAAGTCGCATCATCATGTTTTGACTACGAGTCGAGGTAGGTCCCCCCATTGCACTTGCCTTTAAATTTAGAATTTATTAATTTCTTGATTTTTCATTGATTTTTGATAAATGAGAAATAATATTAGATAATTATTTTTGGAGTAAATATTTGATGTAAATGAAGCTATTTATTTTATGCATGGAACATGAATTATTTTCTTGATCAACTGGCTCACAATAATGAAGGAATTCCCATTTGGACTTTGAACATAATTCACGAACTTTCAAATTTTGTTATGGTTTGATTTCAAATGTTCTCTTCTGATGCATGAACAAATGCTTTGGTTTCTCTTGAGAAATGATTCTTTAAAGTTGGTCAAGGCTCATTTGGAACTTTAATAAAAATAAATTATTTTAAAAACCCTCTTTAGAGTGACTTGGGGGTGACCTTATTGTGCACATCAATTTTTTGGGTTGTTGTGTGTGATGTTTGTGCATTATAATTGGTTTTTTGTTTGAAATTGTTGAGTCACCCTTTTTTATTACACGTGTTGTCATGGGAACCTGGCATAGTAAGTGAAGCTTCTGAGAACGATTGTTGCACTAGTTTATAATATGCACTGGCTAGTGGCCCTTAGTAAGGACTTTTCTCTGCTAGGGGATTGGGACCCTTGGTTAGGCTAGGGAGGGAAACACTGAGCATTTGGGCATCATAACATCATTGATTAGGGAATGCCTTAAGGATGAGTCACAAGTATAGTACATTCTAGATTGTTCACGAGCTCCTAGGTTCGACCCATGTTTTATTTAGTGTTTATTTGTATGTGGCGGACGTTGAGAGGCATAGTTCATTTGTTGGTCCTCATTTGCTGCTTTCTCAATTCCTTTATTCTGTGTTGTGTGTTGTGTGTGGTTTTTCTCTTGACTAACAAACTAAAATTTAAATTTCCAAATTGTTCATGATTTTTTTTAAATGTAATGCACCATTTCCCTTCAAACATTAAACTTTTTTTTAAATTTAAAAGGTAAATAAACTGTTACTTGTTTTGGAAATGTAAGTGTGTGTGGAAACCCATATTTTATATAATTTAGTTCAATCATGAAATTGGTAAATTCTTTATTTAAAGGTAGTGATTTGGGAATAGATTATTGGGAACGCCTACTGAGTTTTAATACTCATGCCTATAGTGTTTTCTTGTTTTTAGTTTCTATTGTAGGTTTGACACAATCTTTCTCATTGTGGGAGAAATTTGGGTGTGGATTGGTGAGAGACTCTTGGGGTCACGAGGATTTTTTCTCATGGTCAGGTTAGTAGGTGTTGTTGGCCTTTCTTTCTCTTCGTGTTGTTTATCTATTATGTGTTGTTCTATTTTCTTTCTGCTACCTTATTCATTTTTATTTGGATTCCCCCTTTCTCTTTTTTGATTCCCTGGTGCTTGTCGTTATCCTGGGGGGATTGAGAATACCTATCGGTCCTTGTCGTGGATCGGATCGGGTGAACGGTTCAGGGTCGACCCGGGTTGGTTTGGGACAAAATGGTATCAAAGGAGGTCTTCACTTAATAGGACATTGTTATTTTGAGTGTCCATTGTTATTTGGGGTTGTCACAGTAGAAGGTGTAGAATTGTCGGGACTCGAGGTGTATGGATGAGAATGAAATCATGAACCATTTCTCGTTTTGAACCTCGGGTTACCATGGGATATTTGGGTTGTTGGTGTCTTTTTGGTTACTTTGAATTGTTTTATGTTGGAAAATGAAATGGGAGCCGAGAAAGTGGAATCTGTGAGCTCTCATGGTCTGGAAATCCATGTAGATCCAGAGACATTACCCAAGATTTCTCCTTGTAATGGTGGCATGACTGGAATATAGCCACCAACCATATGTCTGAGTCACCCATCGACACTAGTTTCCCCTAGTTAATTGTTTGGGCCTTCTTTAATTATAAAAACCATTTGTAATGTTTTATTTTTTAAATTGTGAAAAAGTTGAATTTGAAATGGAAATGACCATATCTTGAATAAGTTCTTTGTTTCCTTGTTCTTTAGTGTTCTCCCCCACGACAGTTTGATGAATTCCCAAGGTGCAGCTTTGGGTGGTGAACCCTTTGAAAATCTTCCAGTTCATCAACCTATAGAATATGTTCTAGAATTATTGAAGTTGAACCCTCCATTATTTTATGGTCAAGCAGATCCTCTTGAGTCAGAGGAGTGGTTGCGGAAGATTGAGAGGAACTTAAATTTCATTGGGCCTCCTAAGTCATTGAAGATTAAGTTGGCTACCTTTATGCTTGAAGGTCCAACCAGAAAATGGTGGGAGTCTGTGTCTCGAATAAAGCTTCAAGAAGATCTCACATATGATTTTTTCTTTTCTTCATTTGTCCAATAATATTTCTCTGAGTTGACGAAGCTGAGGAAGAGAGTGGATTTGTGTTCTATTCAGTAGGGCGTTGAATTAGTCCTAAAATTATATCGATGCTTCTTAGACATAGTTCTGTATGACCAATGGTTTATTGAAAATGATCCTGGTAAGGCTAGGAAATTTGGGTCTGGACTCTGACCTAAACTACAGTCGAAAGTGGAAGAGCTCAACCTAACCATCTTCCCAGATGTTTTGGGGAAATCCTTTCTGGCTAAAGCTAAGTTATCAAGAGTACATGAGGTAGAAAATCCTCCCACATCCTTGGGAAATAGTGTAGAGTATGGTGATAGTAATAATAGAAAGTGACCTAATGTTGGTGGCTCTAATAGAGGAATATGGAGGCCTTCGGAGCTTCAGTCATCTTCCTCACAGTGTGATGCCTCGATCTACCACCAGTGTGGTAAGTAGGGTCACAAAAGGCCGATGTGCCTGAGTGTTCCAAAACCCCGCCAAACCTATGGTAATCTGGGTCACTTGCATTGATTATATCGAGGTGTTTTCAAGAGTGAACTGAAGCCAGAGATGGCTTGTCGAAGGTCACCTCATCCCATCAATAGGATTTGGTCAGTGTTTGGGGATTAGTTTGAGATTTTATCTTTGTAGTGTTTCTTGGATTTAGTAGTCATCTCTAGTAGCGTTTTGTGGTGTTTCTTTTCCTTCAGTTATAAGAATGGTTATTATTGAACCTATTTAAAATTTTTGTTTTATTATAAATGTGTTTGGTGAAATTATGGTTCTTGTGTTATGTTTGAGAAATTTATAAAGCCTGACTGTGAGGTAGAAGATGCTTCAATTATGAACGCTCCATCCATAGGTCCCAGAGTGAAGTTGGAAAGTAGTCAGGAGAACCCCAGCAATGAAAAAGGGCCTTGGTTTAATCTTTGTCCTTATTGTGGCATGGTTTGTGATCTTTCGAGGGTTCGACGTTGTTGATATGGCACTGGCAGTAGTTTTGATGCTCTATCAGTTGGGCCCTTCCCTTCTCCCCCCTCATGGTGGGGTTTTTTGGTCAGTGTGGAAAGTTTTCAATTTCAGTTAACCTCATCATTTTTTATGGTGGGGAGACCCATAGTGGGTCTCACAAATTCACACTGAAAGTATTTTAGTGTTAACCTAATCTTTATGGTGTGGATTCTGTTCAGCCCTCCCAGTGTCAGTATCAGAGTTTCTTTTCATGTATCGTTTCGTGGTAGGTGGTCTCATACAGAACCACCTAATCCTAAGTTCTTCCCCTTGAGTAAACATTGGGATTGGAAGTACACCCAACAGATTCATTGGACTAAGATTATGGTAATAAGAGTCAGAGGTGGTTTCAGTTCATTCGTTCCTTAGTTGAAATGGATGGTTTGGGTTTTTCTTGGTGACGGTTAAGGTGATCATGTTTTAAGGATGAGTTGTGTGTTATGGTCTTTTGCTACATGTTTGGATCTATAAATTGGAGGTGCTAAAACTTTTGGAGGTCGGTGAAACTTAAGAAGTTTCATCTTTGGGTATAAATCTTGTTGAGGATTTCTAGGGGTGGAAAGAGTTATGGTGGGGATAATTTTCACACCCTGACCCGTGTGTTTGGCCTTTTCAAATATTTTTTTTGCTTTTAAATTTTTTTTTGAGGTCTTGGTTGAATATCGAATGAATTTTTTTTGAGCTTTATTAAAAAAAGAGAATGTTTTTCAGTTGACATCATTGTGTGTATAGGCGAAGCGCGTTTTGGGGGTCTCATGTAGCATCGCCTAGGCATTGGCATGACCCGCTTGTCTTTAGAAAATTAAAATGAGTAGATTTTGTAATTTTTTATACCATTAATAATTTATACTATTGTTAAGAATTCTATTGTTATTAAAATGATGTGAATACTTTTATTATTTTTATTTTTATCATTTTTATTATTGTTATTATTAATTATTATTATTATTAATTATTATTATTATTATTATTATTACTATTATTAATATTTGGGATGGTGCGTGGGAACCACACGGCTAGCAGAAGTCGTACGGTTAACCTAGGCACCTGTGTGGTTGCGGTATTTGATTTGTCAAAATAAAATAAATTTAATAAATTAAAAAAAAATAACTTACCGTAGTGATGTTAACATTAATTTGTCCTGGATAATGATATTATATTATTATTAAAGAATTTTTATTATTAAAATTATTATTTTTATCATTTTTGAATATTATTGTTAATGTTTTTTTTGTTAATTTTATGGGTATTGTGATTATTATCATTGAGAAGAGTACTTATTATTATTATTATTACATATGTTTTTATTATTATTAGGTGTATTACTAATATTTTTTTTATTAATGTTATTATTATTATTATTATTATTATTATTATTTTCTTCTTATTATTTTTATGTGTATTATTTTTATTATAGATTAATGTTTTATTTTGTTTTATTTATTTGTTTTGTTTTAATTTTATTTATTTTTTTACTCTAACCCTAATACAGGCGGCTCTCCCTCGGCTCCCCCTCTCCCCGCATGTTGCCACCCCCTCCCATCCCTTCTTCTCTTCGCGCAGTATCTCCTCCCACACAGCATCCATCCCACACTCCTCATGCTCCGGTTGTGCACCCACCAGCAGCACGGCATCCCTGTGTTCCCCATCTATGCTCCGCCTCCTACGCGCTTCTAGTCAACCAGCGCCCTCCTGCGTGCTTCCAGTTTCCCAGTACCCTCCTACTGGACTTGCAGCCCACTTCCCTCTTCGTGTAGGCTATCGGATCCCTCTTTTTTCCCTTGTTCCCTTCTTCTGTGCAGCACCTACACCCACCATCCTCCCTTACAGCGCCCTCTCAGCCAGTTTCGCCTATCCCGGTGTCACACCTCCCTCGGACCTACCTTGCACCGCCCTACCATGCACTCCCCCACCCTCTACCTCTTGTCTGTATGAGAATTTTCCTCCGGACGACTACCCCTCTTAGTGCACCCTCTTACCAGTGCAGCTCTAGCACCTGTTGTCCAGTCGCTCCCTCCTCCATCAACCCCTCGTCACACCCCCTTGCAGTGCCCTCCTCCCACTACCCAAACTCTCATTTGTCCCTTCCAGCCACCCCAATCCCTCAGACTTCTAATCCACCTCGTGCCAGCACTCGCTATCCAGTCACCGCCCTACTAACCGGCACCCACCTGACCCGTCACAATGCCTCAACCCCTTTCCTTACTCCGACTGACCAGCGTGCACCCGCCTCTGACTGATGGGACCTCATTCCAGCTATCGTGCAACTCCAACCAACTGGTGCCCTCCTGTCTCATGCCTTCCAACCCTTCACTCGCCCTAAAACCGGCCGAAAAGCATTCCCAGTTGCACGCCCCCCCCCCCCCCAGTCGGTGATTTTTCCGGTGCCCTTCAACCCCTCATCGACCTTCTGAGGTGGGATGACCAGTTCTGTCAACTCCCATTCCACCTATGGGCGTGCGACGGGCATCTTCCACCGAAGGCGAGCAGTTTAGGTTCACGACATTTCTCCTATAATGGGGTTCAAGTGAGGCTTGTGTGGTATCTTGTTTTTATTATTTTTAAATTAAAATTTATGTTTTTCTAGTTGTTGTATGTTTGTTATATTGCATTGGCGAGGTAATTCAGCAAAACTGTGGTTGGAATCTTGTGCGTGCTTGTGCGCCCACTCGAGGCATGTCACGTCATTGCATTTGGACTATGAGTTGAGGTAGGTCCCCCACTACACTTTCATTTATATTTAGAATTTATTAATTTTTTTATATTTCATTGATTTTTGATAAATGATAAATAATATTAGATAATTATTTTTGGAGTAAATATTTGATGTAAACGAAGCTGTTTATTGTATGTATGGAACCTAAATTATTTTCTTGATGAACTGATGTGCAATAATGAAAGAATGTCCATTTTTCCTTTTAACATAATTCACAAACTTTAAAATTTGGTTCTGGTTTGATTTCAAATGTTCTCTTCTGATGAACGAACAAATTTTTTGGTTTATCTTGATAAATGATGTTTTCCTTTCAAGTTGGTTAAGGCATATTTGACACTTTAATAAAAATACATTATTTTGAAAACCCTCTTTGGAGTTCCTCAGGGGTGACCATATTGTGCACGTCGATTTTGTGGGTTGTTGTGTGTGATGTTTGTGCATTGGAATTGGTTGCTTGTTTGATATTGTTAACTCGCCCCTTTTTATTTCACGTGTTGACATGAGAACCTGGCATAGTAAGTGGATCTTCTGAGAACGATTGCAACACTAGTTTAGAATACACATAGGCTAGTGGCCCTTTGTAAGTACTTTTCTCTGCTAGGGGATTGGGCCCCACAGTTAGGTCAGGTAGGGAAACACCGAATGTTTGGGCATTATGACGTCATTGAGTAGGGCATGCCTTTGGGATGAGTCAAACATATAGTAAGCTCTAGATTGTTCACGAGCTGCTAGGTTTGACCCATGTTTTATTTAGTGTTTATTTGCATGTGGTGAATGATTGATAGTCCTAGTTTCGTTATTGGTCCTTGTTTGCTACTTTCCCATTTCCCTTATTCTGTGTTGTGTGTTGTGTGTGGTTTTTCTCTTGACTAAAAAATAAAATTTGGATTTCTAAATTGTTCACAAAAATGATTTTTAAATTTAATGAACCTTTTTCCTTAAAACATTAAACTTGTTTTTAAATTTAAAATGGAAATAGACTGTTAATTTTTTTGGAAATTTAAGTGTGTGTGGAAATCCATATTTTATATAATTTATTTCAAGCCTAAAATTGGTAAATTTTTTATTTAAAGGTAGTACTTTGGAAATAGATTATTGGGCATGCCGACTGAGTTTTAATACTCATGCCTATTTTGTTTTCTTGTTTTTAGTTTCTGTTTTAGGATCAATTCAGGCTTGATCATTGTGGGCAAGATTTGGGTATAGATTCATGAGCGACTCTCAGGGTCATGAAGAGTTTTCGTCATGGTCTGGTGAGTATGTCTTGTTGGCCTTTTTTTCTCTTCATTTCATTTATATGTTATGAGTTGTTCTATTTTCTTTATTCTTCCTTATTTATTTTTATTGGGTGAAATCATTCCCACTTTCCCTTTGTTGATTCCCTAGTGCTTGTCGCTAGCCTGGGAGGTTTGGGAACGCCTCTCGGGCCTTGCAGTGGATCAGCTTGGGTGACTGGTTTCGGGTCAACCTGAGCTGGTTCGTGACATAAACCCCCTAGACTTATCCAAAATTGGAACCAAATCAGACCTAACCTATTCCTCTCACTTTGAGAGGTTCACATATAGATTTTTAGGGATCTCAAATTCTAATCTTCATGATTCAATGTGCAAATTAAATATCTTCACCTCTCTTGGTAATAGAATCTCATCCCAATTGGTTTTTTGTCTCTCTCCCATTATTCTATCAACCTTCTAATGGATTTTTTACCCTATTTTTATTATATCTAGATATAATTTTGATAGATATTAATCTGTTTGATCTTGTTTCTAGGATTTGATTCAAGATTTCATCCTTTTTTTGTGGGTTTGGCCATTCCGTTTCAATTTTTGGAATTTTCATTCGATAATTGATCATCAAAGAATTGAAGTGGGTGGTCTAAATTACCATCCCATAGTCTTGACTTAATTACATGTATTATTTTTGAGTATTAAATTGCAATGATTGGGAAATTTCATTGATAATTGATTTGATTTGATTTATTTTTTATGTGATAATGAATTGGATTTAATTGGGGTAATTGAAATTTTGTAATTGGATTAATTAATTGTTTAATTGATTATTGGGTTATTAAGATTGTTGAATTTTGAATAATTAATTATTGAATTAATTATTGGTATATTGGAATTTTTTAATTGGATTAATTAATTATTGAATTAATTAAGGGGATATTGAAATTGTGGAATTTGTATTAATTAATTATTGAATTAATTTATGGGATTTGTTGTGATTATGAAACTATTGAATTTGATTAATTAATTGTTAAATTAATTAATGGATAATATTTTTATTATGTAATTGATTGAATTAGATTAATTAATTTATGGGATATTGTGATGTGAAAAGTGATAAGGGGATTAATTTTGATTAACCCTTATTGTTGTGATACTGTGATACATGTTATTATGTAATATTTATTTGTTGGACATGGCCTAATGCATCAAAATCCCCTAGTGATAAATTGATATTCATTTTGTGGGACATGGTTTGCTGCATTAAATGATAATAGTGATAAATGTGTCTAGGACATAGACTTATACATTAAGTTCCCACTTCTGTGATTGATTGATAAATGAGTTGTGGGTCACTGACTACTACGTCAAATACTCACAAGGTCCTAGTCATGGTGACCTAGACCCAAAAATGTTGTAATTTGATCATGGTTCCAATTTTCCATGATAATAAAATGGGATGAAATGGATAATGAATTATTATTTATTATTATGAATTGTGAATTGAAGATGTGGTATGGTTCAAACTCCATCATGGGTCGAAGCATGTGTTGAAAGGTTGGGTGTCCTCGGGAACCTGGGAGTTATGTGGATAAATAAAGAGTAATTGAATAAATGTAAACCAATTACTTTATTTTTTTAAATTATTATTTATAAGACTATATACACAATTATTGACTAGATAATGTTTTAGAAGCCATTGGTGGTGGCATACTAAGTTTTACTCACACCCTAATCAGGCTACCTGATCGATACCCGAATATACTTCATGTTTGTAGGATAGGATAAGGGAAAAGGCCATATGTTAGATGACTGATATGGTATGGAGAATGAATGTGGTACCCTACATGATTCAGGACCCAATTGAGAGTTTTTAGTGTCTTTATTAAATTTGGGTTTTTCATACTGACACTTGGAACGTATTTGGAATGACATATCTACTGTTTAGTTTGGGATATTTTATTTCTTTTTTTGGTAATTATGTGATACTGGTTGGTTTTGTTTTTTGATTATATCATTTGGTTATTCTTATTTATTTCCACTATTTTGATACTTTAATAAAGAGATTATATTCTCCATGTGATCAATATTATACCCTCACTGATAGTCGGAAGCCTCTAGCGTATAGGGAGGTGTGATTTAGGTCATGTAATGGATTGGATCAAGGCACTGTGTGTGGAAACCATAGTGGGATGTTACAATCCTCTATATTCACTCCTTAAATTAAATTTATACCCCTCTGGGGTCTATGTATCTCAAGGAACATATTTATAAACAATCCATCGACCATCGGTAGTCAAGGAATCACCAGTGTCCAAGGGTTTAAATGGACCATAAAACTTTCATTTTATTCATAGGTATTTTATTCTAATGAAACAATTTATTTAAATAAAAGGTCGATCAAACATAGTGGTGAAACTACATATCTAATGCCCATAATCAAAATTTATTTACCTAAGGGATATTTTCAGGGATTATTTACCTCATTGGAGTTATTCCCTTTACTCAATTCTCATCCACACTCACATGAGATTGTCTAAATCTCACCCAAATTAGTATAAAATCTCTATCTAATATATCAATACATAACACCAAAATTTCATTAATTATATCAATTTATAATTAATTCTTAAATTTAATTAAATAATTCATAATTTCCTAAAAACTCAATGAGTTTCATAACGAACCTAAAACCACATATGAAGAGGTGTGGTCACCTCTCAACATGTACTCGAACCTAAGAACATAAAATACCTAATTTTGTTACATAAAATGATGGAAAAATTCAACCAATTTATGTAAAAACCCTTAATAATTTTCCCAAGAGATTTACCTCCAAGAAAATGGTGAGCAATGCCAAGAGATCATCCTCTCATGACATACCCTATCCAAATTAAGAAAAAGTCACATCATATCAGATGATTTTCACAATTATTTGGTATAAATCATCACCAAATCCCTAGACAAAACATTTTAACTCAAAAAGATAAAAATTAGTAACCAAAATTGGGGAATACGGTAGGGAACTCACCTTAATTCTCAATGGAATTTTCACAAAAACCACTTTATATCAAGGGGTTAAAATGGGAGAAGAGAAGGGAGATCCCCATAGTGCATCTATATGAAAGAGGAGGAAAAGGTGAAAGGGCTTAAAATCTCATGGGGGAAAATAATAATTTTATACTTTTTAATAAAAACTAGGCAGTCACATGGTTACCACATAGTTTTTCAAACCATGTGGCTTGCACTATCTTAATCTACACCCCTTCGCTTGGTTTGGCCCCATGATTTACTGAATCATGAGTCAAACATGATATTCCCTCTAATAAATCTTAGCACAGTGCATAGTTTATCCCACAAAATCCTCTATAATCATACAACAATCATGTTCCCCATCCCCAAGGACAAACTAACCCCAAACACTATCCCCTAAATCTCAATATGGTTTTCCCTGACAGTGTTGTTACTGTGCGACAGTGGAAAACCCCCTTTCCAAAATTCAAAAATATAGCTCAAAAGCTCTTGATATTCACCTAAGAACTACAACCACTTCAAGGCCCTGATATATATCTAGAAACACCTTATTAGTATTCTCCAACTCTTAGAATTCCATTCTGAATCTTAGTTCTCAAAACAACCCATTCTCTAGGACCACAAATTCAAATTCCCACTAAATTTCACAACCCATAAGACATAGTTCTTTACAAACTCACCACCATATCACTTATGATCCCAAATAAGGATTGGTGGTCCTTCAACCAATAATATAAAATTACCTCAGTCTTCAATTCATGATCATATTATTGTGTTCTATCCTAGAACTCCAAACGAGTTTTTGTTTCACAACTCTAAACATCGAGGTACACTATTCATCAAAAATTGGGTTACCTCCTATCACCATCACTAATACCAAGATGGATATCAATTTCACTCATCTATCCAGATACATGATATTATTATTAACTAATTTATATCCAAGATTATGGGTATCTCCACTAAAATATTATACTCATAAAGGATGACACTGATCCATGGTGTTCCCCACCAAAGTAATCACCTACCGAAAATACATTTTCAGAAATCCATCAACTCGCTTGATGTGGTTTTTATCTCACCTCACCATATCCTATATACAAACACTGGTTAGTCCACCTCTTTCCAACCTTTCCAAAAGTTGCTCAATATCACCCACTAATGATTCATCACAACTCCCAATCAAGATACTTATATCATCATAGGCATCATAACCTTATTTAAATACCCACACTAAATTCCAACCCAAACTTCAATACAATTACATGGTTTATTCCTCAACTAACTAAATCAATCTGTGTACTCTATCATGAGAACCAATGAACCTCTGAACTAACCCACACTCAAATTTCATTAGCTTAATCTTAATCTCAATGCGAACATCCAATATCTATACAACACTACTCATAATGACTAGAGATGGACATCCCACTCATACCTATGTTTTAATACAAAAACATCAATCACTACCCTTTCCTGGATCACTAGAAGTGACATATTCATTATCCATTGAAATTTAATCTTCAACGAGGTTCAAAAAATCCACAACCAATGGTGTGCTCCATTCCATATGGATTCCCTTATACAGATCCTTAAGTGTAACTTCAAAAAATTTCATCATCACACATGTTTCACTCCTCCTAAGTCATGATTAACCATCATGTAAACCCATATCAGAATCCATCCATGATTTCATCATCATCATAGAAGTATCATCTTTGATTCTTACCCAAAATCCTCACCAAACCATGACCACAATAATTTCATCAGTCATGTCGGTACTTGGATGATAAAAATCCACTCACTTATCCATGAACCAAATATGCACTGTGTATAACTAATTCTTTATTTCCCTCACATATCAAGACATTTCCCAAAAAATCATTCCAACACTCACTCTCCATTCATGGGGTAGAGTGATACACTAAATAACTCTATCAATTTATTATCCATTATCTATATTGGTCTCATATAAACCCAATAGGTGTATTATACCATAAAAAATGTCCATATATCTTGAATCATGCTCCCATGAGCCACACATAATAAAACTCAAGATCACATGCCTAAGAAACTGGTCATGCTCCTCTGCATGTCAATCTCATCCTACTGAAGTCATCCTCAATGATCTATTCCAATAAGCCTCAAAAATATCTCAAGATATGGCCTACCACAAAACCACCAGCCACTTTGGCATCATTCCCAAAATTAAAAACATATGAACACATAATCACTGCAAAATTAAAAGTATATTTAGAATCAATGGATGTAATAATTCTATTGATCGTTCCCTCAAAACCCAAATTTAATATCAAAAGTATGCCAAGTGATTTATATTGAAAACCCCCAATGAATCTCAACAATTATACCATATTCTCGATAGCACCTACCGTGCAATAATCTCATAACCCAAAGCACTAACTTGTGCTTCTCATCTCCAAGGCATTCATGAGTCTAGGTAAACCCTTCTCTCGGGTTAAACTTTCATATATCACTCCTCTCACCAATATCTTGAGTTGAATCATGAAGGAACTAGGCTCACCCACCTAGTCCATAAATTACATCTCATATAATCTAAAACTCATGGAAAAGCTTTTTATTCCCATCTCAAACATCACAAGGAAACATATGTTCCAAAATACCCCCATTATAGGGTTCCCACATATACAAACATATCAGGAACAACATTCAAAGTAACCATTCCACTCCAAGGCACTAATCCTTTAAAAGAATGAATATACCATATTATCCCCTTGAGAACCATGATATAAACCAAATATATATAATATTATCCTCCCATGATTATTTGTGTCAATTAATTTATATTAGTACAGTTCAATTAGGTAGAATTCCACTAAGAATATATATGGAAAAATATCATATAGGATGTTGTTGAAATGTTAAATAACTAAACATATTTTATTTTTGGGACTAGTTTCATGGAATAAAATTCCTATATCCACCCACTAAGGGTCACTATACATCCCTTATATATAGGTATTGTATATCCATCACCAAGTAATATCTATCCATAGGATCTATATAACCATTCATCAAAAAAAATACCATATTCTAGCTGAGTAGAATTCCACTAACAAGTTATATGGGAAAACACCATATATGTTTTTTTGGAACTTTAAATAGATGAACCCTCTTTAGTGATATCAATCCCATTCAAGCATAAAAAATTCATGTGAGTCCTACCTTTTAAGAATGATGAATGTGAACTGGCCCCTTTCCAATGAGCTAAGATCCAAAACCATAAAAACAATCTCAAATACATATATCATACTTGAATAAATATCTTAATCATAATAATTAAAAACAAGAACAATAATCACACATCCATAGTAACCTAGACTCTCTATAAAAAAGGTTTTTGCAATAAACTAGTTTGAGGTCTATCATAAGATCAAACACATTTCTATATCACTTGTCTACTATATCCCCAAATAGTAAGAAAAAATAAAATTTTCGGATACAACTTTGTAACACCCTACCTTGGTTCACTCTCTAGTAACCAGATCAAGGTTTCACAAGGCCTCAGGCTCACCTCCACATATTCTATCGGTTTCCTACTAGTGGTGAGTGTATAATTTGTTACTATGGGTAGACAATACCCTCATATTAAAGTAAGTAATAATGAAAAATAAACAAAAAAACATCCATAATAAAGAATTATCATCTTCATAATCAATCAAATAGAGATTCTATAACAAATGTAATGTGAAATAATATAGTCATCCATCCGAATAAATAACCCACCATGCCAATCACATAAAAAAAATAAAAAAAATAAGAATTCAAGGAGGCTCTAATACCATCCTTGGGCCTCATCACATACAAGTATTTAAACTCAACCCGAACTGCTCTATCCTAATTATGCAATAATAGGCCTTTTCCCAACCTGAACTTGTGAACATGAGGTTCGGTTGGGTACCTAAGTTTCATAGATGCCTAAACAGGTTGTGAGTATAACTATGTAGGGAACCACTAATGGAGTCCCTAGAATAAACAATAAATATATTATATAAAAACAAGATATTCATATAATAAATAAAATAAACTAAAACATAAATAAATAATACTATCAATCCTTGGGTTTTAAGGTGACACTCAGGATTGAACATACCTACTTTAGCCAAAGTTGAATCATTTCTTTATAAGAATATATGATCACTTAGGTGATAGATAATTCCACTTGGATAATTTCATATATAAATCTCATTTTATTATTGGGGGGAATTGCGTCTCATCGATCCATCTCATAATAAAATAATTTATTATCAAGGGTAGTGTGTCCTAGCCATCCGTCTCATTTATTCATTTCCAGATGAAAACACTAGAACCTAGGAAATATCTTATGCATCTCATATAGTATTATGTGTAATCATAAGATCGTAAGTAATGTCCAAGGAATCTCATAAAGTATCAAGTTTTATTTTTGGATCCTAGGAGTACTTTATAGTATTGGGTTTATTCACTGGATCCTAGGTAATATCTCCAGAATCCCATATAGTATCAAGGTTTAATCACAAGATCCTAGGTAATATCCTAGGATTTTGATATATAAAACTCAAGGGATATTTTTCACCAATAAAATATCATATAATAATAATCATCAGCATATGGGTTGTCCATCCTCTAGAACCTATTACACATAACAATGGTCAAACTCTCAAAATAAATATCTATAAATATGAATACATACATACTAATCTACAACCTGGATAGCCTCAATACACTACTCTCCTTAGGGGTCAACAGAAGACTAGGGAACCTGATATAGTCCCCTATATCACATCATAATCAAGAATCCCTACTTGAGGTCTTCAATATCATTACCAACTTTAGGGCCCAATACCATCACTCATAGGACACAATGTCCCTCAACATCATCATAATCATTTTAACACCTCACTGTCTTCCCATAAAATCCATACAACATCACATTGGATATATAGAATAATTCCCATATCACTTCCTAAGGTAATATTATGTTGATCCACTCACCCAACCAATCATAATATACCCAAGGAATACTCACTCAGGTAATCACATAGTACTACCAGAATACACTCACCCCACTCTCCATTTGACTAGCCAAAAAACTATAAGGTATCTCACAATTCCATCATGGCCTACCCTTGGGTTGTAAGGGGAAAACTGAGGTTTTTCGCACTTAATCCATCATTACTCCCTACAAAAGTGGGATAAGGGAATATAAACCAAGGTCTTATATATTCACTCATTACATTTAATTTATACACCTTAAAGTTCAATGTATCTCAAGGAATATAGTTATAATCAATCCCTTTCCCATCAATGTTTGACGTATCACCAGTGTCCAAGTGTTCACCAGGGACCCCGAAACTTTTATTTTATTGATATGTAGTTTATTCTAATGAAACAATTTATCTAAATAAAAGGTCAATATCCTATAGCTATGAGACTAAATATCTCATGCATATAAGAAAATTTCATTTACCAAAGGGAGATACTTAGGGAACACCAACCTCTTTTTAAGTTATTCCCTTTAATCAAAGATCATCCACCATAACTAGGGATTATCCAAGTCTTTCCCATGATCATATCAACTCTTGAGCACATATCTCATGACACAACACTGAAATTATTTAATTAGAAAAGGTCATAATTAAATATTAACTTTAATTCAATAAGGAATTATTTTTTAAAAACTCATCAAGTATCATAATTACACTGAAACCATGAGAAAAAGGGTATGGTCCACTCCCAAAATACACTCAGAACTAAGCCTCGCAAGATCTATAATTTGATTACCCAAAATGATGGGAAATTTCATCCAATTTAAGAAAAATCCTTAAATAATTTAACTAGGTAAAATTCCTCTAATGAAACGATGAGAAATGAAATATGATCATCCTCTCAGGACATCCTTTAGCCATACTAAGAAAAATCACTATGATATCAGATTATTTCTATCATGATCTGGGGGAAATCATCACCAAATCCCTAGAAAAAACATTTGAAATCAAATTAAGAATAAGGGTAAACTATAATGAAGGAAGATAAGAGGTAATTCACTTTAATCCACCAAGTAATTTCTAATAAAACCCCCCAATATCAAATGGGACAAAAGGGACAAGGGGGAGATCCCCTTAGTTTAGCTGTGTAAGATATGCGTAAAGAGGGTGATGGATTAAAATCCTAAGAGGTGAAATGTTATTTTTACACTTTTTAAGAAAAATATTAGTAGTCACGAAGTTTCTTCATGTATTACTAAACCATTAACCAATTGTGAGGATTAAACTATCTTGATATACACCCCCTTGCATGATTTCCCCACACGGTTTACCAAACTGTGCACAAACCGTGAAGCACCCACTAAAATATCTCAGCAAGGTACATGGTTCTCTATAATCAAGCACCAAAATTTCACCTCAAACCTAAGGGAAAACCAACTCTACATGGTATCCCTGAATCTCTATACAGTTTTCTAAAACCATGTGTTAACAGTGTGTAGAGAAAAAACCCCTTTTGAAAATTCTAACTCCAACCCAAATATCCCAATATTCATTCAATCACCAAAAATATTTTTTTTCCTCAATACATATCTAGAAACATATTCTTTAGATAATCCAAATCATGGAATTATATTCTAAATCCTGTTTTTCAAAATGGCCCCTAATCCAGAGATAAAAAATCAAATTCTCTCTGACTTTCAAAACCTGTAAGACACAGGTCTTACGCCCTTGAATTCATGAGAACCCATAAACTTATTAACCCAAAATGGTATATATAACTCTTAAATTATAATCATCTGAAAATATCTTAATCTATGATGTTATCAAAAATCTACATTGATACCATCTGTAAAACTCCAAACATAATTATCCTATAATTACAAGATTTACAAAAAATAATGTATCACTTACACACCCAATAACTTTTTAGTTTTAGAGTTTTATATAGTTAGGAATAAAACGTATATCACAAAACCTAGAATTTTTTTACAAATGGAATTTTTTTCCAAAAAACTAAATTCTCCAATTAATACCCTACTTTATTAATAAATAAAACCTCATAGATATTTGACTGCATATTCATTCATACTCATCCTTAATCCAATTAAAAATCATTTGAAAATATAATATGAGAATAAAAATATTATTAAGGGATATAAATTTAAGAGAACCCCTATTAGGATAATAAGATACTTGAAAACACATAAAATGAATTTATTTTATACAAAAAACTTTAATCTTGTAAAAAATTGATCTTGAATATGAAATAAATCTATTTTACCTAAAATATTTCATAAAAAAAACTAATTAACAAGCATAAGGAAATAAAATGATCTAAAATTTTTTAGAGAAAATATGAAAACATTTGAAAATATATCTCTTGAAACACAAACCTTTAAACTTTAAAAGGTCATAAACTTTCTTTTAAATATAAAACTTTTCCTTTAAAAATATAAAAAACTTTCTTTTTCTTGTAAAATATACTCTTTATTTCAAGAAATATTAATATTTCCATTTAAAAACCATAAGAAATCATAGAAATACCATGAATGAATCTTATGATATTTTACTTGTATCACCCATAATCACTCATAATCACCTATAATAAAAGAACTTATAATAAGTTAATTTTAAGATCCTCTCTCTAGATAATAAACAATTACCCAGTGCATTAGAGAACAATATTCAAGCCTCACCTATCATCATATAAAATTCCAAACTTCCATAATTTAAAAAATTCATTAAAAATCTTGAGTTTTTAATCATAAATATTATTAAAACATACTTTTCAATCCATAAACACAAAATTTTAATAAAAACCATATAAAATATATTTATTTCAAAGAAACCATAAATAAAGAAAGTTTTTTAATATTCTTGTAGAAAAATTAAGAAAAATACTTTAAAACTTATAATAGTAATTTTGAAGGAAAACAATCCTTTTACCTTGAGTCACATAATAGATTTAAATCTTTTATAAGGTTAACCTTGGTGAAAAAACCCTAAGTACTCTTCTAGAAACCACAAATTGAAGAATAAGGGAGTGTGGGAATAATATAGATAGAAAACTACACCATATATGTTCATGGAAAGGATGACGAAAGTGTTGAATAAAAGATCAAATTATCCATTGCTTTGAAAATTACAATGCACTTTATTAAGATTTTTATTTGACATAAGTTTGTTGATTTATTTTTGGTCTATCCATAATATAAAATAATTAAATGAAATTCCATTATTTTCAAAAGGGCTATATTATTGAGTCAAATACTCACTTTATCCATTTTTTTTTAAAACACAACACAATTTATTAATATTTTTATTCAATATATGTTTTTTATTTATTTTTGGTCAATGAAAAATAAGAAACCATTAAATTAAAAACTGATAAATTTAGATTTTTATAAAATATAGATAGTTTGAGTATTTATGGATATCCAATGATTTTAGGAATTTCAAATTATCAATGGTATACGGTTTTGTGAAAAACCTATTGTTTAATAAATGTAGTGTTTCAAAATAACTTCACTAGTTGATATGGAGAGATTATGAGCCCATCAAACTATAAATAAGTAAACTACAATTGATGTCATTACAATTGACCCCAAATAACACAAAATCCAATCATTGGAGTTTATTTTGAATGATGTATATAAATAAAGTCATTCATTGTGCATAAAAAGAAATATAATACAAGAATAATATAAAATATGAAATCTCTTTAAGCCTTCAACAAATTTTGTTTAGTGCACTCTTGATTGTTTTACTTTTTGAGTGTTTTATAAGATCTTATGTTTTTTAGAATTAATTATAAGAGATATTTTTTTCTTAATGTAATTGTTGTGTTTCTTATTAATTGTATCAACGTGTAATCGGTATATTAATAAAAAACCAAGTTTCCAATTTGTAGAAGTAGTAATACTGATCTTATAGCTTATAGAAGCAAGAATACCAAGATTCTGGTTTCTTGAAGTGGGAACCTACCGATGGTATTTAGTCAAGGGATTTATAGGGTTTGGAACATAAATATGAGCTTTCAATTTATAAATATAATATATTTCAATAGTTTTATATTCAAGTATTTATTTAATTGGGTTTATGATTCCCTAATCACTTTGGGTTAAAAGTGAGGTTTTAATAGTATCCTTTAAGGGGTACTTGGTTTGTTAACCTATGATCCATGTTTTTTGATTTCCATAGTTCATATTATTTTAATAGTTTTTTATAATACTATTTTTTATTTTCATTCTACATTTATGAAGTTCCTAGGAAAAAATTAATCAACTGAGAATGGGGGAAGAATCAGTGGAGACCATTTTTTATAATTTCTACTTAATTAAATCAACCCCTAAAGCCTGTTAAGGTCTGATTCACTTAAATAAAGAGCCTCAACCCTAATCATGTATATAGTAAGTAGTGGGACAATGGACATGAGTATTTTTACAAGTTATGGCTCCGTTACAGGAAACATACTCCTTGTAGTGGTTGCATAATCTCCCTATCCATTAATTATTTACTATAAGAAATATCAATATCACAAACTTATAATGTTGGAATACAACCACATTGTTTTAGTCTAGATTCACATCGGACTATAGAGTTTCATGTTTCCTTCATATAGAATGTGTAACTGGGATGATAAAGATATTATCTGGAATTTGGTTACTTCATAAATAACAGATGAAAATATCCCAAAATTAGACTTTTAGAATATTCAAGAAAAACTTATCACTTCATGTAGATCAGATGTAGAACTAATTCTCAATCTTAGATGATCTCACTTAACGCTTGAGCTACACTAGATGAGAATGATAATCAAAGAGCTCTGACTTCAAACTCTCTCTCTCTCTCTCTATTATCTATTTTTATCACTTTCTTTTTTATATAGGAAGAAATATTTTATTTCTTTTAAAACCCCAAATATTATCTCTATTTATAATTATAGGAATTAATTTAATTTTAGTAAAAAAATTCTAGATCAGCAATATAATTCATCTTACAATGGAATCATATGATACAATATCCTTTATTTTATTACCCGGTTAGGCTCACAAACATTCACCATGAGCTCCTGGATATTCTTATATTTTAATAATTCCATGTCTATAGAAAAATTTTCATTCTACCCTTTTTGTTTCTCAAAATATCACCAAAAACCAATTCTATAACCTTATCTAATTTGATCAAAATTGTGAATAATTCCTAAATAATGGATTTATAAATTACACAAATACACATGTATTCCTCCTCAACACATTAATCTTAAACTCTATCTTTTTCATAAAATTCATGATAGGAAGAGTTATATCATAGCAGAACATATAAATGCTCAATGAAATTAACATCCATTCTCAAAGGACTCATATAGAATCACTATACAATCTAATTCTAGGGATAATTATATATGAAGAACTGCATAACATCATCATAGTTTCTTTATAAATTTAATATAAAGAGAATCTCTATTAACAAATTTATCTTTGAGTCACACAATATCTTTTCAGATCAAATTTCTCAGAATAAAAACTAGGTATAATAAAAAAACTGCCATTTTCTAAATCACACATGAAAAGGTTTGAATTGCATTACAAAAGTTATGTTTTACTTCATAAATATTATCCTCAACAAAATAAGGTTTTATTTATTTATAATATTTGAATTAAATAATCTCATAATTATACCAAATGAATATAGAAAACCACAAAGTATGTAAGTATTACATTGGGGAGATCAAATCCATACACTCAAAAAGGTCATACATTAAGCACATTAATTTTTATGCTCATGGAAAAGGATTACACTCTCAAATACTTACACTCATATCATACGATGGAAAGAAGGATTTCAATGGGTACTTGCAGTTAATCTCATGGTATTATTCCCAAACAAATAGTCTTACATTCATTTCTCAAATCCTCTAGATCAGGGCTCAACATCGTATACTCTGTAATTTGTCAATTTCTCATGTTGTAAAAAATCTCATGATTTTTATAATAGCTTCAAAAATTCATCAAAATTTTTCCATTCATTATCAAACACATTTCAAATGTCTCAAAAACATCTCAATAACCCAAAACATCATAGTTAAATTATTCAATCATATTGACAACAAATTCAAACCCTCAAAAACTCCAAGGGTACTTCAATCTCCCCCTTCTATATTTGTTGGAAACATCTATAAAGTCATAAAATTAAAACTTAGATATGTTCACACTTCCACATGATATATGAGAATCATTATATCAAAAACTATATCAAATGAGTAATTTATTTCACTACACAACAAGATATGGTTTTTCTAAGGAATTTCATCCCTTGGTGGAAAGAAAATTTATCCAAGTGGCCTAGATGAATTTTTACTCATTTAATACTTCAAATATCACTAAAAACAAACTCCCCCATTAAATATTATCCATAAATTCAAATGATAAGTCTGAAATCACTCCTTATATTGTCAATAATTATCTCCCCCCTTTGACATAGAGTTATGAAACTATTTATCCACCTTTTTTAATGCAATATGAATCCCATGTGGGGCACTAGTTTCACATTTTACCAAGTGAGAGTAGAGGGTTGAACATGGAGTTTCATCCAAAATTTATAGAACCTATCCCTTTTCATGTATTTTTTAAGATGTCTAAAATATGATTCTAAGTATAAATTTATTCAATATTAATTTCTCCATTTCTCAATATTTCTTTATAAAAATGATGCCAGATGTAGATTTTTTTTGATCTAGAGTGTTGTGCTGATTGGTTTGATAGGTTTATTATACTCTTATTATCATAAAAAAATACTTAATATATTCTTAGTTTCAACTATTAAGAATGTTAATTGTACAACTATACATAATACATATGTAAATTCATGAGTGTTTTCCACATATTCTACCTTTGTTGTGATAAGTTTCATTGAGTTATACTTCTTACTATACCATCTCACACAACCCTTTCTGATGAAAAAAGTGCCACATGATTTTAATTTTCTATTTTTATAATCACATACCTAGTCTGAATTAGTTTATCCAAGTAGCTTAAAATTTTTATTTCATTTATAAACCAATCCATAATTAATTATACCCTTTACATATATCATTATCCTCTTCTCTATAATAATGTGTGACTCCCTTGGATCACTTTAAATTTCAGCACAAATTTTCACAAAAAGGATATGTCTAGTATTGAAGTCTTAAAATATAATAGACTTACAATGAGTCTTATAAATTTATTTTGGCCAACCTAACTACTATTTTAATATTTAAAAAATTTGGTTCCAACTAAAATTAGTGTTTAAAATTCTTCCGATTAATCCATTCCAAAGTTTTTCAAAAACTATTTGCAAAATTTTTATTATGATAGAAATATGAATTTTGGTTTCTTATCAATATGTAATACAAGAAAATATTTCATTTTTACCAGCACTAACATACCATATGACAAGTAGTGTAATTGTAAACAACTTTCTTATATGCAAATTTTTGTCAAATATTCTTTTAGTGAACCCCATTTCCTTCAAGTACCCATAAAGTTTTGAGTACCAGGCTCTAGGATCCTATTTCAATCCATATAGCTCCTTTATTATTTTTAATACCATGATACCATAATCATCAAGAATAAAACAATTAGGTTGTTAAATAAAGACTTTTGTCTCAATGTGACTATTTAAAAATGTTAATTTCATATCCATTTGATAAAATTTGTAGTTCTTGTGTGCAACCATAGCTAGGAACATTCTAATTTTTTCAAGTCTTTCAATTAGAGAAAAGGTTTATTTCAATTAAATGCCCTTTATTTGATTATATACTTTGTATACCATTCTAGATATATTCTTTATCATAGTTCCTTTCTTGTCAAATTGTTTTATGAACACATATTTAGTGCATATAACATTCTTATCTTCTGGTCATTGGATAATATCCCAAAAAGAACTTTTATCAATCTAGTCCAATTCATCATTCAAAGCTTGTAACAATTAAATATGATCTATATATCTAGATATTGATTGTATTTCAACATGTGATATGAATGTTTTGTGATTTTCCTATATTATCCTTCTTTTTATCTAAATAGGATCTCCTTGTTCTCCAATAATGTAATCAACATCAACATGTCTTTTTAACCTATAAAACTATATGATTTCATTTCTTGTATATACTTTTTCATCATAAGTATATTCTAAATAAACATCATCCAAAAAAAATTCTAATCTTATCTTCTTTTTCAACCTACTGGCCTAAAATCTGCATATCGGTATCATCTATAATCTCAATATCTTCTTCAACAAACTGATCTAATTTTCACTGGTTTTCAAAAATACTGACATCTAAATAATCCAAAATTTATGAAAATGTTTATTCCATCACCTATACCCACTTCCATGAGAGAAGTATCTCATAATAATCCCTTAATCAGCTTTCTCAACAAACTTTATCATCTCGTTAACTTTGATCTTTATAAAGCATGTATTTCCAAAGACTTTGAAGTGCATGAAAGTTGGTTCATTTTTTTAAAACATTTCATAAGGATTGAAATGTGTCTTGCGTCTAAAAAGATATATTTTATTTATATTTATAGTAAATGTAGAATCTCTCCAAAAATACTTTTAATTTTTATTTTCAAAAAGTATTGTCCTTCTAATCTCAATAATACTCATGTTCTTTCTCTCTATATCCTCATTTTTTTGGGGAGTATATGGTGTTCTAAACTGATGTGTGATTCCTTTTTTGAATGATATATTTAAAATAAAACACCAATAAACTCATTATCATCATCATATCTCACTTTCTTAATGTGAATCCCCAACTCTTTTTCTATTTATCTTCTAAAAACTTCAAACATATCAACATCAATTTATTTGTTCTTGAGAAACGTCACATTGTTCATTCAGGATAAATAATCAATGAATGTTATGAAATATAAATCATAACTTATTGAATTTTGTCTTGTGGGAACACATATATCAGTGTTTATAAGTTCGAGTTGTCTAGTAGAGATAATTTTTACCTTCTTATGAGTTTTCTGAGTCATATATCCCTTTTTGAATATTTCACACACATCGTCTTGTTATATCTTTGGTTTGGGAAGATCTATCACAACTTCATGCATCGCAATTTTACTATAACTTCTTTAGTCTAGATTTTAAAGCCTCTTATTCCATATGAAACTTTCATCTTTTTCACTCATATAGAAATAATTGGAAGGATCACCAATCAAAAATATATTTCCACTGGTTCTTCTTCCTTGAGAAATGATCATTCCATTCTCTGAGATTTTAATGACATAATTATCCTTCTTAAATATACTAAAACATCCATCATCATAGAGCTAACTAATACTCAAGAAATTATTCTATAACCCTTAAACATATAAAACATCACTTTATTTAAATTTTTGAGGTTCAGTCTCAATTGATTCAATACTCTTGATTTTTAAAGATAAATCATTACCCAAAGTAACTACTCCTTCTTTATGGTTTTAAATATTCTTCAAAATCCTTTTATCATCAGTCATGTGGGATGAGTACCCACTATTAAGAATCCATTTTTTATACTTTCCTTTAATGATACTATAGTAATGAATGTTATCTATTCCTTGGGTTTTTAAATTCCCATTCCTTTATTAGCATAAGTTTTTTTCTAGGTAATCTTGTCATACATTTTTCTACATTGTGGCCCTATTTCTCACACCTACCACATACTTATTAAAGATAATATAATCTATTTTGTCTCCAAAATATTGAAATATTTAACTTAACTACCTGCCTTTTCTAAAAATATAGTTTTATCCAAATTGGATGACTTCCCTTTGCTTCATTTCGCATCCCAAAAATGATTTATTAAACCAACATATATAGGATTTTTTCCTAAATACTCCATATCACTATCATTACCCATGGAACTTATATCATATTGGTTAATAAAACTTTTCCTTTTACCTCTACCAAGATTTTTGTTTTTTCTATACACTTCCAACCTATATTTTATTCTATTTAGGATTTAAAGACCTTCTAGATTTTATTTTTCTTACACTAAAATGGTAAATATTTATCCTCATTATTTTTTGGACAAAGATTAACAATATTTTGAGTTGTATTCTATATTATTATTTTAACAAAAATTAAAAACATATTTTTCAGGTTTATATTTGATATGTTCTCTTGTAAATGTTTTCTCATCGGACTTAGAGGATTCATCCCTGACTTAAATAGAATTATTTAAGTCTTTCTTTAACTTATTAAGAACATTTTAAGTGATAATAGACTTATACTATTCCTTATACACTTCTTATTATTTCAAAGAAAATATTTCTTCAACTTATTTTATCATATTTTCATGTTTATCAGCTTTCAATCCTAATTTTTTTATCTCATCAACAATATCTTCTTCTTTATTTTCAACCTCAATCTATTAATTAGTTATCTTCTTGTTTTATTTCACCATATTTTTATTTTCTTTATTTAGAAAAGAATTATTCTCAATACAATCTTCAAGATCATCCTTCAGCATGTGATTTAGAACAGTTAGTTATAAATCATCTCCTTCAATAATTTAGGTGTGAAAGATTTTTCAACATGATCCATAAAATTAGTAAATCTCTCACTAAAATAACTTTTATATTCACTATAAGTTGAGTGTCCAACACCTTCTTCTTTGATCGGAAAATTTCTTATATTACCACTAAAAAATTTCTTCTTGATTCTTCTAGTTTTGGATGATTCTTTTGAAATTTTATTCCATTTATTTTTTGAAGGTTTCACATCATCATAAAATTTGGAATATTATTCCTTATTCTTAGGAAATTTAATGGAAAATTGCCCAATGCCATTATATTTTTATAATTTTAGAGGATACATTATTTTTTCCTTATTCATTACCATATTTAATCTCTCTGAAATAATAGAAATGATTCTTTGATAGTCCTATTCATTTTTTATTTTACAAGTAACTTGAATCAGTATTTTCATATGTTCTATAATTTTTAACTTTCTCATAGCCCCAAAAATCAATTTCATCTTTTACCTTTTTCATAAAGGCTATAATTTTTTCTCATTTAATTAGATATGAGGATGTTATGCAGTTCATCTAAGGAAAGATCCTATCTATATTCTATATATGAGATCTTAGGATCAAATATGTTAGGGAAATTCCTCGTGAGATTCTTAACAATTGTGGAGTCTTCAAGTATTTCACTAAACTCTGAGATATTACTAATAACTTTATTTACCTTGGTGAAATAATCGATGATATTTTATTCCACAACCATCTTGATGTCTTCAAACTTGATTCTCAATATTTTTAACCTAGATTTTTTTTCTTTAATATTACATTCATCAATAATCTCCATCTTGACCAATATTTCTTTAGTTGATTGAAGTCTCATCACTATTTTTTAGAATGTTTCGAACAAGGATATAAGAATATCATTTTTTGCTTAACTATAATTATCTATATTTATTTTTTCTTCTAGGTTTATTGGATAGTTCCCTTCAATGGATGGAAAACTAAAAATAACATCATCTATAAATTCCAATCCAATGAATATAATATATGGAAGCATTTTGTTCTTAAAACTATGATAATATTTTCCATAAAAATTATGCATATAATTTTTTTTCATAAAATCCATATTATACATTCTTAACACATTATTGAGTCAAATAGCGGGGTCAGTGTCTAATACCATTAAAAGTGGCTAGTAAAAAATTACTCCACTGATAAGGGAATGAATCATTGTAGAATATTTTTTCAATTTCTACTTACTTAAATCAATCCCTACAACTTGTTAAGGTTCGATTCACTCAAATGAAGAGTTTCAACCTCACTTGTTTATGAAGTAACTAATTCGATAGTGAATGAGATGATTTTTACAAGTTTCATCCCCTTCATGGGTAACTAACTCCTTATCATGTTTGGTTGATCACCCCTAACATTGATTTTTCACTATAAGAAATATCAAGACCACAAGCTTATAGTATTTTCATAGAGTCACACTATGCTAGTTAAGGGTCACACAAAACTATGCAGTTTCACTTTGCCTTCATATAGAATGTGTATCTAAGATGAGAATGATATTCTTGAGAGTTTGGTTTCTTTAATAATAGTATATTTAGATCTCCTATGATGTTCCTTCAAGAGTATTCAAGAACAACTACTCATTGTTGGAGTTAGTGACCTAGAAACAAATACTTTTTTGAATTTGGATTATATATATATTCAAATAATTGAATATTAATATAAATATATTTTTACATATATATTTTTCTTCTACATAACATTGATGTGATAATTTACTAGAGTATCATTCATGTTGATAAGGTCATAGAAGTTCCCCACTATTATGAGAACCTTGAGATGCTAGGATAATATCTCTTAAATATAGTTCTAAAGTAAGATAACATTATATAATGGGAAACATAGAATATGATTCTTTGGTTTGAGTACTCTTAAGTAAATGAGACTTTCTCTCTCGATGTTCACACTTGGTAATCTCCAAGATAGGATATTGTGATAAAAAATATACTAGTAGGAATTCGATATGTTTTGGTGTCATCAGATATTCCTATATATAAGTGTGTGTAATGGTATTTAGACTTTAAGATTATAATTAATTCATACCATGACTCATGGAGTTATATTTACTTATAAAAACAATCGAACCATATGTTGGTGGGAAATAGGGTATGTTGGGTGTGTCATGAATGACATATTATTAATGCATAAGTTAAAAAAGGACTTTTCCCTTCTATCTTTATGGAATCTTATATCTCATCCATTTGATTGAAATATAACTGTTACCTAAATTCCATGGTCGTAATGTAATGTCATTTATTTCAGGTAGTCAAAGAATGAAGTATCATGCATATAGGTTGATGACATAGATGTGCAACCGTCTTGATGAGATATTGAGAAAAAGTGATTATATTACATTGTGAGCATTCGAATTTGGTTTTTGACATGACAATATTAAGTTATTTTTCTTAGGTTCCTTGACCCGTTGCTAGATAGTAATCTTGGACTTTAGGTGTACCCACATAAAACTAATGAGAAATAATCCTAGAGTGTCACACACAAAGTGTTTCCATTGATCTTGATTAAATTATATTTTAATTTAGTTAATTGAATAAATATTATTCTCAAGACCACAAAATAATTTTATTCAAGTTTTATTTATCTCAAAAATTAAATAAATATTTATTCATCTGATTGTGAATAAAATTTATTTATTTATTTTATTGAATATTTAGTAAATATTTTTTTTCTAGTTTTTGTATATATTATTTATTTATAAATTAAATTTTTATTTGGGTATTTAATAAATTTTTAGGAGTTCAAACTTTCCGATACTATGTCCAGTGATAGATATTAATTTACAAGCTGATAAAATATCATTAGTTATTACGAAAGTTTGCTTGTTCTATAAAATATTATTATTATTATTATTATTATTATTATTATTATGTAGAATGGGGTTTAATAAAGATTATAATATTATTTAACGGTCATTATACAACAAAATAATATATTAACCTAAATCTTATCTCTATAAATAGATTATTATGTTTATTGTGTAGGGTTAATCAAAAAATAGATAATTTTTTCGCACAACGGATTTATTTCTCAGATTCCTCTCTCTCTCTCCCTCTCAAGAATGTGAAATGAAAGAGATATTACTTAAATATTTAAGGACTATCAATCAACACAAAAAATGCAAGACAATTTATTTTCCATTCTATCACCTAGATATCAATTAGAGTTGCTCAGAGATCAAATGAGCATGTGTAGATCACCACTATGAGGATTCTACACATGGATCGTTGCAAAACAATGACAGTAATCCAAAAAAGGGTTTTCAAACAATCAACATATACATAGAATAAAGTATCCTAACACAAGGTAACCATTTCTATTGATATTAAATAAATAAATTATAAACTTGGCATGAAAATATCTTCTCTCATTGTTTTGGGAAACTATATATAAAAATGAATTTTAAATTTTATCCCACTAAAGGAACTTACACTATTCCCAGAACCTACAAGTGGTATCAGAGTGGTAAAATTTTAAATTTATAATTATTTATTTATTTTTTATCAATATTTACAACCTTGGTTGAATTTTTTTCATTTCATATTATTCATTATTTAACCTCCTTTTAATTAACATGTTTTCAATATTTTAATTTATTCATTCAATATTCAAAATTTCTTAAGTCTAAGAACAAATGAAAAATGATCAGATATTCCATTAGAAAGTGTTAAGGAATTCTTCTAGATAGTATGGGATTACACAATTTGTATTCAGAGTACACGTTGTATACCCAAGTGCACTACACCTATCCATGTCACAGGTTACATGATGTTCAAATCAGTAATTACACGTAGTGAATTTATTTCACAGCATGTGTAGACCAATCCAACCAAGCATATATCAAGTCAGATTATATGGTTTGTAGTTGGCGTATGCATCGTGTAGTCTACATGAGTTAGTAGTTAAATTCATGTAACCCATGTTGTCATTATACAAGTCAAAACTACATGAGACTAACAGTCTGTTTCATTAATTGAGTACACAATGTGTATCGGGGATACATGACATGTAACTCATTAATTATCACATCTAAATTACATGTTGATTCATTCAGTAAAACAAACAGATGCATGGAATGTGATATACACAACGTGTAGCTGGATTGTATATGTTATGTAGAACCATGTTCGATAAACACATCAACCCCATCAGTGGGTTACAAAGACACACAGAAATTGGAACACATGGCATGTATTTGGTAGTACCCACCATTTAGTTTGGCCGATTTACATGTTGAAGCCCCAAACATGTATCCCGGGTACATGGAAACTGTGATAAAAAATATTTTTATCATAATTACAAGTTGTTTAGTCTCCCAATAAAGGAAAATATTAAATTAAATTAAATTGAAAAATTTAACATTAAAACCATATTTTATTTATTGGAATACCTAGTGTGTTTGAAAAATTAATATTGGTTTTAAATAATTTTAAATTCTTAATCAATTCATTATAATAAATCTATGATAATTTTTTCTTCTGTTTATTTTCCATAAATTCCATTGATGATGGGTATCTCCAAATGAATTATATGATAATTTTTTCTTCCGTTTAAATGGTTTATTTTTTGTATTCATTTCAGGTATGACCCTTCATGATCCTGACCATGACATGTCTATGTTTTGGATGTTTTAATTTAATTTATTTCATGTATTTTTGATTATTTAATATTAACTTAAATTGTATAGACAAAGATTCATTTCTCCCTCCATTATTATGTAGGAAATGTGTGTCTATGGTTGTTTATATAATCCTCATTAACCAATCCTTTGGTTCTCCTCACTTGCGTGTGATTTATAAATACTTTTAATTAATTGAAATCCCAAGGTGTGTGGAGGAAGTTTAATATGGAACCATAATGATGCTAACCCATGTGATATAAAGGTGTATAGGTGGAATGTTTTAACTCGTTCCAATAATGGAATAAGTAATTTTTTTCTAGGTTAAAGGTTGATTTATTGACTCCTCAATAAATTAACTGTTAGATAATCTCATGATTGGGTTATTAATTATTTATTAATTTCTATCTTATGAATTATTTATTTTATGGATGAAATACTTTTATCACATAAATAACTAAATTAATGTGAAAAGGTGGAATTTAAATAAATGGATTATACATAAAAAAAATTATACAACATGGTTAATTAATTAACTAAAAGACACTTAATATTAACAAGTTATGTAAAGGATAAAACAAAGATAAAATTTATGCATAATAAATTAAAATCCATAAAATATATATTATGTCAAGTGTGTCCTTCCATTACATGATTAGGAATAAAATCCTTAGAACCAATTTTTTGACCAACACTTGTTGGGTCACTTATTTTTAACATGGAGTTGTTATAAAGGTTATGGGTTGACTTAACCATATTACATAAAGAGATGTATCCCTTGCTAGACTTGATATAACTTGGAGGAAAGTATTTAGAAAATCCATGTTAGGATTTTTGGATTGGGGAGTCCAATCAAAGGATCAAGGAGATGAAATCATGTAGTTAGAAAAGACTTTCCTATCTAAATATATTCAATTAGCTAGACTAACCCTAATTGGGGTTATGAGAATGGTAATATGGATCCATACTACTAGAATGTATTAACAACTAGAAATTTCAATTTAAATGGTGAGGGATATTGGTACTTGATAAAATAGTGGGAGATCTAATAAAATTCATTATTATTATTTCTTACATAATTTGTTAATCAAGAAAAGTAATATTCATCTGTTTTAATTATTATATAAAATGGAAACCAAAACCACAAAAATAGTGTGATCATTATTGTAATTAGAGTATTACCTTACCAATAAAAATTTTTAGATATAATACAGTCATTTATGTGATTCACTATTATCTAAAAAAATTATTTTGTGATGGAATCCCATATTCTTGTTCTACCACCCCAATAAGTGAGTGAAGGGGAAAAGGTAGCCTACCAGAGATATTTTGAGGATACTTCCTATGTTTTTTCTATTATATTATCAAATATGTCTTGTGATTTGATGATATAACATAAATTTACATATTCTTACACCATAATATCTCATCTACAATCTATTTATAAAGATAAATAAAGTCCTTAAATAAGTAAGATTTCAATGCACTATACCAGTGTAAACAAGAAGAAGGAAATCTAGCTACTAATCTTTATTTCAAAATTATGGGTTATATAGATCAGTTGGAAAATTTGGGTTTCCACTTAGATAATAAATTAAATATTACGCTTATTTTTTTATACTTAAGACTATACTTTTCCTTATTTATCCAATCCTAGAAAAAAATGGATAAGTCACTCAGGAAATTTTTGTCCATACTTCACTGAGAAAATAAGGACTAGTTGAAACCTATTTATTCACCCATTATAGTGAAGAGTTTTAAATATAAGGATGAAGATCCCATTTTTAATATATATCCAAAATATCCTTTATAAAATCCTTCAAAGAGACAAAAGATTTTAGAGAATAATAATGAATAGGAGGTTATTTTCTTCTCATATGGAAAGCTTGGACATTGGAAAATAAATTACAAGTAATTGAAGAAGAAATATGTTGCATCAACTTTAGGTATGTTCATAAAATTTATCTTCACTAATTTTTGTACTAAATAAAATATTCTTACAACAAACATGTTTTTTAATATAGTAATTAAATAAGAATATGATGGTTATAAAGTGAACTCAAAAAGAACTGAGAAATTTTGATTATTATGTCAACCAATGAGAGCTTGATACATTTCATTTCCAAAATGGAATGATAGAATTTTTGTAGTTCTTATTACCAAAACATTTACCTTAGTGTCATTCTATACACAACGAGACATTATTTCACATTTGGAATAAATGTTGTTATAGTACTTCAGTGATAAACTATTGGTTCAGTATCTCTTGAATCACATATATCCATCATAATGAATGATGAATATAAAATATAATTATCTTACCTAATTATGGAAAGATAATTATTTTTCAAATAAAACTCAAATTTGTTGACTTTTGTATACCATAAAATGTGTTTTAAACTCTTTTGATCTGAAATAATAGGTATAAAAAACTACTTATTGTGTTTAGATAAAGAAACATTTATACATAAATTTAAGTCACAAATATTATAAAGTTAGTTAAACACGGTCATGTGAGATATTCTAATGTTAAACGTAATTTCATATACTTCATGATATTCCTTTAAAAAATTTGAAATGATCAGTGAAGTAAATTATTGCACTTAGTAAATATTGAAAAATCTATGAGCTGGCTTGTCTAGGAATATCTTATCTAAATATTTATTGATCATAGATGTGGATTAAAGGTAATCCCAAAATGAAATTTCCTTATACACATCATTTTCATGAGGGTATTAAAATTAATATCAATATAGAGTCTTTTATATATTGCAAATCTTCCATTATATCTTCCAAGTCATGTTTTTATAATACAAGTGAAATAACTAAACCATATGCTAACTAAAATGTCTAATGTATTTCTTATCAATCATGATATTATTATAATATATTAGGTAATTACCACAAGTGTTTTTTTAGAACCATTTGTTAAAAGTTTTCCTTAACAACAAATGAAAATCAAAACACTAATGTGTGTCTAAGTTAATGATCCTATATCCACTAAGGATATTATCATCTAGTCAAGATCGACTATATTTACATAAGGAAATACTATATATTTGAAGATAGTGGGAGAATAATTAACTTATATGTGTCAAGGCTTTTAATGCACATGAGTTTCCATAGTAATATTGGACTCTATTGAGCTTAGTTGGAGGAGTATTTTTGGAGACACATACTGCATAGGAATTTATAACCAAAGAGGTTTTTTATGTTCATTGTAGTGGGTGATGCATGTATTATTATTTAAAAATAAATATTACTACAAAGAAACAATAAATTTAATTATTCTATAGTTGAAAAGTATGTACAAATTCAAGGAATGGGCACTATGTATCAATATTCACGGACTCCATATTTTTGAATGTTTATAATACTTGATACTACTAATGAGTATTTAAGATAAACTAGACATGGATGGTACAAGATGGTTCCAATATAGCATGATATAATATTAAAAGGTTTATTATATGATAAAATTTATTCACCACTCATCATGACTAAATTCCTTTTTGAATTCCTCTTGTAAAAACATATTTTTATGATCATCATATTAGGTTATTGCTTATAAAGGCCACCTTGTTTAAAGGATTACTTATTGAATATGACTATATAATATGACCAAAAGGGGTCCATATGGTATATGTATACTAGGCATAATTAAAAGGTTTAGTGAAATTAATAAATTCCAAAAAGATATGTAGATTAGATAAATTCGTTCATTTATAAATCCTAAATAGTGATCATAGAAGATTTATTTGGAAATGAATTAGTAACATATGTCTCTAACTGGTTAGTGGGAACGCTATAAGTTTTCAAGATAAGTATGTTGATAACATATAAAAACAAATTTTATTTCTTACTAGTTTTTTAATAATAAGGAATGATATTTCTCTAAGTATGACTTAAAGTAGAAGCCGTAATTTGGGGAATAAGATCAAAAAAATGGATCTATGAGTTTGATAAATCTATTCATAGTATATATATTAACATATTATTGAAAAATAAAAGTTAAAATAATTCAAGACCAAATTTTTGTTGGCATATAACCCTTCCAGTTGAACATTAATGGCATAGGAATAGATTATAGATATTAAAATAATTTCATAAGATTGAGTGTTGTGAATTAATATCATATGTCATGATATATATTAAAATTTGATATTATTTATGTGTAAATAATAATATGTTAATATTAAGAAGATCCATCATAATTGCATAGACATTTAGTTAGAAAAATACAATAGCACTTTCAAAAGTATAACTGGATGAGTCCCCGATGTCTATAGAAGTGAGAATACTATTCATCAAGGGAATTGAACACTTTTATTCATCTAGATCAATTTGATCTAGTCTCAGTGATAAATAAATAGTAATAAGTGATAAATACTTATTATAGCCAGTAGTTTCCATATCTATAATATCTGAGGATGTTTTGGCTTCTGATGTAGCTTGAGAAGTGATTTAGCAATATCTTGTTCTAATTTTGGGTTATACCAGAAGAAATAGATTTATCATTTTATGATAATATATGACTATGGATTCAGTTTGGATGTCAGGATTCTTATATAGGAATAAGAGGTGGATGTTTGATTATATCATTACCTGAGGAATTTTCTCAAGATAGTAATGTTTTATTAAATAGATTTTATACATGGACATGTTAATTTACCAACACTAGCCATGGAAATGTGGTAAGACTAGAAGTTGTATCCATACTTAGTAGAATCATGTTTTACATGTGAGGACCGACCAGTCATTAGTGGTTGGATCTTGTACAAATGGACGTTTTTTAGAGTTGGTTCCCTAGAACCAATATTTTTTACTTTGGATTACATATATATATTAAATGAATTGACTGTTAATATAAATATCTTATCATATATTTATTGTTCTTCTACTTAATATTGATGTGATAATTACCTAGAATATCTTCTATATTGATAAGTTCATAGTAGTTCTTCATTATGATGAGAACCTTGAGATTCTATGATGATATATCTTAAATATAGTTCTATAGTCAAAATATAATCTATAATGGTACATGTAGAATATGAATATTAAGTGTGAGTACTCTTAAGAAAATGAGGCTTCTTCTAATGAAGTTTTCACTTAGTATTCTCTAAGATAGTATATTATGATAACAAAACCTCCAGTAGGAATTACGCATGTTTTGGTGTCATCAAATGTTCCTATATGAAAATATTTGTAATGATCCTTTGACTTTAATATTATCATTAATTCATGTTTTGACTAACGCAATTGTATTTAATAAAAAATATAATCACACCATATATTGGTTGGAAATAGGGTATGTTGGGTACGTCACAAATTATATGTTATTAATTGATAATTTAAGGATTTTTCCCTTCTATCTTTATAAAAGTTGATATATCATCCCTTTGATTGAAATATAACTATCACATAAATTCCAGGGCCATGGTGTAACAACATTTATATTATATAGACGAAGAAATACATATCACACATATAGGTTAACGAGGAAAATATGTAACCTTCTTGATGAGATATTGAGACAAGGGGATTATATTACATAGAGGGAGTTCATGTGTTGTTTTTGACATTGCGACATTAGGTTCATTTTATTGGGTTCCTTGTTCCATTTCTAGATAGTAATCTCAGACTTTAGGAATACCCACCAAATTCTAATGAAATGAATCCTAGATAGTCACACACTATGTGTTTCCATTGATCTCGATTAAATTCTATTTTAATTTAATTAATGGAATAAATATTATTCTCAAGAGTGGGGAATTATTTTTTTCATGCTATTTGGATTTCATAAATTAAATAAATATTTATTCATCTTATTGTGAATAACATATATTTATTTATTTTATTTAATATATATTCAATTTTTGTGGATAAAAATATTTATCTATAAGTAAAATGTTTATTTGGATATTCAATAAATGTTTAAGAGTTTGAACAGACCAAGATAGTGTCTGATGATAAATATTAATTTAAAACTAGTAAAACAATATTTTTTATTGTACAATTTATTATGTGTCATAAAATAACAATTTTAATAACCTGACCCACCAAGGTCCAAGAATTGACTACCCCAAGACTACCTCTAATAGGATAGAGGATGGTGACCAGTGCTGAGTAGTCATATCACACTCATGGGATGCCTAAGACTATGGTACCTTTACACACGCACCCACATCCATCTCCATGCAATAGTGCAGATATAATCATGAATGAAAGAAAAAATGCATGCATAAATCTATCCCATAAAAAAATTAAAAAAAAAGTATTGAAATCATAAAGGGGGTAAATATAATCCCACCAAAAATTGTAAGAAAGTCCAACCTGCTTATAATTAGAGAACTGTTGTCAAAAGAAACCACTGAAACACACCACATTAAATCACCAGTACACACCTTAGTCTATCAAGCTCATTAAGCTCCACCCACTCAGGGTCCTCCTAGGAATCCATCGAAATCCCTATTGTCTACACCATGAATTAAATGTGTGGGAAATTCCCATGTAGGGGTGAGTATAAAAATACCCAGTAGTCACCCGAAAAACACAAAAAAATGGACAAACTGAGAGGAAATAGTCTACCTGACCCAAGCCAGAGGAAACCAAAGAGAGAGAGAATAAGAACTCCATCTTGAACATTCCTCAGTTGTACATGACTGGTCACCTCAGTCCACATGGTATGTTAGTCCAGATACATGACAACACCACAATAACTCCCAGAATCACTCAAATATACTCGTCTCAGACTCCAAACCTCATGCGGTACCAACATCATAGCCAACTATAGTGTTACACTCGAGGATCTTCATTAAAATTCATCCTAGAGAACTCACTCCATGGTCTCTTCCATCCCAGATGGCACATCCATGAGTTAACCCTCAATTGGTATCACTCTACCATACCATATGGAACGTTTGAGAGATCTCACTCATCATGAACAACCCTTCCATCCCTGATGGAACTCATTCAAGTGAAAAACTCTATTAGGAATATCTCTACCATCCCTGATGGTGCATCTAAGAGAACACACTCCATTGGTTATCGCTAATCTGATGGTACATCACTGCCATCCCATGTGGCATAAACCTAAGTGCACAAGATCATCAGGTCTCTATAGGAAAAGAGTCATGATTTCACTCTATGGATCTTTATACTTATAAATGGTATCTCACCTATACCAGATAGGGAACTCCACTAACCCTATTGGGAAACCAGAATATATCATTACTCAAAAGGGGGATCACACCCATCCTGGAGAGGGGACACCACGGACCCAATCTATAACAGCATGGATCATAATGATCTGATATAGGATCACATTTAGGACTCCTGGGGGACACCAAAAACCCTACAGAGACTCATTCCATAATACACAAATAGGGGCTCATGACCAAGAATAATGGGAGATACCGCAAACCCAAATCTGGATCCAACCACAAAGTAGGGTATCGTACTATTGAAGATAATAAAATCCACTGTAACCAACCATTTAGTAGGGTATTTTACTCATGATGATTCCACAAACCCTACTGAAACCCCCCACTAAGTAGGGGATCCTATACCAAGTGATGCCACAAACCCTACTAGACTAGTCTTCTAGATAGGGGATCTTTTCCTACATGATGGTCACAATGTTACCATGAACCCAATCTAGGGAAGTTTATGCGATAGAGGATCCCACCCTAACCTCCCAGAGGGATACAACAACTCTATCCAAGTTCATCCTATCAAGGAGATCACAATCATGTGTTTAGGACGTAGAGCCACATTTAACCCTTATATAGATAGACTAAGGGGACCCACTCAACGGATACTGGTCTATAAGACCCTAGAAAGCAACCCACTAACCTCACATCGTGTCATGTCTTGCATGCCAAAACCATGGCCACCATCTTGTCCAATGTGTAAAACTACTCAGAATAGGATACTCATGATTCTCAATATGAGTTTTAATGATGGAAAATGTATGAGGGAGTAGTATCTAAGGGGAATACATGGTGTGTACCCATAGTGCATGGTGTGTCTCTTGAAACTGACCCATGGTTGTGTCCCCTCTTGGTACTCGACATATAATAGTATCCACAGAACGTACCTCAGGTCACGTGGAATGTGGTAGTCTGAACCTCTGGGTGGGTCCCCACCTATACACGACTGGATGGAAATTTCATGCCACATGGCATGTTCCCTCAGTAAATAGTGTTTCTAGGCTATCCAGCCACTTGGTTGTGTCCTTATCCCATGCCGATGTCTGCACCCTATTCCTATGTACTCCGGTCATGTACGATAATGTAGCCATGCCCCTTGACATGGCATCCCTATCCATGTCCCTCGTCCACACAACTTGGGATCACTACAAATCAGGTACCCTCAATACATGATGTGTAGTACACAAAAGTCCATCTTCCAAAAATGTTAATAGTACATATGTCATGTACTTCTACACTAAACATTGTATAGTCAGGAATTATGAATGGGAATTTTCTTCGAACCACCCGAGACACCCTGGTTTCCACCAAAACCCACAGATCTACCCCCAGGGGATCACTAGTAGTCACATTGGGGCTCTAAAAATTTTAAAAAAATCATCAAAGGGAATCAAGATGTAAAACTCATAAATAAACCTACCTCATGGAAAAAAAATTGAATCTTCGAGTGTAGATCCATGCTCTGAGGCCACTGCACCATGATATGGGAGTGATATCCATAAAAATCAAAGATCAGTAGTGCCTCCTCTGCATGGTTCCACCTCAAGTCATATGTCGTGTAGGGGGGTCCTCCATCTCCTCTATTATTCAAGAAAACACAAATGGATTGAGGGAAGGGTTTATTAATTTAATTTTATTAAATTAATAACCCTCCATATAACTCCCCACCAATACGCCCTCATTCGAGCACCCAACGATGGAAAACATTATGTTGTCCCTAGAGTGAAAACAACATTCTGAACTCAACCATGATCATATATTTACAATATGATACTCTGATCAAGAGTTATTCCATGTTTACTTAAAAAAAATTCATGTGTGATAAAATAATTTTAACATCACTGTACTGAGGCTCTTCAGGCCCTATAATCATGCACCGAATCAGTTCCTAGATTCAAAAATATTCCTCAAAATATTCCAAAGTCTTTCACAGAAAAACACAAGTCACAAAATTCTTCCGAACTTAAGGATTTTCATCCCCAAAAAGTCACATTCCAAACACAAGGGGAAAGAAACTAATCATGAAAATGGATCTCCCACGCCAATAAGCTCATGAGGGGGTTTTCATGATGTTTACAAACATGCACTCATGAAGACCACAAAATACAACCACACCCAAAGTCCGTATCAAACCAGGTCGATGCCATGCAACGAAGCATGAACATGTATCCTCATTTGAAATAGGTGAAAAAAACCAACCACCTGGTCCAACTATGTTCAGAAATTCTAACAGTACACCCCCTCTCTAACCTGGCATAGATACATAAATAACTCGACACTCCTCATCCACTATTAGATGGACTACACTCTCAACATCCATCATTAGAACCAACTTTAGGTTCAAAAATTTAGTCTCCTAATGGATCTAACCAGTACAACGGTGACCTTTAGGGCCTCCCAAACATGGCATCAACTAGTGATATTCTAATGGTGGAGTTACAATTGGACCATTCCAACATAAAAATTTGAATCATGCTCTCTAGAACCCAAAAGGTTCATTCTACATGGTACCACCACCCCTCTCCTTGGTTTACTATTGAGGTAAAACAACCTCCTCATCACCTCATATCATAGCATGGTTAGTTTCATTTCCAATCCTCAGAAGTTTGACATACTCCCTACATTTTGAAAACCCATAAAGAACATGAACAGAGGGTATCTGGTCATGTGACACCCTACAGAAAGAATCTCCTAGTTGTGCCTCCCTACCTCTCTATAAAAAGCCATGGGGTAACCATAACCAACTAGAGATACATCACACTATCATCAAGTGTATCACATATAAATATAATTCCAAGAACATGAGGGTACCAATGAATAACACAAGTCTTCCACACCCACTAGTGGAAACCATCTAAGGATAGATGGTAGGAAACCAATCTATACTAGAAATAATTATAGGGAATCTCTTTTCTGCCATGGAAATATTCTATGTAAGGAAATCACCTCTCAGAGTTAGGTCACACTATCGATAGAAGAGTGTTGTCACTGATCCTCTATGTATGAGACTCCAGTATAATGGTCATGCATAAAGGCCTCACTAGTATTTCTAAGGACTCCTCCAACATTCCAGTATGAAACTATGCCCTGAACACATGATGTAACTAACTCGCCTGAACAGTTTTCCATTACTTCACAAAATTCATCTCAGTAGGGGAAGCATCCCTCTTCTTCATGAGAATAAATACATATTAAACAACACTATCACAAGGTTTTACTAATTCCCCACATCATCCTAGGTAATCCTAGAGAAAGAAGGGGAAAGAATATAGTACCTCACAACAGTTTCTAAAAATACTTTTATAAAAGTATAAAGGGCGTAGATTGTACCTATAATCATCCTTGGAGCTAGTGGATTATAGGTCTCTATGGCCTATAGCTTTCCACACCCCTGTCCTCCCACACTTTGAACCTGGTGTAGACCACCTAGAGGTGATGGTGGTGGAAACATATCGTTACACCAGCCAACTCCTATTGATCTCCCCGCACCTCTTCCACATTCACCATAATGTGGAACTCCATGCTCCCATCACTATCTCTTATAAGGAGGTCCAAAAATTGTATCCCTCTAAAAAACATGGAAAGTTGGAAAATCTTGTCTGAGATATCCCTATCCATCAAAAATGAAACACTTCCACTCTCATAGGTGATTGGAACCAACATGGGAGCCCTGATCCGTAGACCCTATATCCTGTAATTATCTCCTAAAGCACCTCACATGCCTGAATCCTCGAGCATGTTGTTGGCTTCCAGTTACTGAGGTTTCAACTCCTATGTACTCAACACCAAAAATTATATTCTGATCATCCATAAATATATCCACCACCAAGGCTCCCTAGATCACCCCAACATAGGTTGGAATGCACAGCGATATCATTGAATCCCTAATATTCTAGTGTAACCCCTTCTCAAAGTTCTATGATCTAAAAAAATATCTTAAACCATATCTAGGGAGTAATATTAAAAACCTATAAACCATGCTGAATAATCTTCCATGGTTATGTTATCCTACTGAATTTGTATAAGATCTTTGATATGCACTAATTGCAAAAATGATAGACTAAACTATTCCTAGAAGCGCCACTCAAATTCCATACAAGTGAACGTCATCTCATTGTGGGATTGTGTCACCAAACTCCACCATATCTTAGACAATAAATATAGAATAATTTTTTTTAGAATGACAATCTGATCAGAAGGTATCCTCACAAGGTGGAAAATGTGTGTGACTGCTTCAATCCATTCATCAAATGTTGGAGTGTTGGATCACCCCAATACCTTAGAGTTCACCATATCTAGAACTCATGAAGCACACTCAACCTATCTGTATCCACGGACTGAACTTCCAATATGATATACTTCTCAATGGGTGGTGGATAAACTGGAGTACTACCTAGAGGTACCACATCCTATGCAGTTATCTATGGTGAAGCCTCAACACTGGGAGGATTTTCATCACAGTCCCACCATGGAACCCTATCTGGCTATCATTACAGTGGAATCTTGAAATAAAATCAAGACACGCCATGGTCAAAGATTATATCTGGAGAGCTAACTCAAGAAGGCCATGTAACCCACAACCTATTCATATATGATGCATTTATCAAACTTTCATGGAAATCGGTGACTAAATGTACCATGTCAATCATAAAGTTATTAGATTCCTAGTGAATGGATACATTGGTCATCACCCCAAAAATGGAGTCCTTAGAATGGAACTTGAACTCAAAATACTCCAACTGTGTTTCCATAAAACCCAAACCAATATCATAGACTCTGGTCCTAATTAAGGACCTTCTTTGATACAACCCAATCATAACCTAACCCCCTAGGTTTTGAGAAGTGACTACCACAAGATCACCTCCAATAGGTCAAGAGCTGGCGACCAGTGCTGAGTAGGTATATCACACTCATGGAATGACTTAGCATGTGGTGCATATATGCATGAACCCATATCCATCTACATATAGAAGTGAAGATATAATAATAATTAAAAGAAAAAAATCATGAATACATTTATCCCACAAAAACAGTACAGTAAAATTATTGAAAGCGTAAAGGAGAAAAAAACAATCCCACCAAAAATTACAAGTGAGTCCAACCTACTTAGAAGGAGGGGATAATTGTCAAATGCAACCACCAGAACACACCACGAACAAGAACCGATATACACCTTGGTCTGAATATCTCACTAACCTTCACCTACTCTAGGTCCTCCTGGGACTCTATCGAAAGGTTTTTCATATGGAAAATACATGACATGTGTCGGAAAATCCCGTATAGGGTTGATTATAACAATAACTAGTAGGCACCCCCAAAAACCCAAAATAAAATGGAGTAACTAAAAGGAAACAATCTTCTCAACCCAAGCTATAAGGAACCCAAGCATGAGAAAATGAAAACTCTATCTTAACCATTCCTCGGTTGTGCATGACTAATCATTTCAGTTCACATGGTGTGTCAATAAAGATATGTGACAACACTATAAGGATTAACAGAATCACCTAGATTTACACATCTCATAATCTATGTCTTGTGAGGTCCCAACCTCATAGCCAGCTATAGGGTTCTACTGGAGGATTTATAATAACGTTCATATTAGATAAATAACTACATGAGCTCTATCATCCCATATGGAACATCCATGATGTAACCCTCAATGGGTATCACCCTACCATTCTAGATGGAATTTACAAGATATCTCACTCATCAAGAACAACCCTTCCATACCTGATGGAACTCGTCTGAGTGATCATACTCCATTTGAAAAAGATCTTCCATCCCTAGTGGAACATCTGAGAGAACACACCCAATCGAGTATCGCTACGCTGATGGTACTTCACTGCCATCTCACATGGAATACACCCAAGAGAACAAGTTTTTCGGTTCTTTACATGATTAAAGTCATGTTTTCACTCAATGGATCTCAATACTCAGATAGGGTATCTCACCCATCCGTGATGGGGGACTCCACTAACTCTACTAGAAACCCAAAAGATACCATTACTCAAAAAGAGGATTACAACCATCTGGGATGGGGGATATTACATACTCAATTTGTAACTTCAGAGATCCTAATGCTCAAATAGGGGATCAAACCCAGGACTAGTAGGGGACACCAAAAACTGTACTGAGTCTCAAGCCATGCTACACAAATAGTATATCATTCCCAGGACTACTATGAGATACCACAAACCCAAATCTGGATCCAACCACTAAGTAAGGTATCGTACTCTGGACAATACCACAAACATCACTGGTACTAACCACAAAGTAGGGGATCATAATCGCGATGATTCCAAAAAAACCCTAGTAGACCCCCCCCCCCCACACACACACACACTAATTAGGGGATCATATAACCAATAATGCTACAAACCCTGCTAGGATAGTCTACTAGATAGGGGATCATCACCTTTTAGGTTTATCACATTGATGCCCCGAACACCATATAAGGAATTCAATTTGATAGAAGATCATGTCCCGGTCTCCTGGATGGATACCTCAACTCTATCCAATCCCATCCTATCAAGGGGGTCACAATCCTATATTGAGGATGAAATTATACACTATACCCTACCAGGGATAGACCAAGTGAACCCAATCAACCAATACCGGTCTATATGTCACTAGAAAGTAACCTACTAACCTCACCTCGTGTCTCATCTCGCACGCCACAACCATGGCCACCATCATGTCCAGTTTGGAAAACTACTCAGGATAGGCTACTTGTGGTCCTCCATAAGATTTATGAAGATGGAGAAGTGTGAGAGAGGAGTCTCTAAGGAGTGTACATGGTGTGTCCCCATAGAACACATTGTGTCTCAAAACCATCCCTTGGTCGTGGACCCTCTCAATACTCAGAGTGTTAGAGTATACATAGCATGTACCCTAGGTCGCATGGTGTGTGATAATGTCTGAACCTCTAGGTGTTTCCTCACCCATACATAGCTGACTGTACATGTCATGCTAGATTGTGTGTACCCTTGGTATATGTACTTTCTAGGATATTTATCCACTTTTACATGTCCTCATCCCATGCTTGTGTACTATTGTTGTGTACTATTACACATCCATGTACCATGACATGACATCCATGTCCATCTCCCTCAACCGAATGACCTCAGATCACTACATGATGTGTACCCTCAATACACAGTGTATAGTCCCAAAATTTTAATCTCCATTCAATGGTAAAATCACACAGTGTGTACTCTGACACTACACACCATGTGATCATGAATTTCGAATGGAAATTCACTGTGAGCCACCCAAAACACCCAAGTTTCCACTAAAACCCATAGATCTACCCCTAGGGGATAAATATTATTATTATTATGTGTAATGGTTTAATAAATATTATAATATTATTTATGGTATTGTACACAATTAAATAATATTTTAACCTAAACCATGGCTCTGTAAATAGATATTATGTCTATTGTGTAGGGTTAATTGAGAAATAGATTATCATTGAACACAACGAATTTCTCTCTCAAATTTTGATTTCTCTCTCCCTCAAAATATTGAGAAACATAAGAGAGATTCCTTCATGATCGAATAATGAGTGATCAACGTGAATGACATAAGATAATTGATTCATCATGCTAGCACCCAGATATCAATTGTCATTTCTTGAAGATCAAAAAAACACATGTGGATCATCATTGGAGGGATTCTACAGTTGGATCCTTATAGAACAATGAAGGTAATATATAAAATGGTTTTTAGATGATCAAAATCTACATCGAATAAAGGATCATAATACAAGGTAATAATTTCTATTGATATTAAATAAATTAATTATAAATTTAACGTACAAAGATCCTCAATTTGGGTTTTGAGAAACTCTATATTTAAAGAAATATTAATATTTCTCCCACAAAAGGCACTTATTATATACCCAAAACCTATAATAACATCATATAGATCTAATTTATAACTTATTCGCAGTGTCATATGATCACATTAAATGCTTGAGCTCTATCGATGAGAATGATGATCACAGAGCTTTAGCTTTAAACACTCTCACTATCTATTTGTCACTATTTTTATAACCTTATTTTTTATACAGGAATATCACTTTTATTTATTCAAAAACCCAAAATATTAGATCTATTTATAATTATAGTAATTAATCTAATTCAAATAAAATATTTTCTAGTTCATCATTCTCGATTCATCTCATAGTGCAATCAATCAGTACAATCTGCTTTGTTTCCCAATGTGGTTAGGCCTGAAAACATGCACCATGATCTCTTGAATATTATTCACTTTCAATAACTACATGTCTACAAAACAAAATCTTGTCCTAACCTTTTTGTTTCTCAATATCCCACCAAAAATCAATTCCAGAATCTTCTCCATTTTGATCAAAATTGAGTATAATTCATAAATGATGAATTTTTTAATTCAATAAATACCCATGGCTTCTTACTCATTGTATCAATATTGAACTCAATATTTTCTAAAACAATCATGATAAAAATAAGTCTATCTCAGAAGAGTAAAAAAATCTCATCGGATTTAACATCCATTCTTGATGGAATAATCTAGAATCACTGTATAATCTAATTCAATTAATTATTTTTTATATAAATAACTACATAGAGTCATCATAGTTTCTTTCCATATTTAAAATCTAGATAATATTAATTAATATATTCAACTTCAAGTTTCACAACATCTTTTCAAAATCAACAGACTCATAAAATAAAATAGATATAATAAATAAACTCTATTTTCAAAATCTCATATAATTGGATCACATTATAGATGTGATGTTTTACTCCTTGAAGATCATCTTTATCATCATCAAGTTTTATTTATTCATAATATTTAAATTTAAGAATCTCATATTCACACCCAATATAAACTTAGAAAAATAAAAAAAAATAAGTCTTGTGATGGGGAGATCAAATCCATTTTCTCAAAAAAAAAAGTATTTCATTTAGTAAATGAATTCTTACACTCATAGAAAATTCTTATTATCCCAAATACTTATGCATGGGTCATAGGATGGAATTATCTCTTACGATGATGAATTATAGTTAATCTCAAATCCATACACTTAGACGTGAATTCTTACATTTAACACTCAAAGTCATACACTATGAACTTTTTCAATTTCTCAAGTTAGATGAAATCTTGTGAATTTTAGAATAGCTTTAAAACTTCTTTAAACTTCATCCATCAATTCTAAAACACATTCCAAACATCTCAAAAACGTCTCAAAATCCCCAAACACCTTGTTTAAACTCTTAAATCATGTAGAAAACAAATTCAAACCATCAATAACTCCAAGGGAGATTCATTTTACTACATCTATTAGTAGGTGTGAAAAACTATTTGTTTTACAATTTTTTTAACTTTAGTAAAAATGTAATAGTTTTTTGGGTTTATTAGATATTTATATTGATGATAATTATAATTCTTGAGGTTGATGAAAATTTTTAGTTTATTTTAAACTAAAATTCTCCTCCCGCCTCTTATAGTATGATTTCCATAAATATTTTGGGAAAAAATTTGGTATCATAACTAGTTTCTACATTTGAGACTAAGTCTAAGATATCATTTTTAGTTTTCATTAATTAATAAAAAAATTATATTTATAGTTCTCTTACATAAACGTGTTATATAGGAAATAGTTTCCATGTTTTTATGTTGATAAGATTCCATATTGGATATATTGATAATATTAATCCCAATAGACCGTCCATATTTTATGGAAATGATTATGAATACTAAAAAGATCGAATGATTAAATTTAGTATTGAAACTTGAAGTAGACAAATTCATTACTCTTATCATAAAAAATCCAAATAAATAAGTTTCTAATTTTAATAGAGGAGAGAATTATGAATTTTATTTGAATATTTGAGTTCAAAATACCTTTTATGCTCTATTCATAGGAATATCTATAGTAAAGTTTCTTCATTATGAATAGCATATAGAATTTAGAAAAAGTTAGAAGTTACTCATTTTAGAAGGCTAAAAGTTCTTGAGACCAAGAGATCCATGCTAAGGGTTGACTATCAAGCTTTCAATTTTTTATCTAGAGAAAGTGTATCTCAAATGCATCAAATATTAATGATTATTGTGAATAGTCTAAAATAACTTAGAAAAAAGGATTTATCATATGGTGTGGTTTTATAAAAATTTATTAACATACTTTAATAGGAGTGAGAATCAAAGATAAAAATAATTGATGATGTGTATCATATTTAAAAGATAAACCTTAATGATATGATTATAATTATAATGTGGTAAAACACTAGATTGAGATTATAAAAAATAAAAAAATAAAATTGGTGTTTCTTTTTCATCTAATGGAACATTAAATTCCATATCTTGTAATGATAAACAAATAATATCCAAAAGTTATAATTATTTTGAGATAATTGAATGTGATATTGCTCAAATTTTTATAAGAATGAACCAATACATGGAAAAGTATAATTATTAAAAAAATATTATTATAAGTATATAAATGAAATTTATGATAAAAATGATTCTATAAAAACTATTTTCTATAAATTTATAAATTCATGACATATTTGGTCTGATTTCTCTGAATTTAATAGGAAATATAGAAAGTATTGTTGAATTTTTTCTAATAATAAAAGTGAGAAAATTTTGAAATAGATGGATTCATGGAGTTCAAGTGAAAGAGATATTACAAATGATAGTTCATTAGAAGGTAGTAACAATAATAGAAAAAATATAGTACTTTATAAAGATGTTAAAAAAATATTATGGGTAAAATAATGGTAGAATAACTTATAAATATTACCCTAGAATCAAAATTATTATATATTTATATTTATAATTAAATTTAAAGTGAAAAATATTTTGATACTCATTAAATTGAAGAAATGAATATTTGTATAACTAAACTTGAAAAGGGAGAAAATAGAGTTGAGGATGAATGTAATAAACTTAAGTCTGGTTTCCCAAAACTTATTAATAAGTAAAGTGATCTCAAAACTAAGTTAGTTAAATATAATGAATAACTTTATAAGATGTCAAAATAACTCATAAAAATAGTATGAATGAAAAACTAAATTTTCAGTTATAAGACATGATGAATAAATTTTCCAGGGTTGATGCTAATATAAAAGGGAAAATAATTGAAAAATCATTAGAATATCGATCTAAGGATGATGATAAACTATTAAAAAACTTTGATAATAAAGTCAAAATATCTAATGATAAATCTGAAACCATAAAATTAAAGACAGAGATTTAAATTCTAAATAATTTCCTTAAAAAACTACAATTATAAAAGATTTTGATAAATTGTATGAGTAGCTGAGACCATCCAAATTTAATAAATTTTGAATTGGAAAAAATCCATTTTAAGTACAACTTATTAGTAAAATTACTCAACATCTAGTCAAGAAAATATTTTCAATATTTTTTAAAGAGGAAATTGGAGAAAAAAATATTTAATATATTTCAGTTATTTGGAATATTCTGAGATTTTATTGATAAAGAACCGATTTCATATGAGCAAAATAAGTTCAAAGAACTCTCAGTATCAGAGGTGTTGTTCACAAATACTTATGGACCTAATAAGTCTTAAATCATGGAAAATTAATTCTAAAGATGTTAAGTTGAAGTGCACCAATATTTGAACTCTGTTTATGGTTCCTAGTATATCTTTTTATGTTTACGAGTGCTGTATTTTTTTTCTTCTATGATTAAGTAGTTTCTATGTTTTTAAGTTTTATTAACATTTTTCAGTAAAAAAATTATTTAGGGGGTCTTATTGTTAATATATTATGATAAGTTTTTAAACAAACCACTTTATTAAATCTGGGTGATCATATAATTTTTTAGTTAATATTTATATCAAGCCATCTTTGAAAGAAGAAGATCAAGATGAATATATCGATAGATAACTTCAATAAAATCATAAATTTTAAAAATAAATTATCATATATTTGAAAGGTTTGTTTTTTTAATTTTTTCAAAAATATAAATTTTTTATAATTTAAAAAAAATAAAAACAAAATTTCAGATTTTTTCATCATCATCATCTCTCGGATCAAGGTCGTTGATTTGATAGTTATGAAGAACCTTTATAAACATATCCTCATAAACCCTATCCTTGTTATTTTTTTATAAATTGAAAACTTTTCTATTTCACAAACAACTTCTGAAATTTATGGTATCTTCTAGAGAACATAGTTCAAGAGAAAATTTTCAGGAATGTTTTATAGATCATGAGTAGTTTGATCATTATGGTTCTTTGTTGAAGAAGGTTAGTCTATTTCATGGATGGTAAGAACTAGTTTTAACTAGTGAGGGGTATAAATTGTATTTATATCCTTTAGTCTATGATTTTTATAGATCATCAGTTTTCCATGACTCAAATTGTTCAAGGAAAGTTAAATTTTCCATTCATAATTATGAATATGTTTTATCATTGAATGTTCTAGTGAAACTTATAAAATTACCATTATATGGAAAGTAATTGTTTATCTCTCATAAGATTATAGATTAATATGGATATTATATTAACAATTAGTCTAAATATTCTCTATTTTTAGTAAAATAAAAAGTTCACAGGATGAACCATCTTCATCCGATAGGCAAGATCATTTTTCAATGGAATCAATATTTTTATATTCTAAGAAAAGGGGATGAAAAAAAATGTAAAAATTAAAGATAATTTTATCCAATATTTTATTTTAAAAATGATTAAATTTAATATTGTGAAACTTATATAGGATTATATTGAATAATTCTGTTCTTCTACGGTTAAATTTAAGATTTTACCTTACAAAATAACACTGAGTAAAGTTGTTATCATTGAGAAAAAAAGAGTATCATATTTTTATATTATAGAGAAATTAAAAAAAAAACCCATTAAAATATGATATCATTACTCATATTAATCATGCATATATTATAATAGAAAATTAATTTGTGGATAAAGGATTGGATATTTTATATTCAAAGAAAATAGTTTCTGATGAGAAATTGATTATAGTGAAAAATAAAAAAAAACATAAGTTGAAATTCTGGTACATCAATCTATAGAAATTAAAAAAAATATTAAATATTTGAAGTATTGAATGAAAATTAGGTTTATGTTTTTAATAAAATATTAAAACAACAATTAAAACAGGTCAGAGAAATGAAATCAAGTGTAATGTCTTTCTCAAATCCTTCTAAGGTTGATGTTAAAGTTGTACAAGTTGAATGTTCTAAATAAAAATGAAAGTTAAAAAGAAAAGGAAATATACCTTAAAAGATATAAAATCTCATCTTGATGTGATTATGTAAAGTAAATAATATATAGTGAAAGAAAAGTCTTCAGAGAAGATGTTAAAACTTTTAGAATAAGAAGATGTTGTGAAAGAAAAGGATAAATCATTAGAAGATTTACTTTCTAATCACTTTCAATTATTGAAGATGTATCAAAATAAATTATAGTTTCTTTCGATAATTTATTAGATAATTCTAAGTCTAAAAGTTTAAGTAAATAAAAAACTATCATTTTATATAAAAATAGGATGTCAAGTGATATTTTAATATAAGTTAATATTCAAACCATTAGGAACATAAAAACACTAAAAGTCATAGATTTCAATGTTTCTTTAAATCAAAATATTAAAAGAGGTTATAAATCCAATATGATTACTATGATTAATATTTTCATCACTTGAAAATTTTAGTTCATCAAAATATAAATAAATATTTTAATAAAATATTTGTAATTATAGTTAATTTGCTGAAAAAAGTTCTAAGGAACGTACTACCATAAGTGAAAGTCATGAAAGGAAACATAGTTTTATTATTAATCAGTTGTAGAAAATTGGGAATGTCATAAATATTATTCCAAGTATTGATTCAAAAATTATATGATTCAAGGAAATTATTATAAACATAAAAACTTAATAGTCTAAAAAAAATTCTAGGATCAACTAATTTAGTTTAATACTAAGCAAGTAATTCACAAATAGGATTGAGAAAGTTGTTCCTGGGATTTTGATAAACATTTTAAGTATAGGAAATGATTGGATAAAGATATAAAATACCTTAAGATTTGGAAATATTACAAAAGTAAGGAATTTGATAAATCTATTTTCACTATTAATTATCAAAATCAATGAATCAAATAACTTGAAAAAAATCTAAGAGAGGCTGAATGGAAGATTGAAAACCAAGAAAGGGAAATTTCAACCCTAAAAGAAATGATATATAGGAGGTTTTGGGATTTGATTTTAGTAAAAACTTCTATGGAAAATTTTAAAAGTAAGTAAATAAATCCTAAGAATATGATGTCTAAAACTACTAAAAATGATTGAATTTCATTTCAAGAAACCTTTTTTTATTTTACCTTGAAAATCTTTATTTTTTATATTTATTGATGTTTAATATTCTGGACAATTGTTGCTTCAATTTTTTCATCTATTGAGGCTTAATTATCACTTATTCTTTACTTTATTCCATTACTTATAGAATAGTTTAAATTAAAATACCGATTAAATGTTTCTAAAAACATTAATAGATGGATTTTTACTTCCAAAGGGTGTTTAAAAGGTATTTTATTTCTTAACTTATTGAATAATTGTCCAAGGTGTAGAATTTTTTTTATATCCACTGAAATTACATGCATATTCTAAGGGTGAGGCTAATCACATTTCTTTTTATCTTTTTACCTTTTTAAAATTAAAAAGAGGGTGAATTTTTTTGAAAAATTAGAGAAATTTTAAAATTAATTTATTTATATTTGTTTCATAAATGGGGAGACTTATTTTTCTTGTTTATTTTTTCAAAGGTTTATATTTTATTAAGTTCATCAAAGTCTATAAAAATCAAAAAGAGTTTTATTTTTTAAAATTATAAAGTCTATTATTCTTCTATATGTGTTTTTTAATTTCAAAATGGAGAGATTATTGAGTTCAATATGATCTTTATCCATTTTTTTAATTCACAATACACTTTATTAAGGTTTTAATTTAACTTATGTATTTTTATTTACTTTTTGTGTATATAGAATATAAAACCATTAAATGAAATATCATTATTTTCAAAACGGAATAGATTATTCAGTAAAAGGCTCACATTATACATTTTTTTTAATCACAATACAATTTATTAAGATTTTGATTTAACTTATGTTTACTGATTTATTCTTTGTGTATGAAGAATATAAAATTGTTAAATTAAATAAAGATAATCTAAGGTTTTATGAAATATTGATGTTATGAGGATTTGTAAACATCTAATGATATGAATAATTTTCAATTCCTAATGATTTAAGATCTTATGAAAACCCAGTTATTTAAGCATTATAGTGGTTCATAATAACTTTATTAGTTTATATGGAGAGGTAATGAGTCCATCAGTAGAAGAACAAGTAAACTACTATAGATACTATTTTAACTGACCTTAAAGAACACAAAATATGACCATGGGATTTTTTACAATAATTTATATAAATAAATACTCACTTTGAAAATTGGAATAAATATAATACAAAAAATAATCTAAAATATTCAATCACTTAAAGCCTTAAACTACTTGTTATTTAGTATGATTTCAATTGTCTTAATTTTTGAGTTCTTTCTAAGTACATACTTTGTGAGGTTTCATAATAAGATATCTTATTTTTTATTGTTGTAATTATTGTGTTTATGATCATGTAGATTGAGTGATTTCATCGATCGTGTGGTAGAACTGAGCTTCCAGTTTTTAGAAGTATGAATATAGAGCTTATGATTTGCAGAAGTAGGAACACTGTGATTATAATTTATTAAAGAAGAAACCTAATGACTAGTTTTTGTTCAGGGATTCTTGGGGTTTGGAAGGTAGATCTGAGCTTCTAATTTATATTAGTTTATGCCTTTTATGGGTTTATATTATAGTATATATTGAATTGGGTCATGATTCCCTATTCATTATGGGTTAAAAGTGATGTTTTAATAATATCCTTTAATGGGTACATTGTTTGATAATCAGTTCTCAGTGTTTAGTTATTTCTATTGTTCTTATTATTTTAATGGTTGTTGTTATAATAATTTCGGTTTATTTTTTCACTATGTTTATTACATTTATCAATAAATTTTAAATACTGATTATTTTACTGTTGTGTTTACTTTAATAAAAATTTGATTTTTTTGTACATTTATCAGATATTTATAGTTTTTATAGTTTTAATACTTGAGGTATATAAACAATGTTAGTATCATTTTAACTAAAATTCACCCCCCCCCCCTCTTGTATTTTGGTTTTCATCTATATTTTGGGACAACAACAAGTGCCCCTTTAATAAGAAAACCTAAATGGATCTTCAAAAATTAAGTATTTCATTATATTTAAAAAATTATCAAGTTATATGTAAGGTTAGTTTTTGTATATATTATATACTCTCATTACATGATTTCCTATTGATATCAAAATAGACTTTCATTTAATTATATTATTATAATTTTTCATAGAAATTTTCCATCCACATCTGGCACTGCACCCTTATTCATATAACCCTTAACTAACCCCAAACCATGAAGGTTTTGAGATCTAGTTAAGTTCTTTGTGTAATGTTTCTTTCATGTAATTATTATAAAATACCCCATAATATTTCAGGTTTTTCAACTAGATCTTAAATATCATGATGGAACAGGTAAACTTATAGTTATATCAGGGTTTTAAAAATTAACCTATTACATGAAACATCCTTTAATGTGACTAGTAATATACTAATTTTTAACTTACATATTGATATGTTAGTGTTTTTAGTGTTAACCCCATCACATGTTAAAACTCTATTAGTCCTAGTGGACAACTCAGGAGGGGTTGAATTGAGTTTCTAATAAAATTTCTATTAAGAAAGTTTTTAAATATTAAATCCCCCAATTTGATAAAAAACACCTAGTAAAAAAATTATAGAATTATATAATTTTATCTTTAGAAAATATTCTCAAAAGATTAATCATATCTTAGTTAAAATAATTTTGAAAATAATTTAACTATTGAAACTAATTTACTCAAATCAAACACAATATATAAAACACTAATTTATGTTAACTATCTGAGTAAGGTTTTGGTTTAATAAATTATAAAATAGAAACTAATTTGGTTTAAAACAAATAAAACAAAACAAATAAAGAATATTAAATAAGGAATGGTATAATTTTAAACGAGTGGTTTGATCTCAAGCTGAGACTTAATACCCTCCACTTGGAAATCACCTACTAACAAGAAATATATTATATAATAAATTTATCCATAACCTAGATTGGGTTTCTACACACAACTTTACTCATACGGTTCAGGATATACATAAGTCTCTTCAATATTTATTTATGGGATAAAATATATATATATCACATACGACCTATCCATAATTGTACATGGGAATAAAAATGAAAATATTTCTAAGATAGCATATATAATTCTCCAATTTAGTGCAAGAGACTTTGTTTTAAAGATAAATAGGGGAAACAAAATAACAACTCAAAATTATGATAAAATAGATATAATAAGATAAGAGATATTTTAAGATGCTGTGAAGCTCAATATAAATAGATTTGGTTGTCCATGAGTCTGTGAAAATGTCTTTCAAAGGGCTTCAGTTGAGATTACATAGAAAGTAGAGAAAAAATTATTATCATGGAATCTGGAAAACTCTTTATTATCAGCTAGTCTATTGATTGGTGTTATCTGACACACATGTGTATCTAGTGTCTTTTATGTTTCACAGAATATGTAAGTATATGTCTTCATATTCCTATACATGCATACATGTATCCAGACACAAGGGAGTATTATGAATATATAGTATTCTAGATGGTCCAATTATTCATTATAGGTTGATAATAGAATAAATAGAATCCCCATATTTAGAGGTATAAATCATACTTTAAAACATTCATGGATTTAGTTACAGATAATCATTCTAAAATCCATATTCAACTAGATTTCATTGAATTCCTTAATATTTCCATTTTAGTATTAATTTTTAATTTAATTCTTAATAGATGAAGTAGAAAAGTAAGTGGTAGATCTGGTGGAATCTTTTGATTGTGATGGTATCAATGCTCGATGGTATAAAATCCTAGTTGTATCAACCCTTTACAGTAGATTTTATTAGTGAAATAATGGTAAATTAACATGACAATCATATATCTATTGGTAGCACCATTTGATGGTTGATTTTTTAGAGGTATCAGTAGATCATTATGGTAGAAGTACTTGGTGGTGGCACTAGCTCCATCTGATGGTAGAACATCCTAATACCATATCTTGGTAGTTTCATAATTTTAACAAGATGTATCATCTTGAATTGATAGTATCTTATAGTATTAGATCATGACGATAACTCTTTTCAACTAGTGGTATCTCATTTTAACTAGCAGTAGATGATGATGGTAGGTTCAAGACTTGTATTTTTTTTATGAGTTTGGATAGAAAATAATTGACTGATAGAAAACATTTAAACTCATTAGAAACAAACAAACGTGATTTTAGATCATTAAAATAAGTGTTTTCTTCAACTAATCCAAAAATATCCCCTTTTTGGTGATCATAAATCATGGAATTTATAATCATATAAAAAATGTTAAAAAATGAATAAATTAATACAATATAATTAACAATTAAAATTCATATGTGATTATTTCTATATAATCTTATAAATAACCCCCTATTTGTATTATAAAAAATATAATAATAAGATTGAAAGAATTAAATCCAAAATAATGAATAAAAAAGAGATAATTTATATTGAATAACAAAGTCAAAAAGTTACATCAGAAAAGGATTTTCAAAAAGTAATTTTTTATCAAAGCCTAATTAAATATTGAAGAAGACTCTATAACCTACGTATAGGTAGGCCCTCTAGGTCTTTCCCTTTTATAGTAATGGAAGGGGAAAGAGTGGAATCATGAGAAGGTGTAGGAGGCCTAAATACAATTATCCTAAGATCTATTACATATTCCATATGTGTAATTCCAAAAAGAATAACTTTAATTGAGGTGGTATTCATGGGTGTTGTAAGGGTGTAGAAAAGGTGGTTGTTGAACGAATGGTTGGAGGTGCAATGACAGTAATCCTGGTGGTATACAGAAATGGTTTCATCAACTCCAAAAACTAAGTAATCACCATACCACCATACTATATAAATTTTAAAAATTATTCTTTTTCTTATATAAACAACTTTAGTAGGGGATCCAAAATCTTTAATTAGGTTACTTTCTCTTTGAAGTCCCTGTTAACAGGATGAATTCTTATATTATAAGTTAATAACATGAAACTAGAATTCAACTCATACTTAGTATGAATCCTAGATAAATAGTACTTGATAAATTTAGTGATTTTTTCCCTATCACTTATAGCTTCATTAAAGAATTCTAAAACAATATTGTAAATATTCTCACTATGAGATTTGATTTGTCAAAGCACATCTTGGTGAGAAGCATAAAAATCACCCATCATAGCTTGCAGCTCTTCTCTCACTATGGATCTAATAAAGTCACCATAAACAGAAGGGGTGAAGTGGGAGGTAGAGATCTAAAATAAGAGACACCAGTAAAAGGAAACGACTCAAGTCTTTCCAAAAGAGGTATATCTATGTTTTGCAGACTCTCTCTCATTTCCTCCAAAGATAACTAAATTTAAATCACACGTTCCACTATACTCTTGTTCTATATTTTCATATTTTCTATTTTGAGGATAAGTTTATGATGGAGGTGATCCAAAACCAAAGATATTATCAATGAATTATTAACCATAATGAGATTATTCTCTTGAGAGTAATAGGATCTAAACACTTCATTGGTATTTGATAACAAACCCACCTTAAAGGAATCTATATCATCTCAGTTCAAATAACTGGTGTGAGGAGGTAATGTAGGAGGAGGAGGAGGAGGATTCCTCTTCTGACTAGGAATTGAAGTAGCCTCATGGATAGTTTCCACATCATGATCATCTGAAAAAAAAATCTAAAAGATGTTCATCATCAATATAATCAACCATGGATTCCTTAGGACCTTTTTAATCAATTGATATGGAAAGTAAACCATGATCTGGTGGACTACCCATATCATAATCATCACTAGAGTCACTATATACTAGACTAAGCATGGAAAATCATGGGGAATTATCCCCTTTATAGAGTGCCTCACCCTTAACTCTGTCTGAAGCAACTGGCTCAACATGGATTCGAAAAAGTATGAATTTTTAAAGCAGCTAGTTTATCTTTGTCACTAAATTCCTGACTTTCTGAATTAGGTGGAGAAGATTCTTTCCACTCTCCACTAGTATACCTACTAGACTTGGTCATAGTCTAATAGGGGTTAGACTATTCATCCTCATCTCCACCATCAGCATCATACTCTAAATCATAAGATAACAAAACCACATCTTACATACTCACTAAAGTATATCTCTAAAATTGAGAACCATTTGAGAAATAATTTTTTTCTAATTTATATTCTTATCCTAATAGAATTTATTTTCTAGTAAGGGAGAGAGGTGAACTAATAGGGACATATGAAACATTTTAGATTTTAAATATATTTGGTTCACTCCACTTTTCCACTAAAATTGGTACATCCTCCTATTCTTTGTCTACAGCTTCTTCCACATTAAACTCAGCACTATCAATATACTCACCTTTTTTATATGAATAATATTCTACTAATTTATCTGGATTCAAGCTAAGATCAACTAAATTTCTTTTCCTTGAAGGGTTATTTACTGGATTGAATTTCTCATAGATTTTATCATTATCTACAACCAATATCATTATTCAAGGTTTCTAGTTGACTTGAATCCTCTTGCATGTGACTTGGATAGGAAAAAAAACATCACATTTTATTACCTTTTCCTATCCTTTGGAAAAAAGTTCTCTATCCTCTAATATAGCCAAAATCATTATAGGGTAGTAAAGAGAGTTTAATATAGAGAACGAATTTCATTGTTTTATCATATACATCATCAAATATCTACAAAAAATAATTTTGTCTCCACATTTCATAAAAAAATATGTCTTGATGCTTCTTAATTCTGAATTCCCCCTTCCTAGGAAAAATCATATACTATATAAAATTGAACAAAAAACGTAATTCCCCATATAACTTCACTACATAAGCTCTTTAAACTTTTTCTTTTCTAATGAGATCAATAAGATCATCTTTTATCATGAAGTTCTCATGATTTATAGGAAAATATCCTTAATATTCCTTGTGATTATCTTTATATGGAACTTTTATACACTTATCCCATTTATTCTAAGATAATATGAGCTCTTTTCCATCCATTATCGTTTTTCTAAAATCCTTATTTTTGTTGAACTGATACTCAGAATACAGATGGGAATCATGAATCAACATAGGGTGGAATGGTCTATCATTCCTCGAATATAATTCAACCCATCCATAGTCTTGGATCATTTTCCACGCAAGAAACTTTATTGATGTTAACCATGCGGCATATATTTCCTTCTTAGCTATGACTACATGAGACAAAAGTTGTATATTTTTTAGTTTCATAGGCTGATTGAACTCTCCTCTATAATTATTCAAAGGATTTGACTCATCCGATGAACCACCAGGACACTTCTCTCATGCCATTTCTATACTATTTCAAGGGAAAATAGTGAAGAGAAATGTCGCATCAAGAGAGAAAATAAATATTTTTCAAAAGGATCATGCAAGAGATAAATTCCTCTGACTCTTAAATAGTGAATTCTTATCATTTATGGATTTAAAATTTGAAAAAAAATTAAATAAATATAATATTTATAATAGAATTTGAGAGAAATAATAATTTTAATTAAAACATTAGAAATGGTAGGAATTGGAATGGTAGAACCTGAGTGGTATATCCAATGGTATCACTCTAATAGAAATACACATTGGTAGTATAGCTATAGTAGTACACCAATGGTGGATCATCAAAGGTAGATCATCCAACTATTGATCAACCAATGGGTGATCATCCAACTATATATCAACAAATGGTAGAATGTATAATGGTAGTATATCTAACATTAGATCCTTATGGTATTACCAGTCATGTGATTTTACTCTAAAAAAACCAAATTAAATTTAAAAATAAATGACTAACCAAAATTTATCATTCCAGTTTCATATACGATATAGCTCATCCTCTAAAAATTCAAAGGATTTGTAAATATATGAGCAAGATGGTGTTAATTTATAATTAATTCAATAGATATATCACCTTTTTGAAAATGGTCTCTTAATAAGTGATATCTTATATCAATATGTTTTATCCTAGAGTGACACATGATATTCTCAGAAATTTTTATAGAACTTGTATTATCACAATTTATAGTGACACATAGAAATTGATATCCATAGTCTATCAAAGTATATTTCATCCAAAAAAAATCAAAACAACTACCTATAGATATGTACTCAACTTTAACATATGATAATGAAATTGTGTTATATTTATTACTACACCATGAAACTAGATACTTTCCCAATAAGTTACAGTTTCCAACGGTGCTCTTTTTATCTAACTTAAGACCACCAAAATCATTATCTAAATAACTAACTAAATCAAATGCTTTTCCTGTAGAGTAAAATAGAACTAAGATTTTTGATCTATTGATGTATTTGAAAATTATTTTGACAGTAGTAAAATGTGATTATTTTGGGTTTGATTGAAAATGGGAACACATATACACACAAAGAATTATATCAGGTTGGATGGTAGTTAAGTAAAGTAGACTTCTGATCATACCTCTATATGTGTTTTAATAAACTGGTTTTCTAGTTTTATCAAGATATATTTTACATCTTTTACTCATTGGATTATAACTTCCTTTTGTACTATCCAAAATAAAAAAAATATCTTTAGTGTACTTGATTTGGTTTTAAAAAATCCTTTCTTATTATGAAAAAATTGAAACCCAATGAAGAATTTTAATTCTCCCATAAAACTCATTTTAAATTTATTTTTTATCATTTTTGAAAATTCAGTTCACAAATAATTTCTTGAAGATTCATAGATAATATATTCAACATAGATTTTTACAACTATACCATGTTCTGAAATTTTTTTAATAAATAAAGTAGGGTCATCTTTTTACATTAAAAAACCTTTAGAAATAAAAAAAGAGTTCATCCTATCACACCAAGGTCCAAGATATTTTTTTAAACCATATAAATATTTTTTAGTTTAGAAACATGACTTGGAAAATGAGGGTTTTGAAATACATAGGTTTTTTATAGAAAACATCTTCCATTATATAACTATTTAAGAATGAACTCTTGACATCTATTTGATATAATTTGAGACCTAAATGTGTTTCATAGGTAAGAAACATTATGATAGATTCATTTATGGATACTAGTAAAAAACCTTTCTTCATTATCAATACCTTATTCTTGACAATAATATTATGAAAAAATATTTCTTTATTTCTAATTATAGTATCTGGTTCATCAACCTTGTTTCTGAACGCCCATTTAGTACCAACAGTTAGGTAGTATTTGGGTCTTTCAATTAGTTCCTAGAATCTTTTTCTTGAAAGATTATTCAGCTCTTCTTGTATTTCCATTACCCATAATTCATCATCAATTAATTCTAGAGTGTTCATTGGTTCAATCTGTGACAAGAAATCTTGTTGTTCAGCTTCATTTATTAGAGAAGATTGGTCTCATATAAATGAATCTATGGTATGATATCATGGGTCCTAACTGCTCTAGGAATAGAAGTATCTAAAACTTAATTCCCACCTATAATTTTGGGTTAATTTTTTCCTCAAATATATGATATTTTTCTATAGGTTTTATAGAATTATCACTAGGTTTATCATTGATATTCAAATTGGAAAGGCTATCCTTAATATTTTCTAATGAAGTTTGAGGTTCATGTGGATCTGTATCATCAAATTTGACATGAATAGACTCATCAACAATTTGGTTCCTTTTATTCAATGCCATGTATGATTTATTGGATGTTTAATAACCAAGATAAATTACTTCATCACTTTTGGATGAAAATTATTCAAAATTCTCTTTTATATTAAGTATAAAGACTTTACAATCAAAAACTCTAAAGTAAGTAATTTTTGGTTTTCACCCATTCCATAATTCATATGGGGTCTTCTTAAAAGTGATTTAATGAGAACCATATTAATAATATAGAAATATTTAATCATATATTCTTCATAAAAATAAATAGGAAAATAATATTTATTGATCATAGTCTGATAAATTTCTTAAATGGTTCTATTTATTCTTTATACTACATCATTCTACTCTGAGGTCCTAGGAGAAAAAAAGTTGTGATTATAGCCATATTATGAGAATAATAATTCCAAATATTGATTTGGAAACTAATTTCCATGATCACTTATTGTATTATTAATTATAATTCCACTAGGGTTCTTTATATATTTTACATACATGGAAAAATAAGAACAAGATTCACTTTTGTGAGGTAAAAAGAATACCCAGGTGTACCTAGTAATGTAATCTACTAGAAAAAAAGTATGGTGATAAAATTTAAGCTATAAACTTTCAAGGTTATAAAAAATTAAAATTTAATCAACTCTAGTGATTGATAGGTTTAAATTTATTTCTTTTTTTGGTAAGAGATATTGTGTTTTTTCTATTTTTGAGAGGGGTTGCATAATTTTTCTATTAAAAAGTCTAGTTTGGGTAGATCCTTGACTAATCCTTTTCTAGTTAGCTTCATAAGTGATTTTAGGTTGAAATGGACTAGTATCCTATTCCAAATCCATTATTATTTTCTAATTTCATTTAAAAAAGAAATATTTTGAGAAAATAAATAATTTAAATCAATAGCATAAACATTGTCTTTAGGAAGAGCAGTTAATACTAAAATATGATTAGAATAAAAATTCTTTCAATCAATGTTGTCAAACCTAAAAAGATAGCCATAATCACATAAATATGATATGATAATCATATTAAACTTTAATCCATCTATAAATAATACTTTATAAATAAAAACAGAATTAGAGTTATCATTTTGACGGAGTCCTGTTATTTTTCATTTGGAATTATCACCAAAAGTGACATATCCACCATCCACTTTTATTTGGTTCTTGGAACATGAATAGTCCCTAGTTATATGTCTAGATTATACACTATCCAAATACCATATATTCTTACTACTACTCTTCAATTTTGTTTCTTACAGAAAAGTTTAAATAAGAAATGATTTTGGTACCCATATATTCTTAGGTCTAGAAATTTTATTAAAAATTGATTTAGGAATCCATAACTATTCACCTAGTTTCCTATAACAGGGCCTTATACTTTAAAAAACAAAAACCTTATTAGATTTATAATAATAATAAATATTTATAGAACTAGAAATACTAAAACTAAGAACAAATTCGTTCTTATGAATTTTTCTCTATCCAGGCTGGTAACCAATTCTAGTAGTGTGTATAGGATTGGTTTTCTTACCAAGAATCTATGTAAGAGTTTTTCTTTCATTTGTAAAACATTACAGATCCTTTTACAATTTCTCATTATACATTTTAATTCCATTTTTTACTTTTTATATTTGACCATTATTATCCATCTTTATACAAAAATTATTTTTAGAGTGAGTATACAAATCATGTTGCTTCTTTAGAATTTTGTGTTTATCTTTCAGTTCATCAAATACATCTTCCAGTATATTACGGTATTCAAATAAATCATCATTGGTCATATTTTCTATATCGTTTTCATTATAATGATAATTAGAAATATGGTTATGGGATTTAGAATATATATTTCATACATCAAATGTGTTTTTCATGAAGTTCATATTGGCTCTATCATTCTCATCTTCTCTTCTCAAGTAGTAGTTACTCGAACTATCCTATGAGGCACTCCATGTGGATTTCATAGAATTTTAATGTATTTTACCCTTTTACTCATACTTTTTATTATACCTTAACTTAGGACAGTCTTCTATAATCTTTCCTTTTCTTTTACACTCATAAGATGTCACTTCATTGACAGAATCATCCCTTTCCACTCTTTTCTCGAATTTCTCTTATTATCATAGTTACCTTTGTAATAGGATTTAATAAAGAATTTATTTTTCACTTATAACTTATTGAATCATATAGTTAAGTGATCCATTTTCTCATCATAGTATGAGGGTGATTTATCATCACTTGATCTTACATCTTTTATCTTCTCTTTTCATTTTGAGTCAGAAGTCTTGAAAGATAATGTCCTACTTTTGGGTTCATTGTCCTCTTCCTTTTTCACTTACATTTTCTCCTTGTATATGATGATTTTTTCAATTATTTCATTCTATAGGAACTTAATAATTTTATAGGATTATCTAATGTAAATTTAAGTTCTCATCCACCTATTTTATAGACATATCAGAAGGTGGACAATTTGATCTTTGTCAGCAATTTTTTTTTCAAGTGCAAGCATGGTATTTACAATTTCATTAAACCTGATATACATATCAAAAATGGATTAATTAGGATTCATATTAAATGTGTCATATTTTATATTATAATTATTCAAATATATTTCTTTATCATTTGAAGTTTCTTCATGTGATATAAAAAGAGCATCCCATATTTCAAAAGTAGTTGAACATGAATATATTATGTTAAATTCAACCTCTCAAAAAGAATAATTGAACGAATTCGTTACTTTACAATTAAAGTCATAGGAATACTTAGTGTATTCACACCAATATTTTCTAGGAGCTTTAGGTATCTCATATTTTTACTAAATAAGAGTCCAAATATCAAATATCATGATGTCTATATGGATTTTTATTTTAATCGTCCATTAAGAATAGTTAGTTCCATTAAAATAAGGAGGTAAATTAGTGGTTGTTCCTTAAAGATTAGTATTATTCATAATGATATAAATTTAGAACTAACAAAAATTTATATCTTCAAGAAAAAATAGATCATGGTAAGATTATATTTTGAAGTGCTTTCATACCATCCTTGTAGACAACTCAATAAGAGGGTAAATTGAGTTTCCAACAAAATTTCAATTAAATCCAATTCTAAAAATTAAATCACTAAATTTGATAAAAACAACCATTTAAAAAAATAGTAGAATTATATAATTTTAAATTTAGAGAAGATTCTAAAAATATTGATTATAACTCAGTTAACATAATTTTGAAAATACTTTAACTTTTGAAACTAATTTACTCGTATCAAACCTTGTATATAAAACCCTAATTTAAGTTAACTATCAAAGTAAGGTTTTTTTAATAATTTATAAAATAGAAATTGGTTTGTTTTAAAAAAATAAAACAAAATAAATAAAGCATATAAAATAAGGCACGTTAGAATTTTGAACATGGGGTTTTGTCTCAACCAGAGACTTAATCACCTTCACTTGTCAATCACCTGCTTCCAATTAATCTATTATATAATAAATAGATCCACAATAAAGACTGAGTTTTTCACACAAATATACTCCAACACTATATGATATACATAAGCCTCTTCCGCAGTTCTTAATGGTATAGAATAGATATGGGTCACACACAACCTCTTCCAAAGTTGTATGTGGGGATAAAAATGAAAATATTTCTAAAAGAGTGTATAGAACTCTTCAATTCAAAAAAGAAGACTATGTTTTACAGATAAAATGGTTAAAAAATAAGGTTTAAAATTATACTAAAATATAAATAACATGTAAAGATATATGTGAATATTTGGTGAATCTCAATCCAAATAGATATGGTTGCCCAAGAGTCTCTGAAATTTTCTTTTAAAGGATTCAATCGATATTATACAAAAAAGTTTAAAAAAATAGAGTGTTGTGGAAGTTTTTAAAATACTTCATTCTTAGTCAGTTTTTTTAGTGTTCTCCCACACAATTTTTTATCTAGTGTATTTTATGTTTCATGGATTATTTAATTTTATGTATCTATATTCCTTTAGATTCATTCATGTATCCACACATGAGGGTGTTGTTCTGAATATATAGTATTCTAGCTGGTCCAATTATCCATTATAGGATAATAATAAAATTAAGTATAATCCTCATGCTTGGTGGTGGTGGTAGCTCCACCTAATGGAAGTATAACCTAATGGAAGATTCTTGGAGTCATAGAATTTGAACTAGTGGTAGAATATTAAAATTATGGTAGCTTATAGTGGTATCTAGTGACAATATCTCTTTTCAACTAGCGGTGGCTCATTTTAACTAATGTTAGATGATTAGGGTGGGTTCGAAACTTAGCTATTTTTATGAGTTTGGCCAAAATATGACTGACTAATATAAAACATTTAAACTCATTAGTAACATAAAAAACATTATTTGAGATCATTAAAATAATAAGGTTCTTATACTATTCCAACAAACCCATTTACGTTGAAAAATCCATCATAACATGTACAATTTTACTTTTATCTTCTTGGTCTACAAGATATTTGGATTTTTTTCCATATAGATCCACCTAGGAATACAACTTATTCACATTGATCTAAATTCAAAAAGTAAAATATGAATTCTCTAACCACAATTTCATAAGTGTATCACATTGAAAGTGGCTCAAAAGTTATCTAGAAATTACTATCTATATATAAAGGTTATCACTGAGATACGTAAAATTAAGTAGATAATATGTATGGGTCACTAGATAAATAAATATGATATTATATGAAATCAAATAATATGATACCCCTTTATCATAATGGTTTCTCACTATAACGTACAAGTACTTCTAGTGGAAAAATTATCAAATGCATGGACTCGCTGTGATGTTTTATAGTAACATTTTCTTACTTAAAAGTTCAAAAGGTTGAAAAATAAAAATTATAGAATATGAAAACCCCATCTCATATTAAACTATACACACATATTACCATTTTTTAGAAAATGGTAGATTTTTTATGATTCAAATGTGACGATGTTGATGGACTTTAAAGATAAAATAACATGATTTTTAAATGTTCATTATTTTAACTAATAAAAATATGATAATTTAAAAAGATAGATGAGTTGTGATGGGATCCATGGATTGAAGTATTATCAGGTTAAGAGATTCCATGCCTCAATCATGCTAATATTAATAAAGTTGTGGATTTATTGACACTATGAATAGCGTATTAATGGAAACCCAAATGAATTTATCTAAATATTTTATCAAAATAATTTCAAGGATTTTGGGTATTACACATAAAATCATTTATTAAGATTGAATCTAAAATTTGGTAATGGATAGGTACACACATATGGTATGTGAAAGTAATATGAAGTTTCAAAACATTAATAAAGAAGGTAAAATCACCCTAAAGAAGTAACGGAAAAGTTTTCATAAGTTACAGGAAAAAACCATGAAAATTATGATAAATGGTATGTTGTAAAGAATGATAAATCAGCCACACCATGAGAGATATGATCATGATCATGAGTGTATATTACTGAAATATCATAATTAAAAATATTCCCTATATATATAAGATCCTAAAAAGATGTATATCATCCTATAGAATACATAAATGTGGTCAAATAAATAACATTCACAATTTACGTTGTATATTCAGTTGATATGTAATATTTTCAATTTCTATATAAGATATCTCCCTTATAAAAAAACTGATACATAATATATTTCTTCAAACACTATTATAATACGTAAAATACTTTATTTTACTTAATTCTTAATACATAAGAAATTATTCATTATGTAATATAATTATTTTAGGAAATATATTTTAGATAATATTCTCAGGATACATAATATAGTTTACTTTTTCAAAAATCCATACATAATATATCTTACTTTACAAAAAATATATAAATAATATATTTTAATAAAAATACATACATAATATATTTTTATCTTCTAATGATATATAATGTTTTATACTTAAAAAAATTCCTTCAATGTTTTTATTTAATATCCTTCATCCTTCATACTCAAGGTTTTTGACTTGAATATATTTCCAAAAATTAAATATGTAAAGATTTGTACATTTATATATTTTTACCACTATACAATCATAATATAATTTATAATTTATAATGAATACATAATATCTTGTAACTAAAAATATTTGATTCAATAAAAAATATGATAAAATAGAATTTTAATTTAAATATTAAAACCAAAATAGAATTCCCTTTAATTGATTAAAAATCATATACATTAAACTGTTATTAAAACCAATCAACAATTTAACGAATAAATTTTATAATAAAAACCCATAACTAACAAGATAAAATTTATTCCAAAATTTTAATAATAATAAACATTAATATAAATATATAAAATCAGAAAAACCCCCCATTTATTAAATAATAGATCAAAATTATAAACCATGTTGACCATAATAAAAATATAAGTATCTTTTATGTCATAAAATAACATGATCATTAATAAAATGTATAACTATGAATAAAACATTAAATTGATCTATATAAAATACCAAACCATATCTTATCTCCTATTTTCATGGATCTCATAATAACTACCCTCAATGGATACTTTATCAAATATATAATGGCTTCCCTCAATTGTCATATTTTACCCATTAAATAGCCAAATCTTTTATTCTCTCATTCCATCCTCAAAATTCCTTCCATGGTTATATTTATTTTCTTTCATTATATAATTATTTTTGGTGGATCTTTCTTCATGGGAGATCATAATGATGTATATTTAAATATTTTATTTATTTTATATATTTATTATTTTCATAATGTATTATTACTCATCTTATGTAATGTTATATTTTCATAGTAATATTAAATTCTCTTGTGTCATATCAACATTATTTATTATTTTTTATAGAATTTATAAAAATAAACATTTAATTTTATGAAAAGTTATTGCATTCTAAAACTCGATTTGTTACATTCTCTGGGTTAAATGGGTAGATAAATACAATAACATCATGTCTAAAGTCATGATTTAGAGTTTAATGTGGCTCACATTAGTTTCCACAATAAGAAATGAGATATCATATCATGCTTAAGGAGTTATTTCAATGGATTGGGTTAAATAAGAAAATAACCACATTATGGTTAATATAAAATGATTACAATGAGTCTCTATATATTATTTTCAATATATAAAAATATCTACATTTTTGTAAGTAAATTGAGTGATAGTTTTGATTTACTTAAGGTTATATTTGTATGTGGGTCACCACGTCATGATGGTAGACCATATTGCAGTGTGGATATTTAAACTTTAGATAAATTTTTAATATCTCCTAAAATATTGGGAAGATATCATAAAGATATAGGAAGTTTAATTCATCTAAATGTGATATTTTTTATCATGGAATATATGAGTAATACATGTATAATAACCCTAAATTCTTTATTTGGGTCTATAATAAGGTAGTTATTGATGTTGAATTAATAAACCTAGATAGTGGTAAGTTTTTGTAGATATAATTCATGTTTTATAAAATAAAATATTATGGATTGAGATATGTTCTGAGATATATAATTAAGAGACATTAATACCTTATGTTTTAGGATTCTTGATTGAATACTAGGAAAAAAAATGTTTTTTAAGAGAAATTTGTTTCATGATAGTTAATATTATTTAAAAGTTGTTATTACCATTATCTTAATTTATTTTTATAAGAGTTACAATAATTATTTAGAGATATTTTATAAAGGTCTCAAGTTCATCCCCTTACCAAGTTGGTTTCACCTTGATAATAATAGGAACGTCACATGAAGTGGGGTATCACCCACATCACACCAAGGACTAGTCACTTGCATATAGTGGGGACCTTTTAAAATCTCTAAATGTTGAATTGTGTTTAATTATATTATTTATACAAGAGTAAATGAGATAAAAATACATTAGTTATAATCAATGATGAGGAAAACGTTTTAGATAACTGATTCACCACTATAGAATTCCACAAACATAACCATATAAATTACATGACTAAAAGAAAAGTTTTCATTATAATACCTTCCCAAAACCTTTTCGGTTTAAATTTTTAGATAATTATGATAAAATGCCGACTAAAAAACTTATTTTATTTGTATCAGCTAAATATTTTTCTTATTTTATTTGAAACTACTCAATCTATAATGATTCTTCAATATCTCCTACAAATTCTCCACATAAGAAACTTTTCTATACACTTCACACTTTTCCTATCTAAATAACCTAGGTAAAATGAAACATAAAAAAGGGGTGATATCAAATTATTGGTATGTGTAAACATAATAGATAAAAATCAAATATAATTGGTTAGAATAATATGATCATATAGTTATTATCAAGTTTCATAAGATACTTATACTAAAAAATTCATAGATCATATACCATGTCATAAGACTTTGAATGACATGATACATGAACGATTAAACAATCATGATCCATGAGAGCATAACATAAAAATGAGAATAAACATAAAATTATGGAACATCTTACAAATATGGAAAAAAATTAGTATAGGGAGAATTACTTTCATGAACCAAACCATATCTTCACTATTATTAGAAACTATAAAGGTACCCATGAATACTTTATCTCATGAGATTTAAACATTTAACCAATGAATTAGAGGGTGATATAGGACCCCAACCATCATCATACATACTTTTGAGTGACATTAGAAAATAATTAAATTATCACATCTTAAATAACCCATGTAAATAAATTGGGTTTTATAAAACATTCAAATAAAAATCAATGACTTTTTATAGAATAAATAACCCATGTAAAGAAAATGGGTTTCATTCAATACGTCAAAAAGATCCCATCGAAAGAAAATGGGTTTAATATCTTTTTAAAATGGATTCACATAAGGAAACCAATAATAATTAAAGCAATAATCATATCATGATAAACCCATTAAAAATAAATAGGTATTCAATGACATCAAGTAATATTCTAGGCAAATACCATTAAATAAAGATAATAAATTATATGGTATTTACATCGTATTGATAAAGGGTATAAAGTTAAGACAATAATTTCCACAATCAATCGATGTATGACATGTAGTTGAACATCCTTCAATAAAATGATACAAAATTGGGTATTCATAAAAGAAAATAATTAAAAGAAAAATTATGGTTATACACCAAAAATGAATATGCAAAACAAAGGTAGTGATGTATAGTTTCTTTAAAAGAGAAGTGCATTGCGTAAGTTATCTAGAGAAATAAGGTGGATGGTATCATTTTAATAATTACTTTTATTAAGTATAAAATATTTTAAATAATAATGAATTATATGAAAAAACTTTTTTTAGATTTTAGAAAACCCACTTTCGAAATAAGGAATTTTTTTTATTTTGAACTAATTTTAAAATAAATATTTTATATAAATAGGATAAAAATAATTTCTTTAGAAACAACGAAAATGTATAAAAATACTTCATATAAAATAACAAATATGGAGGAATGACATGTGCACACATAAACATTAAAAATATAATCTTTTCATATTCTGATGAAAATGACCCATCTGAAAAACATTACAAAAATTAAAATATTTAAAAGAAGTTTAAGTAGTGGAAAATGATATAAATAAATTATTTAATCATAAATATTGACACATTAAAAATCAACCAATTAATTTGTATATGGAAACATTGATGCTCCCAACCAATAAGAAGAGGCGTTTCACATATAAGAAACACTTTTGGTGAAATATGAGTTGAGGGGAAATTAAATTTTGAGGGTACATGTAAAACACCAAGAATCTTAAATTAAAATTATAATGGGTTTTAAAAATAACACAAATTCTCATTATGTTCCATATTTCAAAAATAATCTTTACTTTAAAATAATATTGAAAATGAAGCCTTTATGGTTTGAGTAACTTTTTAATCAAAAACCTATTTTCAACTTTGGAATTTTTTAAATTGAAATAAATTAAAAATAGAACTTGATATAGAAATTTAAAACCTTATGAATATTGTGAAATAAATTCATGTGTAATTATGAAAACCATTCTAAATAAAACATGGTTCATAATTGGAAATATGTCTCAAGGGGTGAAAATTTGAGACAAGAAACTCTTACCCTAATTCCTGCTTATTGGAAATCCTCTCTAACCTTCTGTATAAAAAATTAACTATATTAATTAAAAAATAGAAACTTTTTCATATCTATTAACTTTTATACAATTAATTTATAATTATTATTTACATGTATATTAGTAAGTTATTATTTATTTTCAATATTGGGTGTGAGTAATCTTGATCATTTTGAACTAGTTTTGTAATAGCATTGTTGTTCTTCATTATTATCCCAAAGATAATCATTATAAGATCAAACAAGAAAATGGAATTGATTTTTTATAATTTTTTATAATTTTATAATATCATTCTATGTGATTTTTTTACAGTCCCTAAATATGAAATCGGCGATCTGCATGTTTTGATGATTTCTGAAAAACATACATTGGTATCTAACTGGTAAGTTTAATACTAATTTTATCATCACAGAACTAAAATAAAATAATTATTTCCTTATTTATATCATATATTACTTGAAATTAAATTCTCATAGTCCACCATTATATAAATTTATAGCATTGTTCAAGTAAGTGGTTAAACAAACCCAAAAAAGAACATATCATAATTAATGGATGATTATGAAGTGATTTAGTTGTAATATCGTTATACCAAATTAATAATGATATTATTTAGTTTTTTTAGTGTGATATATCAGAATTTTAAATAATTAGAAGAATAATATAACTATATAAAATTATTTCGGAGTACGAAGAAATCATTTTTTTCTCTTAGAACGTTATTTTGGATGGTTGAATTTATCACAATTTTGTATTTCTCATGTTATTAATCGGTTGTTAAAATTTGGATTTATAGAACCTTAATAATTTTATTAAAAAAATATTTATCTATTAAACTCATTATAGTGAACATATATAAAAGGTCTTTATGAAAAGAAAAAATGAAATCAATTGTTCCATGGAGGCTAGTCCACACGCATGCTTGGATAATGATTTCATTTTCCATTAAATTGGGAAAAGTACAAATATGTTTTATCATTTAAGAATGTTTAATATTTCATAAATATTGTAATTATATATTAAATTAACTATTATTACTATCCTTGTAAGTAATTTAAGTAAAATTAATCACATTGTGTCAGGGAGGCGGTAGTCCACACAATGCACAAATAACGGTTTCATTTTTCTTAATAGAAAAGGAAAATGTGGTTAGTTCTTATACCATAATTATAATAACAAAATAGTATATTAATTATAATTATTTTATAATTTTAATATTTTTTAATGTAATTTTAATAAGAATAAATGCACATAAATAAATATAAATGTGAAAGGAATGGTTAGAAATTTATACCACAATTCATGGATTATCTCTTTTACAAAGGGGATTAAGCCTTTGATGGGCGGTCTTTGGAGAAGAATAAACCGTATTAAATGTGTATAAAAAATTTTATTAGAGGTTTTGGTATTTTTTTATCTAAAATAAGTGGGTTTTTGTGTGAGTTTAAGTGAGGAGAAGAGTTCCCCTTTTATAAGTGAAAAGAGATGGCATTTTTGTAAATACCCAAAACCTTTTAATAATTAGAAGTCACTATCAAGGAAAGTAGCTCAAAAATTGTGAGATAATATATAGTTTAATGGATAAGGTTGATAAATTCCTCAAATACCCATTCTTTCACATTTTTTAAACATGTTTATGGTCTATCACTCTTGGTTAAATATTTTTTCCCCTTTAGATTTTTACCAAGATAACTAGTTTTTACCAAATTAATTTATCCTTTAACTCTAAAACAAAATTGAACCTTATTAATTAATTTTTACTTAATGTTTAAAAAATTTAAATCCATTTCATTATATTAATTTTATAAAAGTGATTAAAATCAATTTTAAAATACTAAATTTATATTTTATTGAAAAAAATTATTTGAAAAATATTACTTAAATTTTAAAATGTAAAAAGTGGTTTTGTAAATTGAAAAAAAAAATTAAATTATAAATTTACTTATAAAACACATGTTTGGACCTATAAAAATGGTTTTATAAAATTTTTGTTATTTGAAAAAAAGTATTTTGTACTATTCACCAAAAAATCAATATTTTTAGAAAATTCCCAAAATTCATCTTAAATTAATATTGAAATTATAAATCCAAAAAAAATAAAATTCCAATTGGTGAATTTTGTATTTTAAATTTTAAAGAAAATCAAAAAACACAATGATAAATTGGTTTTATATGAAAAAAAAAACTTATCAAAGTATTAACCATTCTTATTCTTATTTCCTATCAATTACTAATCAAATTATTGTTCTTATATTATATATATATTATTTGTTTCAATAATATATAATATATATAGTTTATTTAAATAAGGCATATAAAATTCATTTTTTAACATTTTTAAGAATAAAACGATCTCATTAATGTTATCAATGCATTAATAAATAATCATCCTTTTTCTTTAAAAGTAAAAATGAAAAATATGTAAAATAAATGGGATAAACAACTTATTAAATTAATAATTACCTGATTATATCATCCTAATTTCTAGTTACATATCCACTTAATATTATTGCATAGGATCTAAGAATAAGGTAATATCTTGTAGAAATTGAGGGTGGTGATTCTCCTAGCATAGATATCATGGGAATTCCCATGAGTTTTAATTTCTATCACATAAAATTTTGTTCATACCATAATTTTTTGATTTTGTCTTGGGTTTTGTCTAGAGAAGACCCAAGAAAATCTACCTCCTTCCCAAGATTAGATAAATGGACTACATAAGGGAGACTCCTACTACTCGATTCCATTTCTTTTCTTTGTATATTTAATAATATGGTTACTTTGTTTTATACCCACTAATTTAATGGATATATTATAATGGTAACAATTCATGATTTCTTCTTAGTTGTTTTTTTTTGAAACATTCTATTAACATAATATTTGTTTAAGGATAATATATGGTGAAATATCAATTCATTACAACCCTCCTCTCTATGATTCTTGATCCTAAATAGATTTATAAAAAGCCTTTAAGATTTTTTAGGGAACCCTAAAATGGTAAAAATCATTCAAAATAACTCATGATAAATTCTTATTGGGGGATAAATACTCCTTGACATTTTATTCATCCCACACAAACCCCTAGATACCAAAACTTAATTACTATGAAATTTCTAAAATCTACCAATAATAAAAATTGAAATAGATCACATGGGGGTTGAGGATATCTACATAAAATGAAATTTATAGATGAATATTTATAGTTTCAAGACTGCACACACTATCTAAACTACCTTGAAGAATCCTAATCAACCTTACTTAGGACATTGATTTTAATGACTCTGATTTTATAGGTTTAATCCATTGAATATTTATATATATATATCTCTAGATTTACCCTCAGAGTCAATGATGTGTTAAGAAGTCACGGGACCCTATAATTAATATATTAAAATAATTAATATATATTAAATCATGTGGGAACATATTTTCAGAATAAATGGTTCTCATATTTTTTGGGACCTTGAATGGGAAATTTGAGACTATTGTTGTTTACGAGATGCAGGGTTTACCCTAGGCACAATATAAATTTAGTTGGAATCAGGTGTTTAGTTGAAGGAAAACATTGGAAATCTGATAATTAATTAAATAATAAGGGTTATTTAATTACTTAAGAGAGATAAAATATCCACCCCACCCCCTCACATTGTGGCCTTCTACACATGGAAATAATAAGGAATAGGGTTTCTCTCTTGAGTGAAAAATGAACTAAGAGGAAAGGGTGAGTAGGTTCCACTAGACTTCATCCTTGATAACAATCGAGACCAGATTGAGGTGAAGTGGCCTATGGGAATGGTTTTAGAATTGAATTTTTTACGTTTTATCCATGAGGTTGGTGGATTTTGAATTTTACATACTGATCCCCATAGATGTGTTTTTAAGAGTTTTAAAGCTCTTTAATGACTACTAAAGACCCATTGGGGTCAATATGTGCTTAATCAGGGAAAACAGGGGTTTTTGGTGGTTCTTAGGGATTTTTTGGTTTCAGAATATTAATCACACAGTGTGTAGTTCAATAGTACATTCTATGTATTGTTCCCATCAGGGAAAGGAGTTTTACAGACTACACACCATGTACACCAAGTATATGCCATGTAGTGGAACATATCCATGCAACCTAGTACATGGGTAGACACCCCATGTAAGTGGACATGGTCATGTGGAAGTATATATCCAAACCCTGGGTGTACATAGGCACGGGATGAAGGTAAATGGCCACGGGTTGGAGTTACATTAGCACAGACATAGCCAAGTACATGGGCGTGGTCCAGAGTACACGGGTATGGGCCAGGCTAGACAAGAAATATTGTGTAATACATGTACACTCCATGTATAACCATATGGTCAGTCAGGACATGTGTATGAAAGGAAATACCCAAGTTACTAGGGTAGGTCATATGTCAGGTGGCCCCAAGTACGCACCATATATCTTTCTATGAGAGTTACACTTTATGTATCTGCTTTTTCGAGACTCGAATTTTGTCCTATGAGAATCTTATCCTAAGAATTTTTTCATTTATAACACGATGGTGGCCTTTTTTGGTATCAAAGACATGACATGAGGTGTTATGAGTGTGACACTTCTTTCAATAATGCTTGAACAATGGAAATTATTGGGTTATATCACCATAGTGATGTTAAGGTCGGTACTCCCCTATCGCACTAGGGCACGAGTACCCTATAATACTTACATAGATAGAGTCAATACTCCCCCATAATTCATAGGGCATGGGTCCTCTATCTATAGATTGGTACTACCCCATCATCGTGCTCCACTAGGGAGTGGTAACTCAATGGGAGTTAGTACTCCCTCAGCTGTAAAGCATAGTGTTGAGGTGTGCGTCATCTACAATAATTCTAGTGAGGTTTCACATAGTGTTATGTGTCAAAGATGGTCCTTTGAGAGCTACATGATAACTCATGATTCTTATCTGGGTTGTAGATATGTAGATCCCCTTTCTCTCTTACTTGGGTTTCTTTATGAGATTATCTATTGGTTTCTCTTTACCCTCTTGATTTTGGGGTTTATATTGTTTTTGTTATTTTTGTTACTCGATTTTTTATTCTTGGTGTTCCTACTAGGTATGTATATATTCACTTATACATGGTATTTTCCCACACATGTTGTGTCTTATGGAGATGATATACAGATCGACAGTGATATCATAGGACCTGGTTTCAGTGGAGATTAGTGGCACTTAGCATTGACCATGTTCAATGGTCGGCCTTGGAGATTGTGATAAGGGGTCTCTTCAGTCTCCCTCATTCTAACCATTTTTAAGGTGGCCCTCATTTCTTGTTGGGAATGTATTTTTACACTCTATAATTTTATATTGTGTTGTTGTACTTTGATTCTTCCCTATAGTTTGTTTTATTCATGTTTTACACTCTAGATTCTCAATATTTTCATTATGTATCTGAACTATTTCATGGTGTTGGTGTGTGCATGTGTATTAGTACTTAGTCTAAGGAATCTCATTTAAGTATTTCATACTCAGTGCTTGTCTCCATCCCCTAGCCTATTGTAGGTGGGATTGGTGTGTCTCACTCAGTTTACAGCCATGAAGGAGGGCCCTAGTGGGTTAGGTCATGACATAGTGGTAGTAGAGGTATTTTTTCCTCAAGTTGTAGTTGCAGTTGGCACTTTATTTGAGGATTAGTTTGGTAATGTAAGGAAATTGTGCCAAAGTGTCTTGAGGAATGATTTTAGTATAGGGAACCTAGTATTGATGTAGTGGACAATGTATCCAAACACCAGGACTCTGAAAATCTGTTTATCGACTTAGCATGATGATAAATCAGTTGTAGGGAACCAATGGTTCACGAATCATATAGGATTGGGTCTTTTGAATTTCATGTCCTTCTTGATTTATCTCCCTATATGTGCTCATCTAACCATGGTACATATATTTTACTGTTAGGATTCCTCTATAATAATATCTATTTGGGATGCTAATACCAAATCATGATGATGATTCATTGAGAAATGAGGCCTTTATTTTGAGACCCACTCATGTAGTGTTTCTTCTAGGAAGGAATAGTGGAGTGTCAGCACTAGTGGAGTAGTTTGTGGATCCACCTTCAATGGTTTGGGAAGATTATTGAATACCTATTGGACAATCAATAGAGACAATAAATTAGGATGATGATGCATAAAGTATGAGTACATTACATGAGTTCTAGTGTCATAGACTACTAAGGTTCAACGGTGATCTAAACTCTAAGGTGGTAGAGGATTGGCCTGAGTTAGTGGTTTGGTTCTTCAAGATTGTTCATACCCTGACTAATTAGATGGGTTCATTTACAGACAGTCTTCTATATAGAGCAATATGGTTCTGTTGGAGTCTAATTATGTTAACCCATAGGCGACTCTCACATGGCTATAATTTTAGTAGTCATTCCATGATGAGTATTACCCTTTAAGATAGTGCTTTGTGTGGATTTAGGAGCTTATTGAGCTGTAGAAGGGTGATATTTTAGTTTTTTAGTATGTCTCTAGGTCCAAAAACCTCATGAGTTACTCTCTCGATATGGTATAGGATGGATACTTCTAAGTTTGGAAGTTTTAATATGTTATTAATAGATACATATATGCTAGTGTGGTCTCTCTATTTATTCCCACTTATGTATGAGTACTGGAGCAGGATTTGGTTATATATAGCTTCCTAGAAGAGGGACATTAGGAATTTAGGGCTATTAGTGGAAATGATAAGAAAAGTTATCTACATCATATACCAAGTGATATTCATTAAGGTTTCGACCCAAGAGGAATTATCATTCTCAGACTCAAACATGTGGTTCTATAGTGCATGGTTTGTGTATTGGGTCCAATCAGTCAGGAGAGGGGTGGTATTATACTTATGATTAGTGAGGTCACATGGCTCGTGATTTTATAGCCTAGTTTGATGATAAAGGTAGGTTGTCTATGGATAGACCATGGTACCATGGTAGAGGAAGCATCATGAATATGGTTCTCTTAGGCATGGTCAAGGTAGCCACTAGGGAGGCGGTGCTAAAAGAGGAGCGAGTGGAGATTCATAGGGAGGAGATGATGGTGGAATATGATGACATCATAAGATACTCCCACAACCACTAGGTGGCCCACACCATGCTCAAATATCTTTAGGTCAAGGCCACTTTTAGTTACATGCCATGTAGGTGTATGATCAGGTTGTTCATGAGATGATTCGAGGTACAATATGTGTCTTTTCTACTCTTTCTCCAGTACTTATAGACATAGTCATGATTCATTCCTTTATATTAATATCTCTTATGAGTGATCTAGATCTACCCATTGAGACCTTATCCCAATAATTATGGTCATAGGTTACTAATATGAGTGATTAATCTATATCACACATCTTCTGGCAGTGTGAGTTGGAACTTAGTGGATCGAGTTTCTCGTGGGACCTATGGATCATCATGATGAAACTTTATGAAATAATATTAGGTGTGGATGGGTTTTCCATAGTGTATTCTTAGATATAATATCATCATAGTTTATTTTGTTACCTTCATATGTATGGGATGAGATTTTCCTTTATGGGTGAGAGATATCATATGGATGAGTGAGTAGGGCTCACAAGAAGAAAACTGCAACCCATTACCCATCAATCAGCGAGTTTAACCCATCGTGCAGTGGGCTCTATAGTATCTAGATTATAGAATTGGTGGAGAATTATATTTATAAATTCCCCAAAGATGATTCAGGACTAACTGCGAGGTGGTATATTGACTTATGCATCTACTTACACCCCAAGACCACACTGATATCTTCTACAGCATATCGGATAGCCCCCACCAAGCTCCAAGTATAAGGGTGTAGTTGTAGGACCTTCAATACAAAGGTTTTATCATACCAAGTGTCACCCCTGGGTAGCTCCATTTTTTTCATGAAAAATACAAATGGGAGCTTGAGGCTTTGTGTTGACTATCATCACCTAAACCATATAATGATAAAGAAAAACTACCACTTACCAAGCATTGATGACCTTTTCAACTAGTTGAAAAGTATGAGTTGGTTCGCAAATATTAATCTCAAATTCGGCTACCAGCAGTCGAGGGTTTGTAAGGATGATATTCCAAAGATGTAATTTTGATATTGATACAAACACTATTAGATCTTATTAATTTATTTTGGTGTTACTAATTCCCAACATTGTGTATATGGATATTATAAACTATGTAATCTATCCATACTTGGACCTATTCATAGTTTTCCTAATTAATGAAATGCTCATTTACTCTACATCATAGGAGGATCATGAAGATAACTTGAGGATAGTCCTATACTTACTCTAGGAGAACTAGCCTTATAGTAAGCTCTTGAAGTTCTGGTTTTGGATATGAAAGGTTAACTTTATAGGGAATGTCATCTCTAATCAAGGATTATCTATGAATTATATGAATATTAATGTGGTGATTTCTTAGGAGCCACCCAAGATCATGTTAGAGGTATAGAGTTTCCTTAGTTTGGAGGGGTGCTAGAGGAGGTTTAGGGAAAAAAATTAGGATAGAAGCACCTTTTACCACCTTGATGTCGAGAGGACAGTCATTTACCTAGACTAAGTAGTGTCATATATCCTTTAGGTAGTTGAGTATGAGGTTGACTAGTGCTCATGTGTCGAGACTAATGGAGGAGGTCATTGAGTTCATGGTGTTTTTTATACCTCTATAGCTGGGATCAGTTGCATGTTGATGCATAGGTAGGTGTTGATCACTTATAGGTCAAGATAATTGAGACCCCATGAGAAGAAATACATGACTCATGACCTATAGTTGGAATCAGTAGTCTTCACTCTAAATATGGGGAGGTACAATATTTTGGGTGAGTGTTTTTTGTTTTCTCATACCATCAGAGTATCAGGTACATATTCACTCAAATAGGCTTAACCTGAGACAAAGCAATTGGTCAGAGTTCCTAGAGTACTATAAATTTGAGGTAGTCTATACTCTTTTGAAGGGAAATGTGGTGGAATATTTCATTTCCATAAAGTCTTGCTCTCTCTTGGGGGAGGAGGCGTCTGAGCAGTTGGATTCAATGTAGTTGACCCTAGTGGAGGACAGGGGTGTAGTTTTTCTTCATTCGATGGTGGTTAATCCTTATCTAAATCATTTTATGATAGGGGAATATTCAGGAGACATATACTTGGAGGTTATACATGATCTAATATCCTTTAGAGAAGTGACAGATGGATTTTCTAAATGAGGGAAGCATGTTATCCTTTTTTTAAGGATGGATGGTGGTTCTAGCCATGTTTCTTGAGGAGATGTTTAGGGAGTTTCATACTTCTCAACTGGTTGTATATACTAATGTATAAAATATTTAAAATTATATTCAACATCAGTTTTGTTAAGATGGAATGAGGCAATGAATTGAAAATTATGCCTCTCGATATCTGACATGTCAGTAGGTAAAGGCTGAACATTAGGTTCCAACTAGTTTGACTCAACCCCTTGAGATCCAAAAATGGAATTGGGATGGCATATAAATGGATTTAAGGATGGGGGTTCCATAAAAATCTAAATTTCATGATGTTATCTAGGTAATATTTGAATGACTCACCAATTTTGCACACTTTATTTCCATCCGAGAGTAGATTTTGATTGAGAGTTTCGGGATTTTTTACATGTCAGAGATCATATGGATTTATAGGCTTCCCAAAAATATCATCTATGATTATGATTCTTGGTTTATTTCACGGTTTTGAAGGATCATACATGAGTCTTTGTGTACCCAGTTACGGATCAACTTGGCATTTCACCCTCATACAGATGGTCAGACCATGTGGACTATTCAGGTGTTAGAGGATATACTGAGAGCATGTGTGTTAGACATCAGATGGACCTAAGATAATCACTTTCCCTTGGTATATTTATCTTATAATAACAGTCATTATTCTACTATTAGCATGAAACCCTTTGATCCCCTATATAAGAGACCCTTCATGTCACCCTTATGCTAGATTGATATTAGAAAGGTATCTTTTATTGGGATAGATCTAGTATAGGTAACGATAGAGAAGGTTTAGGTGATCATTTAGTGTATTAGGATAGCCCATAGCTGACAAAAATCTTAATCATATTGATTTTTTAGACCATTAGAATTCAAGTATGGAGGCCATGTTTTCCTAAGAGTCTCCCCATGATAAGGATTGCAGAGATTTGGCTAGAGAATCAAGCTATCCCCAAGGTTCATTGGGACATTCAAGGTCCTTCAAAGGGTTTGCAAGGTTGCTTACCCTTTTTACTTACCCCTTCAGTTGAACTAAATTCATAAAATATTCTATATTTCACATTTGATGAGATACATTTATGAACCATCACACTTTATCGACTGGGGTGAGTTAGACATTGAGGACAAAGTCACCTTTACAGGGTACCATGTGGCGATCGAGAACTAACAAGAGGGGACCCTTCATGGATGAACCATCAAAATGGTTCAAGTTATTAGGAAATATTGTAGTGCATAGGAGATATCCTAGGAGCATGAGAGTAAGATACAATATCAATACCCTCACCTTTTTTATATCTGATTCTTTTAGAGGTAAAAATCCTTGAAGGAGGGGAGAATTTAACAGCACTGGTTTTACAATTCTAGTTATATATATCTATATTTTTCATTAGATTTGGTGCTTTTTTCGGCGTCCAATGACCCCAAAATTAAACTATTAAAAACATTAATATATATTAAATCATTTGTGTACATATTTTTGGAATAAATGGTTTTCCCATTGTTTATGACCTTGAATGGGAAATATGAGACCTTAGTTGTTCCCCATATGTGAATTTTACCCTAAGAGTGAAATAAAGTTGGTCAGTGTCAGGTGTTTTTTGGAAGAAAATCGTTAGCATATGTGATAATTAAAAAAATAATCAGGGTTATTCAATTAATTAAAAGAGATAAAATATCCCCCCTTACATTTTGGCCTCCTATGTATGGTAGGAGAAAGATAGATGGTTTCTCCATTTATTGGTGGGTGAACTGAGAGGAAATGGAGGGGAGTTTCTATCAGAATTTTTCTTTGATGGTGATCGAGACAGGATCGAGCTACAACGGCTTCCGGGGTGCATTTTTGGGCCCTAAGTTTCATCATTTTTACCAAAATGTAGTAAAATTATTATTTTTATATATGAATATCCATAAATATTTTGTTTAATAGTTTTAAATCCCCTTGATGACTAGTAAGGACCCCCTAGGAGTTGATCTATGCTTAATCAAAGAAAAAAGGGGTTTCAGGTGGTTCGTAGTGATTTTTTATTCGAGAATACTGATCACACATTGTTTAGTTTAGGAGCACACATTGTGTGGTCTTCCCATCAGGGGAAGAATTATTTATAAGGACTACACACCGTGTACACCATGTAGTGGTAAATGTCCATGCGGCCTAGTACATGGGAAGACACCCCATGTAAGGGGACATGGTCGTGTGGTAATACATGGTCAGACATCGGGTGTACACGGGAACGAGCTAGATGTACACAGGCATGGAAACATCTAGGTACACAAGTAGATGCCTAAGTACATGGGAACATGTCAGGATATACAATACATGTCATGTAATATATGTACATGTTGTATATAACACCATAGCCATCAAGGCCATGTGAAAGTGAGGACATGCCCAGGTGACCAAGGGAGGTCACATGCTATGTGACTCCAAGTACACACTGTGTACTCTTCTATGATAGTTCCACCTTATGTATATCATTTTCTGAGACTCAGATTTGGGCCTATGAGTATCCAATCCGGATCAGTTTCCACATATAACATGATGGTGGCCTTCATTTTGGAATCAAAGATATGACATGAGGTATTATGAGTGTGATGCTTATTTCAAAAACGATGGATTGACCCTAGTGTAAAATGGGGAAAGGGAAGTGTATTGTTTTATTAACACTAAAAATATAGCACTGAAAAAGGTGGGGCTTTTATCAGCACTAGCTAAAAGCACTGATAAATGCATCCTTTATTAGTTCTAAAAAAGCGTTGATAAAGGGCACAAATTTATCATCACTTTTATTAGCTCTGATAAACGATACATTTATCTGCACTATTTTTATCACTGATAAAAGATTTTAATAATAATTTATATATAGTTATTATATTTATATTCAAAAATAATTTTTATTTGTATACATTAAATAAAAAGCGCATGTTTATGATTAATATATATTTTTTAATAATTCAAATATATATATAATGTTTTAAAAAAAGTATTTCTAAGATTATAATTAAATATATATGTGTTTCCAATGAATTTGGTCAACAAATATATTTATTATGCTTGTGTATATGTTATGTATCATCATGAATGTTCATTTATACATTACACTCTTCTTATTATTCATGTTGTCCATTGATGGCTCATTTTTTATTATGTATATTTTACTAGGTGTATATGATTAATTCATGCATGTTACCCATATATATATTATATTATGTTCTCAATACTTATAAAATCACATTAAATATATTTAAAGAATAAATATATTTATTATATTTATAATTATTAAATTTTAAATATATAAAAATACTTTTGAATATATTTATTTGTAATTATAATTATAACTATATATATTTATATTTATTTATTTAAATAATTATAAAATTATAATAAATATATACATATTTTATAATTTTATAAATATATATATATAATTATATAAAAATATTTACAAATGTATTTATTTATAGTGGTAATCATAAATATAAATATAAATGTGTGTGTGTGTAAATTATTCTAAAATTATAATAAATATATTTATTATACTAATTATAAAGTTATAAATATATAGTTAAATAAATATATACAAATATTTATAAATAAATACAAATATTTAGAATTATAATTCCTAAATAAACATATATATATTTAAATAATTAAAATTTTATAATAAATATATTAATTATATATATTTATATACAAATATCTATAAATAAATACAAATAGTTATAAATATAATTCTAAATAAAGGTAGAAATATTTAAATAATTAAATAATTATATTAAATATATTAATTATATATATTTATAAAATTATAAATATATTTGTTATAATTTTATATTATATATATATATATAATTAAAACTATAAATAATCTATTTATTATATATTTTAATTACAAACAAATATATATTTATTTATTAGTTATAAATATAAATAAATATTTATTTATTTAAAATTTTATTAATTAATAAAAAACATATTTATATAATGTTATATATAATTAAATAAATAGATTTCTAAATATATTTACAAATATATAGAAATATTGAAAAATAAATACTAATATTTATATTTATAGTTATAAATAGATACAGATATATTTAAATAATTATAAAATTATAATAAACATATTAAATATATATATATATAAAATTATAAATATTAGAATGTTAATTTGTTATAATTTTACAATTATTTAAATAAATATATATATATTCATTTATAGTTATAATTATAAACATGTATATATATATTCATATAAATAATTATAAAATTAAAATTAATATTGTTATATACATCTATAATCTTATAAATATATATAATTAATATATTTATTATATATCTCTACGATTATAAATATAATAAGTATATTTCTTATAATTTTATAAATATAAATATATATTTATCTTGTATATAATTTTATAAATGTATATAGGAATATAAATAAATTATTAACATTATATCTTTATCAGCACTTTTTTAGCGCTAATAAAGGTCTATCTTTATCAATGCTAAAAAAGTGTAGATAAAGGCGTGTTTTATCAGTGTTTTCTACTTTAGCACATATAAAACATACATTTATCAATTATTTTTAGCTTGTGCTAATAAAAGGTTCACTAGGTCTTATAAAGAAACCCTAACTTTCTCCTCCTTCCTCGCACCCCTCAAACTCTCGCAAAACCCAATCATCGCCGCCTCCTACTCCTCTGCCTCCTCTTCCTCATCCTCTCACACTAACTCATCCTCTGTGAACCAAACTTCCTTGCATGCCTCTCTTCTACTATGAGCCTCACCTCCGCCATGTGACTCTCCTCTATCACGCGACTCTCCTCTGTTGTGCACCTCTCCTGCGTTGGAGAACTCCTCTACCACACACCTCTACTCCACCTCTGAATCCTTTGACTTCGTGATTCCCCTCACCATGAACCCAGCTTCCTCAAGAATTTCTCCTTTTCCATTATCCTATCCTTTGATGGAGGACTCCTCTGCCACACACCTCTCCTCTGCTGGAGGACTCCTCCATTTTGTGCCTATCCTCCACTATGAACGCACCTCCGTCATGCACTGAAACACACCTCCATAGGGAGTTTTCTCCTCTTTCTCATCTGTTTCACATGTTATTACAGTTTGATATTAATAGTGATGTTGTGAATTGTATGAGCTAAATGAATCACTGAAAATCATGGTCGTTGGTGGTCCCTGTTTGCACACTAAATAAATTTCATGTTGGTTGTCCTTTTTTCCACTGTTACTCTGCTCTGATCCAATGATGTTTTTCAATGGTGTTACCATTGTTTTGTGAATTATATATATTTTACAATTAGGAGTATTATATTTGGTAATCCTAATAGAACCTATGTGATGGTTTGGTTTTTCTTCATAGCAACTTTTCAAAATAGAATTTTTAATAATTTCTTAATGAAACTTATTAATTTGGTTTTGAGCTTGGTGTTTTAATAAAATCCATTGAATGGTTTATCCAAATATGAAATGGTTTTACATAAATTGAAATAAATTAGTTTCACTGAAAGTATAACATTCTATATTTGTTTCATCTGTATATAAAAAAGTTGATGTTCTTTATCTTTTGTAATGAATTTTAAAAATGTGGAATTTTATACACTTGTAGATATGAAATTATTTTTGGGAAAGTGGTATTTTTAGAGAATTTGAAAGCTTTTGTGGAGTCCTTAGTCATACTAGTGCATTATTTATTTTAAAATATGAAACGTTTGATAGATATAGTACTGGAATTGATTCAAAGGTATTTAGATTGTGATTACTATGTCACTGTTTGTGACTTTATATTCTTAAGAGAGTGATGGGAGTTAAGAAAGTTTGGTTCACATGTGTAGTGAACCATTTTGGATCTCAAAAGGTTTAATAAGTAATGTTGGGTGTGATTAAATAAAATTAGGAACTTATGGTTTGGGTATAATCAAGGTTTATTCATGTTTAAGGTGTCTATAGAAAGGGATTAGATGTTAATATTGTGTTATTGTTTTTGGTGTTGTTGATGGGATAGTAGTGTGGTTAAGAGTTCTTAAGGATTTTAAAAAAGATTCATATTTATAAGATTCTTTTAAATTTTTTGGTAGTAGATTGAAAAATAGTTGGAATATATTTGTCAGTTTTATGATCAATGGACTTTAGTTCATTTTTAAGTTTTCAGTATGAATACTCAGTTTGATGTGAATAGTGTCTATTGGATCCCTAGGATTCATTTGAAGCATGAACTTAGTTTTTTTGGGATCTTTTAGTAAAGGGTAAATGTTTTTTATTTGGAAAACGGTTGGATGTTCAACTGTATGGGTGTTTGATCACTTTTTATAAGTGTATAACTTAGGGAATATGAAATTTAGGTGTTAATAGAAAGACCAGAAACTCTACTATAATAATTAATCACTCCATTACTATAACTATTTCACAACGTATGTTCTATAAGGTATTAAATAGGGACCTCTATATTCCATTGTTCATTTTGAGGATTTTTTTATATACTTTTTTATTTGATTGAACCCTCAGAAGCCTATGTCATATTTTTTTATATAAATGTATAAGTTGGGGAGACTATTTTTTAGTTTTTTTACATTCTTTTATATTATAAATATGTCACATGGTTTCATTGTTTATTAATCATTGGATGAAATTGAAACAATAAGTTATCCAATTGTGTCAACCCACATTGATTAATACTTATAAGATAGAAAATATATCATAGATTAAACATTCTATGTTTTTTATATTATATATAATTTAAATCTTCTTGATACATATTATTGTTCTATAAAGGAAATCATCACATTCCACTTAAACCTGAATGAATTATATGTCAACAAAACTAATATAACCTTAAATTAAGAGGATGATTTGGTGGTGATGTAATGGATGGGTTGACTAAGTGGGAATGAGTAAGATGAAATTAAAATCATGATTGTTTTTGAAGAAGGTAGTGCCTTGGTCAAAGACCAACGCACATTTTATTGAACATTTAAAGTAAAATAGTTACAAGAGACGAAAAGAAGGGAGTTTTTTACAATCCTTTTCAAAAAGATGAAATAAATCAGATGGAAGGGCATCCAGCCAAGTCATATCCTGGTGAACACCCTTGTTGGAAAGTCCATCAGCAACTGCATTCTCTTCTTGAAAGACGTGAGTGGAAATGTAGTCAATCTCGAGGAGCGAATCCAAACACTTCATCCAAAGGGTGGTGAGAGGCCAGGAAAGATGAATCAATCTGTTCCAAATTGCCTGGAAAATGGTGGTAGAATCACTTTAGATCCAAAGCTTCCTCCATCCTTTTTGAAGATTGAAGTTGATAGAATGAATAACACCCGTCATTTCCGCTTCCAATGACAAGGATATACCACGTATTCCAAAGAAACAACCATGACATTGGCTAGAAGAATCTCTAAAAAATGCTCCACAGCTGGCAGGTCCAGGATTTCCCTTTAAGGCACCATCAACGTTTACTTTGATCCATCCTAGCATTGAAGTTTTCCAGAACACTTCAAAGGTACATTTGGGTTGTCGATAGATTCCATCAACCCGGATTTTTCGCAGAATCTCAAAGTAACCAACAGAGTTGCTGTAGTGGTATTTTTGAATTGAAGCATCCTCTCCGGCCGCAATGAGGATCTGGAATTTTCCTGAAATAAGGTTTAATGAGAATTTATTATGAATGATATCATTTCTGTCATACTAGATCACATGTAAAAGGTCAGAAACCGCGGAGAGGAAGATATTCTTGATTTGATGAGAGTCCTCATGGTCAACACATTTCATTAAAGGAGATCAAATCAAGTCAGGAGTAGACCATCTGTAGTCAAAAATGTCAAAAATATAATTCCATAGAGCAGAAGTTGTAGCACAAGACAAGAAAAGATGGTTAGTATCCTCCCTATGTTGATTACACAGTTGTCACTTAGATCAGATTTGAATGCCAAAAGTTTGAAGGCAAGTCTCAGTGGGTAGTCTGTTGTGTGCAATACGCCAAATAAGAGTGAGTCTTGTAGGTTTTATCCAAGCCTTATTAAAATTATTGAACCATTAAAAGTTAGAATCAGTTCTAAAAAAATTGTGCTTGTATAAATTTTTGGAGTCAATAATTCCATTGGGAGCTGGTTCCCAGACAAGAAAATCATCAGAGCTAGTATAGGTGTAGTTGTCAATGATCTGAACAATGTTGTTAGGAAGATCATGCCTGTGAGAGTGAAGAACAAATTTAATAGTGTGACTAGTATCCTCAGGTGAAGTGTTGGGGGTAACATGGAGATCAAAGGGGTACCAATCCAATTATCAAGCCATAAGTTTATGTTGGAGTCAGTTTGAACCATCCATATATAATTTTCCATAATATTATGATAAGAATTCCTAATGGAGGGCCAGATCGAGGAAGTAATATAATTAAGATTCCCCTTCTTGAGTTTGGTAAGAAATCTATGTTTGAGGAAATCAATAGCATTGGAGGTATTATTTATTAGTCTCCAAGTAAGTCTATCCTGAAGGTCTTCATTAAAAAAATTTAAATCTTTAATTCCAATTCCCCCCTTCTCTAGAGGCTTGCAACAGGCCATCCATGGAATGGTGATAAGATTCCTTTCAAGGATACTTCCCGTCCAGATGAAGTTTTTTATGTAGATATTAATTTTTTTAAGAGTACTAACCGGCCACTTATAGATCATGAGAGAATAGGCCATTTTATAGACGATGGTTGATTTGAAAAGACAGATTCTACCGACCATGGAGAGAGATTTGCCTTTCGAAGTAGAAAGTTGATTAATAATTTGATCAAATATGTTTACAAAGTAGCTGGATTTAGGTCTTCCCCAAAATATCGGGACCCCCAGGTAAGTGAAGTGGAAGAGACCTTCTTTAATTACAAGTTTGTTGGTGATAATGCCTTTTCTCCATAAGGATTAATTTTTCCCAAAGAAAATATGAGATTTGTTCCAAAAAATGGCCTGGCCCGAAACTTCCTCATAATGATCAAGAGCATTTTTAAGGACTTGAATATTAATTTGATCACCATGAAGAAACAAGATGATGTCATCAACATAAAGAATGTGAGTGGGAACTTTGAGGTTTCTAGTAGCCTGGATGGGCCTAAGCTTATTTTGGTCAACAAGTTTACTGAGGAGCCTGCTGAGATAGTCTTCAGCAATAACAAAAAGGACGGCCGAGAGATGGTCACCTTGTCTAACCCCTTTGGTGCATTTGAAATAGCCCCTGGGGTTCCATTAATCAAAATATAAATAGATGTAGATTTAAACAAGATTTCTATCCTCATAACAAAGGTATCATTAAAACCAAAAAAAATAGAACTTTTAAATTGAAGCTCTAATATATGGTATCAAAATATTTTCTGATATCAAGTTTGATGGAAACACTACCTCCCCTGATAATTTTATTTAAGTTTTTAGCGCATTCATAGGTAAGGAAAATACAATCTTGAATAGACCTACCCTTAATAAAACCGAATTGGTTCCAAGAAACAATTTTGTTACATATTGGGGTAAGTCTATTAGGAAGAATTTTGGTAATAATTTTGTAAAGAGTTTTTATATGGGCAATAGGCCAAAATTGATGGATCTCAGAGGCATTGTCAACTTTTGGAATTAAAGTAAGGAATTGTGCATTTATTCCATAAAGGAGAAATCCATTGGAGAAGAATGACCTCACAAGTTTGCACACATCTAAATGGATAACATCCGAATGATGTTGAAAGAATCCATTGTTAAAGCCATCCGGACCGAGAGCACTATCAAGATTTATACTAAAGACAGTGTCTCTAATCTCATGATCCAGAGGAATGATTAAGAGGGATACATTTTCATTCTCATCAACCATCATTGGAATGATATCTGTTCTAAGATCAATATTTATATCAGGACCATTAAAAATGTTATGGAAGTAAGAAAAACATGATTTGAGATGGCTTCATATGATTCAATAAGAAAATAATTATGTGAAAGCTTAGTAAGGGATCGGATGGCTTTTCTAACTATTTGAAGTGATTTATAGAATTTAGTGTTTCTGTCACCATCGGAGAGCCATGTAGTTTTGAATATTTGTTTGTGCATATTATCTTTGGAAGTGAGTAAAGTATTGAGTTTTAAGGAAGTCTTAATTTCAGATTAAGGGTCAAGGTTGAAGTCATAATTGGTATTATTAATTTTCAATTGAGCCAGCTCCTTTTCTAGAGAAGAAATGTCTAAGTCAATTTGATTACTTTTAGATTTACACCATCCCTTGAGTCCTTTCTTTAATGTTTTAAGCTTGAGAATACAAGCGAAAGTGTCATGCTGATGTTTCATAGTATCCCAAACATTCTTGATGAAAGAGACACAATTAGGGTTTGTAGACCAAGAATTTTTAAATCTAAAAGGAAATATATGTTTACGATTATTTATAAGAACACAGACCATAATGGGATGGTGATCAGAGTTTAACCTGGGTAAGGTGATGTTAGAGACATTGTCCCATATATCAGGAGCCTCCATGTTGGAAAAGTCTCTATCAAGTTTACTATAAACAACTTTATTATAATGCCTTCTATACCAGGTATATTTTTCACCAGTAAGGTTAACTTCAACAAGTTTTTTGTCTTCAATAGAATATCTAAACTCTCTTGAAGATATTGATAGGTGAGAGGGACTCATTTTTTAGCTAGAGGTGATAATGGAATTAAAGTCTCCCATCACAATCCAAGGGTCATGAATGGTATTATCCAAGACAAAAAGTTCCTGCCAGAGGGTTATTATTTCTTGATATCTATTCTTGGAATATATCATCGTGCAGTAGGAGCATTGTCCTTCCCAGTAGCAGTCACAAGTAAATTTTTGTTCAGAACTTTTGATAAGACTAATGTTATGGAGAGAGATGTGATGAAAAATCCACACAGAATCAACCAAGGGTCCATCTTTACAGAATCCCAGGAAATTGTAATTAAGAGAGCAGAATTTCATAAAATTAGAATTGAAATTAACTTTTGGCTCAGAAATAGTAAACATTTTGGGCTTATGTATTGTCAAAAACCTATTAAGAACAATATAGGTGTCCACATTTGTGATACCTTGAAAATTCCAAAAGAGAAGATTCATTTTTTACTTGTGTTTTGGGTTAGAGCCCCCTTTTTTAGATTTTCCCGAACCTTTTCTCTCTGATCTCCTTACATCATGAGAGGAGTTTGGTTTGGATTATTTATCTTGAATATTAACACTAGAAATAGGAGAACTAATTTTACTCTTTGCATTAGTGGAATTCTGCTCAGGGGCAGGATAAGTGTTAGTCGATGGAGGAGGTATAAGACTGTTCTATATATGAACAGTTGTATCAGTAGTGTTGTTTGGATGAGATGTTGAAACCAGACTAGATTTCTGCTCTAAAACTGAGACAGGAGCAGCTGTCATAGTTTCTCCTTGATTAGAGACAGGAGGACCCAAGATATCAAAAATTTGTGTGGTTTCAGCAGTCGTATTTTTTTATGATTCATGTAAACAATCCATAGACTCAGTAGGTAAAATGCAATCAAGAGCATGCATATTTGAAACTAAAATATTAGCTAAAACAGGAGAAGCATTTTTTTTGGTGCATAAGGAGTAGCAATATCAAAAGTAGCTTGAAAGGAAGACACAATAGTTAAAATGTAATCAGGAGCAAGCATATTTGCAACAACACTGCTAACTAAAACAGGAGAGGCATAATTTTCAGGTGCAGAAGAAGCAAAATTATCAGTAGTATTTTGCAAAGAAGACACAATGTTTAAGCATTTGAAGCTATTAAAAACTGGAGAGGGAGGATTACAGTTACATGTTTCTGCATTATCAGTCATGTTATATTGAAGATGTAAATAAGTAGTAGCAATAGAGATACAGGCTTTGTGAGAAGCAGTTGCATCCAAAGTAAGAGATCCAGCCTCACTCTGAGTGCCCAATGAACTTACCATGCATTTATCCAGATTTGTAGAGGTGGTTTATTTCAGAGTGCTTTTGTTCACCAAGCCTATTGCCTTGGGAGAGTAATCATCTTTATGGGTAGGCATGTGGATGCATTGGACTTGATAAGTACAGTGTTGGAAGTGCTCTCGATCTAGAAGTTGGGTTCATGCATTTAGATTTTCTTAGGTGTATTTATAAAGTAAGGAACCAATAGTACTTCATGTGAGAGACATATACATTTTCCTTGGGGTGTAAAACCAATTGATTTAGCATGATCCAATTATCATTGTGATAATTCAGTTACAGTAAACTGGAACATGAGTGTTTCATGGTTGTGAGTGTGGTCACTGACTATGGAACATATTCATTGGGACTATAGTGTTGTGGTAAAGATAATTGATATAACTAGAAAATGGAAGCATGGATAAGGGATATCCAATGGTGGGAAGAACAATATCAAATGATTATGGAAAGTATTATTATTACACCAACCTTTGGAATAATTTTATGGAATCATACAACACGGATTGATTTGCGATGAGTAGAGGTGTTTCCTATGTATCTTTTATAAAAGGCCTCACTTGGGATATACGTCTTTGTGAAAATGCATAAGTGCCTCTTTTAAAATGATTCAAGTGTTTTGAAATGTTTCTTAGAGGGTTGTCGCTCATTTTAAATTATTAATATTGTTGGTTAATGAAGTTGCCTTGAATGTTTAAAAAATTAATTTTGGTTTTGTGAAAGAGTGTTTGGAACTGATTTATTTATTTTAGAAAGGGTGTGTTATTTTAAAGAGGAATTTGTGCAAATGGTTGGTTTTTTAATGGGATTTCAAGTGTGCTTTTTTAAATAGTTTTCAAAGGACATTTGAACTGTATTTTTTCCATAATCTTTTAAGTTTAGATTTTTATAGAATTAGGAAAAACATTACATTATATCAATATTTTTTTATTTATTTTGTTAAATAATAATATCAACAAATAAAATAGGATGGATATGAATAAAGACAGGATGGATTCCAATCATTTGACAAAAGAGTATAGAGATGGAGTTGAAGAGTTTATCAAGTTTTCAAAATATCATGCATATAACCCTTCTCAAATCCTTTTTCCATGTTTACGCTATTGTTATTCAAGAAAATTTAGTCCAGAGGAGTTGGAAGAACACTTTATCTGTCATGGAATAGATCTAAGTTATAAATGTGGGAATAAACATGAGTAAAAAGAGAATGTATCCAATGGATGGAAGAATAGTGTGTTTTATGGGTAATGTGATATGATTAAAAGTGTAGAAAATGAAGAAGACCATATCGAGGATGTGATTACAGATGTGAATGATGATGAATATCATATTGAGGAAATGAAAAGTACAGTTGAAGATGAACTTCATGATTTCCCAAAATTGTTTGATCAGTTAAAGATTTGTGAAAAGATGCCTTTCTATGGCGGTTGCACTAAATATACAGCATTTTTAGTTGTATTAAAGCTTTATAATTTTAAAGAAGAAAATTAATGGAGTGAAACCAATTTTATGGAATTACTTTATTAAATGACATTATCCTAGAAGATAATGAGCTCCTAATCCAAAAAAAAATATGCCAAATGAATTCTATGATCAATGGGTATGATCTCTGAATTAATACATGCCTGCCCAAATGACTATATACTATTTCGTAAGGACCAAAAATCACTTAGATAATTCTAAAACTATTGTGCTTCTCAATACAAGAAAGATGAATCTGGTTCTATGCAAGTTATATGGTACTTTAAAATCATTCCAATGTTTAGGAACCTATATGGAAGTGAGGAGACTATAGGAAAATTGATGTGGCACACAAATAGAAAAAATAAAGATGGAAAACTATGTCACCCAGCAGACTCTCCTCATTAGAAGAGAATTGATCATGAATATCCTAATTTTGGAAACGATCCAAGAAACCTTCATCTTGAGTTATTTATAAATGGAGTGAATCTTTTTGGTTTTCAAAGTAGCACTCACAGTACATGGCCAGTTATGTTGGTAAATTATAACTTTCCACCATGGTAATGCATGAAATGAAAACACATCATGCTATCTATTCTTATATTAGGACCGAAAAAACTGAGTAATGATATTGATGTTTATTTGGCTCCATTGACCAAGGATTTGAAATTATTGTGGAATTTAGGTTTTACATTGTATGATGCTTACAAAAATGGATATTTCACGTTGAGAGTCATGTTGTACAGGACGATAAACAACTTTCTTTCTTATGGAATTTTTTTAGGATATAAAATTAAAGTAAATCATGGACGTTCCACCTATGAACAAGGTACATAGTCAATTTGGTTGAAATATTCATTGAAAACAATGTTTCTAAAACAACACAGATTTCTACCCTGATTACATAAGTACCGATCTTGGATGACATCATTCGATGGAATTTCAGAAGAATGTACAGCATTGTCTCCACTAACAGGTGATCAGTTGTTTGAGAAAGTAAAAGATGTGGACACTAATTTTTGTAAACCATTTTCAAAAAAACCTTACAAAAACTAGTTGGAAGAAGAGATCAGTCTTTTTTGAATTACCATACTGGAATTGTATATACATCATACACTTTCTTGAAGTTATGCATGTTGAAAAAAAATGTACATAATAGTATCATCATAACGTTGCTAAATGCACCCAACAAACAAAGGATGGAATTAATGCTTGTTTGGACATAGTTTACATAGGAATATGAGAAGATTTGGCATCAGTGAAGGGTGGATAATGAACTTTTCTTCCTCTAGTAACTTACACTCTTTTCGGTCAGGATAGATATCAGTTCATCAACTTCTTGAATGACATAAAGGTTCCATAGGGGTATTCATCGAATATCAAGAACATTATGTCAATGACCAATTTAAAGTTAATGAGTATGAAATCGCATGAATTCAATGTTTTTATGTAAGGTCTAATTCATATAGCTTTATATAGCATTTTTTCCAAGAATGTCTATTATACATTAACAAATCTCTCTTTCTTCTTCAAAGCTATATGCAGCAAAGTTATAGACCCGATGAAATTGTCGAGTATGGAAAGAGAAATTGTTGTCATATTATGTGAATTGGAAATGTTATTCCCACCGACATTATTTAATATGATGGTTCATTTGATGGTTCACTTGGTGAGAGAGATTCAACTATGTGGTCTTATACACTATAGATGGATGTACCCCATTGAACGATATATGAATATTTTGAAAGGTTATGCCAAAAATCAAATTCATCCATAGTGTTGTATTGTGGAGTGATATATTGTTGGGTAAGTCATTGAATTAGGTATCGAATACCTTTCTGGTGTGGAAATAATTGGTCTAACAAAATCTCATCACACTGGGAATATTTTGGGTGAAATAATTACTGGAAGGGAGGTTGTCACAATCAATATTACAAATCAGAAGTAGGCTCACCTTTATATTTTACATAACAGTCTGTAGGTTGAACCATATGTTGAAATCCAAAAAAAATTCTTAGTCATTTGAATCAATAAAGGGATGAAAAATGGATATCAAATACACATAATCAACCATTTATAGGATGGTTTCGAGACCATTTATTTAAGGAGTCAGATGAAAATTCAAACTCAATTTCAAAATGACTTCAATGTCTAGCCAGAGGACCAAGTGTGTATTTATTATCTTATAATGATTATGTAATTAATGGTTATGCATTATATAATAATGGAAATTATGAAGAAAACACTATATAGAATAGTGCAGTTACACTTATGGCTGAATCGATGCAGGTTTCTAGTGCTAAGGATTGAAATCCAATTTATGCAAATTTTTTTTACTTTGGCATCATAAAACAAATATAGGAGTTGGATTATATGAAATTCAAAGTGAATATTTTTCAATGAAAGTGGTTTGATAATAGGATTGATGTTAATATATATGAGTTGGGATTTGGGAAATTTAATTTCAGTAAAGAAGGATAAAAAGACAAACCATTTATAATAGCATTACAAGTAGTACAAGTATTTTATGTTTCAGATCCCATAAACTGAAACTAGTCAATTGTTATATTATCGACCAAAACCACTGAAGGGTTAGATGAAAATTCAATGTAGGATGAGCCTTTAATTGGGATTTCACAATCATTTCGCAGTATTCCCAATGTTGATGGTGTTTTGTATGTTATAGGAGACCACAATTAAGGGAATTGGATAGTCGAAAAAGGGGTCAAATCCCTTCAGCCTTTAAAAAAAAGCGAGTTCAATAATCAAGTTATATTTTTTATAATATGCATCATGTTACCTTATGTTATTATTTGTTCACTTCTACTTTTATATAATCTAAATTAAATGTTAATCCACTTATGTAGATAATGACTTATGCATGTGGTGATGCTCCCAATCCCAATGCACAACAGGTCTCTCAAACATCTGTTACTCACAGTACATAGGAACAACAGGTCTCTCAACCTACTATTGCTCATAGTGTAGAGGACCAAAAGGTTTCTCAACCTGTTGTTGTTGCTCCCAGTGTAGAGGCACTACCACCATCTACACATGTCACTACTATCTCTCTAGATGAACATATTGATGATATTGAAATCAAGGAAATGGTAGGTAACAAAACACTAGAAGCACGGAAAAAACAGGAGCATCTTAGTTTGACGGTGTTAGAAAAAATCCTTCAGGAAAAAGTTAAAGGAGTCAAATACAATGTTGGATAGAATAAGTTTGGCCAGCATGTTAACCCCAACAAGGCCATGTTCTGTAGTTACATTGGAATCATCACTTACAAATACGTTCTAATTGATGTATTGTTTTGGTACCATGTTGTCATCAGGCTTAAGACACTTATGTGGGGAGATGTTATGATAACATTATGATATCATTTCTTTAATTTAATGAAAAATAAAATATTGAAATATTGACTTACTCTTCATCATCCCTTATAGAGTGCATTTATAGTAGATAACTTGCACAAGGACTATGTTTTAAGGGTTTCTGGAAGGATTAATAGAGGAATTCACAAAATGTTAATGAGATATTATCTTAAAGATGATGAAGGAAAAATAAACCCACACCTACCTCCTCTTTATGAATACCTGATAACCGAAGGAGCGTGGGATGCATTTACTAGCCACCGTACTGTGCATTAATTTCAAGTACATAGTGTTTTTTAATACGTTGTTTGATGAAACATGTATTCATCACTTTGATTGAAAATTTTTTATTTATGAAATAGAAAATGAGTGCTGAAAAATAAGGAATGAGTAGAAAAACTGGCATACCCCTACCGTAAAGCAAGGATGGTGTACGCTTCACTTGAAAAAAAATTGGTACATATTTTAAATCTACCATAATAATTTTATGTGACATAAAACAACACCATAACTATGTTCCTCTGTTTATATTCATATTGATGAATACAAATCCAAATTCACTTCTATCCCACACCATGTGATATGGAAGGAGGCACATGTAAATAAATATGGGATACTAATATATGAAAACACACAAAAAGTGTGGGAAACATGTGTATGTATGACATAATAAATATTTGTTTTGATTTAAATTGATATTACATAAAAATGATTACTTGTTTTACTATATTTTATATATAACATAGTCATAATAATCTACAACATACAAACAAGAATAAGACATAATTTTGGTGGCCTTGAAGAATCCATAAAAGTATGGCCACGCCAGAGGTGTGGGTTTTGGGGTGACACCCCGAACATTTTTGAGAAAAAAAACAAGATGAGGATTAAATTGAAGAAATGAAAATGATGAGGGAAATAGTATCTATCCTTGAAGGACAAATGAAATGGAAAAGATAGATCATACAAAATTTTATGGTGGGGAGAAAGAGAAGAAGCAACTCAAGAATAACTAGTGCATGAAGATCCCACCACACCCCTACCAACTTTGAGGTGATACATTCCCCTCAAAAACCTATCTTAGATGAGGTAATAAATCCTCTAATAATTGTTTCTATAAATTGTGAATTAGATAGAAACTTATAACTTTCCTATATTAATATTCTATAGGATGAAAATGACTGTGATTTATATCTATCAACACCCACCCATTGGTTTATAGTGAGGGCTATAGTGTTCAATATCTATAACACCATGATACACAACAGACCACTTACAATAGGTCATGTCAAAGTGTTGATTAACGTAGCCCATTATCCAAGCATCGAGCTACCTATTACAATTGATGATGAAGATATTAATAAGGTTGAACAAGCTCATGTAATAGTCATCGCATGGTCTTCACACCTTTTAAAAAACATGTCGACAAGGAGGTATTAATTTCCAATTTATTTTTCAAGATAAACCTTTAAAATTTAATTAAAAAGGGTCTAAACCGATTAATGTTATTATAGATAGACATGGGTAAGGGGTGAAAATAAATAACAGCTCAAAACCATCTCAAGGATCAACCAACCGATCAAAATGATCTACCAAAAAAACCTTAAACCCTCATGTTCTATGTCCTCATTTATTATCATTGCAGTCTCATGTGAATATGAAGTTGAAAGATGGTGGTACTCACACAATTTTTTTTGATGAAAATATGTATAGCAGGGAAGATCCAGATTTTATTAGTGTCGAAAATGTAAGTGAAATCTTGGAGTATGATTGGCTAGGCAGCTTAATTATAAATGTATACATGAGGTATGTTTTCATTATTTTATTTTCCAAAAGATGATATACTATGATAATTATGACTAAATAAATTTCATATTTTTCATAGGTGTATATATAAAAAACAATTGAATGGATTTCCCCATAAACAACACTTTGGACTCGTTAGTCCTCACGTCACCTTTATAGAACAAAAAAAACAAAGAATACAATAAAGAGGGTGAAATAGTGGCAGGCCTGCTAAAATAGTTTAACAAAAAAATTAAAAATGACATACTCTTCTTAATACCAATAATGCAGGGGTAAAACTCTAGAATTTAATCATATCAAATATATTTTAATTTCTTTCATTACTTATTCTTTTTTCATTCTTAGGCAGCATTGGATGCTCATTACTGTAAATTTGGATGCTCCAAAGATTTATTCCTTGGATTAAATGCATGGATATCCAACAAAATGACCACACATGATCAAGTTTTTCAATTTTTAATTCACTATATCCAACATTTTAGAACTAAAAATATAGTTATATAATTTATATTATCTTTTAATGAGGATTATGTTATGATAGTGTTGTGCATGAATATTTTCTACATCATGGAAAGAGGCCAGGGGAAAAGGATAAGAAACATCACAAGTACTATGATTGGATAACTATCAGAGTATATATAATAAGATTTCACCATCCAAACACATATAAAGAAATACTTATTTTTTCAAATATTTCTACAGTTTCTAAAACAAACAAATGAAAAATATTATGGTTGTTATGTTTGTAAATTTAAGAAAGAGATCATATTTTATCAACAAACTAGCATCCCTAAAGATGTATTTTTTAAGATAATTACTATTTCATTTAAAATATTTATTAGTCAATTGTGTATTTATATTTTTTTAGTGTTACCATTATTTTCAAAAGACTCATATTCTCAATATGATATAGATTCATTTAAAAATGAATGGGAAGCATACCTCAGGGAAGAATGTACACAAATAACATGAAGATGTGACCGGTATGACTCAAAGTGTCTATTTTTATTTAAAGTTGATAGTATTTTTAGTAAAAAAAACAAGTGACATACTGAGAAATGAGAAAATGAATTAGTATTGATTTTATACTTTAGTAAATGATCTATAAGTAATTCTTTATGTATAGGAATCAACCGCACCTAAATTCGACGCACTGTGTTAATTTTATGACTTTAAGTGGGTATTTTTATATTAAATTAACAATAAATTTAGAAAAAAGAACAAGTGACATACATAAAACTGAGAAAATTTATTTGGATTGCTTTTATACTTAGAAAAATGATCCATCAGTCATTTTTGATGTGTAGGAATCAACCACACCTTAATCTGATGAACGATGTGACTGGTAGGACTAAAAGTGTCCATTATCAATTTAAAATTGACATTTTAGCTCAAAATATGTCACTCACTGAAAACCAAGTAAACTCACTACAATTTTATTTATAATCTAGGACAATGATTCATAAGTTATTTTTGATGTGTATTAAGAAGTCTCATGTTAAACCAACGCACGATGCGACTGGTATGACTCAAAATGATTGTTTTCAGTGTGAGATGATATTTTAGTAAAAAACACAACTTACATGCTAAAAACAGAGAAAATGAATTCATATTGTTTTTATACTTTAGTGAAATTATATATAAGTCATTTGTGACATGTAGGAATCAACTGCACCTCAATCTGATGAATGGTGTGATCTGTATGACTCAAAGTGTCTCTTTTTATTTAAAATTAACATTAATTTTAGTAAAAAAACATAACTAACATACTAAAAACTAAGAAAATGAATTAAAATTATTTTGATAATTTAGTAAAATGATCCATGAGTCATTTTTGACATTTAGGAATCAACCCCACCACAATACAATGCATTATGTGATTGGTATTCATCCAAATGTGTCTTTTTATATAAAATTAACATTAATTTAAATAAAAAAGAACAAGTGACATAATGAAACCCAATAAAATGCATTCAGGTTGTTTTGATACATTAGTAAAAACAATAAATGAGTCATTTTTGAAGTATAGGAATCAATCACACCTCAATCTGACTCACGGTGTGACCGGTAAGACTAAAAGGATCTGTTATCGGTTTAAAATTAACATTTTAGCTCAAAATGTGTCACTCACTGAAAACCAAGAAAACAAATTAGGATTGATTTCATATTTAGGAAAATGATCTATAAGTCATTTTTGACGTGTATGAAGTAGTCTCACATCAAACCGACACATGATACGACCGTTATGACTCAAAAAGTGTGTTTCTGGTTTGAAATGATATTTTAGTAAGAAAAACACAACTGACATACTAAAAACCAAGAAAACATATTTGGATTTTATTGATACTTCATAACAATGATACATGAATAATTTTTTATGTATAAGAATCAACCACACCTCAATATAATTAACGATGTGACCGGTATAAATCCAAATGTGTTTTTATATAAAATTGATATTAATTTAAGTAAAAAAGAACAAGTGACATACTGAAAACTGAGGAAACACATTCGCATTGTTTTTATATTTTAATAAAATGATCCATGATCTATTTGTGATGTGTAGGAATCAACCGCACCTCAATATGACACATGGTGTGACCAGTATGAAAAAAAATGTATGTTATCTGTTTAAAATTGACATTTTAGCTCAAAACCTTTCACTCACTGAAAACCAAGAAAACGCCCTCCAATTTTCTTCATAATGTAAAAGGGTGATTTGTAAGTCCTTTATGATGTGTATGAAGTAGTATAATATCAAACCGATGCACAATGCGACCGATATGACTCAAAATGCATTTTTTCTATTTGAAATGATATTTTAGTAAGAAAACACAACCGACATACTGAAAACAAATAAAATGCATTCAGATTGTTTTGATACTTAAGAACAATAATCCATGATTCATTTTTGACTTGTAGGAACTAGTCACACCTTAATCTGATGAACGATGTGACTGGTATAAATCCAAAAGTGTCATTTAAATTTGATATTAATTTTAGTAAAAGAACAATGGACATACTGAAAATCAAGAAAAATCATTAATATTGTTTTTAATTTTATAAAAATAATCTATAACTCATTTTTGACATGTAGGAATCAACCCCACCTCAATAGGATGCACAGTGTGACCTGTATAACTTCAAATGTGTCTTTTTTATTAAAAATTGACATTTTATTAATATATTCTTTCATATTAATGCTTAATTTATTTTTTTATAGTATTAAAAACATAATATTTGTTTTCTTATATATGTGGAAACTTTTTCTTGATTTGGGATGATTTTTTCGACAACTAATACCATATGCGGACATTTTTAAGAGGGGATCACGGATTTCAAACAAAGAAACATTAATGTTTTTAACTGCTTGTTTTAATAATTGTAAATGTAATTATATAAAACATTTTTTGAAATGTATATAGAATTTTTTTCCAAACCCTTTTGTGCGCTAAATTTTTCTTGTGTGCGTTGTTGTGTGTGTTGCTTTGTTCTTGTGTGCGTTGTGCTGGTGTTGTTTTGTGTAGGTGGTGGGTGTGCGTAGTGCAGGTGTTGGTGTGTGTGATGTTATATAAAAAAGAACATATTAGGCATATAGGCCTTTATTATCTTTATTTATAGAGTTGATAAATTCCCCCATTATCGGTGCTAAAAAAAGAACAGATAAGGGTATCCTTTATCTGCTCTAAAATAGCACTGATAAAGGGGGGATTTTATCAGTGCTTTTTTTAGCATGAATAAAGGACCCCCTTTATCAGCATTTTTTAGCACTGATAAAGGGTATACCCCCCATTTTCTCTCAGATTAACAACTCTTTTCAAGCATTGTTGAAGGTGGTTTCTAGTTCTTTTAAAAGAACAATATGTAGTTGTCTGATGGAAAAAATATTGGGTTAGATCACCATAGTGATGTCAAGTTTGGTACTCCCTTGTCACACCAGAGTGCAGGTCACCCATACTCTTTACACAGTTTGATTCATTACTCACCCATACTTCATAGGAAATGGGTCCTCTATATATGGAGTGGTGCTTCCTCATAATTGACCTTGGGTGGGGATCGAGTCCTCCTTGAGAGTTAGTTATCCCACGGTTGTGGAGTGAAATGGTGAGGTGCGGGCCCTATACACTAATTCTATTCAGGTTTCACATGGTTAATTACATCAAAGATAGACCTTTGAAAGTTACAGGCTAACTAGTCATTCTTAGTGGGGTTGTGGAGGAGGAGATCCCCCTTCTATCTTGCTTGGGTTTCTTTATGAGCAAATCTATTGGATTTCTTTTTACCCTCTTACTTTTGGGGTTGAGTTAACTATTGCAGTTTCTATTTCTCCCTTTTTTTTATTGGGGAACCAACTGGGTATGTATATACTCACCCCTACATAGGATTTTCTCACACATGTTGTTTCTTATCCAGATAATGGGAATATTGGTGGTGATATCAGTTTTCTTGGTTTTGATGGATCTTACTGGCTCTTGGAGTTGACTGTGTTCGATGGAAGGACTTAGAGATTGAGATTTGGGATCTATTTAGTCTCTCTATTTACATTTTTGTCAATTTGTGACCTCATTTTTGTGTGGGGATTTATTTTTCCCATTTATACATTTGTATTACACTGTTGTACATTGATAATTTTCTAGGGGTTTTTTCATGCATGGTTAACACTATAGATGTCCATTATTTTTATTATGTCTCTACACTATTTCATGGAGTTGTTTGTGTGTGTTTTTATATGTACTTATGATAAGGCCTCCCATTTTACAATTTTCTACTTAGTGCTTGTCTTTATCTCTTGGTCTATTGGAGGTGTTCTTGGGGTGTCTCGCACATCTTACTACTAACCAAGCAGGTGTTGGTGGGTCAGTTCATGACAGAGTGGTATCAGAGGTGGATTACCATAAATTTGGAGTTTTTAGTTATCCCATGTTGTGAATATTGGTTTATGAATGTAGGTAAATTGTGTCAGAGTGTCTTGAGTGCAGCTTTTAGTCCAAGGAACTGAGTGTTGGTGTGGATTCATATGTGTCCATACACCACGACTCTGACTACCTATTTGTCGAATCAATATGCTAAGACATCGTTTATAGGGACCCAATGGTACATGAATCATATAGGATTAGATCCTTTTACTTTCAATTCCTTGAATAATATCCCTATATATTCTCATTTAATCATGGTATGTCTTGAAAACTTTCAGGATGCCTCTACGACGACACTATCTAGGATGTCGATACCAAATTATGAGGATGATCTATTGAGTAATAAGGCCTCAGTTTAAGGACTCACTCATGATATGATTCCTCTATGTGTTCATAGATAAGTTCCACCACCAGTGGAGTAGTGTGTGGATCTACCTCTAGTGGTATAGGCTAATGATCAACTACCTATTGGATAGTTGATATCTTCAATAGGTCTGGATGAAGATGCATGAAGGATGATCATATTGTCTGAGTTCCATCATTAAATACCATTGAATTTTTTTGGAAAGTTATAACCTTGAGAATTTGAGGATTGGATCGAGTTAGTGGTCTGGATCTTCAAGATTGTTTGGAACCCAACTGATCATATTATTGTGCCTGCGGAAAATCTTCTGCATGTAGTATTAGGGTGTTGGTGGAGTCTGATTACATAGACCTGTGATGAGGTGATTATCACATGGTTAGACTTCAAAAATCTATTTCAAAATGATTATTAACCTTAAATATTGCACTCTATTGAAATTAAGGAACCTCTTGAGCGACAGTAGGGTGATATTTTGGTTTCTGATTACATAAAAAGGATCATCGAACTCATTCATTACTCTCTCAATATGGTGCAAGATAGATACTTCCAGGCATGGAAGTTTTAGTAGGATTTTCACAGAGACATTTTTTTAGTGAGGACTACCTATGCCTTGACACTTATATAGGAGTTCTATATCAGGATTTGGTTACATAAATATTCTTAATAGAGATATTTATGGTAGTCAAGGATGGAAATGGACATGATGGGGTGAGTTTTCTATAGTAGCTAGTAGGCGCCAGTCGTTAGGGTCTCTATGTAGGATGCATACTCATTCTCAAACTCAAACACATGGATTTGTGGCATATGTTTCCCAAATAGGTTCTAGTCAGTAAAGAGATGGTAAATAATATACTTTTGATGGGTAAGGTCACATGGATCATGATTGACTAACCCGATGTACTGAGGAAGGTAGGCAGATATGTAAAGACCCGTAAAATTCAAGGATTTTTTTTTTTAATTTTCTTGGGGATTTTACAAGAACGTAGTTTCTGACAGTACTTGATTCCAAGGCCCGGTGTGCCCGGAATTTCTATCCGAAGTTTAGCTCGGGGACGTTCAGTGAACGAACGAGCGTGAATTTCTAACTTTTGAACCGGTGCTCGTAATCGAATTTCGAGGGCACCAATGGAACCGTAGCGCCGGTAATTGCTTAGAAACGCATTTTCTGGAGTTGCGTTTGCTCGTTATGAATTGTTTTAAATTTGTGGATTAAGTGTTAGTGAAATAAAATTTTCGTTAAGAATTTTATTTCACTTCTCCATGAGTTAGAACCTAAGTGTAGGAGTTAGGGTGGGACCCACTGTTTGTTAGTTTTTCTTGAGTGGATTAAAGGTGAGGTGGGGCCCACACGAGCCCCCGCCTTTTCAAATACCTTAACTCCCTAACTCCTCTTAACCCCCCACTTAAGTTGTGTAACTCTTATAACTTTTTAACTTCCCATTAATTGGATGAATTTACATCTCCTCTCATTAAGTATGCCAACACCCAATTCAATTATTTAATTTAAGTTTTGAATTTTTGAATTGTGTCTTAAGTAAATAAAATAAGGGTTAGCCTTATTTTATTTTGGTTGGATGTTGTGTGTGGACAATTGAGGATATATCTCTTCATCTTCATCATGAAGAACACCAAGACTTCGACGAAGAACACCGAGACTTCAATGAAGAACGTCGTCACCGTAAGAAGAGATCGGCGTGCCATCTCTTTTCCTCTTCGATGTCGGTGTGTTTCCGAAGATTGACGACGCACCCTCTTTCAATATTATTCCTGTGTCAACGAAAAGGAGACACCACTTCCTCCTCGGGCGTTCTCCGTCAACTTACGGAGCTTCACCTCGCGACGTCATTTTCCGCAGCGAACCCCCGTTCTAGCTATGCTCAAGGAAGGGGTTTATTTAATTATTTTCGTTCGTGAATTATACTTTGTCGTCCTTCGTGAATTTACGACCAGTTGCTATCAATTAACGAGAGGGAGCCGGACCGCACAAAGATGGTCGGCCCTCCTCCAATTTGAATTTTGTTTCTAATTTGGTTGGGACGGAATGGCGTGGTTTCGTCGCACCACGCGGGATCGTACGGCAAGTAATGTGCGGCGTCATCGCGTCGTGCCGTGAACTTGAACAAGGACGCAACGCTGTCACGCCGCGTCGAAGAAAACCGAAGACACCATGGCCGGAGCGGGGCCGCGGCGGAGGGGCGCGGTGTCGTCGCACCGCGCCAGATGAACCAGGCCGCGGCCGGTTCCGGGCCGCGGTGGAGCAGGGTGACCGGCGGCCGGTTCCGGGCCGCCGGTGTCGGCGAAGGAGGAAGGACCGGCCGTCGTCGGTCCTTGTTGGCAGAACCGGCCGGCCGGTGCGGGCCAGCCGGACAAAGGGAAACTGGGGGAATTAATTCCCCCGGCCAGCCAGCACAAATGACCCCCATTTAATTGGGGGGCCATGGTTACACCAGGAGGGCAGGCGCCCCCCTTGCCAAACGGCTCAGCCGGTGGGCCGAGCGCCTGGCCAGCGCGCTGGGCGCCCTGTGCCCAGGCCGGGCCGGCCGCCTGGCCGGTCCGCCAGGTCAGGCCGTGCCCAGGCCGGGCTGGGCTACGCCCAAGCGGGCCGGACCCGGACCCGGTTCGGGTCGACCTGATTCGGGTCGACCCCGGGGGTATCGGACCAGGTCGGACCGGGCCCGAACCCCTTAATACCGAACCTTTTTCGGTCGTACGCCCATAACTTGTGCTATGGGTCTCTGATCGATGCACCGTCAATTGCGATGCGATCCTTGGATCGAGACGGTCGTTTCGGTATATCGCACTCAAGGTTTAGGAATACTTTGAGTTAGGCCGGGTTGGTTCGTACACAAAACCAATCGGGCCCTCGGAGCGGAAACGCTCATATCTTGAGCTTCGGATGTCCGATTGACGTGCCGTTGACTTTGTTGAATTCCACTAAGTGAGACGGATCTTTTGGCTTACTCCGCCCGAGGTTTGGACGCAGGTGGAGTACGGTCAGGTTGGTGTTTCCTTAAAAACCAACCGGGTCCCTGGAACAAAAATGCCAATAACTCTCAGACCGGGCGTCCGATTGACGTGTCGTCTATGACGTTGAGTTCCTGTTGACGATACGGAACTTTTGGATACATCAACTCTGGACTATGTTTCAGTTGATGTATCAGCCTCTCGGCTCATGGACCGGACCATCCCGAACTAGCTTGCTATGTGCAGGAACCCTAGAGCTGGCTGCAACTGCTATTGTGACGACGATGACTGTACAGAGATCCTCAGTGGATTCGACGGCGAAGACTACAGCACTCAGCGATCCTATGTGGATCAGTGCTACCGATCATGTGTGGGTCTGATCCTGTGTGGGTCAGCGCTCAGCAGTTCTGTGTGAGCCATCGCCTACAGATCCTGTGTGGGTCTGATCCTGTGTGGGTCATTGCGGGGGTTAGTTTCCTATCGATCCTGTGTGGGTCATTGCGGGGGTTAGTACCTATAGATCCTTTGTGGGTCCGATGACTTAGATGGATCAGTGATCATCTCTATCATCTTTCGAAGAAGTATACCTGTGTGATCTGAATCATGTATTGCTTTCCTATGTGGATTGTGTTGTGATATCCTGTGTGGATTATGTTTTTCTTTCCTGTGTGGAATATGTTTGTTTTCCTGTGTGGACTGGGTTTTACTTGGGCTCGAAGGTTGGAGCGTGTTGGAATTGATGACTTAGGTATATGTATGGGCATATACCTAAGCCGTGTCAGATGTTACTTCGTGATTGTATCTTTCCTTTGTGGATTATCCTTTGTGGATTCTGGGAGACCTTCGGGGGTCTCGGGGTCCCTACTGAGTGGCTTATACTCACCCCTACACGGGCTATGCCCGCACTACGTTGTGTTGGTTGCAGACAAATGACAGCGCTGATCGTGGTTGAGTCTTGCGGAGCAGGACAGTACCTGGAGGTGGACCACTAGGTGGGACGTACTCGGAGCGGTCGGCTGGACCAGAGGAGCAGTGGAGGCTATCTGTACCCACCCTTCAGGTGGGACTTCCAGTGGACGGCTCGACGTTGCGGCTTTACTTTTCAGTTGTTGTTTTTCCCTTTCGAGTTGTACTTTACTTTCAGTTTGGGTTTGTATTCTGGCCCGCTTACTTTCCGCACTTACTATTGTACCAGCTTTTACTTAGTGATTGCTTCTTTTGCTTGCTTTCTCGGTGGTGTTTGTTTACTTTACAAAGGCAATGCCTTCCCTTTTTATCGGGAATTTACGCCTTGGTGCTAGTCGCCAGCCCCTAGCCTATGGAAGGCGGGCTTAGGGTAGTCACGGCATGGGCCCCGAGGACGGGTCGTGACAAATTGGTATCAGAGGAGTTTGGTTCTACCATAGAACTCATGACTCTGATATTTTTCTATGTGAAGCAATAGTGTTAAGAGTATTGGGTGTGGTTATCAGTCCAGGGAGTCCAGTGTTGGTGCGGCGACCGACGTATCCATACACCAGGACCCTGAATTCTGATTTCCGACTTAATGCACGAAAACATTGATTGCATGTGTGTTTCAAGTTTTCTTTGTGATTACTTAGTATCATCTCACCAGGTATACTGTTCTGACCGTGGCGCACCTGTTCCCTTTTCAGGATGGCCCCACGATGACAGCCAGCTAGGGTTCCAAGAATCGAGCGTGACGACAGCCCACCGAGCGACGAGGCCTCGGTTCTGGGCCCTTTTTCAGCAGTGGCACTGGCGGTAGCTCTACCCACCGAGCCACCGATGCTTCCAGCCCCAGCCACTGACGATTCACGTCGCCTCAGTGCACTGCATGAGTTCCAGCACCAGCGACCTCCCAGGTTCCGCGGGGAGACGGACCCCTAGGCAGCCGAGGACTGGCTGGAGGCAGTGGTGAGAGTTTTCAGGTTAGTGAGGACACCATCAGACCTCATGGTGATCCTCGCAGCAAGCCTACTGCACGCAGCAGCAGGCCGATGGTGGATCTTGATGCTCCAGGTGCATGATGAGGCATCTCTTATCTGTACAGACTTTGAGAGCCTCTTCTGCTCGGAGTTCGTCCCAGCCACCCTCCGTGCGGTGCGCATCTAGGAGCTTCTTCAGCTGCGGTAGGGCAGCATGACAGTCGCCCAGTACTCGGCGAGATTTACTGATCTCTCGCGCTACTCGACCGACATGGTACGGGACTCATTCTTCTGGGCTCGGACCTTTGAGCAGGGATTGAGATACGAGATCAGGGCATCGCTGATCTCCCTCAGCATTCTGACTCAGACAAGAGTACTGGAGCGAGCCCTTTTGATCGAGAGATTTCTTACTGAGTCTACACCAGCGCCGAGACCCACCGCAGGGCGGCAAGTAGCAGAGTCTTCTACAGAAGGCAGTCGATGGAAGACTCATGGGTCCAGGTAGACCATACCCTCAGGCAAACGACCTCAGGACACTAGCTCAGCAGTGCGGGGCACACGGTGCGGAGCTAGTCTTTCAAGAGGCAGGCAGTGCTACTCATGCGGCGGTCAGAGCCACATGGCTCGTGATTGCCCGACCTGCCGTGTTGAGGAGTAGCAGACGGTTGAGGGACCACCGAGGTAGAGGCAGAGGGTCGACTGTGGAGGTCCGCAGGGAGCAGGTGGATGAGGCAGAGGAGCTGGCCGAGCAGCAGGTGGTGGGAGACGCTTTGAGACCCTACCACCACCACCACCAGGAGGTCCACCCCAACCACAGGAAGCTGGTGGGCAGAGACAGGCACAGCTCCAGGCAGTAGAGGCCTACGACCACGTCGCGCCCGAGATGATTCAAGGTACTATATGTGTCTATTCCACCCTTGTTGCAGTTCTTATAGACACAGGAGCGAGTCATTCTTTCATAGTTGCTGCCCTTGTTCGGAGCTCGGAGATTCCGACAAAGCCGTTGGCTCGATCCTTACGGCTAGAGACTTCTACGGGAGCAGACTCGATGATTACGCACCGGTACCGGCAATGTGAGCTTACTCTAAGAGGCGAGAGCTTCGGCTGGGATCTTCTTGTAGCGGCGTCGAGGCCTTACGACGTCATCTTGGGCATGGATTGGTTGTCTACATTCCATGCACAGATTGACTGTATTAGGCGCAAGGTGCGATGTGTACGCACCGATGGGAGTAGGTTCACCTTCACCGGTGAGAAGGGAGCCTTTGCAGCATAGGATGGACTTCCGCAGAGGAGAGGACAGCCCATCACTCATCAGTTGGCTAGCCTCATCCTAGGATCAGTTGACGTGCGGAGTCCTAGTTTTCCTACAGTGGTGGATCGGTATGCGGACGTCTTTCCCGACGACGTTCCAGGGCTACCTCCTCGCAGAGAGGTAGACTTTTATATTGACCTATACCCCGGGACAGCCCCAATATCGACCCCAGCATATCGGATGGCCCCCGCCGAGATTTGAGAGCTGCGGGTACAGTTGGAGGACTTTCAGGGCAAGGGGTTCATCCGACCCAGTGTTTCACCCTGGGCTTCCCCGATTTTGTTCGCCAAGAAGGAGGACGAAAGCTTGTGACTTTGTGTCGACTATCGTCGCCTGAACCAGGTGATAGTGAGGAAAAAGTATCCGCTACCGAGGATTGATGACCTCTTTGATCAGCTCAAGGGAGCACGGTGGTTCTCGAAGATAGACCTTAGGTCAGGCTATCATCAGCTCAGAGTTTGAGACGAGGACGTGCAGAAGACGGACTTCAGATGTCTTTATGGCCACTATGAGTTCTTGGTTATGTCATTCGGCGTAACCAATGCTCCAGCAGTGCTCATGGACCTCATGAACAGGATCTTTCAGCCATATCTTGATCGATTTGTTGTGGTCTTCATCGACGAAATTTTGATTTACTCGACGACTGAGGTGGAGCATGCCTACCACTTACGGGTTGTACTAGACACACTCTGAGAGCACCAGCTTTATGGTAAGCTCTCGAAGTTCCAGTTCTGGATACGTGAGGTCCACTTCTTGGGACACATCATCTCTGAGGCGGGAGTTGCGGTGGATCCTGTGAAGATCGAGGCAGTGCTAGTTTGGGAGCCACCCAGGAGCGTGACAGAGGTACGGAGTTTCTTGGGACTAGCTGGATATGACCGGAAATTTGTGCCAGACTTCTCCAGAGTTGCGGCACCACTCTCATATTTGACAAAGAATGGGAAACCCTTTGTGTGGTCAGAAAGATGTCAGCAGAGCTTCCAGGATCCGAGATAGAGATTGACAAGAGCACCTATCTTGAGGTTACCTAAGGAAGGATTTGGGTACGTAGTCTACTACGATGCATCAGGGACCGGACTTGGATGTGTATTAATGCAGGAGCGAGCCATGATCGCCTATGTATCATGTCAGTTGAGGTCGCATGAGCAGAACTATGCTACCCATGACCTGGAGTTAGCAGCAGTGGTCTTCGCTCTGAAGACATGGCGACACTATCTGATGGGAAAGCGCTTTACAGTCTTTTCTGACCATCAGAGTCTCAGGTACATATTTTCTCAGAAGGACCTGAACCTAAGACAACGGCGATGACTCGAGTTCCTCCAGGACTATGACTTTGAGATAGTCTATACTCCTGGGAATGTGAACGTGGTAGTCGATGCTCTCAGCAAGAGGACGGGCATTCAGCTACTTGAGGAGGCAACAGAGCAGCTAGCCGCCTTGCAGATATCCTTCATGGATAGAGATGGAGCAACCTTCATTCAGTCTCTCACAGTCACTCCTCCACTAATACAGCAAGTCAGAGAGGCACAGCGTGGGGACACTGACTGTGAGACACGGCGTGCACAGATATCCTCTGGACAGGCACGTGATGGTTTTTCCTTTGGAGCAGAGCATGACGTCCTTTTCAGAGGACGTACCTTGGAACCAGTTGCTTTACGGGAGGAGGTGCTGAGAGAGTTTCACACTTCCCCTTTGGTGGTACATCCTAGAGTGGCGAAGATATACCAGGATCTCAGACGACAGCACTGGTGGCTGGGCATGAGGAAGGTTGTGGTAAAGTTCGTTTCTCGATGCCTCACCTGCCAGCAGGTGAAGGCTGAGCACCAGGTACCAGCAGGCTTGGTACAACTCTTAGAGGTCCCGGAGTGGAAGTGGGACTTCATATCTATGGACTTCGTAACTGGACTTCCACGCACTTCTAGAGGTCACAACTTCATCTGGGTGATTGTCGACCGACTCACCAAGTCGGCTCACTTCCTGCCCATCAGAGAGCAGGGCTCGGTGGAGAGCTTGGGACGTCTCTACGTTCAGGAGATTGTACGGCTACATGGTGTTCCATCATCTATAGTCTCCAATCGAGATGCTCACTTTACTTCCCGTCTTTAGAAGGGGTAACAAGAGGCGTTCGGGATGCAGCTACGTCTGAGCACCGCCTTTCACCCTCAGACAGATGGTCAGACGGAGAGGACCATTCAGACTCTTGAGGACATGCTCCGCGCATGTGTCCTCAACTTTGGTCACAGCTGGGAGGACCACCTACCCTTGGTGGATTTTGCGTACAACAACAGCTACCACTCCACCATCGGTATGGCACCATACGAGGCGTTGTATGGAAGACCTTGTAGATCTCTTTTGTGCTGGACAGACCCTGGGGAGTCAACACTTGTGGGACCAGAGATGGTTCGGGCCACGACAGAGAAGGTCCAGGTCATCCAGGAGCGGATGAGGACAATTTAGAGCCGGCAGAAGTCTTATGCTGACAGGAGGCGGAGGACACTAGAGTTCGAGGATGGTGACCATGTCTTCTTGCGTGTCTCACCTCAACATGGATTACGGAGATTTGGCTGAGGCAGCAAGTTGTCTCCACGCTTCATCGGACCCTTCCAGGTCCTCAGCAGGATTGGCGAGGTGGCTTATCACCTGGCTCTACCACCTCAGTTGCACTGGGTGCACGACGTCTTCCACGTATCTCAGCTAAGGAGATACGTGCATGACCCGACAAATATCATTGACCATGGGGAGCTTGACGTTGATCATGGGGTGACTTTTGCGGAGGTCCTGGTGGAGATCGAGGATCGACAGGAGTGGGTCCTACGTGGACGGTCGATTCCTCTAGTGCGCATCAGATGGAATCACGGGAACCTCCAGGAGAGCACTTGGGAGCGGGAGGCTCAGATGCGTGCTCAGTACCCACTTTTGTTTCCCTAGTTTATGATGTATCTTTATGGGGACGTAAATCCCTGAGGTGGGAGTAATGTAAAGACCCGTAAAATTCAAGGAAAATTTTTTCTTAATTTTCTTGGGGATTTTACAAGAACGAAGTTTCTAACGGAACTTGATTCCGAGGTCGGGTGTGCCCGGAATTTCTATACGAAGTTTAGCTCCGGTACGTTCAGTGAACGAATGAGCGTGAATTTCTAACTTTTGAACCGGTGCTCGGAATCGAATTCCGAGGGCACCGATGGAACCGTAGAGCTGGTAATTTCTTAGGAACGCCTTTTCTGGAGTTGTGTTTTCTCGTTATGAATTGTTTTAAATTTGTGGATTAAGTGTTAGTGAAATAAAATTTTCATTAAGAATTTTATTTCACTTCTCCATGAGTTAGAACCTAAGTGTAGGAGTTAGGGTGGGGCCCACTGTTTGTTAGTTTTTCTTGAGTGGATTAAAGGTGAGGTGGGGCCCACACAAGCCCCCACCTTTTCAAATCCCTTAACTCCCTAACTCCTCTTAACCCCCCACTTAAGTTGTGTAACTCTTATAACTTTTTAACTTCCCATTAATTGGATGACTTTACCTCTCCTCTCATTAAGTATGCCAACACCCAATTCAATTATTTAATTTAAGTTTTGAATTTTTGAATTGTGGCTTAAGTAAATAAAATAATGGTTAGCCTTATTTTATTTTGGTTGGATGTTGTGTGTGGACAATTGAGGAGAGAGCTCTTCATCTTCATCACGAAGAACACCAAGACTTCGACGAAGAACACCAAGACTTCAATGAAGAACGTTGTCACCGTAAGAAGAGATTGGTGTGACGTCTCTTCTCTTCTTCGCTGCCAGTGTGTTTCCGAAGATCGATGACGCACCCTCTTTCGATCTTCTTCCTGTGTCAACGAAAAGTAGACACCACTTTCTCCTCGGGCGTTCTCCGTCAACTTACGGATCTTCACCTCGCGACGTCATTTTCCGCGGTGAACCCATGTTCTAGCTACGCTCAAGGTAGGGGTTTATTTAATTATTTTCGTTCGTGAATTCTACTTTGTCGTCCTTTGTGAATTTACGACCAATTGCTATCAATTAACGAGAGGGGTCCGGACTGCACAAACACGGCCGACCCTCCTCCAATTTGAATGTTGTTTCTAATTTTGTTAGGACGGAATGGGATGGTGCCGTCGCACCACACGGGATCGTACGGCAAGTAATGTGTGGCGCCGTCGCGTCGTGCCGTGAAGTTGAACAAGGACGTGACGCCGTCGCGCCACGTCAAAGAAAACCGAAGACGCCGCGGCCAGAGTGGGGTCGCGGCGGAGGGGCGCGGTGCTGTCGCACCGCGTCGGATTAACCAGGCTGCGGCCGGTTCCGGACAGCGGCAGAGCAGGGTGACCGGCGGTCGGTTCCGGGCCGCCGGTGTCGGCGAAGGAGGAAGGACCGGCCGTCACCGGTCCTTGTTGGAAGAACCGGCCGGCCGGTGTGGGCCGGCCGGACAAAGGGAAACCGAGGGAATTAATTCCCCCAGCCGGCCAGCACAAAAGACCCCCATTTAATTCGAGGGCCGCGGTTACACCAGGGGGGCAGGCGCCCCCCCTTGCCAAGCGACTCGGCCGGTGGGCCGAGTGCCTGGCCAGCGCGCTGGGCGCGCTGTGCCCAAGCCGGGCTGGCCGCCTAGTCGGTCCGCCAGGCCGGGCCGCGCCCAGGTCGGGCCGTGCCTAGGCCGGGCCGGGCCGCGCCCAAGCGGGCCGGACCCGGGTCGGGTCGAACCGGGCCAAAACCCCTTAATACCAAACCTTTTTCGGTCGGACGCCCATAACTTGTGCTACAGGTCTCTGATCGATGCATTGTCAATTGCGATGCGATCCTTGGATTGAGACGGTCATTTCAGTATATCGCACTCAAGTTTTCGGAATACTTTGAGTTAGGCAGGGTTGGTTCATACACGAAACCAACCGGGCCCTCGGAGCGGAAACGCTCATATCTTGAGCTTCAGACGTCTGATTGACGTTCCGTCGACTTTGTTGAATTCCTATAAGTGAGACGGATATTTTGGCTTACTCCGCCCGAGGTTTGGACGTAGGTGGAGTACGGTCGGCTTGGTTTTTCCTTAAAAACCAACCAGGCCCCTGGAACGAAAAATCCAATAACTCTCAGACCGGGCGTCCGATTGACGTGCCGTCTGCGACGTTGAGTTCCTATTGATGATACGGAACTTTTGGATACATAAACTATGGACTATGTGTCAGTTTATGTATCATCCTCTCGGCTCGTGGAGCGGACCCTCCCGAATGAGCTTGCTGTGTGCGGGAACCCTAGAGCTGGCTGCAAATCCTACTGTGACGATGACGAATGTACAGAGATCCTCAGTGGATTCAACGGCGACGACTACAGCACTCAGCGATCCTATGTGGATCAGTGCTACCGATCATGTGTGGGTCTGATCCTGTGTGGGTCAGCGCTCAGCGGTTCTGTGTGAGCCAGCGCCTACAGATCCTGTGTGGGTCCGACCCTGTGTGGGTCATTGCGGGGGTTAGTTTCCTATCGATCCTTTGTGGGTCATTGCGGGGGTTAGTACCTATCGATCCTTTATGGGTTCGACGACTTAGATGGTTCAGTGATCATCTCTATCGTCTTTCGAAGAAGTATACCTGTGTGAGCTGAATCATGTTTTGCTTTCCTATGTGGATTGTTTTGTGCTATCCTGTGTGGATTACGTTTTGCTTTCCTGTGTGGAATACATTTTCTTTCCTGTGTGGACTGGGTTGTACTTGGGCTTGAAGGTTGGAGCGTGTTGGAATTGATGACTTAGGTATATGTATGGGCATATACCTAAGCCGTGTCGGATGTTACTTCGTGATTGTATCTTTCATTTGTGGATTATCCTTTGTGGATTCTGGGAGACCTTCGGGGGTCTCGGGGTCCCTACTGAGTAGCTTATACTCACCCCTGCACGGGTTATGCCCGCACTATGTTATGTTGGTTGCAGACGACGGACATCACTGATCGTGGTTGAGGCTTGTGGAGCAGGACGGTACCTGGAGGTGGACCACTAGGTGGGACGTACTCGGAGCGGTCGGCTGGACCCGAGGAGTAGTGGAGGCTATTTGTACCCACCCTTCAGGTGGGACTTCCAGTGGACGGCTAGACGTTGCGGCTTTACTTTTCAGTTGTTGTTTTTCCCTTTTGAGTTGTACTTTACTTTCAGTTTGGGTTTGTATTATGGCCCGCTTACTTTCTGCACTTACTATTGTACCAGCTTTTACTTAGTGATTTCTTCTTCTACTTGCTTGCTATGTGGTGTTTGTTTACTTTACAAAGGCAATGACTTCCCTTTTGATCGGTAATTTACGCCTTGGTGCTAGTCACCAGCCCCTGGCCTATGGAAGGCGGGCTTGGGGTAGTCACGGCACGGGCCCCGAGGACGGATCGTGACAAGATATTTGATGGAACGCCATGGAAAAGGTAGAATCATGAACATGGTTTCCCAGGCATGGTCGGGGCGGCCACCAGGGAGGTGGTGTTGATAGAGGGGTGGGTGGAGATCGACAGGGAGTAGATATTGGTGTAAAATGATGATATAAGCTACTCCCACCACCACTACCAAGTGGGCCATGCTAGGCTTATAGAGTTGGCGGTTATGACCGAGGGCATTTGAAGGCTTTGAAAGGGTATGGTCAGGCTTCACATGAGATGATTCAAGGTGTGATCTATGTATTTTTTACACTATCCCAGGTACTTGTAGACATGGGCATGATTTATTACTTTATCTGCATATCCCTTTATTGATATCTAGAGATTCCTGATAAGTCTTTATCCAAGATGTTATGGTTATAGGTTCCAACTGGGAGCAATTATTCTATATCATGCATCTTCCAGTAGTGTGATATAGAACTCAATGGAAAAAAATTATCATAGGACCTCTAAGTAATTACTATGAAACCTTATCATTTCATCTTGGGTATGGATAGGTTATTCATAATGCATTCCCATTTATACTATAATCTTAGGAAAGTTAGTTTACTTCATGTGGATGGGATAAGATTCTTCTTTGTGTGTGAGAGATATATTATGGGTGAGCGGGTAGGACTCAAGAGTAGGAAACTACAACCTAGAAGTTGGTAATTTTATCCCATGGTGCAGTGGGATCTATAGGCATCAGGATTCCAGAAGTGTTGTAAGATTAAATGGATGTCTTCCCCAAATATTTTATGTGACTACCTTTATGGAAGGATAATGACTTCTATATAAACTTTCACCCCAATATCACACCAATATCTTCTATGGAATATTGGATATCCCCCACCAAGATCTAGGAGTTGAGAGTGCAGTTTAAGGACCTTTGAGAGAAAGGTTTTATCAGACCCAGTGTGTCCCCCTGGGCATCTCCAATTTTGTTCATGAAAAATATGAATGGGATCTTGAGGATTTTTTTGACTATTTTCACCTAAACCAAGTAACAATAAATCTCAATTACCCATTACCAAGGATTAAAAACCTTTTTGACCAGTTGTAAGGTGTGGTTTGGTTTTCAAGGAATAATATCAAGTCTAGCTACCACCAGTTGAGGGTTCACAAGCATGATATTTTGAATACGACCTTCTAATGTTACTATGAACACTATGAGTTCTTGTTGATTCCTTTTAGTGTGAATAATTCTCCCACTATGTTCATGGATCTTATGAACTGTATCTTCTATCCATATTTGGACTGATTCATTGTTTTCTTTATCGATGACATATTCATTTAATATACATCAAAGGAGGAGCATGCAGATCACGTGAGGATGGTCCTAAACATACCCTAGGAGCAACTTCTTTATGGTAAGCTATCGAAGTGATAATTTTGGATCCATGAGGTTTAATTTCTGGGTAATTTCTCCTCTGATGATGGTTTAGTTGTGAATCTGATGAATATTGAATCAGTTATTTCTTGGTAACCACCCAAGAGTGCATCAAAGGTGCCGAGTTTCCTTAGATTGGAAGGGTAATATAAGAGGTTCGTGGAATACATTTCCTAGTTATCATCCCCTTTTACCACCTTGACATGGAAAGGGATGTTATTAACCTAGACTTAGTAGTGTTAGAGAGCCTTAGGATAGTTTAGGCTGATGTTGAATAGTTCTCTTATGTTGAGACTATCAGAGGAGGGTATTGAGTTCATGGTTTTTTAAGATACCTTTAGATCTGAGATCAGTTTCATGTTGATGTAGAGGTAAGAAATGGTCACTTATAGATCAAGGAATTTGAGACCACACGAGAAGAAATAAGTGACTCAGGACTTATATTTGGTAGTGTTAGTCTTCACTATGAAGATATGGAGGCGCTATCTTATGGTCGAGTGTTTTTTGTTTACTCAGACCATCAAGTTATTAGGTACATATTTACTTAGAGTGATATTAACCTAAGACAAAGACATTTTATGGAGTTCCTACAGTACTATGGTTTCAAGATACTCTATACTCCTGGTAAGGGTAATGTGGTAGAAGATTCCCTTAGTATAAAGTCTCATTTTCACTTGGTGAAGGAGGCATCTTTTCATTTATATTCATTTTAGCCGACCCTGGTGGAGGAGAGGGGTACATTTTTTCTTCAATAAATAGTTTTGAATCCTCTATTTCGTCAGGATGTGAGGGAGGCTCAGTTGGGTGACATCAACTATGAGGTTTTACATAACCAAATATCCTTAGGATATATTTCAAATGGATTTTCTGAAGTAGGGGAGCATGTTATCCTTTTTTAGGTATGGACGGTGGTTCTGTACATGTTTCATAAAGAGGTGTTGAGGGAGTTTCATACCTATCCCTTATATATAAATCCCAATGTGAAAAATATGTCCAATTACCTTTAGTGGATGTTTTTATGAACTGGCATGAGGTGGGATATTATTGATTTTCTCTCTGAGTGTCTCACAAGTCAGCTGGTAAAGGTTGAACATCAGGTTCAATTAGGTTTGAATCAACCCATTAAGATATTGGAATGAAAGTGGGATGGAATATCAATGGATTTTATTATCAGGATTCCATGGATAGTTAGAGTTCATGATGCTATCTAAGTGATTTTTAACCAACTCACTAAGTCGGTTCACTTTCTATCCATTCAGGAGAATATATCAATTGAGATTTTGAGGATTTTGTATATGTTGGAGATTTTATGGTTTCATGGGTTACCCATGATTATCATATCTAACATCGATGTTCAGTTTAAATCACGGTTATGGAAGGCCCTGTAGGAGTATTTTTGGACCCAGTTACAGATGATCACTACATTTCACCCCCATATGGATGGACAGAGTGAGCAGAATATATAGGTGTTGGAGGATATACTGAGATCATGTGTGTTATACTTTTTCTAGAGCTGGTATGATCACTTTCCCTTGGTTGAGTTCGCTTATAATAATAGTTATCACTATACTATTGTCATGGAACCTTTATATACCTTGTATATAATCCTTATATTGAACTTGGATTGGTGATACATCTCTTTCTAGGCCAGAGCTGATGTAGGAAATGACATAGAAATTTTAGGTGATCCATGAGCGTATGAGGATTGCCCAGAGCTCACAAAAATTCTGCATAGATCGTTGTTGGAGTTCAAGCAGGGAGACCATGTTTTCCTAAGATTCTCACCATGATAAGTATTGTTGAGATTTGACTGGGGAAGTAAGCTATCCAAGAGGTTCATTAGGTCATTCTAGGTCCTATGACGGGTTATGAGTTTTCTTACTGCTTGGGCTTATCCCCTCAGTTGTACCAAGTTCATGATATCTTCCATGTTTTGTAGTTAAGGATAAATGTGAAAAACCTATCTCACATTATTGACTAGGGTGAGATGGACTTCGAGGCCAGCTTCACCTTTGTGGATTACCCATTTTTTATTGAGGAAAAACAGGTGAGGACCCTATGTGAACAAATAATCCCATTGGTTTGAGTTCTTTGGTGGCACGGTACTGTGTAGGAGACCTTATGAGAGCATGAGAGTTAGATACAGTCTTAGTACCCCCACATTTTTTTCTATCTTGTCCTTTCTAGGTTGAAAATCCTTAAAGGAGAGTAGAATATAATTACTCTAGTTTTACTTTAGTCATTTAAATATTTCTATATATATCTCTGAATTTTTCCTTGGAGTCGACGCTATTTTTAGGAGTCGCAGGACCTCAAAATTAATATATTAAAAAATTAATGTATATTAAATCATGTGCATTCATATTTTTAGAATAAATGGTTTTTATATTGTTTGGGACCTCATATAGGAAATCTGAGGCCACGGTTGTTTCCAAGATGCATTTTTTACCCTAGGTGTGACGTAAAGTTGGTTGGTGTTGGATCTTTGGTGGAAGGGGACTCTTGGAAGATGTTATAATTAATTAAATAATATGGTTTATTTAATTAATTAAATGTTTAAAATATCCCCCCTCTCATTCTATCTTCCTACCCATGGAAAGAGTAAGGGAGAGGTTTTCTCTATTGTATGATAGTAAAACTAAGAGGATAGGTAGAGGAGTTCCTATTACACTTCATCCTTTACAGTGATCAAGACTGGATCGAGGTACAGTGGCTTCCAAGAATGGTTTTGAACCTAAAGATTCATTGTTTTCACCATGAGGTAGGTATATTTTTAGTTTTACATCCCAATACCCATAGATGTGTTTTTTAAATAATTTTGAATCCATTTTATGACTTATAAGGACCCCTTGGGGGTCGATCTGTTCTTAATCAAAGGAAAATGAGGGTTTTGAGAGATTCTTGGGGATCTTCCATTTGGGAATCCTGATTATACAATGTGTAATTTAGGAGCACACACTATGTGTTCCTACCATCGAACGAAGAATGAGTTTTATGAACTACATTCCATGTAAGACAAGCACACATCATGTAGTGGTTCATGGACATGTGGACTAATATATTGGTAGATACCCTATTTAAGGGGATATGTCCATGTGGTAGTACATAGCCAGACCCCGGGTCTACCTAGGCATGGGTTGGAGGTATATAAGCATGATCCAAGGTACATGGGTATGGACACGGACAAGTACATAGACATATGTTGGTGTACATGGAAATGAGCTAATCTAGACAAAACACATCGTGTACTATATGTAAACTCCTAGTAGAACCATATGGACATACAAGCCTTGTGCGGGAAAGGAAATGCCCATGTGACCATGGGGGGTCACATGTTTCTTTTCTAAGATAATTCCACCTTATGTATCTTCTTCTTCGAGACTTGGATTTCGTCCTATGAGTAGCCTATCCTAACTAGTTTTCCATATAGAACATGATGGTGGCCTTAATTTTGGAATCAGAGATATGACATGAGGTGTTACGAGCATGATGCTTCTTTAAATGACATATGAATGATGGTAGGCATTGTATTAGACCACTATAGTGATTTTAGGGTTGGTACACCCCTTCCTCACTTGGTCATGGGTCCCCCATACTATTTTTATAGGTATAGTCAATAATCCCTCATATTTTAGAGGGAGTGGGTCTTCTATACATAGAGTGGTACTCCTCCATGATCGATCTCTAGCGGGGAGTGGGTCCTCCATGGGAGTTATTTCTCCCTTATATGTGGAGCACAATAGTGAGGTGTGGGCCCTTCGCTTTGATTTTGGTGAGGTTTCATGTGTTTTTGTTCATCAAAGATAAACCTTTGGGAGTTATACTCTAACTCGTTGTTCTTAGTTGGGATGTAGAGATAGAGATCCCCTTTCTCTATCAATTGGGTTTCTTTTTGTACATATTTACCCTCTTACTTTTGGGTTTTATTTGACTATTTTTATTTCTATTATTCTCATTTGGTTCTTGGGGTTCCTATTGGGTATGTATATACTCACCTCTGTAATGGATTTTCCTACACATGTTATGTCTTGTACAGACAATAGGAAGATCATTGGTGATATCAGTGGACCTAGTTTTGGTAGATCTTAGTGTCTCTTGGCACTATGTGTGTTCGGTACTCATCCTTGGATATTGTGAGACAGTCTCTCTTCAATCTCCCACCTCCTAGTAAATTTTTGGTTGTGACCTCATTTCTGGTTGGGCATGTATTTTACCCCCTTTATACTTTTGTATCATTTTTTGTAATTTGACACTTTCCTATAGGTTGTTTCATGCATGGTTTACACTCTAGATACTCAATCATTTTATTATGTCTCTACACTATTGCATGGAGATAATTGTGTGCGTTCATATAGGTACTTAGTATAAGGCCTCCCATTTCATTATTTACTAATCGATGCTTGTCACCAACCCCTAGCCAATTAAAGGCATGCTTGGGGTGTCTCACTCATTTTACTTCTGACCAGAAGGGCCCCAGTGGGTTGGTTCATGAAATTGATAAATACGAGACCTACCTTGTACATTGATGAAGAATATAAAGAATAATGATGAATAATAATTGGCCCTCACTGGTGAAAAAAACAAACATATAAGAGATGAAATAGGGGATGTGTGAGATATAGAGGTAGTATATGGTGTATTTTATGAGAAAATAGAGATAGGTAAGAAGTATGAGGGTGAGGAATGGATACACCCCATAAATGAAAAAAAGGTAGGTGTAAGATCCTATATTTTTTCAGGTATTTATATCTTTGATTTTTTGCATTAAACATTTTTTTGTTGGTTTTTTATTTGTATTTAAACCTTGTTGGTTGAGTCTTATTCATATATGGAGAGAATTCACTAGGGAGAATGAACTAAATTTCAGGGTTATATGTTTCTTTGAATTAATTTATTCCAGGTGTAAACATGTTATATGGGTTTATGAGGGTTTTCCATGATTTTGAAGGTTTTGGTGGTGGTTCAGTTCCCTTTTGTAGAAACAAGACTGAAAAGTGTCTGTAGAGTATTCACACACTATGTATATGTTACACAATGTGTAATTGCCACCAGAGGCATATAATTTACCAGTACAAGGTGATAAATTTTTACACTCTTTAAATTGTTCACATCATTTAATAGTCGATCGGGATAAATATTAACCTAAGGCGATGGGTTTTTCAAGGTATCCCTCTAAAAAGAACTACATGACATGTAAAAGAGTTACACACTATATAATATCATGACCAATAGTTTTATGGATGTTGTTCATTTTATTTTCTCATTATATCAATGCATCCATTTCTCCTCTTGAACCCTAAGGTGCTCCATGTGAATTTGGAAGTCTTTCCTCCATTCTGAATGTCATGTTTGTGTGATTGATCCCTGGTAAGTCTTTGGTTTTGGTTTTCCCCTCCTCTTATGTTTTTCTCCATTAGGTTAGTAGAATCATTGGACCAGTTTTTTTGTAATATTGACCTCATTTTTTTTAGGTTCTTCTTATGATATTTTTCACCTTATTACTCATTAGTGTTTCCCTTTGGGAGTGTTATGTTAATCATCGGTTAAAGGTAGGATGTTTGAACCTAACCCTATGGTATGTTTAATTGAATGTATATGTAATATTTTTATTTCATCAACCTACTATTATCTCTAATTAATATATTCATTGATAAATGGTGAATCATATATTTGAATATTGGTTGGATCCCTTTGGATTTAATTATTGATGCGACCTAGATTTTGGGATACCCATTGGGTGAGAAAAACCCTTGATTAAAATTGAATTGGATAATTGATGTGTAGTAATTCGTCGTAGATCCCCGATCAAAATATCATTTACCTAAGCATGAAATATAGTGCACTCCTAGGGTCAGTCTCGAGGAGGCAACTTACACAACACCAAAATTCTATTGTCACTATTTATTTTATAACTAATATATAATATAAAGATTAGTTTGAAATATGCATAAAATATGAATATATATATATATATATGAAATTCGAACAAAATGATATTAAAAATAAATAAAGAAGACATTTGTTCTTGGGGGATCATAATGGTTGATACCACTGTTTATTAAAATATTCTCAATATCAATTCAAAGTAGTGATCTAGATCTATCACACTACACCCTCCCATTTGAAATGTTATTACCCCAACACCGAGATCTCTACATATGGGGAAATACTCTTCCTAAAGTCGGCTAGGAGATATCTTTGTCGACCATCGCTACCCAATCCATACTCCATCGTATGCATGACTTAGATAGTGAAGGGAAGGATAAATGTTGAATGAGAAGAAGAACTTGGTGATATATAAAATGAGTAAATCACACACCATAATCAATTTAACCACCAAAAAAATTCTTAGAACTAAATAGACTTAAATTTAAGCTCAATGAAACTCAATCAACCACCATTCCTCCCCTCTAACAAACATCGAGGTTAGTTCCCCATTCTCATGGAGTTAGAAGAGAATATGGTGGGAGAAACACATAAAAGTTAAAATGGAAGAATGAGGTATGAAGAATAATACTAATATAAATTAAAACAATAAAAATATACTACATAGGAAAAGAAAATTTAAACCTACAGAAAATGGAAAATACTTTTCCAACCCTTTGAAATGAAGAGGGAGTACATTTTTATAGGCAAGGGGGTGAAAATTTGGCTCCAAAATCTGTCCAACGAATATATTCACGTGGTATACCTCCTTAATGACTTAATTTGGGAATTAGTCCTTCTTGAAAATTGTTAAGTTATTAATACTCTATAGAATCACGAAATTTCATCTTCATTGACCAAGAAATTAACGAGTTATGGCTGCTTTACTCAGAATCTTTAATTCGGCCAAACAGATTGTTCGTATTCCAATACACCAAGTTCCAACGCATTAATGGCCATGGTAATGAAGGAATCAGGCACTGACATCTTAATTAAGGTTATTATTCTATAATTCTTCCAGATCCATGTAAAATTTCAGCTCAAATGGTTTGTCCATTTATGAGATTTGGGCCCAACAATAAAATTATCCAGTTTTGTGCACAGTTTTTGAGGCCTGAATTGTGAGCTGGATTTGAGCTTTCAAATGATGGATTGAGATTTGGGTCCAGAAGGATAAAATTAATATCATCAAACATAGAAACCTATAAAATAATAATTTTGAAATTTATATCAGTTTAGAAAAAGTTATGGCCGAAACATTAAAATAAATTAAAACTATTTAAATCCAAAATAAGCCATTTTTTCAATTAAGCTCAAAAATACTCCTAAAACATAAAATGTGACAATTTCCATTTAAATAACACATTGGTGGGATTAAAAACATTTAAATTAAGAATAAAATAATTGAAAATATTTTATCTATCACTAATGTATTAAGGTGTGTTTTACATGAAATGAGACCTTAGGTGATTGCTTGATATAGAATTTATAGGTATGGATTGTTTATTGATATTTCTATTGAAAATTTGAGATATAAATGAAATTGTAATTGAAGGATAAATGGTAATTTTTATAATTAATTATTTTCGCTTATGATGTAATATTGTGATATCCTTATTTTAATGACTTGTTATATCATTATGCTAAAATGATTATATACCAAGTTATGCCCTGATACATGTTGAAATGCATATATACTGAGATATGTCCTGATACATGCTGAATTGCTTATATACTAGTCTATTCCCTGACACATGCTGAAATTCTTATATAGTGGGTTATACCAAATGATAAATGATTAAATGCTTATATAATGGTCTATTCCTAGTGACACATTGTAAGATCTTATTCTTTTATAGGTATGTTACTTTTTGATATTTCTCTTTGTTCTAGTGTGGGAAATCGTTTGATTTGTTTTGGGAGGCTTTAGTGGCAGTTCAGATATTTAAATTATAATTTTGGGGTGAAAAGTAGTATGAAAAAAATTTACACTCTGTAAATGGGTTACATGATGAGTAAATTTTTAATTGGGATAAAATCACCCAGGGTGATTTATTTTTTGGCATAAACCATTAAAAATATTAAATGATATGTAATGGAAATACATACCATGTAATTCCCCGAGCAGAAATTAAAATGTGTCTTGTGGTTCATTTTGGTTTCATTCCTTCATGAAGCCTTCTGTCTCTCGGTCCGAGGGAGACTCTCAGTGGTTTTGGAGAAATTTCTTAATCTCCAATCAGCACATATTGGTGTTTGATTCTCAATAATCGTTTTTTCTTTGGTTTCCTTTCATTCCCCCTTCTTCTGATGAAGCGGTGGAACCTTTTGACAATTTTGGATTTAGGGGTTGATCTTATCGTAGGTTTTGGTCCTAGATCTCTTATTTCTTTGTTTATTCGATCATTCTACATCAATTGAGGGTTGTGGTTGGGTGATCATTCTTTAATGATCTTGAGGTAGGTCATGTAAATATCAATTACCATAGTCTTGACTTATAATTTCATGTATGTATTGTGGAATTTCAATTTCCACATTTGGAAATTAAATCGTTAATTGAATTAATTCATTGGTTAAATAATTAATGGGATTATGAAATTGGTCAATTGATGGGATAATGAAATTGTTTAGTTAATGGTATTGTGTAACTGGTGGATTAATATTTTTTTGAATTGGTTGATAGTGGTAATTAAGGGATGTTTGGTTTAACCTTGATGGATTAATAGATTATATGATTAAATGTTTATGAATGGTTTAATGATGAATTGTTCATATAATTCCTTCTGAATTAAAGTGGTGAACCTTGATTGTTTTATAAATTGAAATGGTAACCATGATGACAATTTTTGATAAGAGGTTTAATGATGCTTAACCATAATACATATGAAATATGTGATATATGTGATATTATGATATATGTGATAAATATGTGTGGTACAAGGACTGATGCTTCAAAAGACCTTATGTGATAACTATGAGTTTTGGACATAGACTTATTATTTAAAAGTTGTATGTGATAAAAATGAGTTGTGGTATAAGTAATGATGCTTTAAATACCTATAGGGTACTATACATGGTGTTCTAGGCCCAAAATGTTGGCATTGGACTATGGTTCTAAGTATCCATGATATGAATTAAAATTAAATTATTAATAAAATATCATGTTATAATGAATTGTGATTTTGCCAATGTAATATGGTTCAGACTCCAACACGGGCCAAAGAAAGTATTGATGGTTCGAGTGTCATCGTGAACCCATGTAATTTATGTGGTTAATTAAAGAATAATGAAATGTGATAACTATTTATTTTATTGTACTTTATTCTATATACAACTACATACACTATTATTGGCTCGATATTATTTTAGATGCCATTGGTGGTGGCCTACAAAGTTTTATGCACACCCTACTCAGGATACTTGTTCGATGTCCAAACAAACTTCATGTTTTTAGGATATGATAAGAAAAAGATCCCTATGTTATATGTTTGATATGGTATGGGTCTTTGATGAGGGAACCAAACTTGGTTTTGGGACCCACATGGGAGTACCAGTGTGTCTTTATGTTGGGTTTTCATTTGAAACTTGAAACATATATGGAAAGACATATCTAATTCTTTATTTTGAGTATTGTTTTCCTATTTTGGTTTATCAAGTGACACTGGTCTGTATTTGGTTATGGAATTATTCTGGTTATGGTTATGTCATTTTTTATTGTCTTCTTAATTTTGTTGTTGTGCTACTCTGATAAATGGGATATTATCTCTCCATTTTATGTATTAGACACTCACTTCTAGTCAGTAGCCTCTGGTATGCAGGGATGTGCTCTTGAGGTCACATAACTGACTAGCTCAGGGCACTAGCATGTGGAACCCAGGTTAGGATGTTAAAATTTGGGTGATGCACTTGTTTTGTGATATTATTATTTTTTGATATTTTTCTTTATGGCCCAGTATGGAATGAGAGTTGTGTATACATGAATCATTTTAGGAACTCATGAATTATTATGGAATGCATAATTTTAGAAACTCATGGGAAATTAGGTTTTTGGTGATTTGTTTAAATGAAAATTCTTTTATTTCATGTGTAATTTAAATGAATATGGGGACTAATATGAAATTTAGAAATTGTAAATTATGAAAAATGTTATAATTTTCAATAGATAAAATGGGTGTCTGATGAGAAACCTGAAATCTAAAATTTTTACCCATTGTGAGCCATGACCTGTGTGAGGGATAGTTGAGGGTAGTGATATCACCTCGGTTTTGACATTATGGTTGATTATAGGGGTGAATTTTTATGGTTTTTTGGGAATCCCTCTTACATAAATTTGATGAAATGGTGTTATATATCCTAATATGTGTGTTTGGAATTGTATAGTTATGCCTCCATGATGACTCTTATTTAGAGGATTATAGGTGGACATGGTTTGAAATGTGCCTTTGGTATCAGAATTAGATGCTCAAATAGTAATGGGTAAGGAATATATAGAGCAGTTTTATAAGAACTTTTCTCAGTTTATGTAGTTTATGGAAAGATACTCAAGGTGGGTTGTGAAGATTATGTCAAACCTGACACAAGAGTTCCAGTTGAAGCACCCTCCAAATTTCATTAGAAAGAGCATACCTGAGGCAACTAAGTTCTAGATTGAGTCTATCTAGATGAGTCTTAACCACTTAGATACTCCTATGAAGAAGATATTCAAACTGGATTCTTACATGTTATGTGGTCAAGAGATGTGTTGGTGGTAAATCCAGACTTAGGTTAGATGGCTAGAGAATATGGTTTGGAAAAAACTTTAGGAGAATTTATGGAACACTTTTACCCTAATACGCTCAAGAGGGAGAGAGTAATAGAGTTCATGAGGTTTAACTAGGGGAGTATGTCCATGAGGGACTATACAGGGTGCTTTACATATTTGTAACACTCTGTTCTAGCATTGGTAGAGGATGGGGATACTACATAAAATCATTTTCAGTATGGTCTTAAATGTGAAATTAAGTCCTAAGTTAAAATCTTCAAGATGAAGAAGTTTTTAGAAGTGGTGAATCCAGATCTCACATATGAGGGGAACCTGAATGAATCTTCTAGTGTAATACATGTGGTATATGCTTGAATACCAGGAGGTATGTCTTTCAAGAGAAGGAAGAATCACTTCGAGAATGTCAACTAGGGAGATAGAAAGTAGAGTGTCCATGGGGAATGATTAGTTACTCATGACATTACCTGAGTGACCTACCAACAGTATTGTAGGCCATGAAACATTTGTAGGAAATGTCCCCGACCACCAGTAGAGTTGTGATTTTTCAAAAGGATGGGACATCTACATCGGTTCTTTAGGAACACATTATGGATTTTTAGTGATGGAACACCTATGAATAACTAGAGTATGGTAAGGGCATCTTCTACCCTATATTAGTTTAGAAGTTATACTTCTACTGGCCATGGAGGTAGAGGTACTAGATGAGGTACTTCTAGAAAATATTAACTGTATCAGCAGAGTGGTGTAGCGTAAGGGACTCAGACTGAAACATAGGAAATAGGGGTAGGATAGTTATAGGAATTTCAGCCTGCACTTATGGATAGTGAGGCTGGACCATCGACAGTCAAAGGTACTATTCTTGTAGATTCTATGATTTCTAGTGCCTTACTTGATACTATATCCTATCATTCCTTTATATCTACACAACTTTTGAATGGATTGAGTCTAATGGTGAAGTTTGTAAGTGGGATTATAATGATATATACTCCTTTGGGGGTATGGTCGTGATACATCTGTTTGTGCAAGGGGTGTTCTCTCAAGGTTGGGGAGTATCATTTCTTATGGGATCTCTATATTCTTGATATAAATTCTTTGACTTGATTATGGGTATGGACTAGTTGGTGGTGTACCTAGCCCACTTAGATTGTTACCATAGGAAATTGACTTTTACGTCTCATGAAGGTGAAAATTATATTCACTATAGAGAGTGGGATATCCAGAAAGGCCATGAAAATCTAGTTCATCAGCAACTAGGGAAGCTTACCACCCAAGTTTCAAGTATTTTTCTAGATGATGGGGTGTGAAGAATAAGGTCTTTCCACCCATAGTAGACATTTTCTAGGAAGTGTTTCCTAAGGACTTGCCAGGGTTGTCGCCTAAGAGGGATATTGATTTTATAATTGAGACCATGCCTTGAGATGGTCCATTTTCCATTCTACCATATATAATTGAACCAATATAGCATCAATATATTAATACTCAACTGAAATATTTGATGGATAAGGGGTTTATCCATCTAATTAAATCGCCTTGGGGTTCTCTGGTTTTGTTTAATAAGAAGGCTTAAGGGAATTTATGCTTATGTGTTGATTACTAGAAGTAAAACTAGATGATAGTGAAGAATCGATATCCTCTTCCATGTATTGATGATATATTTGACTAGTTTAGGGGAGCTAGTGTCTTCTTGAATATTGACTTTATATCATGGTGTCATCGGTTGATATTTTTACCTTCTGATATACCATGGGCATATTTCAAAAGTATGTATAGCCTATATGAGTTCTTCACAATGTCATTCAGGATAAAGAATGATCCTAATATGTTAATGGACTTGATGAACCAAATCTTCCACCTATACCAAGATCGGTTTTTTGTAGTGTTTGTGGATGAAATCTTGGTGTACTCCAAGAATCATGATGATCATGATCAATATCTTAATATCCTCCAAATTACACTAAGAGAGAATCGACTATATGTAAAACTATATAAGTTATAATTCTGGACCTATCAGGTACATTTCTTGGGTTGCATCATCTTGGAGGAAGGTGTGTTAGTGGACCCAGAGAAGGTTCAGGAATCTTTTTCTTGGGAGCATCCCAAGAATGTTTTTGATATCCATAGTCTTTTGGGCTTAGTGGAATTTTATAAGAGGTTCATCCAAGAATTTTCCTACTTTATAGCATCACTTTCAAGATTGAACAAGAAGGTAGTTAAGTTTTAATGGTCTAGAACGTGTGAGAATTATTTCTAGGAGTTGAAGAAGTGGTTGACCACCACACTGATCATGATCCTACCCGAGCTAGGGGAGCAGTATACCATGTTTTTTGATGCATCTAGGATTAGTCTTGGAGCAGTGTTGATGAAGTGGGGTCGAGTTGTGTCATATGGTTCATGGAAGTTGAGTCCATATGAATTAAATTACCCTATGCATGATCTCAAGTAATCTGTAGTGGTTTATGATTTGAAGTGTTGGCGACATTATCTATTGGGAAAAAAATTACTATGTATACAGATCACAGGATCTTAAAGTATATTTTTTTCAATGAGATTTGAATCTCCGATAGAGAATATGGGTTTAGTGTATGTAGTCATTTGATTTTTAGATATCATGTACACTCTTGAAAGGAACCAGTGTTTCTAACACTTTGAGCATAAAAAATTGACTCAGGCAACTCAGGAGACTAGTTTCGAGTGGAATATGGTGACTTTTCTAGATGATATGCATGTTTTAGTTTAGAAGGTCTAGGATCATATGACCCTCATATCAATATCAGTTGAGTCTACACTTTTGAATCGAATCAAGCAAAAAAATATGAGGATCAGTAGTGTCTATCCTTGAGGGAAATTCTTAAATTTGGGGATTCACCTTCTGATTGGACTATAGATGAGGGTGAGATTGTCTATGTTTTTGGATGTGTTTTTGTACCTACATGTATATGAGAGGAGATAATGCATAAGTTTCATGCCTCAAAGTGGGTGGTATATCTGGGTTTGACCAAAATGTATCATGAACAACATCAGCAATATTGGTGGTTGGTCATGAAAAATGAGATCATAGGGTTCATGACACAATGCTACATCTATCTATAGGTGAAGGTCGATCATAAATGGTCCAATGGTTTACTATAGTTTTTTTCATTTTGGAATGTAATTAGGACGATGTTACCATGTATTTTTTGGTGGGTCTCTTGACGATGCCTTAAAAGAATGACTTTTTTTGGGTGATTTTTGATAGATTGATGAAAGTAAAACATTTCATTTATATATAGGAGACTTTATCAGTGGATTAGTTTGAAGACATGTTCATTTGGGAGATATTCCATCTGCACAGTGTTCCATGGAGCATAGTTTTATACTATGACTTGTGTTTCACTTCACACTTCTAGAAAGGCTTGTAGAAGGTGATGGGTATGTAGGCATTACTAAGTATGGATTTCCACACACTGACATATAGGATATAATATGGGTGTGCATTCACAAATTGGGTGGGTCTTGGTAAAAGAACATGTCTCTCATTCAGTTTACCTATAATAATAGTTATCAGGAGACTATTAAGATGGAACCACATGACACTCTTTAAGGTAGTCCATGAAGATCACCTCTATGTTGGATGGAGGTTGGTGAGTCAGAGTTATTGGGACCGAGTCTTGTGTAGGAGACTTCAGAGCAGGTTTAGATAATTTGTAAGTGTGTAGGTATAGATCATATTAGGAAGAAGTTGTATATTAATAGACGTTAATGACCCTTTGAGTTTATAATGGTAGATCCTGTATTAATTTGGGTTTATACTAGATTGGGTCACCATAGGATCCAAAGTCAGGGCAAGTTAGTGCCCAAGTCTTTCAAACCTTTTAATATTGTGGAGGGAATAAGTTCGGTGGCATATTGACTGGCCCTTTCACAAAGGTATAGTTCTATGTATTATGTTTTTCAAGTGTCAAAACTTTGGTGATATCACCCCAACCCTTCTCATGTGATCAATTTTGATGATTTTGAGTTTGAAACTAATGATTCCTTTGAGTAGAAACTGATATGTGTTATGGATTGTAGTGAGAATGTGTTGCGGAGAAATACCATGCTAATAGTTAATGTATTGTGGAAACATGGACGTGTTTAGAAGAAAAAATAGGAGAGAGAATTAGATATGAAGTCTCAGTGGCCTAACCTTTTTACCTTAGAATCTTAGATATTCCTAGGAGTACAACTTGAGGATGAGCTGTTATAAGGTGGGGAGATTATAAGATCTCATTCTTTTGCTGGTACATTCCCTTTTTACTTTTCTCTTTTTTCTATAGTGTTAAAGGGTTTGATTTGGTTTGGGAGGCTTTAAAGGTGATTTGGATCTTTAAAGTATAATTTTGGTCTGAAAATATTCTACAAAAAATTTACATGCCGAGTAAATGGGTTACACAATATGTAAATTTTTAATCAGGATAAAATCACCCAGGGCGATGTGTTTTTTGGAATAAACGATTAAAAATAATTACAAAACATTTAATGGAATTACACACCATTTAATTCCCTGAGCAGCAAATTAAAAGGTTTTGTGTGGATCATTTTGGTTTCATTCCTTCTTGTACTCTTCCTTCTCTCGACCCTAGGGTGACTCTCAGTAGTTTTGGAGTAATTTCTTCATCTCTGATCATCGTATATTGGTGTTTGATTCCCAGTAATCCTTTTTTATTTGGTTTCATTCCATTTCCCCTTATTTTAAGGAAGTGGTGGAACCTTTTGATAGTTTTGGATTTGGGGGTTGATCTTACTCCTAGTTTTTGGTCCTATATTTCTTGTATCATTGTTGATCTGACCATTCTACATCAATTGAGGGTCGTTTTTGGGCAATCTTTCATCAATGATCTTGATGTGGGTGGTCTAAATTTCAATAACCATAGTCTTGAATTATAATTTCATATATGTACTGGGGAATTTCAATTCTCACATTTGTAAATTGAATTAATTAATTGGTTAATTAATTATAATGGGATTATGAAATTGTTTAGTTGATGGGATCAAGAAATTTTCCAGTTAATAGGATTTTGGAATTTGTTGATAAACATGTTTATGAATTGGTTTATAATAGGACTTAAGGTATGTTTGGATTAACCTTGAAGCGTTAATGAATTATATGATTAAATTTTGATAAATGGTGATTTTTTTGTATTATTCCATGTGAATTAAAGTAATGAACCATTATTTCTTTATAAATTGAAATGGTAACCATGATGAGAATTCTTGATAAGAGGGTTAATTATTCTTAACCTTAATGTATATGAAATATGTGATATATTTGATATTGTGATATATGTGATAATTGTCTGTGGGATATGGACTAATGATTCAAAATCCCATATGTGATAATTATGAGTGTGGGACATGTACTGATGCTTCAAAATCCCAAATATGATAACAATGAGTTGTGGTATAGGTAATGATGCTTCAAATACCCATGGGGTTCTAGACATATCATTCTAGGCTCAAAATTTTGGCATTAGACTGTAGTTCTAAGTATCTTTGACATGAATTGAAATTAAATGATTGATAATAGATCATGTTATAATTAATTTTAATTTTTTTTCTATGGGATATGGTTCAGACTCTGACACAGGCAGAAGTAGGTATTAATGGTTTCAGTGTCATTGTGAACCCAGGTAATTTATGTGGTTAATTAAAGAATAGTAAAATGTGATAATTGTTTATTTTATTTTACTTTATTATTTATAAAACTTCATACACTTATATTGAATGGACATTGTTTTAAACTTCATTGGTGGTGGCTTATTGAGTTGTACTCACTCCCTACTTGGTTTTCCTGATCAGTACCTGAATAGACTTCATGTTTGCAGGATAGGATAAGGGTAAGAGCCCTGTTTTGGATGGTTTAGATGGTATGGATCTTGGATGAGGGAACTATACTTGGTGTTGTAGATTTCTTTGGAGTTTCATTGTTTATTTATGTTGGTTTTTCATTTTACACTTGACACATATATGCAACGACATATCTACTACTTTAGTTTGAGTATTTTTTTCCTATTTTGGTTTATCATGTGATACTGGTCTGTATTTGGTTATGGAATTATTCTAGTTATGATTATGCTATTTTTTATTTTTCTATTTATTTATACTATTATGATGATTTGATAAATATGGTATAGTGTCCCCATGTTATATATTGGGCCCTCACTATTAGTCATAGGCCTCTAGCATATGGGGAGGTGCACTTGAGGTCACGTTACCGACCAGCTTAGGGAACTGGCATGTGTCACCTAACTCAGGACATTAAACACATGTTGAAATGATTATATAGAAATATTATCCCAGATTTGGGTGATTTTTTCATGGTTATATGGTTATGGTTGTCATTCTTATGATATATGATCAAAGAAATTCTGGCATGGTTCCAAAGCTGGTTTATTGTTATATTGTATTAATTGATTAATTAATGCACATGTTTATTTCTTATTACATATAATTATTATCATAATAGTTTTGTTTAGACATGGTGATGTTGACCTACTGAGTTTAATTAACTCCATATTTATGAAATTTTTTACTACTCGAGATGATTCCATTGATGCATGGTTGAACAATAGAAAGGGACCTTACTATTGATTTTTTTCTTTCTGGATGTGCAGAAGTTTTTAAATGGTGAAGATATGGGGATTAGGATTGGGGACTTTTGAGTCTTTATTTGATTCTTCTAGTATTTTATTCTATATTACTTTCAACATGACATTTAGTTACATGTCATCATGTCATTACATGATTCCTTACTATTGGTTTATTTGTTTCTCCTTTTATTTCCAGGTGGTATGAGATATTGATTATGTTTGTCTATTACTCTGATTATATTTTTTATATCTTTTATTTACACTACTACGTAACTACATATTAGGGGTTATAGTCTCCCCACTATACTGATCACACCCACACTGCTAGTCAGTAGCCTCTGGCATATGGGAAGGTGCACTTGAGGCCTCATAACCATCCATTTCGAGCCATGTGAGAGAGAGATGGGTCATGGGATGTTACAAAGTGGTGTTAAAGGAGAAATTTTTTCTTTTCTATTAATTTACTATTAAAGAAAGGTGAAGAGGAGACTAGGATGTGTTAGGACTTGGTAATGATCATGTGTATGGGGGTAGCTAACCCATGTATAGGGGGGATCTGAGTGTTAGGGATTGGATTTTTATTTATATTGTTCACTTTTAACAGTTCGTATTATTTCACCTAAGGTAATTCACATGTTGTGTGGGGTTATTATTTCATGATGTTATTGGTTTTTGAGATTTATACTCTTGGCCTGGTATGGTGTGAGATGAGTATGTATAAATCCTAATAGGCACATAGGGATATATATTGACATGAATTTTTCATAATAGGGACATATTTATTGCATGTGATTTATACTTTATTGTATGAACTATGATATAAGATACCTATTATATCAGAGAAATAAAAAAATAAACTAATATGTCATGCTAAAACACTTGTGATCAATTTTTAAAGAGATCATAAGTCAGTGGTTCTCTATTATTGTCATCTTTTGAGGTTTAACTTGTTTTAATAACCCTTCTTCAAAGGATTGTGTTTGAATTATAGAGAAAATTTATCCTCTTCATCTTAAAATTGTGTGTTATGAGAGTGGAAATCAGAATGATCCTAACATAGCTGAACCAGAGATTCATGTAGCTCATGAGAATCAAATGCATGTTCATATTCATGAAATCTTTTTGAGGGTTATGTGATCCATGGAAAGAGATATTGTTCATACTGTGATTTTGATTTCTGGTTTGAGGAGAAAGTTACAGTTGTAACATCCACCTACGTTCACTAGGGAGGGAGGCCCCAAGGAAACTGAGTTCTGGATCGAGTCAGTTCAAATGATCTTTAAGCATCTCAAGACACCCATAAATAGGAGAATAAATCTTATTTAATATATGCTTCATGGACTATCCAATCATTGGTGGAACATTTTAGATCAGGATTCTAAGAAATAGGATTTATCTTAGAAGGACTTTGAGTCATAGTTCCTGATCCATTTCTATCCCAAGATGTTTACATATGAGAAGGCTCGTGATTTCATGCACCTGACACAAGAGGGCATGTCAGTTTTAGACTACATCAGACGCTTCACTAACCTATAGCGCTTTGTACCATCTTTAGTGGCTGATGATATATACAGGGTGAGACATTTTCTAGATGGTCTTAACTATGAGATCGGGTCATAGGTGAACATTTTTCATATGAAAAGTTTTGAGGATGTGATTAATTAGTCACTCATCATAAAAAGGTAATCTGAGAGAGGCCTCGAGCAGCAACCAGGATATTTCAGCAAGGTGAACTAAGAGTTCTTCTTCTGGTGGAAAGAAGTTCCATTATAATAGTATTCACCAAGTAAGTAGTGGTAAGAGTAGTTAGGGAAGTGTAAATCCATCTCAAGATCGTATTTTTTTAGTGATATCAGTGTAGCAAGATAGGACACAAGTGGCCTCAATGTTTGTACCCCACTTTGGAGTGTTTAGATTTCAGAAGGATGGGCTTCCTATAGAGGTTTTGTAGGGGTATACAGGGGTAGAGAAATGGAATGGGTTCAGGATAAGTACCCGAGTCTATGAAGGACTTAGTTACTCCTCAGTAGACATGTATCTAGAGTTCCACAGGATACTCTGGTCGAGACTAGGAATGGGGTACCCTAGCGTAGGAATGGAAATACTAACAAGATAGACTAGCACGAGGGAGTCAGACTAGAGCTCAGTTCAGAGGGTCTAGTTTCCATTATGTTATACAGACTACTCCAGATATTATGGATGTAGGACCATCTACTATCATAGGTACAATTCTTTTATCATCTACCCTTGATTATGTTTTTTACACAGAATCCTCACATTGATTTTTATCTACTCTTTTTTCAAATGGCTTGGTCTTGGTTGTAGAAATTTTGTATGGTGCTTTAGCCATCAACACACCATTGGGAGTGTGGTCAGAGAATATCAAATGATGCAAGGTGATTTTTCTATATATTTTTTGTTAACCTTTATTTTTGGAACCGTTTTTTATGGAAATGAGTGTTTTTTATTTGATTCTTGGTATGGGTTTTATATTTATATACTAGGATCATATCGAATATTATTGGAGGATAGTTACCTTTATATCTCCATAAGTAGGAAACTATTCTCACTAAGGTGAGTCGGATCTTTAGGTTGGTCATGTAGGACCAATTTAGTGCAGATTGGACTATCTCACAGCTCAGATGGACAATCTTTCACTAGATAGTGGTGGAATGTTTTAGGATTATTTTACTATAGTGTTAGACCATTTTCAAGATTTATTTTATAACAAGTTCTATGGCTTACCTCTCAAGCAGGATATTGATTTTATGATCGAGTTAGTGTTAGGATTAGAGCCTGTTTATATCCTGCCTTATAGAATAGAACTTGTAGAGCTTCAGGAGTTGAAAGTTCAGTTGGAATATCTAGAATCTAAATGTTTCATATGACCTAGTACAACTCCTTGGGGTTCCCCAGTTCTCTTTTTTAATAAGGTTGATGTGACTTTGCACTTATATGTGGATTATCGAATATTGAACCAGATGACGGTCAAGAACTGGTATCCTCTTTCATGCATCAAAGATATATTCAATCAACTGAGAGGTGATGATATATTCTCCAATATTTATTTGAGTTTTGGATACCACCAGCTGAGGGTGATAACATCATAGATGCCTCAAACTACTTTTAGGAGTAGGTATGGCTTGTATGAGTTTGCAGTGATGTCATTTGGTTTGACCAATTCACTATGGGCATTCATGACCATGATGAATCGGAACTTTCATCCTTTTCTAGACCAGTTTGTGGTGATTTTTGTTAATAATATATTAGATTATATTCATTTAGAATATTATCATTTCAAACATCTTGTAATCACATTTAGTACATTGAGAGAGCATCTGATTTACACCAAGCTAACAAAATACAATTTTTGGATTGATAAAGTGCACTTCTTGGGCCATGTCATCTTAGAGGAAGGAGTGTAAGTGGACCCATAAAAGGTTGTAACTATCATATATTTGAGTAAATCCAAGAATGTATTCAATATTCATAGTTTTATGGGTTTAGCAGGTTATTATCGGCACTTTATCTAGGACTTCTCCTATTTGGAAGTACTGATGTCAAGGCTAACCAATAAGGGATTGAAGTTTATATGGTCATATGCTTATGAAATATCTTTTCAAAATTTAAAAGGAAGGCTGAACTCAACACCTATCATCACTTTACCTATGTCGATTAAGGAATATACCATTTACCATGATGCATATCGAGTTGTACATAGAGCAGTTTTGATGTAGGAGGATCGAGTAGTTGCTTATCGATCTAGACAGCTCGGACTATATGTGATGAATTACTCTACTCATAATCTAGAGTTTCATGTGGTAGTATATTCCCTAAGATATTGGATTAAATATCTTATGGATGATAAAAATTTGGTGTACATGAACCATAAGAGCCTTAGGTACATATTTTCTCAGTGAGACCTAATCCTTTATCTGTGTAGTTAGATCAAGTATTTATAGTCTTTAGGATTTTATTTGGATTATACACCAGGAAAGGGAAACATTGTTGCTGATTTTTTGAGGTGGAAAACACAGAAATACGAATTATGGGAGTCTTTCGATGACTGGAATATGATTACACTCTTTATAGACAAAAATATAGATGATTAAGAGTCTCAAGGATGAGTAGCTTTGACTTCAATATTTTTTATTCCCATTCATTTGGATCAGATCAATATAGAGTAGTTATCTGATCTTGAGGGCCTGGTTTTGAGATACATATTATATAGTGGGGAGACACCATCAGGGTGATCTCTTGGTAGTGGAAGTTCTATTCTTTTTTATGGTCAGGTATGGGTTCCTGTAGGTTTTCATGAAAAGATGATGAGAGAGTTTCATGCTGCTAGATGGGTGGTACATCCTAGTTTGAAAAAGATGAATCATGATCTCCATAGATAGTATTATTGGTCAAGAATGAAGAAGGAGGTGTCTGGATTTGTGGTAATATGTTTCACCTATTAGAAAGTGAAAGCCAAGAATTATAGACCAATTGGGATTTTTGCAACCTTTTCTCATTCTTGAGTGGAAATGTGATGATGTCACTATAGATTTTGTGATATGATTACCATGGACAAACCATAAGAATGATGTAGTATGGGTGATCATGGATCAATTAATGAAGGTATCCCACTTCTTACCTATTAGGTAGACCTTCACCGTGGATGATCTGGGTGGTATTTATGTGCTCAAGATAGTTTGGTTTCACAGTGTTTTCAGGAGTATCATTTCTGATAGAGACCATCATTTCACATTGAAATTCCGGTAGGGTCTTCAAAAGGATATGGGATCACTGGTTATTTTGAGAAAATCCTATCATCCTCATACTAATCATCAATCTAAGGAGACTTTTTAGGTTCTATAGGATATTTTACAAGCTTGTGTTTTCAATTTTGGTGGTTTTTGAGCATATCATATGGTTCTCATGGAGTTTTTATATAATAACAGCTTCTAGGAATCAATCAATATTGAACCTTTCAAGGATTTTTATAGAAGTTTGTTTCATTCTCCCTTTTGTTGGTTGGATATAAGTGAGTTAGTAATTGTTGGGCCTAGTATCATGAAACAGATATTTGATAAAGTTTAGTTGATCAATAGGTGGTTAGTGACAATGAAGAAAATATAGAAATCTTATGTTGACCTTAGATATGACCTCTAGAGTATGAGTTTGTTTATTGTGTTTTCTATCGGGTTTCACCTAAGTTGGGGAAACATCGTATCATGAAATCTGAAAAGCTAGTGCCTAGGTTTGTTGGGCCATTTGAGATAGTGGATAGGGTTTGTCTAGTGGCATGCAGATTATCTCTTATATAGTTCTATAGTTTCATGTACAACATGCTTCATGTGTCGCAACTTTGGTGATATTATCCTAACTCTTCTCATGTGGTGGATGTCGAGTATGTAGATATTTTTTCTAATGATTTCTTTGAGGAGTATATGGTGTGGATTATAGACCATAATGAGAAGTATCTATAGGGTAAGATTATACATCTGGTTCGAGTGTAGTGGTATCATGGGTGTGTTTAGGAGGAGACCTGGGAGAGGGAGTCTAATATGCAAGCATAGTGGCTAGACTTGTTTGTCGAGACCCCATAGTGGTGCTTGGGGAAACTCTGGTATGAGATGTTATATGGTGGGGAGGTTGTAAGATCCCATATTTTTCTAGGTATTTCCCTCTTTTATTTTTTTCATTAAATGTTTTTCATTGGGTTTTACTTTGTCATTAAGCCTTAGTAGTCGAGTCTTGTTCAGAGATAGAGAGCCTTTGTTGGGGGAAATTACCTAAAGTTCAGGGATATATGTTTTTTTTTTGAATTAATAGAGTCTGGGTGTAAACAGGTTATATGGGTTTATGAAGGTTTTCCATGCTTTGAAAGGATTTGTAGGTGGTTTTCTTATTTTTTATGGAAATTGGACAGAAAATTGTCTGCATAGTATTTACATGTTGTGTACATGTTACACGATGTGTAACATCCACCAGACACATGTCATGAACTAGTATAGTGGATTAAATGGTTACACTCCATGTAAACCATTCACATTTTATAATGGTCGATTGAGATAAATATTAACCTGAGGTGATGGGGTTTTTCAGTGTGTCCCTCTAAAAATAAATACACAAAGTGTAAAAGAGTTAGATGCCATGTAATATCACAACCATCAGTTTTATGGATTTTGTGCATTTATTGCTTTATTCTCTTAGTGAATCCCTTCCTCCTCTCAAACCATAAAGTTCTCTAGTTGAATTTGGAATCCTTTCCTCCATTATAGACATCCCATTTGTGTGATCAATCCCTAGTAAGTCTTTGGATTTGGTTTTCCCCTCCTCTTACACTGTTCTCCATTAGAGTGGTGGAATATTTGAACACTCTTGGTTGTAATATTGACCTAGGTTATTTTAGGTTCTTCTTGTGATCTTATAGACCTTCTTCCTCATTCACATTACCCTTTGGGAGCATTATGTTAATCACTGGTTAAATGTAAAGAGTCTTAATTTAACCTTATGCTCCGTTTAATTGCAAGTATATTCAATATTGTGATTATGTGAACCTATTATGCACTCTAATTAATCTATTCATTGATAAATGGTAAATAGTGGATTTGAATATTGGTTGGATCCATTTGTATTCAATTATTGTTGTGACCCAGATTTTGGGCTACTCGTTGGGTGAGAAAAAACCTTGATTAAAATTAAATTGGTAAATTGCTTAAGGTGTGTTTAGCATGACATGAGACCTTAGGTGATTTCATGATATAAAATCTATGGGTATGGATTTTTTATTGATATGTATATTGATAAATTGAGATATAAATGAAATTTTAATTGAAGGATAAATGGTAATTTTCATAATTAACCATTATGGATAATGATGTGATATTATGATATCCTTGAAGTTATGACTTGTTGTGTCATCATGCTAAAATTCTTATACATTGGTCTATGCCCTGATACATGCTTAAATGATTATATATCTGGATATTCCCTGATACATGCTGAAATTTTTATATATCAGGCTATACCTTGACACATGCTTAAATTTTTATATAGCAGGCTATACCTAGTGACACATGCTGAAATGCTCATATAGAGGGTTATGCCTAGTAACACATGATAAAATTCTTATATAGAGGGCTTTTCCCAGATTTATGTGATTTTCCCATGAATATATGGTTATGGTTGGAATGGTTGTAATACTTTCTCAGAGACATTATCACATGGTACCAAAACAGGTTGATTATTATATTATATTAATTGATTAATTAATACACCTATTTATCAATTATTTCATACACTTATTATCATACCGGTTAGGTTTATACATGAGCGTGTTGACCTATTAAGTTTTACTCACACCCTATTCAGGACACCATTTGGTACCCGAGCATATTTCATGGATGTGGGATCGAATAAGGGGAAGGGACCTAAGTGTTGATTATTTTTTTGTGGGATGGGTTGGAGTTCGGAGATAGTACCAATATGGGGCTCAAGACCGAGGAATTTTGAGTCTTTATTTGAGTCATCTTGTCTTTTATTCTATATTACTTCCAATATGACATTTATTTTCATATCATCATGTCATTACATGATTCCTTACTATTGGTTTGTTTGTTCCACCTTTTATTTCTTAGTGGTGTGAGATATTGATTTAGGTTTTCTATTACTCTGATTATGTTATTAATATTGTTTATATACACTACTATGTAAAAATATAATATGGGGTATAGTCTCCCCACAATACTAATCACACCCTCACTGCTAGTGGGAAGCCTCTATAATATGGTGAGGCACGCTTGAGGTCTCATTACCAACCCTTTCTGGCCATGTGAGAGAGAGTCAGATTAGGGGAGGTTATAGTCGTGGTTTAATAAAAATAAGAACAAAAAAATGGAAAAGAATAAAAATTAAAGAAAGGAAATAAAAAATAAAATAATTAAATTGTTATTTTTTTCCTTATTCTTATTCCTATTAAATTATTTTTTTCCCTTCTTCATAATTTAATAATTTTCCCCAAAAAAATAATATTATCATAAACCTTTTTAGTTTTAACCTCAAAAGTAAATAAACATAAAATAATAAAATATTCTCAATTAAAATTTAGAAAAACCCCATGAATGATTAAATAAATATATATTTAGGTAAATTTTATAAATTTAATAATCTTAAATAATAGTAAAATTAAAATAATTTATTATTTAAATTTCAAAAAAAGTTATGGGCTTTATAGGTACCAATTTTTCATAATACTCCTAATGGGATTCATTTTATAGTATTGTAGGGAATATGGAGATGTCTAAGGGAAAATGATTATTTTTATTATGTTAAGTTTAAAATATATATAAAAAAATTGGTTTCACTAATGTTAGCTGAATAAGATTTGTTGATGACAATAACACCACTTCAGGTGGTTTTTTTAAATAGATAGTAAATTTATTACCTAACAAAGAATAAAATATGGGTATGGAAATATTTCTATGTTCATGTACCAAGTAATATAATGGTATTACTATTCACCTGATTTGGGATTTTGGGTCATGAATTTGGGTTTACAGGCCATAGGGCCTTCGTTTCACTAAGGGCCTTCTGGTCTATTGGCCTCTGGGCAATACTCAAAGTGAAATGTGAGTTTGGATCATCCTCAGGAAAGAAAATCAAGATAGAGTGGTGAAAGTCACTAGTGAAGCATTTGGATGTGGATAGGGAGGTATAAGGCATTAAGCCACTAGAAAAGTCCTCACACACATTTATACAAGGGTGAGGAAGACCAAATCTTTCAATAGTGATGAGATGAGTGTAGACATTTGATGAGGTGGTAGGGGGTTATTTATAACTTTAAATATTGTAAGCTTATGCCTTCAAGCCTCTAATACATATATACTAGGACTCTTTTCCATGCAATTTTTACCTAACAAACCTGCTAAAAAAGTGGATTATCTTATAAATTAAAAAATTAAGGCCTTTGAGACAGGGAGTAACTAAGCATAGAATGTGATAATACATCTCAAATTACAATTAAGTGTTATCATATTGTTATAACTAGAAAATTCACATATTTGATATGGATGATTCGATTGTTATCATATTTGGGTGAATAAGTTCACTAACTCATCATAATATTTTGGGATAATAACAGTGTTATTAATTTGACTACGATTCTGGTTCAAAATTTGAGAACCAAAAAAATCAAGATAGAATATCATTTTTCAAAGGAAGAAAGTGGATAAATAGTTATTAAAATTTAGTTATTTTCCAATTGATAATCAAGTAGTTTGTTTTTTTATTGAATCTTTTCCAAGGTATTTATTTTAGAAACACTTGTTAAACTTGATGGTTTATTTATCCTCTTCCAATTGAAATTGTGAGAATTTATCCTCTCTCTTTGTGACCAGTGTTATATCATAGATGGATTTTTTACTTAAAGAGATATTGATAATTTAAGGGAGGGATTATATATTCATTTGAGTTAAATGAATTTTTTGTTTTCTAAATTTTGAAGAAGAAATATTTAATGACTAATTGAATTTAAAATTTAAGGGGATCAGAGAAATATATAGGGAAAGAAGAAATGAGGAGTTTGGGAGTTATAATAGTGGTTTTTCTTTATCTCAGGGAAATATAATGATACTTTTTCAAGAACTATTTCTTTGAATTGTTAATAAATTCAAAAGAAAATATATTTCATCCCAAAATTTATTTGGAAAATGTTAAAACCAAGTTTTTTTCCTAATGTTGTATTTTTTTCATATGTTCAACATGCGTACTTGAATTTATTAATAATTAAAAGTTGTTTATTCTATAATATGAAATATTTACTAATTTTTAGTGAATTTTGTTTATTATATAGAGTTATGATAAATTTGATATCATTTTTATCAAAGATGAATCAATATTATATCAATATTCTTGTTTTATTTATTGATAATACAATTATAATTTAATGTAATTATATTAATATTATTTATAACATAGATTACACCATAATAAAATAATGATTCATGGAAGTTTTTTAATTAGGTTTTAGAGTGTATCTACAACACGTAATATAGTGTTCATGTGACAAGTGTCATTGTATATAGAGTTAAACACCATTATGAATCTAAAGATTTTAAAGTGAAATTTAAAAAACTATTTGTGGTGTATACTTTATAGTAAAACCATTAATGTAATTACTTCAACAAAAAAACTTACATTTAATTCTACTTTATTCAAAATCACTTATAATTTTTATGAGAAACCAAAAATAACATTATTTGGTAATGATGAACCTTGCATAGAGGTTATGATTAGAAAATTCCTAAAAAGTGAATTTGAAGGATGAAACCACTTTTTAGTGATTTTTGAGTTAAAGCCTAATATGGAACTTGTATAACTTTATGTGAAATTATATTTTGACAAAACTATGTTTTGAGTAAAATATTATATGGAGGTCTAGTAAAATGGAACCTCACACAACATACCTTTATAATATAAAACCTTACACTCAAATAAAAGTAAATAAAATGTAACTTCCCATAAATACTTAACCATGAATAGCAGGTTCAAAATGAAAAATATTATGTGGTTGTTAAAAACTTTTATAATGGTTGGAAGATAATAAAAAAACATGTAACTTAGTGGAATTATAATTGTATCCTAAAAATAGTCCAAAACCATATGTGAGTTATAATGGTTCATAAAAAATCTTTAGTTTAAGGAAAATATCTTGAAGAATGAATCATGATCATATCTAAAGGATAAATGGGAGTGTTTTTGAACAATTATAGAAATTTTCCTAGTTGGTGATGTATCTGAAACTTCAAAAGGTTTATCATTATCACAAGGGTGAAATATTGACTTAGAAAGAATGTCCTTTTATACCTTAAGATCTCAATGATAGTAATATTATTTATTTGTATAAATATATTGTCACATACCGACCTCAATATCCTTTAATAAAATATTTATTTATTTTTTTAATCGTTCTCTTAATTTTTAGGTGTTTTCCATTTAAAATTTTAAAAAATTTAAGAAAATTATTTGTTGCGGGATTGGTGCTTCGGTTGTGTAAAAAGTGTGATGACCATAAAAAATGTTATGCAGTTTTTTGAAAATATATTCACATGGTTGGTGTAAGGTTTTCTTAATTGTGTAGTAGCGCTAAACTTTTCTAGTGGTCCTTGAATGGTTGGCACATGGTTTGGTAAACCATGCGGACAAACTGTGTGACTTTCCTGGGTTTTAAAAAAAATATAACTATAACCCTAACTTATTTTTACCATAAATGGGTTTCTAATCTCCCTATTTTTTTGACATCACTCAGAGAAGAAACCCTAAGAACATCTATCCTTTGATTTTTGGGGCTTATTACATCAATTCCCAAGTGGTTCCCTCAAGGTTATGTCTTCTCCTTCGCTTCTCTTCTTGTTATCTTTGTTTTACTCCTTCCCTTTATTATGCATCAACTTGGTTGGACCCTAGGGTAAAGGTATTAACCTTGTTCTATTTTATTCCTTGTTTTTTGGGTGTGTGGATTTATCCTCTAGTCCTTCTTCTTTTGTATTCAATGGTTTCTTATCATCTACAGTCTATTTTAGGTCAGTGTTTGAGTGCATCTTACTTTTTTAAACAAACAATTTATGCTTGGGATTTATTCTCAATATAAACCATTAATATATTAAATAATAATGGTGTAATTATGGAATAATTATTCATACTTCATGAATATTATTTTGTATATTTAAAGGTTTCTGTAATCTTGGTGTTTTTCAATAGTTAAATTAGTTTTTCTTAAGGGAATTAATTGCTTAAATAATTTTTGGGACTTTAATACTTTTTATATGGTTTAAAATTATTGATAGATGCATTTTTTAACTTGGGATTTGTTATTTATGGGTTTTAAATGGGTTTAGTATAGAAATTCTTATGCACTTCTTATGTGACTCATGCTTACAATTTCCAACATGTTGTTCCAAAATGTTTTTTTTAATGTGTATATTAAAAAAATGATGTTTTTAATTAATGTATGGTTTCTCATGGTCTAAAAAAGTCTTTCAATTGCGGATGTATTTTTATGTATATTCTCAAGTTTCCTATTCTAAACTGGATTTGAAAGTATCTTTTGGTACCTTTTTAAATATTTCATGAGTGAAGTTAGTTTTAACTAGTTTTGAAAAAGGTACTTTCCAATGTTATGATTATTTTAAAACTCGAGGACCAATTGGAACCTTCAATGGATGGTTTTCATAAAAAAACCTACACCCTAAATGGGAGACCCATATTATTATGGTTTATAGGGAATAGATATTAATGTGTTTTATGATAATGTTTGGTGTATTAAAGAAGATATTTACATTAGTGGGTGTAAGGAGGTAGGATCTGAAGATGTAACTTTATTTGGGATGGATATATAATAAATGTTACCTCACCTTAAATCATTATAATCAAGAGAATATTTTTAATATTAGTTAAATATTAAAAGGTGGTTACCATCTAGTCATGATGAGACTAACTAAATCCTCCTTATATAGGATACATCCTAACCCTAGGGAAATATTATTAGGAAGTCTATGTTAAATCTGTTATACAATTCACTCTCTTAGGTTGTTTTGAAATGATCACAATAAAAAATTTGTTTTTATAATGGTTTTATTTCATGAATTTTAGTGGTCCTTTTTTAGATGATTTATCATGGAAGTGTCAGAACAATCCAAGTTTTTAGAAGGATCCCAATTATATTTTTTTTGTGGTTCCAGCTAGTAAGAACCACTAGCTACATGGTGGCATCCCACCTGATGGTTTGTGGCACCCACCTATTACCTGATTTCCACAAGATATACTAAATAATAGTCATTCGATGAGGCCCCTGTATGGTTTAATTTTCTATCTAATAGATCTATTCAACCCCTAAGGCCTCAAGAACCTTCCTAAATCCATAAAAGGCTATAAATACACCCCCTTTAGGGATTATAAGTAAATGGTTCACTTTTTTAAAGCTCATGATACCATTTTTTCATCTCTATATCTCTCCTTATGAATTATTTTATATTAAATATCTCTTACATTTGTATCTCCCTCCCCCTCTCTTGTATTTCTTATTTTATTCACTATAAAAGGGAGAGTGGGGTGTTTTTTTCATTGGGATTTCATAAATAAAGAATATTTTTGTTTTTATTTTGGTTCATTCTTGATCACTAAATCAAGGAGATGGTTTTCTATAATCCTTAAAGAAAGGGATTAATTATTTATTAGTCCTTAAAGTAAGGGGATTGGAAGCTCACAACCTTAATTTAGGGATTTAGGTTTTTTCTTGGTCATTAAAGAAAGGTTTTAGTTTCTTGGTAGTAATCACTAAAAACCAAGGGATTTACATTTATAAATGGGTTTATTGGGTACCATTGAAACCAATAGAATAAAATCCTCCAAAAACCATGGGGAAAAGATATAGGCACCTTTTTGGGTGATTTATGAACTTCATTATCAAAATCTTGTGTTCTTTATTTTTATTTATGTTATTATAAATCTTATATAATCTCTTTCACTTATAATTATCATTATTTAGATTGATTTTTATAATTCTAGTTTATTTATTTAATTATTAAAATTCTATAAAATTAAGTTTTAATTTCTAAAAGTTTTTTAAAACGGAAATTCACCCCCTTATTTTCATCCTTATTTGGACCAGAAATTGGAATCAAAGAGGATATTTTAAAAAAAAACTTAACCAGCTAAAATAAATGATCATTTAAGTATTTACACTACCTTTAATACCCAAGGTTCTCTAAAAGAACAATCTATGGATATATCTCTTTACTTTTATGGAACCAATTATGGTTATTGGAAAATTTGCATGTCTAATTTTATTAAAATTATAGGATACCCTGTTTGAAACATTTTCATAAATGGATATACTTTTTTTAACCAACCGGAGGACACATATACTCCCAATTATATTATATCTTTTGAGATAGAAAAAAATGAATTTTATTTTTTCCATTAGATAAAAATGAATTTGATAGATTTTACATGTGAAAAAGTTCTCAGGAGATTTGGAAGGTACTTTAAGACATATATGAGGAACATATCAATATGTAATTCCCTAATAAAATCAAGAAGGCAATCAAAATATCAAAAATTAATTCAAGCCAGGAATCCCTCACTCTATATAGTTCAATCCCCAAATGTCTTATAGTCGTAAAAAAGTAGGTAATGAACTATATTCATCAAGTTCTTATAAATCTTATAGAAACTTAAATTATGAACATTTAACGAATAAAAGTGATCAACTCTAAGAAAGATTTTAAAAAGCCAACACTAAGTTCAAATAGATTAAAAATAAGTATATTCTAGTTGTTAATGAGAAGGGATATTTTTTCAAAAAAATATAAATTAAAAAAGAAAATTTAGATGACTATATATTTTATCTCAAAAAATTATAAAGATAAAAATATAAGATACAAATTTTTGTTGAAATAAAATGAAGGTATAAACAAAGATTTATATAAATTTATAGGTAAAATGGTTTTTCTAAAAGAACCTCCCAATGTTGAAATTTTTTAAAATTTAATAAAATAACACAAAAATGATCTTGCAAAATTAATACATGGTGAGAAAAAATTAAATTTCATCTTTTGGGTTCCAAATGGAATGGGAAAGGTACTTATGGGTTTTTTTTTAAATAACCCCAACAACTCAAAAAATACTACCACTTTTGTAAAAGGGTTCTATCAATATAAATTTTTTAATCATTTCAAAAAAATTGAGCATCTCATTTATGAGTATGATTACAAAAATGCATCATATGGGAGGCCCAAATCAATCAACCCTTATTCAAAAAAATATCTATAAAATCTCATATTTCTTGTTGAAATTCACATCCAAAAATAATTTGGGTTCCAAAATATTTATTTTCTAAAATATGTGGAACCAAATACACTTGGGTACTAAAGGTATTTTAATTTTTTTATACATAAAATGTATTAATACCATTCTTAGTGAGCTTTATGAAACATGATAGGTGGTTGATCAAGACACTTGTATGGTATAATGTCTCAAGAAGAAACAATAACTTTTAAAAGGACTTATAAATATAATTAAAGTGGATATTGGTATGTATTTTCTTATGAAATTTAGTTTTTAAGCATGTGATTTATAAATTATTTCATTTTATTGTTATTTTAAATTATAATTGATCTCAAATTAAATTATGTTTTAATTATTAGGAATTCAAAATATTTTTAAATTTTTATTTTAAATCTCATTGTGAAATAATGGGATTCACTTGAATAACATCCTGATCTTATCAATTTATTCTTTAAATTGAATTTTTAAATTGAATATTATTATGTTTTGAAAAAAAAAATTAAATTTGATAAATTTTTTCATCCGATTTTAAATTATATCAAAAAAATATAAATTACTCTTTCATTTGATTCATTAATTCAAATATTGTGTGATTGTATTAATAATTAAATATTAATTTATTAGAATTTTATATTCTATATTTACTTATTTTGAGAATCATTTTGTTTTATAAATAGGTACATTTATTATTTTAAAGTAAAAAAAGTTGTTTTTCAAGCTACCCAATGAGCCACCAGATAGTCAGTTCCTCTCACTTGGTAGCCGGTGGAGATTTACAAAACCTGGGTTCTGTCTCTTTCCCATCAAGCAACTAGTATAGCTCACTGAACAAATGGTAGACCTTTTATATTCCCTTTTGGCACCTCATGATTGGGGTGTTTTCCATGAGTTTTATATTAATTTTAGCTTATCCCCACTCAAATTAATCTATATTCATAAAACATTATAAAATCAAAAATCTTTTTTAAGCCTGTTTTTTTTTTAAATATATATTCTTCCATGTATGCCTATTATGTTTTATGCATCTTACTAATTGTTCATTTCTAAATTCATAATTAATTTCTCTTATATATTTTTCTTTAATAAACCCCAACAATTTTTAAATTCTTTTAATCATCAAATTTTTACATGGATCACTTGATTTCCCTTTAAATCATTATTCACATTTTCCTCTTCAAATAACTATTTTGCTTACTCAAGTTTGTTATTTTTCACTTAAACATCACTTTCTCTATTTCATTTATTTTATTATTTTTAAGTTCCATGATACTTCTTGATTTAAATCTTTTATCATGGTTACTTATATGTGAATCTATTAATTCTTGAAATTTATTAGATTTTTTTGTTTTTAAAAAATTCATTTAGCATAAATTAAAAGCTTTATAATGGATAAAAAATAGTTTTATACATTGATATATTTATGAGATTTTAGAATTCATGTTTTACCTAAAAAAATATTATTTATTGAAATATAATTCATGAACATATTTTTTCATATACATTATCATCTCACCATGTCATGTGTATAGTATTGATTCTCATTAAGGTGAAAATGGATTGAAAGGTTTGAATATCCATTTTCTATTTTTCCACTAACCATGTGTATTAATTGTTTAGAAAGGATGTATTATTTTAAAGGTTTGAATTATTTTTATTTAAATTCTTTATATGATAAATTTAATTTTTGGAATTTCAATTATATAATCCATTAAAATTTATAATAATTTCTTATAGAATTTTATTATGAAATATTGAAATTCCCTCAGAAAATCTCTGTGGCATTGTCTTTAATTTTGAATTTAAATTATTTATGTATCCTTGTATTTAAAATTCCTTATTTAATGTGGAGACAATATTTTCATTAAATGAAAATGATCTTATAGGAAACATCTTATTTGATCAATATCTTAGAATTTATTTCAAATTTTTGAAATATTTTCATCTTAAAATTAGATCTTACATTTCAATTTGAAATCTTTAAATCTAATATTATTTATTTTTTGAAATTTTTTATAATTATTTTAGATATTTTATTTTGAAATAAATGTTTTTAATCCAATATTTTCCATCTATAAAACCCCTTACTTGATTATTTTATTAAGGGGTGTTTAAAATATCTTTAATGTGATTCTTTTAAATCATGAGATTTTTCTTCTGTTTTAAATTTTTAACCTTGAGATTCATATAATTATATAAATAATTTTAGATCCTAAACATATTGATATTAATTTTATCCTTTTTATTCTCATCATGAGTTAACTATTTATTTTCATCATGAATTTCTTTTGAATCTTTAAATCATTTCTTTAAGTCATTAATCCCATAAATCAATTTATTTTAATATATTTGATTATTTTTTCTCTTTTATTTTACTCTTTAAGTGATTGATAAATTTCTCACACTCTCTTATGTGAAGTTATTTTTCATTTTATATTTTCCATTGGACCTTTGATTTACAAGTTTTTGGAGGATCCTTACACTCTCAAAGGTATGTATAATTCTAGGGGGGTAAGCCCCCATTTAAAAACTAAATTTTTTTAAATCACAAGGTTATATAGTTTTTTATTTTCAAAATCTATTTTTACATTATAAAATACTTAAAATTTTGAATCATATGATAATCATGGATTTATTTCATTGAAATATAAATGGTTTTTGAACATCATATTATCATAAATGTATTATATTTATAACCCTTGTTTATGAATTTTATGATGATTCCAATGGGGGATATAGTAATGAATCTAAGGTATTATTTCTCTAATTCCTTGTTTAAAATTATTTTGAGGAAGAATTTTATAAGATATAAGTTATGATTATTATCTTTTAATTGTTTTTCAAAAACATATTGATTTCCAAAATTTTCATGATTATGATTTTATATCATCAAAGGGGGTGTAGTTTTTATAATTAAATAATCATTCATATTATTTTTTATATGGGTAAATTTTATAAGATTCAAAAAAAAATTGAATTATTTCAATTATTTTGGAAATTTGAGGATTTTTTAAATTGAGTTACTCTTAGATTTTGAAAACTTTGTGATCTTGACTTTTTAAAAATCGTAAAGGGGGAGAAGTTATTCATTATTCAAGTTCCGTTTGTAAATTTTATTTTAAATGATGGAATTTTATTGTGAAATATATAAATTAACTTTAGTTATAAACATGAAAATTTCATCATGCATATCTTTTTTCCATAATTGATTAAGTGTTTGTCAACATCAAAATGGAGATGAATGTTGTACATATCATTCTATTAGGTTTTTTTGAAATGAACACAAACACACATTTGTGTTTCTAATATTTTTATTTCATGAATTTTAGGGGTTCTATTTTAGATGATTTATTATGGAAGTGTTAATCCAATCCAAGACATCACAAGGATTTTAGTTGGAATTTTTTATGGTTTCAACCAGTATAAACCATCAGCTATTGGGTGGGGTACCACCATAGGGCCAATGGCTTCGGGAAAAAACTCTAATTATGTCCAGGTGCCACCATCCAGTTGGTTACCTTGGGTTATACTAAACTATATCCATTAGAGGAGGGGGTATAATGGTTTAATTCATACTCTAGAAATTATATTTGACCCCCAAGTCCTCAAAAACCTTCCTAAAGTCTCAAAAAATCTATAAATACACCCACTTGGGTTATTAGAAGGAATTGGTTCACTTGCATCAAAATTATTCTACCATATTTCCATATCTGGAGATCTCCTTTTATATTATTATACATTTAAGATCTCTTAAATTTTCCTCTTTATCTCCCTCTCTTGTATTTATTATCTTATTAATTATAAAAGGGATATGGGAGTGTGTGCTTCATTGGTCTTGCATATAGTAAGTCTCTTTTTGAATTTATTTTAGTTATTTTTTGTTCCTTAAAGTAAGTGGTTGGTTTTTTCTTGGCCTTAGAGAAATAGATTGTTTTTTTATTGGTCCTTAAAGCAATGTTATTAAGTGATCACAACCTTAATTGAGGGATTTTGGTTCTTGTTTGGTCCTCAAATCAAAGTTTGGGTTTATTAGAAGTAACCACTAAAAACCAAGGGATTTACTTTTTTAAATACGTTTCTTGGGAACCATTTAACCCAATAGAGTAAAGTAATCAAAAGTTACTGGGGGTGTGGATGTGATCACCTTTCTTGGGTGATTTTCAAACTTCATTATCAAACTCTTGTGTTTTTTATTTTTATTTCTACTGTGATAAATATTTATTTAATAATTTTTACTTATAATTTTTATTATTGGGATTAATTATTATAATTCAAGTTTATTTATCTAATTATTTAAATTAAATATAATTAAGTTTTAACTTCTAAAATTTTTTGAAAAAGGAAATTCACCCCCCCCCCCTCTCTTTACATTCTTACTTGGACCAATAATTAGTATCTAATGGGACTATTTAATTTTAAAAAAAATTAACTTGTTAAAAGGAATGATCATTTAAGGATGTCAAATACCACTAATTCCAAAGGTGATCTAAAAGGAAACTATATATATAGAGTTCCTTACTTTTATGGAACCAGTTATAGTTATTATAAAATTCACAAGTCTACTTTTCATAAAAGTATAGGATACCCGGTTTTAAAAAAATTATAAATGGATATAATTTTTCTAACCAATCGGAGGAAAAATAGACTCCCAATGATATTATGTATTTCAATATAGATGGAAAATGTATAATTGATATTTTTTCAATCGAAAAAAATAAATTTGAAAGAGTTTCTATTTATTTAAGTGATCATGATATTTGGAAGGTGATTGAAGACACATTCAAGGAATGTATCAAGATGGAGTGCCCTCAGAAAATCAAGAAGTTACTCAAACTATTAAAAAGGAACATGAGAAAATACTCCCTCACCACATTTAGTTCAAGCCCCAATTTTATTATGGCCTAAACCAAATCATGTAAGTAGGTATGTTATTCAAGTTCTTATTTCTCTTCTAGACACTTAAATTATTAAATTATAAGGTGTGAAAGAGATTAAATCTGAGAAGGATTTTCCAAACTATCATCTAAGTTTAAATTTATTAAAAATATGTATAATCTATTTGTTAATGGGAAGGATTATCTTTTTAAGGAAAATGATAAATTGGATAAAGAAAATGAAAATAATAAATATTTTCTAACAAAAAGTGATAAAGGTCAAAATAGATTATTTGAAGATTTTTTGAAATAAAATGAAGAGAAAAAAAGATTTAGATAAAATTAAAGTAAAAAAATGGTTTGTATAAAGAAAAAAACTAGAGTTGAAAATTTAGAAAATACAATAAAAGCGATCAAAATTATCTTTCAAAATTCACCTGATCCGAGAAAAAAATAAATTTTATTTTGGGTTCCCAACATCATGGGAAATGTAATTATGGTTTTAGTTTTCCAAATAATGATATCAACACAAAAAATATTTCCAATTTTTTAAATGGGTTCTCTCAAAGTAGATTTTTCAATTATTGCTCAAAAATATGGCATCTCGTTTATGAGTGTGATTGAAAAAATTCTTAATTTGGAATTCCCAAATCCATCTTCCTTTCTTCAAAAAATTTGTCTATAATTTCTTGTATTTATTATATAAATTCACATCCCAAAAAAATTGGGTTCCAAAATCTTTATTGGATAACATATGTGAATTCAAATTCACTTGGGTACCAAAGGTATTTTTATTATTTAATAGGTAAAATGACTCAATATCATTCCTAATGAGCTTCATGAAACATGATAAGTGCGTTATCAAGACACTTGTATGGTATAATATCTCAAGAAGAAAAACACCCTTTTAAAATGACCTATAAATATTATTAAAGGGGATATTTTTATAGATTTTCTTATGATATTTACTTTTTAATCATGACATTTATGAATTCTTTTATTCTACTATTATTTTAAGTTAAATTTTATTTTTTATTAAAATATATTTTAATCTTTAGTAATTTAAAATATTTTCAAAATAAAATTTTAAATCTTATTTTGAAAAATTAAAATTCACATAAATATCCCACTAATTTTATCAATTTATTCTTTAAATTTAGTTTTTGAATTGAATATTTTCTTCTTTTAGAAAAAATTTAAAAATTGATGAAATTTTTCCCTTATATTTCAAATTAAATCAAAAAAATAAAAATTGATCTTTAATTTGATTCATTAATTCAAATATTATGTAATATTATTGATAATTCAACATCAAATTATTAGAATTTTTTATTCTATCCTTACTTATTTTTGGAATAATTTTGTTTTTTAAATAGATAATTTTATTATTTTAAATTAAAAATTACTTTCCAAGCTTCATAGAGATACATCGGATAGCTGGTGTCGTTCAGTGGGTAGATAGTGGAGATTTATAGAACATAGGTTCTATCACCTGACCATCGACCAACTAGTATACCCTTTCCAGTACCTTTTTGAATCTTATTTTGGGGGTGTTTTCATTAGTTTTATACCATTTTTATCTTCTCCCTACACTAATAAATATATATTATTACAAAATTATAAAGTCAAAATCTTTTTTAAGACAATTATTTAAAAATATCTATTTGGCCATGTATGCCTCTTATGTTGTATGCATCTTATCGATTGTTCATTTCTAAATGCATAATTTATTTCTTTTATATGTTTTTATTTACTAAACCCCTACACTTTTTAAATACTTTTAATCATCAACATTTTATATTGGCTTCTTGATTACTCTTTAAATTATTATTTACATTTACCGCTTGAAATCACTATTCCTCTTACTCATGGTTGTTATTTTCCACTTAAACATCACTCTCATCCTTTCATGTATTTTATTATTGCAAGTTCCTTGATGATTCTTGAATTAAATCTGTTATCATGGTTAATTATATGTCACTCTCTTAATTATTTACATTTATTGGGTTTTTTTATTTTCACTAAATTCATTTAGCATAAATTAAAATCTTTATAATGTATAAAATTTCGTTTTATCCATTGATATCATTATGAAATTTTATCATTCATGTTTAAACCTTGAAAATTATTATTTATCTAAATATAATGCATAAACCATCTTTTTACATATGCATTATCATCTCAACGTATCATGTGTGTAGTCTTAATGGTCATTAATGGGGGAAACAGATTAAAAGTTTTGAATCTTTATTTTATATAGTCCCTATAACCTTCTGTATTAATTTTTTATTGGGACATAGATCCTTATAAATTTTTTCATTATCTTTTTATTTAAATTATTCATATTATAAAAAATATATTTAATTTCAATTATATAATCCATTACAATTTCTTATAATTTCTTATAAATTTTCATTATGAAATATTAAAATTCCTTTAAAAACTATCTTTGGTGTTGTATTTAATTTTGAGTTTCAATGTTTTATGGTTACTTTTATTTTAAATACCCTATTTAAGGGGAGAAAATATTTTTTTAAATCATAATGATCCTAGAGGAAACATATTCATTGATTAGTCTCTTGAAATTCATTTCAAATTTTTTAATGATTATCATCATGAAATTAGATCTTATAATTCACTTTGAAATCCTGAAATCCAATCTTATTTATTTTTTGAATCTTTTTCAAATTGTTTTAGATATTTAATTTTGAAATAAATTTTTTTAATTCAAGTTTTTTCATCTCTAAAAACCCTTGTTTAATTATTTTATTAAGGGGGAGTTTAAAATGTATTGAATATGATTCTATTAAAGTGTGAGGTTTTTCTTCTCTTTTAAATTGTCAACCTTGAGCTCTATTGAATTATATGCATAAATTTAATATACTAAACATATTGATATTAATTTAACATTTTTTATTTTTATCTTAAGTTAATTAATTATTTTCAATACTCATTTCTTTTGAATCATAACATCATTGATCTGACTTTATCTCTTGAAGTCATCACTCCCATAAATAAATTTCTTATGAGATATTTGATTATTTTTTCTCTTTTATTTTACTCTTTAAGTGATTGATATATTTCTTTCACTATCTTGGGTGATTTTTTTTCATTTTCTCTTTTCCATTTAACCCTTGATTTTCATTTCCTTGGTGTCTCCTTACACTCTCAAGAGTATGCATTGTTTACAGGGGAGAGAACCCCCTTTAAAATATGAAATTTTTTAAAGTGGATGGGTGTACAGTTTTTGGCTTTTGAAATCTATTTTACATGATCAAATCCTATATATTTTGGATCATATGACAATCATGGATTTATTACTTTGAAATATAAATGGTTTTTTAACATCATCTTATTATAAATTCATTATGTCTTTAATCCTTATTTATAAATTTTATAATGATTGGGGGAGAAGTTGATGAATCTAAGGTATGATTTCTCTAATGCCTTATTCAAACTTATTTTAAGGAAGAATTTTATAAGTCATAAGGTATGATTATTCTATTTCAAATCATTTTTAAAAACATGTTGATTTCAATAATTTTCATAGTTATGATTTTATATCATCAAAGGGGGTGTATCTTTAATCATAAAAGAATCATTCATATTGTTTTTTTGGGGGGTATAAGATTGAAAAGAATTTTGACATATTTCAATTCTATTATAAATTAGATTATTTTTGAAATTGAATTACTCTTTGATTTTGAAAATTTTATGATATTGAATTTTTGAAAATCAAAAATGGGGAGAATTTATTCATTCTTGAAGTTCCATTTATAAATTTCTTTTTAAATGATGGAATTTTATTACAAAATATTGAAATTCACTTTGGGTATAAACATGAAAATTGCATCATGCCTACATTTTTTTTCTAATTAATTAAGTGTTTGGGATCATGAAAAATGGGGATAATTTTGTACATATCACTCTACTAGGTTGTTTTAATATGATCAAAAACACGCATTTGTGTTTCTAATAGTTTTATTTCATGAATTTCAGCGATTCTATTTTAAATGATATATCATGGAAGTGTCAGAACAATTCAAGGACTCAAAAGGATCATAATTGGAATTATTTAGTGGTTTCATATAGCATGAACCACCAATTACCCATTAGGTTGCCACTTGATGGTTGATGGAACCCACCAGCTATATGGTGGCCTCAGTATAGACTATAAATTAATCATTTGAGGAGGGGCCTTTATAGTTTAATTCACCCTATAATGCCTCTATTTGACCTCTCAGGGCCTCAAGAGTCTTCCTAAATCCCCCAGAGTCTATAAATACACCCTCTTGGGTTCTTGGAAGGTAATGTTTCACTTTTTTCAATTTTATGATACTGATTTTTCATCTATATATCTCTCTTCATTCATTATTCAATATTCAGTCTCTATTACATTAGTCTCTCCCTCTCCTTATCTTATATTTATTCTATTATTCATTATAAAAGGGATATTAGAGTTTTTTCTCCATTGGTATTTTATATAGTAAGTATATTTTTGTTTTTATTTGGTTCTTGTTTGGTCCTTAAATCAAGGGTTTGGTTCTTTCTTGGCCTTAAATCAAGGGATCATTTCTTTATTGGTCCTTAAAGAAAGGGGATTGGGTGATCACAACCATAAGTGAGGTTTTTTTTGTTCTTTATTGGTCCTTAAATAACGTTTTACTTTTCTTGGTAGTAACAACTAAAAACTAAGAGATTTAACCAAAGTTAAAAAATTATAAAATAAAATAAAATAGAGAAAAAATTGTCTTGAAAAAATCACCCAAGTTAAACAAAAATTAAATTTTATTTTGGGTTCCTAGAGACATGTTAAAGGTACTTATGTTTTTTATTTTTTAAATAATGGTATCACCTTAAAAAATATGAACATTTTTGTAAAAGAGATCTATCAATCTAAATTAATCAATTATTACTAGAAAATTAGGAATCTCATTTATGAGTGTGATTGAAAAAATTACCAATATAGAAAGCCCGAATCTATCCACCTTTCTTAAAAATATTTATCTAGAATATATCACATTTATTTTTGAAATTCTCATCCCAAATAATTATAAATTCCAAAATATTTATTGGCTAATATATGTAGACCCAAATTTAATTTGGTACCAAAGGTATTTTGATTTTTTTATATGTAAAATCTCTCAAGAGTATTCCCAATGAACTTCATGAAACTTGATAGGTGGTTTCTTGAGACACTTGTATGGTATAATGACTCGATAAGAAAACCCCATTTTGGGAGGATTTTTAAATAATATTAAAGGGGATATTGGTATGTATTTTCTAATAACATTTACTTTTTAAGAAATATATTTATCAATTATTTCATTTTATTATAATTTGAATGTAGAATTGATCTTCAAAATTGATATTTCATTTAATTATTTAAGTGAGACATTATGTGATCTTATTAATAATTCAATATCAAATTATTGAAGTTTATTATTCTATCCTTACTTATTTTTTAAATCATTTTGTTTTAGAAACATACTTTTATTATTTTAAATTTAAAATTGTTATTCAAGCTACCTAGGGAGCCATCGGTTAGCTGATTCCTCTCATCGGGTAGTCATAAGAGATTTATAAAACTCGATTTCTATCTATTGACCACCATCTAGCTGATAAACCATTTCTAGGCACTTTTAGCCACTTATGTTGGTGATGTTTTTCTAGAGTTTTATACCTCTTTTAGCTTCTCCTCAGTCTAATTAATTTATATTCTTAAAACATTATAAATTCAAAATCCTTTTTAATCCAATTATTTTAAAATATATATTTTTTCATGTATGCCTCATTTGTTTTATATGTCTTACCAATTTTTCATTTATAAATTCATAATTAATTTCTCTTGTATACTTATCTTTACTAAACCCTAACACTTTTTAAATCATTTTAATTATAAAATTTTTACATTGGCTACTTGATTTACCTTTTAATAATTATTATCATTGGCCTCTTTAACTCTTTATTCCTCTTACCCAAGTTTTTTATTTTCCACTTCAACATAACTCTTTTTCTTTCATGTTTTTTATTATTGTAAGTTCCATGATACTTCTTGATTTAAATATTTTATCATAGTTAATTTTTTTCCACAATCTTAATTCATGACATTTATTGGATTTTATTATTATCACTAAATCCTTTTAGTATAAATTAAAATATTTATAATGGATAAAATTTACTTTTATCCATTGATATCATTATGATATTTTATCATTCTTATTTTTACCTCAAAAAATTCTCATTTATATAAATATAATGAATGTGCTATCTTTTTACATATGTATTATCATCTCACTAGGTCATGTATGTAGTCTTTATTCCCATTGGGGGGGCATGTTTAAAGGTTTAAATATCTATTTTTTATTGTCCCTATAAACTTTTGTATTGACTTTTTAGGGTGAGATAGATTCTTATAAAGGTTTGAATTATATTTTTATTTAAATTCCCCATATACTAAAATTGTTTTATGGAATTTAAATTATATAATCCATTATAATTTATTATAATTTCTTATATAATTTCATTACGAAGTATTGAAATTTCCAAATAATCACTCTTTGGATTTTTCTTTAATTTTGAAATTAAATTATTTATGGATTCTTGTATTTAAAATACCCTAAATAAGGGGGACTTGATATTTTTGTTAAATCAAAATGATCCAAGTGGAAACATATTCTTTGATCAATCTCTTGAAATTAATTTCAAATTTTTAAAATATTTTCATCTTGAAATTTGTTCTTATATTTCACTTTGAAATCTTGAATTCCAATATTATTTATTTTTTAAATATTTTTCAAATTATTTTGGATATTTTATTTTGAAATAAAAGTTTTTAATTCAATATTTTTCATCTCTAAAACCCCTTTCTTGATTATTTTATTCTGGGGGGTTAAAATTGAATGAATATGATTTTTTTAAATCATGAGGTTTTTCTTCTCTTTTAAATTTTCAACCTTGAGATTCATATAATTATATTCATCATTGTAGATATTGGGCATATTGATATTCATTTGATCCTTTTTATTTTCATCGGGATTTAATTATTTATTTTCATCATGTATTTCTTTTGAATCTTTAAATATTTGATCTATCTTTACCTATTGAAGTCATTGATCCATTAAATCAATTTATTTTAAGATATTTGATTATTTTTTCCCCTTTTATTTTACTCTTGAAGTGATTGATATATAACTACCACTCTCTTAGGTGAGGTTTTTTTCTATTTTCTATTTTCCATTTAACCCTTGATTTACATGTTCTTGGTGTATCCTTAAACTCTAAAAATTATATATCATTTGAGGGGGATCCAACCCCCTTTAAAATATGAAATTTTTTAAAGCACGTTGGTGTTTCGTTTTTGGTTTTCAAAATCTATTTTAACATGATAAAATACTTTAAATTTTTAATCATATGATGATCATGGATTTATTTATTTGAAATATAAATAGTTTTTGAGCATCATATTATCATAAATGAATTATATATTTAACCCTTGTTTATGAATTTAAAGATTATTCCAATGGGGAGAAGGTGATTAATCTAAGTTATGATTTCTATAATTCCTAATTTAAACTTATTTTGAGGAAGAATTTTGTAATACATAAGGTATGATTATGCTCTTCTAAATATTTTTCAAGAACATGTTGATTTCAAGCATTTGTATAATTATGATTTTAATAGTTTTGATTATTAAAGAATCATTCATGTTGTTTTTTATATGGGGGAATCTTATAATTTCAAGGGGGGAAGTTTATAAGTTTCAAATTAATTTTCACTTATTTCAATTATTTTGTAAATTGGTTTTTTTTGAAATTTATTTACTCTAGGATTTTGAAAACTTTGTAATCTTAAATTTTTTACAATTATAAAGGGGGAGAAGTTATTAATTATTGAATTTCCATTTGTAAATTTCTTTTCAAATGATGAAATTTAATTATGAAATATTAAAATTTATTTTGGGTGTAAAAATGAAAATTTCATCATGCATATCTTTTTTTCTAATTGATTAGGTGTTTGTGATCATAAAAAAGGGGGAGGATGTACTACATATCAATATCTTAGATTATTTTTAGATGATAAAAACCACACATTTGTGTTTTTAATGGTTTTATTTGATGACTTTCAGTGGTTCTATTTTAGTTGATTTATCATGGATGTTTCAAACCAATATAAGGCATCAAAAGGATAAAAATTGGCATTTTTTTTGGTTCCAACTAGATGGAACCACCCACTACCTGATTGGGTACCACTGGATGGATAGTGATTCCTAGACAGAACAAAAGTTATATGCATATGCCACTGGTGATCTAGTTGGATCTAGACAGAACTATGGTTCTATCCCGGTTCCATTGTCTACCTAATGGCCTCAGGGGAAACTAAAAATAGCCATTAGAGTAGGGGGTTTTTGGTTTAATTATCCCTCTAAAAGCTCCATTTGAACCCCAAGGCCTCAAGAACCTTTCTAAATTACCTGGAGGATATAAATACACCCCCTTGGGTTCTTGGAAGCCAATGTTTCACTTGTTCCAAGATTATGATACCATTTTTTCATCTCTAAATATCTCCATATGCATTCTTGTATATTCAATATCTCTTATGATTTTCTCTCCCTCCCCCTATCTTGTATTTATTCTCATATTAATTATAAAAGGGATATTAGAGTGTGTGATTCATTATGATTTTATATAGAAAGTATCTTTTTTTTTCTTTTTTTCTTTCTTGGTACTTAAAGCAGGGGGTTAGTTTTTTCTGGGCATTAAAGCAAGGGATTGGTTCTTTCTTGGTCCTTAAGGCAAGGGGATTTGGTGCTCACAACCTTAAGTGAGGGATTTTGGTTCTTGATTAGACCATAAAGAAAGGTTTAGGTTTATTATTAGTAACCACTAAAAACCAGTGGATTTTATTTTTTGAATGGGTTACTTGGGTACCATTGAACCTAAGGGAGTAGAATCCTCTATAGGCCTTGGGGCGGAGAAAAAAGTTTTGTCATTTCTTGTGCACTTTTGTTAAAATTAATTTTTGAAACTTTTAGAAAATTAATTTTATAAAATTAAATTCATTTTTGAAATAGAAATATAAAAATTATCTTCGGCTTAATTTTTTTTATTTTTCGGAAAGTTTTATTTTTTGATGAATAGTGAAAATGCTGTTTTTTATTGAAAATTGTCTTTTCATTTAAATTATTTATAAAGGTAAATTATATTTTAAATTGGTTTTAAATTAAAATTAGTTAAATAATATTAAAATTTAACTAATTATGTTGTCTTAATTAATTTTATATTGAATTTTGATATTAAAACCTTCTACATTTATGAGAATTTTCTCTTTAAAAACCCATTTTTTCATCGTATATATGGGTATAATTTTAAATTGTTCTCACAATTATGTGAATTGAATTTGGAAAATGGATTAAATATTTTCAATTAAAATAATTTATATTATCTAATAATATTAACTTAATTTTTGACCAAAATGAATACTGGAAACATTAAAAATTAATTATTGTGGTTAAGGTAAAAATGGGTTTATTGAGAGGTTAAACTATTAAGATAAGGATTAAAATGACTTACCAACTTTTCAAGACCTTATTTTCTAACCATATTTCCACATTATACTATAAAAATATTTAACCTAAGGTTATTTAGAATATTTTTTCATGTGAATGACTTTATCATTTTGGATTCCTTTGGGAAATTTCTAGGTAATTTCCAAAACAGTTCCATTTCCACACTTATAAAAGGGTGCTCCCTCCCTTAACTTATTCACACCTCCCAATTCGTTTTTTTAGAAAAAAAACTATAAAAATATCTACCCAAAATCCTTATAAATATTATATATATGATTATCATCCCAAAAGACCATCCTTAGGTCCTTAAGAGGAGATCCAAAGGAGGTTTCTCTTAGAGAAGATAATTACCTTAACAAAGCTCTTTTATTTTCTGTATTCTTTTTCCACCTTCAATTATGTATCAAAAAATATAATATAATGACATAATTATAACCCATATACTAATATTTTATTATTTTTATGGAATAATACCTACCCATCTTCACTTCTATCAAATGGGAAACGAAATCATCAATCGTGTGTAGGGTAGACTACCACCTCATGTACCGATGTGGTTTGTTTTCCATCGTTGCCTATTAAGGATGGATAAAATGATGGATTTACCACATTTATATGATAATTATTATATTATTATAATTATTTAATTTTAATATCACATATAAATTTTTATGTTCTATTCCGGTTCAAATATGATAATATCATTCGTGTGTATGGAGTACTACCGCCTCATGAAGCGATGTGATTTATTTTTCACTTACAGTTTACATAGAATGTAATATGGATAAAATTAATTAATATATATGATATATATGATATTATATTGATTATTTAAAATTAATATATCACTCAATTTCTTACCCTTTCACCCATTAAGGGAATGATATTGTTGCTCGTGCGTGCGTATGACCTACCATCTCCGCGAAGCCATGTGAGTCATTTTCCATATTCAACTTTCATAAATAGTTCTAAAAATTTATATAATAATTAAATATTATATTTATAAAATTATTATAATTATATAGATGATATATATATATATATCCTATACAAATGAACTGGAATTTTCAAGACAAAATGTGCATGAAAAAAAATTCAATTAACACCTGAAATAATGAAATATTATTAACAAGAATATGGTAAAATATTATAATAGGATCATATATGATATTATAAATATTAGTATTTTTATGTTATAAATTAATAACATGCTTAAAACCATTATACAATAGGTATGGACACATACTAAGGAAATCAGACTCGAGGTAAGGGTTTCTTGTCTCACTTTTACTTTCATGATACATATGAATTATTCACCACTTATTTACTTTGTGTAGTGTATATAATATCTATTTGATATGTTATATCATGAATCTATTTATATTAATGGTATTTAAATTTTCATATAATGTCTTTTCTGTTATGGGTCTTGGATACAGAAGTTACTAAAGTGATAAGGATTTATTTCACAATCTTATCATTATTCAGGATTATTTATGTTTACATCTCCCTTAGGGGAACTATTTGATATTTTTATCTTAAAATAAATATATTTTATTCAACTCTAGTTATTCATGTATTTTTTCAAGTAATATTACTATTTTAAAATGATTGAGAAAATAATGTATTTCTCTCTTCAGTTGGAAATCATTTTTTATCAAAACTTGTGTTTTCTAAAAATGTTTTAAAAAATATTTTTAACCTTATAAAAATGATTTATTAAATAATTTTTTACCCATTTTTTAATTTTAATTTTTTTTCAAAGGAATCTTCATGTAATTTTTAAAACAATGCATGTTTGTATTTTACCCAAAATATAAAAGGAATCTTTGTTCTAACATGTAAGACATGAATGGAATTTTTCTTCATCATGACCACTAAATGCTTTAAAGATTATTTTACAAGTTTTAAAAGGTTATTTTAAATGAAACTTATTTTCAAAATAATTTGTAAACTTTTTTTAAAAGTTATTTTCAAAGTGAAAAAGTTATTTTCCTCAAAAAAAATTTTAATGAAATTTTTATGATACTTCTATTCATCAATGACATAAACCCTTTATTATGATTATGATCCACTAGGGATATGTTATATTGGAGTCATATTTATTATTTATATGGATGGTTTATGATCAATTTGATTGAGTATGTACAATTTTATTACCATTCACTATATTACTCTCGATGGTTTAGGATTATGTTTATTTGATTGGGGTAAGTATTAACATTTCATATGTTCATTTTCAATATGAATATTTATGTTGGTTATGTTTCACCCCTTTCATATGTGGGATGAATTATACTTATTAAGTGGTGGTTGGGGCCTGTTATAGCCCCTCGATGAATCAGTAGGTCTCATGAAACAAACTAGATTGGGTTTTATCTAAGGCCTTACCCATTTATTTAGATTCCTTGGAAAAAGCACTACAAAAATACTAGCCTTTAATATGGTTAGACTTTATCAGTGCTAGAAAACAAAATAACTGATAAAGTTTCCATTTCTCAATGCTAAAACAATTTCATAAAGAATGCCTTTTATCAGCACTGATAAAAGGCACCCTTTATCAGTGCTTTTTCTTTTAGCACTGATTAAGGGTAACCTTTATTAGTATTTTTCTTTAGAATTGATAAAAGGAACCCTTTATCAGTGCTTTATTTTTAGCACTGATAAAGGGTACCCTTTATCGATTCTTTATTTTTAACACTGATAAAGGTCCCGAATAAAATAAAATAATTAAATAAATAAGTAATAAAAATAATTTTATTAAAAATTTATTAGAAAATTTATTAATTAAATAATTATCGATAAAAATGAATAAATTTATTATACTACATATAAATTATAAATACTAATAAATAGTATATATATAGATATATGTAAAATGAAAATTAAATGAATAAAGATTAAAAATAAGTAAATTAAGAAAAATATTACACGTTTTATTAATTAAATAATTATTAATAATATTAAAAAATAATATATATTAAATATATAGATATATATGAATGTATATAAATATGATTTATATAATAAAAAATTATTCTTTACATTAAATAGTAATATATTTATATTGAAGAATGGTTTATAATTAAAAATTAATATGAATTAAAAATACTGACTAATTGCATCGAGTAATGGACATAATTGAATATCATTTTATTTTTCAATTTAACATATACATACATATACGTAATTAATTCATTTTTATATACAATGTGTGCACACAAATATTTACGTAATTAATGAAATCTTATATAGAAACACATACACCTAATATTTATGTAATTTATTTAAATTTTAGTATTCATTTTAGAATTTCATTATAACATGATATATTTAATATATATTTTCTTTAATCCATAAATTTTATTTATTTATTTTTATTTTTATTACAGTTAGGTATTAATACATTTTTAATATTTTTTATTTTTTATTTTTTTGGATATTTAATCAATTTATATTATTTATTTATATATATTTATTTATAATGTTTTAATATTTTAAATATATATTCATATGTATTTCAATATATATCCATATTTTCTAAATAATTTATATTTAATTAATAAAACTTATCCATTTTTTCAATATTGTTAAAGTTTACTCATTTTTAATTATTCAATTTCACTTACTTTTAACATACATGCACTTAAGATTAAATATTCATTAATAATGTTAAAAATATTTTTGTAAATAAATATTTATAAATATATATATATTTATAAATAAATATTTACTATATTTATACATTTATATATTTATAATTATAAAAAAAATTATTTTTTAAAAAGTATTTATATAATTATAAATAATTAATTATATATATTTAAACAATTATAAATTTATTATAAATTTATTTAAATAATTAATATATTTACTATATTTATATTTATATTTATTATATATATATATTTATATTTATATGTACAATTATATATATATATTTATATGTACAATTATATAAATATATATAATGATATAAATATATAAATATATAAATATTATTTTTTAAGAAAGTTTTTTATATAATTATAAATATATATATATATATATTTAAATAATTATAAAATTATAATAAATATATTTAAAAAAATAATATACTTACAATATTTATATTTATATTTATTTATTAAATATATATATAATTATATAAATATATTTACAAAAAAAATATTTATAACTATAATTATAATTATAAATCCCTTATCAGTACTTATTAATTTAGCATTGATAAAAGGGGGATTTATCAGTGCTTTTTTGGAAGCACTAATAAAAGTGTCTCGATCTATTTAAAGAACTCTAACCAATCGTGATATTTGAAGCTTTCCATGAAAACCACCTACTTTCGATGCTCGCCCACGTCAAATCTGAGCACAAATCAAGTCTTGAACAATTCCAAGGCTTGAATCCAAGGCTCGAACAATTCAAGGGTCGAACCAATCCAAGGATCGAATGAATTCCATGTTTGGGTATATCTCTACTTTCTCTCGGATGATTCAAAGCTTCAATCCAAGGTATGTTATTTTCTCATCCTCACTCACTCATTGATTTCTTGTTTAGCAGTGTCTATTTTCATTTTTTTATCATCGTTCTTTCTTTTTTAATTATAAAACTATTTATCCTCACACTGTAGTTTGATAAATTCTTCTCCTTCCAAATTTATCTTGAATACGATAGATATTAGTGATAATATAGGGAATAAATTAGTGACCAATGGACATGTACAATGGGGTTCTCTTCATTCATTCAGTCTGATGGATGTGGAAGCCAGGGGTTATTCTACTCAATTGATGGGTTCCTCCTACCATTGGACTTAGGAAATACTAGTCTTAATCCACATGTTATAGTAATGCACTAGTTCCTTACATGGGATAAACAATCAAAGGAATTTAGGTGAATGATATTGATCATTTCTATAGAGTGATAATTAAGTTGAGACAACACGTTAAGAAAAAGAAATTAAACACATATATGGGAAATCCTCTAAGGATTGATCATTGTTTCTAATAATACTGTATTTATAATATTATATTTTCATTATTTTTGTTATTTTTTTGCATCAATTTTCAAAATCACCAATTTTTTTTTATTTTTTCAAAATATATATAAAATACCATAAATATGATAATATGGTAGGAATAGTGAGTGATCCAAAATAAAATATTTAAGGGAATGACCATGGAAATCAACTGTGTTTTATTAATGAGGAATATTATTTTTTTACCACCCCATAACAATTGTGTCATATACTCAACCCCATAATCTAATATAGACTTCTTTACCACATAATGAAACTCATTTTTAATACTTCTTGTTAAAATTTTAATCCCCTATAGGTAATTATATATATATATATATGACTAAAACATAATACATATGATATGAGTATAATTATAAATGGGTGAAATGAAATACTTATCACAATTCATTTATTTATACTTTTAGGTTCCATTAATATCATAGTGAATAAACTCCATGGGTTGTTTCATTTAAATATTTAATTTATTATTTTAATTATTAAAAATCTACCCATTCTAATTAGAAAAAATATATATCAATTTTATCCTATCATCATAAAAACATCTCAAACCACCCTTCTTAAGTCAGTATTTAAATGTATCATTATCTAATATGATCAATTTTTCCCTACCAAAAATCAATTTCCTCTTTCAAACACAATTACCATAAATTTTTACCAACCCAAAATTAGAATATGGTTTGGCTAGTTTTCTATACCTTTTTAAAAATATATCCATCTTTGAAATGATAACACACTAATTGATACTTCTTAAAAATCACTTCATTTTCTTCATCACACATCTAATAAACACTATTTATGTTTTACTATAATCTATCTAAAAATAGATCATTCTTTAACATTTCCTTTTATTTCCAACATCTTTTAAATGAAAACAATTTATCTTAATAGATCCACCATTTCTAAAATAATAAGTACCCTTTGAACTTTTCAAAAATATTTAATTACATCAATTTACCTATCATGTGAGATAAACAAATAATATCCAATATGAAAGGATTTTTATTTTGTAAATCCTTTAGTGTGGCATCAATAATTAATTCCTCTTACATTCCATTTTTTTCATGTAATAAATCTATAAATTATTTCTATAAATTCATCTATGTTTCCATAAAATCTTGACAATCCTTCATACAACCATTTAATTTGTCACGTGATCAATAGATTTCATTCAATGGTTGAAATTCATCATCGAATTTTACTTATGAAGATTCGCCTCACTTCAAAACTATTTTTATAAGAGTGGGTCATCTCCCCTTTCACTTAAAACCTCTATATCTTCCATAATTACTATTATTTATCTCATTATAACTAAAATTTTATACTATGTTCCCAAAATTATCATAAAACCCATAATGGCTATGAAAATGAAATTTTTTTATAAACACTATTTTTCATCTGCTTGAAAATAATTCTTATTTTCAACCTTTCTAGGCATAATTCTTGAATCAATTTATTGAGTAAGAATTTTGAGATGTTTAAAAATTTTATAGTTATTAGTTATATTCTTTCCATAAAATTATTTTTTTCATTTCATATCAGTTTTTAATTGAAATTGAAATTATAATTTTGATATTTTTTTTAAATATTTTATATACTATTAATATTAAATGTAATAATTCCTTAGGTTGTTACATCACTTGTTCCAAAAAATATAATAGAGGTTATCAAATTATATATATGTTGGAATAATTGTTAGAAATTATTTTTAGGTATTTAACCTTTTAGATCTACATGTATTGGTTCCACCTCGAGGAATCTATGATTTCCATCTACACATATTAAATAACTCTTTATTTATTAAAATTATTTATTAATACATTTTTATATCTTCTATTTGATGTATTTAGAGTTTATTATTCTTGTTTATCATATTTGGGTTTCTTATTACTCCTTATTTTCCTATATTATATTTTCATTTGTTTATAGGATTTAAGAAATACTTGATGGATCATTTTAATAGAGGTAGGACTAGTCTTAGTTAGAGGATTGAAAGGATTAAAAGTGTTATTTCTCCTATAAATATAGAATTCATAGAGTCACCAAGGATTCATATATCATAACATGTCCCAGATGAGACCCCTTGAATCATATAAAATAACATGTATGCCCCCCAAATATCACCTTCAATAGTCCATGGGTTAATAACTAGTGAAAATGGTGTAATTCTTACAAATGGGAAGAATTACCCCTTTTATAGAACATAGTGGAGTACAACTGTCATCCTCATCAGCTTCATCTCTAAAAAATTATTATTGCAATTTTTTACTTGAGACTCATCCCTCATATATTTTATGTTTCTTGTACTAATATGATTAGTATTCATACCATGTATGACTACTACTTATATTATTTCAAGAAACATGGGTACTTTTCCATAAGATACGGAGAATGAGTGTCAAACAACAAAATGAAATGATGACTGTTTGAAAGATGAGCAGATGAGGATGACTGTTTTCTATAACTTTAACCTTTGGATAAATTTAGATAATAACACCTACCATAGTGGATTAATTCTTTTATTAAATTAAATTACCTATTTTCTTCACATCATATTGAAATTATTTGAAACAAAACAAATGTTTGGTTTCCCTTATTATAACTTTTGCCTTTGATAATGAATATATTATGTGTATTTATTTATTTATTATAAAAATTAATATTTTGTGAACCCAATATGATGAATATGAATCAAAAATTTATTCAATATAATCATTTTACAAAAGATTATGAATATAGAGTTAAATATTTCATCAAGTCTGCAATATAGCATGCATACAACCCTTCTAAAATCTCGTGTATGTGTTTAAATTGTTTTTATTCAATACAAATTAGTCTAGAAGGGTTGTACGAACATTTGATTTGCCATAGAATATATAAAAGCTATAAATTTTGGACTAAAAATAGAATAAAACTTAATTTGTACACCGATTGGGATGATATTATAGTTTATTGATCATTTGATATGAATACCAGTGTAAATAATGATGGAGATCGCATAAAAGAAATGACAATTGAAATTGAAGATGACATTTGTGATTTTCCAAAGTTGTTTGAGAAGTTAAATAGTTTTAATAAGAGACTATTGTATATTGGTTGTACTAAATACACAACATTTTCATCTTTATTGAAGTTTAATAATTTTAAATTTGGCAGTGGAAGGAGTGACACCATCTTTATAAAATTAAAATTCAATCAAGGATGACCCTTTTATTGGGAGATCACAATCAGTTCATGTTGGTCCCAATGTAGATAATGTCTTTTACATTAGTGGGGACCAAAAAGAGGGCATTTGGATTCTCAATATAGGAGCCAAATCCCTAAAACCTTTAAAAAATAAAGAGAGTTTAATGAGAAGGTAAAATTATGTTTTAATATACTATGTTTTTTCTCATAATATTATCTTTTCTCTACTATATTAACATAATATAAATTAAATATTGTACTTCTCATGCTGATAATGTATTTTTCATATGATGATGTTACCAATCCTATAAAATAATAGACTATAATAAAGGAAACACTTTAGTAATATTTAAAGGTAATTTTGCGATATAATTTCTCTATTTTACTGAAAAAAATATATAATGAAATATTGATTTAATTTTCATCATTCCTTACAGAGTTTATTTATTCTAGACGATTTTTGTCCATATTTCATTCTTTTTTACACCAAAACTTCCACATACTTATTCTCCCTCAAAACCTTTTTACCCCTTCATTGTTGGAATTTATCACTTTCCTTCAAGTTCCCTCAACTGCCTTTATTGGAATAGAAACGACGCTGCCTCTGATCAATCACAAAGGTAATCTTGATGATTTTATAGTAAAATAATTTTCCATAGAATTAATTTATTAGTTCATATTTATGATTAATTTATTTATTTTTATTATTACTCACATAATATTTTTTCTAATATAGGTGGATTCTTTTGTTTGGGTTGGGGTGGTTTGTTTGAAACTACTCATGATCATGAGATATTATACTTTGAGGCTATAAGTGAGATAATGACAATAAAGAAATGGGTCAATAATGTATACAACCATCACGAAAATGTGAATTAATACTATTTATTTAATTAATTTTTTCAACATTTTATCTACTAATTATAAGTTAATTTCCTTGTCATTTTTATCTAATACTTATTTATTTTTTTCATAGATGTTTTTGGAAGTTATATTTTCACATTTTGTTTATTTTTGAATATTTTTTTCCATATTTCATGACTTTATAAACCAAAAATTCCACATACTTTTCTCCCACAAAACCTTTTCACCCCTACGGTGTTGGCATTTATCACTTTCCATCAAGTCCTCTCCACTACCTTTGTAGGAAGAACAACAATGTTGCCTCTACTCAATCACAAAGGTAATATTAATGTTTTAACATTAAAATAATTTTCCATAAAATTAATCTTTTATTTAATATTTATGTTTAATTTATTTATTTTTATTATTACACACAGAATAATTTTTTTCTTATATAAGTGGATTATTTTTTTCGATTTGGGGTAGTTTGTTCAAATCCCAACATGCATGTAGGATATTGGACTTCAAGAATATATTTGAGATAATGATAATAAGAAAATGGGTCAACAATGTATATATACATCATAAAAAGGTGAATTATTACTACTTATTTAATTAATTTTTTTATCATTTTATCTATTATTTGTAAGTTAATTTCCTTAATATTTTTATCTAATACTTATTTAGTTTTTTTAATAGATCTTTTGGGAAGTCATATTTTTCTTTCATTAATCTAAAAAAAGTCAAAAAAAGATATAAATTGTTCATTTCTTCCAACATTACCACCCTTTCCATTTCCTTTCTTTTTTAACTCCCAACACTACATATTTTGTCAATGTTATTAGCCAAAAAACCTTTTTTAGCTAAGAACATTGACTCAATATGCAGTATTGGTCATTCTATAAATAAATCCAATAGAAAACATGGTAACATTGGTAGTTGGTATTTTTTTGAGACTTTGGGATGTGTAGGAATCATATGCACCTCAATGTGACACACGGTGTGACCATTATAACTCTAATATCTTCTTTTTGTTTAAAATTGATATTAATTTTAGTAACAAAGAAAACTGAAATACTCAAAACTAAGAAAATACATTCATATTGTTTTGATACTTTATGAAAATGATCCATAAGTAATTTTTGATATGTATGAATTATCCACACCTCAATCCAATGCATTATGTGCTCGGTATGACTCAAAGTATCCATTATCAGTTTAAAATTTATATTTTAGTTCAAAAAGTGTCACTCATTTAAAATCAATAAAACATGCTATGATTGTATTAATAATTTAGTAAAACCATTCATAATTCATTTTTTTAAGTGTAGGAATCAGTCTCATGTCAAATCGATACATGATGTGATCGGTATTAATCAGTTTGTGTGTTTTGGGTTTAAAATGACATTTTAGTAAAAATGATAAGTGATGTACTCAAAACCAATAAAACACATTCAGATTATTTTTATACTTTATTAAAACTATACATAAGTTATTTTGGTTGTGTAGTAATCATCCTCACCTCAATATTATGTACAGTGTGACCAATATGACTCCAAGTGTGTATTTTTATTTAAAATTGAGATTTAATTTTAGTAAAAAAGACAACTAACATGGTCAAAACTGATAAAATGTATTCATATTGTTTTTATAGTTTATTAAAATGATTTATAAGAATTTTTTATGTTTATTAATCATCTTTACCTCAATATGATACATTATGTTCCCGGTATGACTCAAAGTGTTTGTTATCAGTTTAAAATTGACATTTTAGTTCAAAAAGTGTCACTCACTGAAAACCAAGTAAACATTCTCATATTGTATAATAATTTCGGAAAATTATTTATAAGTCATTTTGTATGTGTAGTAATTGTTATCATGTTAAACACACATGATGTGACCGGTATAACTCAATGTACGTGTTTCAATTATAAAATGACATTTTAGTAAAAAAGAAAAGTGATATAATCAAAACCAATAAAACACATTCATGTTGTCTTGATACTTAATAAAAATGTTCCATAAGTCATTTGGGAAGTTTAGGAATTAGTCACACCTCAATCTGATTCACGGTGCGACTGGTATGACTCCAAGTGAGCCTTTTTATTTAAAATTAACATTACTTTTTGTTAAAAATACAACTGACATGCTAAAAATAGAGAAAACACGTTTTTATTTTTTTTATACTTTATAAAAAAATCAATAAGTCATTTTTGAGGTATAGGGATCAGTTATACCTCAATCGGATACATAATGTTCCTGGTATAACTCAAAGTACTCGTTATCAGTTTAAAATTGACATTTTAGTTCAAACAGTGTCACTCATTGAAAATTGAAAAAATATGCTCGAATTGTCTTGATAATTTAAAAAAATGATTCATAATTCATTTTTGAAGTGTAGTAATTAGTCTCATATAAAACTGAAACACAATATTTTTGGCATGACTCAAAGTGTCTATTTCCAATTTAAAATGACATTTTAGTAAAAAAGACAAGTGATGTTCTCAAAACTAAGAAAATTCATTTATATTTTTTTTATAATTTGATAAAATGATCCATAAGTCATTTGGGACTGTAATAAATCATTCTTACCTCATTTCAATACACAATGTGACTTATATGACTCCAAGTGTATCTTTTTATTTAAAATTGACATTAATTTTAGTAAAAAAGATGATTAACATACTCAAAACCAAGAAAAAATATTCATATTATTTTTATACTTTAGTAAAATGATCCAAAATTCATTTTTTATGTGTATGAATCATCCTCAACTCAATTTGATACACGATTTTACCAATATGACTCAAATCGTATGTTGTCATTTTAAAATTGACATTTTAGTTCAATAAGTGTCACTCACTGAAAATTGATAAAACACACTATGTGTACTGTCCCCATTTCGAGATCCACTTAAAGGGTGCCTCGAGCTGGGTTGGCCACATAACCTCAAGCACATCTCCCCGAACGCCAAAGGCTGCCGACTAGCAGCAAGGGCCTTTTTTGTGTCTGTGGGGAAGATTATGCCCCCATAGGTAATAGGTATTATCATAGTAGAAGTATATAAATGAATACACTGCAGCGTAAGTAATAAAAATAATCCAACTGAATAAGAATCAAGTGTGGAATCTCACAAAATAATGTAATGCTATGATTTTTTTCTAAACTAGAATCACAAAAAACAGATACCCAAGCATACTATTGAACCATTTCTCAATTTTTCTATGTCATCCTTGCACAGGGGTCATGCTAATATTCTCTGTATCATTTCAATTTTATCGGATGTCTCCAAAGAGACAACCAAAGAAAACTATCAACTAAAAATTAAAGACACAAAGTGCAACAACTGCATCATGAGAAAGGCTTGATCCTCTTCCCCCAGTCTCCATCCTAAGCAGCAAGAAACAATAAAGCATCAGAAGCAGCACACTTCCCTTTTTCAATACCTATAATCATATAATATACTCAAGTGCCAACGATTCCCAAGTAGTGGTTTGATATAAAATCCTAGTAGGATAGCACCCACTATGTCTAAACTTTTCCATTTTGTGTAGTAATTAAATGTAGTGTGTCATTATATAATAAATGCAAACAATTAATTAAGCACAATAAAATAAAATAACTCGGTCTGGGTTCCCAATGGCACATGTCCCTAATCACCTTCTTAGTCCTAAGATGGGAGTCTGAATGAAGTACCTGTAATAAGAAGGATGCACATATTTATATATATAAGCCTGGAAAATCAAGGTAAAACAAAGAATAGGCATGCCTCCAAGCTTTTTCTTTAACTTGGGGTCTAAATTATGTGTCAACCATGTGTGCTTCAACATACCATAAAGGATCACAACTCTCATGGGACTCAAGAAGCATTTATATAAATTTTAAGTGCATCATTATTTACATTTTCAAGTAGAGGTTTAGATTCTGATCCCATCTCGAAGGTATTTCTATGGTACATCCTTCAAATTATCCAATACCACTGAACCTGTATAAGGAATTCTCTCGATAGACCAAGTATCGTTCGAGGCATGGATTTACCATGAGTCTCTCCTGATCTCACAAAAAGGGGGGTCGAGTATCAACCGAGGCTTGGCATAGCAACATTTCCAATGGATCCATACTCTATGGGACCCTTGGTAAATGGTTTCACACATAAGTATTTAAAAATACTTGGGAAGTCTCGGTCTGGAAAAGCCTAAGACATCGCCCCCCGGTGCGTAGAGATAATCGGTCAAGAATGGAGAGTCTATGTGTGGGTCCTTAATATAGAACCCACATTCCCTCCCCACCCTGAATTTAATTAAAATTTCACAGCAGCAGATATTTCATTACATGCATATATAATTGCAGCTTGAAATATAAGTAGATACACTTGTGCAACACAAGTTATTAATTTAATATTGCATCATAAGACTTAATGAGAAAAGATATTGTATTAGCACAAGCAGATAAATTCACATTTTAATTAATAAATAAATCAGCACAAACAAATACCAAAAATACAACAATTCAAGGTTCATAATTATTCTAAAAAGATTATTTAATTTAAACACAGCTAAAATTGGTTGCGCAACACATGCAGTTAAATAAATTAAATACTCAGGCTAATGAAATTTATACAGACCACGTCGTCACACCCAAGGGGGTTTCTGACCATGTTTTAACAATTTAAACCATTTAATTTATGATAAATAAGGCTCTAATGATTAAGTGAAACAATTAATTTGAAAAGATTGGGTGAAATTGAACAAAGCCGGTAGGCACCCACGAACGACACAACCATGCATTTTTTATAAATTGAAATAAAATGGATGTAAAGTAAATAGAATCCCTACCTTATGGTCGCAGATGATCTTATGATCTGTGGTAGGATTTGATTTGGCCTAAAATAGAATAAAATAGATGATTTTAGAAAAACCCCAAAGTAGGGTAAAAATCCTTCCACGGTAGATTGTACAAAGGATACTCAGTGAAACTCTACGATTCTAACTGTGTATGATTATACATACCATAAGTTTTACATTGCACCTGATGGATAAGAAAATGGATGACGAACAGATGTGCAGTGATCTTCCAAAGTGGAGAGAAGGTGGCGTGCACCACCTGGGCGAAGTGAGCACAACATGAAGAGAGGAAGGAGAGGAAGAGAGGAGAGAGAGAAAAGAAAAAAAAAATAAAATAAAATAAAAGAAAAATAAGAAGAAAATAAAAAGGGAAAATAAAATGAAAAATAAAATAAAATAAAAAATAAAATGAAATGAAAAATAAAATAAAATAAAAATAATGGAAAAAGAAAGAAGATAAAAATTATAAAAATGGAAATATCTCACTTTAATTATTTTTTTACTTTTTCTGTAACCCCCTTTTTATTTTATTTTTTAATTTCTTTTTATCCCTTTCTTCTTTCTTTTAAATTTTCATTAAATCTCTCCTTATTTATTTTTAATCCTTAATTAATTATTTTAATCTCGAACACCGCACTAAAGCGCGATATAACATTTTTCATAAATCCCATACAGTTATTTAAATAATCTAAATAGATGTTCGAGACCCGTAGTAGGGTGTGCATGCATGCGCCCTGGGTCTCTTTAAATAATTAGTCAACAAAATTTAAAACAGTTTGTACCTAATTAAAGTTGGGACGTTACAACCTCCCCTCCTTAAGATAACTAGCCCTCGAGTTTCCCTTCCGAGGGTAGTGGAACATCATCAGAGAAAAGTTACATCCACTATGCACGTACATCTGTCTATTGCTCCCAGGTCTCATCCTAAATGCATTTGTGTTTCCATAACACTCGGACCAGAGGAACTAACTTTCCTCAAAGGACCTTCGTGCTACAGTCGACGATATGGATTATATTCTCCTCAAAGGATGCATCTGCCTCTATATCGATGTCATCAGGGTCAAAATAATGAGACGGGACTAGATGATATTGTCAGAGATGAGATACGTGGAAAACGTCGTGCGTGGCACGGTACCTCTGAGTTAACCATAACTAATAGGATACCATCCCAACTCTCTCTACTATCTCAAACAGCCCAACGTATCTTGGTGATAACTTTCCTTGTCTCCGGATATGCATGTGACCCAACCTCAGATAAACTCATAGAAAGACTCGATGTCCCACCTCAAACTCTAGAGGTCTATGGTGATGATCAGTATAAGACTTCTGTCTGGACTGAGCTATAGTTATACACTTCGAAATCAGCTGAAATTTCTCAAAAGTCTCCTGAATGAGATGAGGACCCAATAGAGTTGTCTCACCTTCTTCGAGCTAGCATAAAGGTGAATAGAACGGTCTACCATAGAGGACCTCGTACAGAGACATTTTAATTATCTCTTAGAAGATGTTATTATAGGTAAACTCAACAATAGGTCTATATTTCTCCCAAGAACCTCCAAACTCAAGGATACAAGCCTATAACATATCCTCTAACACTATTATAGTTCTCTTAGAGTTCCCATCGGTCTGAGGGTGATATACAGTACTCAGAAGTACCTGTGATCCCAGCACCTTTTTCAACCCTTGCCAAAACTGTGAAGTAAAATGGGCAACTCTATCTGAGACAATATAATGAGGTACGCCATGAAGTCACACTATCTCCTAGATATACAACCTTCCCAAATCATCAATTGTAAAGGTCTCCCGGATATGTAAGAAGTGTGCAGCCTTGGTAAAACTATCAATAATCACCCATACTACATCACTGCCTCAAGGAGATCTTGGAAAGCCTGTAATAAAATCCATAGTGATGTCATTCCATTTCTATTTAGGAATGGATAGAGGTTGTAGGATTTCATCAGGTCGTTGGTGCTCTGCCTTCACCTATTGATAGGTGGAGTGTTGAGTGATGAAACTCGTCATCTTCTTCTTCATACCAAGCCACTAGTACTATCGACACATGTCTCTATACATCTTGGTCAACCTAGGATGAACTTCCCAAATGGAGGTGTGATATTCCTTCATCATCTCTTCCCATATATCTGAAGGTACCCATACATGTCCATAGTAAAGGAGACTTTCATTTCCATCAATAACCCAACCAGGAGGTGGGTCTCTCCTGTAATTCTTTCCCTCAAAGAGAGCCCCTCAGGATTAGTCAAATATCACATGCGGACTTTCTCTAGAAGAGAAGACGTCACTGTCAGAGCTGCTAGAACTGGTTGCTCGTTTTGTTCCTGAACCTCCAGATGCATCTTATAAAACAAATCCATAATCTTCCACTCACTTCTAGCTACCTAAACAGCTTGTTTCAATGTCTTTTGGATCAAAGCATCTTCCACAACATTACCCTTACTAGAGGTATAAGCAAGCTCAAAGTCAAATGACTGCAAGTATTCAACCCATCTATACTACCTTAAGTTCAAGTCTCGATGAGTGGAGATATATTTTAAGATTTTATGATCCATGTAAACAAATAATCTTTAACAAAACAAGTAGTGTCTTCAATAACTTAGAGCATGAACCAAAACTGTAAACTCAAGGTCATGTGTAGGATAGTTCCACTTGTGAGGTCTCACTAGCAGGATCCATAAGTCATGACTTGATCACCCTACATCAAAACTGCACCTAGTCCGATTCCTGAAGCATCATAATAAACAATATATCCTTTACCTGGATTAGGTAGAATCAGGATCAGAGCTGAGTTTAGTCTTTCTTTCAACTCCTGAAAATATTTTTCATAAGCTTTTGACTAGATTAACTGTACGCATTTCTTATTCATGGTCGTAGGAGGTACTTTTAAGTGGGATAAATCCTGGATGAAATGACTGTAATAGCCAGTAAGACCTAATAAACTATGTATGTCGAAGACATTCTTGATTTTTCCCCATGAAACTACAACGCTCACCTTTTCTGGGTCAACCGATAATCTTTCTTCAGATATAATATGACCCAAGAAGTGAACTTTATCAATAAAAAAGTGGCATTTGATGAGCTTAGTGTATAGTTGGTTCTCTCTCAGTGTACTCAGAATGACCTCATGATGGGTTGCATGGTCGTGTCTAGAATGAAGATACACCAAGATGTCATTTATAAATACTACCACAAAGGAATCAAGATACGGGTGAAAACCCATGTTCATCAGAGCCATTAAGAATTTTGGTGCATTTGTGAGGATGAATGGCATAACTAGATACTCGTACAAGCCATACCTACTTTGGAATGTTGTGTGTGGTATGTCATATGGTCGCACACAAACCTAGTGATATCCTGACCTCAAATCAATCTTGGAGAAAATAGTTTCTCCCTGGAGTCGGTTGAAGAGATCATCTATATGAGGTAATGGATATCGATTCTTTATCTTAAGCTAGTTTAGTCGAAAATAATTCTTGCATAACCTGAGGGTATCGTCTTCCTTCTTGGTGAAAAGAATAGGTGAACTCCATGGAGATGTGCTAGGTCTGATGAAACCCTTAGCCTCGAGATCTTCAAGCTTATTTTTTAGTTCTTGTATCTCTATTGGTAACATCCTATAAGGAGGAATAGACACTGGTGCCACACCTAGCATGAGATTCATAGTGAACTCCACATCCCTCATAGGAGGTAATCTAGAGAAATCGTCAGGGAAGACATCTCTGAAAATATCCACAGCTGGAGGGAATTTAAATAACTACATTCCCTGATCACTCATGAAGAGAATTTCTAAATGAGTTGTCACTCTACCCAGACCTGCATATTTAGGCCTAGCTCGATCTGCCTGCATATCCCATTCTCCTTTATGTAGATATGTGTCACCCTCAGGGGATGTAAATGACACCCGACAGTGATATAAATCCACTTGATCATGATAAAGAGCAAGCTATATCATACAAAGAATGACTTTGATGCTAGACATATCGAGGATATAGAAATTCCAAAAGAAATGGTACCCAGCTATATCAAGGGGGGACTCTTGGAACCGGTGTATGCCCTTTTTCCTGGATCCTAACGGAGTATTGAGATACATGATACCACAAGGGTACTCAATTGGAAAACCAACACTTTCAACAACAATAGTAGATAAAAATGAGTGTAATGCCCCGATATCAAAAAGGGTAGAAACTAAAGTAGAGGCTACTAGAATAGTACCTCTAACCATAGATGGTCCTACACTCTACTTCTATTTTTCTGATTGCATTGCGTACATGATACCTGAACTACATCCCTGAGACGTTGAATTTGTCCTGAGCAGGTCCACTCTACTAACGCTGATAATCTGGAACTTGATTTTCTCGGCCACGACCTCCACTATTACCTCGTTCTGATCATCCGGTGGAAAAAGAATGTCTAGCCTGTTGTGGAGTCATAGATCCCATACCTGATGGAGGTGTAGGTGTAGATCCTCTGCCACTAGATATTGAAGATAAAGAATGGAAGAAACATTGAAGGTGACCCATCTTACCTCAAGACCATCACTCCTTCGGGTCTTTTATGCACTGAGGCTTCTTGTGAACATCTCTGCCACACTGATGACATGTGAAAGAGCTATCAAAACTTGTTTTTTGGCTAGGATTTCCCCGACATGAACTTTCAAAATTGTATTTCCTACTGCCCAAAGATCTATCACCCTGTCTCGGAACTAAACCACATTAGATCACCATTTTAGCTTCGCTGAAATTTTGCTCTAAAATTAGAGCCAGATTTATGATGACTATGACAGATTTATGATGTCTGTGAAATGAGTAGAATACTCTAACATAGTCATAGATCCCTAATTAATATGTAGTAATTCCAATATGTGATCATATCTCGGATTTTGTAGAAAAAATTGATCGTAGAAATATTCTTGAAAGTCGGACCAAACCATGTCACTGGTCTACTTAGCCTGAGAAACAACATCCCAACAGTGCTTGGTGGAGTCACAAAGCATGTAGACTACAAGTTTGACCCTTTTCTTTGGAATCATCTTGAGATGCTCAAAGATAGACCTTATGGCTTCTATCCATGACTCTGCAACATGAGAGCCACCACTCCCTAAGAAGGTGGGATGGTGCTACTATAGAAAGTCTCACGTGAGGTCTTCCATGGATGGGGTAGGTCTAGGGATATTCTGAACTAACTTTATAAACCTGAGGATACTATCCTTGAAATAATCATTATGGTCCCTCAAAATATCATCAGGAGGTAGTACCACATGAGGCACTACAAGAGGTACCACTAGTGGTTCGGGACTCACCATCTCTAGAATGTGCTCATTGCCAAACTCCTGAGGCATGGCATGAAGATGTTGCAGTGGAATTGGTCTATAAAATCCAAACATAGACCTTTAGAAAAAAAAAGTAAATAAGATGAGGAAAATATGTAAGGAACAAAAAGATTTTAGTTATATAGCCTTCCCCTGATCACTACATAACAGATAACTCACTTCAAGAGCTGGGTTTTGATATGGAAGAGAAAAATTAGGAGGATTACTTAACAAAGTCTACTATCCATTCCCAGGTTAAGTTATATTAATATCTAATATACTATCACAAAGTTATATTTAACAAACAAGCATTTCAAAAAAAATACCACTAGTCACAACACCACTCACATGAAAATAGGAAAATTCATGCTGAAAGTAGATTTGGAATGGCAATATGCATGTCATTTTAATCCTATGGTTCCTAATATGATGCATGTAATGTATTTCCCTCATATAATCAAGATACAATTGTAAAAATTCATTATCTCAACAATACCAATACTAATAAAAATACAAAAAAAGTGAGTCACCCAATGGTGAAATCATATCAACAATAACTAGCATATTCAATAACTACAATCCCAACCTAAGAATTTGGGTTTCCCCTATACATGGGTTAGCTACGTCCAAGCACAGGGTGCATTCCAAATCCATGTATCCTAGTCTTCTGTCTAACCCAAATAGTAATACAAAAGGCAAAAAACCATCCTCGGATACCACTTTGTAGCATCCCCATCCTAGGAATCACCTAAAGGGTGTGGTGAGTTGAGTTGGCCATATAATCTCAAGTGCATCTCCCTGAATGCCAGAGCCTTATGACTAGAAGTGGGGGAATTTTTTGTGTTCATGGGGGAGACTATGCCCTCATAGGTAATAGGTATTATCACAGAGGAAGTATATAAATTAATAAATTATAGTAGAAGAAATAAAAATAAACCATCTGAATAATAATCAAGTGTGGAAGCTCACAAAATAATGTCATACTATGATTTCTGTCTAAACTGGAAGCACAAAAAACAGAAACCCAAGAATAATATCAATTAAAAAGGAAAGACGCAAAGTGAAACAACTGCATCATGAGCAAGACTCGGTTTTCTTCCCCCAATCTCTATCCTAAGCAGCAATAAACAATCAAGCATCAGAAGCAGCACGCTTCCCTTTGTCAATACCTGCAAGCATATAATCTACTCTGGTGCCAACGACGCCCGAGTAGGGGTGTGAGATAAAATCCCAATAATTCGGCATCCATTCTATCTAAAACTTTCTATTTCATTTAGTAATTAAATACAGTGTGTTATTATATAATAAATACATACAATTAATTAAGCGTAATAAAATAAAATAACTCGGCTCGGGTTCCCAACAACACCTGTCCCTAATCACCTACTTCGTCCTAAGCTGGGAGTCTAAATGAAGTACCTATAATAAGAAAGATGCACATATGTATATATATAAGCCTATAAAAGAAAAGTAAAACAAACAATAGGCATACCCCCAAGCTTGTTCTTTAACTTGGTGTCTAAATTATGTGTCAACCATGTGTGCTTCAACATACCAGAAAGGATCACAACTCTCATGGGACTCAAGCTGCATTTATATAGACTTTAAGTGCATCATTATTGACATGTTAAAGTTAAGGGTTATAGTATGAGCCCGTCCTGAAGGTATCGCTATGGTACATCCTTCAAATTACCCAATACCACCGAGCCCATCCAAAGCATTCTCTTGATAGACCAAGTATTGCTCGGGGCATGTATTTACCATTAGTCTGTCCCGATCTCACAAAAAGGGGGTTCAAGTATCAATTGAGTCTTGGCATAGCCACATTTCCAACAGATTTGTCCTCTATGTGCCCCTTGGTAAATGGTATCACTCATAAGTATTTAGAAAGCCCAGGGAAGTCTCAGTCTAGCAAAGCCTAAGACAACGCCCCCTGGTGCATAGAGGTAATTAGTCAGGAACTGAGGGTCCATGTGTGGGTCCTTAATACAGAACCCACATTCCCTCCCCACCCTGAATTTAAATAAAATTTCACAGTAGTAGATATGACATAGTATTCAAATGTAATTGGAGCTTGAAATCTAAGCAGATACACCCATGCAACACAAGGTATTAATTTAATATTGAAGTGTAAGACTTAACAAGGTAAGATATTGTATTAGCATAAGCAGATAAATTCAGTTTTTAATTAATAAATAAATCAGCACAAATAAGTACAAAAAAACCAACAATTATAGGTTCATAATTATTCTAAAATGATTATTTAATTTAAACACAACTAAAATGGGTTGCGCAACACATGTAGTTAAATAAATTAAATGTTTGGGCCATAGAATTTATATCGACCATGTCATCACACCCAAGGGGGAAATTTTAAAAAATTTAATTTATGATAAATAAGGCTGTAATGATTAAGAGAAATAATTAATTTGAACAGATTGGGTGAAATTGAACAAAGTCGGTAGGCACCAATGAACGTCACAACTGTGAGTTTTTTATAAATCACAATGAAACAGAGGTAAAGTGAGTAGAATACCTACCTTATGGTCACAGATGATCCTATGATCCACAGTAGGCTTTTATTTGGCCTAAAAGAGAACAAAACGAATGATTTTAGAAAAAACCCAAAATAGGGTAAAAATCCTTCTGTGGTACATTGCGCGAAGGATACTCAACGAAACTCTACGATTCTAACTATGTATGATTAGCCTTACCGTAAGGTTTACATCACAACTAATGGTGAAGAAAAAGGATAATGAACAGAGGTGAAGCGATCTTCTGAAACTGAGAGAAGGTGGTGCGTACCACCTGGGAGAAGAGGGGGCATAGCGTGAAGAGAGGGATGAGAGGGAGAGAGGAGAGAAAAAAAGAAAGAAAAATAAGAAAAATAAGAAAAATAAAAGAAAAAAATAAGAGAAATATAAAATAAAAGAAAATATAAAAATAAAATAAAATAAAAAGGATGGAAAAATAAAGAAGATAAAAATAATAAAAATGGTAATCTCCTAATTTAATTTTTTTTTACTTTTTCCATAACCCACTTTTTATTTTATTTTAAAATTTATTTTTATCCCTTATTGATTTATTTTCAATTTTCATTAAATCTCTTTTTATTTATTTTTAATCCTTAATTAATTATTTTAATCCCAAACACCATGCTAAAGTGCGATGTAACATTTTTCATAAATCTCATGCAGTCATTTAAAAGATTTAAATAGCTTCCCAGGACCCGTAGCGGGGTGCGCAGGCGCACGCCCTAGGTCGCTTTAAATAATTAGACAAAAAAAAATTAAAATGGTATGTACCTGATTAAATCCGGGATTTCACACTCTATTTCTATTAATAATTTAGTAAAATAATTAATAAGTCATTTTTGATGTGTAGGAATCAATCTTAATTTAAACTGAAACATGATGTCACCAGTATGAATCAAAGTGCGTGTTTGACATTTAATAAAAAAGACAAGTGACATAATAAAAACCAATAAAACACATTTGTATTATTTTTATAATTTAGTAAAATGATACACAGGTCATTTGGGTTGTGTAGGAATTAGTCACACCTCAATCTGATGTACAGTGTGATAGGTATGACTCCAAGTACATCTTTCTATTTAAAATTGACATTAAATTTAGTAAAAAAGACAAATGATATACTTAAAACTAAGAAAACATGTTCAGATTATTTTGATACTTTAGGAAAACAATCCATAAGTTATTTTTGATGTGTAGTAATCATCTTCACCTCAATCTGATACACTATGTGCCCCATATGACTCAATGTGTCCATTATCAGTTTAAAACTGACATTTTAGTTCAAAAAGTGTCACTCACTAAAAACCAAGAAAACACACATGGATTTTATCGATAATTTAGTACAATGATTTATAAGTAATTTTTGACATATAGGGATTAGTTTCATGTTAAACTCACACATGATGTGACCAGTATAACTCAAAGTGCATGTTTCCAATTTAAAATGAGATTTTAGTAAAAAAGAAAAGTGACTTAGGCAAAACCAAGAAAAAAATAGATTTTTTTGATACTTTAGGAAAACAATCCATAAGTTATTTGGGAAATTTAGGAATCAGTCTCACCTCAATATGATGAATGGTGTGACTGGTATGACTCCAAGTATGTCTTTACAATATATATATATCATTTTAGATTAAAACATGTATAAACTCACCAAAACTGAGCAAACAATATTATATTTTTTTATCATAATTCTATATTCTATTACTTAATTAATTTCCTTATAATTTTTATCTTATAATTATTTAGTTAATTTTATCATAGATAATGCTTAAATAAAAACAAGAAATTGTGTGATGTGCAAGAATAAACTGTAACTCAATCCAATACACAGTGTTTCTAGTTTAACTCGAAGTTTAGTTTAAAATTAACACTTTATGTTAATTTATTTTTATATATTACTAATAAAATAAGAATTTTTTTCTTATACTAGTGTGTTATTTTACTTGATTAGGGTTGGTTTGTTCATAAATAGTATGGGATGGGTGTAGGATTAAAATAAAAAGTAACATTGATATTTTTTAATGTATATAATAAGTTTTACTTATGTAATTGTATAAACCAATGTTTGAAATTCCTATAATATAGTTTTTTTCTTTTATTTGTGTTTTAAATTTTATTTAATTTAATTTTTATATTGGTAATTGATTTTTTTGATTGATTTCTTGTTGTGTTTTCAGTCTTGCAATGTGCTGTTACAGCACACTGCACTGGTGTTGTAGTGTGTTGTTATAGAACACTATAGTATGCCCCTTTATTAGTGATAAATAAAAGTGATGATAAATATTGTGTTTTATAAACAATTTTTGTAGCATTGATAAAGGATCCCTTTATCGATTCTTTTTTAGCACTGATAAAATCCTAGGGATTTTAATCTCTCTCCAATAGTCATCACTTCTCTAGCATTGATAAAGGCTATTTTATCACTATTAAAGGCCTATTTTATTGTAGTGAAGGCCTCGATTATAATTTTTAGATTTCTATAATTATGTATTCTATCATTATGAATCCATTTATTGATATTCTATGTGATTATTCTATTAGTTAGAATATCCATTGTTAAGTTTTAAATCTCGTGTGATTATTTATATGGCATTATTTGATCATTATTTATTTCTGCCATATTATGCTCATGTTATTATTTAAATGGAATGTGTTTCGATTATTTTCCTTTCTAGATTTATTTTTCCTTATTTATTCATATCTTATATTGTATACTTACCCTTACTGATTATCTGAGCTGACCGTTTTCTTATGTTTTATTTTCCCCAAGATATCATGAAGTGTTTTATGATTGATATGCATGAATATACTAAGGGGAATAATTGTGTTATAAAATAAAATTCTTTGTGTATTTTATGTTTTAAAATGTAATGTGAATTCAAGTTTGTATCTAGTTTACCAATACTACTAAAATATTTGGTCCTTTGAGATGAAATTCATTTTATTTTATGCCAATGTAATAAAGTAGACAATGGCTTTGGGTTATTTTGGTCAGGGTCACAAAAGTTGGTATCAGAGTAAGTTTAGTAGAAACCTTGGGGACTATATTTGGGAAAACTTAGATTAGGTAACATAACCCAATGATATAATTTGAGGATATGTATTTAAAGAACATCTTAATGTTTTAATATAGAAGATATTATGTAGTTTTTTCTAGAATAACATTCCTGTCTAGATACTACAAGTGGAAATGGTTTTGTCACGGATGTACCTAGGGTAATAACTCCAAACACTACTAGAAAAAGGGTATTTGAAATAGTTTAATTGTGATGGGGGAAATCTTCATCGTAAATAATCTCTAAGAAATATTTATTTATGACAAAATTAATTTTCCATCGCAAATACCAATTATTTATGATGGAAAATAATGTTTTTCATAAATACATTCGTTGTGACTACATACCACCATGTGGGAAACTTTGTAGTGATGGATAATAGAGAAGGTTTTTTATATTCATCTCTATTATCCTTACCTCATGAACCTTTTTCAATGGGTAATAATGTCCATCACAAAAAAATTGTGAATTAGCTTTTACGGAAGAATAAATTTCATCACTAATAACTCATCACAATTAATAATAAATTAAAAACATGTGACACTCTTTCTTCCTCCCCCTCCCCACTTCTCTTGATCCCCTTTACACATTGCACCACTGAAATCCAACCCCCCTCTAAAATCCTTTGTTGCACACAATTTTTTACAGATCTAGGTTTGAATCATCTTGGTATGGACTCCTCTAATCTCCTTTTTTGTTCTTTTAGTGATTTTTCATTTAATCTTACATGAATTAGTTTGGGAAATCCCTAGGTTCAGAGATTTACCCTATTTTATGGTTTATTTGGTATTTAGGGTTACTGAAAATTTATTATTCCCAATTTTTGTGTCCATCGGGCCTGTATGAGTTATTCAAATTGATTTGAGATATTTTTCTTATTATTTAAACTTTATATTTAATAGATTTTTTTGTTTGGTATTTTAGGTTAATGCATGTATATTATTTATTTTATTTTAAGAAATATGTTTATTCTAGAAATTATTTAGTGATATATAATATTTATAGATTTTATATAAATATATTTAATTGGTAAATTGAATTGCATGCTTATGGTGATGTGATTTTTGATAAATTATGATAAAAATTTAATTGTAGTAGTGATGTTAAACCATGTTTGATTGTTATACTATGATTGATTTTCATATTTTTAAATTTATGTGAATATAGTTTTGTAAACATTTGGATATATGTATATATATATATATTAACATGTGAATATATATATATAAACATTTAAAAAAATATGTAAGATTATATATATATATATATATATATCTGTGTGTGCGTGTGTGTGTGTGTGTGTTTGTATATATGTATATATAGATTTGATATGTATATTTGTTTAAAAAAAGTGTTGAAATATTTTTTATGTATTTATATTAATTAATAAATTGTGTAATATATATATATACACACATGTATGTATGTATATTAACATGTGAATATACATATATAAACGTTTTAAAAAATATAGAGGTTTTTGATGTGTGTATATATATATATACATGTATATGTATATGTATATATAGATTTTATATGAATACTTATTTAAAAAAGTATATGTAAAAATAAATTTGTTTAAGAAATTTTGTGATATATATATATATAAACATATGAATATACATATATAAACATTTAAAAAACATGTGAGGTTTTTATAAGAAATTTTGTATGTATATATATATATCTGTGTGTGTGTGTGTGTAAGGTATTTAATTAAGAAGTTACGTTATATATATATATCTGTGTGTGTGTGTGTAACATATGAAATAAATAGAAAATGATTGTTTTGTAAAAATGATGAGAAAATCAGTTTAAATAAACCATTTTAACAAAATGTTATTTATAATAAATTTTTTTATAAAAATTATTTTAATTAAAATAATAATAATGATTATAAATATGTAATATTTATTAAAAACTTATCTAATAATAATTAGTCAAAATTTTGTAATACCTTGTAAAAAAATATAAAAAATACAAACAGCTGTTAGAAATTCACAAAAATTAGTAATTATTAAAAATGTGGTAGTGATTTAAATAATTAGTAATAATCATTAAATAATTTATAATAATTAATAATTAATTATTCAATATTATTAATAAATAGTAAATATAAGTGTTAATTACAAAATATTGTTAATAATTTGTAAATTTGAGAAAATTACGATAATTTGTAAAAAATTGTAAAAGAAAAAATATGAAATACTAGAAATTATTAAAAATTAGTAATATTTATTAAAAATTTAGTTATAATTAATAAATAATTAGTATTAATTGATAAATAATTTTATCAATTAGTAAAAATTAAAAAATATTTGTAATAATTACTAAAATGTTTTTCATTTCTCATAAAAATATAAAAATAATAATAACTATTAGAAATTCACAATAATTTGTATAAATATAATATTAATTAAAATAATTAGTATTAATCATTAAATTATTTGTAATAATTAATAAATAATTAGTCAATATTAGTATTAATTAGTAAATTTTAGTATTAATTACTAAATATTAGTAATAATTTGTAAATGTTAGTAAATTATGACAATTTTTAATAAATTACATAAATAATATATATGAAATACTAATTATACATTGCTAATATATAATAATAATTTTTAATTAGTCAATATAAGTAATAATTATTATTATTATTTTTTGTTTTTATAGATAATTATGGACTCATATTATTGACATCAGTTTCTATTATGTGATCATGATTGGATAAATCGTCAAAAGAATCCCAATAGATTTGGTATAAATCATGTCCACATTTTGGGTGTTAAAACATTTATATCATTTGCATCGTTGAATTCATAATTTGTTTCTGAAGTATCAATTGAATCTTCAAGTAGGAAATGTGATCTTAGGAGATTCAAAACGTTGGACAATGTTGTAATTCATTGACTGTGTTTTGGTTTCTGGAAAGATTATATTTTTTGGTATCAACGTGGTGAACAAAATTTAGTAGACATTAAAAAATTCTGGGTTCTAGATCCATCATCTCAAAATTTAGTACATGATATTGTTAGCCCATCTATTCAGAAAACAATAACTCAAAATGATATTCCAAATCCTAAATTTGAACCTTCCCAATTTTATAATTTGTTGAAATATTCTAAGGAGGCCTTATATCGAGGAAGTTAGATGAGAAGACTTAAATATGTTACAAAATTTATGGCTATTAAATCAGATTTTGGAATGTTAAATAGTTGCTTCGATCAAATATTACCTTTGGTTAAAACATTATTTCCTGACGAAAATACATTAACTACAAGTTTCTATAAAAGTAAAAGGTTGGTCCATAATTTTGTTCTTAGTTATTAGAAGATCCATGCATGTTCAAATAACTACATCTTATATTATAGTGATTATGAATCATTAGTTAATTTTCTAACATGTGGATAATTGAGGTATAAAGAGGCACAATAAGGAAATTATAGATTTCCTATGAAACAGTTGAGGTATTTTATAATTAAAATGTGTAAATAGAATTTATTTATGTCTTGAAACCTAGATACATTGATAACATGGAATAAATCAAATATTTCCATCAGTAAAAGATTAAATCATCCATGTGATGGTGATTCATGGAAACACTTTGATCAGATGAATCCTTCTTTTTCTTTTAAAACTCATAACATATGGTTGTTTCTTTCTACTAATGGTTTTTTTCCATTTAGTGCTTATGATAGTCAATATTCTTGTTAGACTATTTTCATTACTCCATACAAATTACCTCCTTGGATGTTGATAAAGGAACCATATATATATTTGGTACTATTAATTCTAGGACATCTAAAGAAGTATATCAATGTTTATTTGAATCCACTAATTGATAAATTAATTTCATTATGGAACAATAGTGTAACTACATTTGATATAGTTTCATATAAGAATTTTACACTAATGGTCTCATTAATGTAGATGATTAGTGAATTTATAGGGTGTGTTATGCTATCTGGATAGAGTGAACATGGTCTAAAATCATGTCTATACTATGTGGATGAGAAAAAAGCGTTTATTATTGGCAATGGGAGAAAGAATCGTTATTTTGACTTTCATTGGATATTTATTCCTATGGATCACCCTTTTCAAAGGAACATAAATAATTTTAAAAATAGTAGAATTGAAAGAGATGAATCCCCAGTAGTTCTCTCAAGTATTCAGGTAAAATATATTATATCTGCATTACCTCCTATTTCTTTTGGAATAACCATAAACAAACCAAAAATAAATGGTTTTGGGAGAGATCAAAATTGGATAAAGTAGAGTATTTTTGGAACCTTCTATATTGGTCTAATTTTCTGGTTCATCACATGTTATATGTAATGAATATTGAGAATAATTTTTTGATAACATATTTTATATCATTTTGGAAAAACCTAGTAAGACCAAAGATAATGTGAAGGCCTAGTTAGATCTTGCCCAAATTTTTAGATTTCCTAAACTTGAATTATTTGAAGATAAAATATCACATAATTTAATGAACCCAAAATCATCTTATGCACTTTTTAAAGAAATTAGTTTATTATTTTTTCAATGGAATTGATATTTTAGGTTACCAGATTTTTATTCTTCTAATTTGTATCTTTGTGTCAGAATTGAACATATTACTGGGTTAAAAATGTTGGAACCATGGTCTTCTATGCATGTTTTTTAGTATGGTTTTTGTTTTTTGTCAATCAGTAGTGGAAGTTCAGAATGTATACCCGCAAAGAGATCATACAGTTCAAGCAGACAATAGTATTGAAGGTGGCGCCATTTCCCAGTGTTTTCCAACTTTTTGGGCCTGAAAATCGTCAAATGGAGAAAAGTGTTTTTGGAAAATAGAATTGTGTTTCGTGTACTGGATGGAGAGGAAACTTCCGCGCCATATGTTTTTCAAGATCAGAACATGGGAAAATGGAAAAGGGATAAGGGTCGCGCAAGTTTTGGGATGGTCGTGCAAGTGACCTGCGCACCGTGAAGAGACTTGGGCGCCGATGCCTAGGAGGACTGGAAAATTTAGCGCCTTTTGTTTTTCAATATCATAACTTCAAAATATGGTAAAGGAAATAAGGTCATACAAGTATTTGTGTAGGTCGCGCAAGTGAGTAGCGCGACAGAGGCTAGGGAGGATGAGCTGCGCGCCGGAACCTGCGCGTCGAGGGAAGACTTGTGCACCACTGCACAGGGGGTCTAGTATGCCTATAAATAGAGGACCCCCCCCCCTCTTCATTTGTAATGAAGTTCTAGACTTAGAGATTTTTCGAGCTCTCGTCGCGCAAGTGGTTGTTGGGTCGCGCAAGTAGAGGCTGCGCGCTGATTGTTGGATGTGCGACCAAGGCAATTGGGGAGTTAAAGGCGCAACGTCGCGCAAGTTTGGTGTCGAAGGAGGCAGTGTCGTGCAAGTAGTTTTGGTTTCACCTGCGCGTCGAATTTGTACCGCGCAAGTGACTTGCGCGCCAGGATTAAGCCTTGCGCGCTGGGCTTGGATAAGCGCACCAGGGTTGTTAAAGTTCATCTGTCCTTCTAAAGTTGCATGAAAGATGGAAGATCACCCGGTACCCTCAGCGCAAAGTGAGATTAGTCTTCTGGTAATAGTTTTACTTCAACAGAGCATCTACATACGACAGAGGATGCATTCTTATGCAATGATGAAGATACCTTCATGACTATAAACTGAGTGTGACTTCACCAAAGGCAGTGAGCCAGGGGGAGTCAATGGGAGTGACCTGAGGGAAGTAGTGAGATATCCCTGAACCTTTGTAAAGATGGTGAGCCTGGGACAGAGTGATTGTTCCCGAACCTTTGTAATCCATAGCTAGTGAAGATTGGTGGAAATAGGTACAACCGACAAATTTTCGGTGTATGCTCCTTAGACGTAGCCCTTAGTGGTGAACCAGGTAAAAAGTGTTCTGTCTTCTCTGTGCATGTAAATGTTTACTTTCTGATCATATTCATCTTACAGGTTCAACAAGTTCCTACCAAAGTGGAACAATATCCATCACATTAAAAGAAAAATTTGTCACCCTAATTCACCCCTCCCCTCTCAGGGTGTCCCGGGGTCCTTCAAGTGGTATTAGAGGGAGGTTTCTGGTGTTGAATCTGCCCTTTATCATCATGTAGAATGCAGTCAATGTCAGAGGAGTCCCTCAATTCGATGGAAGTAATTTCCAGATCTGGAAGAACAAAATGAGATCTCATCTAAGATCTCTTGGAATGGAATTTCTTTTTTCTATTGTGCAAGGAATACAAGTCACTGACCCAACAGGTCTGGCTATGACTAAAACAGACAGGAAAATTCTTGATGCAGATTCTAAAGCACAAAATACACTTACTGTAGCCCTTTCTGATTAGATCTACCTAAAGGTGATTAATTTCACCTCATCAAAATCCATGTGGGATAAACTCGAGAATATTTTTTAAGGATATAGAAAAGTGAAGGAGGCGAAACTACAAGTGCTTCACAATCGGTTTGATGATCTGAAGATGCATCTAGACAAGAATGCAGACTCTTTCTTCAATCGAATTACTGAAGTGGTTGAGGAAATTAGGGGTATAGGTGAATAAATAAAATACATTGATATTGTAAAGAAAATATTAAGAATACTTCCACCTCTGTACAATGCAAAGGTGTCAGCCCTTGAGGAAAGAGATCTTTCAAAACTTTCTCCGGATGATCTACTTAGCAGCTTGGTAGCATATGAAATGAGAGTCAAACCAGAAGATGCTACAAATTGTGTGAGCAAGGAAATGGCATTCAAGGCCATGGATAAACTGAAAATATCAAAATATAGTATTGGTGAAGATGAAGAAGAAAAATAAATTCTTTCTCTCATTACAAAGAAGTTCCAGAAGGGGAAATGTAAATTCAAAGGGAAGTTAAATCTCGCATGTTTTCATTGTGGAAAAGTTGGGCACATTGCCTCTCAGTGCTTAAGAAAGATCAATGATGAAGATAGTGAAGATGAAAGCTTCAAGAAGCCTCATAGAAGGTTCTTCAAAAAGGGAGACTTCAAATCTGGAAAGAAAATGCAAAGGAAGAGTTTTGTCTATGAAGAGGAATAAGATGATAATGAATTCTGTGATGAAGAAGAACCAGAATTCCAAACTGGGAACCATGCTTCCATGATGTCCACTGTTGAAAATTCAAAAGATACTGGTAGAGAATAACAACCGACAACATGTGTAGATCCTGAGATGCAACTTAAGGATGTCGTTAGTAAGCTTAAGATTAAATGTAAGAATTGAAATAATTGGAAATCAATTGTAGAAGAATCAACTGAATACGTTGATCAAATTGAAGATGAAATTGAACGTATGGAAGAATTTGTGAAGGTATAGTCTAAAATAATTGAAATCAATGTTGATGTAGTGGATCTAAAGCTGAGAATTAAAGAGCAGGCAAAGGTCATCAATGACCTCACCTCCAAACTTGATGAAAAATCCAAGACTGCTGAGGGTCTTGAAGAGGAAGTTTTCACTCTAAGGAGTAAACTTGAGACTGAATCAATTCCAAAGGAATCGAAGAAGAAAATATAGTTTGGAAGAATCTCAGATGCAAAATTACTAGCAAGAGCCAAGTGTGGTTCAGATGGGGTTGGAAAAATGTTGAGTGATCAAAGACCCGCTTGCATGGGAAAGAGTGGAATTGGCTGTGAGGCTAAGACATCAATAGCTGGAAGTGAAAAGATCCAAAAGAAAGATAAGATTAAAGTTGAACATGTTGAAATGTTACCTAAAGTGCTGAAAAAGGAACCCTCAATCCAAAATAAAAGGAGAACTGAAAATTATCCTCACACATTCAGAAATAACATACAGACTAACTTTTCTCCCAAAGAAGAAGGTATGAGGAGAAATTCAAGTGAGAAGACATTTCCTCTCATGAAGTGTCAGTTCTGTGGCTATCTGGGCCATACCATGTCTTATTGCGAAGAGGCAAGAAGTTATCTGAATGGAGAAGATATAGAAGTTCAACAAAGGAGAACAAATTCATATCCTAATTCTTATAGAAGAAACAATTTCTATGGATATTGTTATCATTGTTCTAACTTTGGTCATAAGGCTCTTAATTGCAGGTAGAGAAGGGACATGGAAACCGCATACCGAAGTTCAAGACAAGTCAAGTCTCATCAACAAGACAGTGTTGCTCTTTCAAATAGATTTTCTCCTCTCAAAGAAGATTTTGACTATGAAGAACCTGGGTATGCGTAATAGATAATTGAAAGGCCATCAGTACTATATACTCAATCCAATGTCTCATGGAAGGAAAGGAAGAAGATTGAGAAACCCAACCTTGCAGAGGTGGCCCTCAATGCTACAAAGAACAGTAGTACCTGGATTCTGGATAGCGGTTGTTTATCTCATATGACAGGTAATGCGGTCCTACTAACGGATATCAAAAGGATGGTTGATGGTACAGTACAATTTGGTAATGATGGGGCTCTGAAAATCAAAGGGAGTGGAAGTACCGAATTAGCTAATGGAGAACTAAAGAAGACTGAAGTCCTTTAAGTAGATGGCCTACGTCATAATCTCCTCAGTGTGAGTCAACTCTATGACTTGGGACTTATAGTTACTTTTAATCAAAAAGTCTGCACTATCAAGGGAAAGACAGGAAATTCACTTATGAATGGATGCAGAACATAAGGCAACTTGTATCAGGTTGATAGTGAAGAAAATGTATGTTACATGACTATTGAAGAAGAAAACAATTTGTGGCATCGGAGACTGGGACATATCAATCAACAAGACATGGAGAAAATATCAAAATTGAGAATTTTCATGGACATTCCCAACCTGAAGCGTGAGCGTGAAAAATTTTGTGATGCTTGCATTCGTGGGAAGCTGGTCTGCAGTTCATATCAGCCAAAGAAGAAAAGGGTATCTCACCTTCTTGATCTGATTCATACAGATGTATGTGGGCCGATAAATGTTGTCAGAACCCATGGAGAAAGGTACTTTGTCCTTTTCATATATGATTACAGTAGAATGGCATGTGTGATGGTCATTCACAGGAAACGAAAATTCCTTGACTACATGAAAACATATCGGTGAATCGCCAAGAATGATACTAGACGAACAATCAAAGTGTTGTGATCTGACAATGGAGGATAATACACGTCCATTGAATTTGAAAATTATCTGGAGAAGCATGGGATACAGCATGAGGTAGCTGCTGTGAGAACTCCACAACAAAATAGAGTTGTTGAATGTAGGAATCGAAAGGTGAACAACATGGCAAGAACTATGCTGATTGAGAGTCGTATTCCATGACATTACTGGAAAGAGGTTGTTCAAGCTGCAGTTTACATTTAGAATCGAACAGGACTTTATATGGGTGAGACGAAGACACCATATGAATTATGGAATGGATGGAAGCCCTCTTTAAAATACTTTCATGTATTTGGAAGCAAATGCTTCATCAGGAACAAAGAAGGAAATCATGGGAAATATGGCAACAATGCAGATGAAGTAATTTTCCTCGGTTACTCAATGAACAGAAAAGCCTACAAATGTTTCAACAAGAATTTAGGAAGGATTGTGGAAATCAGTGATGTTAAGATAATTGAAGAGAAAATCACAAATGCTTCAAGGATGTCATATGATGATGTGATATAAAGTCAGGAAGAAAGTGAACGTGAATAAAATACAAATGAAGAAATAGAGGAAGTTGTTCAAAACACTCAGAAGTCACATCATGATGTTGACTCAGAAGAAGAATCTGAAGAAGAAACTGTGGCTGAAGAGAATGCTACTGAACCTCGCAGGAGAAATCGAAGAGCTGATATTGATCCATCCAACATAATTGGGGACAGGAGTGCACCCACTCAAACAAGAAGGATGAGGAATAACACGCAATCTGCATTTCTATCAGTTGTAGATCCATCCTAAATCGAAGAAGCTGCAAATGATGAATCTTGGGTAAAATCCATGAATGATGAATTAGATTAGATTGACAAGAATCAGACATGGGATCTTTTCCAGAGACCCGAAGGTCACAATGTGATTGGTACCAAATGGATCTTCAAAAATAAGTTTGATGAGCATGGAAGTGTCATCAGAAACAAGGCACGACTGGTATGTAAAGGATACTCCCAGATTGAAGGCATTGATGTTGAAGAAACCTTTTCTCCAGTGGCTAGACTGGAGTCAATCAGGCTTTTCCTTTCCATGGCACTCCAAAAAGGATATAAAGTATATCAAATGGATGTCAAGACAGCATTCTTGAATGGTGTACTCGAAGAATAAGTCTATATTGAACAACTAGTGGGTTTTGTTTTGGGTACTGATGAAACAAAGGTCTGCAAAATAAAGAAAGCTCTATATGGTTTGAAGCAGGCACCATGGGAATGGTACTCACGGCTGGATTCATATCTCAAGAAGCTGGAATTCAAAAGAGGAGGAGTTGATCACAATATCTATGTGAATAATTATCCAAAAGATCAATTTATGGTTCTAGTCTACGTTGATGATATCATATTTGGTGGCAGCAGGAAGAAATCAGTGGATGAATTTTCCAACCACATGAAATCAGAATTTGAAATGTCTATGATTGGGGAGATCACATATTTCTTGGGGCTGCAGGTGATTCAAAAGAAGGAATACACTTTCATTTCTCAGGAAAAATATGCAAGAGAGCTGCTGAAGAAGTTTAATATGCAAGACTCCAAACCAATGTCAACTCTGATTGCAGTTGGAACTAAACATGGAAAGCATGAGTATGGGGACTCTGTTGATCCCACCATGTACAGGAGGATCATTGAGAGCCTACTGTACCTGATAGCGACACGACTAGATATTGTCTTTTCCACATGCCTTGAGGCCCGGTTTCAGAGTAATCCAAAGGAGGAACATATGGATGCAGTAAAAAGAATCATGAGGTACATTCAAGGTACACATAACTTCGGGTTATTTTTTACTGCAGGCATGGACAGTGAATTATCAGTGTTTTCTGATGCTGACTAGGCTGGTGATGTAGTAGACAGAAAGTCCACTAGTGGTGGAGATTTCTATATTGGGAAGAAATGTGTTGGCTGGTTGATAAAGAAACAAGAAAGTACTTCTCTTAGTACTGCTGAAGCTGAGTATATCTCTGCCACAAAGGCATGCACTCAACTTCTATGGATGAAGCAACAATTAACAGATATTGTTGATGAGGTAAAGCAACCAATGGTGATTTACTGTGATAACAAGAGAGCAATTGATCTTACGAAGAATCTTGTTCAACATTCCCGTACGAAACATATTGAAATTAGGTATCACTTTATCAAAGAAAAAGTTGAACAAGGGGTGATTAGAATGGATCATGTGAGAACTGATGAGCAAGTGGCCGATATCCTGACCAAGCCACTGTCTGCGGATGTGTTTGAGAAGCATCGGTTGAACCTCGGTGTTCATCCACCTCCCAGTGCATAAGGAGGTTACGCAATACCCATCTCCCCATTTGTGATAAATGTTTTTATTTTTTTATGGATATGATGCAGGTTTATGGGGGGAGATACTGTCCAGGGGGAGTATGGTTTGAGCTGAACATTGAAAAAATTATTGGTCTTTGGATTTATTGTCAATGGGGGAGAAAGGAATAAATTCAGGCAAGTAATGCTTCTTTGATGAGAAGAATTATAAGTAAAACATTGGAAGTAATGCTTCTGTGATGAGAAGAATGAGAAGGAAAACATTAGAACCCAATTCAAGCTTCCTCTCTTGTTTTCTACACCGAGCATTACTCACGTAGACTTAGAGTGTTGGCTGAGTTGATTCTTGCATTTTTGGTTTTCACATGGATGGAGATCTGTTGAATTTATTTTCTGATTGCCAACAAAACCAAAGGGGGATATTGTGGAACCATGGTCTTTTATGCATGTTTTTTAGTGTGGTTTTTGTTTGTTGTCAATCAGCAGTGGAAGTTCAGAATGTGTACCCGCAAAGATATCATACAGTTCAAGCAGACAACAGTACTGAAGGTGGCACCGTTTCCCAGTGTTTGCCAAATTTTTGGGCCTGAAAATCGACAAATGGAGAAAAGTGTTTTTGGAAAAGAGACTTGCGCGCCGTGTACTAGATGAATAGGAAACTTGCGCGCCATATGTTTTTCAAGATCAGGACATGGGAAAATGGAAAAGGGATAAGGGTCGCGCAAGTTTTGGGTCGATCGCGCAAGTAACCTGTGCACCATGAAGAGACTTGGGCGTCGATGCCTAGGAGGACTGGAAACTTGAGCGCCTATTGTTTTTCAATATCATAACTTCAAAATATGGTAAAGTAAATAAGGCCGCGCAAGTATTTTTGTAGGTCGCGCAACTGAGTAGCGCGATAGAGGCTAGGGAGGATGAGCTGCGAGCCGAAACCTGCGCGTCGAGGGAAGACTTGCGTGCCACCGCGTAGGGGATCTAGTTTGCCTATAAATAGAGGACCCCCCCCCCCTCCTCATTTGTAATGAAGTTCAAGACTTAGAGATTTTTCGAGCTCTCTTCACGCAAGTGGTTGAGTCATGCAAGTGGTTGTTGGGTCGCGCAAGTAGAGGTTGTGTGCCGATTGTTGGATGCGCGACCAAGGCAGTTGGGGAGTTAAAGGCGCAACGTCGCGCAAGTTTGGTGTTGAAGGAGGCAGTGTCGTGCAAGTAGTTTTGGTGTCACCTACGCGCTGAATTTGTACCGTGCTAGTGACTTGCGCGCCAGGATTGAGACTTGCGCGTCGGGCTTGGATAAGCACGCCAGGGTTGTTAAAGTTCATCTGTCCTTCTGAAGTTGCACGAAAGCTAGAAGATCACCCAGTACCCTCAGCGCAAAGTGATATTAGTCTTCTGGTAAGATTTGGACTTCAACAGAGCATCTATATATGACAGAGGATGCATTCTTATGCAATGATGAAGAGACCTTCACGTCTATAAACTGAGTGTGACTTCACCAAAGGCAGTGAGCCAGGGGGAGTCAATAGGAGTGACCTGAGGGAAGCAGTGAGCTATCCCTGAACCTTTGTAAAGGCAGTGATCTTGGGACAGAGTGACTGTGCACGAACTTTTGTAATCCACAGCTAGTGAAGATTAGTGGAAATAGGTACGACCGACAACTTGTCAGCGTATTCTCCTTGGATGTAGCCATTAGTAGTGAACCAAGTAAAAAGTGATGTGTCTTCTCTGTGCATGTGAATGTTTTCTTTCTGATCATATTCATCTTACAGGTTCAATAAGTTCCTACCAACGTGGGAACAAGATCCATCACATTAAAAGAAAAAGTTGTCACCCTGATTCACCCCTCCCCTCTCAGGGTGTCCTGGGGTCCTTCAAAAAAGTCATGAATACCATGTCATAATAGAAATATTACTACCTATTGGTCTTAAAGGGCTATTGAATTATTCAATCTAGTACATGTTGACCAAAATATCATATTTCGTTCAAGATATTTGTGCAGAAAAATCAAATTATGATGCATTGAGTATTCTATAAAATGATGTTGTTTTAATTTTAAGTAAATTGGAGAAAATATTCCTTCCAGGATTCTTTGACTCAATAAAAGATTTAATATTGAATTTATTGTATAAAGATAAATTTGGGGGGCTGATAAACTTCTAATGTATGTACCCATTTTAGAGATGTATGAAAAATTTAAATCATAAATTATGTAAAAAATATTTGTTGAAGGGTTAATTGTAGAAGAGTACTTTTAGGAAGAAATTTCAAATTTTTAATCATGTTATTTTCAATCAGAATATATTTAAAAACATAACTAGATGGGATGAAATTAGATAAATGTTGATGATGTCTCATACCATTAGTTTTCAATTTTTAATCATCTCAACCTTGGTTTTGGTGGTTACCATGAACAACAGATTTCAAATGAAGAACTTTACAGAGCTCATACATATGTTCTACTGAATTTTAAATAAATGGCACAATTTATACAGCAAGTACTAATTTTTATTATTATTTTTAAATTTTTATAATATATACCTTTATTTATATTATTTTATTTTTAAACTATATGATGATCATATTAAAAAATAATTTATACAAATTACATCTATTGCTCTTAAAGAACATCATCAACAGAATTTTGCATTTTGTTTGTAAAGACTTTCAAGTTAAGTTTCATTTAATGGAACATTAAATAAATTTTGTAATGATATATATTATTAATAATTTTATATTTTATAGGAAACAAAAAATGAAAATAAAATTGATATTCGATTATGTGTGATGAAAAACCCTCCATAAAATTGGTAAAATCTTATAATGGGTATGTAGTTAATAGATTTTGATTATATATATGCATATATAGTGAATAAAAGAAATAAATGAATCGTGGTGTTTTTTTGAAAGGATATCATCATAAATAAAGTAAAGTTGAATTTTATGTTGTGCTAGATGAAATAATTGAGTTATGTTATCTGAGACCAAATTATTTAATAATGTTTAAATTTCATTAGTTTGATATTGATCGAGGGTTGTGAGTTTATCCATGAAATGGAGTCATTAAAATTAAATATAATAGCCTTCTTTCATAAAATGAACCATTTATGTTGTCATATCAAGTTTATTATGAAAATTAAAATGATTTTTTGAGAGATTTGAATGACTGGTAGAGTGTAATAAAAATTAAATATCATGAAAATCGATTTATTAAAAATGAAAATGGTTCTGTGGAAGTGATACATATTTAAATTATTCAATAATCATACCAAAATATATTTATTACCCAATGAGATATAAATATCAATGATGAGACCCTCTAGTTAAGGGCCAATGATATTGATAATGTTGATGAATTAATAAGGGATGATGAAACTGAAAGTTGTATGGAAGTTGATGATGTTGAAGATGAGGATGAATACATTGTCGTCGATGAATATAAGGAAGAATATGATGATTGATGTATTATATTTAGGTATTTATTTGTTTTTTATATTTGAAATTTTTATTAATAATTATTTATAGGTAATATTGTATGTTTCATATGGATACTCAATTATCTATTATGTTCCTTCATTGATGCAGTAATTATTAGTTTTTAATATTTTATATTTGTATTAAAAATTATTTACAGGTAATAATATTATATTATTCATGGTATTTATTAGTTTTTATATTTAATGTTGATATTAAAAAATATTTATAGGTTAAATTATTATTTTCTTGTATTTATTTATAGGTAATTATTTTATTCTAGTATTTATTAGTTTTTTATATTTCATATCTATATTAAAATTTTCTTACACGTAAGATTATTTATTTCAGATGGCTAAAGATGATCCTAATGATCTATTTTGTTCTCTCATTGATGTTGTACTTCCTATTTATGAGATTAATTCATATGATCCATGCAATGTTGTGCCTATTAGGAGGCGGTGTTGTCTTACTTGATTGATGATTTTGGACCATGTTCTGGAGAGATATCCATCTCTTGATTTTGATCCTCTTTTACAGAGGTTTGTCCAATTTCTTAAGATATTTATTTTATATTAAGTTTTTGTATTAATTTTGTTAATAATATCATTTTTTCACAATTTTTTACATTTAGCTTTTTGACAGGCTGGTATGATTCTAAGAAATTATTTTTTTGGGTCATGGGTGTCATGGGATCAGGTTCCCATTATCATTTTTCAACAAATGTTCAGCTGTTAGATTGTACATTATTAAATAATATTTTTGAAAATTTTATTTAATTACTAACATATTGTTTTAATTGTCTTGTAGAATTTATAGTCTCTAATAGATGATAACATGAGAGATTCTATCTGGGGGGGAATGAGATATTTGTATACGTGAATGTTTTCATCATTTTTACACAACCTCATAAATCGAGATATGGATATAGTTTCTGCTACTATTTTTGATTAGTCTTGCATCTCCCATAGACTTAACTATATCTCAGCTCAGGTATGGGATGGATTGTAGGTGACCAACAATGTCATATTATTATTAGTAATTTCTTTTCAAAAATTTACTAATATTAATTTTGTTGTTATTCTAATTTATAATTATATTTGAATGAAAAGTATATGGCAGTGACTTCTCATTTATGAGAGAGTCAATATGAGAGTGAAGAAGATTCCACTGGTGATTCAAGTTTTAATTAGGGATCTTGGATACAGTCCACTTTACATGGTGTCAAGAAAGGTCGGGTGATCTGTATTTGTTCATAACTGACAACTACGAGTAATTATGGTACTTCTACAATGTCATTGGTCAGCTTGAAGGGTGATCATGGAGAGTTGTTGTCATCATTCATTGTATAGTATGAGGACAGTTTGAGAGCCTGGGAATATATTATATAGCAGATTTAGTGAGGGATGGAGGAAGGAGTGTTAGAATTAGCATCAGAGAGATGAGAAGATGTTGGAGTATATGTGACAGCTTGTGTATGGCATTGGAATGGAGTTTCATCCCCCTAATCATTTTAGTGATCCTCCTCCACCTGATACAAGTTGATTCTATATGAATTTTTATAACTATTTTGTATTTTGGAGTGATAAACATATTATGTGTGAAATGATATATTAATGTTATGTTTTTTTTTGTTATTTTAATTATTTTTTTGTATTTTTTTTTTAAATATTAGTAATTATGATGGATATTTATATCCATTTCAATTGGGTTTGTAAAAAAATTCTAATTTATTACGACGGATAAATCTACCATCGCAAATAATTTTATTAAGATGGACCCATCTCAATTGATTATTTAACAAAATTGTGGGTATTATTTGTGATGGATGAATTCACTATCACATGTAATAATTATTAGCGATAGAAAATTATAAAAAAAAATAGTTTTAGTGTCGTTTTCTACAATGGATCATTAAAAAAAGTCTCCCATCGCAAATATCTTTTTGAGATGGTAGTTTATCACTAATAAGACGTCACAAAAACATAAAACTCTAATAGTGGAAAAGGACACATTGGGATTCACCTAATCTACAGATGGTACATGACAATGGGTCTTATTTAATTATTATTTTGACACTCCTAGGAGATATTCTTAGGATAAATCACAATTTCTTTACAAACCATTATGAAGGAGTTGAAAATAAATATATCCCCAAAGAAACCATGTTTATGATTATGAGATTATCCATGAATAAAATTTTCAATTTATATTATGTGTTTCACTAGTTTAGGGATTATATATTATGATATATAATGTTAATATCTAATATAGTGTATGCCATTATTTAGAAATTCCACTGAGTAGAAGGAATGGGAACTATATCAATGCTCATAATCTAAAGCGTAAGAATGATCATTTCTTTGATGATCTTATGAAAATATTTTGAAGAAAACTGGTCTCCAAAACATTCTAATTATATGAGGACATATAATCATGTGCTATCAAGATAGATAAATAATTCTCTAATTATTATGGCTTTGAAGGTAAGAAAGAGAAGAATAGGATGACAGAGCATGAAAGGATAAGGGGGAGAAGGGAAAGAATGGTTTTCCCACATGTGATAGTTATAGAAGGAAACACCTTGGTATAATCTTAAAAGGAAAAGGAGTTTGCTTCATTTGTGGAGAAAAATTCCACCCTTCTCATGATTTAAAGGGTAATAAATAATTTTCCAATGTTCAATGCTTCCACTATGAGAAGATAGGGCACTATGCAAATGAATTCCCCAAGAATCAAGGGAATATACCTCAAAATTAGCTAAGGGGTCAAGGTTAAGATTATTTTATTAATATAGGTTAAGTGGAATGATTAATGTTATTATGTTCAGATTTGAGAATTATGTCATAAGAGTATTTTAATCAATGATATTCTAGTTATAATAATTATGAAATGGATAGGGATTATACTATATTGGTATTTATGTAAGGATTTAAAATCATGTGTTGAATGGTAACAATAAAATTGATTTAGTGTAAATTGGAACTTCTTGAAAAACACCTGATTGAGGAATGATAACACTTAATATGTTCCCTATGTTGAGATAATAATGATAAAGTGGTTTTTATAAAGGTATTTTTAGCCTTTAAGGGTTATCTAATCTTTGGTGTTGAGGTAATTATGAGGTATTACAATTTTTTAAGATTATAGGAATTATATTAATATGGTTTTAGAAAAAGTACAACTCACATGCCAGGTGAAAAAATGTCACACCCATCAAGGACACAAGGCTTAAACCTGCAACCAAATGACTATAAGTGTTTAACAACTACCACTGACCCATGTGATGTCCTGTTTAATATGTAATTGTTTTTAATTAAACAATTTGATGGATAAATATTAATGTCCAACCAGTGGTGTTTCTGTTGAGGTTTAGAGATTAATTAATTATATTATATAACTTGTGATAACCATATTGGTTTTGGAAAATGTTTATAAATATAAAAAAAAATTAATCTTTTATGGATCTTATGATCTATTAAAAGTTAATTTTAGTGCTTCAGGCATAAAAAATTCACCTAGGATATTCATTTTTTGTAGTAATAAATGAAGTGTAAAATGATCAAATCACAACCAAAAAATTAAATTATGCCTATGAAATAGAAAGATATCAAGTAAGTATATTTTCATATATTCTCAGTATAGATGGTAAAAAAATTCCTAAAATCTAGTAAAAGGATATTGAAAAAAAAATTATCCTAATACCTTCATTTATGTTGAACTGATGGTCTTTTAAATCATCGTAGATTTATGGTTTTGAGGTCCTTAACTTTATATTAATCAGTCACTTTCTTGTGATCAACGATCTCCATCACTCTCTATTAATCCATGGGAATAGTATTTTATTCTATGTATATTTTTTATTCTCCTACTTGGAAACATAGTGATGTGGAATTCCTTTATACTTCTCTTTATCTCTTACCAATAGGAAGTTTTATTAACCCTTTTTACAATGTTGGTCTCTAACAAAGGTATTTTCAAATTTCAACCCCTTGATTACTGAAATCAAGATTAAATTGTGAGGAATAAATTTATTTAAGGGGGTTGAATGTAACACCATAATATTTTAAAATTGTAAAATATTATTTGATAGTATGTATGACACACAACACTAAGATTTGAAGAGAATATAACATCATGATACTTTATGATATATCTCTTTTTAAATAAATTTAATTTCTTTGATATCTTATGATGCATGCAACACCGGATTTAAACAAAACACAATACTCTATTAAAATATTATTATTTAAAACGTGATCATTATAACCTATATTTTAAGTTTTAAAGTATGAATGGTACTAGTTGATTTATGAAAATATAATTTTTACGCATTTTTATTGGTTATATATTGATTATAAATAAAATAAAGTAAAAGAAATGTTTTCTAAAAATTGTATTTTTCAAAAAAAAATAGTTTTTTAACTTATTTTCCACTTATGTAAAAATTAATTTTTGATAATTTTGAAAATTTATTTGATAAAATGAACTTTATTTTTGAAATTGACATATCAAAATTTTCTTAGTTTTAATTTTTGGGATTTTTTTGCAAAGTTTATTTTTTGATGAATAGTGAAAATAACTTTTTTAAGTTGGGGTCGAAGACTCTTTTTATTATGAAAGAAAATACCTATTTATATCTGGGTATAGTGAGACCCATTACACATCCCATGGGACTAAATCCAAGTGGTCGATGAATATGGCCCAAAGGCCCAGTGCAACATCATTTGTGCAATATCTGGCATGCATCACCAGGCTTGCATCACTGTCTGCCCGCATCATGCCTACATCACCGCCTGCATCATAAATCTCCTAAAGGGATTTCTAGGATTTGAACCCAGGTCTTTTGGATGCAGTATTATGAGGTGTACCACTCAGGTACCACCCCAACTATAAATAGTGAAAAATACTTATTTTATTGAAAATTTCTTTTTTGTTTAAATTATTTACAAAGTTAAATTATATTTTAAATTAGTTTTAAATTAAAATTAGTTCAATTATATTAAAATTTAACTAATTTATGTTTTATTTTTGATATTAAAACCTTCTATACTTATGTTAATTTTCTCTTTAAAAATCCATTTTTCACCGCATCTATAGGTATAATTTTAAACTGAATTCTGCCACTTATATGAATTGAATTTAGAAAAATGGATTCCATATTTTTAATCAAAATAATTTATATTATATAATAAGGTCAACTTATTTTTTTTTAAATGAATCGTAAAAATTTTCAAAATTAATTATCACGGTTATGGTAAAAATGGGTTTACTAGGGGTTAAACTAAAAAGATAAGAGTTAAAATGACATATAAACTTGTCAAAATCTTATTGGATGAACATATTTCCACCTTATCCTTTCCTAAATTTAAACCTAGGGTTATTTGGAAACTTTTTCATGTGAATGAATTTATGATTTTGGATTATTTTAGAAAATTTCCAAGTAATTTCTAGGATAGTTCCCTTTCCCCACTTATAAAAGGTCACTCCCTCCCTTCACTTATTCACACATCCCAAAGAATTTTTATTGAAAAAAAACTATAAAAATATCTCCCCAAAATATTTATACATATTCTAGAGTTGATGGTCCTCCCAAAATACCATCCCTAGGATCCTTAAGAGGGTATCCAAAGGTGGTTTCTCTTAGACAAGGTAATTATCTTAACAAATCTCTTTCATTTTCTTTATTCTTTTTTCACCTTCAATTATGTATTAACACTTAATATATAATAAAACTAATATCTCTCATATAATCATATGTTATTATGTTTATTTAATAATATTTATCCATCTCCACTTCTATCAAATGGGAAATGAAATCATTGATCATGTGTACGGTGGAATATCACCTCATGAATCGATGTAGTTTGTTTCCTATCACCACCTTTAAAGGGTGGATATAATGATGGATTAAACACATTTATATGATATTTATTATATTATTATATTTATTTAATTTATTTAATTTTAATATCATATATAAATTTTTACATTCCATTCCATTTCAAATATAATAACAGCATTCGTGTGTACGGCAGACCACCGTCTTGTAAAGCGATGTGATTCGTTTTTCACTTAAAATTTACATGGAATGTAATAAGGATAAAATTAATGAATATATGTAATATATATGAGATTATATTGATTCTATAAAATTAATATATCACCCACTTTCTTACCCTTTCACTTGTTAATGGAATGATATCATCTCTCGTGCGTGCGTACGGTCTACAGTCTCCAGGAAATGATGCGATTCATTTTCCATATCCAAATTTCATAAACGGTTCTAAAAATTTATCTAATTAGTAAATATTATATTTATAAAATTATTATAATTATGAAGATTAAATATATATATATATATCCTATTCATAATTATTGTAACTTTCATAAAAAATATGCATGCAAAAACAAGACAATTAACACCCGAAACAATGAAAATAATAAAATATTATTAAACAACAGGTGGTAAAATGTTATAATATGATAATATGTGATTATAAATATTATTATAGTTCTGTTATAAATTAATAACATGCCTAAAAACATTATACATTAGGTACAGACACGTAGTAAGGAAATCAGACCAGTGGTAGGGGTTTCTTATCTCACTTTTACTCCCATCAGTCATATGTCATATTCACCACATATTTTATTTGTGTGGTGTATATAATTACCCTTTGATATATTATATCCAAGTTCTATTTATATTAATGGTATTTATAGTTTCATTTTATATCATTTCTTTTATGGGGCTTATTATTCATAAGTTACCAAAGTGGTAAGGGTTTATTTCACAATCTCATTATTATTCAGGATTATTTATGTCTACATTTCCCTTGGGGGAATTATTTGATATTTCTATATTAAAATAAATATATTTTATTCACAAATGGTTATTCATTGTATTTTTTAAGTAATAGTACCATTTTATTCACTCTTTGGTACTTAAAATGATTAATAAAATGTTTTTAAGAAAATACAACTTTATTTCTCTCTTCGGTTAGAAGTATTTTTTCATCAAACCCCATGTTTTCTAAAAACAATTCAAAAATGTTTTTAAGATTTTAAAATTTATGTATTAAAAAAATTTCCCATTTTAATTTTTTTTAAATGTTTTTAAATGAATATTCATGTCATTTTCAAAAAAAAATCCTATTTGTATTTTATCAAAAATTTCAAAGGAATATTTGTTTTAACATGTACAGTATAAATAGAATTTTTTCCATCATGAACACTCAATTTTTTAAATCTTATTTTAAAAAATTTCAAATTTTATTTTCAAAGAAAATTATTTTCAAATTTTTTTTGTGAATTTTTTTAAGGTGATTTTCAAAGTGAAATGGTTATTTTCATAAAAATGTTTTTAATGACTTTTTAATAGTATTTGTATTTATCAATGAGATAAAAACATTATTTTACTTATGATAAACTGGGTATATATTATATTGAAATCATACTTCTTATTTTTATGGATGGTTTATGATCATTTTGGTTGAGGGTGTACAATTTTATGACCATTCACAAAATTAATCTGGATGGTTTATGATTATGTTTTTTTGATTGGGGAAAGTATTAAAATTTTGTATGGTAGTTTTCAATATGAATATTTATGTTGATTATGTTTCACCCCTTTCATATAAGTAATGTATTGGACTTATTGAGTGATAGGTGGGGCTCTTTATAGACCCTCGATGCATCGATAGGTCTCATAATACAAACTAGATTGAGTTTTGGTTGAGGCCTTACACATTTATTAATATTTATTATCATAAGGACTCAAAATTATGTTTTAGATGTCTAGAATTATGTATTACATTATTATTAATTTAGTTATTGATATTCCATGAGATTATTTGATTAGTTATAATATCCACGGTTATGTTTTCAAGATCATGTTATTATTTATATGGAATTATTTTATCATTATTTAATCCTATCATATTATTATCAAGTAATTGTTTAAATGGAATGCGTTTCAGTTATTTACCTTTCCATATTTATTATGAATTATTTATTCATATCTTACACTATATTATTACCCTTACCGAGCATCTGATCTCACCCCTTATGTTTAATTTTCCCCAAGATACCAAGATGTATTTTATGATTGATATGTAGAAATATGCTAAGTGGAAAAATGGTGTTCTAAAAGAAAATACTTAATGTATTTTTTGTTTTAAAATATAATGTGAATTAAAGTATGTATCTAGTTTACCAATACTAATAAACTATTTGGTACTTCAAGGTGTGATTCCTTATATCTTATGTTAATGTAATAATGTAGACATCATCTCTAGTTTACAAGGGTCAGGGTCTCTATACTTTTAATTCCATCAAATTAAGTTTTAATTTCTAAAATTTTTTAAAAATGGAAATTCACCCCCACCCCATAATTCCATCCTTACTTGGACCAATAAGATCAATTGAGGGGAAATAGACTAATAACTTTATCAATAGGCTGATATATGGTTCCACCTGAGTATTTATAGGATCATCTCATAGTATGTTTATGAATTTTCCATGACTATCTATAATTTATCATTTCATACTTACTACACTTTAGTTTTTAGTTCTATTTCATTTGATTTATAATATTTATATCATGTTATATTGGCCCTTAATTAATTTTATGTGATAATTCCTTTGATATTTTATTCTTGTGTTATTATTTTCATTTCACTTTCTCTATATAGTTTTAGTTTCTAAATTGTTCTTATGTTTAAAGTTTCATAGCTTATTTTACTTGTTCATTTCTCTATTATATTTTTCTTTCCATAGTTTTCTAATTATATCTTTTATATTTTTAAATGTGATTTAAAAATGGGATTTGAAAAGTATACATTAGAAAGATTTTTTTTAAGTAAGTTTTAAATTTTCTTTGAAAGTGTATTTTTAAAAATGGATTTGAGAAAATTCTATGTATGTTCTTATAAAGTGATAAAAACAATATTTTCAAATAGTGTATTTCAAAAAATTATTTATGGTTTTTTCAAGTAAATACATAGAATCTTTGGTGTTATCCAATTAGGTTATTATGATCACACCCTAGTTACACCACTCAGTGTATATATACTGAGTGTCTTTTATAGGTTCAGGTTCAGATTCATATTTTATTTCAGAGTGAGTTTCTTATAAATTAGATGATAACCTTGAGGTCACATGGAGATCATCATTTGGTATTTTGGTTTCTATTTTATATCATAGTAATATCTATAATACCTCAAGATTTTAGTATTAATTTCCCTTTAAAATAAATACTATGATTAATATCTTTCTTCACAACACCAAAATCAAATGAAGTTGTGACACTTTAAAAAAAATTATAAAATTTGATCATTATAATATAGTCGTTAAATTATTATGAATAAATAGAATTAACCACATTATGAAATTTAAGTATAAAAAGGAAGAAATGGAATAAAGTGGTGAGAGTATTCCTTATGAAGCTCATTTTTTCAAGCTTGGGAAGGAGGTTGATTTACTAGGGTTCTCTCAAGAATAGGTCCAAGCTGAAATCCAAAAAATATGGTATCAGTGAAACCATTTGTGATAGAATTTCAAGATTGTGTAAATTTCCACGAGATCCATGCTAGTGGAATCACCATTTGTAGTGACCACTAGAGTTTATCTTATGTTTAGATCTTACAGGGAGATATGAGAGGTTAGTTAAAGAGAAATTAAGATGATATAAATATGTAATTATCAATTAAATAAATTATTTATATCATATGTATTTTTTTCACTAAATATTTTTTCTTTTAAATAAAAAAATTAGTTTTTAATACTAATTCATTGATAAAATTCAATTAAAGTAGTTAAATGACTAATAAGACCATTTTAAGCTAGAAATTTATTTTCTAAAATTGTATTTTTGTGAACATTATTTTAAGAAACTAAGTATACTATAGATAAAATATATCATTGATATGAATAATATATTAACATCAAACTAATTAGTAATTTATATGAAATAAGAATAATAATATTAAATATTTTAAAAAAATTATTTTCTTTTGAAAATAGTTTTCATTGTTTTTTTATTTTTTTATTTAAAGGTGTAATTCTAAAATTTAAGAATTTAAATTTGAACAAATAAATTTTATTTTTGGATTTATAATAACAATGTTATCTTAGGATAAATTTAGGTGAATGATGAAAAATACACTTTTCAGCAATGTCGTAGTGTTTATGACTTTATCATGAATTAAGTATGACTTAAAAAAATTTAAAACATTTTTATTGATAAAATTTATTTAATTAGTAAAAATATTTATTTAAAATACTATTTTGAATTTAGAAAACTCAATTTTTAAGTTTTGAAAACTTAATTAATCATTTATCTTAATAAAAAATGTTTTTCATCTTTCTCTATTAATTAAGTTTTCCCAAGGTGGAATTATATTTTGGATTACTTTTAATTCCATGTAACTCTTATTTTATTAATAATAAACCAATTAATTTCATATAAATAAAAAAATGATAATTTTATCTTAATCGTTATTTTTTAAGCATAAAAATACACTTTTTCAAAAAAAATGGTTTTTATGCATTATGTATGCTGGTATTAATATTAATTTTTATCACCATTAGAAATTTTATTTGAAAAAATGGATTTAATATTTAGAATAATTCATTTCAAATTTTTTAATAAGACTCATTTTATATATAGGCATTAAAAGTGAATTACTTTGGTAAAAATTAGTTATCACGGTAAAAAACAAAAATGGTAAAAGTGAAAAATCTAAGAGTAGAAGAATTAAATTTTTTTAAAAACATGTGTTGAAATTTATTTTTGGGGATTTATAGAACTTAAACCTTCCTCCACTCCATTATTTTCCATTATTGGATCCATTTTACCTTTGAATAGCGACTTTACATTTTTTATTATTAAATAAATGTCACTCCTATCTCTTATAGAAGGATTCATCACCACCCCACTTATCCTCACACACCAAGACTCTTATATTTGACCAAAATATACCCAAATAGCTACCCAAAACTCCTAGACACTTAATAGTGGTTTTTTTATTCTCAAAAGACCGTATCTCAAATCCTTAATCCAAATTTAAAATAATCTCTTCTAAGGAGTGAGGTAAAATTCTCAATTACTTGTTTTTCATCTATTTTCATTAATTTCTTATTCTATATCATATTAATATAATATAAAAATATTGATATAATTGATTCATTATCATGATTATATTGAAATTTTATTATGTTTATGGGATAACCATTTTATATCTTCCTCCCAACCATTCGGAAGATGAAAATTTCTCTTGTGTTACATGCGGACTACCGCCTCTATAAGCGACATGATCCATTTTTTATAACCACTTTAAAATAATGTTTAAAAGGGAGTATTTAATGAATAAATATTATATCTATAACATTATTAAATTTTTTAAAATATAAAATAATTCCTACCTTATTTCCATTCTATGGAAAATGAGAATGTCTCATATGTGTATGCACAAACTACCACCTCCATGAATCAAAATATTTCATTTTTCAATATAGACTTTTTTTTCTTTATATAAATATCTTAAAATAAGATTCACCACCATAAAATATATATATATAATATCATTATACTTCTGTGATAATTATATTATTCTAAAATAATCATTTTTTAACTATACGCACCCATCAATTATAGTATGTTCTTGTTTGGGTTGGTTTAACCACCTACATGAACAATAGTATAAATTTATATCATATATTCCTATAGAAAATTAAATAATAGTATTATTAGACATTAATAATAAAATAATATTTGTTTTAAGGTTCTGTAACATTTATATTAATATTTAAATTTTTATTAATATATCACCCTTTGTTTGTTAAAAATTACTTGAAACTGGCTCGTTGTGGATTTTGTTCTCATAAACCATGCCTGCAGTTTACATAAAATGAACATGGAGATGAATAAATAATTGAAATAAAATTATATTAATATATTTTAAAATATATTAATGATTAAAATGGTATCAAGGAATGGATTTCAATGTCACTATTATAAAACACTTGTGTAACGATTAAAATTACTAATGCCTAATAATGAAAATAAACATTAACTAGCTAATGAAAGTATAATAAATAATTATAATTAAAGATTAAAAAATTTAAATAGATGTGAATAAGTTTTTTAAATAGTTTACTAAGATGGTTATGTTTATGATACATGTGGTTAGAGTACTTTTTCATAAATCAAGAATAAAGGTATGGGTTTTCTTAACTCAACTTATTTACTTGAGTAATAATGATTATTCAATGACTATGGATTTAAAAGTTGTTTTTCATATATTTTATGATGATATTATAATGAATTCGCTACTTCTTTTCTAGGTAATTGCCTTTATGGATATCTCTCTATATAAAAGTTGACTATATTAATAATAATTCACATCCTCTCTAAATAATCTCTTTCACTTCCATATCCATGTTTAATCTTCCCACTAATGTTCAGCTTTATTATTTTGAAATCAAAATATGTTTTATTTTTTGTGATCTTAAAATTTATCTTAACTATTTTCTAATAAATGATTTATCACTCTCTTTAGAATGTGGGTTTCAACAAAGGTATTTTCAAATATTAAAAAGGGTTTTACTTTCATGTTTATAATTTTTATATTTCACTCTATATTTTCTTAGAATAAACTTTATTTCATTTTTTAGGCTCTGTTATTGAGGAGTCTTTTTAAAATTAAATTTTTTTAAAATAAAATCACTTCACTTTTTCATATCTTCTTCACTTTACAATAATGATAATAAATATTTTCAAAAGACTCTTTTGTGTTTTGATTCCATTTTCCTATTTAATTAAAAAAATATCTAACTTCTATAGAGTTATTTTTTATGGATAACCTTATAAATTAATTTATGAAATACTCCTTTTGGGGTGATTTAATTTTTATTATCAAATGATCCATTTATTGAAGTCATTTTATGTGATACTATTTAGAAATATTTTTATACCCATTTTCTTTCCATGTGTTTTTACAATATGATGAATGATTGATATATTATGGTAAACATATATATGGTTAATGATGGGTAGGGTTATATGCTTCCCTCTTATGCATTGGTTATGTTTTATATCTCATGAGATAATGAAGGTTGAACATCAGGGGTTTGCTCACAAGTTAAGGCATGGGAATTATGGATTTTATCAAAACATGAAGCATGGAAATCATGGGTTTGTTCACAACTTAAAGCATGGGAATCATGTGTTTTCTCACAAAATAAAGTGTAGATATAATGGGTTTATTAACAACTTAAAGAATAGTCATAATTGGTTTTCTTGCAACATAAATTATGGTAATCATTGGTTTTCTCACATTTTTATATATTTATATGATTATTTTTGTGTCATAATTCCTTGTTATGATATGTTTTAGTGAAATTACATGTTTCTATGTTATATTTATATGATTATGCTCCATGGATAACTTTTATTATCACACACTCTTATATCAAGGTATATGTTTGTTCATTTGAGATTGCATGTCCCATTGTCACAACTTATAGACAACTCTTATTGTTTCATGTTCTTTTTAATAAGATATTTCTCCCATTATCATGTTTTCTCATATGATTATGATATAACCTTTTATAACATAATGATAATTTTTCCCTTAATGATTTTTTGATATCATACCATTCTTATTTTTTCATTTCAGGGGTTATGAAGACGAGTACAACCTATGAGGAGTCTATAAGGGTTCCTAGTGTGGTTCAACTGTAGATAAATATTCATAAGTATCATAAAATAAGTTTATTATATAGTTAATCCTAAAAGATAATAAAACTTTTATTCTTAGTACTATGTGACTATTGTGAGATGTAATGTTTAACTTTTGGAAATTATGAAAAATAAAGATATGTTTTGCTTAGATCATCTCACTTAGCATCAAAGCCTGTGTGTAAAGTATGTGTTTTTAACATCGAGAATTTGAGTGTAGGTTTGAGGATCCTCAATTAGTATCAGAGAAAGGTTTAGATATTTTTTGGTATTAGTTTAGTTATTTTAGTGGTTAGGATGATAGAAAATTATTGGAAACCCTCGGGATAATCTTAAGTATAGGATAACATCCTGAAATTTTTGATAAAGTAAAGATTATGTGGTTTTCCTAGAAATGAAATCCTTATCAGGATACTACAATTGGGTATAGTGTCTAGAACAAAATGTACCTAGGGGTATTAATCCTAAAAGGGGGTATTAGATATTAACTCAATCACAACTCTGTGCATGACAAAGAGGTCTAACTATGCACTTGGTTTGACACTCCCATAATATATTCTTTTGTTGATCACATTCTCTTTATGATCCATTATGAAGGATTTTATATTGGAAAATTAGTTTAATAATTATTAGATATCTCAATATAAAGAAACCTAGATTGAACCTGGAGTGATTTACATTGAACTGAAAGATAACATGCTAGTTTTGAAGAGTAATATTTTTCAATGTTGAGTTTTCATGAGATTATTTATGATAATTATCTTATAATTTTAATTGTTCATCACTCATGTTAAACCATTTTGGTTTTAGTAATAGATGGATAAAGGATAAATAAATATAATAATGGTTACCATGGATGATGCAATGATTGACCTAATGAGAAACCAAATGGGATAGGATCTAGAGTGAGAAATATTGTGGTTATGCCTAATTATATATCATGGATTATAATTAACAACATAAAATTAGTTCAATTTCCAAATACATAAAAGAATAAAAGGATTGAATCTTAAGGAAGATTAGGTGATAAAGATAATTAAGTAAATAAGATTAAATTTCCTTCATGTAAAAATGTTTGAAAGAGTAATCCATGGTAATGTCTCAAAGAAACTGGAAGACGTTTTATTAGTGGTAAAGGAGGGTATCGAGCAACAGACTATCGAGTAAAATATAAAAGTTCAGTTAAAACAATGGAGGGAAATATTGTTCATAATAAGGTACCACTAATAGTTCATTGTCTTAAATATGGGGAACTTGGAAATTATCTAAGTCAATTATTCAATCTAAGGAAAAAGGATGATGACGAGCATCATCAACTTCTAATAACAAAGAAACAAGGATGAACATGCACACTAACTATTGTTTAATTGGATCATATCCTCCACCCTAGGGTTATGGATGTATTTTTGGATTTTGATTTTAAGAACCCTATAATATCTAGGATGTTTTCTAATGGAAATAGATCACCACCCCAATGATTTTAGTTTTGAATAAAACTTCTAGTCTCATGATTTGTATATACCAATTTGAGGTTTTTGAGAATGTGCTTTATGCGAATATTATTAATTCTTCCATTAAATGAATTTGATGAGATTTTGGAAGGGGATTTTCTATCACCACATAGACTCCATATTAATTAATGAAATAGGTATTTCGCATTTCATATTTCAAAGAAACCTATGATCATCTGTCACTAAAAGGATGACTATGAACTCTCTAGGAAAACTAACTCTATTATAGGAGTCATGGAATCCAATCATCAAGAGTATTTAGATCAAATGTTTAAAACTCAACACTAGGGATATTTCTACTATGCGGTAAAATATGTGCTTCATTATCTTACCTAGGATAGTATGGTAGATATCTTATTAAGAATTATATACTGAGTCATGTCTATATTATGGATACCCTTAGCTATTTTTGTTAGTGAGTTATAATTAAAATTATGAGGATACAATTTATTTAAGGGGGGATAATTTAATGCCCCAAGATTTTAGTATTATTTTCCCTTTAAAATAAATAATATGATTAGTATATTGCTTCACACGCAACATCGAACTAAAATAAAATCATGATACTTTAAAATAAAACTATTAAATTTGACTATAATAATATAGTCATTAAATTATTATGTATAAATAAAATTTACCACATTATGAAATTTATGTAGAAAAATGGAAGGAATGACATCAAGTAGTAGGAGTCTTCCTTATGCAGCTCATTTTTTCAAGCTTGGGAAAGAGGTATCTTCAATAGGGGTTTCCCTAGACCATTCCCAAGATGAAATCCAAAAATTATGGTATGAGTGAAACCATTTTCAAGATAAGTTCAAGATCATATAAATTTCCATGAGATCCATGCTAGCATAATCACCACCTACGACGGCTACAAGAGCTTATCTAATTCTTAGATATTATGTGGCGATATTGAGAGGTTATCTAAGTAGAAATTAAGATGATATAAAAATGTAATTATCAATTAAATAAATTATTTATATCATATGTATTTTATTAATTTCATATTATTATTTTTAAATATAAATAAATCACATTTTCAACAATAATGCACTCATAAAATTGAATTAATGAAGATAAATAACTAATTAGACCATTTTTTGTTAAAAATGAATTTTTCTAAAATTTTATTTTTATACACTTTATTTTAAGAAACAAATTATATTATAGATAAAATAAATTTTTATATTAATAATATATTGGAATAAACCTAATTATTAATTGATATAAAATAAGAATAAGAATGGTAAATATTTAAAAAAATTATTTTCCTGTAAAAATGATTTTCATTATTTTTTTATGTTTTTATTTAAAATTATAATTAAAAAATTTAAGAATTACAATTTGAAAAAATTAAATCTATTTTTTATTTATAATAACAATATTATTTTATGATGAATTTTTTATATTCTTATAAAATATATGATTTTTAGGTGAATAGTCAAAATACAAGTTTCACTGATATCGTAGAATTTATGACCATATCATAAGGTAAGTATAAATTAAAAACATATCAAAATTATTGTTGATCAAAAAAATTAAAAAGTAAAATCATTCATTTAAAATACTAGTTTTAATTTATAAAACTCTTGTTTTTCATTTTTAAAAACCTAAATAATCTTTTATCCTAATAAAAAAATCTATATTTCTCTATTAATTAAGTTTTCCCACTGTAGAATTATATTTTTCCTTACTATTAAATAGAACTAATATTTTTTTAACAATAAACAAATTAATTTCATATAAATCAACAAAATTGATAATTTTATCTTAATCATAATTTCTAAATCATAAAAATACACTTTTTCTAAAAATGGTTATACACATTATGTGCGCTAATATTAAAATTAATTTTATCACTCTTAGAAATTTTATTTTAAAAAATGGATTTCATATTTTAAATTATTAGTTCAAAATAATTTATTAAGTCCAAATTTATTTATAATCATTAAAAGTAAATTTCTTAGGCAAAAATTAGTTACCACGATAAAAACCAAAAATGATAAAAGTGAAAAATATAAGAGTAAAAGACCAAAAAGTAAGTTAAAAACATGTGTTAAAATGTATGTTTAAATCTTTATAGACATTTAACCTTAAAAAACGCCATTATTTTCAATTATTGAATCCACTTTACCTTTTAATATTAATTTTTTCTTTTTTATTATTACAAAAATGTCACTCATCTCCCTTATAAAAAGATGAATTACTAACCCAATTCTCCTCACACCCCAGTCCTCTTATATTCAACCAAAATATGCCCAAATAACTCACCAAAACCCCTATACACATCCTATAGGTTTTTTATTCTCAAAATAACACCTCTCAAAGACTTAATCAAAATTGAAAAGGAGATCTTCCAAGAAGAAAGGTAAAATTATCAATTACTCCTTTTTCATTTCCTTTCCTTTCTTTATTATTATACCTACTATGAATATAATATACCCATGTTGAAATAATTACATAATTATAATAATTATACTTAAATTTTATTATTTTTATGGTATAACCATTTTTTACCTTCCTCCCGACCATTTGAAAAACAAAAAACATCATTTGTGTTACGTACGGACTACGACCTCCATTAGCTATGTAATTTGTTTTTCATAAAAATATTACATGGATGGTTAAAATGGGAAATTTAATGAATAAATAATATATATATATATAATTATTAATATTATGAAAATATAAACCAATTTCTACCTTCTTTCTATTCTATGGAAAACGAGAACATCAATCATGTGTATGTACAGACTATCACCTCCACGAAGCAACATATTTCATTTTTTCATATAGAATTTTATTATTTATCAAAATATATTAAAATATAATTAAGAACCTTAAAATAATCTAAATAATATCATTATAATTTTTTAATTATGATATTATTCCATAGGAATCACTTTCTTATCCATACTCATGAATTGATTATAACATGTTCTCATTTGGGTAGGTTTAACCACCTACATGAACAATGTTATGAATTTATATCATGTATGAATATAAAAACTAAAATAATGGTATTATTATAAATTAATGATAAATTAATTTTCTAAGGTACTTTAAACTTTATATTAGGATTTAAATTTTTATTAATATACCACCCTTTGTTTGTTAAAAATTACTTAACACTGGTTTGTCGTGGATTTTGTTCTCATGAACCATGCCCATAGTTTCCATAAAATGAACATGGGGATGAATAAATAATTGAATAAATTTATTTTAATATATTTTATAATATTTTAATGTTGAAATTGGTAGCAAGGAACTGGGTTTGATGTCGCCATTATAAAACACTTGTGAAATGATCAAAATTACTAATGTTTGATAATGAAAATAAACATTAACTAGATAATAAATTTATAATAAATGATTATAATTAAAGAGTGAAAATGTTAATATACATTAATAAGGTTCTTAAATACGTAATTAATATGGTTATATTTATGATAAATAAGATTAAATCACTTTTTTAAAAGTTGAGAATAAAGGTAAGGGGTTTTCTTGACTCAACTTATTTACTTGAGTCATAATGATTCTTATACGAATATGGTTTTAAAATATTTTTTTATTCTATTATATGATGATATTATAATTCCTTTAATCTATATTTTCTGGGTAATTACATTGATGTATTTCTCCCCTCATGAAATTTAATGATGTTATGAAAAAAATCATCCTCTCCAAATAATATATTTCTTTTACATATCCATGTTCACCCTTCTTAAAAATGTTGTCATTTATTATTTTTAAATCCAAATATTTTTTGTTTCTTGTGACCTGAAAAATTATCTTTAACAATTCTCTAACAGACTATTTTTCAGTCTCTTTATGATGTGGGTTTCAATAAAGTTTTTTTCAAAAATTAAAAAGGTTTTCACTTTCATGTTCGTAATTTTTATATTTCACTCTAAATTTTATAGGGATAACCTTTATGTAATTTTCAAGGATCCATTATTGAGGATTAATTTTAAAAGTAACATTTTTTAAAAATACTCACTTCACTTTTTCAAAAAGTAATTTTGAAAGTGACTTGTAACTTCTTGTCTTTATGACAATAATAAGAAATGTTTTCAATACTCTTTTGTGTTTTGATTCTATTTTAGAATTTATAACTCCTATAGAGTTATGTTTTATTAATCAAATTCTAAATGACTTTATGAAATAATAATTTTGGGGTGATTTAATTTTTGGTATCAAATGATCTATATTTTGAATTCATTTTATGTGATATCGTTTGGAAATGTTACAAATCCCATTTTTTCCATGGGTTTTTATGATATGATGAATGATTAATATCTTATGGAACACATATGTATTTTTAATGATATTTGGGGTCCTATATCACCCTAAAATTTATTGGTTAAGTTTTATATCTCATTATATAATGAGGCGTGAACATAATGGGTTTATTCGCAACTTAATTCATGGGAGTAATGGGTTTTCTCATAACATAAACCATGTACATCATGGGTCTGTTCAAAAATTAATTTGTGAGCATCATGGGTTTGATCACAAAATAAATCATGGGAATTAGGGGTTTTTTCACAACTTAAATCATGGGCATCATGGGTTTTCTCACAACATAATGTGTGGGCATCATGGGTTTTCTCACAATGTTATAAATCCATATGATTATGTTTGTGCCATAATTCATTATTATGTTATGTTTCAATGACATTCCATATTTTTATGTTATATTCCTATGATTATACTCCCTGGATCATGTTTATCATCTCACACTCTTATGTCATGGTACATGTTTGTTCATTTTATATTACATGTCCCACTATCAAAACTTATAAACAAATATTATTATTTAATGTTATTTTTAATAACATATTTCTCCCATGCTTGTATTTTATAATATATTTATGATCAAACATTTCATGAAATGTTGAAAATTTTTACCTTACTAATCATTTAATCTCACTCATTTCTTATGTTTCCATTCCCTAGGTTATGAAGTTGAGTATAACCCATGAGGACTCTAGAATGGGGCCTAGTGTGATTTGCCTATGGATAAATGTTACATGTATCATAAAATAATTTATTTATATAACTGGTCCTCAATAACACTAAACCTTACTTTATTTTTATTATGCTATTATTTTGATATATAATGCTTAACTTATGGAAATTATGTAAAATAAAGATATTTGTATCTTGGATCATCACACTAGGAATAAAATCCTATGTTTAACGTATGTGTTTTTAGTACTGGATCTACGAGTGTGGGTCTAGGGTGCCTCAGTTGGTATACGATCAAGGTTTGGTTATTTTTTAGGACTATTTTAGTTTTTTTATTAATATGAGAGATATTTAGTAAAAACCATAGGGATAAGTCTAAGTATAGGAAAACATCCCAAAATTTTGGTAAAGTATAGACTGTGTGGTTTTCCTAGAAATAGAGTTCTTATCTGGATACTATAAGTGGATAAAGGGTCAAGCACAGTTGTATATAGGGGTAGTAACCTTGAAAGTGTTTTATTGGGTATTAACTCAATCATCACTCGATTCACGATAAAGATGAATAACTGAACACTTGGTTTGACACTCCTAGGGGATATAATTTGGTTAATATCATCCCATTTATGTTTCTTTACAAAGGATTTATTATATTGGGAAATTAGGTTAAGAATCATGAGCGAACCTAATATAAAGAAACATAGATTGAACCAAGAGTTATTTATATTAAACTGAATGATAACATGGTGGTTTCAAAGAGTCAAATGTTTCAAGGTTGAGTTTTCATGAGATTCTTAATGATAATTATATTATGATGTTAATTTTTCATCACTCCTGTTAACCCATTTTGGTTTTAGTAATAGCTGGAGAAAGGGTAAATGAGGATAATAATGGGTGGCATGGATGGAGCAATGATTGTCCTAATGAGAAACTAAATAGGATAGGAGCTGAAGTGAGAAATATTATGGTTATGCCTAATAAACTATCACAAATTATGATTAAAAAAATAAACTTAGTTTAGTATCCAAACACACCAAATAAGAGAGGGATAGAATCTCAAGAAATATCAAGTGATGAAGATGATTATAAAAATAAGATTCAATCTCCTCCAAGTCAAGAATATTGTAAGAGGCACCCAGGGTAATGTCTCAAAGTAACTGTAAGATGTTTTATCTATGGTAAAGGATCACATCAAGAAATAAGCATTCAAGAAAAAACTAAGAGTTTAGTTAATAAAATGGTGGGAAATAATTTCATATTAAGGTACCACTGATAGTTTAATTTATTAAATATGGGTAACTTGGGAATTATCCAAGTCAATTATATAATTCAATATATAACAATAGTGATGAGAGTCTATAACTTATAAGAAAGAGGAAATAAGTATAAACATGTGTGATGACTATCGCTAAAGTGGATCATATCCTCCACACTAGGTTTTTGGATGTCTTATTAGATTTTGATCTCAATAACCCTAGAATATATAGAAAGTTTTCTGAGAGAGAAACCTAGATGATTTGAGTATCAAATAAAAGTTCTAGTTGCATAATTATTAAATCCCAATTTTAAGTTTTCATAAATTTACTTTATGTGGATCTTATTAATTCTTCCTTTAGATGAATTTTATGAGATTTAAGAATGGGATTATATATATATCCACATAGACTCCATATTAATTACAGAAATAAGGAAATCACATTTCACATTTCAAACCAACTTATAATCATCTATCACTGTAAGGCTAGCTATAAACTCTCTAGGAAAACTAATTCTATTATAATAGTCATGAAACCCAATCATTAGGGGTATTTATCTCAAATGGTGAAACTCAATATTAGAGATATGTCTACTATGATAAAAAATATATGTTTTTTTATCTTACTTGGGACAGTATAGTAGATATCATATTAAGAATTATATATTAAGTTATGTCTATCTTTTTTATATCCTAGCTATTTTTTCTAGTGAGTTATAATTAAAATTATGAGGATGAAATTTATTTATGGTGAATGTAATTCCCAGATATTTTAGTATTAATTTCCCTTTAAAATAAATAATATGATTGATAGAATGATTCACATGTAGCACTAAACTAAAAAAACTAGGATAATTTAAAATATAATTATTAAATTTGATCATTATAATATAGATATTAAATTATTAGGTATAAATATAAGTAACTAAATCTTGAAATTTTTATATAAAAAGGGAACAAATATCATCAAGTAGTGTGAGGCTTCCTTATAAAGCTCATTTTTTCAAAGCTTGGGAATGAGGTAGCTTCACTAGGGATTTCCCTATATAAATCACAATTCAAACTCCAACAATTATAGCATGAGTGAAATCATTGGTAAGAGAGGTTCAGGGTCATATAAATTTCCATGATATCCATGTTAGAATAATCACCACCCACAATGGCCACTAGATCTTATCTTATGCTTAGGTCTTACATGGTGATCTTGATAGGTTAAGTAAGTAGAAATTAAGATGATATAAAAATGTAATTATAAATATAATAAATTATTTATATCATATGTATTTTATGAATTTCATATTTTTATTTTTAAAGAAAAATAAATTTCATTTTAAATATTAATGATTTGATAAAATTCAATTAATGTATCTAAATAAATAATAAGACCATTTTATGATAAATATTTATTTTTATAAAATTAGTTTTTTATGCACTTTATTTTAGAAAACTAAGTATATTATAGATAAAATATATTTTTTTATATGAATAATATATCAAAAAAATGCAATTATTAATTGATAGTAAATAATAATAAGAACAGTAAATACTTAAAAAATTATTTTCCTATGAAAAAAACTTTCATTATATTTTTATTTTTTTATTTAAAAGTGTAATTCTAAAATTTTAGAATTTAAATTTAACTAAATTAACTTCATTTTAATATTTATAATAACAATATAATCTTAGGATTATATTTTTATATTTTTTTAAAATAGATGATTTTTATGTGAATATTGAAAAATATAATTTTCATTAATAACATAGTGTTTATGACCTTATCATGAAGTAAGTGTGACTTAAAAACTTATAAAATATTTTTCATGATAAAAAATGTATTTAAGGATTAAAATTATTTATTTAAAATACTAGGTTGATTTAGAAAACTCATGTTTTAAATTTTGAAAACAAAAGTAATATTTTATCCTAATAAAAAATTATTTTCGTATTTATCTATTAATTAATTTTTCTCAAGGTTAAATAATACTTTTTATTACTTTTAAATACACATAACTCATATTTATTTAATAATAAACCAATTAATTTCATAGAAATCAACAACATTGGTAATTTTATCTTAATCATAATTCCTTAAGCATAGAAATACACTTTCTAAAAATGGTTTTTATGTTTTATGTGTGATAATATTAAAATTATATTTAATATTTAGAATCATTGGATCCAAATTATGTAATAAGTATCATTTTATTTATTAGAATTAAAAGTAAATTACTTAAGTAAAAATTATTTACCATAGTAAAAACCAAAAATGGTAAAACTGAAAAATATAAGATTAAAAAACATAAAAACATGTGTAAAAATATATGGTTGAGGATTTATTGATATTAAGAATTCTCCCACTCTATTATTTTCCATTATTTTATATACTTGACCTTTGAATAGTGACTTTGCTTTTTTATTATTACAAAAATGTCACTCCTCTCTCTTTAAAAGGAGTCATCACTACCCCATGTCTCCTCACAAACATAGCCTCTTATATTCAACCAAAATATACACAAATAACTCACAAACACTCCTATAAATGTCCCATAGTTTCTTTTATTCTCAAAATAACACTTCTCAAATCCTTGATCCAAATTACAAAGGAGCTTTTCCAAGGTGTAAGGTAAATTTCTCATTTACACCTTTTTCATTTATTTTCCTTTATTTATTCTAATACCTATAACAAATATAATCTAACAATGTAAACATAATTACTTAAATTTATCACGTATACTTAAATTTTATTATTTTTATGATATAACTATTTTTTACCTTCTTCCCAACCATTCAACAAATGAAAATTTCACTTGTGTTGTGAACAGACTACTGCTTCCATATGTGATGTGATCCATTTTTTATAACTGCCTTACATGGATGGTTAAAAGGGTATTTTTAATGAATAAATATTAAATTTAAATAATTATTAAGATTATGAAAATATATACTGATTTCTAACTTCTTTTCATTCTATGGAAAATGATAATGTTTCTCGTGTGTACTTATAGACCACTGCCTCCATGAAGTAACGAATTTCGTTTTTTCATCTAGATTTTTATTATTTATAAAAATCTATTAAAAAGTTATTCAACGCATTAAAAACATCTAAATATTATTTTTTGTAATTTTTTAATAATTATATTATGAAAAAGTAATCACTTTTTAAACCATACTCACTCATTGATTATGGCATGTTCTTGTTTGGGTCAGTTTAACCACCTACATAAGCCATGATATAAATTTATATCATGGATGACTATGGAAACTTAACTAGTATTATTATAAATTATTTATGAAATAATATTTTGTTTAAGTTTTTTTAAAGGTTATATTAATATTTAACTTTTTATTTATATACCACCCTTTGTTCGTTAAAAAATAAACAAAATAGGCTTGGCGTGGATTGTATTCTCGCAAACCATGTCCATAGTTTCCATAAAATGAAAATGGTGATGCATAAATAATTGAAATAAAATGATTATAATATCTTTTATAATATTTTAATTATTAAATTGGTATCAAGGAATGGGTTTTGTTATTTCCATCATAAAACACTTTTGAAACAATCAAAATTACTAACACATGATAATGAAAAATAAACATTAACAATCCAATGAACATATAATGAATGATTATAATTAAAGAGTATAAATTTTAATATATATTAATAATTCTCTTAAAAATTTGATTAATATGTTTATGTTTATGATATAGGATATTAAACCACTTTCACAGAAGTCGGGTGTAAAGGTTAAAGGTTTTCTTGACTCAACTCCTTTACTTGAGTCATAAAGATTCCTCTAAAAATGTGGTTTTATAAGATGATTTTATTTTTTTCTATGATGATAATATAATTACCTTATTCATTATTTTTTTTGAATTTCATTTATGGATTTATCTATTTTTAAAAGCTTATGATGTTAAGAATAATTATCACCCTCTCTAAATAATCTCTTTCTCTTTCATATCCATGTTCACTCTTCCTGCCAATGTTATACTTACTTATTTTGAAATCCAAATATATTTTATTCATTTTTATATTAAAATTTATATTTACCTATTTTATAATGAATTATTTATCACTCCCTTTACAATGTGGGTTTTTTAGGATCATAAGAGTATCTTAAATGTCTATATTTACAATAGGGGTGAATTATAGTTTAAAAAGTTTAAACTAACTAAAACACAATACCTCTTAAAGTAATTTTATCAAAATCAAACTTAGTCTGATTATCAAAGTGAATAATTTAAATCATATTGGATCTAATTAATATCAAAGTATTTTGTTATCGTATTTAGAGTTATACTGATAAAACAAATATTATAGAAAGTTAAACATAATGACTAACTTTTTATTATATTCACAGCAGAATAAGAACTTGTAAAAAATAAATAAAATAGATTGTAATAGTAAGAATGAATTAAAAGATATATTAAGATATTTAACTCTTTTAAGCTTAATATTAAGGCAGTCAATAACCTTAACTAAAGGTATCCACAATTTTATTATTACTATAAATTCCGTCTTTCCTTACCAGGAAATCCCTTGATATGATAATTGGAATAAGCTCTATCTTCATATCCCTAGAATCCCTCAATATGATAATTGGAATCTGTATTTATATCCTTTAAATCTCTTGGAAATAATAATGATCGGACACATTATTACAAAAGAAAAACCTTCTAAAGGAAACTACCTGACAAAGATTCCTTAGAAATATAACTCTCAAAATTATTAAAATTACTAAAAATGATAAGTTTACATAGAAAAAACTTTAAAAGACTTGAGTTAAAAGTGTGATCAGATAAAAACTATTCAAATAACTAGATATTTATGGGAGAATATCTAACGGTCATATTTCTGAGTTTTTTGTAATAGCCTTAGTCAACTGTCTCTTGATAGCTCATAATACTCTAGTATAACTGAATGTCTAACGTTATTTTTGTTTAACATAGAGATAGTGCTAAAGTTATTCCTTATAATAGAAATAAGTTTTAAATATTCCAATTATAAACAGGGGACAGTATGACGGATTTCCTTATCATTTTTCAATATAATGATCCTTATGAGGATACGTCTGATATATCGGTACCATAATTGGTCTGATGGTCATGACTTTTGTCAGTATGAGAGACAAGATAAAAGTATAACTCCTAGTATGATTAAAGGTAAGCCAGATAAATTGGACACATTCTCAATCTGATTATTGTAATGAATAATAATAATTTTATATTCATAATACATTAGAATTTTTTCTATGTATGGAAAAATATAATCATTTCTACAAAAACATACTAAAATACTTGGGACATAAAAAGTTAGTAAACAAAGTTTTAAGAGAGTGTTTTTGATTTCCAAACTAAAATAATGGAAAAGTCAGAAGTAAAAATTCTAACTCAAAAATCTACCCCTTTTTGTAAAGTACAAACCAAAAAACTTAAATGAAAAATAACTTAAAAAACTTACAGTCCTTTGTTATTTTAATAACTATTATTTTCTTCTTTATAACTTAAATTCCCTTGATTTTGTAACTATTTTGAATATGATGGAAAGTATTAGAACAAATATTCCTTAAAGAATACTTCTCCCCCTTGGGAATACTTCTCCCCCTAAGGATAGAATCTCTCCTCTTAAAATAAATCTCCCCCTTTATAAAACATTCTCCCCTTTTGATAAAACTTTCTCCCCATTTATGATTTTTAAAAAGGAATGGGAAAGAATCCAAAGTTTCCAAAAATGTTATAAAAATAACATATGAAACAATGTTTAACTAACTAATCATCCATTTAAATATGAAATAATTTATAACCAATCCTAATTAGAAAAAATTCAAGCACAAAGAAATTGGATGAAAAGTAATTCATTATAGACAGTAAATTTTTAAAAAAAATACATCGACAGTTCAAATAAAAAAATTATTCTTTCTTCATATGGTTCTTTACAAAGGAATTTATTTTCTTGAACTCATGTTGATCTTTTTCCAGCTTCACGGTCTTTTCTTCCAGAGTGGCCTTCTTCCGAACTTCATTTTTCAAACTTTTAACTTCCTCATAAAGTAATTTTTTTTCATCCCTCATAATGATGAGTTTATTTTAACAAGATTTGAGACTTATCATATATAACTTCATCACTCGCATATTTTTTTTTAAAACTTTCACATCCTCAGACCTTTCATCTATAGTGTCTATGGATTCTTTAGCAAAATTTACTTTGTCTTCTATATCTGATGATAACTTGTTACAAGAATCAGCTGATTCCAAAAAAAGGTTTTCTGCTTCCAAAAAAATTTCATCATGAAAAAATAATTTATAATATAATTGGTTAGACCACTTCACCATCTTATTTCATGATATTTTGTGAGTATGAGAGTTTTCTTGAAAAATTTTTATCTCTACTTCAATAAGAATGACTGATTCTATTAAAACTTTTATTGATTCCAATTTTTCACTAAGGCTATTCTGAATAAGCTAACATCTTGCTTCAATGTTAGTAAAGTATGGAATTTTTTCTTCTAAACTCCTCAAGTATTGACCAATCTAATCAAAACCTTTTTTAGAAATTTTTTCCTCTGAATTTGATGATTCTGCAGAAAGTTTTGAAGGTTTTATTTTTCTAGTTCTGATATCAACTTCTTTTCCTTTCTTCACATCTTTCTATGATATTTTCTTTTCATCTAAAAATTAAATAATTTAAAAATCCTTATCAATATCATAACACTTTAATATTAGACTATTGATTATCTTCTTCTTATTTATTTGAGGATGATTTGTATTTCTTTTCTAATGATGTTTCTTCTTCCTGGGTACTTTGTGATTTTTCAACCTTACTAGATTTTGAGTATAGATATAATGAAGATGAATATGATTACAATGATTCCTTAACTAATTGATTTAATTCATCAGCATCCTCTTCTTTTTATTTATTCTTCTCTTCTTCTTATTCAACTTTAACTTCTTTTTCTTCTACTACTTATTCAAATTCTTCTTCTTCTTCTTCTTTTTCTTCCTATTCTTCTCCATGTTATTCTTTTACAAATTATTTTTCAACTTCTTTATCAAGCTTTTATTCTAACTATTTTGTTTTTCTTAAACTTCTCTTTCTAGCTAACTCGTGTTCTAATTATTTATGAGGTACATTTGGAACTGATTATTTGATAACATTATTTCCCTTCCCCTTATCTACGACTAAAGGGTTTTTAGCTATAACAATATATGTTTCTTCAAACACTAATACAATAACAATTCTTGCTTTATTACTAACTATTATTACATTTTCATCACATTTATTCTGAAAAAAAAACATTTTACTCAAATTACAGAAGTTTCTATAGGTCATTCAACTAAAGTCCAAAATTTGTTCCTTTCAAACTCATTGAGATCATCTTGCATATCCTTAATCCAGTCCTCATCATCTAAAGACTCATCAGTATTATTAGGTTAAAATTAGGATAATAAATATATATGTTCAATTTCATTTCTTAAGGAAATTCTAGTCCTAACTGATTGATATACATCACCAATGACACTTTCACTGGGATGATTCCTAAGAAATAACTGACTTCGTGGGTTTTCAAATATATGTTCTTCAATAATATGTATAAAATATTCCTAAGGAATAACTTTATAAACTAATTCTTGAGTTATTTTCTTATGATAATAACCTTCTAACAAAATTTGAAAATCAATTTTAGAAATAACATATTAGGATATAGGTTGAGGTTGTTTGAAAACAAAGGGATTGGTTTAATAAAACTTAACATGTATCATTTCCTCAATAGTATAAGAGATTTTATTGAAAACTCTATAATCCTTATACAGATTGGAATAACCTAAAATATTTACTTTATCATATTTGGGTGTAAACTTATGTAAATTATCTTTAGTATTCAGGATTAATATTTTTCAATCAAATAATTTGAAGTAAGAAACTTTTTGTTTTCTTCATTTCCACAACTCATAAGAAGTTTTATTAAGAAAATGTTTTATTAAAACTCAATTTATATTACATCATGAAGTGAAGACCACTTCAGCCCATAAATTTTTAGGAACTAAGTATTCTCTTTAAATGGTTCTATTAATCTCTTGAATAATTATATTTCTTCTTTCAACTACACCATTTTTCTAAAGAGTTCTAGGTGCTGAAAAGTTGTGTTCAATACCTTTCTTGCTACAAAAAGTTTCAAAATAAAAAATTCCAATTTCTCCACCATGATCACTATGAATAGTTATAAAGGAGATGTTTTCTCATTTTTAAATATGGCTACAAAAGTTTTAAAATAATTAAAGGCTTCATATTTCATTATAAGAAAATATATCCAAGTATATTTAGTGTAATTGTTAACTAAGAAATATATATAGTATTTTACATCAATACTTATAGTTTGTGTAGGACTAAATAATTCCATGTTCACTAATTATAAAGTATTAGAAGTTGATACTTCACTAATAAATTTAAAACATGACTTATGTTGCTTATTGTATTGAAAAGGGTCGCATACTTTTGAAGTATCAAACCTAAGTTCTGGTAGATCCTAAAAAGGTCCTTTATTAGTCAAATTAGATAAGTTTATAAGGATACAATATACTAACCTTCTATTCCATAATCGGTCTTTTATTTCACTAAGGCAAGTTAGATCTTGGCTCTTAAGGTCCTTTAAGTAAATTGTATAAAAATTATCATGCTTATTTGCAGAAAGAATAAATTCATCCTTGGAACTATGTAAAGTACATTTATCATTCCTAAAGTTCACAAGATAACCTTCATATCATGATTTAATTATTCTTATAAGGTTTTTTTAAGTCCTAAAACAAATAAAACATTTGAAATAAGATCTTTTCCAAGAAGAAAAATATTACATATTTCGATAATCTCTCCATGAGAATTATCTCTGAAAGTTATTTTTCCACCTTTCAACTTGATTATCTTCCTGAAGAAATATTTGTTTCTAGTCATGTTCCTAGAATATACACTATCCATATACCAAATTTTTTGGTTTTTGTTACTATCTTTATTTTCCAGAAAATAAAAAGATTAGATTTTTCAGAACCCAAACCTTCTTGGGTCCGATATTGTTAGAAAACAAATTAGGTAACCACGTTTGTCCAATTTTGTTTTGGGAAAATTTTAATTACTTTGAAAAATAAGATTTATGAAAACCTAAAGATTTTACATTGTTCAAGGAATAATTTTTCTTCTAATGCCCACCACTTTTAAACTTAGTGAAGAAGGGTTCACTTTTAAGAACAAAATAATTGTTACTAAAAACTAGTTTTTATTTATAAACCCCATTCTATAACTATTACCATAAGGACTAATTTTTTTATAAGTTTGTTTCAAAATTTTCTTTTTTGATGGTAAACATGGATAAGAGTTTATTTAAACTATAAATTTCAGATTTTATTTTGATTACTAAATATTTATCCTCATTAATATTATTTTTTGAACTAAGTTTTTCTTATAAATATTTTTTCTCAAAAATAAATTTTTCAAAATATTTTGAAATGGTATCTTTTTTAAAATTAGTTTTATTAATATCTTTTGAAAGATCTAATACTTAATTTTTCAAAATAGTTATTCTCTAATCTTATTTATCAAGTTTATATTTAGCATTATCATTTTTTTTCAAATATTATAATTTTTATTTTCTAAATTTTTTCCAAATCTAGATACTTAATTATAACTTGGTAAAGTATTTTCATCACTTGATGAGGAGGATTTTCCATTAGAAGATTTGGAACTTTTTTAATTATCACTATTAGGGTAATTGGGATTTAAAGACTAATTTTTAAGGGATTCATTTGTTCATACATTATCCATTAGACATTGATTTAACATGGGTACTTTAATAAAAAGACCAATGTTCCTATGTCGAGAACTTTCATTATCAGAAGAGTTGTAAGAAGAATATCCACCCCTAGAACTCCATATGTCATAATATTTCAACACTTTCTTGACTTTAGATTTATAGTACTTATTATTTCTATCTGAAATTATTTTATTTCTATATTTTCTTAACAACTTTGGGCGATCAGGTCAGATATGTTCATCTTTCTTACATTCATAGAAAGTGGCATTAGAGTATTTATTTTTACCTTTATCCTTATGAACTTTCTTATATTGGTATTATAAATATTTATTTCTAACTATATTTTTCATTATTCTTGTAAGATTGGCCAACTCATTTTTAGAATGTTCTAATGTACTAGAATCTGACTGAACAAAAACTTTCTTCTTTATTTAATATTACACAAATTTCTCAGGTGTTTGAACTTTAGTAGATATGGTAGAAGTTTTAGCAAAACCAACACCACCATTTTTATTTTTTTCTTTCCCAAAATCTCTTTTAAGTCTAACCTTAAATTATATGAGAATACCAATTAAATCATTAAGAGTAAGATTAGTAAGATTTATTGTATTATCCATAGTTGTTATTTTTTATTTCCACTCATTGGGAATTATGTTAATAATATTTTAAACTAAAATTCCATCATCAAGTCCTTTTTCACTAAGATACTGTAAACTATTTACAATATTCATAAATCATTGATGCATCTTGGAAACTAACTCTCCAGGTATAAAATCAAAGGATTGGTAATCATCTCTAATTATATCTCTTCTTGTTTCCATAAATTTGGATGTACCAAAATGTGTTACTTCTGATTTACTCTAAATACTATTTTCAGTTTTACAAGATGATATATAACTGTAGATATTCCTCATCATGGACCATAATAAAGTATTTCTGACTTTTTATTTCAACTGATATTCTAACTTCTCAGCATTATTAAAAGTTGAAACTTCCTTATCAGAAATCTTGTTCTTTCCAATAAGCATTAAGAAGTTATCAACTCCAGTGTTGATCAAAAAAAACATTCTATCTCTCCAATATTCATAGTCATTACCATAAAATATAGGTGATTGACTAGGATTAATATTATCAAGAGATCCAAACTTCATACCTTCCATCTTAAAATAATATAAACTCTTTTCTATAAATATAGTTTATAAATAGAAAGTTTATATCAAAACTTAAACAGCTTACAGTAAGTAAAGAAAGTGAAAACTCAGGAAGTATATAAGCATTATAAACCTTATCTTATACCAATTATAGGATCATAAATTTATATTATATGGATATAATTACAATATGGGGTTTAATTTTAGTTTAAAAAGTTTAAACTAACTAAAACACAATACCTCTTAAAGTAATTTTATCAGAATCATACTTAGTCTGATTATCAGAGTGACTAATCGGAATAATAGTGGATCTAATTAATATCAAAGTATGTTATTATCTTATTCAGAGTTATACCAATAAAAAAATGGTATGTAAATTTAAGCATAAATACTAACTTTTTATTGCATGCACAGTGGAATGAGAACTTATAAAAACAAGCAATACAATAGTTATTAATAGTAAGAATGACTTACAAGATCTATTAAAATATTGATCTCTTTTAACCTTAAGAGTAATAAAGTCAATAACCTTGACTAAATTTATCCATAGTTTTATACTTACTATAAATTTTTTCTTTCCTTATTAGTAAATCCTTCGATATAGTGATCGGCGTCTGTCTTCTTTTCCTCAAAATCCCTCGATCCAATGGACTGGATTTACTGTATTCCTATCCCTAGAATCCCTCGATCGTAACAATGGTTGTAAGTGTGATTAAAAAAGAAAAAGTTTCTTAAGGAAACAACCTAAAAAGTATTCGTTATAACTAAAACTCTCTAGAGTGTTACAATGACTAGGAATGAGAAGTTCACACAGAGAAAAATTTAGAATCCTTGAGTTGTGAATGTGATCATCTCTAAACTATTTAAATGAACACTTATTTATAGGTGAATCTTATATGGTAATATTTCTGAGTTTGTTTCAATGGCCTCAAATAGATGGATCTTGAAAGCTCACAATTCTCTTACATGACTGAATGTCCGACATTGTTTTTATTTAACACTATTATAGTGATAAAATTGTTCCTTATGGTAGAAATAAGTTTTAAATATTCTGATTGTAAACATAGGATAGTCCTATGGAATTACTTATCATTTTTCAATATGATAATCCTTATTAGGATGAGTCTGGTATATTGGTACCAGAATCAGACTGATAGTTAAGACTTTTTTCAAGATGATATACAAGACAAAAATCTAACTCCTATTCACTATAAGATCCAAGGTTTTTCTAGAGATACGAATCTTATTTTCAGGTTAAATGTGTTTAATTTCCTTTTTGTCTTAGACCCTAAGTTGGGTCGTGAATCGGTTGGGTTTTTTTTTGGGAAAGAGGGAGGAAAACATGCAAAAATCTAGTTACAGGCTAGGTACATGTCATGTACTTTGTCTACACATCATGTACTTCTAGTACACGCCATGAACTGGGCCGCTATGACGTGTAGCCAATCTATCTTAGAAAAAAAATAAATGGTAGTACACACCATGTACTTGAGATATATTTTGATGTAAAAAGCTATTTCTCCCATTTTTGGAACCCAAAATCCATCTAAACTAGTTGTTTATATATAGAAGTCATCTGAACTCTTATTCAAGCATCGTCAATCACGTTGGAACCGCATCAGTAAGTACTCGATTCCTTTTTAGTCGGTGTTGATTCTTCGAAACAATGACTGTGATAATTTGATTTAGAATCATATTCCCTAATATCCCGTTCTTCATCCATTCTTCAGATTTCTTCCAAACCCGGATGAATCATGACTTGATACTAGATGGTTTGTCTACTACTGAGGTGAGGTAGGTGATCTATACTTTATTTCAGCTTTTCTTTTTCTTTTCAGGTGTTCGGCCGATATTCCATCCTTTTTAATTTCTAGTGAGGCCTCATTTTTGAGCGAGTTGCTCGTCGTAGTTATAGTCGGGCCTATTGATGATGCATTTAGGTTCTGTTTGGTTGTGTTGGAACCTTTTTCTCATTTTAGGTTCATCCAAGGGGTGAGACTTAAGGAAATAACCTTTTTATGCATGTTTAAACCACCCAAGGTGTGTGTTCTTGTGATTTCCTAGTTAGAGGAATCATGTTAATGCCTTGATAGCTTGCGTATCTTATTTTGGAGGTGTACTGCCTCCTTGATTAATGAATATCATGTTATTCCTTGACTATTTTGAAAGTTTGGAATGTTAAATAGATAATATGGATGGGTATACCTATATGAAATGACTAATGGCATGTTAAATTGTTTATATGGGAAGGTAGGCTCATATGCTTGTAGTTGATAAATGGTTTTCATGAGTGGGTATACTCATGGCTTGTTCAGGTTGATGTGAGTGGGTATAATCACATGGAATGAATGTTTAATTTGAATGCTCAAATGCTTGATTGAATGGTTTGATAGATTCCTTGGACTGCTCTCCATGGATCTATAATGCGGTAGTGGATTCCTTGGGTTGACTATGCCCCTTGGGTCTTGATTCCATGGGATTCCTCAGGCCTTGCTACCCCTTAGATCTGTCTTACTTGGGCTCACGTAGGACTTGTTATTTCCATGCTCCTAGGACCCCAACCAATTCCTAACTGAGTTTCAATCAAGGATTCTCATGGGACTCGATGGGATTCCTTGGACAAGTTCCATGGATCCAGCCCTCCATGATCTAGATATTTGTTATATAGATGTCTTGGTACATGAAACCTTGGATCCAACCCTTGTGGTCTACACTTCACTATACAGTGTAGTTGTGGTATTTTTGAATTCACTATACGGAGTGTCCATGGGACAAATGACTTCTTTATACAGCATAGATGTGAGATACAAGATACATACAGATGTATGGTATGGCCATGTGACTTGCTTGTTTACTTTGTTATAGTTTCCTTATTAGGAGATGACTCTCTTTTATAGGTAGCCTTGAGGGTTGGTTAGTTTTACTTAGTGTAGTGGACATATACCATGGGCATTCACTTCACTTTACTACTTATTTACACTTGCTAGAACTTTTGTAGAATTACAGTTAGAACTGTATAGACCTGGGTAGTTGCCTATTGGGATGTTTATCTCACACCCTGTTTGGGCCTCCTTGGGGATCCAAATAGATTATATGGTTACAGGTGATGATAGGGGAAAGCACCCTAGTACAGGTTGTTGATTGTGGCTTTGGAGTAGGGGATCATAGGACCAAGCTATGGCTTGTGATGCTGGGATACCTTTTTGGTCTTTTGTTCTTCTTGGAATACTTTTACTATACTATATTAACATGTACCTATTTGGATGCTTTTTAGATACTTGTGCCATCTATATCATTTTGTATATGAGACACTTCTAGTTATTGATATACATTCCTACTTTCCTTACTTTCAGTTGGCTGCTTATTTATTTACTTCTGTTATTACATGTCTTTGACTTCCGTTGTGATACTCTAGTAATGAGGGCATAGTCTCCCCACTGACGCTCATAGGACCTCACTGCTAGTCAGTAGCCTCTGGCATTTGGGGAGATGAATTTTAGGCCTTATGACCAACCAGGCTTGGGACACTGTTTTGAGTGGCATCCGGGTTCGGGACGTTACAAAGTGGTATCAGATGATTTATTCTTATGGTTTGACTTACCGTTTGGAAACATTATATAGGGATAGAAAGGAAATGGGGTTTGGTAATAAACTGTGCTCGGGAGTAGCTACCCCGCGTACTAGTAAAAGCCAAATTTCCTCGAATTGAGTTCTGATTTTCTAGATTTTGACTATTACAGTTGATTTGATTTCACCATTGGGTGATACACATGATTTCTGTTATTACTATTCATGCAATTTTGGGTTTTATTTCAGTTGCAACCTGATGAGATGATGATGTTTCATCTCATGAATCATATAGACAAATGTTAAAACCACATTCCATGCATTATTCCATGCCATCTAGGATTCATTAGATATTGCATGTTGTTGTGATAGTTGATGTGATAGTTTTGCATGTTACTGTTCTAGTTGGGTGTAGTAGATAAAGGTGTGACGTCATCTTTCAATCCATAAGGAGTATGGTCCCTTATGAATTGGGAAATAATGCACCAGTGAAATGTAAATATTAAATGAAATTTTTACATGTATGGTTTGAATGGGAACCAAGTTTGGGGTTCATGAGGTGTTATGGGCCCTCATGGATTCAGGAATTGGTAAACCCTTGGTGTAATTTCCTGAATAACTGAATGTGAAACGGAAATGAAACTTGAATATTGGATATAAATTTGACCTAGACCCGAATTTTGAGTGGGAAAGAGGCATAGTTTCTAGTGTTTCATTGGTTATTCCTTATATGGTTCTATCTTTAGGAGCAAGTTGTGGGTTTGACTTGGTTTCTAGGAGGGTTTTTACCTTCCCTACACTTTTGAACTTTTTGCTTTGATCTCGTTACTTCTTAAGATGTGTGTTTGGAATTGTAGAGGTATTCCACCATGAAGACCTCCAATGGTACACCACAATGGAGGTGATGACCATAATTCGGAGACAGTGGTCTATGGGATACCGGTTGATCCTCCTATAGTTCCAGCTATGGCACCTGAGGCTGTTCTAGACACAGGAGCTAAGGAACAATTCTGTGAGGGTTTCTTTCACTATATGCAGATGATCCAGGAAGCACGACATCCATCCTTGACTAAGGATGAGCTAACATGGGTGTTCCAGCAGTAGCATCCTCCTATGTTTTCAAGGGATGGCAGACCACAGGCTTAGGAGCTATAGATATAGACCACGTTAGTGATTTTTGAGCATCTAGAGATGCTTTTGGAGTGGAGTTTCAAGCTCACGACTTACATGCTACGTTGGAGAAGCAAAGCACTGGTGTGACATTTTGAACCAGGATGATAGGCGATGGAATATGGGTTGGGATGAATTCCAAACCCTCTTCTGTGAATGCTTCCACCCTATGACTCTATGAGTAGAATGGGATACTGATTTCATGCATCTATAGTAGGTCTCAATGAAAGTTATGGAATACTCAGCACGCTTTACAGAGTTGCAGCATTTTGCACCAATGTATCTTAATAATGAGATGTCTAGGGAGAGACGATTCAAGGAAGGTCTCAGACATGCTATCAAATCTCGAGTCAATGTATTTATGATGACTTCTATCAATGAGATTATGAATCAAGTTTTGATTACAGAGCAGAACCTGAGGGAATTTGGGGGTACATAACTGGGGAGTGTTGTTTCACACCCCAGTGGATCTACGTCTTTGGGCAGGAAGCGCCATTTTGAGGATTCCCGTGATGTGAGTGCTAGTCAGGATGTGGGTGCAGGCAGCTTGGTGTATTTATATCAGTATGATAGGTGATTCCAAGTGAAAAATCAGTGTGATTGTGACCCATTCGCGTGTCGATCTTGCATCAGGATGGGGCACATGCAGCAGTTTTGCAGGACCTTCCCTTCAGCTGTGAGTGGTAGGGGGTCAGCACCGATGTCGGGTTCAGGAGTAGGTTCTTTAGCTACATGTCAGGTGGGATCTAGAGTAGTGCATATCAATTAGGATAAGACCATTGTGGTTATGGTTGTGGTATCCAGACACCAGGATCTCAGAGGCAGCAGGACAGATCATATCAGGGTAGCCAGGCAGGGTCACAGGGCTGTGATGTAGGCCAGACTTATGCAGTGCAACAAACCCAACAGGAGCAGGATCTCAGACCATCTATGGTGAGAGGTACGATATTAGTATCTTCTACTATCACATTTTATATTTTCGATATAGTTTAATCTCACGGTTTTATCTCTGCATGAGTGGTAAAAAGCCTTGGTCTTGTAGTTGTTATTTCTGAGGGTGTTTTGATTCTATAAACACCATTGTGAGTTATAATGGGTGATGTGCGCCAGTGTATGGAGTGTCCCCTTGAGTTCGGAGGGTGTCACTTAATCTGGGATCTTTATGTCCTCGAGATGATAGGGTTTGAATTCATTCTCAGAATGGACTAGCTCGCAGCTTATCAAGTATACATTGACTGCTATCACCAGAGGGTGAATTTCACATCACCAGAGGGTGTAGTGTTTATTCACAAGGGTGAATCGGATTTCCAGGCGAGCAGAGTTGGACCCGAGCATTGTGTACTGGGAGGGATGACATCCCATATTACTATTTTGTTTTTGTATGATCAAGGAGTGGGTCAGGTGGACTTTCCTCCAATGGTTGAGTGCTTCAGGGACATCTTTCCTGATGACTTTTCTAGTTTACCTCCTGAGAGAGAGGTGGAGTTCTCCATTGAGATAGTGTCAGGAGCGATGCTGATATCCATTCCTCTATATAGGATGGCTACTATGGGGTTGTAGAATCTCAAGAGGCAGCTATAGGATTTGTAGGTGAAGGGTTTTATTAAACCCAGTACTTCTATGTGGGTTTTTCTAGTCCTTTTTGCAAAAAAGGAAGATGAAACTCTTAGGCTATGCATGGACTATTATAAACAAAACTAGATGATGGTTAAAAACCAATATCCTTTTCCACAGATAGATGACCTGTTTGACCAGTTTCGAGGAGATTGAGTGTTCTTGAAGATCTACTTGAGGTCAGGATATCACCAGGTGACGGTTCAACCTGAAAACATACCTCGTACATCCTTTCATAGTAGGTATGGGTTATACGAGTATATGGTTATGTTGTTCGGTCTCACGAACGCATCAAAAGTTTTCATGGCACTGATGAACCGAGTGTTCCATCCTTGCTTGTATTCTTTTGTGATGGTTTTCATGGATGATATCTTGGTATATTGTCACAATCCACATGACTGTTCCAACCATCTTGATATCACTTTGAATACACTGAGAGAGCATTAATTATATGCTAAGATCGCAAAGTTCCACTTTTGGATGGATCAGATTCACTTCCTGGGTCACATCATCTCAGAGACAGGAGTGTTAATGGACCTAGATAAGGTGAGATTTGTAGTTTCCTAGGAACAAACCAATAATTTTTTTGACATATGAAGATTCTTGGGGATCACTGTCTACTATAGGCATTTTATACAGGACTTATTACACTTAGTAGCACCATTGATAGGCTTGACTAATAAGGGTGTGAAGTTTGTGTGGTCAAAATCTTGTGAGACAGCCTTTTAGGAGCTAAAAGGGAGGTTGACATCAGCACCAATCCTAATACTTCCAGATAAGGTAAAGAGATACATGGTGTACTACGACACTTTAGGTATTGGTCTAGGGGAAGTGCGGATGCAGGGAGATCGAGTCATGGCAGAAGGATCTCAGCATTTGAGGCCTCAAAAGAAGAACTACCTTGTGCCTGATCTCGAGTTAGCTGCAGTTGTTCATGTGTTACACTGTTGGATGAACTATTTACTGGGAGAGTGTTTTGTGGTGTACATAGACCACAAAAGCCTCAAGTATATCTTTACACAGTGTGATCTAAATTTGAGGCAGCAAAGGTGGGTAGAGTACCTACAGTCCTTTGAATTAGAGCTTACCTATACGCATGGAAAAGGAAATGCAATAGCCGATGAACTGAGCAAGAGGACTCAGATACAGGCAGTGTAATAGGCTAATAGAAAGTGGCAACTTATGGTGTTGTTTTTTGAGATGCATCTGGAGTTTTATGACAGATAGGGGAAGACTTTTCTTTCATCCTTAGTTGTTACCTCTACCCTACTTGATAGAGTTAAGATGAGTCGGCTATCAGATTTAGAAGGTCTAGTTCTATAGGAAGGTGTGGCAGGTGAGGACCCTCCTCCTGGTTGGACGGTAGGTGATGATGAGATCCTGTATATCCATGGAAATGTCTGGGTTCCAATGGATATACATGAGAAGTTGATGCAGGAGTTTCATTCTTCATCTTGGGCAGTGCATCCTGGGGTCACCAAGATGTACCATTACTTGCAATGTTGGTACTGGTGGCTGGAAATGAAGAGAGAGGTAGCTAGTTTTGTTATGAGGTGTTCCACCTGTCGGCAGGTGAAGGCAAAACATCAGTGACCAGTTGGGATTTTACAACAATTGCCTATCCTGGAGTGAAAATGGGGTGATGTCGTGATGGATTTCGTGACTAGTTTTCCAAGATCTCCTTGAGGTAATGATGTTGTGTGGGTTTTTGTTGATAGGATTATGAAGGTTACACATTTCTTGCCAATCAAGTAGACCTTCAATGTTGATGATCTTGAAAATTTGTACATCTGAGAGGTGGTACAACTTCATGGGGTCTCACATACTATTGTTTCAGATAGGGACTCACGCTTTACATCTCATTTATGGAATAGTTTTTAGAGGTAATTGGATACAAAGGTGATTCTGAGCACATCATACCACCCTCAGACTGATGGACAGTCAGAGCATGTAGTTCAGGAGCTAGAGGACATGTTGCGAGCATGCATCCTGGATTTTGGGGGCTCTTGGGAGAGGCACATTCCCCTGATTAAGTTATCCTATAATAATTATTATAAGGATATGATACTAATAGAACCTGACAAATATTTATACGGTAGGTCATGTCGTTCTCCCTTGTGCAAGTTAGAGGCATGAGAGGCAGATTTACCGAGACCGCATATTGTGTAGGAGACTTTTGAGTAGGTCCAAATGATTCAAAATTGGATGGATACTACACAGTATCATCATAAATCATACGCCGATTTTCACAGATGACCTCTAGAATTCGAGGTTGGGGATTGGGTTTTCTTACGGGTTTCACTGAGATTGGGACACAGGAAGATCAGAAGACAGGGTAAACTTTCACCAAGATTTGTTAGGCCATTTGAGATTCTGGAGAGAGTCAGGTTGGTTGCCTATTGGTTTCTTTTACCTCAGAGGTACTGACCCATGTACAAAATCTTCCATGTATCTCAGTTGTGCCTCTATCACTCAGACGTGTCTCATGTTTTTCATCCCAAGGAGGTTGAGCTTCAGATTGATGCCTCTTTTGAGAAGCATCTGATTCGTATAGTTGAGAGGAGCACGAAGGTTCTTCGAGGCCAGTCAGTTCCTCTAGTATAGGTGTTATGGCAGTATAGCCATTTACAGGATGAGACTTGGGAGAGGGAGGTTGATGTACGTGCTCTATGGCTGGAGTTGTTTTTAGAAGAATCTTGACCACCCTTCAGAGAGAAATTTGGGGACTAATTGCTATAAGGGGGAAGATTGTAAGATCCATGGTTTTTCTTGAGGTAAGGATCTTATTTTTGGGTTAAATGTGTTTACTTTAATTTTTTTCTTATACCCTAAGTCGGGGGATGGGCCGATTGGGTTGTTTTTGGGAAAGAAGGGTGAAAACAATCAAAAATATGGATGTAGGCTAGGTATATGTCGTGTACTTGGTCTATATGTTGTGTACTTCTAATACACGTCATGAACTGGGCCGTCACGATGTGTAGTCAGTCTGGCTCCGAAAAAAATAAAGGGGAGTACACACTGTGTACTTGAGCTACACGTCGTGTACCTTGCCCAGTGGTTTTTTTTTCTAAAAGAGGCAGTAGCCTCATATTTTGACGAACAAAGCTATTTATCCCATTTTTGGAACCCAGAAACGATCTAAACTAGTTTTTCATATATAGAAGTTGTCTGGACTCTGATTCAAGCACCGTAAGTCATGTTAAAACCGCATCGGTAAGTACTCGATTCCTTTTTAGTAATTATTAATTCTTAAGAACAATGACTTTGCTATATGGATTTAGGATCATATGCCCTAATATATTGTTCTTTGTCTTTTCTTCATATTTCTTCCAAACCATGATGAGTCAGGACTTGATACTGGACAAGTTGTCTACTACCGAGGTGAGGTAGGTGGTCTATAATTTTTTCATCTTTTATTGTGCTTTTCGGGAATTTTTATGATATGTCGCTCGTCGGACTTTCCGGAGAGGCATCATTTTTGAGTGAGTTGCGTGTCATAGTTGTAGTTAGACCTAGTGAGTATGCCCGTAGGTTCTATTTGGGTGCGTTGGCACCCAATTATCATTTTAGGGTCACCCAAGGGGTTCTCCTTAATAATGTAACTTGTTTATGCCTATTTGAACCACCCAAGGGGTGTGTTCTTGTGCTTTCCTAGTTAGAGGAAGCTCGTTAATGCCTTGATATCTTGAGTAGATTGTTTGGGAGATGTACTACCTCCTTCATTAATGAATATCATGTTATGCCTTAACTATTTTGATAGTTTGTCATATTAAATAGATAATATGGGTGGGTATACCTATATTAAATGACTAATGGCATGTTACATGTTTTATATGGGATGGTAGGATCATATTCTTGTAATTGATAAATGTTTTTCATGAGTGGGTATACTCGTGGCTTGTGCAGGTTGATGTGAGTGGGTATACTCACATGGAATGAATGTTTAATTTGAATGCTTGAATGATTGATTGAATGGTTTGATAGATGCCTTGGACTGCTCTCCATGGATATGGAATGTGGTAGTGGTTGCCTTGGGTTGACTTTGTCCCTTGGGTCTTGATTCCGTGGGATGCCTCAGGCCTTGCTACTCCTTAGATCCAGCTTTCTTGGGCCCATGTAGGACTTTCTATTGCCATGATCCTAGGACCCCAACCAATGCATAACTAAGTTTCCACTAGGGATTCCTATGGGACTTGATGGGATGCCTTGGACAAGCTCCTTGGATCCTGCCCTCTGTGGTCTAGATATTTATTACATAGATGCCTTGGTACATGACACCTTGAATCCGGTCCTTGTGGTCTAAACTTCACTATACGGTGTGGCTGTGAGATTTTTGACTTCACTATATAGTGTGGTCATGGGATACTTGACTTCTTTATACAGCGTGGTTGTGGGATACAAGATACATATGGATGTATGGCATGGTTGTGTGACTTTCCTGTTTACTTTATTATAGCTCCCTTGTTAGGAGATGACTCTCTTTTTCAAGTAGCCTTAAGGGATGGTTGGTTTTAATTAGTGCAGTAGACATATGCCATGGGCATTCACTTCACTTTACTTCTTGTTTACACTTTTTAGAACTTTTTTAGAATTGTTGTTAGAACTATATAGACCTGGGTGGTTTTCTACTGGGATGTTTATCTCACACCCTGTTTGGACATTCTTGGGGACCCAAACAGATTATATGGTTGCAGGTGATGATAGGAGAAAGTGCCCTATTACAGGTTGTTGATTGTGGATTTGGATCAGGGGATCATAGGACCAAGCTATGGCTTTCGATGTTGGGATTACTTTTTGGTCTTTTGTTCTTTTTGGGATACTAGTACTATACTGTATTTCAATGTACCTATTCAGATGCTTTCTAGATACTTATACCATCTGCATCATTTTGTATATGAGACACTTCTGGTAATTGATATACATTCCTGCTTGCCTTACTTTCAGTTGGATTCTTATTTATTCGCTTTCTCAATTGCATATTTTTTACTTCTATTGTGATAATATGGTAATGAGGGCATAGTCTCCCCACTAACTCACTTAGGCCCTCACTTCTATTCGGCAGCCTCTTGCATTTAGGGAGATGCACTTGAGGCCTTGTGACCAACCGGGCTCAGGGCACCGTTTCGGGTGGCATTTGGGTTTGGGACGTTACAATCAAATTAAAGTTAAGTCTGATAAATCAAACACATTCTCAATATGATGATTATAATTAATAATGATAAGTTTATATTTTTAATAAATTAAAACTTTTTCTATGTATTGTAAAATATAATTTTTTCTACAAAAATATACTAAAATACTTGGGACATAAAAAGTTGGTAAACAATGTTTTAAGGGAGTGTTTTTGATTTCCAAAACTAAAGGAATGGAAAAGTAAGAAGTAAAACCTCTGACTCAACGGGTTTCAATAAAGGTATTTTTTAAATTTTGAAAAGGGTTTCACTTTCACAATTGTAATTTTTATACTTTACTTCCTATTTTTTCATGATAGCCTTTATGTTATTTTTAAGGATACATTATTGAGGGTTATTTTTAAAAGTAAAATTTTTCAAAATTTTCAATCCACTTTTTCAAAATGGACTTTAGAAAGTGACTCATAACTTCTTATCTTTACAATAATGATAAGAAATGTTTTCAAAAGTCTCTATTGTGTTTGTTTTCCAATTTCATATTTAATTCTAAAAGATCTAACTTCTATGGTGTTATGTTTTATGAATCACCTACTAAGTTCCTTTATGAAACACTATTTTTGGGTTGATTTTTTAATATCCCTATATTTTATTATATGTTTTTTTAAATAAATTTAATTTATTTGATAGCTTGCGATACACGCAACCCCAAACCTAAATTAACAACAATATAGTATATCGTTATAACTTATCCATTAAGTTGGTGGTATGGATAAAAATAACGAAATTTTAAAAATATGTATAAATTTTATATAAATCAAATATATTAATAAATAAGTACCCACTTTTTAGTAAATTCTTTATATGCTTCAAAAAATACATTTTCCTCAAAAATGATTTTTTATGAGAAAATAATATATTTATGTTTTGTAAATTTTATAAATTTTATTTAAAAAATTAAATTAATTTTTAAAATAAAAATTTTAAAATTATCTTAGATTTAATTTTTTAAAATTTTCTGAAAATACAAATTTTTTGATGAATAGTGAAAAAAATTGATTTTTATTGAAAACTGTCTTTTCATTTAAAGAATTTTAAATGTTACATTTTGTTTTAAAATAGTTTTAAGAGTAAAATTAGTTCATTTATATTATTAATAATCTAATTACGATCATTTTAATTAATTTTATGTGGATTTTGGTATAAAAACTTTGTATACTTAAGAAAACATTTTTTCTTGAAAATCGTTTTTCGTCATGTTTTGCAAGTTTAATTTAAAATTAATTTATATCACTTTCAGATATTGAATTTTATAAAAAATATTAAATATTTGGAATCATAATTTCAAAAAAATTGAATGAGTGCACTTTTATTTTTTTCATAATGAATAGTAATAATAGTAAAAAACACTATGGTAAAGTTTAAAACATGTTTATTGGAAGGGTTAAACCAAGAGATATGGGTAAATTTATTGATTAAAATTGTATAAATCCTATTTTATTACCATATTTATACCTAATAATATCCCAAATTCTAATATATATCCATATGGAATAATTTTTCTTGAGAATTATTTTATAACTAGTACTCACCCATGCGTACGCACAGCATATAGAATTAATGATGTTTACTAATGATAATACTATTTGTAACTGGTACATAATAATAGTAAACTATATAAATCCCAAGTTACAAAGTATTGGGAAAGTTTCAAAGTCTGCAGGAGCATATTCTGGTTGCAATAGGTCTTCAGATTCTTTCTCATACATGTAATGCAACCTGCATATGAAAGTAAAATTATGAACATAAATTCATAGCAATGAATAGATAAAGAGGGAGTTTTTTGTAAATAAAGGTACCGGAAAAAAATGCTAAATCCTTTTAAACAGGATGGGATTTTACTGTACCAAAAAAATGAGGAATGTAAAATAGGCGTTTGGAAGGTGCATGATACAGAAACCCAAAATCAAATAGTATAGCAGGGTGGTTTTTTTAGTACCTCTAATATCAAGAATGTAAAAATTAAATATTATAAACCATTAAATAAATAACAGTCATGTATATTAATTTTTCTGATCACCAAAATAGCTATTAGGAATAGCTGTTACCGTAAGCATTTCGTACATTGTAAAAGTTTAGCAAAATAGTTGGAAAAAAAACTGAAACATGCTCCAAATGAATGACCAAACTATGCATATAGAAGAACTGACAGGTTTAGTAGACATATTAATAACTCCTCTTTGTATAGGATACAAAAGAGTAATAAGAAATGCAGTTAGGTTTGTAGTTATATATATTTTATTGTATAATAAATTTTAAAAAGAAGATTGTATTGGTAGAAAACAGGAAATCCTCATGGTTCTATTGTCTCCTCAATGCCACAGTATATAGTAATCATATCAAAATACTGAATGAGTAGTAGAAAATATTTCAAATGAATGTTCTCTACAGTATCAAATGTAATACACATTGTACAAAAAATATTAATTATGAACACAATAATGAGAAGAATTTGATCAGTGAAGAAGTATGTTACCCTTCTGTTTCCAGTATGAGATTTCAGTCTATTTTTTTGGTTTTCCTGTTTATATATTCATTCATCATGGTCTGTAAGTTAGTATATTGGCATGTTGTAGGCACGTTGTCTAGAGACATCTAGACATTATCTTGCACACCATCCTCAATATCAAAACATCGCGACTGATTTTTCTACATAGAGGTTTTTGTTAGAATAATTTGAACCTATAAAGTACATAGGTTGAAATCATTGAAATTCAGAGCAGAGTTTAAATAGTATAGTGTTTTTTATTAGCACATAGATGTAATTTGAAATAAATGTTTGATTTTTAAATATTTATAAATCAGAATACATTACATTAACATCATTAATTATTATAGTAGTGGATATCATTTAGCAGTAAGGAAATATAACATATTTATACTCGAGTAGAACACGTGTTCAAGGGTGTAGTATCTAATCCTATGTCAATGTTTGAAGTACAAGGAGAAGTCCCAACTGTTTGATGATCCTATGAGGAAATGTGAAAAGGAATATATCAGTAAAATTATATCCATAGTTAGAAAGACATACTAAAAAATTGATCAAAAGTTACCTACATATAATGAATGACACTGCTTACTGTAGAAGACCAACTACTTTGATCTGCCTGTATATTATTGAAGAAAAATGTACAGTATTCTGAGTTTTTGTTTTTAGAGATAATGTGAAAAAAAATATAGACTGACATGTTTATATTCTAAGACGTCAATAAAAAGGTTGATTTAGTTGTCATTGTCATTTATATAAACCACTTCGTAACTATTTTTCTCAGATGGATGATGAAGATTCTTAATATTGTAATCTATCACCTCAATTTCTAACAGAAATTTTCTGGTTTTGAAGTAGTTTAATTCCTGAGGGAAACCAAACTCATCGTCTTCCTAATAAAAAAATCCATTGGAAGTATTAATTAAAATATTTAAATTTTTTATAATGATAAGATATAAGGACTTGGATATACCTGTATCAAAGCCTCTCTTAGTTGCGCAGCTGTTTTGTGTATGCATTGCATGACTTGTTTCTCAAATAACAAAACTGAAAAAGAGTCTGTTTTGTCTGTAACTAGTAGCTGAACTCTAAACCTATTTCAATTGTTATTATGAATACACTTTCAATCTCATTTGGAATTTGTAGTTGAACCCAGGGTGTATAATAATGATAAAAAGAAATTTAGGCAGCATTGAATACATTCTCACCTCAGAGTAATGCTAGTAGGTGAGGAGTTGCAGGACATGCAGCAAATGCTTCCATCTATAATCTGCACTTTCATCATGCACGACTGGCATGATTCATAGAACCAGTTGAGGGGGCTTTGAATTTTCTGAACTGTAGCCGCAATTAATCACCTTTTAGCCTGTAGTATATTAATTACATGTAAATATATAATTTATTACAGGATAGTATTGAACAGTTAATAATTTTTCATAATCACAATTGAAAAATAAGGGTATATTGCCAACTTTTTGACAGGTTTTTACATCTAAAATGGATTTCTTGTTATTTCAATATAGTATTTATGTTGTTTGGTTGGGATTTGTTGGTGATGAAGTATGTAACGGTGATGCTACTATCACCCCAAGCCTGATAAAAGTAGAAAAACATACATGGAAGTAAATAGTAAGAACTTGTCGGTAGTACATTTATGAAATACAGATAATTAAAATGTTTTGCTACACAAGTAAAGGTTGTTAAAATGATAACTGCTTCTAAAGTTGTCAACTACAGGAAGGTTTTGGTTGTAAAGAATCTTTGTTCCATTCACAGTTGTTGTGACAAGAACAGAGGCTGAAAGCAGTTTGAAGTCAGCAGTATATAATTTTCTATTCAAGCAACATATTGAAAACACACATTATAAAGTTTGAGATTAATAATTGTATATAGAAACCATACATGTCAATATCTTCACCTGGACGAGCTATAATATCAATATGGTAGTGGGGTATGTGTTGTTTTCCATGTAACGTGACATTTCAAATGCAAAATTACCCCATAAGCTGCAAGTAACCTTCAACCCTCTGCATGGAAACAAAGTGACATAATGAGTAAATGTAGCATGTTAGAGTAATATAATGCAATTACTCAAAAAAAAAGGACTTGTCATCTTCTAAAATAATCTGCATCCTATGGTTGGAAGTGCCCATTAATTTCATTGTATGTGAGTAATGTAGAACTCCAATTAGTTCTAAATCAATGTACACAGATACAAAGTTACTATGAATAACATAAGGCTGAATTAAAAGACATTGTACAGATTAATTTAACATAACTTGGTAAATGGAACTGTAATTATGTGGTATTAAGCACATGTACCTATTAGATGTTCTTCTAGGACTTTTTCTTGAATGATGTCATCAAATGAAGTAAATTGAAAACTAAAAAGAGGTAGTTGTACTTCACACGGACGAATATACGTCGTGGATTTGAACATGATTCGACACGAGTGTCTAGTTCCGAGGTAACTCCCTTGGTTTGAAGATATTTGGATATTTTGTACAATATATCAGAGTCCCTCACCCAACAGTTGTTTGTACTTAGAGATAAGCTGACGATTTGTAATGGTACATTGAATCTTGGTTCCCTACATACACTACCTTAAAATGTTGGCTAATGAGGAAACAATACATATTACAGAGAACGATGAAAGTATATATATATATATACATATATATATAAGTTCAGAGCGTAGATGAGAAGCAGTGAAAATAATCTATAATTACGTATAGTAAAAAAGTCACCTGAATGTCGCATAGTATGAGATCAACAGCAACGACTTCATTGGAGTATTTAGAAGATGAATTGAACCACATGTTCAATACAAGAACTTGTATTCGCAGTGTTTCATCATTGTCTGGGCTAATCTCATTCAGCATAGTTATTGAGCATGAAACATTTGTGACTCTACATAATCATGTAGTGTTCAAATAAAACATATTAAGCAGGTAAATAATCCATGAAAGTAAACATAATCATTTTCCAGAGCATAATAGAGTATATAAAAATAATTTTAGATGATACCTAAGATAGATTATGAAATATTTCCTTATACACAATATTTTCTGTGTAATTTGAGGACTCATTAGTGTTACCGTCTACTACAATTTTCAATCCAGAAGCTGATGTGACCCTAGACACTCCAACATATAATTGACCATGAGAGAACACTGGTTTGGGAAGATAAAGCCCAACTGAAGACAATGATTGACCTTAGATTTTATTAATAGTCATCACATAATAAACTATCAAAGGATATTCTCTTCTTTGTAGTTTGAATGGCCATCTACCATCACGGTGAGTCATAGTTAATCTTGGAATTAACACAGAATATCCCGAATGACATCCAGTTATAACTTCATCCCCAATAACATGCTCACCCAAGTGTGTTACTACCATACGAGTTCCATTACACAAACCAACAGATTGGTCTACGTTTCGTAGTAACATAATTGGAACACCAAGTTGTAGTGTAATTTTGTGGGCAGGTAACCTAGAGATGTTTATACCATTCAACATGTCATATGTGTAAATATTTTATAGTCTGTCTGTATCATAACTTTCATTGCAAACAGAGTCTGAGCTGAAGTAATATTTGTTTTCAGAGCCAGTGAGGGTCAACATATATTCATTTACTTCTTGTACGACATCACGGGTTGGAGCTAAAATTGCACGGTCTTTCAGATAGTTTTGGTCTCCAAGTTTTCTACAAAAACCCTAGTATGTATTTTTGATGATTGCAGCCATGGCATTATCGCTCTCGGTAAGAAGAAATGTTTACGGAATGTGAATGAGTTCTTCACCATCATTAGGATCTCCAATTCGACCTTTATCAATATCTAATGTCTATTTAGCAAAGTCATGTAACACAACCGCATCATGACTGCTAGTAGTACAATGCAATCTCATGTTTTTTGTAAGAGATAACACCTGAAAGTGTTTCCAAAGATACGATGACTTAACACTTGCATTGACAATGTCATTTCTCTTTCCCCCAGGTATAATAGGTAGTATTTGCCTAAAATATCCTCCCAAGACAACTGTCAATCCACCGAATGGAAAATTCTAAGCATTATCATTTTTGACTATCATAATGTCCCTAAGAGTTCGGTCTAAAGCCTTGAAAAAAAACTTATGAATCATAGATGCCTCATCCCAAATGATGAGATTAGTCAATTGAAAAAGTTCCTCTATGTCACTCCCCTGATTAATATTACAAACTGAATGTTCCATAATGGAGATTGGAATACAGAATTTAGAATGTGTTGTTCATCCACCAGGAAGTAGTAGTGAAGCTATTCCACTAGATGCAACTGCAAGTATAATCATGCCTTGTGATCGCATAAATGATGTTAGTACTCTCTAGATTAAGGTTTTACATGTGCCTCCATAACCATGCAAGAAGAAGAACCCACCCGAATTGCTAGATAGTGAAGAGAGAATGATAGACATCACCTCTTTCTGTTCATTTGTAAGAATACTATGTAAACTGTTGTACTCTTGTAGAAGTGATTCTTTATTGTAATTTAATTATTTTGTAACTAAACGATTTGGAGTGGCATCAAAATCTGAATCTGGAAGTGGCATAGGAGGATATAACTGAAGTTCTCTTTCATTGCTCTGTAAAATGTGTTCTATCTCTCTCAAAGAATACGTATGTATCTGGTTATTTGTGAGTGTCAAATCTACAATGTTATGGAATATTGTTAAATAGAAGTATCAAATAACATTAATGAAGACATTACAACTGTTTACTGTAAATTAAACATAATCACTATAGTGAAAGCTGAAATACATAGAGAGAAACCATTAGTATTTATGTGTTGTAGTCTGCATTATTAGGAATTCTTAAACAAATACATGGTTCTATTGAGGAGAAAGTAGTTATTAATAATTTCTCCAAGTAGGGTTCAGTTTGTAGGTAATAATAATTGATATATGAAACTGTTGTACTATTTTATAGAGTATTACAGTATAATTGAAACTCATGCATTTAGTATTAACATCTTATTATTAATGTTGGGCCTGCATTGTACTGCAATATTGTCATTAATGCTAAAGAGGAGAATTATATCACAATCTTATAGCTAGTACAGTACAGTTGGAAATGTAATGTGAATAAATGATATATGAAACTGTGGATTACTTGTACAGAATAGTACATATTAAAATGAATGAAGTAATATTATATTTATATTTGAACAGAAATGCTATAAATTTTGTTGTACTAAATTATATTAAATATAAATGAATTTACTTGAGAGAAAGATGTACAATGATTGCAAGTAAAATGTAGTTAGAAGTGTTATGTGTTTAACTAATGTATGAATATGAAGAATACTTGTATAGATTGAAATATTTCAAGCCATATAAAATGTGGAATAAATAGTTATGTTAAGAAATGTGCTGAATTTTTAAGAAGGATTACAAAACAAAACAAACAAAGTAATTTATTATTTATATGTGAACATAAATGTTTTTTGCAGTTAGTATTGTAATTACCTTAATGGGAGGAATTTTTGTGTACTACAATATTGTAAGTTCATGTACAGAGTAAGATGTTGCAGATGTAATGGGAAGTATATAGTTTATTGTAGAAAAACTGCAGTAGTTTTTCTTTATTACAATATTATAAATAGCATAAAGCAGTAATAATAAGACGTTGGCAAGACATTAATTGAGACCAGTAAAGTAGGTAGAAGAGAAAATGTGCACCTGGAATTTGTTGGGTCCTTCTCTGTATATATAAAATGTCTTCTGATAGTATGTATTTTGTTTCAGCCCAGACAATATCTGGGCGAGATATGTTATTGCTAATTAACATGCTTACAAACAGTCTACATACATGTTGTCTCATTCCCCAAGTGAAGAGTTCTTTTATGGCTTCAACAAACTCTCTTTCATCTGTCAGTAGTCCCATAGCAGAATAGGCATCTCTAAATGTACCATGAGTGATGCTGCTTACAGTCCTGATATACTCATACGAAGTTGCTCCTCAAATTTTTGTTAGAAGTAGCCTCAAGTAGTAGAGTTATCCAGTGGTCTGAGGCACATAGTATAGTCTTCCAATATAGATTCCTTGTTTCCTGGGATGCCACTTTTTTGTCTTGAGAGTGGTACACAAATCTAGTAGGGTATTGTGAAAAAGTTAAACCTCTTCCTTCTGGGTATATAATATTTCCTTCAAACCAAGCGGTCAACATTGACTGAGAACTGTTTGTATTATTTAATACATATTCAATGTTATCGATGTCTGAAAATGTGACACAATTCTGTTCAGGCAAATGGAAATGCAACCTCTCAACTGGTGGATATCTGTAATGGATATCATATGAAAAAATCCTCCAAGATGCCTCACAAGGAGATATGTATCGACAGTCATAATACATTTTTATCTCATCTACAGTATTATTTGACAATTGTTCATTGTTCCCTTCATAGAGTATTACTGTTACACGATCGTTTCCCTTTCTAATATACTTAAACTAATATTTTATTGAAGACGACTGATTACAAACTTTAATGTTGAGATGAGCACGATACTTTAATAGCAATACCGGATTGTATGGAACTACATAGCGATTATCCAAAAGAACGTTATGTTTCAAAATTGTATTTTTGTAATTCCTTCTCCGATAAATGACATAACCATCATCATCAACTATTGTATTTTCAGAAAACCTTTTTGGAAAAAAATTTGCACATTTCCCATGTTTCATACAAGGTGAAGAATTTTGCACAGCACCGCAAGGGCCATGGAGCATAAAGCATTTGAAAACTTCATGTAGCCTTGGGTATGAAACTTTATCTGGGATTTCAGCATTGACATACTTGTTTACAACTGTTGGAGTGTTCACTTTGTTTTCACGGTAGAGAAATAATAAGATGTGCACATGAGGCAAGCCGCGTTTCTGAAACTCTACGGTTCGAACAACTAAATAGAGAGAAAAGTGTTATTGTTAGTAATTGATGATATAATTGCAAACAGTATGGATAAATATATTTGAATTATGTAGATTGATGGTTACCTGCCCTTTATTTTCCAAAGAAATAACCTTCTCTTAAATCTTTCATTAGATGTTCAAGCTTAATATTGAAAACTCGAGATAGTATTTGAGGGTAGTTGACTGGACGAAGATTCTTATATCTAAGATACCAAGTGATCTCTAGCCACATTGGGTTACATGTAAAGGTTAGAAATAAATCTGGATAACCTTCCCAATTACAAATAGATATTGCATATTGGTAATTCTAGATCATATACCTTGGACCACCAGTAAAGGTTGAAGGTAAAATGATGCGTTTTCTGCATGAAGAACCTTCTCGGTCGCCTCTTAGAAATGCATCTTGCAATCCATTGTATAGATCTACCCTCATTTTATTTTTATTTAAGTGAATGAATGATAGTCTCTAAGACTCTATCATCGTATAAGCATCGACAACAAACTGTTGCAATAGTCTTCTTGAATGTAGTAGCATTGAGTTGTGATTTTCACATAATTGCAAGTGGAAGGAGAAGTACTCTCTCATGGTAACCTTCCTTAATTTGGAACTTGTTGTAAAAGGAGTTGGGTGATGCAAAATGTTGTCAACATATCCATCACTGTCACCTGTTAAAATCAAGGGATACTTTAATGGAAGATATAGTGGGTGTTGCTCATCAATTCTATGAAAATATCCAGTTTTGGTATGAATGATTATATCACGCTCTTGGTTGAGATCTTCAACATCACCGAAAATAAGCATTGCAATCTCAGAATTATTTGGTAAGTTATATGTACTGGGATTTGTTTCTCTTCTTTTCAATAGTCGTAGTTTCAAATTTTTCACCTCCTGGGTCTAAATAACATCCCTTGCACTTTTGAATTTTCGAGCTAAAGCATTGTTATCATGAAGCATTTTTTGCAGGTTCTCGACTATCTTGTAGTCTATATGAGTTTGGACATTCTGGTTTTCCGAGCTTCAGGTAGCAGTCATGTTAATACAGAAATAGGCAACATTGACAAATTAGTCCATAATAGATAGGTTTAGAGATACCTAAATTCTAAAACCCTATTTTGACATTCATGTGTAGTGTCATACACATATAGTTGTGCGAATCTTGGTGGGTGACCATCTAGTGGACATAAACTTCCTATACGATGGTAGTTCTGTCCATTCAATCTGAATATACATGGAGATCCACCCTTGTTGATATACCTATCAATATTCCCACCCATTTAAGTGAAAGAAAACATGGAGTTATAAATATGCATGTTTTCTTGGAATTTTATGGCTGTTGTGGAAGTTGAACTGAAGAGAAACATTTTAAGGTACTGCGGATAAGGTGGTATTAAGTTCAAAGAAATCTTTCCCATAGCACAACATGCAGCAAAACGTTGGTTTTTTTGATTGCTACATTTTCTGTTTCTTTCATCGAACCACATTAAAGCATGACAATATTGACAAACGTAAGAAGGGTCTCCAATATTTGAATATCCAAAGTGAAAAAAATGTAGCAAGCGGTATTTACAAAGTAGTGGAAGTACGGTATTTGTCTCCCGTTTTCTTGTAGTAGTAATGCTGAATCAATAAGTTGACTAACCTGTGTTATCCGAAAAATGTTGTTGTATAGATTTTCCTGCAGTAACCATCCAATTATTACGAATATCATAGTAAATAATTCATAACTGATTTTTTTTAGTATATAATAATATTCATGAACATACCTTTATAGTTTTTTATACGTTGGACGTCACCGTTGATGCAGTCATTTATATCTGAATTGTTAGGATGTGATGCTTCTTAATGGAACAGTTGTTGCCTATAGTCTGATATTATTTTTATAAAATAGTATTATAACTGAAATATATGTTCATTGAAGTGTGTGTGTGTGTGATGCAGTATAGTTGTGTTAAAGACGATGTTGAACCTGGACATGATATAGTACTGTAGTCCCCGTTATTAGGTCGACTAAATCTGTAACAAATGTTAGCGTAAATTTTAATCAGCGAAGATACCTTAATGGTCATAGTAAAATATAATTGCAGGACTTATGCTTACATTGTCGAGGAGGCTGGTGATGAATCTGACATATTGGTAGCGTCAGTCACGATTGCTACCGAAAGTGTCAAGGAAAATGTTAGACGAAAAATTGCTCGGTTGTGTGGCATACAGAGACATGTTCGTAGATATGTGTCATCATACTTATAGTAAGGAATAGAAGATTGTATGATGACATCCATTCTTTGATTTCGCTTGTTTTCTCCTGCGATAAATGATGTCCTACCTGCAGATTGGTGTTTCACTGTAGACGAAATAGTTAAAGAGGAATACCTTATGTTTGTATTTATAGTATTTAGAAATTTAGGGATTTAGATACTAAAATGTAAATAGAACAGACCATTGATATACAGTTGTCTTAATGGCGTGCGTGTGAGTCCATCTGCACCGCCATTTGTAGATGTCATTGAGGTATTTCTAGTAGATGCTGACAATGTTAGTGTGACAGCAGTAGGTTATAAAAACAATGGAAATATAATGTAACATAAAGAAGTCTCAAATGAAGGTAATATTGAACTCGCAATTGTGTCGTTCCTTCATTAACTATCTTCTCTGAAACCTTTCATCTCTAGAGGTTTACGGGCAACACATTTTTTCATCAGTCATGATTGCTACCGAAAGTGTCAAGGAAATAGTTAGATGATGAGTTTCTCGGTTGTGTGGCGTATAGTGTGGTATTTGCAGATAATTTTCATCATACTTATAGTAAGGAATAGGGGACTATTTGAAGGCATCCGATGTTTGATTTCGCTTGTTTGTTTTTGCGTTAAATGTTCTCCTTGCTTCAGATTATTGTTAAACTGTAGACGAAGTAGTTAAAGGGGAATACCTTTAGTTAGTATGTAAAGTATTAAAAAAAAGTAGGGATTTAGATATTTCAATGTAAATAGAACATACCATTGATAGACAATAGTGTTAGTGGCATGCGTGTGACTCCATCTGCACCACCATTTGTAGAATGCGGTTCACTTGCTAGAGAAGGAGAGATATTTGTAGATGTCATTGAGGTATTTCCAGTATCTATTGACACTGTAAGTGTGACAGCAGTATCTTATACAAATAATAGATAAAATTTATAACATAAATAAGTCTAAAATGTAGTTAATAGTAAACTCACAATTTCTTCGTTCATTCGGTAGCAGTCTTCTTTTCAAAATTGAATCTGTAGAGGTTGTTGGGGAATACATTTTTTGGTTGTATATCTTTATATATAAATGCCAAGGCGTGCATTGTATTATTTGTATGAAAAGTGAGTAGTAAAGAAAACATAGTATAATTTGTGAATGCAGACACGGAAATGGCTAAAGATGTATGTTCATAGCTTTATGTAGTTGTTAAGATGTTACAAGTGAAATCTGCATGTAAAATATATTGGAAGCTATAGGTAACAGTTATTGGAATTAAAGTATTCAATAAAATTTTATAGTCATATTAGACATGTATGCTAACTTGCGGTGTTTTATAAACCTGAGACGGTGGTAAATGGAAGTAGTTATGTTACTAATTTGTTTTCAGTTCATTAATATTGTATTACCTAAAGCAGTTGAAATAGAGTATTTTGTGTATGGTAAACAGATATCCTATAGTTGCAGTTGTTCAAAACATTGTTCTCAGAACAGTTCAATTAGAGGTGACAAAATAAACTATAACATCATTGCAGGAAGAGGTATGTGTTCCAATATAATCCAATGTATACTCACAGTGTAAATATCAGGAGTAGTATTTCTGAAAATCAGTAGATGAATCGTTGTCATTAGAAATTCCTCTTGCGGTTCCTGGGTAAAGTAAAACACATAGTCAATTGAATATTGTAGGTTGCATAGTTTGAGTGACAGGGAAATAATTGTTACCTTTACTTAGTTATACGGAGTGCAATAGGGTTTCCGGTTTTGGTAGCAGTAGGTGTAGCAGATGCTTGTGGTAGACGGCGATGCAGTAGACAAAATCTAAAACCCCTTATCTCTAGAGCAGTGGTAGAAGTCGGAATCCCCTATTCGACGTCGTATAATAATCGGTTTAGATGGTGAGCGGAAGTCTGACCTCAGTATCAGATGAAACAGATGTAGAATGATATTTAGGCGAGAGGAAGACGATGAAGAGGAGGGAATCCCTATTTGCGCAGGAGGAAGATGGTGTAGAACAGGGAAATCCTATAGCGGCGGGAGGAAGTCGATGTAGACTGATGTAAAGGTGGGAGGAAGATGAAGGGGATGATGAATGTCGAAGGATAGTTTTCCGTGGAAGGAACCAGATGAGGGAAACTATATGCAGGTAGATGGGTGTCGTAAGGCCATCGTTGTAGGCGAGCTGCGGGAGGATTCAGCTGGAAGACCTTAACCCTAACTACGCAGTCATCTGGCGGAGAAGGTGTCGGTGGTATTCGAGTTTCGAAGGGCACATTGGGTGTTTTCGGTGAAGGTAGTGGGTGAAATAGTAATTGGGTATGGGAAAATGGTGGCATGGCTTCATGTTGTGGTGACACATAGGCAAGAGAACACCCAGGTTTAGTAGATATAGTAGATATTTTAATCTTTTAATAAATTCCAAGTGTTTCCTCTCCCCCATTTATAAATGGACACCCCTACTTTTTCTTATTTACCTTAAATTTATCCCTATATCTAAAATAAAACCTACCAAATTATCTTATAAACTTCCTTATCCATGAATTATAGGTTATTTTCTACTTAAAATACTATTCCAAGGGTCCTTAAGAAAAGATCCAAAGGAGGCCAACTGAAGGAGAGGTAATCATCTTGCCCGACCTTTTTCAATTTCTTTCTTCTTATACCTCCTATAAATATATTTTATTAATCATATAATAATACATTCAGTATAATTAGTATACTAAAATGTTATTATAATTATGGAACCACCAATATCCCCCTTATATTCCATCAAATGGGAAGTAAAAATATCGTTTGTGTGTACGTGTGGACTACCGCCTCCACGTAGCGATACAATTAATTTTCCATTTCCATATTTCATGGATTGTTATTGATATAGTTTTAATTTTTTTAAATTATATTTATGGCATAATTATTCTTTTATAATTATAATATAATTTCTACTTTCTTACCTTCCAATATGTTGAAAAATAATAACATTGCTCATGTGTACATGTGAACTACCACCTCCATAAAGCGATGTGATTCGTTTTTCATTTCTATTTTACTTGGATGGTAATAAGGATATATTTAAATAATATATATGATATATATAATATAATAATAATTCTTTAAATGTGAATTATTATTTACCTTTCTTTCATTTCATCTGTCAAAAAGTGAAAACAACGTTCATGTGTATGTATGGGTTACTATGTCCATGAACAGTGTAATTCATTTTTCTATCTATAACTTATATGGATGAATATAAATATGTATATATTTAAGATATTTAAATCATTAAAAATATTTTATAGATTATGGAACCATGATCAAAGTACAAGGACCGGAACTACCAAACCAAAACTCTAATGAAAAAATGAAACAGTGAATACCTAGAAACGATGATTTTAATAAGGAATTATTAATAAGTGGGTATTTAAATGTTATAATTTGATCATATATGATATTATAAATATGTACATTACTATGGTATATAATTATAATAAATATAAATTTATTATATAGGAGGTTAAAGTACTTTTGAATCAATTCGAGCTTAAGGTAAGGTATTTATGTTACAATCTCATTATTTATCGAGATTGTTTATGATCAAGATTTTTATGATGAAATTTTATAACCTAGCTCTCAATAAACCCATAAATTTATTATACTATGATTATTTCTGGATATTTCATGTTTTCCTTTAATTTTCCTCACTTTAAAAACTCAAAAGACCAAAATAATGTTTTTTAATGAAATCTAACTTTATTTCTCTCTTCGATCAAAAATCTTTTTCTCTTTCATATCTGTGTTTTTTTAAAAATGTTTTCAAGAATTTATTTATTATTATCCTATGATTTTATAAATAAATTTTTACCCATTATTTACTTTTTAAAAAATATTTTAAAAGGAATCTTATTTTCATTTTCTAAATGAGATACTTTTGACTTTTTATCAAAAATGTGAAATGGATCTTTGTTTTAATGTACATAGCATGAATGAAATTTCCCACTGTTATGACCACTAAATGATTTGAAGATTCATTTAAAATTTTCCAACGCACTTTTCAAAGAAAATTTTTTCCTTAATATTTGAGAAAAAAAATTAAATAATTGATTTCAAATTGAAAAGGTTATTTTTCTCAAAAAATGTTTGAGTGATATTTTAAAGTCACTTTTCATATATGATAACATCCTTGATGTTGCTTATGATTTATTGGGGATATAATAAAATTATACCATCCACATTCTTTCTTTCGATGTCTTATGATAACGATGATTTGAGGATAATTCTACGAAACTTGTTTCTTTCCCATGGGTTAATTAAGTTATGATGAAACCTTTATGAAATCTATTTATTTTCTGTGGGTTATGCTATGATGTTATGGTGAAATGTTTATAAAACCCATATCATTTCCATAGGTTATAAAATGTTTAATATTTTATGATCTTATGGCACACATATGTATTATTTTCATTCTGTGATGGGTGGGATTGAAATTATATATATCCCTAATGTATTAGGTAAAGATGGATATATCATGAGATAATAAGGGATGTAATAGAGATTGAACCCAGTTTAGTAAGGGACTTTGTCCACTATGATAGTCTTGGGAGTGAACCTTGATAAGTATATGATGGAATTGGGAGTGAACCCAATCCACTGTGATAGTTTTGACAGCGATACTTAACTAAGGAGATTATTTTCCATGCTTATGTGCATGCCAAAAACTTATGTCTTATGCCAATGTTATGATCTCACGGATCGTGTTCTTTGATTCCTTTATGATTAATGTATTATGAACTAATAAGATTTATTTCAGGACTAAAAATTTTATTATCTATGATATTTAGGGTATATTATTATAATTTTAATCTCATGTTACCATACCCTTATGCTCATGTTATGTTTAATTGATCATTGATATCTCCCTTGTTTACCCTTACTAAGCATTAGATCTCACCCTTTCTTATGTTTTCTTTCCACGGGTTATGAAGAAATTTTTTAAGTATGATTTGTCTAATAAGGGTTCTAGTTATAAATAACTTAGTGGGAGATGATATAGATGTATTATGAACAAGTTTTTTATGTGTCCAAGTTTCCAAATACACTAAACCTATAAAATTATAGAATGGATCATAATGTTATGTATTGAATATTCATCAAATAAGATGTAATATTTATGTATGAAAATTATGGGTTGTTATAGTTGGTATCATGGAAATATTTAGTTACCTTTTGAAACTAAGATGAGGAAAATTTAGTGAGAATCCTTAGGATAATACTATATATAGGATAATCTCTTAAGTTATGTTAAATAAAGGAGTGTGGTTTTTTAATAAAAACATCCATGACTAGATACTATAGGTGGATGTGGTTTTGGAATAGATGCATATAGGGGTAATAACCCTGAAAAGAGTTGGTAGAGTATATATTGGTCATAATTCTGTTGCATGGTGAGTATGCCTTTGTTGTGCACCTGTTTTGACACTCTTGAGGGATATACTATGAATAAATCACATTTTCCTTATGAACTATTATAAATTATTTGAATATATGATCACCATGAATGACTTGGGTTAAACCTAAGGTGTCATAGATTGAAAATAAAGTTTAATTATTTATATATACTATAAATTATTTTTCATGATTATGTGGTTTCCCATAATGATTATTATTTCTCACACTATACTTTTTTATTTTAATCAGTGGCTAGAACCTGAAAGAATCTTGTTAAAACTGAATGTGGTGGATACTGAAATGATTTTCATATTGAGTAACCAAATGTTATGGGAGTAGGAAAAAAAATAATATTTCTATGATTAAAAAAAAATTCAAGTTTTAAATTATATTGAGTTTATGTGTGATAAAAGGTGGGAAAATGTTCTGTTAAGTCCTTCATGAGTCAATACCCACATTCTTTTAGTGGGTCAATCTATCCACTAATTATTGATCAATGGATCAATATCAATGAAAATATATTTTCTATTCTCCAATGTTCAAATCATAAAAAATCTATTTTGGATATTTATTGTCTAAAAAGAAAATAAGATCAATGGTGTAATATTATCAAGAACACAAGGTAACATGAATAAATTGACTCTATAGATTGGGATGAGTTAGAGATCTTATTTTTCAATAAGAAATTTTCTCACATTATTTATAAAAAATAAATAATAAATTCCTTGGGATAAGGTATAATGGTGATGAATCCATTAGTACATATGAGGAAAATTTTATAAGACTTAAAATTTATGCTTTTGGTTTTATCATTAAACTAGAAAGTATGATTGATTGGTTATTCAATGGCTTAAAACCAAGTCTCTGAATGGAATTAACTATAAGGGACTTTAATGGTTGTGAAGAAATCATTTGGTGTGCTACCAAGGTAAAAATTTAGATAGGATTTACCCATTAATCTCATGGTTTTTATAAGAAAATAAACATGTAATTCAAATTAAATTCTAAAAACCATGGAGAGAAGAAGATGAGATTTCCTTTATACTTGAAGTGTGGGAGGAAACCTGGAGTAAATTATCTTAAGGGGATTGGTAAATGTTTTAAGTTTATAAAGGAAGTTCATCGATAAATCAAATTCCAAAATTATAGGAAGAATAATTTATCTAATGATGGAGAAAATGAACTATAGAATACACCACACACACTCTAGTGTTTCAAATGAAAGGAGTATGGTAATTATGCTAAAAAGTACTCAAATATGAAGTTTGATGATGATGATTGATGTAAACAACCTCTTAAACCCAGAGAAAAATATAAATTTCATGCGATAACTATTGTCGATGTGGGTTACAATAATGAAGTGGAGAAAGGTACACTTTCCGTCCACTCTAGAACTGTTAATGTCTTACTTGATTCCAGATCTACCCATTGTTTTATATCTAAAGAATTTTATAAGGGTGTCACAACACCACCCCAATGATTATATATTTAATTATTAATGAAAACTTATAATGGTATGATAATCACATATCAAGTCTATAATTCTTCTCTAATTGATGTTTATGGGAATATACTTCCTAAAAATCTTGTTATTTTCCCACTATTTGAATTCGATGTTATTTTGGACATGGATTATCTTTATTTACATAAATCCCACATCAATTTATGAGGAAGTTAAGTCACATTTTATATTCCAAAGAAACTTATGATTCTATATTATTGTGATGATAAATATGAACTTCTTATTGAAATTTCATCCATTGTATGGATCTTGATTCCAATTCAGAAATGGGCGTTTATCTTAGATGGTTGGGGAGATACTCAACATAAAATATATGACTATTATGTAGGAGTTTGTTGATGTCTTTATATAAGAGTTTCCTAGTATTCCTCCAAATCATGAAGTTCATTTTTCAATAGAACTCATACTTAATGCTACACCTATTTTAAAGACTCCATATTGAATAAACATGATTCAGTTGTGCAAATTGAAGGAGAAACTCTAGGAGAATTATGATAAGGTATTTTTTGACCAAGTGTATCACCTTGGGGTGAACCCATTATTTTTTTTAAGAAGAAATATGGATTGATGAGACTATGAATTGATTATTGATAACTTAACAATATCACAATCAAGAATAAGTATCCATTGTCTTATATTAATTATTTTTTCGATCAATTACAAGGAGCTCAATATTTTTCCAATATGGATACTATAATTTGAGCATAAAAATTGAATATATTCCCAAGATATCCTTACATATGAGTTATATACACTATGAATTTATAGTGATGTCATTTGGTCTTACTAATTCCCCTATTGTCTTCATGGATTTAATGAATAGAGTCTTTAGAGATTACCTGATCAGTTTTTGGTAGTCTTTATAGATGGTATTATTATATATTCAAAGATCAAGGAAGATTATAAAGATAACTTGAGAATTGTACTTAAGATACTAATAAAGTATAAGTTGTATAAAAAATTTACTAAATGTGAATTTTGGATACAAAAAAAAGTTTCATTTTTGGGTCATATAATATCAAGTGAGGGTATATTTTTGGATACATCAAAGAAATAAGTTATTAAACATTGGTCTAAACCAACCCTGGTGACTGAGATCCATAGTTTTCTTGTTTTTTCTAGATATTATCAATAATTTGTGGAGAATTTATCATGAATTTATAATCCACTCACCAAGTTAACTCAGAATGGATCCAAGTTCCTTTGGAAAAATTAATGTGAGTAAAATTTCAAGGTACTAAAGATAAGTTTAGTCAATTAACCCATGTTTACACTACCCTAAGATGGAGAAGGGTTTATGATATTTATTGATGCATCAATAAAGGTATTAGGATTAATCCTCATGTAAAATGATATGGTGATTTTTTATGCCTCATTCCAAATGAAGGTTCATGAGAAAAATTTCCCGACTCATTATTTGGAGTTAGCTATGGTAATTTTTACATTAAAGATATGGAGGAATTATCTTTATGGAGAAAGATGTGATATATATACTTATCATAAAAGTTAAAAGTATATATTCACTCAGAAGGAGATGAATATGCACTATAGAAGATGGTTAGAGTTGATTAAATATTATGAGTGCTTAATACATTACCACCCTATGAAAGTGAAAAAGGTGGTAGATTCTCTGAGTTTAAAGGATCATACAGGCCTATCAATGATGAGAATAAAAAAAGATCTAATATTTCTGTATTTACAAAGGATTGATCTATAAATCGTTATATAAGGGGTGAAATCATATCTTTCTCAAATGAGCATTCAACCATCTATCCAAATGAATATTAAAAATGCACATAAGGAAGATTTATAGTTACAAAAGAAGGTGAGAAATATTCTTAATTTTAACCTTGATTGTGATGGAATGATAAGGTTCAGGAACTATGCATGTGTCCTTTCTATACCAAATTTGAAGAATTGGTTTTTGGATGAAGTTCATAGTTCATCATTATCTATTCATCCTATAAGTACGAAGATGTGTAGAGATCTAAAAGAGTATTTTGATGGAACAACATGAAGAGAGATATTTCAGAGTATGTTTCTCAATTCTTGGTATGTTAGTATGTTAAGTATGAGAGATAAAATTATAAGGGGATGTTATAACTATTACACATACCATAATAGAAAAGGGAAAACATCACCATGGATTTTGTCTTCGGACTCCCCAAAAGTCTAAAGGCCATAATGCTATTTGGGTCATAGTCAATCACCTTACGAAGTCAACACACTTAATTGTTATCAGAGAAGATTTATATATTGATCATATTTCTATAGTATACATTAATTAAGTTGTAAGGTTTCATGGATTGCCATATTATATTTTATCTTATCAGGATCTAAGGTTTTCCTCAAAGTTTCGGTGAAGTCTTCTATAAGATTTGGATTCTGAGTTGTGTTTCAGTATTGGTTATCATCCTCAGAAAGATATCCAGTATGAGAGAACCATTTGATACCAAGAGGATATTTTTAGGTCTTATTCTATGGATTTCAAAGGTGATTGGGATCAACATCTTCCTCTATTCAGGTTCTCTTACAATGATATTTTTCACTTAAGCATTTAGATGGATCATTATGAACCCTCTATGGAAATAAGTATAGAACTCCAATGTGATGGGATAAAGTTATAGAAATAAATATATTGGTGCCTGATATACCTAAGTAAATTAAAAATAAATTCATATCCATTTATTAACACATCAAGGAAACTCAAAGTCAACATAAAAGTTATATTGACATTCATCGATGAAATGTGGAATTCAAAGTTAGTGAGAATCTATTCTAATGAATTTATCCATGGAAGAAGGTCATGAGATTCAAAAAGAATGGAAATTTAGTCCCTAGGTATATTTTACCCTTTGATATTATTAATCTATTATGGATGGTATCTTATTTCTTGCCCCTTCCACCAAACCTATCTCAAGTTCATGATGTGTTCCATGTAACTCTCCTGAGGAAGTACATACCTGATCATTAATATGTACTAAACTCAGAGGTTATACGACTGGAGCATGATCTTTACTCTTAACATAAGTTGGTATAAATTTTTTATTATAGATATAAAGTTCTATGGAACAAGATTACTCATCTGTTAAAAGTTCTCTGAAGGAATTAGAATTTCAAAGAATCTATTTTATAACCTGAGGATATGATGAAACAGAGATATCCTTATTTGTTTTTATCAAGGTTAATGAATTTCAAGGAAGAAATTAATTTTAAGGGGGTGGAATATAACACCTTTTTATTTTATGATATATTTATTTTTAAATAAATTTAATTTACTCAATTACTTGTGATGCATACAGCCCTAAGTCTAAATGAACTATAATATAGTATACTGTTATAACCTCGCCGTTAATTTAGAGGTATGGATAATAATAAAAATATTTTAAAATTATGTATAAATTTTATATAAAAATAAAATATATTGATAAATAAGTGCTCATTTTTAATTAAAGTCCTTATATGCCTCAAAAAAATACATTTTCCCACAAAAATGGTTTTTATTTTTATTTTGATTTTTTTATGAGAAAATATTATAATTAATTTTTTCCAATTTTAGAAATTTTATTTAAAAAAATTAAATTTATATTTTAAATCAATATGTCGAAATTATCTTAGATTGAATTTTTGATAATTTTCTAAAAATATTAATTTTTCAATAAATAGTGAAAAATACTGATTTTTATTGAAAATTCTCTTTTAGTTTAAAGAATTTACAAAGTTAAATTTATTTTAAAATGGTTTTAAAAGTAAAATAATTTAATTTATAATATTAATAATCTAATTATGATCATTTAAATTAATTTTATGTGTATTTTGGTATAAAAACTTTGTATGCATAAGAAAACATTTTTTTCTTGAAAATCGTTCAACGTCGCATTTTGTGGGTATATTTTAAAAGTAATTTATACCAATTTTAGAGATTTAATTTGATAAAATAGATTCCATATTTAAAATAAAAATGTACAAAAAAATTAATGATAACACTTTCATTTTTTGTCATAATGAATAGTAAAAACATTAAAAAATTGTCCCTGCGGTTAAGCATAAAAAGGGCTTATCAGGGGTTAAACCAAGATATAAGGGTAAATTTTCCAATTAAACTTATATAAATCCTATTTTATATACATTTTTATACCAAATATTATAATTACATTTAATATCTGAACATTTAGAATAATTTGGATGGAGAATGACTTTATTATATTTTAATCTTTTAATAAATTCCAAGTGTGTCCTCTCCCCCACTTATAAAAGGACACCCCTCCTTTATCTTATTTACATCACTTTGATCCTTCTATATCAAAAAAAACATACCCATTTCTCTTATAAACTTTCCTATACACTAATTAGAGTTATTTTCTTCTTAAAAGACCATTCTAGGGGTCCTTAAGAAAGGATCTAAAGGAGGCCAACCAAAGGAGAGGTAATCGTCTTACCCGACCTCTTTAAATTTATTTCTTCTTATAACACCTATAAATATATGGTATTAATAATAAAATAATAAATTTAGTATACTCGATATAATAAAATTTTATTATGATTATGTAACCACTAAAATTCATCCTCTATTCCATCAAATGGGATGTGAAAGTATCACTTATGCGTACATGTGGACTACCGCCTCCACATAGCGATGTAATTCATTTTAATTCACCAACTTTTATGGATTTTTATTATGATGGGTTTAATATTTTTACATTATATTTATTAAATAATTATGCTTCTATAATTATAATATCATATCTATCTTCTTACCTTCCAATCTTTTGAAAACTGATAACGCCGCTCATGCGTACGTGTGGACTACCACCTCCACAAAGTGATGTGATTCATTTTTCATTTCAATTTTACTTGGATAGTAATAAGTATATATTTAATGAATATATATAATGTATATGATATAATAATTATTCTTTAAATTTGAATTATTATTTACCTTTCTTTCATTCCATCTGTCAAAAAGTGAAAACTGTGTTCATGTGTATGTACGGTCTACCGTATCCATGAATGATGTAATTTATATATATATGACTTTTATGGATGAATATAAATATGTATATAATTAATATATATGATATTTTAATCATTAATAACATTTTATAGATGATTTAACCATGATAAAATCACAAGTATTAGAACTTTCGAATCAAAATTCTCATGAAAAAATGAAATAGTTAACACCCAAGAACGACGATTTTAATAAGGAATTATTAATAAATAGGTGTTTAAATGTTATAATTGGATAATATATGATATTATAAATATATAAATGGGTATATTATATAATTATAATAAATTTAAATTTATTATTCAAGATGTTAAAGTGATTTCAAATCAAGTCGAACTTGAGGTAAGGGATTTATATTACAATCTCATTGTTTATTAGGATTGTTTATGATCAAGTTTATAATGATGAAATTTTATAAAATATATCTAAATAGTCCCATTAATTTTCTTATACTTTATTTATTTCTATAGATTACATTTTTTTCCTTTAATTCTCCTATATTTATGAACTCAAGAGATCAAAGTAATGTTTTTTCAGAAAAACTGACTTTATTTATCTCTTCAATCGAAAATATTTTTTCTTCCATACCCATGTTTTATAAAAATGTTTTCAAGAATGTTTTTACTATTTTTATATGATTTTTTAAAGTCATTTTTACCCATTATTTAATTTTTAAAAAATGGTTTCAAATAAATCTTTTTTTCGTTTTCTGAATGAAGTACTTTTTACTTTTTACTAAAAATGTGAAAGGAATATTTATTTTAACATACATGACATGAATGAAATATCTCATTGTCATGACCATTAAATGATTTAAATCTTTATTTTCAAGTTTCTAAGGTTCTTTTTAAAGAAAATATTTTCCTTAAAATTTGGGAAATTTTTTTATTTTAAATAAGTGATTTCAAAGTGAAAAGGGTATTTTCCTCAAGAAATGATCCAGTGATATTTTAAATGTGTTTTTTATCTATGATAACATCCTTGATGTTACTTATGCTCTCCTGGGGTATGATCCAATGATATTATCCACTTTATTTCTTTGGATAGATTGTGATGATGATGATTTGAGGATGATTCTATAAAACCTATTTTTTCCATGGATTTGAGAGGACCACTTTGGGATATACTAAACACTGAGAGGGGGGTGAATCAATGTTGGGAAGTTTTTTATATTTTATAACTTTTATCCCTTTTACCTCTTATACATATTAGGATCTTGATTCTCTTATTCTCTTTTATTTATCGCATGAAATTATATGAAAGAAAATAAAGATGGAACATGATATTTTTATATGGTTCACTACTAAAAAAGAGTATATAGTCCTTGACATGGTTTAGAAATAATAAAATTTTACACAACCACTAGAAAATAATCCTTTAACATGCTTATATCAATCAAGGAATTACCATTCACTTACATTTCACTATAATAAAATAATAGTGAAAGTTTTATAGCTCATGGGTGGTTCTTTATACTACATCTAAAGACAATATTCATCTATTAAGGTTCTTTGTAACACCAATAAAGTATTCTACTATATGAGACTTCTGTTGGATGTCATAGTGCTACTTTGTTCATCCACTAGTTACTTCACATATTACTTGTACAACAGTAAACAAGCAACTCTTTTTCTTATTCACAATAGAAAACTAAAAGCTACATTTCTTATTCTTCTTCTGACTTCATTCAAAATAATATGAATATTTTATGGATGAATAATATCAATATTATATTTCTTCTTCAGTGCATAACAAACTACACTAGTTCTTATTATTTCTAGCTAAAAAAACAAACTTCCTTTGTGATTATCTAATCAATTAAATTTTAGATTAGTATCGTCACAATAATTTATTTCCTAGATAGTAATAAATTAATATCTAGGAAAAATATTTCTATTCTTTAGTATCAATTATATTAATATCATTTCGAACTCAATATCTTAGAACTTCCTTGATACACAATGTCAACAATTGTAATTGTATCAGTTCTTCTCTATTCTTATTAATGAAGTAGATATTTGTTCAAATGAATCACACAACACTTTGAATATTATTTTATACAAGAGTGTCCTTACAAAATATAGAATTCATCTTAGCACAAATAAAATATTACTCTTATTATTTTATGTGCTATTACAATTGTTTATTAATTTATTTTTCACCACCTTACATGAAATTCAATCTTAACTACATAAGAATATGTCTTTTTATCTTCCATGTACATTTGCATGAAAGTATTCATGCACTATTCACTTTCTCCTTCGGTTCTTTGTTCACAAAGGTATATGAACACACTGACATTTATGTTCACTTCCTTCTCCTTCAATCTTTTTTTATCTTGTTATCTCTTTAAAAGTTCTTGCATGTTTATTACATAATTATATTGTAGCTTATTAATGCAAGAGATTAGAACATGACTGTAAGTGCACATTTTCTTTTATCATAAGGTTTTTATATGTGGTAACTATTCTTCATGAAGCTGTTGAGATTGTGGAACATTGTATTCATGAAAATTAGTGAGATAGTCTTACTATCACTAGTCCATGGTAACTTTTTTTATGAAACACATCAAGCGTGTTAACATAGATCAAGTGTCTACGATTATTCTTAATTTAAGATGTGTACGGATCTTCTTCATATAACCAAGAACATTTTCACAACTCCCCTATTCATATATCCTATAATTATTATGGAACTTAATGCCACTTTACATAAAATGAATGCACATATATGATCTTTTTACCATAAAAAATGAGATCTCTCTTAGATATCGTGAGCGAAAACACATTTCTCAACCTCAGGGATTTAATATTTATAAGTAAGGTCCACTTACTCTACCTTGTGAAATCACAAACTTAGTATCTTGATTTTTATATTGTTTCAATCACTATATTGAATACCCGAGGATCTCAATTTTTTAATTCTTCAAACATGGGTTTTGTGATGCCAAAAAACCTAGTGTTACTTCCTTCATGATCATCCTCTCCTTACGATGATATTCACATGTGCATGAAATTATAAACTCATTATCCATCACATATTATAAGCTCAAACTTTATCCATTCATATCAAATGAAAAAACATCCTCTATAACTTCATTTTAATTCATCCAAACCTTGTTCTTCAAGTATATTGTTGCAAACATATCAAATAGAATCATGCATGAATTTGGTTTGTCGAGCATATTAGGTTCACTCGGTTAGATCACTGGGGATGGATGGAGTTTAGGTGTAGCATACAGCATTGAACACTGGAATTAAATTAGTAGAGAAAACATTTGAAGGAAGGTATGAGATTATTTCATGGATCATTCCCATTTTCTGGCACCTTATGTCCATCTTTTTAATAGACTAGTGAACAGTACCCATATCATTATCATCTCATATAAAAGTTGTATGCGGTTTCACTCCTATTTATTAATGATCTTTTTCCCACTTCCACATCGATCTGATATTGGGATCATCACTCAGATACACCTATATAAACAATCCCTTGCACAGGATACAGCTCACCTATGATGTCACACTTGGGCACCTATGTGCACTCTATGTGCATTCCATGTGCATAACCACTTGTGTAATCTATGTGTAAGCTATGATCCCACTTAATCTAATACCATGGTTGTATAGAAAGGTAAACTACCTCCAACATGGTAAACCCAAGGGTCCCACATGTGTGGTTGAGGTGGTCCCTAGTTGGTTGGATAATGGTTGGCCAATTTTTTTCCAACACTTAGAATAAATCTAAGTGAAATTTTCCAAACCATCCTCTCAATATAAATTTCCAAGACTTTCTCAAATTCCTTATTCAAATAAATTCCATGAAAAAATAATATATATTTTTCATTTATTTTTCATGGTCTTCAATAATCTTCAAAAAAACCTCATGCAATAAATTTTATATTGCATGAGCTTATTCAAATTATCCTTATTAAAATAAACATTTGCATGATCATATTTAATTCCTCATATTCTATTTTTGGAATATAAATTTCAAATAAATTCTTCAACATAAAATCATCTCACTTCTTCACATCTTCTTCATTATTGTAAAAAATGTTTCACAATTAACACAAGTCTTTTACAAGAATATCAGTTCAACAATCATTAGAGTTATAAACTCAAAGTATTCAAAAGTACTTCCTTAAGATTTTGATACTTGAGTGATATATTCTTCATCCATTCATCCAAGCTATATTTCTATTTGTTATTAAAATTAAATATCTCAGATACATTAATTGAACTTCTAGAAACTTCATTCTAAATTCTTCTCCATATTTATATCAATGAAATAGATTTATATTTCATTGACAAACATTTACTACCTATAGAAACCATTGACAAAAAATACAACACATACACATAGTGGGATCTTAAATACCCCCTTTTTATATATTGGTAATACCTTTAAAGTTCTTTCCAAATGAATATGTTGATATATGAATTTCTTTATTCTTTCTCTCCCCTTTACTTTTCCAAAATTCATTTCACTTTCTCTCCCCCTTATTGATAAGAAATACAAAGTTCATGGGAAAATTGTATCATTCCATAATTAAGCAATATTCCATCCATCATTTCACTCTAAGTCTATGTGATCCATTCTTAGTGTAAAAAAAGAGGATTTGATTTAGATAACAAAGTTTACCATTACCAACTAATCATGATACCACATGAAATGAGAACTCATATACTTTTCTTCAAGGTTTATCCACTTTTATTCTAGAGTAAAAATTAAAAAATGTGATATTTTGAACTTTTTTAAGAAATATAATCCTGAAACTTATACACTCACTTCAACAAATAGGTCAAAAATATTCATGTGAAAAAAGTAGGATAAGTGGACTTAGAAAACTTCCATACTTATAATTTTTTATGTCATTGAATAATTCAATTACCCCCCCCCCCATGTTAATTTTATTATTTTTGATAATCAATGATGATATATTAATAAAAAAATACATTTTCCAATGAAATGATATTCAAGAACATTCTAGTATAATTAGATTTCATACCAATTGAAATAATGATTCTGGAAGAAAATTCATCTTTCTTCATTTGTCCCTCACTCATGGTAAATACTCATTAAGATATTTATAATATTGAATCTATTCAAGAATAGATTTTAAGATGTTCCAATTTGGATAATATACCAAAATTGATCTTTAACTTTTGACTTTATAGATTTGAAAACATCTACAACTTCACTAGGAATTGTCTTCTTCAATACTTGTTCTTTAGGATACCAAATATAATATAAAACCAAGATGATATCATATTTATCCTTGTTTTTTAGGATATGAAATCACAATCTTCAACTTCATAAAAGATGATCCTATAACATATTTTTATTTAAATACCAATAGAGTAATCATTTATGGATAATGAATTCTTCATCTTTGCTATCAAGAATTGATAGCATCATTATTTCTCTATTTCTTTCCCTAGGAACTAGCTTCACCTTTAATTCCCTATATTATAATCATAAATAAAATAAAAAAATATTTAAGGTAATAATGTGTATCCTTACTTTATTATCAATTTGAATATAAAGGTTGTGATAGTTTTCTGAACCAAGTTGGTCCATTTTCTTCAATATTCATGCTTGTACATCTGAACTTCTATTTTGATTTATATTGAGGAATCCTGGATCTCTTCACATTCTATTCTAATTTGTGTAGATAATTTTTCTTCTTAACATCCTTTATGGATGATGATTTTTTGCTCATATTAAATAATGCTTCTTTTTCTAGAAGAATAGTTAAATAACCTTTTGTATAATGTCCAACTTTGTTGCATCTCTCACACATAACGTATTTAACACAAGAGTTGTCTTTTGTTAACAATGTATCATATGCTTTGTCTTCATTATATAGAATTTTTTATTTTCTTTTTTCATTATCCTTGAATTTTTCTTCATCCATTTTCCTAATTATCTCCAAATATTCTATCCATATAACTAAAATTTAATTAGGAACATTAGCAGCAAGTTTAGATCTTTCATATGGCTTCTTTTGAGTTCTATCCATATTAGTAGTTATTTTGGATGAATCAATTTTCTTTAAATTATTTGATTTATAATCCAAGTTCTTATCACTATTCATCTATGATACCTTCTTAGGATAATTTTTTATTACAAAAATTTTCTACTTTCTTCCCAAGGTAGCTTATTCTTTCTTATCCAGCTTCTCTGGTCTTCTTTTCTCATAAGATTTAGATACATGTTGATATGATCATGTTCCTTTCTTGTGACTACTTTTATTTCATTATTCATATATATTTTTACTTTTTTCAAATATATTTTCAATATATATATTTTTTCAGACCTATGGATTTTGTTTCTTTATCTATGGCTTACTCCCCCCTTAATATCGGACTTCTTTGAGATTTAATATTTAGAGGATTGTTCCAAAAATGTAGTGTAGAATTCCCAAATATGTTGCAGCACCAACATTGACCCACAAACTTTGATCTTTTTAATTATTCTGTATAATTTTTTTGGGTATTCTTCATAACATGTTGGGCTATTCATGGGGAACCAGATTCTACATTATTTTTCTTATCCACCCTAGTCATGTTGGTAAACTTCTTATCTTATTTCTTCATCCATACCTATACACATTTTATTTTCAAATATTCATTGTTCATGAAACCATATTTAGAAACATTATTATAATATGGTATGGATAGAACCTCTTTCTTCATAAATGCTCGAGATAGATCATTGAACGAATTCATGATCTTCTTATCACATGTTGGAGTTATTATAACCTTAGATTCCTCTAGTGATAATTGAGTAGAGGCAAAAACTCTCACCTTATTTTATGAAGTATCAATATGTGTCTTCTCAAGATTGGCCAATTGAACTTAAAATTATAGACATTTCATATTGAGGGTTTTTTTATCTTCAATCATAATCACTTTCTATTTACAAACCTTATTCATTATTTCAACTTCCTCTTCATACTACTTAACTTTGTTTTGTAAAAAAGAGTAAAGCACTTTGATCTTCTTGAATTTTTCTTCCAATTGTAAATCCTTGACATCAATTCTATATTTCAGTTTCTCTTTAAGTGAATGGATATTTTATTCTAGATTCTTCTTGACTCCATATTAATCATAAAATTCTTTGATCCATTTTGAGGAACTTATTTAAAGCTCTCTATTTATTACTTCAAAGGCTTTAACCTATTTAGAGAGATTTAAACATTATAGAATTTTTTCTTATAGAGCCTTCTCCATGTAATCTGCTTCTTCTTCCAACTAGGTGATATCTTTCTATATACTTTGAAATACTCTACAAACAAGAGAGATTGTTTTTATAGGAATGAAATGTATAATATATCTTGAGATGTTGTAGATTGATCATCATCACCTTTTATGCTAGGATATTTATATTAAATACAATTTTGTAAGGAACTAACACATACCACCTCATCACTTGAGGTAGAAAGACTATTTAACTCTTTGGTGGAAACTTGATCCACCTCTTTAATTTCTAATCCTGGTATGTCTTCTTTGTTAACATGTAATGGAGAAACTGATACTTCCTCTTATTTAGATGAGAGGGAATTATTCTTCATCTTTATTTTCTCATTATTTCTCTTGTTCGTCATGGTATTGATAGATATAGAAATCTTCTCATAGATAACTAAATCTTCACTAAAACTACACTTCATTATTAACAAATTAAATAAACTCAAATATTTAAAAGATAATAACTACAATATAGAGAATCTAATAGAGGTGAAAATTGGCTCTGATACCAAATAAGAGAACCACTTTGGGATATACTAAACACTGATAGGGGTGAATCAGTGTTGGGAACATTTTAACCTTTTATAACTTTTATCCCTTTTACTTATTAGTCCAGTTAGGATCTTGATTCTCTTATTCTATTTTCTTTATCGCATGCAATTATATGAAAGCAGGTAATGATGGAAAGTGATATTTTTACATGGTTCATTAATAAAAAATAGTATCTAGTCATTGGAATGGTTTTTAAATAATATAATATCATACAACCACTAGAAAATAATTCTTTAAGATGGTTACAACAAGTAGGGAATAATTATTCACTTACGTAGTACTATAGTCAAATGATAGTGAAAGTTTTATAGATCTTTACTGGTTATTTATACTTCCTCTAAAGACAGTATTCACCTATTAAGTTTATTTGTAACACCAATATAGTTTTCCACCAGATCAGACTTATGTTGGATATCACGGTGCTTCTTTTTCATCCACTAGATTCTTCACATGTTACTTTCATAGCAACAGATAAGTGACTCTTTTTATTTTTCATAGAAGAAAACTTAAATCTAATATTCTTCTTCTTATAAATTTAGTCACAATAATATCAATATATTTTGGATTGATAATCTTAGAATTATCTTTCTTCTTCAATAAAAAACAGACTACACTAGTTCTTCTTCTTTCTATATAGAATCGCAAACTTCCTTTGTGATTATATGATCAATGAAAGTTCATCTTAACATCATCACAATAATTTATTACCTTAATATTAATAAACTAATAGATGGAAAACCCTTTGTATTCTTTAGTCTCAATGATATGAATATTAATATAGACATAATATCTCATAACTTCTATGATACACAATATCAACAATTATTACTATATCAGTTCTTATCTATTCTTCTTGATGTAGTAGATATTTGTTCAACTAAATCATGCTGCACTTTCAATACTATTTTATGAAAGAGTGTCCTTTCACAATCTCAAATGCAGCTTAACATAAATAAAATATCACTCTTATTATTTTATGTGTTATTATAATTGTTTCTTAATTGATTCTTCACTACATTCCATGAACTTCAGTCACAACTACACATGCAGGTGTATTTTTATCTTCCATGTGCATGTGCATGAAAGTTACATTTATATATGCATGAAAGTGTGAATGTGCTATTTACTTTCTCCTTTATTTATTTATTCACACAGGTATATTCAAACACTATCTTTTATTTTCACTTCCTTCTCCTTTAAACTCATTATCTCTTGTTATCTTCATGCAAGTTCTTGCATGTTTATTTCACAATGATATCACAGCTTATCCATGCAAGAAATTAGTGTGTGGATACAAGTGCATAGTTTCTCTTCATGTAAAGTTTTATATGTGGTAACTATTCTTCAAAAATATATTGAGATTGAGGAACGATTTCTTCACACAACTCAGTGAGATATTATTACTATCACTAGTTTTTGGTACTGTTATTCGCAAAACATATTGAGTGTGTTAACACAAATCGAGTGTCCATGGTTCTTCTTCACATAAGATGTGTGAGTATATTCTTCACATAACTAATGAGGTTCATGGAAATCCCCTATTCATGCATCCTTTTAGTCTTGTGGAGTTTAATGCCTATTCATATAAAACGAATTCATAGAGGTGTTTATTTCTTAGAAAAAATTAGAGCTCTCTTAGATGTCATCAATGGCAGCACATTGCTCAGCCTCAGGGATTTGATATTTATAATCAAGGGTCACCACCTCTACCTCATGTATTCACTAACTTAGGATCCTAAGTTTTATTCTATTTCAATTAGTGTCTTGAATACCAGAGGATCTCATCCTTTTAATTCTTCAAACACAGGTTTTGTGATGTCGAAAACCTTATCATTACTTCCTTCATGATTGGTATCTCCTTATGACGATATTCACATTTTCATGTGATGATAAACTCATGCTCTATTTCATATTATAAGATAAAAAATTATCCATGAATATCGGATAAATGAAAATACCCTGTAACTTTGTTTTCAATCAGCCAAACCTTATTATTTGAGTACATAGTTGAAAATATATCAAATACACTCAAGCATGATCACTGGGAATGGTTGGAGTTTGGGTGTAACATGCAGCATCGAACACTATACTTAAATCAATGGAGAAAACATTTGAAGGAAGGTAAGAGATGATGGTGTGGCACATTCTCATTCATGGGTGCCTTATGTCCATCATTTTAATAGACAGGTGAATAGTACATTTATCGTTCTTGTCCTAAATTGAAGTTCGATGCGGTTGTGATCCTATTATTAGTGATCTTGTTCCTACTTACACATCAATCCAGCATCAGGTTCAACACTTGGATACACCTATGCACACACACCCTTACATAGGATGTGCCTCACCTACATTGTCCCACTTGAGCACCTCCGTGCGCACAATGCACGCGCCATGCGTGCACCCAACTATGTAATCCATGTGGGAGCTATAATCCCACTTCCTTTGATGCCATGGTTGGATAACAAGTTTGACTACCTCTCACGTGGTTGACCCAAGGGTCCCACATGTGTGTTTGAGGTGGACCCTAGTTGGTTGGATAATGGTTGAACAATTTTTTCCCAACACTTAGAATAAATCTAAGTGGAATGTACCAAACCATCCTCTCAATATAAATTTACAAGACTTTCCTAAATGCTTTCTTCAAATATATTCCATGAAAAAATAATATGTATTTTTCATGGTCTTCAATAATCTTTAAAAATCCTCATGAAATAAAGTTTATATTGCATGAGATTCTTCAAATTACCTTCATGAAAATAAACATTTTCATGATCTTATTTAATTTCTCTTATTCTCTTTTTAGAATATAAATTCCAAAGAACTTATTCAACAAAAAATAATCTCACTTCTTCACATATTATTTATTTTTTAAAATAGTGCATCAGCATCAAAGTCTTCAAAAGTACTTCCTTAATATCATAAGACTTGAGTACTATCTTCTCCATCCATTCATCCAAGTTATATTTCTTTTTGTTACTAATATTGAATATCTCGGATATTTAAACTAAAATTTTAACAATATATTTCTAAAATTTTCAATATATCTACATCAATGAAATAGATTGTTATTTCATTGACCACTATTTACAACCAATAACAACCACTGAAAATAAATACAACACATACACAAATTGGGCTCTTCTAGGTTAATTAAGTTATGATGAAACCTTTATGAAATCAATTTCTTTTACATGAGTTACACTATGATGCTAAGATGAAAATTTTATTAAACCTATCTAATTTTCATGGGTTATGAAATGATGAATGTTTTATGATCTTATGGCACACATATGTATTATTTTCATTATGTGACAGGTGGTCCCAGAATTATATATCCTTCTAATGCAATGGGTAAATATAGATATCTCGTGAGATAATAAATACTAGAATGGGGAGTGAACTTAGTGATTTAAATGCTTTTCTATTTGGATTCTAGGTATATTTCCTTCATTCTTGATAGAACAACTCAAGTTATGTTGCATTTTTTATCTGGTTTTTCCTTTTCTTCTTAGATCCTCATTGGATTTATTCTCCTCTTATATTTTAGAACCTAAAGGGAATGTGTGTTCTAGATATAATGGGATTGATAGATAATTTATGTGTTTCTTGTGGATCTAATATCATGAGGACCTAATATAGTCTTCCCTAGTCACCATTGTCTAAGGTGAATAATTATACCTCTATTCTTGAGGTGTGTATTTCTATACAAATTGTTAATTCTATGAATTACTTATTGTTCTTGTAAATTATTTTGATTTATTAATTAAACTAGATTGATTTTTGGTTTCAAGGGATTTCTTGGAAAGATACATGTTTTTAAATGGGTTTTTCTTTAAAATGGGTTTTTTCACACCAAGTGTTTGAATAAATGCCTGAATGGTGGTTTTTGATTCAAGAATGGGTTTTCAAACACTGAAAATGATTTAATTGAATTTGAAAATGTTTTATAAATTTTGATCATGGTTTTGAAATGGATTTTGATCAACTTAGCACATTGGTAACCTTGGGTGTGTCAGGAACAGACATGTCACTCGTAGTGTGCATAATGCCACTAGAGGTTTTGTGATATCGACAGACTGTGGGGGGGGATTCAATATCGGTTGGTACCAAAATATTACTAGTTTAGGATATTTTAGGTCTATTATGTATTCTCATATTATAGGGATCAATACAGTGGAATTTTTAATTTATACTTTATTTATCGCATGATTTATTTTTTTTAAGGATTTTTTCCCACATGTTTTCACATGAGGTTGTATCACATGGTTTCACATGATGGATTATTTCATCTATGTTTATTTACTTTCTTACTTTATGGTGTGTGGATATTATTTCATATTTTATCACTTATAATTTTAATATTCCTGGTTTTTTGAATATGAAAGGTGAAGTTTCAAAGGATTGATGAACAACTGAGAAGGGAGGTTCAATCAGTTGTTGTTTTTTCACAAATTTCAACTTTAGTAAATTTAACCCCTACAAATTGTTAGAATTATTTCCTTATAAACTTTTAGAAAACTCAAGTGTAGGTAGAAATATAAAATTAAACAAGGTACACATGATTTATAAGGTTTGGCCTCGGGGTGAGAACCAACATACTTACCATAGGCACTCTCATGGGTCTATGGAAATCCACTATTATGAAGAAGTGGATACAATTTGTGTCAACTCCCATTAGACATATTATATATATTGATAGGAGTGACTATAATGAATCCCATTATTTTAAAAAAATATTTCATTTTTATTCATAAAAGAAAATCAACATCAAAAATTCATGCCCCACAAAAGGGATGTTTGGAGACTTGTTCTGATGTGCCTGTATCTGATGGCCTCAATCCGATGCACCCAAGTCCGATACACATTTTTCAATCTGTGCCTGTATAATAATACTAATATTATCAAACAACTTATGAAAACTGATAATGATTCCCTTAGTCTGATTTCCTCTATCTTATAATCTAAACTTTCCTTGGTTTGATCTTTTTATTAAAATCCACTATCTAGAAACTCTTCTTCAACACAAAACAACTTTGGTTGGAAAACTCACTTCTGACACCAGTTATGAAAACTATCAACTTTTATGAAGAGGTAAACAGTATAAATTATCATTTTACTTTCCTCATCTATTTATAAGTGCACCATAAATAGTAAAGTAAGGAAACTAAAATAAGTTTTCCGCTCACCCAAATTCCAAAATTCTAAAATTCGCTCACCTTTGAACTTAATTTTGATCTCTTAAAGCCTTCTCATATCTTTTAGTGTCTTCTAAAAACTTATAGATTCTTCAAAACTATTATAAAATTTTATCTCTTTAATAAATATAGAAAACTATTTTAAATAAAAACACTTCATTATGTAATTGGTGATCTGGAAGACTCTTCATCTAACTGATCCTCTTGACCCACTTGAATTGTATTCAACTATCATATTACACTTTGAAAAAGATCTGTCTAAAAATTAAAAGTTTGAAAAATCTAAGTCTGGAAAATCTTTTTATCATTTTGGTTCTCTTTATCTCACATATTTTTCTATAGAACCATTGAAAACAAAACAAATATAATTGTTCACTACGATGCTACGAGACAACTAAAAAATATTGAGAAAATCATTGCAACTTCTAAAGACTTCAGAAGCATGAAACGACTATCAATTAAAAACTTTAGTATTTAAAACATTTTTCTTATTTGGAGACTTTGAGTTATTATACTTATTTCTTCAAAAGTCTTCAAAAACTATCTTCATTTGACCAAACTCTGTCTGATGTAACTTTGCATCCGATGACTTATCGATGTCAAAACTCATTTGATGGATCGGCGTCATCAGCTCATAAGATGAATCAGTGACTAATTCCTTGGATAAAATCTATTTATAAAATCAAAAACTACCTCTAGTCTGATAAAATTAGTCTAATAAAAAAATTTAACTCTTCTAGAAACTTCTTCATTCAATCAACTTCTATGGTGAAACAACTTCAAAATTCTCAATTCATCACATTTATTCAACTGATCATATTCAATGTTCATAACATATATTTGTCTGATGGATTGGTATCTGCATATGGTCTGATGGATTGTTATATATAGAATATCTAATCAGAAACTTTGTAAACTCTTTGAAATTTAGAAAAAATGAGTTTCAAGTATTGTGACAACTTCTACACTTGATGCATCTTGGTCCGATGATCTGTATATGGAAAACCCTGAGTCCAGAAAACTGTGACTGGAGAACTACAACATCTCCCTTTTTTTAAAATATTATATCATGAGTTTTTTCATGATGTTGATAATTTTAATATTAGAAAATCGTCATTTTCCTTATTTTGGAAAGCTCTATGACTTCCCATATTTTCAAGTCTCAGTAACAGAGCAAAATTTTTGAATCTGATTTCCAATAAATTCTGACTTTCCATCAATATCTCAATCCAATGTTCAGTGTTTGATGAATCTTCTGATAGAGTGACTGATCACCATATTTTCAAAACATCTTTCTTCATTCAGACTTTTAGTAACTTCTCAACAAACAAGTTATAAACTTACAGCAACACATCTTTCACTTTATTTACAAGAACATTATTTTAAAAAAATTAGTTATCAAAAAAACAAAACATTGTAAAAACATAATAAAGGATATTAAATCCCCCACCCCCTAAAATTTATTGATAAATCTCATTAATTTTTTTTAAAATTTCCATTTTTCAACTCTTAGACTTTTTTACAACTCATTTTGGAACATTTACCAAAACACATCCTTTCTAAAAATAGAGTTTCATGAAACCAAACTGCTAGATAAAGTAATTTTTTTGAAGTAATTTCATCCCTTATTGATAAGAAAATTTTCAGCCATGTTAAGATAAACTCCCCTTCACTTTTATCTTTTCCTATCATTTTTCTTTCTCTCCCCGTTTTATGATAACAATAGCTTCAGATTCATTTAAGTAAGAAAAGTACTTATTCCCCCATTATAGGATAAAGTTTTACAATTCTCCCATTTTGTCAAAATAATCCAAATAATGGTGGTTTAATTCGTTAATATGTTTAGGAAGAGTTTAGTTGAGGCTGAATATAAAGTTATAGCCTCAAATCCACAAATCTTTCTTTGGTAATTTCTTTTGTGAAGATATCAGCAATTTGATATTTTGATGAAATATATTCCAGAAAAAACATCTTCACCAGCAACTTTCTCTTTTATAAAGTGAACTTAATATCAATGTGATTTGATCTTGAGTATTGAATATAATTTTTAGAAAGATAAATTACACTCTGATTATCAAAAAGTATCTTCAATGGTTTGCAAACTTTAACTTTCAAATATTCTATTTGAACTTTCATCCATAGCATTTGAGTACAATCATGTGTAGCTACAACATATTCTGGTTATATTCTCCTCAAAGTTACTAAAATTTGTTTCTTACCATGATAAATCACACAAAATTATCCCAAGAATAATGTTCCTACAAAAGTTTATTTTCTATCATTTAAATCTCCAACCCAATCAACATCAGTATAACCATGAAATTTAATTTCACAAATTATTTTGTATAACATATCAGGTGATTTTTTTCCTTTAACATATCTTAGAATTGTCTTTATTTACAACATATGAGACTCTTTTGGATCACTCTAATATCTAGAACACAAATTTACAAAACAAACAATATCAGGACTTGAGGTAGTGATAAATAAAACTTCCTATCAGCTTTGAAAAAAAATTCTGATTCACACTTTTTTCAGTTTCATATTTACTCAACTTTGTGATCACTAAAATAGAAGTGGAAACTTATTTAGATTCTTCCATACCAAAATTTTATAACAATTCCCTAGAATACTTTTCTTGATATAGGAAAATGTATTTTTCCTTTTGTTGAACTTATAAACCTAGGAATAAAGTTAATTCTCCCAACATTGACATCTTGAAATTCTTCTTCATTTCCGTATAAAATTATTTCAAATTCTTTCTTCATCTCTAGAAAAAAAATTATATCATCTACATAAATAATTACAATTAGGGTATTGGAGTTAACTTATTTAAAATATAAGTTACTATCAACCTTTCCTTTAGAAAAATTCAACATTCTCAAAAAATTATCATGTTTGTAATACCAATCATGTGGAGCTTGTTTCAACCCATACAAGTCTTTCTTAAATTTATAAACCTTTCTTCCATCATTATCAAGTACAAACCCACATGGTTGTTCAATGTAAACTTATTATTCAATCTCACCATTTAGAAAATATGATTTTACATCCATCTGATAGTACTTATAATTTTGATTTGTAACCATTGCTAGAAACATTCTAATAGTTTCTAATCTTACAATTTGGGTAAAGGTTTCTTCAAAATCCATACCTTCCAACTATGTATAGCCTTTCCAAACAAGTATTTATTTGTTTCCAAAAACTTATCCATGGTAATTCAACTTTTTTTTGTACACCCATTTTTTTCTAATAATATTTTTATTTTATGGATGTGGAAAAAGTTACCAAGTGTTATTTTTCTCAAACTGATCCAACACTTCATTCATTGCATCAACCCATTATTTGTGTTCAACTAATTTTAAAACTAATTCTGGATCAACTTTTGAAATGAGTGATGTCTTATTTTTTAATATCAATCTTCTTTTTATCTGAACTGGAACTTTTTGATTCCCAAGAATTTTTCCGGTTTCAATATGTTTCTATAAAGTAGGAAATTTCAAAGTTTCTCTTATAGCTTCACTTTCCTCATCACGTGATTCTTATTAATCTTTATAAGTCTATTTTGAATCACTTTCACTTTCTTTAGAAATATTCATTTTTTATTCCTCAATATTTTTAACATCTTTTGTTAAGGAATTTGAATTTTCAATAAATTTCACATCATAGGAGTCCACCAACTTTTTTCAAAGTTTTTTCCAACATATTTAACCACTTCTGTTTGGTGAATATCCCATAAAAATTACTTCTTCTACTTTATCATCAAATTTTCCAAGATCTATATTTCTTTTTTAGTAAACATGGACTTAAAAAAACTTTGAAGTATTTCAATGAAGGTTTTTTGTTATACCACATTTTCTAGGAAGTCGCGTTAGATTTTAGCCTCAATAAACATTTGTATTTCACATAAATAGTAATACTCAAAGCTTATATCCAAAAGAACTTTGAAATTTTGTATTCTACTAACATGTTTCTTCCCATTTCCACCAAACTTCTAGTTTTACTTTCTGTTAATATATTTTTTTGTGTATTTTAGGGATCACTCTACTGATGTTTGATTCCATGATTTCTCATATAATATTCAAAATCATTAAATGTGAATTTTTTACCATTATTTTTCTCAAATTCTTTATATAACCCCCCATTTAGATCTCAATATCTTTTCTAAATAATTTAAAAATCTATAAAATATATAAATTATACTTTATAAACATGATGTTGGTCATCTAGGTGAAATAAATAGTGAAAGTGATAAATTAAAAATCTCATTTTGTTAATTTATGTCTCATTGGCCCATATAAATTGGAATGAATAAGTTAAAGAGGTTTGGTAAACTGAATCTCAAATTTCTTATGATTTTTATTAGTCATTTTCCCATTTTGAAAATTTACAAAAACATATTCTTTTATTCTTTTCAATTCTAGAAAATTTTGAACAGCATTAACTTTAGAAATATTTTTCATTATTTTCTTCCCAAGATTCCTAATTCTACAATGCCACAACTTGTTTTCATCTTCAACACTCAAGTAACAGTAGTTGTGAAGTTATCATATTTGAATGATATTCCCAATAGTTCTTTATCCTCTTGTAATAGCTTTTCCTTCTTTCATACTTCTAATGATACAAGAATGTTTTCTAAATGTCACTTATTTTCCATCATAATAAATTTGACTCACACTAAGCAAGTTATTTTCCATCCCATTGACAAATAAAACTTCCTTAGACTTTAGTTTTTGAGGTTTTATCTCAGTTGTCCATATTCCTATGATTTTTAATGAACTATCATTCCTGAAGGTAACATCTCCACCATAATGATTTTTAACATATTTTATTATTTTCAAATAACTTATCATGTTTGATGAACAATCACTATTAGGTATCTATGGTTTGTTCTTCTTTCTAACTTTCAAAGTTGTCTCAACAGTAAAATACCTTTCTTAAACTTTCTTCTTTCTAGCTTCCTTTTCTTTTCTAGCATAGGAAATTTACCTTGGATGAGTTGTCATACATTCTTTGACATGATAGACAACCTGATAACATATTCAACATACTTCTTCCAGATATTCAAATTTCTTTTCCATTATAAGTTTTCTATCATCTTGAGATTTCACTTTTCTAACTGTCTATATTTCAGGAAAGTTACTCATTCTGCTTCCATCATTTCTTCCACTCTATTAAAACCTATTTCCTAGTTAAGTCATATTATGGAAAAATTGTAATAATTATTCCCATAAATTCCACAAAACTAACAGAACCCATAAAATCTTAGTTTTCTATGGAAGAATGATCTTTCCCTATAATAATATTGTCAAGGTTCATAACATCTTTCAAATTAAATTATCTTTGGGCATGTGGTATATTTATTCTCGGGGTATTTTAAACTTTTTTTGATGTGATATATTTTTCACATACTTTTTCAACCCAATATTTCCCAACACTTTTCTTCACACATGAAATATTTGGAAAATCAGATAAACCTTTTATTTTAGTGGGTGTATATTTCACATAATTCTTGGATTAAGATTTTTCTGTAGCTTTGGATGATTCATATTTTACTTCTTAAGCCTTGATGAATTTTTAATTAAACTTTATTAAAGTTATTTAAACCTCAATAAGTTTTTATTGAGACTTTTTAACTTCATATTCATTAGTTATTAACTTCCTACTGAGATCTTCAATCATCTTTCCCTATTTGGAAATTCTCAATTTGTAACTTAAGATCTCTTGTATTTATTCTTATTCCAACTTAAAAACATATTTTATCCCTTAAATAACTTTTTCACAATATTTATTCATCATTATAATTTCTTTCTTGAGAGTTATATTTTTCTCAAGATGAGAAAAAAGTTCGGATCTGATCTAATACTCTCTATAAGATTCTTCACCTCCTTATTCTTTACTATCTGAGGAATATTTTGTTTTCTAAACTTTTATAATGAATGTTCTAAACTTTTATAAACTTTCATATTTTAAAGAATTGTTTTCAATTGAGTTTAATTCATATTTATTAATCAGTAAACTTATTATGTTTCCAGTGAACTTATTTTTATATTTTTGGATGGTTTTTCTTCTTTATAAATTTTTTTAAACTTATTCTATCAAGTTTTTTCATCATAATCATCTTGATTTTCTCCAACTTTCTTATTGGTTCAATTCATAGAAAATTGTCCAATTTCACTTCACTCAAAACATTTGAGAGGAATTTTTCCTATATTCTTTCATCTTTCTCTTTAATAATTCTTAGAGATAAGAAACATGATTTTTTTATTCAAATCATCATCATATTTATCTTTGGAATCAAAAGGATCAACATCTTCAAAATATTTAATTTTCATCTTTCTCATGGATTCAAAATACATTTCATATTAAATATTCTTTTTAAACACAATATATTTTTTCATTTTATGAGAAATAAGAAAGTTATGAAGTTTATCAAGAGATAAATCATCTTTATCTTCTAGAGTATAAATTTTAGAATAAAACCTATCTGGAAAGTTTATCATGAATTTCTTCACAATTGTAGAATCTTTCAGGACATCTCCAAAACCTATAATATTGAAAATAACTTTATTTACTATGGTTAAGTACTCATAAATAGTTTATTTATCTCTCATTCTTATATATTAAAACTTGTACCACATAATCTTTTTTGTTTTGGTACCATCGCCTTCATATAAACTTTTTTTGACAAAAACATAAGAAAATAATTTCTATTTTTTTCATCAACTAAAATATTTATCTAATCAGAAAAATTAATCAAGGAAACTTTCTCAATGGGTGGAAACCCAATTTTATCAACATCAACAACTTCTAGGATAATAGATGGGAGATATAGAATCATCATGTTTTTTCAACCATAATATTTTTTCCATCGAATATAGGAATTCCTCTACTATTTAAAGAATTGATATTATCCATGATAAGGATTAAATAAGGGAACCTCTCTATGATTTTAATTTAAGTTTCAAGGGATAAATGAACAATTGAGAAGGGGGGTTGAATTAGTTGTTGCCTTTTTACAAACTTCAACTTTAGTAAATTTAACCCCTGCAACTTGTTAGAGTTATTTCTTTATCAAATTTTAAAAAACTCGAGTGCATAAAGAAATAGAAAAGTAAAAAAGGAACACGTGATTTACAAACTTTAGTATCAATGTGATAACCTACATTATTGTCATAGGAACTCCCATGGGTCTATAGAAATTCACAATTATGAATAAGTGAATACAACTTGTGCCAAATTTTGTTAGACACATTCTATATCCCAATATTAATGATTATACCGACTCACGTTAGTTTACAAATTTTTTCTTAAAATTTAATCCAAAAATAAAAATTAACATCAAAACTGTATGATTCACAAAAGGGTTGTTCTAAGACTTGGTCAGATGTACCTATGTCTGATGTCCTCGGTCCAATACACCCAAGTCCGATACACATTTTTCAATTTTTTCCTGTATAAAAAAACTATGAATCTCAAAAAACTTCTAAAAACTCAGAATGATTCCCTCAATCTGATTTCCTCTTTTAAATAATATGAAATTGTCTCAATCTGGTCTTCTGATTAGAATCCTTTATCCAAAAACTCTTCTTTAACATGAAACAACTTCAATTGGAAAACTCACTTCTAACACAAATTTTGTAGAGTATCAACTTTTATACATGGGTGAACAGTATTAAGTACTGCTATGATTTTATTTTCTATTTATAGGTGCTCTAGAAATAGTAAAGGTGGGAAACTAAAATAATTTTCTCACTCAACCAAATTCCAAAAAAACTGAAATTCATTTACCTTTGAACTTCATTTTGACCTCTTCAAACTATATCATCTCTTATGTTGTCTTCTTGAAATATCTATATTCTTCACAAATCTTATCAAATTTCCTATCTTTAAACAAGATAGAAAATTATTTGAAATAACAACACTTCATTCCATAATTTGGGATCTAGAGAGCTCTTCATCTATATGATTCTATTGTCCCACTTGAATTATATTCAACTATCATCTTACACTTTTTAAAAGATCTGTCTGGAAATTGCAGGTCTGAAACATTTCATTATGAAAACTCTTTTTATCATTATGATTCTCTTAACCTCACATATTTTTCTCTTAACCCATTAAAAACAAAAAAATATATAATTGCTCACTCTGATGCTTTGGGCCAACTAAAAAAGATTGACAACATCATTGAAACTTCTAAAGACTTCATAAATCTGCAATGAATGTATGGTAACAACTTTATCCTTTCAAACATTTTCTTTTTTCGTATAATTTGAATTATTTTACTTCTTTATTCACAAGTCTTTAGAAACTCTCTTCATTCAACCAAAATGTGTCTGATGGAACTCTACATCTGATGACTTATTGGTGTCAAAACTCATTTAATGGATCAATGTCATCTGATCATCCGATGAATTGGTGCCTGGTGCCTTGGATAAAAAATATTTATAAACTCATCAACTACCTCAATTATGATCAAATCAGTATGATATAAATTCCAAACTCTTCTAACAAATTATTCATCCAACCAACTTCTATGGTGAAACAAATTCAAACATCTCAATTCATTGCATTTCTTCAACTGGTCGTCTTCAATGTTCGTAACAGATCTTTGACTAATATATCGATATCTACATATGTTTTGATGGATAATTATCTATAGATCATTTGATCATGATCTTTCAAACTATTTGAAATTTAGGAAAAAAAAGTTTCCAGTATTCTGAAAACTTCAGTGCCTGATGAATCTTGGTTCGATGATCGGCATCGAGAAAACCCTGAGTCCAGAAAACTATGATTGGATAACTACAACATATACATTTATTCAACAGCTTATATCATGAGTTTTTTCATGATGTTTATAACTTTAAGATCATAAAAGTGTCATATGAATTTGTTTTAAAGCTTTATGACTTCCAATTTTTCAAGTCTCAACAGCATAACAAACTTTTTGAATATGATTTCCATCAACTTATGACTTTACATCAATATCTCAATTTGATGGTCTATGAGTGATGGATCATCTAATGAAGAATTTGATCACCATATTTTCAAAACAAATTTTGTAACGCCCTGACCCCAGTTACCCAGAGTCGGTGCATTATTACATAACATTGACATGATCACAAAAGATCAAGTCTCGAAAGACCGATTAGTTTATTATCCTTGGAATTACTAGATACATTCATAAAGTTTACATTAAATTGTAAAGTGAAAAACTACAACAACATCTTGTCTCAATAGACTACGCTCATATTCCCTCATACTATCCCTATAGGTCATTCATAAAATACTTCTTCACATCCTAGGAAAAATAAAACATAGAAAGGGGTGAGCTCAGATGCTCAGTAAGGACAACAATATAGCGAAACCTTTCATAAATAAGCATAAAAATTTAAGGCAATGTATAACTAAAAAAAAGACTTTTAAACTTTAACTTCAACATAATATGAAAAAATAAAATGAAATAATTCCATTTACTTATTCACATGGATATTCTACCAGTCGAATAATCACATGCAATATCAATTACCACTTTCATAATGATGGAATGCATAATGACAGACTATCATAACCACATAGTCAAGGCCTTGTGCCAAGACTAAAAATAAGTTTTGGTCAAGGCCTTGTTCCAAGACACTAGTTTGTCTCATGAGACCTACTGATGCATCGAGGAGCTATACAGGGCTTCACCTGTCACTTACTAAGTCCAATGCATTCCTCATATGAACAGGTTTAAACATAACATAAACATTCGTATTAAAAATAGCATATGAAATGTCAATACATTCTCCATAAACTATGAATGGTATAAAAATAACACATCCATAGTCAAACATATCACAAAAACTTCAATACAATATGGAAGTTTTTTATCATAATAAATCAACTTCAAATAAGCTTAAAATCCATCAAAGGATGTTGACATAGATGAAAATGATTTGTAAAACTCTTTGAGAGAAGTATCCCTTTTTCATGAAAACATTTAAAAGTCACAAAATTTAGAAAGGAAGAAATTTAAATAAATTTTTGAATAAAATTTTCCCATGCCACTTTGAAACTTTTGAAAAGATTTATCATTTAAAAACATTCATGTCCATGTAAATAAATCCTTAAAATCATTTTGAAAACATGGACATTAATTAAAAATATTTAGAAAGATAAATCTTTAAAACATTTAAAATTATGATCTTGATAAAGAGTACCTTTCACAAATCCTTAAAATATTCCTTTTGAAATCATTTTTATGAAAAATGGACATGGATGATAAAAATGTCCCAGTAAATTCTTACACATAAACAATCTCGGATAATAATGAGATTGAGGAATTAACCCTTACCAATTTGGTAACATACGAAACATACACCCCATGAAAGAGGTATCATACAATTAATATGTAAATACACATAAATTAAAGTTTATTACACAAAGAATACAATTATGGTCAGTACATACACCACACAAAAGGTAATAGTGGCAATATGGCACGAATCTCAAGGGAATAAGGAGTGAGATGAAAACTCCTTACCTTGCACTTTCCTTTAGTCAAGGGTACGTTTAACCTTCGGTATGATGACTATATTATGTTTTTAAATTATACCAGAACCATATTAATATTTATGATATCATACATTATTCATTTATGACTTTATACTGCCCATTAAATAATAACTTCCATGTTATATTAATATTTCAGGTAATAATCGCTTTCTTTATCGTACGTGTTTTAACTTGTTAATCTTGATTGTATCACTTAGATCATGATTTAAATACTTCCAAAATATAAAACATTATTTATATATCATATATATTTAGAATATAAATATGTATAATAGACATATATATTAAATGGAAAACACTGTTTATGGAGACGGTAGTCCGTATGTATGCATAAACGTTGTTTCCGTTTTTATATAGTATTGAACGGAAGTAAGTGAATAAGATATATGTAAGTAAATAAATACTTATGTATATAAATATATATATCTATAGTAGCATTATTATTTCATATATTACATACTTATTAGTAATAAATATTTTTATAATCGTCAATGAATGGTGAACTTGGAAGTGAATCTCATCGCGTCGTAGAGACGGTAATTCGTACGTACGCACGAGCGAAAATATCATTCCTTTGATATTAAAATAATATATAATTGGATGGTATATCATATATACAGAATCCTTATCATGTTATATTTATTATTTACATCAAATACACATCATTATTATACCCATCCAAATAATAATGTATTGAATAACAATTACACCACGACGTGGAGACGGTAAGCCGTACGTACGCACGTATGGTGACATGTCATTCAAAGGGTGGATAGAATAATGAATTTGGTTGTACAATAATTATAATAACATCATAGTATATAGAAGATACTGGATTTATTATTTTATAATGGAAACAACAAAGAAAAAGGAAGTGGAAGAAGAAAGGAACTTGAAAGAGGGTGGTGAAATCATTACCTCTTCTTCGGGTTCTTCCTTTTAATTTGATCAAAAGGGCTCCATAGGTTGGATTTATGATCAAAATAATGCCTCTAGGTTGAGGTAGGATAGTTGAGAGGGTATTTTGGTAGGGTTTGGATGATCCAAATGTCTTAGAAGGTGTGAATTATTGTTAAGGGGGAGTGCCCTTTTATAAGAGGGGTGAGGGGCGACTTAGGAAAAACATAAATATTATTTTTTAATAAATTCATATTCAGTTTATAATGGCTCCAAATTGATTTATTTAAAGTATAAGATGGGTATGGGTAGAAATAAACTCAACCAATAGGTTTTAGACAGGTTTGGGTTACTTTATTAACCTTATCTTTTAGTTTTAACTCTTAGTTAATTAGTTTGACATTTACCATGCCTCTTTGTATTTTTATATTATATGGTTAATAAACTTACTATAAACTTCCAATAGACACCCAAATGGTCCATTAATTATACACCTATCATGATATAAGTCCTTTGGCCGAACCTTAGATTTTTAGGAATAGAATATAAATTAATAATATAATATATTTTTTTAAAACTCTTTTATGTCAATTTTGACACTATTGGGTATTTTGTTTTTGAAAAATTAATAAAAGCATTATTACTTCGAAAAAAAATCATATATCCAATAATAATATGTCATATTAACCTATAAAATTATTGGGATTCATAAAAAGTCTCAAATTACATTTATTTGGGTATTTATAATATCAATTATCTTAATCATTCATTAATACGGTAATTAATGCATCATCATTGTGTCGTAAATAAATTAAATTATTTAATGTATAAAAATTACAAATAAAATACCATTATGTAGGAAATATTTTTATCTTTCTAATTAATAATTATAATTGAATTTATCTTATGTATAACCCTATATTAAAAATGTTTTAGTTATTAAACATTGATTTTAACTCTTTTAACTCTTCTTTGAATTAAATAATAATAAATGTCCTAATCTAATCCAAGTGGACCTAAATGATAATATTTTATTACTCAGGTTCTTTTTGGTCGAGATACACTTGTCCAATAGAATTATTACATTTGTTAGGGTAATATTAATATCATTTTTACCCTTAATTACCCTATTTACTTTTAACAGTGGTGAATAAAAGTAAAAAGGTACTATTCACCAAAAAATTATTTTTATCTTATTAAACCAAAATTTACTCCTTGATATTAACCGTGTCTCTTGGATCTTTGAAATTCCACTCATAGAAGCGGTAAAATTATGTTTTATGTGAATTTGCAGATTCTCCTAGGAGGTGGGTAAAAGACTGTGAAAAGTTCTATAAAATTTTTATATATCTAAAATTATTGTAAATTGACTCCAATGAATTAAATTGAACTTATATAGATATTATGTATCTATTTTTACCTAAAATAAATTTAAATAAAATAAATAATTATTTAAATAAAAAATCAGTTTTAAACGATAACTTAGTGTTTTTTCACAATTCATCAAAAATTGAACGTTTTCAGAAAAATACCAACCCTAAGATAATTTCAATATTCTGAATCCAAAAATGAAGTATATTTTACCAAATTCAAAACAAATAATTTGCATTTATTAATTTAAAATTAATTCTCATTGTCAAAACAAATAGCGTGTTTTTAAGAAACAATAACTATCAAAAGATTGACACTTGTTTATGTATAATTTCAATGTGAAATTAATTCCAATGACCAACATTGGATTAAAGGGTAAAAATATAATCTAATTATACTTCAAAAACATTAAAATGTATAATTCAACACTATTAATTATTTTGATTAAAAAAGTTGTTTTGAGTTAAAATATAGTATTTTTCACTATTCACCCAAATATGAAAGTTATCAGAAAAATACCAAAAATTTATTGAAACTAAATTATTATGTCCCGATTCTAAAGAAGAAGTTTATTTTGTAAAAATTAATATATAAAAGTTTCAAATATTGGATTTAAAAAGGGTTCTCCATTAAAAGGTGGTAAAATTGCATTTTTTGAAAAATAATTCTTTTATCTGAAAAAATGAATTTGTTCTTACATTATGTCTAAGAAAATCATAATATGGATTATAGAATTATATAATGTTCAAATTTTAGTTAATAATATTCAAAACCGCTTTTGAACGGCTAGTTTGGTAAGTCGTGATGCGCTTGAACTCTGTGTTGCATGTAGTGAAAGTTATTGCATTACTTTGAAGAAATAACGTACTCTGAAATCTTGGGGTGTTACATTCTTCCCTCCTTCAATAAATTTTTTCCTCTCAATTTTAAATCGTTCTTTGAAAATAATAGGTTGAAAATAGAAAATACCTTTTTGGGAAAACCCACATCGGAAATTGGGTTAATAAAATTTAGTCTTAATAAGAGGAAAAGGGGAATGAAAAAGTCACCACCAAATTATGATCTTGATTAGAAGAACAGTGGTGGCAATTAGAGACACATAATTGGAGGAAAAATGTAAATATTTATAGAGAGTGATTTAGTTCATCAATCAAAAACAATTGTATAATTTTGGGCCTCAATTCCACCAATCTATGATGATTTAAAATACCATCGGTTCAACAAAATGTAAGGTATTAGGATAACACATTTTTGTTTTTCAGATTCCTTACCTAAAGTTTAAGAATTTATTTCTTTATAGAATAAGAGAAGAAAAAAAATGTACACTTGTCAAGTATATTTCCATCCATTAACTAATTTCTACCACAAACTCATCTTTCACTCTAAAAGATAATAGAACTTAAAAAAATATTCTATTTATCGTATTCATATAGGGTTTCAAAAAAAATGAATGTATAATTCATCTACCAGACCCTTTAAAAAAACTACATTATTAAATCTTAGACATCATGCGGGTTAGTGATAGGTGATACAAGGTTTTCTTCCTTTGGTTGCGGGTTTAAGTCTCGCGGCCTTGTCAGACGCGACGGGTTGTCGCCCGACCTCTGGGTTGTCCTTTTTATAGAAATCCAAAAATAACCTTAACAGTAGTATCCAAATTCAAACTTAATACATTCCAACCTTATATCCAAACTCTCAGTCCAAAATTTATAATAAATTTAAACATAATGAGGATATTTGTTTTCCAGGTAATAACATGTGAATGCCTTCACCATGTATTCTTTTACAACACCGCAACATCCTGAATTACCAAAATCAACAATCTCTTATTCCAAAAACACTACCTCGTTATCAGGACCATATTAAGGATTACCTTTCCTTCAACCATGTATTTTCAAAAAAGTGTAGCTTAATATTAAGTCACTTTTCTTAGAACCATATAATCTCAAATCCTCAATAAAATAGTACTTCAGTACAATCCTTATTTATCCCCATAATTCATGTAACCAGTATACTGTTGATACAACACTCAAATGAAATAATTCTATAATAAAAACATAAGAACACTAGTTACTCCTCTTCATTTGAGGTAGTATCATAACTTGGTTATTATCCAATAAAATCATTTTTGGTATACTCTTATGAATGGGACATTGATTCATGTAGTGTCTCAACCCCTTTTAGATGAAGAATTTTACATTTGAAAACTTTTTCTTACCCTTGCAATAACGTACTTGGTGTCCTTTTTCTCCACACTTATAACAAACTCTCATTCCTTTCAAACATTTAACAAGGTGATTCATTCAACATTTATCACATATTGGAAAATACTTCTTTCCCTTATTCCCTTTATCCATATTTCTTTATACCATCCTTTTCTTTTCTGGCTTCCCTTCAAAGCCATAGGATTCAGAGAATTCTTTACTAATCTTATTAACACGTGATATTATTTCTTCATATATTGAGAATACATGGGAGACTATTTCCCTTCTAAATTTTGGCTTAATACCGTGAAAGAAATGATTCTTATTTCTCTTTGGATCATACGCATTGCTGGAGTTCACATTCCTTCTATTGGGTGCCATTTTTATACAATGGCATACACTAGGTCAGTTTATGAATCGCAATTCATAATTCCAAATAGGAAAAATACCTAACATAAATTGAACAGTTTATGGATATAATCCATAATCACAAAAAAAAAATTGAGGATGTATATACTCATAAACCCTTTATAGTGGTTTTTAAAGAAAATGAGAATTATCCTAAGCATATCCCCTAGGAGTGTCGTAACCAAGAGTACAGCAAGGCCTGTTGTCATGCACCAGTTTCTGTTCGAGTCTAGCTCAAAGCGGTGTTTTTGGGTTTTACCCCTAGGTACATCTATGCCAGAGCCGCCTCTACCTGCTCGTATCCAGACAGGGATGTATTGCTCGGAAAACTCACAAAATATCTACAATACCAAAATTCTAGGAAGTTCTTCTATACTAATCATCAAAGTATATCTTAGGGTTATGTGCTCTAATCAAAGTTTATCTAAATCTAGCTTCCAAGGTTTGTACTAAACTTCCTATGATACCAACTATAACGCCCTGACCCCAGTTACCCAGAGTCGATGCATTATTACATAACATTGGCATGATCACAAAAGATCAAGTCTTGAAAGACCAATTAGTTTAGTAGCCTTGGAATCACTATATACATTCATAAAGTTTACATTACATCGTAAAGTGAAAAACTATAACAACAACTTATCTCCATAGACCACACTCATATCCCCTCATACTATCCCTATAGGTCATTCATAAAATAATTATTCACATCCTGGGAAAAATAAAACATAGAAAGGGGTGATCTCAGATGCTCAGTAAGGATAACAATATAGTGGAAACTTTCATAAATAATCATAAACATTTAAGGCAATGTATAACTAAAAAAAAGCCTTTTAAACATAAACTTCAACAAAATATGGAAAAATAAAATGAAATAATATCATTTACTTATTCACATGGATATTCTACTAGTCGAATAATCACATGCAATATCAATTACCACTTTCATAATGATGGAATGCATAATGCCAGACTATCATAACCACATAGTCAAGGCCTTGTGTCAAGACTGCAAATAAGTTTTTGTCAAGGACTTGTTCCAAGACACTAGTTTGTCACATGAGACCTATCGATGCATCGAGGAGCTATAGCTGGCTCCACCCGTTACTTACTAAGTCCAATGCATTCCTCATATTAACAGGTTTAAACATAACATAAACATTCGTATTAAAACTAGCATACGAAATGTAAATACTTTATCCATAAACCATGAATGATATAAAAATAATACATCCATAGTAAAACATATCACAAAACCTTAAATATAATATGGAAGTTTTTTATCATAATAAATCAACTTCAAATCATCTTAAAATTCATCAAAGGATGTTGACATAGATGAAAATGATTTGTAAAACTATTTGAGAGAAGTATCCCTTTTTCATGAAAAAATTTAAAAGTCACACAATTTAGAAAGGAAGACATTTAAATACATTTTTGAATAAAATCTTTACATACCACTTTTAAACTTTTGAAAAGATTTATCATTTAAAAACATTCATGTTCATATAAATAAATCCTTAAAATCATTTTGAAAACATAGACATTAATTAAAAATATTTAGAAAGATAAATATTAAAACATTTAAAATTATGATCTTGATAAAGATTACCTTTCACAAATCCTTAAAATATTCCTTTTGAAATCATTTTTATGAAAAATGGATATGGATGATAAAAATGTCCCAGTAAATACTTACACATAAACAATCTCAGATAATAATGAGATTGAGGAATTAACCCTTACCAATTTGGTAACATACGAAACATACACCCCATGAAAGAGGTATCATACAATGAATATGTAAATACACATAAATTAAAGTGTATTACACAAATAATACAATAATGGGAAGTACATACACCACACAAAAGGTAATATTGGCAATATGGCACGAATCTCACGAGAATAAGGAGTGAGATGAAAACCCATTACCTTGCACTTTCCTTTAGTCAAGGGTAGGTTTAATCTTCTGTATGATGACTATATTATGTTATTAAATTATAACAGAACCATGTTAATATTTATGATATCATACATTATTCATTTATGACTTTATACTACCCATTTAATAATAACTTCCATGTTATATTAATATTTTGGGTAATAATCGCTTTTTTTATCGTACGTGTTTTAACTTGTTAATCTTGATTGTATCACTTAGATCATGATTTAAATACTTCCAGAATATAAAAAATGATTTATATATCATATATATTTAGAATATAAATATGTATAATAGACATATATATGAAATGGAAAACACCGTTTATGGAGACGGTAGTCCGTATGTATGCATAAAGGTTGTTTCTGTTTTCATATAGTATTGAACGGAAGTAAGTGAATAAGATATATGTAAGTAAATAAATACTTATATATATAAATATATATATATATATCTATAGTACCATTATTATTTCATATATTACATACTTATTAGTAATAAATATTTTTATAATCGTCAATGAATGGTGAACTTGGAAGTGAATCTCATTGCGTCGTAGAGACGGTAATTCATACGTACGCACGAGCGAAAATATCATTCCTTTGATATTAAAATAATATATAATTGGATGGTATATCATATATACATAATCCTTATCATGTTATATTTATTATTTACATCAAATACACATCATTATTATACCCATCCAAATAATAATGTATTGAATAACAATTACACCACGACGTGGAGACGGTAATCCGTACGTACGCACGTATGGTGACATGTCATTCAAAGGGTGGATAGAATAATGAATTTGGTTATACCATAATTATAATAACATCACAGTATATAGAAGATACTGGAGTTATTATTTTATAATGGAAACAACAAAGAAAAAGGAAGTGGAAGAAGAAAGGAACTTGAAAGAGGGTGGTGAAATCATTACCTCTTCTTCGGGTTCTTCCTATTGATTTGATCAAAAGGGCTCCATAGGTTGTATTTATGATCAAAATAATTCCTCTAGGTTAAAGGTAGGATAGTTTAGAGGGTATTTGGGTAGGTTTTGTCCGATCCAAATGGGTTAGAAGGTGTGAATTATAGTTAAGTGGGAGTTCCCTTTTATAAGAGGGGTGAGGGGCACCTTAGGAAAAACATAAATATTATTTTATAATAAATTAATATTCAGTTTATAATGGATCAAAATTTATTTATTTCTAGGATAAGGTGGTTATTGGTAGAAATAAACTCAACCAATAGGTTTTAGACAGGTTTGGGTTACTTTATTAACCTTATCTTTTAGTTTTAACTCTTAGTTAATTATTTGACATTTACCATGCCTCTTTGTATTTTTATATTATATGGTTAATAAACTTACTATAAACTTACAATAGACCCTCAAGTGGTCCATTAATTATACACATATCATGATATAAGTTATTTGGCCAAACCGTAGATTTTTAGGAATATAATATCAATTAATAATATAATATATTTTTTAAAAACTCTTTTATGTCAATTTTGACACTATTGAGTATTTTGTTTTTGATAAATTCATAAAAGCATTATTACTTGTAAAACAAATAATATATCCAATAATAATATGTCATATTAACCTAAAAAATTATTGGGATTCATAAAAAGTCTCAAATTACATTTATTTGGGTATTTATAATATCAATTATCTTAATCTTTCATTAATACGGTAATTACTGCATCATCATTGTGTCATAAATAAATTAAATTATTTAATGTCTAAAAATTACAAATAAAATACCATTATGTAGGAAATATTTTTATCTTTCTAATTAATATTTATAATTGAATTTATCTTATGTATAACCCTATATTAAAAATGTTTTAGTTATTAAACTTTGATTTTAATTCTTTTAACTCTTCTTTGAATTAAATAATAATAAATGTCCTAATCTAATCCAAGTGGACCTAAATGATAATATTTTATTCCTAAGGTTGTTTTTGGTCGAGATACACTTGTAAAATAGAATTAGGACATGTTTTAGGGTAATATTAATATCATTTTTACCCTTAATTTCCCTATTTACTTTTAACTGTGGTAAATAAAAGTAAAAAGTTACTATTCACCAAAAATTATTTTTATCTTATTAAAGCAAATTTTACACCTTGATATTAAACTTTTCTCTCATATTTTCAAAATTACACTCATAGAAGCGGTAAAATTAAGTTTTATGTGAATTTGCAAATTCTCCTAGGAGGTGGGTAAAAGACGATGAAAAGTTTGATAAAATTTTTATATATCTAAAATTATTGTAAATTGACTCTAATGAATTACATTGAACTTATATAAATATTATGTATCTATTTTGACCTAAAATAAATTTAAATAAAATAAAATATTATTTAAATAAAAATTCGGGTTTAAACGATAACTTAGTGTTTTTTCATTATTCATCAAAAATTGAACATTTTCAGAAAAATACCAAAAATTCACCCTAGGATAATTTCAATATTATAAATCAAAAAATGAAGTCTATTTTACCAAATTAAAAACAAATAAGTTGCATTTATTAATTTAAAATTAATTCTCATTGTCAAAACAAATAGCGTGTTTTTAAGAAACAATAACTATCAAAAGATTGACACTTGTTTATGTATAATTTCAATGTGAAATTAATTAAAATGACAAAAATTGGATGAAATGGTAAAAATATAATCTAATTATACTTCCAAAACATTAAAATGTATAATTCAACACTATAAATTAATTTTATTAAAAAAGTTGTTTTGAGTTAAAATATAGTATTCTTCACTATTCACCCAAATATGAAAGTTATCAGAAAAACACCAAAAATTTATTAAAACTAAATTCTTATGTCCTGATTCTAAAGAAGAAGTTTATTTTGTCAAAATTAATATATAAAAGTTTCAAATATTTGATTTAAAAAGGGTTCTCCATTAAAAGGCGGTAAAATTGCATTTTTTGAAAAATAATTCTTTTATCTGAAAAAATGAATTTGTTATTACATTATGTATAAGAAACTCATAATATGGATTCTAGAATTATATAATGTTCAAAATTTATTTAATAATATTTAAAACCTCTTTTGAACAGCTAGTTTGGTAAGTTGTGATGCGCTTGAACTCTGTGTTGCGTGTAGTGCAAGTTATTTCATTACTTTGAAGAAATAACGTACTATGAAATCTTGGGGTGTTACAACTTTATTCATTAAAAATTTCAAAAACTTCTCAACAAATAAGTTATAAACTTCTAGGAACACATCTTTCACCAAATTTACATAAACATTCTTTTACAAAAATTTGGTTTTCAACAAAACCAAACTTTTCAAAAACATCACAAAGGATCTTCAAAAGGTTATTATGAAAATCAAAGAAAATATTTATAAATGGGTTTGGATTTATGAAAAATATTTGTAAGTCTGTTTTTGTTTTAAAATCTAGAACTATTACATTCTTGTTATTAGACCTTGTATATATTCTATGGTGGTATCCTACTAGGCTTTGTGAAAACACCCTAATTTTTCCTTTGGGTGGTTTTAGATGTTGTTTTTCAGGACCTAGGTAAATTAAATGTCATATTATAGAATTTTGACTTTTGTTTTCATCATTTCCTTCATAGAGGGATGGTTTGGAGGTAAAATTTGGTCTCATGGAGACTTTTTGGTCTTATCTTTTCATAATTTTTTGGTTTAGATAATTTGGATTGGGTTGTATGAATCTTTGATGTATATTTTTCTTATAAATTTCAATTTGTTTGTTTGTCTTGGCTTAGTTATACTCATTACTTGTTTATATTATCTTATTGCACCTCACCACCGTGATGGGCTAGCTCAGGTGGCCTGCCTAGTTTACTCGGGCCGGTTCGTTACAGAATGGTTTTAGAGGGATGATCAGCCTGAAGTGTGTTAACACTACTTGAGTGTGGTTCCATTTCTTGGGTAGACAGAAGTTAGGACTATTATAATTTTGTATATTAAGTGTGGTAGGGTTTTTAGCCATCTCACTTTTGTTTCTTAACTCAAATTACCATGTGTGGCCAGAAAATTTTTACCAATTTTGATACTTGGTGTTTGAGTTCGTTTGAATGAAATGGAGTGGGAGTTTATTTAAATGGAATTGTTACTTAGTAAAGTGTTGTCTTTAAATCATAGAATTCATGATTGATTTAAATTATTGATGTTTAAGGAATTGACATTAACTCTTTATGTTGTTCCTAAAATTTTGGAATATTCTCTAAAGATGATTAGTCATTATAATGTGGTTAACAGACAATGTCTCCAATAGGAGATCTTCCAAATATGAGAGAGGAAACTATGAGATAGGATCCACATGTGAATCCTCCAGTGGGCCCTTCTTTGGTTGAATTTTTAATCCATATAATTCAGACTCTGAGTTGAGTGGGTGTCGGGAACCCAGGATGTGTGGTGGATCTTGGATTTGAATTTACTAAGCAGGATCCACTTGACTTCCATGGTGATAAGGGACCCAAGAATTTGAGGAGTAGATTGAGCAGATTGAGAGGATCTTCAACTTCTTAAAGACTATTGAGGACTCTAAGGTGGGTTTCTCCACATATATTCTTGATGTACCGGAAAGGAGATGGTGGGAATCCATCATGAAAGATTAGTTTCATGAGGAAATTACATAGAATTATTTCAATAAAATATTCAATCATAATTTTTACCCTAAGATGTTATGTGTGGTGAAGACATGAGAGTTTCTAACCTTAGATCAAGGGGAGCATATTTTTCTGGAGTATTCCACCCATTTTATTAATCTGGTGCATCTAGCACTGAAGCTTATCACTAATGAGTACTTAAAGGATCAAAGGTTTGATTTGGTATTGATGTCATATATTTGGTTGATATTGATTCTCATGTGTCTCCTGAACTTTATAGAGGTAGTCAATAAAGCAGTTTTGGTGGAGACAGACATAGCTAGAAAGATAGGTTTTGGTGGATATTTGGTTGGTGTTGTTATTAAACAGGGTTTATTTTCTGGCTAAAAAATAAAGCGTGAGGGTGGTCAGTTTCCTTCAGGACCAGTTTTTAGGGATTTTTCAGAGTATCAAATAGTCACCTATTACCAGTGTGGAAGGCACGGTCATACCAAAACTAACTGTGTGGAGGATCCTAGGACTTTTCATCATTGTGGACAAGCTAGTCACCTAAAGAGTTTTTGTGAAAGGATATACCAGGGAAGTATGGAAGGATACACTCTCACCCAGGGTTTTTAGGTACATACTAATTATTCCAAGGGTGGTGAGTCTAATCCTAAAGAAAATTCAGATGTTCATTTCGCTAAGACCGGATGACTTTATACAGTAGAGTATGCGACATAGGAATCTGAATCAGGGCTAGCTACTATTAGAGGTACCATGTTTATTTCATCTTCTATAGTGTTATATTTGTTTGATACTAGTTCTACTCATTCCTTTATATTTTCAAAATTTATTTAATGTTGTGGTATTATGTTTAGAACTTATGTCATACTTGTTGGATATTTCCATGCCTTTGGGAAAGAGGTCTGAATAAGGTTTCAATTGTCCCGCTTGTCGGGTGATGATAACTGAATACAAGGTGGTATGGGACTTTTTAGTTCTTGATATTGACATATTTGACCTGATACTTGGCATGGACTAGAAGATCAACATCAAGGCTCATATAGACTTGTATCATCATCGGGTTCAATTTTTATCTTTTGATGGGGTCAAACATGTTTTTCAGGGTGAGTGGGACTCTAATAGGTAAGGGTAGGGCCTATTTTTCTTTATGTTGGGGTAATTTTATTCCAATTTTTAGAGATGTATCTCGATGTTGTTAACCCTTTTCTGGGTTTCCTACTTCCTGTAGTGGCGAGTACATACCCTAAGGTCTTTCTGGGTGATTTTTCAGGTTTACCACCATAGAGAGAGGTCGAGTTTACTATTGAATTTCTCCCTAATATGATTTTCATTTCTATGTCATCTTATCAAATGGAACCTAATGAGTTGGTGGAACTTAAATTCTATCTTAAGGATTTATAGGCTAAGGGATTTATTCATCCTAGCATGTCACCATAGGCTTTTCCAGTCCTCTTTTCTAAGAAGGAAGATAAGATTCGTAGCCTTTTTGTATATTATTGAAAGTTAAATTAGGTGACCATTAAGAATAAATATCCTTTACCCAATATTGATGATATTTTTAACCATATTAGAGGGTCATGTTGGTTTTCAAATATTGACCTTTGATCAAGGTACCACCAGTTGAGATTCTAAGAAGAGGATATACCTAATATTAATCTTAGGAGATGGTATGGTAATTTCGAGTTTCTAGTTATGTCATTCGGTCTTACTAACGCTCTTGAAGTATTTATGGATTCAATTAAATGAATATTTCATAGGTTATTAGAATATTTTTTTATTTTGTTCATGGATGATATTTTTGTGTACTCCAAGATAGAGGAGAAGCAAATGGATCATTTGTATATCATTCTTTGAACCTTAAAGGAATATCATCTTTATGGTATGTTTTCCAATTGTGAGTTTTGGATCTGGGGAGTGAAATTTTTGGGGCATATGATATCTGAGAGGGGAATATCGGTGGATCCTAAAAAGATACAGGCATTTATGTCCTGGGAGTAGCCTAGAAATGTTTTTGAGATCCGGATCTTCTTGGGTTTGGCTGGTTACTATAGGTGGTTTGTTCAGGATTTCTCCAAGCTCTCATCTTCAATGACAGCTTTAACCTATAAGTGTGTAAAGTTTTAATGGAATGAAAAATGTAATAAATCATTTGAGTAACTGAAGTTGAGTCTAACTTCAGCACCAATTTTGATTCTTTCAAAAACAGTTTCAGGTTATGATGTTTTTTTATGATTCTTGTATGAGTTTGGGATATGTCCTAATATAGAGGAAATAGGTGGTGGCCTATATATCTCACCAATTAATCCCTCATGAGAAAAACTACCCTACCCACAATATTGAGTTGGTTGAAGTTATTCATGCACTCAAAATGCAGTTTCACTATAACTTTGGGGAGTTGTTTACAGTGTATTATAATTATAAGAGAATGAAATATATTTTTACTCAAAGGGATATAAACTTGAGATAGAGACGCTAGGTGGAGTATCTTTATACTTTTGATTTTGATATTGAATACACTCATGGGAAAGGGGATGTGGTTTCTAATTCATTAAGTAGAAAATTACTGACACAAGTCATTAAGGAATTGGTTGAGGAGTTCTCTCTGATGAGTTTATTTTCTGAGTTAGGCTTGGGAGTGGAAGAGGTTGGTAGACAAGTGTTCTTGGATTTGATGAAAGCTAACTTGTATTTTTATGAGTAATTTTGGCTTGAGAAGGTGAAAAAAAAACTGAGTGTCAATTATTTAGTAAAATCTTTTATGGTGGGGAGACCTCAGGTGAGTAGTCCCAATATAGCTTTGTGATTCCATAGCAGGTTGGTTGTTCTGAATTCCCTAAGGCGGAAGTTTATGGATAGTGGACATCGGTCTTGTTGGTCCATTCACCATAGGGATACCAAGATGTATCATGAATTGAGATATCAATATTAGTGGTCTGGTATAAGGTAGTTTATTACATATTTTGCCTCACGATGTCTCACTTTTCAAGAAATTAAAGTGGAACACCAGAGACCTGTTGGTTTTTTGAAACCTTTTCCCATTCCAATATGGAAGTGGGATGATATTTCCATGGACTTCATCATTGGTTTTCCATGTAATCCTAGTGGGAAGGATGTGATTTGGTTGTTCATTGATCAAATTCCAAAATCATCTCATTTTTTACCAATCAAGGAAACAATGAAAGTGGAATAGCTTGGAGACTTGTACATTCTAGAGATTCTGAGACTTCATGGGGTTCCATATGTGGTTTTTTTATAAAGACTCTATGTTCACATCTAGATTCTAGAAAGTTTTGTTGGAGGCGATGGGTTACCATATGAAATTAACCATAACTTATCATATGAAAATGGATGGACAGATAGAGAGATCTAACCAGGTTCTTAAGGATATGATTCAATCTTGTGTGCTTGATTTTGGTGGATCTTAGGAAAAGAATTTACCTATAGTAAAATTTTCTTATAAAAAGGTTTATCATGCTTTGATAAAGATGGTTCCCTTTGAAGTGTTGTATGGGTGTCCATGTAGATCTCCATTATTTTGGGAAGAGTTGGGAGAAAGTTCCTTGTTTTTGTTAAGTCTCATTTAGGAGATGATGGAAAAGGTGCAGTTGATCTGGAAGAGGTTGGTCACAACACAGAGTTTTCAAAAATCTTATGTGGATTTTCTTCATTGTCTAGTAGAGTTTAATATTAGTGATTGGGTTTTTCTTATAGTTTCACCTTTCTTGGGAAATTTTCGGTTGGGTAATAATAGTAAGTTGACACCAAGGTTTTTTGGGTCCTTTGAGATTGTGGAGTGACTAGGAAAGGTGGAATATCAGTTAGACTTATCGTCACATTTGACTTCAATCCATGACATGTTTCATGCTTCCCAGCTGATGAGGTATCACCCGGATCCTTCCTGTGTCATTGAATGGGAGGATTTTTATCTTGATCCTAATACCACAATTGTTGAGAAACCAATTTATATTATAGATCTCTAGGATAAAATACTACATGGTAAAATGATTCTATTAGTATGGGTATTATGGTAGTGAAGATGGGATATCTATGATATTTGGGAGTGGGAATCATTGATGAGGAAGTAGTGTCCTTTCATTTTTACAAGTCTAGAATCATGATCACATTCTAGGGACATAAATCATTTATAGTGGGGATATTGAAACATTTTTTTAGTTTCATTTAGGTGCTTCTTAACCCTTGTTTTGACCATTCTTTTTTTGGGTCTTACATTGGGTTCATTTTTGTGATTTTTCATAAAATGTTGGGATCCCTTGGGGTTGTTCACGGTTGGCACGTGTTTAGGGAAAACCTTGTGGTTTGGCCTAGAAAATCGTATGGCCAAGCATGGTCTACTGGAAGGGGGCACACAGTTTGTCCAAACTATGTGGTCACCCCTCCAAACTGTGCACAGATAGGAAGACAGGTTATGCATGGTTGGTTCATACTTAAAGTAATTATGTGGAAAAATCATGCACCCTAAATAGAAGTTCTTTATATGGTGCACAGTTAAGGCACGCGGTTACTCCTGACCGTGTGGCCTCTCCAGCAAATCGTGTGCATGGATTTTTAATGCTCTGAATTTTTAATTAAAAATCCTTAATACCTAGGTTTAACCTCTAATGACCCCCCTAACCTCATATTATCTTTAACTAATCCTTCCTCAGTGGTATAGAGTCTTATATTTTGATATTATGGGAATATTTTCTTTGTTCTTGACGGATCAACTCAAGGTATGTTGTGTTTTTTCTCTGGTTTTTCCTTTTCTTCTTATATCCTCATTGGATCTCTTCTCCTATAATCTTGTGGAACACAAAGGGGATGTATATTTGAGATCTAAGTGGTTTGATATAGTATTTATGTGTTTCTTGTGGATCTATGAATGTGAGGACCCAATCTACTCTTCCTTGGTCGTCTTTGTTGAAGGCGACTAATACTACCTCTATTCTTGAGTAGGTGTTTCTATAAAAAGGGTTAACTCTATGAATTACTTATTATTATTGTAAATTAATTTGTTATATTCATTTTATTAGAGTGATTTGTGGTTTCAAGGGATTTATTTTAAATATACATGTTTTTAAAGGTCTTTTTCTTTAAAAACGGGTTTTTGCACACCAAGTGTTTGATTAAATGCTTGAATGGTGGTTTTGATTCAGAAATGGGTTTTCAAACACTAAAGTAGATTGTATTGGATTTAAAAATGTTTTATAAACTGTGAGCATAGTTTTGAAATTTATTTTTACAAACTTTTCACATTGGGAACCTTGAGTGTGTCTAGGACAGATATGTCGCTCACAGTGTGCATAATGCCACTAGAGATTTTGTGATATCGACAGACTGTGGAAGGAATCGATATCGGTTGGTACCAAAATATTCCTAGTTTAGGCTCTTTTATGTCTAGTATTTATTCACATAGGCTAGGTCCCAATATGGTGTGCTTTGTTATTTATGGTTTATTTATCTCATGATGGATTTTTTTTATTGATTGTTGCTCACATGTTTTCACATGAGGTTGTATCACATGGTTTCACATGATGGATTGTTTAATGGATATGTGTTTACTTTTTTACCTTATAGTGTGTGGATATGATTTTATATTTTATCAATTATACTTTTCATATTCCTATCTTTGTGAATATGAAATAATTTTATGAAAAAAAGGAAACGATTTATAAATGGGTTTGGATTTATGAAAATTCTTTATAAAATAGTTTTTGTTTTAAAATATAGAACTACTACATTCTTTTTATTAGACCTTTTATAGACTTTGTAGTGGTATCCAACTAGGATTTTTTCTCACAACCTAATTTTTCCTTTGGGTAGTTGTATACATTGTTTTTCTAGACCTAGGTAAAGGGAAGGGCATCTTGTAGCATATCGTTCTATCTTTTCATTGTTTCCTTTATAGTGGGATGGTTTGGAGATGATGGTTGGTCACATGGAGACTTTTTGGTCTTATCTTGTCATAATTTTATGGTCTAGTTTATTTGGATTGGGTTTTATGGATCTTGGATGTATAAATTTCTTTGTCATGTCCCCCTCCCTCTAAAGATACCACAATTAAGGGAGATAGATAATGACCTCTGATTCCCACCTCTAGTAAGCCCCGGGTTGGCGACTAGCACTGAGGGTATGAAAATATCATATATGGGAGGCATTTCCCTCTATAATATAAATAGGATTGGGATATAAGATGGATCATCCACAAACAACTCCAAGACATAATATAAAAAGAAATCCAAAACCCATCCCACATGCATGTATAAATATAACTGATAAAGATACAAGTCCCCTAAGTAAATACCCAAATTAAAGATAAAGAAGCGACACAACAGCTATCCAAAGGTCTGAGCTAGTAATTCCCAGCACATTCCACATAATCATCCTGGAAACCTGAAATATTTTTATATACTTAGGGTGGTTATACAAGTATACTCAGTAGAAAAAATCAAGTCTCGCATGCACATGTGAAAGAAGCATACTAATGCCCCTATAAGAAAACAGTTGAACCAAACAGCACCTATAAATGTATACTAACCATCCCAACCTCACCAAGGCATGCTCACTAAATAACGAAAACCAAGTAATATATTATAATAAGAATCCATTGATAAGGGTATCATGCACTAATTTCCCATTGGAATGTTGCTCTCACACCCAACGTTATACGTCCTGGGGCTCCCACCTCTTCCATATACCACACCACCCAACAAGCACAGTCACAACACACCTCGCCTACAGACACCTAGGCTTACCTCCCCACAAGCACAACCACAACACATCTCGCTCAAAAATACCTAGGTCACAACACAACCACTACCATACCCAGAGTAGTAGGGTATTATGAACATGTACAAAATCAACCATGTGCCCTCCTCCTACCATGCATGAACCCCACCAAAATCCTCCTCACAAGAACGGCCATGCCTCACCCTAAAACACCTGGGACGTCACACATCGCCCACAAACACTTGGGTACGTTATCGTCTCACCTGAAGACACCTAGGACATCACAACCACCATCTAATTCACTAACAGACCTCTTTCCATCACAGCCTATGAAATACCTACCTCTCCTAGAAGAGAGAGCAGGAAATAATTGGTACCAATCCATCTGTACTCCTCATCATATGTTGGAAAAAATGCCCCCCCCCCCTCATGTGACTATACGGGTGTCAGAACATAGTTATCAATGTGGGTGGGGTGCGTATAGAAATCACAATAATGTAAGAGTATATATATAATATAAAACACTCAATCCCAACCTATGGGTTCACAAAAAAATGAACCAACTCACAACACTATCACTTTTGTTTCCACCTCTTAATGTATAACACCACACATCAAGCCACAAACCCCACTTCACATTTCCAACAAATTTCATTTAATCACTTAATTCATTTCATTATTTAGCATCAACCACATTTAACCACACAACCCCCCCCCCCATTTAATTATCCATTAACCATTTCTATTAAATTAACCAAAACAACTCAATCCACTCCAAAAATTATTGAACAATTATTTATTTATTCCATCACTACTCGGGCATCTAGAACAAAGCAACCACCACCTCATCGACCCAAAAGCACGACCAAACAAACTACCTCTCCACCACCCCAAAAGCATGGGAAAACAAACTACCTCTCCACCACCCCAAAAGCATAGGAAAACAAACTACCTCCCCACTGCCCAAAAACCACGGCCAAAAAAACTATCCTCCATACATTCCACAACCACACATCATCTTCACACAAGCATGAACACACATCACAACACATCAAGATCATTTCACAAATTTACAAATGGTCTTTTATCATATTCCACTTTATTTTAGGGGCATTATCATACAAGCCAAAATCTTAGTGCAATCGTTTCATTAGCCAAATATAAGTGGTTAATAAATTTCCATTTTAGGGTGATATCAAAACAATCATAACAAAAGAAGTAATAACATAAAATATATATAAAGCGTAAAAAAATCCCTTAACAGCCACAATTTTCAGCTGGGCATCAAGCCCATGCAATTCACAATATCAAAAATAATATCAAAGCCATAAAATAATGTGAATCAAACCATTTTTCCCCATTTCAATTCAATTAACCAATTATTTATCATTGATTAATTTGAAAAATCATAACCCATAGATAAAAAAAATTAAACCCCTCCCGCATGATACACAATAAGAATAAATGAGGGAATCCCTACCTCAAAGAATCTTGTTGAATCGCTACGCACCAAAGGTCAAAGAAGAATGCCCTCAAACCACAACCGCACTATGGGAACCATGAATCAACCTAAAACACAACCAAATACCATAAAAACACAAACCAACACACACCCCAAACCATAACAACATCGTCGTAGTGAATCCCCAGGAGAATAATGAAAGAAAAAACACCAGGAAGGAATAAGAACCAACCATAGATTGCCAACGAACAACCACTGAAGCCAACGGATCAAAGAGGGAGGAAGATGGCTTGAAGAACTCCTCGGGGTTCCTAGGGTTCACCCAAAACTATAGGAATAATAATCCATTTATGAATGAATGAAAATTCATCCAGAAAATAATTTTAAAATTGCATTGGATTAGAGGTTTACATGACATGTAATCCCCTTTCACATCATGTAATCCTCAGGGTTCAGTTTCACCAAAAAATACGTCGCATTTTTATTATTTAACCCCAAAAATATACATGTCATGAACCAACCCTAGACAATCTGTGAAACCAACTTTCATGTCTTGTAATTCACTTACACGGCATGTATTTCTTGTAGCAACTCTGTTGCGCCTCCAACTCCCACAAAAACTCCCAAAACCTCCCCCAAACACATCCAACAACCAAAAACAGCAAAGTAATAGACCAGGAGGGCACAGACCATTACATCATATGCCTCTAAAATGATTATCTCCCTCAAGAATCCAAAACAAAGCCCAAAAAGAAAGGGGTTCGAACAACCATCCCACGAGATACCTCTTAAGGATATCATCATACCTCAAATGCTACCACTAGCCAAACATGCCAACCCAAACGGCCACAAAACACACTGCATGACCTCTCAACCTCCAAGAAGCCCAAACCAAAAACCACTAAAACCAAAAAAATTCACCACCCTAAACACACAAATCAATGAATTTCGTCCTCCATGTCAAGATACTTTCTACTATGGGTGGCACTAACTCACCTGCGTGGATTTAATCACATCACAGTTAATGTGTCTTGATTAGGAATCAGGTACTCCTATTTTCATATGTTAAGACTTTATCACACATCACACCACACACATCAAAAACCAAGGAAAACATCTCATATCATAAAACAAAAGTATCCAAACATCACATCACAAAGAAAACAGAGCAAAGTAAAACTCAAAACAAGTCCAGGTACTAGGAACACATCTGCGTCTCTCATTCCCATGTACTCTCATCTAGTCCACCATGACTCCTCAACACACAAACCAAAGAAATGGTTTGTCTATATAGATCATTATCTTAGAGATCCTAGATATCTATTTTTCATTCCACAAACATCGTGTCATCCTCGATATCCAACTCTCCCCAATCAATGACATGGGAGTCATCGGGAAGATACCGACGAAGATAATAGGTGTGAAAGACATCGTGGATCCTCTCCAACCATGGTAGCAACTCCAACCAATATTTCACCTTGAAAACTCAACTCAACACCTCAAAGGGCCCAATAAAAGTAGGATAAATCTTACTCCCTCTTCCAAACCTTCACTGCCTGTGCTGAGGGAAAACCTTCAAGAGCATGTAGTCCCCAACCTTGAACTCCAAGGGCCTCCTCTTGCGATTGGAATAAGACTTATGCCGATACTATGTTTATTTCATCCTATCAAAAAAAAATTGAACCATTTTTGTCATGCTTTTCACCGCACCAATACCAAGAAAAGTTGTCTCCCCAACCTCCGTCCAGCATAACGGAGAATGACATAGTCTTCTGTACAAATCCCCAAATGGATTCATGCTAATGGAAGAGTGATAAATATTATTATAAGAAAACTATACCAAAGATAGGTTTCATACCCAGGATCCACTAAATTCCAAGAGTCACGCTCGCAACATATCCTCAAATTTTTAGATAGTCTGTTCCATCTGCCCACATGTATGAGGGTGGAAAGTAGTACTAAGGTGTAACTAAGTTCTAAAAGCATGCTACAATCCCCTCCGAACTCATGAGGTAAAATGTGTTTCCCAATCTAAGAAAATGGAACTCATAAATCCATGAAACCACACCACATCATCCACATACTTCTTATCCAAAGCATCCACTGCTCCTGAATCCTCGATCGCTAAGAAGTGGGATGATTTCGTCAACTGATCCACTATCACCCAGATAGCATCACAACCTCCCTGAGCTCTGGGTAACCCTGTGATGAAATCCATTAATATGTCATCCCATTTCAACTTGGTAACATCCAAGGGATAAAAAACCACCAATAAAATGATACTAGACCTTTACTTATTGGAAAACCAAAAACTTTTCCATTAACTCCACCACTGCCCATTTTATCCTCAGCCACCAAAACTACACCCTCAATTCATGGTATATCTTGGAAACTACCAGGTGTAAAACCAAAGGTGAGTTATGAAACTCACAAAGGACTCCATAATGCATTAAAATAAGAACAGACAACCTTCCACAAAACAAAATTTGGTTCTAAACATCCTCCAACCATCCCTATAGAGCATCACCATGGCTAACACGATTGTGCGTTACCTCTTCCTCTGAGTCCTCCCACTGATACTCCTCCACCTACTGTATTAGATAAGACTACATCTTCATATGAAACAAATACTCTCTACCACCATCCACTTTTACATCTAAGTGTAAGGTTACCAAATCCTCCATTGCTCTCTAAGCATCCTCATACTCTTAAACAACACCCTTCCACAACTTCCTGTTCAAAGCATTGGCCAAAACATTCCCCTTTTCTAATGTGTAGGAGATCTAAAAATCATAATCCTAAAGAGAATCTATCCACCTCTACTATTAAAAGTTTAAATCTTGCTGGGAAAAGACATACCTTAAGCTATTGTGATCCGTAAATACCACAAAGCGCTCCCTAATGAGGTAATATCACCACAAATTCAGTGAAAACACAATATCTACTAGCTCTAGATCGTGGGTTGAATAGTTATACATGTTGGTACATAACTTACTAGACCCATAAGAGATCATTTCTCACTACTACATTAGTATGTATTCCAATCCCAAATGGGAAGAATCACGAAAAACCTCAAACAACACACCCTTCTTTGGTAGCTGAAGCACCAGAGAACTAACTAACTTCCCCTTTAGGTGACCGAACACTACCTATAATTGATCACTCCACACAAAATATTGGTCTTTCCTAGTTAAAGTTGTCAATGGGGCTGCAAATCAAGATAAATCGGGTACAAAACTCCAATAATAGCTTACGAGACCATGGAAACTACGAACCTCTACCACATTCTTAGGTGATTCCCAAGAAAAACTACTTAAACCTTTTATGGGTGTATTGAAACACCCTAATGAGACACTACATACCCAATTAAATTCACCTATCATGTCCAAAACTTACACTTGGACAAATTTCCATAGAGTTGGTGACATTGAAGAACATGCAAGACAGTTCTGAGATGCTCGAAATGTTCTTCCTCTGACTTCAAGTAGATTAATATATCATCGATGAATATGATGATGAACCAATCCAAGAACTCATGGAACACATAGTTCATAATATTCATGAACACAGATGGTGTGTTCATAACACCAAATGACATGACTATAAACTTTAAGTGTCCATACTTGCATCTGAAGGAAGTATTCAGAATATCACCCTCCTTCACCCTCAACTAGTGATATCCAGACCACATATAAATCTTAGAAAACCAAATTGACCCTCTAAACTGGTTGAAAAGATCTTCTATCCTCAGAAAAGGGTAACCGTTTTTTAACATCACCTGATTCAAACTACGGTAGTCTATGCATAGCCTCATACTATCATCTTACTTCCTTACGAACAACACTGTAGCACCCCATGGTGACACAATAGGATTGATAAAACCCTTATTCATCGGACCGTATACCTGAACCCTCAACTCCCATAACTTGGAAGGTGTTATCTGATAAGTAGCCATCGAAATTAGAGAAGCATCGGGTTGCAAGTCTATCCTAAAATCAACATCACGTCGAGGGGGTAGCATCAAAACTTCCTCAAGAAAAATGTCTAGGAACTACCCCAATGACTCTAAGAACCTCTACCATCTTATTGTCCACTAATTTTACTGAAAACTCAGCCAAAAGGAAATAAGGGGTCCACATGGTGGCTTCCCACCCGACAACCCCGCTCGCCAATGAAAACCACTCGTTGGATATCCACATCCTAAAACATGACTCTCCTATAGAATCAGTTGATAATAGAACATATATAATACAACCATTTGATGCTGAGTATGACATCATATGGCTGCATCTATAAAAAGAAAAGATCCTCATGGGACTGATGCATCCCCATCATCGGTCTACAACCTCGACACACATCAAACAATATGGCCTGACCTCCAACTGGCATAGTCAACACCAAGGTATGGGAATACTCTATACATGTAGTCCTAGATAAAGGTCTAGATAAATTTAAACAAAGGATTATGAATCTCATGAATCAAACAAGGCACAAACAAGGGTACTAAACAAACTGATCATACCTATGATGATCTCTGACCCCTCTGGAACTGCTACCTACATTGAATGAAACTGACCATGCCCAACTCCTCTACCTATCTGATGATGACCACATCCATGACCATGATTGGGTCGCAGTCCCTAAACATGAGGAACATCCTGAGGTCAGCCTCTTCTTACTCCATCTCCCCTTGGCGGAACAAAAACCAGTTGCCCCTGCAACTGAAACGACCTCACTAGAAACTACTGCTAAGGATGGTGTTGAACTTGTCCACCACTACCAAACTAATCTTGTGGAACCACTGGGCATTGGTTTTGGAAATTTCCATGAACCCCACAACCAAAACACACTAGTAAAAAACTCCCAAAAAAATCATGGAAACCACTGGCCTCAGAATGAAGGAAAGGAAGCTGATGAGGTTGAATCCCTTTCAATCGAAACCTCAAAGGCCCTAACACCTGAGATCGGCCAATTACAACCATACCCCTCTAGGAACCCTATTAGTTCCCCTATCATGGAAAACCTCCTCATTAGTGAATCCACTCGATCACATCTTTCTTCTTCTAAACCTCCAGATATGTTGGAAATATAAAAGGAGTTATTACATACTGGATAGAAGGATGGAGTGCCTCCTCAATATGTCTTGTAAATATCAGGGGAAAATGAAAAATTTTCCTTGAACTTGATTCCTAGCTCCCATACTAACATGCTTCCCTATTTAAGAGAAATAATCTCCTACCTCTTTACTGCCTTCATGGTCAATGAAAGGAACTCTACCCAAAAATCCTTCTGGAAGTCAACCCACAAAACATCTTCCTCCTTCTTCTCTCCCAGATACAACATCCACCACTGACATGGAGATCCCTACATATGAATGATTACCAAGAGGACCCAATACTCTTTTAGGGCCCAAATAAAACTAAAAGTGATCTCGAGCTCCTCCATCCATCTGTTTATCTCCATGTCTGAAACATTTTTCTCATACTTCCCCAAATCCTACCATTGGAAATCATGCAATTTCCTATACCATTGATCATCCTCCTCAAATAGATCGACCCTACAATGATCAACCGGATAATCTTGTTAAAACTCAATTTCTTGATCTACACACTAACGATGAATGGGGGGCATAGATGAAAGTAAAACAAGGATTTCTTAAGCCCGAGTTGTATGTAATTTCATTAAGATTCATTTTAACTCATTTAACTTGTTTTTTATTGATTTCAACTTAACCAAAACAATGAAATTAAAACAAGAACATAATTCATTATGATGCATGTACCTTTCCTAGGTCTCTACCCTACAAGTAGGTATATCTCACTTGGTTGTTTAATAAGCTCAAAGTCCATGCACTGGATCGCGAGGGGCCCTAAAATCTTGTGTCTTAGCCGGTCTCCTTGGATTATGTCATGCACTAAGGTCAAATGTCACTATTTCCATACCAACTCATGCAACCCTCACTGTACCTAACTCCAAACATCATTCTATCTCTCAACCATCACCTTTGTTACCACTATGTCATGACCCCTACCTCAAAAGATACCGATGAAGGGAGAGAGATAATGACCCCTAAGTCCCACCTCCAGTAAGCTCTAGGTTGGAGACTAGCACCAAGGGTATGAAAATATCATATATGGGAGGAATTACCCTCTATAATATAAATAGGATCAGGATATAAGATGGATTATCCACAAAAAACTCCAAGACACAATATAAAAATATATCCAAAAACATCCCACATGCATGTATAAATAGAACTGATACAGATACAAGTTCTCAAAGTAAATTCCCAAAGTAAAGCTAAAGTAGCAATAAAACAGCTATCCAAAGTCTGAGCTAGTAATTCCTATCATGGTTCATATAATCCTCCTAGAAACCTGAAAATGGTTTTATATATATAGGGTGAGCATACAAGTATAATCAGTAGAAAAACTCAAGTCTCTCATGAAAATGTGAAAGAAGCATACTAATGTCCCTGTGTGAAAACAACATAACCAAACAACACCTATCAAGGTATATGAATCACCCCAACCTCACCAAGGCACACTCACCAAATAACACAAACCAAGTAATATAGTATAATAAGAATCACATCGATAAGGGTACCCTGCACCGATTTACCAGTGGTAGGACACTCTCACACCCAACATTGTACGTCCTAGTGCTCCCATCTCTTTTGTATACCACACCACCCCATAAGCATGGTCACAACACACCTTGCCCGTAGACACCTGGACTCGTCGCCCCACAAGCATGGCCATAATACATCTCACCTAAAAACACATCATCCACAACACAACCACCACCATAACCAGAGCAGTAGGGTATCGTGAACATTTAGTATGTCAACCTCATTCCCTCCTCCTACCATACACAACCCCCACCAGAAGCCACCCCACAAGAACAGTCACATATCACCCGAAAATACCTGGGTTGTTATATCTCAGCTGTAAACACCCGGGCTATAATCTCACCCAAGAAACATGGGCCATCACAACCACCATATAATGCACTAATAGACCTTCGACCATCACAAAATGTGTAATACCTAACTCACTTGGAAGAGAGAGTAGGAAAGAGTGGGTACCCATCCATCCATACTCCTCACTAGATGTTGGGAAAAACACCCCCTGCATGACTATGTGGGTGTCGACACATAGTGCTTGATGTGGGTGGGGTGTGTATAGAAATCACATGAATGTAAAATTATATATATATATAATATTAAACACGCAATCCCAACCTATGGGTTCAAAAAAAAGGAACCAACTCACAAAACTGTCACTTTTTCTTCCATCTATAAATATATAACACCACACATCGATCCACAAACCCCACTTCACATTTCCAACCAATTTCATTTAATCACCTCATTCATTTCATTATTTAGCATCAGCCACATTTAACCACACAACCCATCATTTAATTATCCATTAAACATTTCCATTCCATTAACCAAACCAACCCAATCCAATCCAAATATTATTGAACAATTATTTATTTATTCCATCACTACTCATGTATTTAGCACAAAGTAACCACCACCCACTACTAGAAATGTAGGATTTCCCAATGGTTCTGAACCGTTGGGATAGGATGCAGAACCATTGGTATATATTATACCAACGGTTTTGCAAACCATAGGGAAGTAAGCCGTTGGGAAAGCTTTTCCCAATGGTTTACACTGAACCATTGGGATAGGTTAGAAAAAATGAACCTATCCCAATGTTTGTACCAAACCATTGGGAAATCTTTTCCCAACGGTTTGGCTTGAACCGTTGGGAAAACCAAGCAGAGGGATTCTTTCTAAATGGTTTCTAAACCTTTGGGAAAGGAGTTTTAACAATGGTTCATAGAACCGTTGGTAAAAAAAATACTCAGAGAAGCTATGCCAATGGTTTGGAACCGTTGGAATAGCCTATACTGTGAAAATTGCACAGCAGCCTGCAATTTGCACAGCAGCTCTCATTTTTGTGCAATTTTCACAGCAACATTCCCTCTCATTTTCAATCACTTCCAATTATTGTACCTGTAATAAACTAACACATACATATAAAATTATTGTACCTGCAATAACTAACTAACACATACATATGGAGAACAAATTCATACACATTTAACATATAATGCATCTTGGAACTATACACATTCATAATTAAATCAGAATTCATAACGTAATTATAAACATACATAATTCACTTAGAATTCAATTTAAAATTTAGATGAAAATTATATGTGGAATCCAGAATTCAATTAATAATCTGATCATTTTTTCATATACCATATATTTTTACTAGAAATGATGTCCATTTTAAACAAAATACATACACCTGGAGTGATAACGGCCACACCATGCCTCGGATTGAGGCGAAGTTAACTCGTACACGTCAAAAATTACCCATGTATCATTTTTCTAAAGTATCAACATATTCCAAAAGTGTTTGGTTGGTTTTCCGTATGTCAGTTGTTGTTTTCACTTAAAATGAAGTGATTTTTAAATAAAAGAGAGACACTTTGAATGGTTTCGGCCACACCACACCTCAGATTGAGGCAGGGTTTACTCGTACACGTCATAAATGACCCATGGATCGTTGTGATAAAATATCAACACAATCAGAATCTGTTTGGTCAGTTTTCCGTATGTACTTAAAATGTTGTCCATTTTAAACATAAGAGAGACACTTTGGGTGGTATCGGCCATACCGCGACTTGGATTGAGGTGTGGTTGAATCGTACATGTAACATATGACCCATGGATCGTTTTCCTAAAATTTCAACAGATTCTGAATGCATTTGGTCAGTTTTTCGTATGTCAGTTGTTCTTTTCACATATAATCCTGTCCATTTTAAACAAAAGAGACACAGTTAGAGTGGTACCGGCCACACCGCATCTCGGATTTATACATGGTTGACTCGTACACGTCTCAAATGACCCATGGATCATTTTCTTAAAGTATCAACACAATCTGAATGCATTTGGTCAGTTTTCCGTATGCCAGTTGATGTTTTCACTTAAAATGATGTCCTTTTGAAACAAAAGACATACACTTTGACTGGTGTCGGCCACACCGCATCTCAGATTGAGTTGGGGTTGATTCATACACATCACATATGACCCATGGATCATTGTTATAAAGTATCAACACAATCAGAATCTGTTTGGTCAGTTTTTCATATGTACTTAAAATATTGTCCATTTTAAACAAAAGAGAGACACTTAGAGTGATTCCAGCCACACCGTGCCTCATATTAAGGTGGGGTTGACTCGTACATGTCACATATGACTCATGGATTGTTTTCCTAAAGTATAAACACATTTCTAATGCGTTTGGTCAGTTTTTCGTATGTCATTTGTTGTTTTCACTTAAAATGATGTCCATTTTAAACAAAAGAGAGACACTATGAATGGTTTCGGCCACACCACGCCTAGGATTAATGAGGGGTTGACTTTTAAACGTCACATATGACCCATGGATCATTTTTCTAAAGTATCGACAAAATCAGAATCCGTTTGGTCCGTTTTCTGTATGCTAGTTGTTGTTTTCACTTAAAATGAAGTCCATTTTAAACAAAAGAGAGACACTTTGAGTGGTGTCATCCACACCACACCTCGTATTGAGGCAAGGTTGACTCGTACACATCACATATGACCCATGGATCGTTCTCCTAAAGTTTTAATAGAAACCGAATGAGTTTGGTTGGTTTTCCGTATATACTTAAAATGTTGTCCATTTTAAACAAAAGAGAGACACTTAGAGTGATCCCGGACACACTGCAACTCGTATTGAGCCCGGGTTGGATCTTACACGTCACATATGACCCATGGATCGTTGTGATAAATTATCAACAGATTCCGAATGTGTTTGGTCAGTTTTTTGTATGCCAGTTGTTCTTTTCACTTATAATCATGTCCATTTTAAACAAAAGAGATATAGTTAGAGTGGTACCGGCCACACCACGTCTCGGATTTAGACGGGGTTGACTTGTACACATATCAAATGACCCATGTATCATTTTCCTAAAGTATCAACACAATATGAATGCGTTTGGTTGGTTTTCCATATGCCAGTTGATGTTTTCACTTAAAATGATGTCCTTTTGAAACAAACCACAGACACTTTTAGTGGTTCTGGCCACAAAGTATCTCAGATTGAGGCGGAGTTGATTTGTACACATCAAATTTGACCCATGGATCATTGTGCTAAAGTATCAACACAATCAGAATCCGTTTGGTCAGTTTTCCATATGTACTTAAAATGTTGTCCATTTTAAACAAAAGAGAAGCACTTAGAGTGATCCCGGCCACACCGTGCCTCGGATTGAGGTGGGGTTGACTCTTACACATCACATATGACCCATGGATCATTATCCTAAAGTATAAACACATTTCAAATGTGTTTGGTTAGTTTTTTGTATGTCAGTTGTTGTGTTCACTTAAAATGATGCCAATTTTAAACAAAAGAGAGACACTATGAATGGTGTCGGCCACACCATGCCTCGGATTGAGGCGAGGTTGACTCGTACACATCACATATGACCCATGGATCATTTTTCTAAAGTATAGACACAATTAGAATCCGTTTGGTCAGTTTTCCGTATGCTAGTTGTTGTTTTTCACTTAAAATGAAGTTCATTTTAAACAAAAGAGAGACACGTTGAGTGGTGTCAGCCACACCGTGCCTCGGATTGAGGTGAGGTTGACTCTTACTTGTCACATATGACCCATGGATCGTTATCCTAAAGTTTCAATGGAAAACAAATGTGTTTGGTCGGTTTTCCGTATGTACTTAAATTATTGTCCATTTTAAACAAAAGAGAGACACTTAGAGTGAACCCAGCCACACCGCGACTCGGATTAAGCCCGAGTTGGCTCGTACACATCACATATGACCCATGGATCGTTGTGATAAATTATCAATAGATTCTGAATGTGTTTGGTTAGTTTTTCATATGCCAGTTGTTCTTTTCACTTATAATCATGTCCATTTTAAACAAAAGATACAGAGTTAGAGTGGTACCGGCCACACCGCATCTCGGATTTATATGGGGTTAACTCATATACATCTCAAATGACCCATGGATCATTTTACTAAATTATCAACACAATCTGAATGCGTTTGGTCGGTTTTCTGTATGTCAGTTGATGTTTTCACTTAAAATGATGTTCTTTTGAAACAAAAGACAGACATTTTGAGTGGTTCCAGCCACACTGCATCTTAGATTGATGCGGGGTTGATTTGTACACGTCATATATGACCCATGGATCATTGTGCTAAAGTATCAACACAATCAGAATCTGTTTGGTCAGTTTTCCATATGTGCTTAAAATGTTGTCCATTTTAAACAAAAGAGAGGCACTTAGAGTGATCCCGGCCACACCGTGCCTCGGATTGAGGTAGGGTTGACTTTTACACATCACATATGACCCATGGATCGTTCTCCTAAATCATCAACACATTTCAAATGTGTTTGGTCAGTTTTTCGTATGTCAGTTGTTGTTTTCACTTAAAATGATGTCCATTTTAAACAAAAGAGAGACACTATGAATGGTGTCGACCACACCACGCCTCGGATTGAGGTTAGGTTTACTTGTACACGTCATATATGACCCATGGATCGTTTTTCTAAAGTATCGACACAATCATAATCTGTTTGGTTGGTTTTCCGTATGCTAGTTGTTGTTTTCACTTAAAATGAAGTCCATTTTAAACAAAAGAAAGACACTTTGAGTGGTGTCAGCCACACCGCACCTCAGATTGAGGCGAGTTTGACTCATACATGTCACATATGACTCATGGATCGTTCTACTAAAGTTTCAATGGAAACCAAATGCGTTTGGTTGGTTTTCCGTATGTACTTAAAATGTAGTCCATTTTAAACAAAAGAGAGACACTTAGAGTGATCTTGGCCACACCATGATTCGGATTGAGCCCGGTTTTGCTTATACACATCACATATGACCCATGGATCATCTTGATAAATTATCAACAGGTTCCGAATGCGTTTGGTCAGTTTTTCGTATGCCAGTTGTTCTTTTCACTTATAATCCTGCCCATTTTAAACAAAAGAGACATAGTTAGAGTGGTACCGGCCACACCGCGTCTCGGATTTAGATGGGGTTAACTCGTACACGTCTCAAATGACCCATGGATGATTTTCCTAAAGTATTAACACAATTCGAATGTGTTTGGTCGGTTTTCTGTATGCCAGTTGATGTTTTCACTTAAAATGATGTCCTTTTGAAATAAAATACAGACACTTTGAGTAGTTCCGGCCACACCGCATATCAGATTGAGGCAAGGTTGATTTTTACACGTCACATATTACCCATGGATCGTTTTTATAAAGTATCAACACAATCAGAATCTTTTTGGTTAGTTTTCCGTATGTACTTAAAATGTTGTCCATTTTAAACAAAAGAGAAGCACTTAGAGTGATCCCAGCCACATCGTGCCTCGGATTGAGGCGGGGTTGACTCGTACACGTCACATATGACCCATGGATCGTTCTCCTAAAGCATCAACACATTTCAAATGCGTTTGGTCAGTTTTTTGTATGTCATTTGTTGTTTTCACTTAAAATGATGTTCATTTTAAACAAAAGAGAGGCACTATGAATGGTGTCGGCCACACCGCGACTCGGATTGAGGTGGGGTTGACTTGTACAGGTCACATATGACCCATGGAGCTTTTTTCTAAAGTATCTACACAATCAAAATCTGTTTGGTCGGTTTTCCGTATGCTAGTTGTTATTTTTCACTTAAAATGAAGTCCATTTTAAACAAAAGAGAAACACTTTTAGTGGTGTTGGCCACATCGTGCCTCGGACTGAGGCGAGGTTGACTCGTACATATTACATATGACCCATGGATCGTTCTTCTAAAGTTTCAATGGAAACTGAATGCGTTTGTTCGGTTTTCCGTATGTACTTAAATTGTTGTCCATTTTAAACAAAAGAGAGACACTTAGAGTGATCTCAGTCACACCGCGACTTGGATTGAGCCTGGGTTGGCTCTTACACGTCACATATGACCCATGGATCGTTCTGATAAATTATCAACAGATTCCGAATGCGTTTGGTCGGTTTTTTGTATGCCAGTTGTTCTTTTCACTTATAATACTGTCCATTTTAAACAAAAGAGACACAGTTAGAGTGGTACCGGCCACACCACATCTTGTATTTAGACAGGGTTGACTCTTACACGTCTCAAATGAACCATGGATCATTTTCCTAAAGTATCAACACAATCCGAATGCATTTGGTCAGTTTTCCGTATGCCAGTTGATGTTTTCACTTAAAATGATGTCCTTTTGAAACAAAAGAGAGACACTTTGAGTGGTTCTGGCCACACCGCACCTCTGATTGAGGCGGGGTTGACTCATAAACATCACATATGACCCATGGATCATTCTCCTAAAGCATCAACACATTTCGAATGTGTTTGGTCAGCTTTTCGTATGTCACTTATTGTTTTCACTTAAAATGATGTCCATTTTAAACAAAAGAGAGACACTATGAATGATGTCAGCCACACCGTGCCTCAGATTGAGGTGGGGTTGACTCATACACATCAAATATAACCCATGGATCGTTTTGATAAAGTATAGACACAATCAGAATCTGTTTGGTCAGTTTTTTTTATACTAGTTGTGGTTTTCACTTAAAATGAAGTTCATTTTAAACAAAAGAGAGACACTTTGAGTGGTTTCGGTCACACCGCGCCTCGGATTGAGGTGAGGTTGACTCGTACACGTCACATATGACCCATGTATCGTTATCCTAAAGTTTCAATGGAAACCGAATGCATTTGGTTGGTTTTCCGTATGTACTTAAAATGTTTTCCATTTTAAACAAAAGAGAGACACTTAGAGTGATCCCGGCCACAATGAAACTCAGATTGAGCCCAGGTTGGCTCGTGAACTTCACATATGACCCATGGATCATTTTGATAAATTATCAATAGAATACGAATGTGTTTGGTCGGTTTTCTGTATGCCAGTTATTCTTTTCACTTATAATCCTTTCCATTTTAAACAAAAGAGACACAGTTAGAGTGGTACTGGACACACCATGCCTCATATTTAGACGAGGTTGACTTGTACATGTCTCAAATGACCCATGGATAATTTTCCTAAAGTATCAACACAATCCGAATGCGTTTGGTTGGTTTTTCGTTTTCCAGTTGATGTTTTCACTTAAAATTATGTCCTTTTGAAACAAAAGATAGACACTTTGAGTGGTGTCGGCCACACCACGCCTCGGATTGAGGCAGGGTTGACTCATACACGTCACATATGACCCATGGATCGTTTTCGTAAAGCATAAACACATTTCTAATGCATTTGATCAGTTTTTCGTATGTCACTTGTTGTTTTCGCTTAAAATGATGTCCATTTTAAACAAAAGAGAGACACTATGAAGGGTGTTGGCCACACCGCACCTCTAATTGAGGCGGGGTTGACTCGTACACGTCATATATGACCCATGGATTGTTTTTCTAAAGTATCGACACAATCAGAATCCGTTTGGTTGGTTTTCCGTATGCTAGTTGTTGTTTTCACTTAAAATGAAGTCCATTTTAAACAAAAGAGAGACACTTTGAGTGGTGTCGGACACACCGAGCCTCGGATTGAGGCAAGGTTTACTCATACACGTCACATATTACTCATGGATCGTTCCCCTAAATTTTCAATGGAAACCGAATGCGTTTGGTCGGTTTTCTGTATGTACTTAAAATATTGCCCATTTTAAACAAAAGAGAGACACTTAGAGTGATCTCGACCACACCGCGACTTTGATTGAGCCCGGGTTGGCTCTTATATGTCCCATATGACCCATGGATCGTTGTGATAAATTATCAATAGAATCTGAATGCGTTTGGTCAGTTTTCTGTATGCCAGTTGTTCTTTTCACTTATAATCCTGTCCATTTTAAACAAAAGAGACACAGTTAGAGTGGTTTGTTAGTTGTTTATTCACATTATTCAAATACACTATTTGACTATGGGTCTTTAAATTAATTAATTTATGAAAAATTTACATTTAAAATTAGAATATCATAAAATTAATAGTAGATAAAACTTTTACTAAAAATACTTGTGGAAATATTAAGGTAAACATGATTTATGAGAATCCTCGTGTTTCTATTAGTGGAATGGTATTTACTTAAAATCTTGTAGAAATTAATATATAATATTTTTATATCATTATTAGTATGGATTATATTTTATTTTATCTTGCTATGAAACATTTCAGAGCTAACAATGCCATGCCCAATGAATACATCCCTTTTATAACATACCAAGAATCTATGATATTGATTAGATGTGTAAATGTGATTTACATTGATTATCATGATGAAAATAAATAAAATATATATTATAGATTTTATAGTAGTAAATGAAATCAAGGAGGGTGGGGGGTTGTCCAGGGGGGCTGTCTGGGGGGCTGTTCGGTGGATGTCCGGGGGGGCTGTCCAGGGACCAAGGAGGAGGGTGGGGGGGCTGTGCGGGGGGCTGTTCGGGGGGTGTTCGGGGGGTTTTCTGGGGTCCAAGGAGGAGGGTGGGGGGATGTATGTGGTCCAGGGAGGAGGGTGGGGGATCTGTCCGGGGGATTGTCTGGGGGGATGTCCGGGGGGCTGTCCGGGGGGTGTCCGAGGGGCTGTCCGGGGACCAAGGAGGATGGTGGGGGGGCTGTCCAGGGGGCTATCTGGGGGGATTTCCGGGGTCCAAGGAGGATGGTGGGGGGTTTTCCAAGGTCCAGGAAGGAGGGGGGATGTCCAGGGAGTTCCCAAACACACAACCACTAAAAGACAACAACATCCATAAAAATAGACAATATATAAAAATAACTCAACCCCAATACTATACTACGGGTCTAGATAAAACCAACAACTATAATATATTAAACATAAAATCTCAGTAATATTAGTCACAAATGTAACGAATCAATTTTTCCCACATCACCATCACCATCATCACCATCATCATCACCCTCGTCCCCATCCCCATCATTGTCCTCGCCCTCCTCAGTGCCCTCCTCCTTTCCCTCACCCTCCTCCTCGCCCTCGCCATCCGCCTTGCCCTCCTCCTCTCCCTCCTCTTCCGCATCAAACTCCTCGCCATCATCATCATCAAGCTAGACATCATCATGAACACCACTTGAACTACCACCCGGTGCACCATATATAGAATTTATGGATGACATATATTCATCAAAAGCTGGGCTGGCCTCTACTAGAAGTGTTGGACGTAGAACTTTAATAAATTTCATAAATGCACTATTTTCCCTAGCAGACTATTCTGGTGTCTCTGTGGCCCTTTTCTCAGCCTGTTCTGCTTGTTCCCTAACTTTATACATCTCAGTGGTACTACAACTCATACCTGATGAGGTCCAATACCTCGTTGGGGCTATCCTAGGTCGGCAGTGTACTCTGCCAGGATGCTCCCCTCCCAACACCTGATGTAAGTGATCAGTTTGCCCAAAATTATCTGGTTCTTGTGTATCGAGGGCCTCTAAAGAAGCCTATTAAAAATATAAATATATTATTAAGTTAAAAAATAGATATTAATATATAAAATCAACAGATTAAAACTTACAATCTGCTGCTAAGTCGCTTCGTTGATGGCACTTCCATCCTTTTTCCGTCTACTCGAGCAAAACAGTTTTTCTCGAGGCACACGTCCTTCAATATTCTGTATTTGCCTCTACAATGACATTGAAAACTAAATTTATATTAAAACTTTATAAAACTATTAAATAATTGAGGAAAAAAAAATAAAATGTAAGTCATAAAGAAAACTTATAAACAATTATCATACCTGCTTCCTCTCATGATCTGGCATCGTAGTACGTCATAGTGTGTGGAGGTATTTTTTTGCATCAATGTGTTTTTTTATTTTTTCCAGATGATTACTAAATAAAATTCGATAATTAAAAGGATAATATTAATGAAAAACATGAAATTTATTATTTAAATACCTCAAATGTAATTCATACCTTAAACTGGGTACACGTCCAATGAGTAATCATCTAACGATACTACTCTATAGGACAATCATCCATGACTGGTATTGCCTCTAAATTAGTTCCAACTCTAGCACACCATCCAATATACAACTCATGCTTATAGGCTCTCCAAATCTCACCTAAATCCTTTATCCGTTCCGGTCGTGCACCCTCACCATCGGGAAAATTAAATCGAAGCTGACATCAAAATATTAATTCATATAAATACAAAAATAATTCATGGCATTAAATACAACATATTTTTTTACTCATATCTCTGCCCAAGCTCTATCCTTGACCTCATGTGGAAAATGTCTCCATGATAGCGGGCTGACGGGAATGATGTCGGAGTATTTGGAAAGAGTTGCCAAAAAACTCCGACATTGCTGCCCTGTTTTCTCAACCATTTGGTTGTCTTCATTGTAATCCACCATAACCTGTGTGCAGCGGTTCCACACCAAACGCATGCATGTACGCCCCCGCCCCCGCCTCCTTTCAGTAGATGTATCTATCATGAAATAAAAACAAATATTTTATCAAAACATGTTATAATGAAAATAAATATTGCTATAAAAATTCGTTAGGGTTCTATAAATATACCTGTGCCAGTATGATCGCTGAGCGCTGCTGGATCCACAAAAACTGATGGAACACCCTGTGGTGGAACAGGAGTCGAAGACGATGGAATATAGAAGCTCGGAGAGATGGAAGTAGAAGGAAAAGAATATGGGATAGCTGTATGACCGGATTATAACTGGGGAGTGGGAATCATCATGGGATGTGAAAATGATGGGCCAGAAGATGCAAAAGGTGGAGAAAACATGGGAGGCTTAAATATCCCATGTGTCCCTAAATACACACTGGGATCAGAATGTGGGAAGGATGACATGTCAGTGGGAGGGGCAGGGTCTAGTTAGGTACACACAACTTCTTGTCCACCTCTGGTACGAACCCTCCTCGTACCACCGGCCTGAGTACTAGGACCAGTACTAGGCTCCTCGCCGAATAACTGTCGACGTATAGGTGGATCCTACAAAAATGTTTACAAAAAAATTAATCACATGAAATTATATATTCTTTAAATATATATATTTGAAATAAAGTACTCACTGTAGTCACTAATGGTTGAACGCCCATCCCCGCCATTCAATGATTGTTCTCCATTATTTTTTTCCTTCATCTCTCTTTAATTGGCTGCATTTCCTGCTTTTGAAAACAAATATGTAATTAATTAGAAAAAGGAAACTAATGTGTAAACCAAAAAAATAAATATATGAGGGAATAGGGGGATTCATTGGTAATTTAGCTATCAATTGTTTTAGAAGAGATTTAATGGATTTAATAAATCATACAAGTTGTAATGTTCACCAAGTTAGAAATATTGTTTGATTAGGTTTGAATACAGTTCAATTCCAAATTAGAAAATGCAATTCAAATAAAACTGCAACCAATAAACATTGAAAATTCACATAACGGTCAATTCAGCTAAAACATATTTGTGATCAATACTAAATCAATTTGAATATTACCAACCTTAACAACCCAACTCGAGGTAAACCAAAAGAATTGAGAACATGGATGAATGATTCTATATATTTTCAACCACAACTTCAGGTTCACAATCAACTCTGACAATTGAGAAATTGGAGTCATCAAAAGAAATAAATGGATTGGTTCCAATGGCACTAGGGATAGTGTCAATTCCATCATCACCATCATCAAAAATATGTCTTGGAATTACTTCAACTATGACACCAAATTCAGGTCGAAGTTGGTCTTTGACATAAAAAACTTATTTAGCCATTGATTTCAACACATATGGTTCTTCGGTAGAAAGAGTGCAAGTCATATTAATTACTTGAAATCCAAAATCATCAATAAATGTGCCTTGTATTGTCATCGAATCAAACCAATGGCATTTCATCATTGTGACTCGTCCATGAGAGTAATAATCCAATATTATTATTTTCTCAACGACTCCATAATAACCCACATTTTCAAATAGCGGTCTACTATCAGATGCACTATCATAACACTCTATTTTGGAAGTAACCATAATACCATCATGTTGTGTTCTCATGTTCTTTTCACCTTCAGTGACAATAAATTTGTACCCATTGATAACAATTGATTTACAGTCATGAACCACGGTATTAGGACCAAAAGCCAAAGCTCTTATTTCCTCAGAGACAGAGTCAGCAGACAAACTCAATACCTGCAATATAAATGACTATTAAACTTAATTAAATATTGATATAATTATTTTAAACAGTAATATTTTTACCTTCAATTTTAACCAAGCATAAAACTCTTTGCTATGCAAAGTTTCTCTCCTTCTCAAAGATAAAGAACGATGCTTCCTATTTATCATTGTTTTATGTTCCCTGTAGATAAAAAATATGAATAGTTTAACAGATATATATGAAAGATATACATATTCAATTTAGTTACCTGATATAGTCATCGAACAAATCACAGTTGAACAAAACTGTGCGATGTGCCATCTCCTGCTCTTCATGGCTTAATGTCTTCAATGTATATGATCCAGGAATTCCTCCTGTGTGAGGAAGTGATGGAAAACTGGGTTCAATTTTCTCATATTGTTCTTCTTCATTTCTCATTGTTCTGTTCATTCTTGTAGTAAGATCAAACAAATACATTGAGCAGAAATCTATACATTCTTGAGCCAAGTAACCGTTCACGATAGAACCTTCGGGATGATTCCTGTTTCGGGCATAAGACTTTAATGTGTTCATATTTCTTTTAGCGAGATACATCCAACGAAAATAAATAGGTCCTCCGATAAGTATTTCAGTGGGAATATGGATAGTCAGATGCAACATGCATGTGAAAAATGATAGAGGAAATATTTTCTCCAACTCACATAAAATTAATGGGGCATTTGTCAACATTTTTTGCAAGAAAGACTTGGAAAACTTCTTATCACAAAGATCTCTAAACAAATGGAACAACCGAATAACAGTCACCCTTACATTATTGAAAAAAAGATGACGGATTGTTATTGGAAGCAACTCATGCGGTAGAACGTGATAATCATGAGTCTTCAAATATTTTAGCTTTAACTCTCTTCTGTTGACCCATTTAGATATGTTTCTTGAATAGACATCAGGAACTCTAATAGTCTCTAATACTTCCAGAAATTGTTTTTTTTTCGTAGGTGTCATCACATAAGAAGCATGTGGAAGTTGCCATTTATTTTCACTAATACGCACAGGATGCAATTCTGGTCTGATTCCCCAATCCACCAAGTCACGTCGAGATATTAAATCATCTTTTGTCTTCCCCTTGACATTTAGAAGAACTGAAAGCAACATTTCGCATATATTATTTTCAATATGCATTACGTCTAAGCAATGACGTAAAAAATTGGTTGACCAGTAAGGAAAATCAAAAAAGATACTCCTCTTCCTCCAATTGTAACAGGTTTCAGTGGAAACGTTCTTTCTCTTTCCAGATTTCATTTGACCCTTCCTGAATGAAAAACTAATATCTTTCAATTCATTAAGCACATCAGTTTCAAACATACGCTGAGTTGGATCATCGGTCTCTATGGTATTATCAAATCTTCGATGATTCATTCTATATGGATGATCATTTGGAAAGAATCATCGGTGTCCCATAAAACTAAAACTACAGCGATGTTTCAGTCTTCTAGATCGTGTATTCTTCATACAAACTGGGCATGACAGTTTTCCCTTCGTGCTCCATCCATACATCATTGCATAAGCCGGAAAATAATTGATCATCCACATAAGTGCAGCACGCATCTGAAATATGTCTTTCGAACATGCATCATATGTGCGCACACCCACATCCCAAAGAAGTTTCAACTCTTTTATTAAAGGTTGCATGTATACATCAATATCAATGTCGGGATCAGAAGGACCAGATATGAGTATACTTGTGAAAGTGAAAGGTTTTTTCATACACAACCATGGGGAAAGATTATAAATGTGTATAAAAACTGGCCATGTGTTGTGCGAAGTAAGAATCTTCCCAAATGGATTAAAACCATCACATAAAAGACCCAACCTCACATTACGCACATCAGCTGCAAAATCAGGATGTTAAGCATCAAATCTCTGCCATGAAAATCCATCTACAGGATGAACTAACTCATCATTAATCTTTTTTCTCTCAGTATCATGCCATCTCATTTTTATTGATATGTCATTAGACATAAAAATATTCTAGAGTCTGGGGATCAATGGAAAGTTCCAAATTACTTTCTGTGGAATGTGGGATGGTGTTCCATCAGATTTTGACTTCCAGCGGGATGTGACACATTTTATATAATCATTTCGTTCAGAGGTTTCCTCCCATAATAAACTGCAATCTTTCAAGCAAACATGAATTTTGTTTCTTAAAAATCCAAGTTCCTCAACTAACTTCCATGCCATATAGTGGTTTGAGGGAATATCTGCATCATCTGGAAGTAAATCCTTCAAGAGGGTAAGAATGTAATCGATTTCTATATTAGAAATCTCATACATAGTTTTCCCATGAAACAATCGGATTAAAAATTCCAACTTTTTCATTTTATCGCATTGTCAATATACTGGAGTCGTGGCAGCATCATTCAATTTTTTCACCCTATCAATATCATCATTTTCACTAGATGCATCAGTTGTCCTCATATTGAAGTCTTCTTGAGTCAAAATCCTTTCTTTTTCATGATGACGAATAAATGGAAACCGATCATCTAACAAATTCTCCATTTCAGTCCTTTCATTTCGATCATCACCAATTTGAGATTTCATTTTCTCCCCATTGTGATACCACACAAAGTAGTTTGCTTGAAAACCATTTTTGGTTATGTGGTAGCTGACTTCTTCACGGCTCAAACAAGGTCTACCAACATAATTGGAACATGGGCAGTGTATGCGACCACTATATGAAGCATTGTGAAATGAAAAATCTATAAATCTCTCCAAATTGTTTTGAAAATCACTTGAGATCTGATCGGTTTCATACATCCAACTTCTATCCATTCTATAAAAAGAATTTGTATAAGTCATTTTGTCATAAAAAATTCAATAGTATTGAACTTTAATAGAAAATACATTTAAGTAAACGATAAAGGAATAAGTTTCTAGTCGATGTAGTGAACTATTAAAATAATGTAAATAACAAGTACTCATAAATTAAATTAAAATTTATTTATATTCATTTTCATTAGGTCTATAAGAGGCACATGCCTTAGGTCCCATCATGTGTTATAGGCATCCCAAATCATTCTCTCATGTTCAATAACTCATTATTGGCACCTCTATGGCCATACCTTTCATTACCCAATTACTTCTCCAAGTCAAGTGCACCCCATGTGTGAATAAATTTTAGGCTTCTACACTAATAGGTTGTTCATGGCTTGTAAAAAGATTTAATTTCATTAAGTATAGACAAAAAAATTTATTTTTAAATTTGAGATTAATAATAAAGTATGTCAAAGATAACAACATTACTAAATTAAACTTGTGACTTATCTAACATTTTTATGGATGTCTACACATGCCAGCATGGGTAGTGAAAAGCACCCCACCCTCATAATCCCATGGTCCTCATGATATTTGAACTACGCAGTCATGATTTTCGAGATGAACTTGTATCCATGAAACCATATGAGAAACACAATTCAATACATGTGTTTTTCTAATTTTCCCAAGCATTTTGAGGAACCCCAAATTAGTGAAAATGGTCATTGTGTTTTAAAAAGGTGATTGAATAACTCATGTATGATGTTGAAGGAAGAATGATTAATGGTTATATTAGGAAAACTAATATTCACTAATATTGTGAATTTGACATTCTGTGAATTAGTTTCATGAAGAAGGAAGAATTACTAATTAGGGACCACATACTATTTTGCAAAGTTCAAGAAGATACTCCATATGTTCTATTGTGCAAAGGATAAGTGAACAGTGTGTCATTATATATATATATAGATTTTGATATAAACATGATACATACTTATTATGTAATACACATAGTGTACAAAAATTAAGATGAACAAGATCTTCATGTTTGACATGATCTTAATGAAATGAGTTATTTTCATGAAATACTATGAATAAATATTACAAACAATTTCTTATGAGTTCATATACATGAAGCTGTAATATTTGAAGCATTGAGATTAAAAAAAACTATGAATCTTTAAAATTAGAACACAATAAAGAGACACCATTCCCTTATAAATATATATGTGTAATGAAAACATTAATTGGACAATGTGTACACCGATGTAGTGATTTGAGTACACAATTCGTGGAGTATTGAATCATAAAATTTTCCAAAAACCCTAAAAATTGGGAATAAAGATATCCTTGAGAATATAAGGATATCCTTGATAAGAGGTGGAAGGATATCCTTGATAAAAGGAGGAAGGATTCTAACCTGGCAGCTGATCAGATGGAAGAGGTGCACCTGTGTTGGGGGTTCTGAAGGGATTATGCGAGTCAGAATCGCTTCTGGGAGAGCCGCGCACTACTTTTGGAATCGGGGAGGGGGCTGCCTAGCTTAGGAGAATTTGGGGCTTCTTTTTCACAACGGTTTTTAAAAACCATTGGGAAAACTCCATCTTTCCCAACGGTTTAATGAAACTATTGGGAAAACTCTTATTTTTCACATCTTTCCCAACGGTTTGATGAAACTATTGGGAAAACTCTTTTTTTTTCATCTTTCCCAACGGTTTCATCAAACCATTGGGAAAACTCTTTTTTTACACATCTTTACCAACAGTTTATGAAAACCGTTGGTAAATATCACCTATACCAATGGTTTAATTGAACTGTTGGTATAAAAGTGTTGGGAAAATTATGATTTCCAGTAGTGACCTCACCGCCCCAAAAACACAGCCAAAAAAACTACCTCTTCACCACCCCAAAAGCATGACCAAACAAACTACCTCCCCTCCACCCCAAAAACATGTCCAAAAAAACTATACTTCCCACATGACCCAACCATACATTATTATCCCATAAGCATGGCCATACATCACAACACATCAATATCATTTCACAAATTTACAAAGGGGATTTTATCAAATTCCACTTTGTTTTAGGGGCATTATCATACAAGCCAAAATCTTGGGGAAACCATTTCATTAGCCAAATATAAGTGGTTAATAAATTTCCATTTTAGGGTGATATCACAATAATCATAACCAAATCAGAAATCACAACACATATATCTAGTGTAAACAAATCCACTAACAGCCATGATTTTCAGTGGGGAATCAATCCTCTACAATTCATAATATTACAAATAATATAAAAGTTGTTAAAGCATGTGAATAAAATTCAATTTTACCCTTTAAATTAAATTAATCAATTATTTATATTTGATTAATCCATCACAACTATAACCCATAGATAAAAAAAAGTAAAATCCTCCCGCATGATACACAATAAGGAGAAATGAGAGAATCCCTGCCTCAAAGAAGCTTGTCAGCTCACTGTGCACTGCAGGGCAAAGAAGAACATTCGCAAACCACAACTGCACCACATGAACCATAGATAAAACTACACCACAACTAAATTCCATTGAAACACAACCCAACACACACCTCAAACCATAATAATATTTCCACATCAAATCCTCAAGAGAATAATGGAAGAAAACCCACCAAGAAGGGAGAATAAACTACTATGGATCAACCACAGATTTCCAATGAACAACCATCGGGACCAACAGATAAAAGAGAGAGGAAGAGGGATTAAATAAATCATCAGGGAACCTAGGGTTCTCCCAAAATTATAGGAAGAATACTCCATGGCCGAATGAATGAAAATTCATCCAGAAAATAATTTTAAAACTTCACTAGATCAGGGGTTTACATGATGTGTAATCCCCTTTTGCATCATGTAATCCTCAGGGTTCAGTTTCACAAAAAATCATCACCTTTTTATTATTTAACCTCGAAAATATACATGTCATGAACTATCCCTAGAAAAGATGTGAAACCAACTTTCACATCGTGTAATTCACTTACATGGTCTGTATTTTCTACAACAGCTCTATTGCACCTCCAACTCCCATGAAAACTCCTGGAACCTCCCCCGAACACCTCCAACAACCAAAATTGGAGAAGTAGTATATCGGAAGGGCATGTACCATTACATTATTTCAAATTTTACTCTGTTTTTATGTCTTTTTTTGTTTATACTCATGAATTTGTTTCTTTATCTTGTTGCACCTCACCACCATGAAGAGCTGACTCGGGTGGCTTGTCTAGTTGACTCGAGTTGGTTTGTTACAATCATGAGTTTTCTCAAAATGTAATAAATCTTTATGATTATGTTTATGAAATAATTAATTATTATGCTATGCTTCAATGAAATTCTATATTTATATGTTATATGGCCATGATTATGCTCCATGGCTCATGTTTATTATCACACACTCTTATGTTATGGTACATGTTTATTCATTTGAGATTACATGTCCCACTATCATGACCTATGTACAAATCTCTTTTTTCATGTTCTTTTTAATAATACATTTCTCACATGAACATGTTTTATCATATGATTATGATATAACCCTTGATGAAATGTTGATAAGTTTTCCCTTGTTGAGAATTTGAGCTCTCCCCTTTCTTATGTTTCCATTCCCTAGGTTATAAAAATGAGTATATCCTATGGGGATTCTAGAATGGGGTATAGTGTGGTTTGACTATGGATAAATATTCATAAGTATCATAAAATAAGTTTCCTATATAGTTTATCCTTAAAGACACTAAATCTTCTATTCTTAGGATTGTGTAATTATCGTGAGATGTAATGTTTAACTTATGGAAATGATGTAAAATAAATATGTGTTTAGTTTAGATCATCTCACTTGGTATCAAATTATTTGTGTAAAGTATTTGTTTTTAGCACCGATCCTAGGAGTGCGGTTTTAGAGCACCTCAGAGTAGAATAAGTCAGCCTTTATTATGTCTTGGACCCTGACTGGTTTTGTATATATGCTGATATTTTTTGGATGTTTATTTATTTCAGTTATGCCTTATTTGGTTGGTTTATAATTTTGTGGTGGTTTATTGGTTATCCATGGAAGTCCAATGTATGGATGCACCATACCAAAATTTTAGTAAAATTTCACTCTATGGTTAATTTTATTTATTGGGAAAAATAATTCCCATGATGTCTATTTTGATGTGCTAACACTAGTTGTCAGCCTTTGGGTGTCAGGAAAACCCTTGGGGCCTTACCACAATCTAGCTTGGGTGTAAAACTCCACCCTCCTTTAAGATGATTTTTTATTTAAGATTTAGTGAGTCTCATGAAAATTCCTCATTAAAGTGTGTATAAGGGGTTTCTTGGGGTATTGAGAGTCTTTAGTGTGCAAGGGAGGAGGTCAGGGCATGTAGACAATAGGTTGTAGTGCCACCAGCTAGCCGGTTTCATACCACCAACTAGCTGGTGAGACCAATCAATCGGTCATTGGGTCATGTGTGTGTGTGTTTTTTTAATGGGTATATTTTGTTAATTTTTTCATTTCCTTCCTTAATACACTATACCTTATTTTTCTCCCCAAATTTCATAGCACCCCCTTCGTTGGAGCGACCCTTTCCCCCCTCTCCATCCATAGCCAAGTTCTTTAGATCCTTTGTGCTTTGATTTTTATTCTGAGGTAATTGAATCCTTGAGGTAAGCCTAACCCTCATCTTCTCTTCTTTCTCATTCCCTTCCGTTGTGTGTTGTATCCCATTTGATTTACCTAGTTTTTCTAGTTTTCAGGTGTTTTTCTCTACTACTTTGATATGTTCTATTCTAAGTTGAATAAAAGGTTGATATCATACATGTGACCCCTCCCATACCTAAGGTATGTGGTCTTTAAGTTTCTCCCATGGTCGCATGCTTTTTCCTTGGGTTCTTGTGTTATGCATCATGACATCTTTCTATGCCTGACCCCTAAATTAAAAACTAAGTTAAAATGTGATCTTTCCTTGATAAATTACTCCTTAATCGTTGTTAAAATCCAAGGGTGATGTGATTTTAATGGAACCCATTAACTATATTAATACCTATGAAATTGGTTTGAAATTGGAAATCAGAATGGTTATGTTGTGAATAAATTGTGACAACTAAGAATGCACCTGATGTTTGGTGGATTGTGGTACTAAGAATACACCTAGTATGTAGTGTTTTGTGATACTAAGAATATGCCTGATGTGTGGTGGTTGGTGATACAAAGAATACACATGATATGTGTTAGTTTGTAATAATAGATAATACACCTAATGTGTGGTGGTTTGTGATAACTAATAATACACCCAATATGTGGTGGTTTGTGATATGATTTGTGAACTTAAGTTGGCATGATCTTCATGACTTGCTCAGAGACATTCAGTACTAGGTGAAGCAGGTATCTCCAACCTCAGGTGTCACCACAGAGCTAAGTCTTGGGTGTTTATTTATTTATTTACTCAATTTCAGGTACATAAACTATTTTTATTATTTCATTATTACATGAACATATTATCGATTGTATTTATTTAGGGATGTCATTTGTGGTAGCCTACTAATTTTTACTCACACCCAACTTGGGTTGTCATTTGGTACATAAGTATACTTCATGATTACATATCTGGATAAGGGAAAGTGCCACATGATAGATGCTTGATTTCATATAGGATGGAGCTAGGATATGGAAGTTGGGATAGAGCTAGAGTCCTTTGGAGTCTTTTGATCTTTCTTTTGGAATTTGGATCAATTTTTCACTCAATGTATATGATGTGCCTAATGTATGATCATGGAATTATATTTTTTTCATTGTGATTATTTCTTGAGTTGTGTTTAGTGTTTGGAAAATGTATTTTTGTTCACCTATGTTACTATGTGATGTATGTTATCTTTCTTATTTTCCAATGTTGCTATAATTTATCACTGAGAGTATAGTATCCCTATGGATTTTCTTAGAACAATGTCATTTTTCGGTAGCCTTTGGCGTACAAGGAAGCATGCTTTAGGTGTGTGGTGACTGTCTGAGCACCATACAGTGGTTTGAGGAATTGGGATGTTACAAAGTGGTATCAAATGGGATTTTTCTTTTGTATTACTATTTGGGATGGTAGAAAGGATATTAGGATGTGTTGGGGTTTGGTAATGATCTAATGTTTAGGATTATCTAACCCATGTACAAGGAAAAATCCAATTTTCTAGGGATGGGGTTATGGTTATTACTTGTTCTTTTACAGTTGCTTGGTTTCCACCATGGTTGGAACACTTGATCTTCACTATTATTGATTTGGGGGGGGGGGTATTACTTAGGAGGGTATAATAATAGAGTGGGTTTTCATTCATAAATCATGTTAGTCATATGGGTTTTTCCTATCATTACATGTTGCTGGTGATTGATATGTATATATGGATATGCACCTACCTATTGATAACAATGGGTTGGTCATTTAAGGTGTCTATAACCATTTATACGGTGTTTTCCCATATAAATGTATGGTGGAATCTTACTCGACTGACTCCCTAAGTAGATTTTTATTAAATTATGTTAGGATAAATGATTTTTACATGATGTAATTGGTTAAATGAAGTTCTAGTAATCAACCTATAAGGTGTTTTTCCTTCAAATCTTGTGAATGGAACTCTATATAATCAAGTATTGGAAATTTTAAACTTGAAAAATATGGAAAAATATGTGATAAATATTTTTTGAAATTGAAATATTTGATAAATAATGGGAATATTAAAATACCAAATTCAATGGAAAGCTATGGAATGTGGTCTCGAGTAGCAGAAAAGGCTCGACGGTGCACCTATTTTTAAGAGTTTATGTGTTCATTATGCAAATTATTTGGATATTGTGCATATCCTGTTTTATTTACACTTTAATAGTTTCCATGATATGTTTTTATGAGTTGTTGTGTTGTCATTTTAGTGATATGTTAGCTCAGAGGGCCAGGGTCTCATGTTAGGAGGGTGAGGGTGAGCATGCCCCACCAACAAGTGGACCAGATCCTCCTCCTATCTAGTAGCGGTGTTCATTGGTCGGGTTGGGTTGGGTTTGGGGGGATTTTGGACCCGACCTAAGAAAAATTGGTTAGTCTGGGTCGGGTTGAGTCACGGCCATTTTTTTGTTGTGACCTAACCTAACCTGACCCATGGTGGGTCGGGTCGGGTTGGGTGGATCAGTCGGGTCAGGAAAAAAAAGTAAATAATAAAAAAAATATATAAAACTATTGATTAAATTAAAAGTAAAATAATAACTAAAAATTAATATTTTCTAATAAATATAATGTAAATATAATGTAAATATAATGTTGTATAACATTGTATAACATAAATAAAACCTTATATAACATAAAAATAATTGTGTATTTATGTTATATAACATTATATTTTCATAAATCAAATCTTATATAATGTAAATATAACATTATTTAATGTGAATTTAATATTATATAATGTTATATAATGTAAATACAATGTTATATTTATGTTATATTACCTTATTATTTATTTTTAATTATTATTAATTATTGGTAGTTAGAATTTATTATTTAGTATAAATTATTATTATCCATTATCAATTATTAGAAATTATTACTAATTAATTATCAATTATTAGGTGTTTTTATTAATTATTTATCAATAAATATTAATTTTTATTTATTATTTATTATATATGTGCATATGGTTGGGTTGGTTGGGTTGGTTTGGGTCAGAATTTTGCTAACCCATGACCCAACCTCAACCCGACCCAACCATACCCCATGTGTAGCTTGACCCAACCTGGTTGGGTCAAGTCGGGTCGGTAGGGTCAGGCTGTGTTTGGACACCCCTACTATCCAAAGTCTAGTTATGTTTTAATTGATGTGAGAGAGTCTTATGTGTGTGGTTCATTTGATGGGGAGGGATGTTCCTTGGGCTTCACCTTCCATGTTTGATCTTACACATGAGTTTCAGTGGCAGAACCCACCATTGTTCATGGGTGAGGGTGGTCCACAGGTGACTGATCTATGGATGGAATCTATTCAGATTATCCTTGGTCACTTAGAGACCCCTCGGGATAATATAGTGAAGCTTACAATGTATATGTTATAAGAGTAAGCTCAACGTTGGTAGGATACCCTTGTCCAGGCAGATCAGCATGCTGGGTTGACCTATATAGATGTCCAAACCCACTTATTCATCTATTTATTTCTCTATAACTTGATATATTATAGGGATCAAAAGTCCATACATTTGGAATATGGGGATATTTCAATCATAGATTATGTATCTTGGTTTACAAAACTATAGTGTTTCTCCCCTGCTTTGTTTGGTGATGAGACCATAGGGAACTACTAGAAAAAAACCTTATACCAACGGTTTAGAACTATTGGTATAGGTATCCAAACTGTTGGTATATACTATACCAATGGTTTGGAGGGGAGTTTAATATTATGGTGTTGGTATAGGTCATAAAAAACTATACCAACAGTTTTGAAAAACCATTAGTGTAGGTAATTTTAAAATAAAACTCATCTTGGTTTTGATCCCAGGACCTCCCATTTATATTCCAATGACCTACCACTAAGGTAAGATGAATTTTACAAACATAATTTGATATATATATATATATATATATATATATATTCACAATTATTTTAACATTTTATGTATTTAATGTTATTTTACAAAATAATCCGTAAAAAATATGCGTACCTAGACCAACAGTTTTAGGAACCGTGGGTCTAGGTACCCTGATTTTTTGACCTATACCAATGGTTTTGGAAAAACCATTAGTATAAGGTCTCTACAATGGACTTATACCAACAATTTTGGACAAAACCATTGGTATAGGTCTCTACAAGGGACTTATACCAATAGTTTTGGCCAAAACTATTGGTATAGGGTCTATATGTGGTACTTATACCAATAATTTTTTCAAAACCATTGGTATAGGGTCTCTCTAAGGTACCTATACCAAAGGTTTTTTCCAAACCATTGGTATAAGTCTATTGGTATAGCTCCAATTTATAGTAGTGGGGACATTTGCTTTGAAGAGGGCCTCTGTTGTGAGATCAAGGTGAAGGTGAATGTATCTCGCTTAACCTCTTTTCATGAGATAGTAAACCAAGTTCTGATCACTGATAGGAATATCAAAGAGGGGTATTTGGTGTGATCATTCTCACCTGTAGGTGGTAGTGGTAGTGGTTCATCTAAGAGTAGAAAACATCATGATAATAACTCATGCTAGGAGAGTGGTAGTCAGATGAGGTAGAGTGGTAGTTCTTCCCTTCCCCCACGGGGAAGTGGTGAGGTATGGTGATACCAGTGTGGAGCCCTGACACATAAGAGTTCACAGTGTACTCTAACTCCTAAGGAGTTCCATCAGTGTGGAAAACTGGATCACCTATACTATTTTTGTACAAAGGGAAAGCAGGCACCCAGTGGCAGGGGTTTTGGGTCAATTCCTGGATCTAGGACTATTACCACTACACCTCAATAAACTGATGGTTGGGATTCCACTATAATTATAGTTCATAGTGTTGTTTGAGGGACTCGGGGTTGGGTGCAGTAGAGATAATAGGGGAATGTGACTCGGGCAGTCAGACAGGAGCATAGGGTCGTGGTATAGGGTAGTTTCATGTTGTGGAGCCTACCCCAACTGGGCGAGATGTGGGGCCATCTACTATTCAAGGTACTATTTTAGTAGATTCAACTCTTGCCTCTATTTTATTTTATATAAGCACTTCACATTATTTTTTCTCTGCTTAGTTTCTTGGAGGATTTATTTTTCTTGTAGAGTACCTCTATGGAGTGTTATCGATCGACACGCCTTTAGGCATAAAATTGGAGGGAATCTGAAAGTGTTCAGTTTTTTCCTTGGTATTGCCACTTATCAATTACTTTTATATGTCTTCATGCTAGAGATGGGTGGTTTTGATGTGATCCTTAGGATGGATTGGCTTAGTCATTATCAGTCATGGGTTGATTGTTATCTCTAATGAGTGTTGTTCACCTCTCATGAGGGAGGTTGCTTCAAGTATGCTATAAAGTGGGATATCTAAGTAGTTCATGCAAGGCCAAACCTTTAGTGACTAGGTGGCATCACTGTCTAGGCTTCCATTCTAGTCCTGTATGAGGGGGATACTTACCAACCTATTTTTCCTTCATTGGTTGATCAATTCCATAATGTATTTCCTAGTAACTTTTCATGATTACCACCCGACCATGGGATCAAGTTTATAATTGATATCTTTTTAGGTACAAAGCCTATTTCTATCCCTCATTATAGGATTACACTAACAGAGCTTCAATAATTGAAATCCCTGTTGGAGGTTCTGGGGTCAAATGGGTTTATTCGATTGAGCACATCCCCTTAGGGTGCTTCAGTTCTTTTCACTAAGAAAGTGGATAGATCTTTGAGGTTATGTGTGTACTATCGAAGACCTAACCAGGAAATGGTTAATAACTAATACCCACTCCCCCACATCAATTACCTATTAAATCAATTGAAAAGGTTCATGTTTCTTCTCAAATATTGACCTATATTCAAGGTACCGTTAGCAAAGAGTGCAACCTTCTATTGTCCCTATTATGGCCTTTAGAAGTAGATATAGCCTTTATGAATACCCGGTGATGTTGTTTAGTCTAATGAACACACCAGAGGTATTCATGGACCTGATGAATAGGATATTTCATTCTTATCTAGACTCTTTTTTTGTTTCCTTTTTCTACGACATATTGGTCTAGTCCAAGTAGAGATAGGAGCATGTTAGGCATCTGGAGATAGTTTTGAGTATTCTTCAGTGTCATCAACTTTATTTAAAATTCTCAAAATTCATATTTTGGTTGGATAAAGTAAATTTATTAGGATATATCATATCTGGGGCTAGAGTTTATATGAATCTCAAGAATCTTACTATCATGATTTTTTGGGAGACACTAATTTTTTTGAGATTTGTAGCTTCCTGGGGTTAGCTGGATACTATCGTAGATTTATCTAGGACTTCTCCTACTTGGCGGTGCTATTGATGGGCCTGACTATCACACCCTGACCTTGGAATTTAAATTATTTAAATTAATTAATTATTTTTCAGCCTTTATTTTGAGTTTTGGTGGTTTGGGGTCAAATTTTAAATTTTTGGAAGCTTTTTAGCTGTTTTACGGTTATCCTGCACAGTTGGTAGTAACTATGTGGTGCCCATGTGGGTGACCAGGTGGGGTAGTGGTGTTGCACAAAACTTGTGCATGGTATGTTAGACCGTGTGATAAGAGTGTGAAATTGGTATGTCAAATGACAGAGCTAAGTTTCACGGTCAGCACACAGTTTCTCAACCCGTGCGGCCAGCCCACATGAGGGTATCTTCTTTACAGTAGGGTGAGCACAGTTGGTGAATGGTTTGGAAGACCATACGGCCAAACCATGCGGCCTTCCCAATGTTCAAAAATAAAATTAAGTGAAAATAGAATAAAATTAAATGAAAATAAATGGAAAATAAGAATAAATAAATATTTTAAAAATAATAATAATATTATTATTATTATTATTATTAGTAGTAGTATGATTATTATTATTATTATTACTACTATTATTATAAGGGTTTTTATTAAAACCTTTTTGGATTCCTCCCTCACCCCATGCGACGCACCCCCTCCCCCCTTCCCTCTCCCTGCTCACATGACCCCCCTCAGCCGAAGCTCCCCTGCATGCATGACATCCTCCCTCTCCCTCCCTCCAATTGTCTTTTCTTCTTCCAATTTGGTGTGTAATTCTCTCCAGTGAGTCCCTTCTCCTTTATCCTTCCTTGATTTAGTGTTTTTCCTCTTCCACATCACCCTACCTAGCTCGGTCGAACCCTAGGATTTTTTGCGAACTAATTTTTGATGTTTCTCTTCTCAATAGGGTGTGTGGAGGGTCTCATGGGTCGACTTCATGTATATTTCAGTGTCCACTGCCGAAGGTGAAGAATTTCAGACCATTTTGGTCCACCCACCATCAATTTCAAGCAAGTATTTTTTGTTCCTTTTCTTTGGATTAATTTTAAATTAAGGGATTTGTGGTTTTTGAGTTGCCAGTAATTTTTCTAGAGTGTGTTGGATCTCTTTGATGTGGTCTTAAGATATGGGAATTAGGAAATATTGCATGTGAAAGCATAGGTAAGACATATATATATATATATGCCCTCTTTATACATATTCCCTCATAATGAGGGGAATATGTGCAATGTAGCTAGGGGTATTTATATATATATATATATAAATACATGTGTGTGTAAGTGCAAAGAGTCTGTTCGAGTGGTAATCATTAGAAAGAGACATGTTTGAGGTAGTTCCCTTATGCCTACGCCTTTAATTTGAATTCCATAATTTCTTGATTGTTTTAAAAATATGTTTTATATTTATTTAGTATGTATATGTTATGTGATATGATTATGGTTGTTATAAATGGTTATTCATTTATTTTACATAGTTTATCTATGTTGAGAATTGTTTCAATATTTTTTAAAATGTGTGATGCCTTGGTTGTTTAATTGGGATTTTAAAAGGTTTTATAACTTAAAGGTGTCAGGTGATTATGCTTTCTAAAATTATAATATTCTTTTTAAAGTAATGAGGCTTGTTTGGAACCTTGAGAAGTTTTTGAAAGTGGACAACCCCTATTGAGGCACACCCCCTTATTGATAAATGTGATGTAAGTGTTGATGTGTGGTTTTTGGAATGTGTTAAAGTGTTTAGGCTTGTGTATTGTTGTGTGAAATAGAAGAAGGGGGTGTGTTCAAGGAGGGAGATCGGTGGTGAGGAGTTGGATGGGTTTTTGGGTAAATAAAATGACATGTACATATATGTTATCTTGATAAAAACTCACCGCCATTTTAAATAGAGCACATGGGAAACTTGGTTACCTAGGTGGGAAGACTAGATTTAGTATGCTAGGTGGATCAGTGGGGCCGAGGCTCGGTTCTCCCTAGCAGAATTGATGCTACAATGCTAACTAAACATATGATGATGATTATAGACCACTAGACCTTTGGATTGACTCCTCTCTAGTAGCTCATGCATGAGGAAGTTGTGGGTTATGGTTTCTATACCATATCACTGAGGTACGAGGATCCAGGGTCCCCATAAACCCTAGCTACTTAGGGATTTCCCATGGTGCTTGTGATGTGATTTTTGTTTCAGTTGCTTCATGATTGTTTTATCTTTTTTGAAAACCAGGTTTTAATCTAAATTTATTTCCTTTCATTTTTAAATATTTATTCATTCTTGGAAACTATTTTGAAAATGTGATGTAAGAGAAATGGTTTTCTTGAAAAATGGAATCTTGTGATTTGAATTTGAAAAGAAAAAAAAACATTATTTTTATCTGGTTGTATTTTCAAACTATAATGAATTGGTTTTCCTTTTTAAGGCATAGGGAATATTTTTTTCAGACACTCCTACTAAGTTTTAATACTCAGTCCTATAGTTTTCTTTCTATTTTTAGTTTGGATAATGCTTCCCACCCGGTCTTGATCGCCATGGGGTGACATTGATTTAGTGTTCGAAGGTTACCTACAGGGTCACATGGAGATGTGTGCAGTTATATTTATTTTCATTTCTCATGTTAGTTTTTATTATTTAGTTTATGTTTATTTATTTGTAATTTTTTTATGGTCCACATAATTCTCAACTACTTTATTTTGATCCTCGTTACTATTTTCTATACTGTGGGGATCGAGAACGCCCTTCGGTTCATGCCATGAACTGGGTCGGGTATCAAGTTGGATGGCACTCTGACTTAGTTCATGAAAAAATGGTACCAAATATAGGTCCTTTGTTATTTTGGGTGTCAGGTATCTTGGAGATTAGGATTTTTGGGACTCGAGAGGTAGGTGTGGGAAGGAAGTCGTGAAACCTTTCTTGTCCCGAGCCTCGAGTTACCAGGGGTAGTCTAGGATTTGAGTCATTTGTTTGGTCTGTGTGGATAGGGGATGATAATTGAAGTGGGTTGGTGCTATGTGATGAGCTTTTATAGAGTACTGACCCATGTGTAGCCCGAGTGCATTGTTCAAGATACTTACTATGGTTGATTCTCACTCGGATCATGGTTTGTTAAGCCATGTTGTTGGGTTTAGAAAAGCCATTGGTTCCTTATTCTTGGATGTTTTGATTTGAGTTATTTTTGGGATTAGTTTATGTGGGTGTGAGTGGATTTTAAAAATTAAAATGGTTTTTAGGAAAGGTGTTTTAAAAAGTTAAAGTGGTTTTTGGAGTGGAAAAAATGTTTTTTAAATGTAAATGATTTCTATAAATGGTTTTCTTTTAATGGAATGTGTGGTTTCAAAGGGGAAAAATGGAAGATATTTTGGAAATAATTTTGGGATTTTGTAAATACTTTTTGGAATGTGAAATTAAAGTTGCTTGGGAATTCAAAAATGCGTTAATTTATGATAATGGGTGACTTCAAATTGGTTGTAAATTTGGGATTTAGGTTGAATGACCTATTTTGGAAATGATAAATGTTTTGAATTGACCCTTGGTATTTCTATGAATGATCACATACATTGATATATTCATGTGGAAAGTGGATAATTGGTGGTATGTGTAAATGGGTGCTTGAGATATCATAGGGATGTGTAAATGTGAGACTTCATGGAATACCAATGGTGTATATTTAAGTTGTTTTGTTTTCTGAAAAATGGTATTCAAAAAGGTAATTTCAATGTTTTGAAATGTGAGTGAGAAATTGTTTAGTCTTTTATTTTTGTTTTTGGAATTATCTTTCATGGTCTCTTGGTTTTGACATGTTGAAAATGTGGTCAGAATGGTTATTTGATTTTGGTTTTTGGTTTTGTGATTTAAGTGTGGAATTTTGGTTTATGATGCATTTTGATTTGGCTCTGTGATTCTTATTTTGAGTATACTGGACAGAAAGGTCTCAGAGGTTTCTAGTGAGTCTCTTCTAGTTATTTGTTCTACCCAAACTTCTATCAAAGTGATGGGATTGAGTTCTTATCTATTTTTTCCTATATTCTGTGGTGATCATGATTCATTGGAGGCATCGGACTAGCTTGATGAAGTCATTGGTGTTTTCAAGTTGTTGGGAACTCACAAAGTTGTGAGAGTCCATGATATTTTGGGTTCATTTTAAGGTTCAACTTTAGATTGGTGGGAGGTGATCATCCTAGTGTCATTGCGGGATGGGATGTATTGGTAGGTGTTTAAGATCGCTTTACTCTAATGGTTTAGACCTAATGAGGTGAAGGGGGAAAGTGGAAAAGCTCTTGAGTGTTCAGAAAGGCCAATGGATAGTGAAGGCCTACGTTGGTAATTTCAAGGATTTGGTTAACATTTCTTCAAAGGTAGAATTGCAGAATCAGTTGAAATCTCCTATTGTGTGGGGTCTCTATCTAGGGTTCAAGGACTAATTCCTTTTGATGTTGAGGAAGGTTCCCCATCCAGTGAGGAGAGTGAACTGGAGGAACATGTTTCAAACAAATATTCTTGAAAGTTCCATCTTTTCATTATTCAGATCACTCTTTTTTGCTTCCATTGTGGTCATTTTGGGTACTTTAAGTCATCTTGTTTTCATCCTATGAAGGCATAATATCAGTGTGTCTGTTTGGATCACTTGGATAAGTTCTGCTAGTAGTTTCTTTAGGAGGAGTCTCGTCTGGAGGATGTAAGCTTATGACTATGAGGCAGTGGATGATTCAAACATCAGGGCTCCATCCATAGGCCCTATAGTGAAGATTGTGTGTAATCAGAAATTACCAGGGGTGTGGGGAACCTTAGAGAGAGAGTAGTTTGAGTTTCTCTTTTATGTTATCCTTTATTTTTGTAAGTTCCTCCTTGTTGTGAATTTTTTTGGACTTTTTCTCTTGGAGTTCTAGTGGTTGTGCTCTTTTTAGAAAGTGAGTCCTTGGTTTTTGGTTCTTCCTAGTGTGTACTTAGCTTTGATAGATTAGTTTTGGTTTTGGTTCTGGGTTCTCTATTTTGCTTTCATTGGGGATTTTGGTTTGGGTTGGGAATTCCTGGTTCTAGTGGTGGTGTTGTTTATCTTGGGAAGAGAAGCTTGGGGTTGGTTTTTGTTATGAGTTCCCACATTGGTCTTGTCCACAGTAGTGACATGGTGATAATAATGTTATTATGGTGGGGAGAACCCTCCTATTTTTCTTAAGGTTCCTCTCATTGAATTTATTCTTAGAGGTGGTCAGGTGTGACTTTTAGAGTTAAAAGGTAACCCTGAGGTTTATAGTTTTATCTGGATTCATTTCATTTTAGGTTGAGCTTTGTTTATCGATTGGTTGGGTGAATTTCTAGGGGTATAAAGTGTTTTTGGTGGGGATAATTGTTGCACCCCGACCTTGTAATTTAAATTATTTTAATTTTTTATTTATTTTTAGCCTCACTTTTGAGTTTTGGTGGTTGGCGGGTCAAATTTTAAATTTTTGGAATATTTTTAGCTATTGAACAGTTATCCCACACGGTTAGTAATAACTGTGAAGTGCCTGTCCTCATGCCTGGGTGGGGTAGTGGTGTGGCGTATAGCTTGTGCACGGTCTGTTAGACCATGCGGTAAGCATACAAAATGGCTTTGTCAAATGAAAAAGTTGATTTGCATAGTTGGCGCATGGTTTCTCAAACCATGTGGCTAGCCCGTACGAGGGTCCCTTCTTTCTAGTAGGGTGCAAATGATTGGTGCGTGGTCTGGAAGACTGTGTAGCCAAACCGTACGGCCTACCCAGTGTTTAGAAATAAAATTAAGTGAAAATAAAATAAAATTAAAAGAAAATAAATGGAAAATAGGAATAAATAAATATTTTGAAAATATTATTATTATTATTATTATGAATATTATTATTATTATTATTATTATTATTAGAGTTTTTATTAAACCCTTTTTGGGTTCCTCCCTCACCCCATGCGATGCACCCCCTCCCCCCTTACCTCTCCTTGCTCGCGCGACCCCCCTCGGTCAGAGATCCCCCGTACGCACGACCTCCTCCCTCTCCCTCCCTCTAATAATCATTTTTCCTTCTAATTTGATGTGTGATTCTCTCCAGTGAGTCCTTTCTCTTTTCTCCTCCCTTGATTTGGTGTTTTTCCTCTTCCCTATTTTCTTACCTAACAAGGCCAAACCCTAGGTTTTTTGGTGAGCCGATTTTTGATGTTTCTCTTCTCAATAGGGTGTGTGGAGGGTATCTTGAGTAGGATTCGTGTATGTTTCAGTGTTTATCACCAAAGGCGACGCTACTAGAAATCCTACATATACTAATGCCTCTATCCCAGCAGTTTGTAAAAACTGTTGGGATAGGGGTCTTATCCCAATGGTTCTTCAAAAACATTGGGATAGGGTAAGACTATCCCAATGGTTTTGTAAAACTATTTAGATATATCAAAAAAAAGTAACCCTATCCCAATGGTTTAGGGTACCTATCCCAATGGTTATCAAAACCATTGGGATAGGTACCCTTATTTTTTATGAATTATTCAGTAATATATCATCAAATAAATCAATATATAAATTATTTATAAATATATATATATATATATATATATATATATATCCAAATATATTAACAAAGATAATTGTAGCATAGTGGTTAGGTCGTTGATATATAAGTTGGAGGTTGTGGGTTCGAAACTCGAATGCGGATTTTTTTTAAATTACTTATCCCAATATTTTTCCCAAAACTATTGGGATAGGTCTATTCCAACACCAAATCAGGCAACGTCCCTCCAAACCGTTGGTATAGGCTATACCAATGGTTTGTGGACCTATACCAATGGTTCTAAACCGTTGGTATAGGCTATTTTTCTAGTAGTGAGAATCATTTTGGACCATTTAGGTCTTCCCTCCATCAATTTCAGGTAAGTGTTTTTTGATCCTTTTCTTTGGTTTAATTTTAAATTAAGGGTTTTGTGGTTTTTGAGTTGCCAAAAAATTTTCTAGAGTGTGTTGGATCTCTTTGATGTGGTTTTAAGCTACAGGAATCGAGAAAGATTACATGTGCATGCATAGGTAAGACATATATATATATGCCCTCATGGTGAGGGGGTATATGCAATGCATATAGGGGTATTTATAGATATATATGTATATATGTATGTATAAATGCATGTATTTGTAAGTGCAATGAGTTGTTTCGAGTGGTCGTCATCATAAAGTGGTATGTTTAAGGTAGGTTCCCTATGCCTAACCCTTTAATTTGAATTCTATAATTTCTGGATTATTTTAAAATATTTTTTATATTTATTTATTATGTATATGTAATACGATCTATTTTTTGTTGTTAGAAATGGTTATTCATTTATTTTACATAGTTTATCTAAGTTGAGCACGGTTTTAAGATTTTTTTAAATATGTGGTGCCTTGGTTGTTTAATTGGTCTTTTAAATGGTTTTATAACTTAAAGGTGTTGAGTGATTATGCTTTCTAAAATGAGAATGTTCTTTTTAAGGTAATGAGGCCCGTTTGGAACCTTGAGAATGGTTTGTGAAAGTGGAAAATACCTCTTGAGGCACACCCCCTTGTTGAGAAATGTGATCTAAGTGTTGATGTGTGGTTTATGACATGTGTTGAGTGTCGAGGCTTGTGTATTATTGTGTAACTTGGAAGAAGGGGGTGCGATCAAGGAGGGAGATCTGTAGTGAGGAGTTGGATGAGTTTTTGGGTAAAGAAAATGACATGTACATATATGTTAGCTTGATAAAAACTCACCACCATTTGAAATATAACACATGGTAAACCTGGGTACCTAGGTGGGTGGACTAGATCTAGTATACTAGGCGGATTAGTAGGGCCGAGGCTCGGTTCCCCCTGGCAGGATTGACGCTACAAAACTAACTAAACATATTGTGATGATTGGAGGCCACTAAAACTTTAGATTGACTCCTCTCTAGTGGATCGTGCATGAGAGCATTTTGGGTTATGGTTTGTATAACATTCCACTAAGGTACTAGGATCATAGTTCCCCACTAACCCTAGCTACTTATGGATTTCCCATGGTTCTTGTGATGTAATTTTCATTTTAGTTGCTTCATGATTGTTTTCTCTTTTATGAAAACCAAGTTTTAATCTAAATTGTTTTCCTTTAATTTTGAAATGCCTATTCATGCTTGGAAACTATTTTAAAAATGTTATGGAAGAGAAATGGTTTTCTTGAAAAATGGAACACTACTATAGAAATAGGTTTTGAATCCCCCTGACACAGGCGACCACCTTTGGAAGTCACTATTGGTGGCCTAAAGCGACCGCCTTTGACGGTCGTTGGGCTTTGCAAAAAAAAAACCCTTCACCCCCCCACCCTTGCCCCGTGATTCCCCCCCCCCCCGTCCCCTCATCGTTGTCTGTCCCCCGTCCTTCATCCCCTCTATGCCCTCCGCTCCAGCTCCCCGTGTCCCCCATCCCCTCGCCACCCTCCGCCCTCCGCTCCGACTCCCCGCATCCCCCGTCCCCTCTCCACCCTCCGCCCTCCGCTCCAGCTCCCCGCGTCCCCCGTCCCCTCGCCACCCTCCGCCCTACGCTCTAGCTCCCCACGTCCCCTCTCCCCTCCGCCCTCCGCTTTAGCTCCCCACATCTCTCATCCCCTCACCGACCTCCGCTCTGACTCCCCTGTCCCCTCGCCACCCGCCCTCCACTCCACTCTGGCTCCCTGCATCCCCTGTCCCCTCGCCGCCCTCTGCTCCAGATCCCCCATCCCCTCTCTGCCCACCCTACGCTCCGCTCTGGCTCCCCACGTCCCCCATCCCCTTTCCGCCCTCCACTCCGCTCTACCTGTCCCACGTCCCTCGTCCCCTTGCTGCCTGTCCCTCGTCCCCTCGTCTCCCTCTGCTCTAGCTCCACACCATCCCCCGTCCCCTCCCTCTTTGTCCCCTCCCTCGCCGCACTGCCGCCGCCTGTCCCCTCCCTCACCGTCCCCTCCCTTACCGCACTTCCACCGCCCGGTCCCCTCCCTCCTCGCACGGTCGTTGCCCATCCCCTCATTGTTTCCACTCATCCGCTCCGGCTTCCCACTGTCCTCCGTCACCTCCCTCGCTGTCCCACCCTTGCTGCACCATCGCCACCTCACTGCCTCCTCCTCCGGTTCGCTGTTGCCTCCGCCGCCCATCCCCTCCCTCACCGCACCTCCCCTCCACTTACTCTCCTCTCACTCACAGCACTACCTTCAGCTCCCCTCCCTTCCAGATTTATATCACAATCAATCAGGTATGCCCTAATTTCCGTTTAAGAGTTTTGATTTTGGGCAATTTACAACATAAATTTGGCATGCATGAAGATTATATGAATATTGTCTATGAATAAAAAGTGTGTAAATGGAAGTGTGTGTGTATACAGGCTTCTATGCATATTAAACAATGTGTATTGACAGTGTGTGTATGAGAGACTTCACATTTTACTTGAGGTTTGAGAAAACTGTACATATTCTTGCATGAAGTATTAAATATTTGATCAAAATATGATTAGGGACTCTTTAATATAGAATCATAATTAGATTTACCATACCAAATGACAACGATGACATGGGATTTCACTTACATTCCATTATCTATTCTCTTGTTTATTATTCAGAGATATAATTTGATTATTTTATCAATGGTGCACAAGCAATTGGTTAGTATTTATTTTAAATATATTTGATATGAAAAATGCATGCAATAAGTCTTGTGTAAATGTTTGTTATATAGATATTATTATGGATAAGAGTTGGATTGATCTTCCAAATCGAACGTCTAGAGAATATTTCAATGGCATTATGCAGTTTATTGAGTTCACTATAGTATTTGAAAGTGACTATATTATTTGTCCATGTAGAAAATGTGCTAACAGATATCAATTCACACGAGATACTGTGAGGGAGCACCTATTCTTTAATGTATTTCTAAAAAATTATAATATTTGGACTCATCATGGAGAAGAATATGTTCGTTGTCAAAATACGGATGCAGTTCAGATGAATGTTGATGCAAGGATGAATGATCCAATGCATGAAATGCTTACTGAAATAGTACGTGGGTTGGATCCTGAAGGCATTAACATCCAGAATCTTGAGATCGGTGAGATAAATCTTTGCTCTGGTGCATATCATGATCCGAGGAGGTTTTATGAAGCACTTGATGATGCAAAAATAGAATTATATCTTGGATGTACTTCTTAGAATAAATTTTCATTTATCATAGAGTTGATGAATTTGAAGACTTTGAATCAATGGTCAAACACATCATTCGACATGTTGTTGGTGTTATTGAAAAAGGTTCTTCCTATCGAAGCTAAGATTCCCGAGTCGTATTACCATGCTCATAAGTTGACATAGAACTTAGGTTTTACATATGATACAATAGATTCATGTGGAAAAAATGTATATTGTTTAGAAAGGAAACTGCCCATTTGGATATTTGTATAGTTTGTGGCGCTTACAGGTGGAAAGAGAACAGGGGAAATTTGACTCATCAAAGTCAGATTGTGATATAAGGGAAACTGATTATTGTAAAGAAAATGTGTTACTTTCCCCTTAAACCGAGGTTGAAAAGATTTTTTATGTCATCTAAAGTTTCTAATTTAATGATATGGCATGTAAAAAGAATTCATGAAAATGATATGTTAACCCACCCAGCAGACTCTCATGCATGGAAGGATTTTGATAAGAGACATCCCAACTTTGCTAAAGATGTTTGTAATGTCCTATTGGGGTTGGAAGTAGATGGTTTCAATCCATTCAAGTCTATGGTTGGTGCAACTCATAGCACATGGCCCGTGGTGTTGGTTCCATATAATCTTCCTCCATGGCTTTGTATGAATCAACAATTTATATTACTTTCTACTCTTATTGATGTACCTAGAAGTCTGGGGGATAAGATTTATGTTTACCTTCAGCCATTGATTAATAAGTTAAATGAATTTTGGGGTGATGGTGTGATGACTTATGACTGTGAAATGAATGAAATGTTCAAACTGTAGGCTACTTTATTGTGGACAATCAATGACTTCCCGGCTTATGCAAATTTGTCAGGCTGGAGTATGAAAGGGGAATTTTTTTTCCCTTGTTTCAATAAAAGTAAAAAATATGTATGGATTAAACATTCCAAAAAATTGGCATACATGGTTCAGAGACGTTTTCTCCCCCCTCAGCACAGATTCAGAAAGGACAGAGTGGCATTTGATGGTTCTAGAGAGTTTATCTCAGCACCAAAGATCATGACAGGAGTCGAAATTTTATCACATATTGAGGAAGAAAACATCTGCATGGTATATGAAATTCAGGATTTGGTGGCTCATCCATTATATAATATTCATGTTGCGAGTTGGCAGTGCAGTCACAATTGGAAAAATAAAAGTATTTTTTATAGTCTTCCGTATTGGAAAAATAACATGCTAAGGAATAATTTGGATGTCATGCACATTGAAAAAAATGTTTGTGATAATATATTGTGGATGATTTTAGGTGTCAATGTAAAATCAAAGGACCATGTTAATGCATGTCGTGATTTGGAATAAATGGGTTTAAGGAAACAGTTGCATTTACAGTTAGCTGAGGTAAACAAGGCATATATGCCTGATGCATAGTATACGATGACTAAAAAGGATAAAGAGGCATTTCTTTCAATTTTGAAGATGATCAAGGTGCCTGATGGTTACTCTTATAATATTTTAAAGTGTGTGAATATGAAGAGCAGGACATTGCAAGGGTTGAGAAGTCATGACAATCACATACTACTTCAGCAGTTGATTCCAGTCGCAATTTTTGATTGTTTATCCCCCAATTTTGTTTAGTTATTTATTGAGATGAGTAATTTTTTGGACAGATTTGTTTAAGAAATCAATGAATGGGTGATTTAAAAGGTTTTCAGGACCGAATTTTACTTACGTTTTGTCACTTTGAGAAACTATTTCCCCTCTCATTTTTCAATGTTATGGTTCACTTGATAGTGCACCTAACTAATGAAGTAATGGCTACTGGTCCAGTACAATTCAGGTGGATGTATCCTATTGAGCGGTATTTGAGTACATTGAAACAATTTGTATGCAACAGAGCTCGTCTGGAGGCATCAATAGACAATGGTTATTTGATGGATGAGTGTACTAATTTTTGTACAGAATATCTTATGGATGTTGAACCAAAATTAGATAATCCATCTTGGATTCATGATGGTCTAGTTGGAGAAGGAACCATGTTTGATATGGACAACATCAAGTGGATACAAGCACATCGATATATCTTGTTCAATACTCCATCAGTTGAACCATTAATGCAGTAAGTGTCTTATCACTTTTATTGTTTAACTTTTACATATTTTGTTTACATAAGTTGATCATTTAAACATCGTGTTATCATTTGCAAGAAACACATTAATGAGATAAAAGAAGAGATTTATCGTGCGACTGAGTATCAAATTCAACAATCTCATTATGCGTCATTTCAGGATTGGTTCAAGGATTTTGTACGTATAAATTGATTTTCATTATGAGTGAAGTATTATACTAATTTCTTTTTGTATAAATCATTATTGAATTCTATGAATTATATAGGTTCATAAGCTGAGGGAGTTAGGGGACCCCATGCTAACTGAAGAATTTATCCAACTGGCTAAGGGTCCATCTATAACGGCTCGTCGTTATAAAGCTATAGATGCTAATGGTTTTCAATTTCGCATTAAAGATGTTGATGACAAATGAGAAACAAAAAACGGTGGCATCGGTTGTCCATTCGTCGATTCTGGTTATTACTGTGGTCAATTTATATACATCATTGAAGTTGTATACGCGCACGGGTTGAAGTACATATTGTTAAAGTGCAATTGGGTTGATCTAGTGTGTGGATGTAAATTCGATCAATATCAGTTTCCATTGGTGAATTTTAATTATATGTTATACAGAAATGAACGAGTTGATAATGAACCTTTAATTTTGGCATCACAAGCAGAACAAGTATTCTTTGTTACTTTTCTTTCGAATCCAAGTTGGCAAGTTTTTGTGAAAATGTCCCAGTGAGGATTGTTTTTATTTGAACAAGATGAACCCAATATTGTTCCCTTTGTTTCCTAAAATCTTGATCAACATACTGTAGTTCAACGTGAAGAAGATATTTATTGGGTCAGAGTGGTCATTGAAGGAGAAACGGTTGATTTTCATGTTTAATGGAAGGTATAATTTTTTCCCACTATTCAGTATTGAATGTCCTAGGATATCATATATTATCTAACCATTTTATAAATCCATGTAAGTTTTAATCCTCATTTTTGGAAGCTTATTCATTTATAAATATTTAGGGTGATTTTTCTTTTTGTATCTTCATGTTATTGTCAGTGTATCTTCCCATTTAGGTATTATTTATTTGGTTCATGTGCTGCTTGAATTTTTATTAATTCAATCTGAAATTTGGCTATGCATTGATTGGTTTTGTACATAATTTTATATCTATTTTGTTAACTTTATGATTTTTTAAAATCCATTTACAACGAATTATTCAATCCCTTTTTGTTTTATTAACAACTATACAAGTTTTATTTTCTTAAAAACAATACAATTTATCTTTTAGACACTTTGGATAGTCCCCTTACTAATGTTTTCTCTGACTGTAGGCATGTTAGGGGAAAAGTCAGTAGATCCACATCATCCATCTGATCCATCTACATCTCAGGGACGAGGTATGTTTGAATGTAATTGTGTTTATTTTTTATGTAATTGATAAATATATATATATATATAATATCTATCAAATTATATATAAAATTGTTTTCAATAGGATCAGACTCGACCGCTTCTTTATCTCACAAGAGAGGCCCTGGTCGTGGCATTTTATCATGGAATTATGACACGATGTTTGATGTTTCCTTTGATGAGATATTTCATCCTTTGGGACTGAATTCCCCTAAATTTATTCATCAGTTGGGTCATATCATACGTGACCCACATCTATTTCCATTGACCACACGTGACTGGGATTCTATCCCTTAGGACACATTAGATCATCTTTGGAGGGAGGTTCAGGTAAGAAGACCATTTTAATTTCTTCCCTATGTATAAAAAATACTAACATATGTGATTTTTTTCTTAAATAGAATAATTTTAAAGTATTACACAATGAGTTTCGACCTGTGTGTATGAGAAAATTCCATAATATATGGAAATATTATAAAGTCAAAGTCAATAGGGACCACCGGGTACCAAATGTGGGTGCCCAGACATTCTGGAAAAATTCTCGAGAGGTGTTCTCTCAGATCAGTGGTGTGACTTTGTTGCATATTGGTCTAATGAGGGTGTTGTGGTTTGTATATTTATTTTGGTATATATATTTTCAATAATTTTTTATTTTTTTGAAATTTGAATTAATCGAATGTATGAGGTGTCAGCACGCCATTCTGAGAATCGAGCGTTGCAGGGACCACCTCACAGGATCAGGACTCGTCATGTGTCTCAGATCTGACATGAGGTATTTATTATTCATTTTTTAATTTATTAATTAATATTGTTTTGTGTTTATATTCTATTCGTATACAGTTACAGGATCAAGGTGCACCGACTGGTAAAATATCGGTGTGGATGAGGACTCGTGATCAAAATGATCCAGAGGCTGCAACATTGATAGTAAGTGCTTGTACTTATTACCAATACTTACATAAATCTATATATTAACATATATATGTATATATATTTAAATATTTCATAGGATCAATTTGAAGCTGAGTTAGAACAGCTACCAGAGGACCAGCGACAGCTTCCCAAGCGAAGGGATGAGATCTTCCATCACATTATTGGTTGGGACGGGCATGGATATAGTTTGACCTATGGAACAGGGATTCCTCGTTCTATAGTATCAAGCACTGCGGTTTTCGGTCCTGTTGTTTCTCAGATGACACATCAGTTGTCAGATTTCGAGGCACGGCTACGCGCTTCCAATGAGGTAAATGCGCAATCGAACGCTGAGGTTCGAACACTGTGGGAATATGTGTATCCGGGTGATGGTGCAGGGGATCATACGATGCAGGTTTATACTGAATTTATTTATTTACTTTCTATTATTTTTGTTATGAAAATCTTCATAATTTTTATTTGTTGTAGGCCCCTGGCCCATCGGATGGAGGTATCAGTCATGACCACGCATGACGCATCATATTCATGAGGTGTGTTTCTTTTTTTATTAGTGGGGTTTTTATTGATGTTTCAAAATGTAAATTTATTTTTCTTGGTGATTATCAAGAAGAATTTAATTTTTTTAGGATGTACACACTTTTGGTGAGTTTCAAGTTAATTAATGTGGTTGAATATGTCTTTAGAGCTGGGATAAGAAAGGATACTCATGGAAATTTTGTTCGGGGGTGTTGGGATCTGTCCAGGGGGTATGGAGTGGGATTTTCCGGTGGGTGGGGGCTGGGATAAGAAAGGATACTCATTAGGGAAATTTTTCACTAGGTTGTTAGGCCATTAGGGAAATTGGCCAGTTGGCCAATTGTCCAATTGGATGTTAGGCCAAATGTCCATTAGGCCATTATGTCATTATTCCAATTGTACAACTAGACAATAGGCAATTATTCCAATTTTTTGTTAGGCCACTAAGTCATTAATCTAATTATCCATTAGTATTAGTATGTTCTAAAAATTTACCATTAAGCTATTATGACTATTGGTCTTTAGACCAATTGGACATTTGTCTAATTGAACAATTGGTTGTTAGGCCATTATGCCATTAGGGCATTAGGTGAATTGGTAAATGGGACAATTTGACATTGGTTCATTAGGAAAATTGACATTTAGTCCATTAGGATAATTGATCGTTATGCCATTAGGCCAATTGTCCAATTGGATGTTAGGCCAAATGGCAATTATTCCATTATTCCATTATTCCAATTGTACAACTAGACAATAGGCCATTATTCCAATTGTTTGTTAGGACAGTGAGTCATTAAGATAATTGGCCATTAGTATTAGCATGTTTCGAAAATTGTCCATTAGGCCATTAGGACAATTGGTCTTTAGACCAATTGGACATTTGGCTAATTGAACAATTGGTTGTTAGGCCATTATGCCATTAGAGTATTAGTTGAATTGGTAAATGGGACAATTTTACATTGGTTCATTAGGAAAATTGACCTTTAAGCCATTAGGATAATTGATCGTTACGCCGTTAGGCCAATTGTCCAATTGGATGTTAGGCCAAATGGCCATTAGGCCATTATGCCATTATTCCAATTGTACAACTAGACAATAGGCCATTATTCTAATTGTTTGTTAAGCCACTAAGTCATTAATCTAATTGTCCATTAGTATTAGTATGTTCAGAAAATTGGCCATTAGGCCATTAGGACAATTGGTCTTTAGACCAATTGGACATTTGGCCAATTGAACAATTGTTTGTTAGGACATTATTCCATTAGGGAATTATGTGAATTGGTAAATGGGAAAATTTGACATTAGGTCATTAGGAAAATTGACCTTTAGTCTATTAGGATAATTGATCGTTATGTTGTTAGGCCAATTGTCCAATTAGATGTTAGGCCAAATGGCCATTAGGCCATTATGCCATTATTCCAATTGTACAAATAGTCAATAGGCCATTATTCCAATTGTTTGTTAGGCCACTAAGTCATTAATATAATTTTCCATTAGTATTATTATGTTCAAAAAATTGTCCATTAGGACATTAGGACAATTGGTCTTTAGACCAATTGGACATTTGGCCAATTGAAAAATTGGTTGTTAGGACATTATGCCATTAAGGCATTAGGTGAATTGGTAAATGGGACAATTTGACATTGGTTCATTATGAAAATTGACCTTTAGGCCATTAGGATAATTGATTGTTATGCCGTTAGGCCAATTGTCCAATTGTATGTTAGGTCAAATGGACATTAGGCCATTATGCCATTATTCCAATTGTACAACTAGACAATAGGTCATTATTCCAATTGTTTGTTATGCCACTAAGTCATTAAGATAATTGTCCATTAGTATTAGTATGTTCGGAAAATTGGCCATTAGGCCATTAGGACAATTGGTCTTTAGACCAATTGGACATTTGGCCAATTGAAAAATTGGTTTTTAGGCCATTATGCCATTAGGGAATTAGGTGAATTGGTAAATGGAACAATTTGACATTGGGTCACTAGGAAAATTGACCTTTAGGCCATTAGGATAATTGATCGTTACGTCGTTAGGCCAATTGTCCAATTAGATGTTAGGCCAAATGGCCATTAGGCCATTATTCCATTATTCCAATTGTACAACTAGACAATAGGCCATTATTCCAATTGTTTGTTAGGACACTAATTCATTAATCTAATTGTCCATTAGTATTAGTATGTTTAGAAAATTGGCCATTAAGCCATTAGGACAATTGGTCTTTAGACCAACTGGACATTTGGCCAATTGAACAATTGGTTGTTATGCCATTATGTCATTATGGCATTAGGTGAATTGGTAAATGGGACAATTTTACATTGGTTCATTAGGAAAATTGACCTTTAGGCCATTAGGATAATTGATCATTACGTCGTTAGGCCAATTGTCCAATTGGATGTTAGGCCAAATGTTCATTAGGCCATTATGCCATTATTCCAATTGTACAACTAGACAATAGTCCATTATTCCAATTGTTTGTTAGGACACTAAGTCATTAAGATAATTGTACATTGGTATTATTATGTTCTGAAAATTTTCCATTGGGCCATTGGGATAATTGGTCTTTAGACCAATTGAACATTTGTCCAATTGAATAATTGGTTGTTAGGCCATTATGCCATTAGGGAATTAGGTGAATTGGTAAATGGGACAATTTGACATTGGGTCATTAAAAAAATTAACCTTTAGGCCATTAGGATAATTTATCGTTATGCCGTTAGGCCAATTTTCCAATTGGATGTTAGGCCAAATGGCCATTAGGCCATTATGCCATTATTCCAATTGTACAACTAGACAACATGCCATTATTCCAATTGTTTGTTATGCCACTAAGTCATTAAGATAATTGGCCATTAGTATTAGTATGTTCAGAAAATTGGCCATTAGAACATTAGGACATTTGGTCTTCAGACCAATTGGACATTTGGACAATTGAACAATTGGTTGTTAGGCCATTATTCCATTAGGGCATCAGGTGAATTGGTAAATGGGACAATTTGACATTGGGTCATTAGAAAAATTGACCTTTAGGCAAATAGGATAATTTATCGTTACGCCGTTAGGAAACTTGGCCAATTGGATGTTAGGGAAAATGGCCATTAGGACATTATGCCATTATTCCAATTGTACAACTAGACAATTGGAGGTGTCGTTTGACCGCGATGACCGGAAACACATTTCTGGAGTCATAAAACACCAAAATGATGTGTAACGGTCAAATTCAGTAAAAACGTCCTTATAATGGCTTAAAATCACATGAAAATAATAGAAATATTATTCGTGACATGTAGGAGGAGACGGCACGTCAATCGGACGTGCGGTGTGCGCGGTACGACCGAATATGTTGTTTTAACAGTTTGGCGAGCTCTAAAAGGGTGCATTGGGTAGTAAAAACCATCCAAACAACCTCGGAATGTCATGAAATCATACAAAAACAACTATGGTGTGAATTGTGAAATGGTCAGGCTGATGGTACGTCAATCGGAGGTGTTGTTTGACCGCGGTGACCGGAAACGCATTTCTGGAGTCATAAAACACCAAAACGATGTGTAACGATCAAATTCAGAGAAAAAGTCCCCATAATAACTTGAAATCACATGGAAACAATATAAATATTATTCTTGACATGTAGCAGGAGACGACATGTCAATCGGACGTGCGGTGTGTGCGGTACAACCGAATATGTTGTTTTTAACAGTTTGGCACGCTCTAAAAGGGTACGTTGGGTGGTCAAAACCAGCCGAACAACCTCGGAATATCATGAAATCATACTAAAACAACTGTGGTGTGAATTTTGAAATGTTTGGGCAGACGGTACGTCAATCGGAGGTGTCGTTTGACTGTGGTGACTGGAAACGCATTTCCGGAGTCATAAAACACCAAAACGACGTGTAACAATCAAATTCAGAGTAAACATCCTCATAATGACATGAAATCACACGAAAACAATATAAATATTATTCTTGACATGTAGGAGGAGAAAAAACATCAATCGTACATGCGGTGTGCACGGTACGACCGAATATGTTGTTTTTAATAGTTTAGCGCGCTCTAAAAGGGTGCGTTGGGTGGTCAAAACCAGCCGAACGACCTCGGAATGTCATGAAATCATATGAAAAAAACTGTGGTGTGAATTTTGAAATGTTAGGGTAGAATTTATGTCAATCAGAGGTGTCGTTTGACCAAGGTGACCAGAAACGCATTTCCGGAGTCATAAAATACCAAAACGATGTGTAACGGTCAAATTTAGAGAAAACATCTTTAGAATGACTTGAAATCACACAAAAACAATAAAAATATTATTTGTGACATGTATGAGGATACGGAATGTCAATCAGATGTGTGGTGTGCGTGGTACGATCAAATATGTTGTTTTTAACAGTTTGGCGCGCTCTAAAAGGGTGTGTTGGGTGGTCAAAACCAGCCGAACGACCTAAGAATTTCATGAAATCATACGACAACAATCGTGGTGTGAATTTTAAAATGTTTGGGCAGACGGTATGTCAATCAGAGGTGTCGTTTGACCGCAGTGACCGGAAATTCATTTCCGGAGTCATAAAACACCAAAACGACGTGTAATGGTCAAATTTAGAGAAAACGTCCTCATAATGACTTGAAATCACACTAAAACAATAAAAATATTATTCATGACATGTAGGAGGAGATGTCACTTCAATTGGATGTGCGGTGTGCGCAGTACGACCGAATGCGTTGTTTTTAACAGTTTGGTGTGCTCTAAAAGGGTGCATTGGGTGGTCAAAACCAGCCGAACGACCTCAGAATGTCATGAAATCATACTAAAACAACCATGGTGTGAATTTTGAAATGTTCAGGAAAACGGTACGTCAATCGGATGTGTCTTTTGACCGCGGTGACTGGAAACGCATTTCCGGAGTCATAAAACACCAAAACGACGTGTGACAGTCAAATTTAGAGAAAATGTACTCAGAATGACTTTAAATCACATGAAAACAGTATAAATATTATTCGTGGAATTTAGGAGGATATAGACGTCAATCAGACACGTGGTGTGCACGGTACGACCGAATATTTTGTTTTTAATAGTTTGGCGTGCTCTAAAGGGGTGCGTTGTGAGGTCAAAACCAGCCGAATGACCTCAAAATGTCATGAAATCATACTAAAACAACTGTGGTGTGAATTTTGAAATGTTAGGGCAGACAGTACATCAATCGGAGGTGTCGTTTGACCGTGGTGACCGGAAACGCATTTCTGGAGTCATAAAACACCAAAACGACGTGTAATAGTAAAATTCAGAGAAAATGTCCTCATAATGACTTGAAATCACACAAAAATAATAGAAATATTATTCTTGAAATGTAGGAGGAGACAGAACATTAATCGGACATGCGGTGTTCACGGTATGACCGAATATGTTGTTTTTAACAGTTTGGCACACTCTAAGAGGGTGCGTTGGGTGATCAAAACCAACTGAATGACCTTGGAATGTCATGAAATCATATGAAAATAACCATGGTGTGAATTTTGAAATGGTCGGGCAGACGATACATCAATTGTAGGTGTCGTTTGATAGTGGTGACTAGAAACGCATTTCTGGAGTCATAAAACACCAAAACGACATGTAACGGTCAAATTCAGAGAAAACCTCCTTAGAATGACTTGAAATCACACAAAAATAATAGAAATATTCACTACTAGAAATTAAAGCTATATCCATGGACCTATAGCCATGGTTTTATTGGTCCGTGGCTATATCTTTCTAATTTCCATGGTTTAATTTAATAACTGTGGCTATACCTCGTGTTTTCCTATTTGGTATCGGGTCCCCCGATTCGCTACTCTCGCTCCCAGCTTCTTCTCCTCCCGGATTCTTCTCCTCCGGACGATTTCTCCTCTCCGACCTCGCCCGACCGCGGCGCCCTCCTCCTCGACCTCGCCTGACCGCGCCGCCCTCCTCCCCGATGACTTCTCCTTCCCTACCTCTCCTCCCTGACCTCTCCTCACTGTGGCACCCTCCTCTTTGACGAACTCTCTCACTATAGCGCCCTTCTCCTGAAGACCTCTCTCATAGAAGCAACCTCCTCCCTGGAGACCTCTCTCACTGTGGCACCCTTCTCTCTGACGACCTGTCACCGTGGCGCCCTCCTCTCCGACTACCTATCACTACGGAGCCCTCCTCCTGGCTTCTAATCAACGCAGGTATTTTAAAAAATGGGGAAAGTATTTTATCCAATGTATTTTCTCTCATCAGTATGGTCTACTATCAAATAGGCCTATTGTGATATTATGGGTTGTTCTAAATGGGTGGTTTGTAAGAATTCCCAATTGAATATCTGGAGAACTCCATGGATTTCTAGAGCCATCATTGACGATGTTTCAAATCTGATAACTCTGAAGGATGTTAGTATTTCTGATTTATAAATTAATCCTAGTATTTGTGATCTACTTCCTCCTCATCTAGCTGTGGATATTTCCTAGTATGATTTCTATGATTGTAATATTTTGGTTTAGATGAAAAAAATGGATTGTAAATTCACTAATAGGGATTTCTATTTTCATCACAGTGGTGACCTTACTTGCATACCTCCTTGGGTAGAAAGTTTTAGAAAATAATTTATTTCACCTTCTAATTTGTTGTTGATCTGGAAAATTTGGAAATAGCGCTTACCCATACAACGCCTCATTTAGCATACATGAATGCATTTAGCATCAGTCTGCTTCTTGTGCTTAAATGTTGAAGAAACCCAAAAATATTTATTCATCTATTGCAGGTTCAGTTATCAGTTATGGAGTTATGTGTAGGGGTTATTTAGATGAAACTTTAATATTCAAACCATTGAAGGGATACTCCTCTCAATGTGTAGAACACCATGCAGTGATCAAATCCATTCTGTTATGGTGGAAGTGACTGTTAGTGTACTTTCTTATACTTGGAGATCAAGAAATGATCTAAAATCTAATAATCACAAATATTATTTTCAGGCTGGATTTTTGGTCATTCATCATGGAATTATGTTTTCATGTAATATTCAAATTGGTTCAATGACTAATGATGTTTTTGATATGGTTTTTTTAGGATCACTTGGTGTTCATGGCAGGGCAATGAATCCATTAGTGCTCAAATCTATTCGGTGGATACCGCTGATTGTAGGTTGGTTGAATGTCAATGTTATTAGGGAGGCTTTGAGTGCACCAGGGTTTGTTGGTTGTCGTAGCATTATGGTTGGCATTCTTTATGGTTGGAATCATATTTATCTATTTCCAGGAAAATTCTTAAGGACTGTTCAAGGAATGTACCATAGAGGATTCCCACACCCAGGACTGATTGTCTTAGTCTTTCTGAATAGATTTCTATTGATTTTACTCATGTCTATAGATAAGAAAACTAGGTTGCTAAGTCTCTTTCTAAAATAGCAATTTTGAAGGTCATTTTCATCTTTTTCTTTGTCTTAACATACTATTGTTATAATATGGGGTAAGGTGATTTTCTTGGTGATTTGTATACCCATTTATGTAAATCACCTTTGTATGTTTCTATTTTGCACATCTATATATATACTAATCTTAGGTTTTTTCACCTGCCACGTGTCAGTCTAATAAATCTCCATATCTTAATTCCCATACGTGTCAAGCCTACACACATCCACGACCCTCCTACACTACCTGTCTCTACCATTTTCTACCTCCTCCTCCTGCTCCCGCTCAGCCTCCCCGTCATGATTTTCGTCTCCCCCGTTTCCATTATCCAGTGCTCCTCCATTCTTATCCCACTTGTGATTTCCATCAGTTTCACCTCCCGCTCCCTCTGTCTTCCTCACGAGGTTTTTGTTATTGTATTGTCCCACTCGCGTTGTTGATATCCCATAACCCTCTTCCATTATTCCTTCGGCTTCCCATCTCTCCCCGTCGCAATTTCACTCTTCCAATTCTTCAGTTTCTTGACCTCTGATGTTCTTCCCACCTCATCAGCCACCAATTTCACTGACATCAACGTCTTAATCCTACAGTTTGCACTGCATCACACTACTCAATCTTCCCCTCTTCATACCTCCACCCCATCGCGACTTCGCTGCTCCATGTTCACCACTATCGATCTCCTCCCCATCACAAGTTACGAATTCTGAATCACCTATTTGAAAACCACCATTGTTTTCCCTTTCTCCTCATCCTGCACATTCACCAAGATCGGCCTCTCAAATCTACGGTTAGCGCAGCTTCTCGAGACTCTGTATTCACCTATTCCTATATCTGCAATCTAGGGTTTCATAAGCTACTATATTAAGTCTCCCAAATCTAGGGTTTTCAGTCCTTCGTGCTCGGCTACTAGGGATCCATCACCGCCGAATACCTTAAATTCCATCATGTACCTTTGCTACGGTAACTGATAAATCATTCACCGACAACTACTCCCCCATTTCTCTCTAAAATCTACACTCTTCTACTCAGCAAATTCGCTCGGATTATCCTTGGTTCAGCTCCCGCAATCCCTTCTGCAACAGGTATGTTATCCTAATATCCTTCAATACCTATCCATTCTGTTCATCTTCTATTATGTGCAGGTTAACATAAGGTAATGATAATTTCATAATACTTTATCCTATGTCAATACTTTAAGTATTATTTGTCTTCACCATTTACCATCTTCTGATGATAATAAATTACTATAATTTGACAGCCATAGTAGTATCTATATGCACATTCTAAGTATTATTTGTCTTCTACATATACATTGTCTATAAAATGGGTTCAAATTTAGTTTGAATTTTCATGTTATGTTTGAAAATAATAAACTTCTACTATGGTTAGTTTTATGTCTATGATTATATCATCTCGGTTGACTTCCTACATCTCCTATTACCTCTTACAGCATCTTCGCACTTCAGGTATGTGATAAAATATGTTTCTATTTTTATGTTGCGGTTTTGCATCATGTGTTTAGGAGTTTGTAATATGTTCAAGGAAGAATTTGTGTTTTACTAACGGTTGAACTTGTGGGAATTGTGGTGATGTCCAGTAGACAAGAGGGACTTTTGACATCTTCTCACTTCAGGTATGTGATAAATTTATTATTTTTCCCTGTGTAGATGAGTTTTTTATAAGATATTACAATTCATCTATTTTGAGTCAGGAATTTGGGCATATAATTAATTTTTCCATCATGTTTTTGATCATCACTATTTTTTCTCACATAAATTTGGATTCACCTCTATTTGTCTTTACTATTAGTTTGTTGTATTCACTGTATGTGTTCCAATACTCCCAAGTATTATTTGTATTCACCATTTACCATCTTCTGATGACAGTAAATTACTATAATTTGACAGCCAACCATAGTAGTATCTATATGCACATTCTAAGTATTATTTTTCTTCTACATATACATTTTATATACAATGGGTTCATATTTCGTTTGAATTTTCATGTTTTGTTTGTCACCATTTTTCACTACTGAAACACTATGATGCCAACATCCAGGATAGGGGTTGTAGTGTAGCAAGTATTGAAAGCACTGCTGGATGGATACTATTTAAATGGATTTCCTTCACAATATCTCTGAAAGAAGCAGTATGTACTATTTATGAAGGTTCTCTTAATTTTTTTGAAATCTAATCTGATATTAGAGGATTTTCTGTTATTTCTATGTTCTTTTATAAACCAGAACCTTATGTGGCATAACTCAAACTTATTTTCTGAAATAACCTCTTTTCTAAAAGACATACTTATGTAAAATTTCAGAATATAAATACTCAAACTGATTTCAACTTCAAATATATTCCATGGTAATGCCTTCTTCAATCGCTCAAAAATTCTTCCTTCTCAAGCTTTTGGGACTCTTTTCTATGCCTAGTGTCTCTAATTTATATAAGATGTCATTACTGGATATGGGATGTCTACTTGTGCTAGCAGGTCCCTGAGGGCTTTACAAGTTTTTCTATGAACTGGATTTCTTCCTATTTGTGAAGACTTTTGGGGTTTTACCTCCATGATGTTGTATTACATGATTTCATTGTTTTTTATGGTTTATTGGATGTCTTAGCTTGTTCGCACTAGATAGTGGCTTTTTCACCCTGTTCAGTGATCTGCATTGAGGTCTTAATGCTATCGTGGAGTTGCTTCCCTGTTTTGTTTGATGGTAGGTTTTTTTTCTCTTTCCTGGGTTGCTTTCTCAACTGGAATGCCCTTTATTTTCTAAATATCAATTTGATAGCTTTATGGCAGTGCATGGATGTCTTCTTGAGGTTTCAGTTTTGAAGAATGTGAACACTTGGCATGGTTGACTTGCTTATGTACAGGCTTCCTAGAATGCATTTTCCACTGGTATGACCTCCTTTTTCAGTTTCACTTATTCCTTCTGGCAGTGCAAGACTATCATTGGGTAGTGCATGAACTATGAGTATAAGTAGTTATTATAGTATGCATTACCTTCACTCATGACTATGTTATTTTAATACACTTATTCAATAATATAAATGTTTTAGTACCATGTGAACAATTAAATTATTTAATATTCGTTAATAATAATCTTATGAGTTGTTCATTTATTTTTTCCAATAGTTTTTATTCTCTTGATGGCCAGGTTAAACGATTTGTGAGAAAGGTATATACTAAATATATTAATCTTAGGTATTCCCACTTGCCACATGTCACTCTCATAATCCTCCACGTATTATTTTTCAAACGTTCCAAGACTACATCCCTCCACGTCGCTCCACCGCTCTCTATCTGTACCATTCTCTCCCTCCTGCTCCCGCTCCCGCTTAGAATCCCCATCACGAATTCCCACTTCCCCATTTCTATTTTCCACTACTCATCCATTCATCCTTCCCCGCTGTCTATGGGCTTCACCATCTTCACTCTCCCCAATCAAGGGTTTCCACAGTTTCACCATTCTCCAGCTTCCCCGCCTTCACTTTCTCCCCCCTCTCGTGATTTCCCTCCTCTCTTTTTCTTTCCTCTACATCCACCTCCTCCACCTCCTCCAAATCCCATTCATGTTTCACCTCTACTCTAGAAATCCCGGTGCTCCTACGATTCCCAATCCAGGTTTCCTCCTCCTTTGATTCCCGCTAATCCTATGGTTCCCGCCGACGTTTCACCTCTACTGCTGCTCCTAGGGTTCCTGCTACTCCTCCACCACTGTTACTAATTCCCTCTATAGATTTTCTCTCTGCATACCATTTCACCTCTGACGTTTCTCCTATGATTTGTGCTCCTGTTTCCCCTCTGGAGACACTCTTACAGTTCCCGCTCCCGTCACACCTCCACTGCCGCTCCTAGGGTTCTTGCTCGCGTTTCCCCTCCCATCATCCTGCAATACCCACAATACACTTCCGGTGTCTTCCGCGCCAATATCTCCATCTTCTACTATAGTTCATCCTCCCGAATCCCCTCAACTCATCATATGTTTTCTATTTCTCCTACTATATCGAATTATTTCACTCAGGTACCCTCAAAATTCACTGCATCATGTTCCCTGATTCCCTCAAGCATGTGATTTCCATCCACATCTACTTCTACTCTTACTGCTTAATTGAGTTTAGAATAATGTGTTGCTCGCCCCACAACAGCTATGTGTTTCTATTCACTATCTGATTATTTTATTCACTGTTAGTTTGTTCATTGATCATACTGTGTGTTTCTACTACATATGTGATTTCATATTTATATGTGTTCTAACAGTTCATGCTCCTAATATATAATGTTTTAAATGTGTTTTCAAACATAGTATAGAGACAAAATTTCCCTAACTACCTTACATTTTTAATTGTATTTTTATATTCTAACTTCTATGACCTATATCAATGTATGTGGTTGTTTAATTTTTCTTTATAGTGATGGATAAGATGAAGCGTATTCATTCCAACTGAGAATGATTTGGGGGATGAAAAAATATATCCTATACCATATTATCTCTCAAACTACATGGCTTCAATGAAGCAGGTAGTCTCCATTTTAACGTTACCGTATACTATACATACATGTGTTAGGCCAAAAGGTTTTATTTTTTAGTAGACACAGCTATAATGTGAAATGATGTATCATTCATGGGAACCATTGGATAATTGCGACTAACCAACTACACACAACTTCATGTTTGGTCTATATTTTGTGGGTTGATATAGATTAATTCATTTAAACTAACTTTCAATTTTTTTTATCAAAATATGAATCACGTGTTTAGTTATATTTAGTTTATTTAGAAATATTTTTTCCAGTAGTTAGCATTTTGATCATAATGTAGATTAAACAAATCATTTTGGTGTAAGATTTTTTTCCCTTTATCATTTCAATTCCTTTGGATTTGAATCTTTTTTATTTTGTTAAATGCAGATGGGTCGCACTCCCACAGGAGTTGCATCAATAAATTATTGTTTCTCAGAGGTCTCTAATTGTTGTGGGACTTTCCAGTGATCTTAATCAGAGTTTAATGTATTTATATTCTATGTTGTGGTTTGATGAAAGAGTCAACTAATTCAAAGGTAAAAAATCTCCAAAGTTTTCATTGTTTTTTCCACTTAGTAAAATCAAACTGCATGAATTTTATACTCCAACAGAATACCTAAATCCCTCATTGTTTATGATATATCTAAGGATGTAGGAAATGTTTTTGATCTTATCCACCTTTGAAAAAAATGTTCACTATTATGATTTGTGTGAATTCTTCAATTATTTATGTATAATTACATTCTATGATAATATATATATATATATATATCATTCATTATACAATTAGTCACTTCTAAAATAATTACATTCTATTTTATGTAATTTTATTCATCACTTTGGTGCTAATTTTGTTTATTAATTTAATCATATACATTATAATGAAATTATAGGTTTCTAATTTCATCATAATTACAGCTTTCATTCACTTTTCTAGTCACTAATCACTAAAGTAATTCATATTGTGAATACTGAATAATCTTTTGCTTCATTCTTAATGTATTAATGTCATTATTCTGAATCATTTCATTAATTTTATGATACATTAGTTTAAATAGTTCTCATCTATTTTTTATTTTACATGCCTTGAACATTTAATTAGTTAAAGTCTATATCAGTTTTTATATATTTTTTGCAATGGGTGTTATAGAAAAGTCTCATTGTTTAGTTAATTTCAGAATTTTCATTTTCTATTTACTGTGCATTTTAATTAATAGATATAATTTGGGTCCAATTCTCTGATTCATTTACAATTCCATTTTTTTTATTTCCTTTTCCATTTATTTATTTAATTTTTTACATCTATATTTTTTAATTTTAATTCATTAATTTATTCTATTTTAAATTTAATTAATTAGTCTACTTCAAATACGACATATCTATCTGATTCAATTATTAAATAAATTGTATATTAATTTTGTTACCTATATTGAATTGAAGAATATGTGAAAACCAAGTTGGAGGGGCTGAATTATAGAAATGATATGGGGCCTCCACTAGGAAGGTAAGAAATGCTTTAGATCTCGACTGAGATTCATTTGGGCACTACAAATTTTGATCAAATTACATTTTTGTGTCTTTTGTGAGGTACCCCAAATGGATCAAGGTTGTGTTTGACATCAATAATTGAACACTTCATCATGAAATATATTACACGGTAATTAATAATGATATATTGTGTATTATTCTGCATACTAATAAAAGTTCATATGGTATATCAAACTCTAATATACATAATTTTTTCCCCTACGTTTTTAGAAAAAACATATTGATCATTAAAAGAATAAACAATAAAAGCATTGGAACATACCTCTTTGAAATATTATCCATGTTTAGATGATGTTCAGTTCAAATAATAACACCTTTTAGGGCTTCATCATTACAATCTGTTACTATAATGCATAGTTCATTGGGAACTAAATATATGTCTCTTGTAACTACAATTCAAAAGTCATTGGGAGCTAAAGAGACCCCTATTGGTAGATTTTTATGCAATCTAGCTATTCTGAGTGCCTATGTTCAAGGATCCCCTTGCATGTGCTCATGGCCATGCGGGTGTGTGCATAGGGTCTAGGTGCCCTTGCATGTGTGTGAAGGTGCGTATACCTAGTGGGGGAGCAACAACTTTTAGTTAGAAATCTCCAAGAGCCGAAGTGGACAGTTTGGTTCCACCTTGAGGTAGGATCCCTCTTCTAGCCTCTTTAATTCAAGAATTATTTAAATTAAATTTAGATTCTTTCTTAATTCTGCTTAATTATATTGAATTGCATATCTTGAATAAGTGTCCTTTAATATAATTGTTTCATTTGATAAATAAAATCATGTTTTTATAAATAAAGTCGTGATTTTATAATAAATCAATGCCATGATTTTATAATAAAACCCCTCCAACGGAGGTGAGCTGTCTTCTAAACCAAAGAGTAGTGATAATTATTTGTATCATGTTTAGATTTGGTTTGAGTCTTCCATATGCCTCTTGTTGGTGTTTGTTTTGTGGCTAGTTAGTTTTTTTTCTTTTAATAATATAAATTGGCTTATCATACTCATTTAAATCAAATGACATTGCCCGAGTAGGCATATGTCTTGACCATGACACTTTCCTTTTCACGCTTTGAATATTATAAATAAAATTTCTATGTTTAGGAAAAGTGAATGAATTTGTAAATGGTTTGTGTAGGGCGTATGATTATTTTCCGTCGTTTTGTTTCCCTTTAGACATTGTGTCATTGTGCCGCTCGTTATAACCTTCTCTTGTGATCCCTTGTTATAGCATATTAAATAGTTGATTTGTTCTATCATCTGTCGGCGGGGCGATAACCGGAATGTTTCCCCACCTCCTCCCACTCCCTTCGCTCCTGGCCGGAATATACTGCACTGCGAATGTCGCTGGACTGGGCCAATACGTCGCGGTCACGCCGCTGTCACACTGCAGTCACGCCGCGGTCTCGCCGCGTTCACGCTGCAGTCATGCCGCGGTAATGCCGTGATTTGGCCCTGCTCTAGGACGACACCCCACGGAAGTTCGTAGTGATCGTATTCTATGAGTCTTGTGATCAATGTTGAGACTGAATAATCACAATTTCTGTCGGCGGGGCGATGACCGGAATGTTTCCCCGCCTCCTCCCACTCCCTTCGCTCCTGGCCAGAAGATGCTGCCCCACGGATGTCGTTGGACCGAGCCAACACGCTGCGGTCACGCCGTGATTTGGCCCTGCTCTAGGACGACACCCTGCGATAGTTTGTAGTGATAGTATTCCATGAGTCTTGTGATCAATGTTGAGACTGACTAATCACAATTTTTTTCGGCAGGGTGACGACTGGAATGTTGCCCTACCTCCTCCCGCTCCCTTCGCTACTGGCCGGAAGATGCTACCCTGCGGATGTCGCTGGACCGGGCCAACACGCCGCGGTCACGCCACGGTCACGCCGTGGTCACGCCGCGGTAATGCCGTGATTTGGGCCTACTCCAGGATGACACCCTATAACGGTTCGCAGTGATAGTATTCCATGAGTCTTGTGATCAATGTTGAGACTGACTAATCACAATTTCTACCAGTGGGGCGACGGCCAGAATGTTGCCCCACCTCATCCCGCTCCCTTCACTCCTGGCTGGAAGATGTTGCCCCGCAGATGTTGCTGGACCGGGCCAACACACCGCGGTCATGCCGCGGTCACGTCACGGTCACGCCGCGGTCACGCCGCGGTCATGCCACGGTAATGCCGTGATTTGGCCCTGCTCCAGCCACATCCAGCCCACACCAGCCCCCTTCCACCTTCATTTCAGCCCGCTTCCACTAGCCCACAACACCCCCCCCTGCCACCTTTGAATCAGCTTGCACCATCCCCCTAGCATCTATAACCAGCCCCCTTCCACCAGCATTCCAGCCACCATACTAACCACCACCCCCCAGCCTCCTGTAAAACACTCATGCCAGCCCTCTTCCACCTACAAAACAGCCCCAGCCACTGGTTCCAGCCCTCACCAGCCCCTGACCTCCTACATCTCAGCCCGCACCAGCCCCTTCCACATGCCCAATAGCCCCCAGCCACCTGCAATCTAGCCCACACCAGGAGAAGTCATTATCTAATTATACCAGGAGAAGTGCACATTGTTTACAACATTTTAAAATGGAATATTAATATTATAGATGATCATATTTATGTTGTTTTGTATTTGATGGTGAGAAATGGATTGAGATTATATTCAATATTTAGAATATGATTTAAAATAAAATAGTGGTCCTTTATTAGAAAATGGGGTCAACTATAGGCTAACCAAGGATGACCACTTCTTAGGAAAGAAAGAATGTTTAATCACCCAGCCCATTGTAGCCAGTGAGAGTGCATAACACTCACATGGAGTGCCTAAGGATTGTGGGATTCATAGTTCCAGCATGGATATGCTTTGGTTTGATCACATATGAGGATTGGGTATGTGGTATAACATAGGGAGGAATGACCATATAAAGCCCATAGTGTGTGAAAGTGTATCAATGTGTCAACCCCAATGCCAGCTCGAATGCAGGGAGACACACTTATGTATTACTAAGGAGTAGCAGTCCGAGAGTATTATTTATTTTGGAAAAGTTCTATGTGGAACACTTTTCATCCACTTAAAATGTTGCATATATAACCCAATCTATTTGATATGTTTTATTTGAGCTATCTGGTCAAGATAAGAAGTTGTATTCTTCCTTAAGCTTCATCGGTGAAGCTTCAATACACAGTTCTTAATGTCATAATGATTAGTGATCAAATTAATCTCTTCAAATCCTAAGAGGGGATGAATATGGTTGTAAGATTCCACAAATTAATAAACTGAAGTTAGTGGTGTATTTTATTATTAGAAACAGTGAATATAAAACAGTGGCAGTGAGATTTGTTTTACAAAGATGGTGTCTTTCGTAATTTCAAAGCTTTAAGTGGAGTGGTTCATATATATTATAGGCGGTGCTCATATGCGGTGGGGATAATTCGGTGGAGTATTCTCCATTAATACCCCAACATGATCGTTTCTTAGGTAAAAACAGTAAGAATATCCAAGAGATAATTTGGAAGAGCTAAGGGTGAAATAGGGAAAACAAGAAAGGTCAATATTTGTGTATAGTTTCTATGAATTCATACAGATTATTTCTATACATTCATGTTTTAATTATCATGGTTTGATTACACAATCCATTGTATGATTCACACTATATTTCAGGAGGTACATGAAGTAGTTTCCACATATACATCTATTACGCAAGGTATATAAGTGCAAGATTAGTTTTGTGAGAGGGGGAAGGAAGAGAAATCATGTATTCTATTATTCCATACCTTAATGTTAAAATAAATTGATCATATTAAATGTAACAGTATAAATTCTTGAGTTTTTAGGATGGAGAAAAATAGTGATGTTATTGTTAAGCAGTGAGTTAGGTGAAGAGTACAAGAAATAAAATACATAAAATAATATGAATGAATGAGTTTGTTTTCATGGAAATGAAAGTAATTCATTCATTATAAGTGAGTATATTGTTAATTTTTGTATCTAAATGTATTAAATTGAAGGGGGTTCATTGTTTCCTACATTAATGTGGTTTGATAAAAGACCATGTGATATATTTTTCATAAATATTGTGTAGTGTTTTGAGACTAATCTGGGTATAGTATCAGAAGATTTCACACATGAGAATTTAGTGATTAAGTGAGGCTAAAACATCAGGGGAAAAAATAATATTTTCCTGATCATGGTTTCCCTTACCCAATTGATCATACACAAGTGATTAAAATTATTAAGAAAAGTCTACATAAAAGGTTTTTTTTCTATTGAATGTATTTTAATTTGTACATTAGAAAATCAAATATAGAAATCTCATTGAGGAAGATCATGAAATCATCATATAATTGATCAAGATAAGAAGAATGACCTTATGAATATGGGGACCAGTTATTGAAGAGGCTCAACACTGGGGGTTATAACCATTCAAATGTTTTGGGTCTAACTAAAGGAGGCAAAAGAGTTGAATCACTGGGGGTATAATTAGGATCAAATGGAGTATTAACTAATGGGGGTATAACCTGTTGATTCATAAACCATTATAATTAATAATAATATTATAATGGATAATCTATAACTAGGGCATGTATAACTAGTTTTAGCAACGGGTAAGTGTTAGTATTGAACAATATAAAAATATTTTTTGTTATATTTCATTTAATTTTTTCATTTCATATTGGGTCCACTCATCTTAATAGGTGATAGAGGTCCAAAATCAGAAGGGGGCAGGGTGGCAGGGGGCAGGGGCAGGGGGCAGGGGGCAGGTCTGCAGGGCAGGGGGCAGGGGGCGGAGGGGGCGGAGGGGGGCAGGGGGAAGGGGGTAGGTCTGTAGAGCAGGGGGGTAGGGGGCAGGGGGCAGGGGGGTAGGGGGTAGGGGGTAGGTCTGCAGGGCAGGGGTAGGGGGCAGGGGGCAGGGGGCAGGTCTGCAGAGCAGGGGGCAGGGGCAGGGGGGAGGGTGGAGGGGGGCAAGTGGAAGGGGGAGGGGGGAGGTCTATAGAGCAGGGGGGCATGGGGAAGAGGGTAGGGGGCAGGGTGGAGTGGGGAGGTCTGCAGGGCAGGGTCAGGGGGTGGTCTGCAGGGGGGTCTGCAGGACACCTATGATGCGACTACTGACAGTGCAAAACATCATCAACTCTCTTCACCTTCACACAGTGATGAGATGCTGGACAAAGCAGTAGTTCAGAATCTAGTTTTCAATATGAAAATGGATGATATTAGAAAAACACAACACATGCAAGATGATGACGAAGGTCTGGAACTACAACAGACACATACAACCAGCAACCCCTGCTATGGCTAAATTCACCACTTAGAAACTGGGTGACCAATCTGGGGAATCTGATCACATAAAACCAGAAACAAAATGGATAGTGGTACATAAGGAAACTGAGAACAAACAAATGCACCAAGAAGAGGTCTTAACATGTATGCAAAATAATCATAGTTGTGCTGGTGTTGTCCAACAGCAAACAAAGGTCTCACAGTTGTCTCTCTCCTTGATCGGGTACTCACAAACAGCTTCCAAAGTAGTCCACTGACTACGTATTCCTAAGATGTCTATATGGCTTGACAAAAGAATATATAACAACCTTCCTACCTAGATCATAACTGAAGATCCATCCTTTACTTATATTTAGCAAGCATAAGATTCCCTCACTTCCAGAAATGAGAAAGATGTTTATGGAATTGTCTAAATATACAATGTAATTGAAATTCTAGTCAACTTTGATCATTAGGTTGTCACCTTGATAAATAATAAAGCGAAATTATTAACTGATGTCCACATGGAGATGGAATTAAGAACAAGATTCATAGGCATGTTTTAATTATATAAGATAAATTGTTGGATTGGTGTTGCCTGATCCAGTTGGGCCGAATGCTTGTGGCCCGCAACTGTCACGGGTCAAGCTCCACGGTGAGCTTGTTGGGGGTTGTAGGGGGCAATGCGCCCCTGATCTGGGGGTCCGGGGGAAAAAGGCCCTGGGCCCAATTTTTCCGGTACTATAGCATCTCTGACCATTGTATCACTTTTGAAAAAGGTGGTCTTCGTTCACTGTAGCGACGCGGAATTATTTTTCGGAATAGTGATCATCTTCTCCATTTTATAGCCCATTTTTTTGCTAGGGTTACCACTAAAAAAACCTCTATAATTTGTGCTCCTGAATTAGTGAATTTCTACCTCTCCATGGACGTAGGGTTATTCCCAAACCACGTAAATTTGTGTGTCCCGTGTCTATTTTCTTTTTGCATTCCTATTTCGTTTCTCGTTTCTGTCGTTGCACCTCCCGACAATTCCACAACAGAAATATGGACTGGGAAATGAAAACCATAAAGATATGTTTTAAACTCCCATCCTCCCATTTCAATGAAAGGTTCCATCATCATCACTCTTGTGGTGACATGCTAATTGCCTTAAAAAAATTAGGCATGTGAGACAAGTATCATGACCATACTAGTGTATTCTAACACAATGGTCTTGAAGTAAACCTACAGAAAAAAAAATTGATGAAAATGAGATGAATTCATTCTCCTTCAATATATAGAGGATGAGTATCATTGGGAATCAACTTCAGGGATTGGTGAACCTGTTAAGAATTTTGTATCCTTAAAAATGATATAATGAGTAACATAGGGGGGAGGGGGGTTGCAATGTGTTCTGTTTTAGTTTTTGTCTTTGATTTCAAATTGCATGGCCAACTGTATTAGCATTATAGGGGGGTGTATGTCCAGGGGTGGGGGGTTGCAATGTGTTCTGTTTTAGTTTTTGTCTTTGATTTCAAATTGCATGGCCAACTGTATGAGCATTCTAGGGGGTGTTTGCCCAGGGGTGGGGGGGGTGGTTGCAATGTGTTCTATTTTAGTTTTTGTATTTGATTTCAAATTGCATGGCCAACTGTATTAGCATTCCAGGGGGGTGTCTGTCCAGGGGTGGGGGGGTTGCAATGTGTTCTGTTTTAGTTTTTGTCTTTGATTTCAAATTGCATGTCCAACTGTATTAGCATTCCAGGGGGGTGTCTATCCAGGGGTGGGGGGTTGCAATGTGTTCTATTTTAGTTTTTGTCTTTGATTTAAAATTGCATGGTGTACTGTATTAGCATTCCGGGGGGGAGTGTCCTAGAGGGGGGAGTGTCCTGGAGGGGGGGTCTTTGCAATGTATTTTGTTTTAGTTGCTGTATTTGATTTCAAATTGCATGGCCAACTATATTAGCATTCCAGGGGGTTTCTGCCTAGGGGAGGGGGTGTCCAAGAGGGAGGGGTAGGGGAGTGTCTGGGGGGTCTAGGGGGTGTCTTTCCAGGGGAGTGGGGGATGTCCAGGAGGGAGGGGGAGTCTCCGGGGGGTGTCTGTCCAGGGGAGGGGGTGTCTATCTAGGGGAGGGGGTGTTTGTCAAGGGAGGGGGAGTGTTCTGTCCAGGGGGTGTTTGTCCAGGGGAGGGGGGTGTCTGTCTGGGGGAGGGGGGTGTCTGTCCAGGGGGTGTCCAGGGGTATCTATCTAGGGAGGGGGGTGTTCTGTCTAGGGGAGGGGGGTGTCTAGGGGTGTCTGTCCAGGGGGGGTATATCCAGGGGAGGGGGTGTTCAGGGTTGTCTGTCCAGGGGGGTGTCTATCTAGGGGGGGTGTCTGTCCAGGGGGTGTTTGTCCAGGGGGTGTCTGTCTAGGGTGGGGGTGTCTATCTAGGGGGGGGTCTATCCAGGGGAGAGGGGTGTCCAGGGTTGTATGTCCAGAGTTGTCTATCTGGGGGGTGTCTGTTCAGGGGGTCTATCCAGGGGAGGGGTGGGGGTGTGTCCAAGGGGGTGACAGACAAGGGGGGACTAGCATGGGGGTCTGTCCAGGGGAGGGGGGTGTCCAGTGTTGTATGTCCAGGGGGGGTGTCTGTCCAGAGTGGGGGTGTCTGTCCAGGGGGGGTCTGTCGAGGGGAGGGGTGTTCAGGGTTGTCTGTCCAGAAGAGGTATCTATTTGGGGGGGTCTGTCCAGGGGAGGGGGTGTCCAGGGTTGTCTATCTGTCCAGGGGGTGTCTGTCCTGGGTGGGGGTGTCTGTGCAGGGGAGGGGGGTGGTGGTGTGTCCAGAGGGGGTAACAGACAGGGGGGACTGGTATGGGGTGGGGAACCAGGGGAAAACAGGTAGGGGGACTGGTAGGGGGAAGATCCAGATGGAAAATAGGGGGAGACATGTAGGGTGGGGTGGTAGGGGGACTAGCAGGTGGGTGGAAGGTAGGGGGACTAGTAGGGGGAAGGGGTGGAAGGCAGGCCTGCTGTGTTTTTTTATTGAACTTAAATCTATAGCCACAATTTCTAACCATGTCTATAAGGTCTTTTTGTGTTTTAACTTCTGCCACAGTTTCAAACCATGGCTATAAGGCTTTATCCATGGTTTAAAATTGTGGCTATAGAGCTTTATCCATGGTTTGAACCATGGATATAAGGCTTTATCCAGAGTTTTAAATTGTGGTTATAGTACTTGGCCTATAGCCACGCCAATACCAGCCACGGTTCATTGAACCGTGTCTATAACCTATAGTAATGGTTTTTGGGCTTATAGCCATGGTTTCAAACCATGGCTATAGTCTAAATTTCTAATGGTGATTATTCGTGACATGTAGGAGGAGACAACACATCAATCGGACATGCAGTGTGCACGGTATGACCAAATATGTTGTTTTTAACAGTTTGGTGTGCTCTAAAAGGGTGCGTTGGGTGGTCAAAACTAGTCGAACGACCTCATAATGTCATTAAATCATACTACAACAACCATGGTGTGAATTGTAAAATTTTCGGGCAGACGGTACGTCAATCGGAGGTGTCGTTTGACCGTAGTGACCGGAAACGCATTTCTGGAGTCATAAAACACCAAAACGACGTGTAACAGTAAAATTTAAAGAAAACGTCCTCAAAATGACTTTAAATCACACAAAAAAAATAGAAATATTATTTTTGACATGTAGGAGGAGAAAAAACGTCAATCAGACATGTGGTGTGCATGGTATGATCAAATATGTTGTTTTTAACAGTTTCACGTGGTGTGCGTGGAGAGAATTCCTTTTTAGACCACAAAACACTTCCAAATGCTGAACCAAAGACTCTAAAACAAGAAAAAAAATCCTAAAATGATAAAATTTCTTAAATTGGGGGTTTAAAATTATTATATCACCCATGATTTGATGTCAAACTTAATTTTATTATATATATACTAACTGAATAAATATGTCTAATTTACGTTTGTTTTTTTTTGTTGTTTTTTTTTGTATCTTGTTGTAGGTTTATTAAAGTAGAAGATTGAAATGTATTGGACCTATTTGGATCGTTGAATATGAATCATGTCTATCATTTATTGTTTATGAGGATCCTGATGTTTATGCTGTTTGGAATTGTTTTCTTTTTTTATGATTTTTACCCCGTTTCTGCTGTTTGGGAACCATCAATGAAATTTTTTTAAAAAAAATTCTCCAGGATAGTGACCACCATTAGTGGTCTCTATAGTTCGTCTAGGCAGCAGTTCAGAAACCGCCATTGGCGGTTTCTATTGCTCGGCCGAGCAGCAGGTCAGCGACCGCTTGGCGGTCGCTGCAGGCCAAATTTTTAGCCCCCTTCAGTGACCGCCATTGGTGATCGTTGTAGGCCTACAACGTCGGGCCTAAAACGACTGTCATTGGAATTCTCTGAGCGGTCTCTAAATACCATTAGAAACCTCTAATGGAGGTCTCTAATGCCCAAATTTTTAGTAGTGGAATATTGTGATTTGAATTTGAAAAGAACAGAAAACCATATTTTTATATAGTTTTATTTTCAAACTAGCATGGCTTGGTTTTTATTTTTAAGGAATGGGAAATAGTTTGATCAGGAATGCCTACTAATTTTAATACTAACGCCTATAGTTTTATTTCTATTTTTAGTTTGGATGCCACTTACCACCCAGTCTCGATTGTTGTGGGGTGATGTTGGTTTGGTGGTAGGAGGTGACCCACAAGGTCACGTGGAGGTATGTGCAGTTTTATTTATTTTCACTGCTCATGTTCATTTTTATTGTTTAGTTTATGTTTATTTATTTGTCATTTGTTTATGGGAAAAATCATTCCCAACTACTTTATTTTGATTTCTGGCACTAGTTTCCAGCCTGTGGGGATCAGAAACACCCTTCGGGCCTTTCCATGAATTGGGTCGAGTGTCGGGTCGAACGACACTCCGACTTGGTTCGCGACACTAGCCAATAAAGGGGTGAAATTCAACTGGTCATATGCTTGTAAGGAATACTTAAGGGAGCTAAAAGAGAGGTTTACTTATGCCCTAATTCTAATACTACATAAGCCAAGTAAGGATTACACCCTATATTTTGATGCCTCGGGTGTCGGCCTGGGTGCATTGTTAATGCAGGATGGGCAAGTAGTCACTTATAGGTCGAGACAACTGAGTTCATATGAATTTAACTACCCAAATCACGAATTGGAGCTAAATGTTGTGGTGCACGCCATAAGATATTAATCATTACCTTATGGGAGAGAGGTTAGTAAACTATACAGATCATTAAATTCTAAAATACCTTTTCTCCCAATGTGAATTAAATATCAGGTAGAGAATGTGGGTTGAGTACCTATAATCATTTGACTTCAAGATGGATTACACTCTAGTGAAGGGGAATTTAGTGGTGGATTATTTGAGTAGGAATACTCAGTCACATATTGTTCAAGAGTTCAATTTTGAGTGGCAGATCATGGCCTTATTTGTAGAGATACACCTTGATGATTAGGAGTACTAGGGTAGCGCAACATTAGCTTCTCTATATGTCACTTCTTTACTCCTTTACAAGGTGAAAGAGAGTCATTTATCAAATTTCAACTATTTGGTAATGAGGGAAACTATATATGGTGGGGAGACCCCTCTTGATTGGTCCTTGGATGACAATGAGATTATGTATTTCTAAGGTTGAGTGGTAGTCCCCACGAGCATTCATGGGGACTTGTTGAGGGGATTCCACTCCTTGAGATGGGTTGTACATCCCGAGATGATCAAAATGTATTTTGACATGCACAAGCAATATTGGAGGTCTAGAATGAAGAAGAAACTACTAGAAAACATACCTTTAACAATGTCAGCCTTTATCAATGTTATACAAAAGCACTGAAAATGGGAATCTTTATAAGCGCTAAAAAACACTGATAAAGGGTTCCTTTTATCAGCGCTTTATTTTTAGTGCAGATAAAGGGTACCCTTTATCAGTGCTTTATTTTTCGTGTTGATAAATGGTACCCTTTATCAGTACTTTTTTTAGCATTGAGAAAGGGTACACTTTATCAACGCTTTATTTTTAGCACTGATAAAGGGTACTATTTATCAGCACTTTATTTTTAGTGCTCATAAAGGGATCCTTTATCAGTGCTTTATTAGCACTGATAAAGGTCTAAATAAAATGAAATAATTAAATAAATAAAAAATGAGTTTATTAAAAAATATTAAAAAATTATTAATTAAATAATTATTGATAAAAATAAATGAATTGATTATACTATATATAAATTATAAATGCTAATAAATAGTATATATTAAATATATAGATATATGCAAAATGAAAATTAAACAAATAAAAATTAAAAATAAGTAAATTGAGAAAAATATTAAACATTTTATTAATTAGATAATTATTTATAATGTTAATTAATAGTATATATTAAATATATATATATATATATATGAATGTATATAAATATGATTTATATAATACAAAATATTGCTTTATGCATAGAGTAATGGATATAATTGAATATCATTTGATTTTTCAATTTAACATAGATCAAAAGTGTGTTATATTGATTTCACATATACATAATTAGTGAATTTTTATATACAATGCACACACACAAAACTTATCAGTTTTTTCAAAGTGTGATTATTTTTAATTTATTCAATTTCACTCATTTTTAACATGCATGCACTTAAGATTAAATATTCATTAATAATGTTAAAAAAATATTTGTAAAAAACATTTATAAATAAATATTTTTATAAATATACATTTACTATATTTATATATTTATATATTTATAATTATAAATAAATAAATATTACTTTTAAAAAAAGTGTTTATATAATTATAAATAAATAATTATATATATTTAAATAATTGTAAATAAATAATTATATATATTTAAATAATTATTAAATTTATACTAAATTTATTTAAATAATGAATATATTTACTATATTTATATTTATATATATATATAATTATATAAATATTATTTTTTTTAAAATATTTATATATTTATAAATAAATAATTATATATTTAAATAATTAGAAAATTATAATAAATATATTTAAATAAAGAATATATTTACTATATTTATATTTATATATATTTATTAAATATATACATAATTATATATATATTTATTTATTTATTTACATTTTTTTATTTATAATTATAATTATAATTCTTTATCACCGCTTAAGTAGTAAACATTGATAAAGATATCTTTTATTAGTGCTTATTACTTAAGCATTGATAAAATGTATATTTATCAGTGATTTTTTGGAAGCACTGATAAAAGTGTCATGATCTATTTAAAAAACCTTAACTAGTTTTGAACTTGTCACAATATCTGAAACGTGTTGTGGAAGCCACCCTCTTTCAGTGCTCCTCCTTGGTGAATCGAAGCTCGAATCAAGCCTCGAACAGATCCAAGGCTCAAATCCAAGGCTTGAACTATTCAAGGGTCGAACAAATCCAAGGCTCAAACGTAAGTCTTTCTCTTCTTTCTCTCAAATGTAAGTGTTTCTCTACTTTATCTTGGTGAACTTGGGGTGTAAAACATCAATGGTTTCGGTCGTGGTGGAGGCAATTTTGAAACTTTGAGTGTGGTGAGTTAGCCATTTTAGATATTTGGCCATGGAGATCATCCATTTTGATGCTTGGAATTTTTAGAGTGTGAAACACCTAAACTATGATCCTTCCTTGTTTCGCTCCCAGGCCATACGAATATCTCCTTTTTTATCATTTGCGGCTGTGAATTAATGTAGGGGATTTTTGAGCTACTATTTTATTTATGTGAAAGTGTGGATGAATCATGCTTTATTTTCATTAGATAAATAGTGGAATTAATCATATGGTAGAAGTCTCATACCATTTTACATCTTCTATATAATTTTGTATGTATCAATTTACATAATGGTGGTTGGGTAGCCTATGAGACTGCTTCCTGGCATATTAAACTAACTAGTTATTTTCATATTTGTGTAGTAAATACTTTAGATGGGGAGTGATGTTTTATAGATCTGTTAATTTTGTGATTCCACTTATATTTCTGAGTGTAGGGTAGTCCACTTAGAAAATTTCACCTCACGGAAGTCGTTCTATCACAATAGAGGCTAGTGTGTATGGGATAAATGTTGTGAGGTTTGGTGTGTTTTTCTCATTTGTTTATGATATATCTTGTTGATGTGTATTATTGCTTTATGTCAACTTATTTATAGACCTCCCTAGAATCTCAAGGATAGGTCAATGTGTATTAGATGGCCACCCTAGAATCCTTCAAATGGGTAGATCTGATGTGATCACCTCCCCATAATCCTTGGGATGGGTCGGTGTGGTGATATGGCATCACAAGAGTCTTTATATGTTTTCAAATATTTGATATACCATTAATATTAAATGTAATAATTCCTTAGGTTGTTACACCACTTTTTCCAAAAAATAGAATGGAGGTTATCAATTTCTACATATTAGAAATTATTTTTAAGTATTAATCATATTAGGTCTATATGTATTGGTTTCACCCATAAGAATTTATGATTACCATCCATGTATATGAAATAACTCTTTATTTATTAAATTTTTTTATCAATACATTTTTATATCTTCTAGTTGATTTAATGAGAGTTTATTATTCTTGTTTATCATATTTGAGTTTCTTATTACTACTTAATTGCCTATATTATATTTTCATCTATTTAGTGTATTCAAGAAAGACTTGATGTGTGTCAAATAATAGTTATTGTTAAAATTTGTTGCTTAAGACTCATCCCCCATATCTTTTATGGACAACTATCATTCTCATCAGTTCCATCTCCCAAATAGTTATTAAATTTTGTTACTTGAGACTCAATCCCCATCTCTTTTATGTTTCTTGTACTACTCTAAGAAGTAGTCATCCCATGGATGACTACCGCTTAGAGTATTTCAATCAAAAAATTTGTATGTCCATAAGAGATGGAGGATGTGTGTCAAACAACAAAATGCAATGATAAATGTTCAGGATATGAGCTGATGAACATGACAGTTTTCTATAACTTTCACCTTCAAATAAATACATAGGATAACACCTACCATAGTGGAGTAATTCTTTTAAATAATCAAATGTTGGGTTTCCCTTATTATAATTGTTTATAACTTTCACCTTTGATAATGAATATCTTATGCGTATTTATTTATTTATTATAAAAAATTAATATTTTATAAATCCAATAGGAAGAATGTGAATAAAAAATGGATTCACGCTAATCGTTTGACAAAATAGTATGAAGATGGAGTTAAATAGTTCATCAAGTTTTCAAGAGAGCATGCATACGAACCTTCTCAAGTCTTTTGTTCATGTTTATGTTGTTTTTATTCAAGACAGATTAGTCTAGAATAGTTGAAAGAACATTTGATTTATCATGGAATAGATCAAAGCTATAAATGTTGGAGTAAACATGGGGAAAAACTAAACATGCACGCCGATTGGGATGATAATACAATTTATGAATCATTTGATATGAATACCAATGTAAATGATGATGGGGATTGCATGGAAGAAATGATAGTGGTAATTGAAGATGAAATTTATGATTTTCCAAAGTTGTTTGAGAAGTTAAATAGTTGTGTTAAGAAACCATTGTATACCATTTGTACTAAATACACAACATTTTCAGTTATATTGAAGTTGTATAATTTGAAAGCTGGCAGCGAATTGAGTGACACCATCTTTTCATAACTACTTGGTCTCCTGAATGACATACTACTAGAAGAAAATGAATTACCATGTCGAATAAATGATACTAAATGAATTCTATGTTCAATGTTAATGATCTCTAAAAAATACATACTTGTCCAAATGATTTCATGTTGTTTTTTAAGGACCATGAATCACTCATAAAATTCCCTAAGTGTGGCACAGATTGATACAAGAAAAATGAATCAAGTCCTTCAAAATTTGTATGGTACTTTCCTATCATTCCACAGTTTAGAAAACTATATGGATGTTAGGAAACTGCGAGAAAATTGACATGGCATAAAGATACAAGAATTAAATATGGGAACTTAAGTCATCTAGTATATTCTCCTCAGTGTAAGAAGATAGATTACAAGTATCCTGAATTTGGAAATGATCTGAGAAACTTTCATCTTTCATTATCTACAAATAGAATAAATTATTTTAGTTTACAGAGTAGTACTCGCAGTACATGGCTCATCATGTTAATAAATTATAACTTTATTCCATGTTTATGAATGAAGTGCAAATACATTATGTTATCATTACTTATAGTTGGACCAAAGCAACCTGGTAATGATATTGACATCTACTTGAATCCATTGATCAAATATCTAAAATTGATGTAGGATATAGGTGTTACAATGTATAATACTCATGTAAGTGAAGAATTCACATTGAGGGTCATGTTGTACAGGATGATAAATGACTTCCTCACTTATGTAAATTTATTAGGCTATAGTATTAAAGGAATGTTTGGTATCCCATTTGTGAAAAATTCACATACTCGGTTTAATTGAAATATTCCTTGAAGAATGTGCTTTTAGGACATCAGGAATTTATACCTCAACAACATAAATATTGATCTTGGACGACAATATTCAATGAGAATATTGAACAATGCACAACACTATCTCTAATAACAGGTGATCAGTTATTCGGTAAAGTAAAATATATTGAAATTATTTTCAGTAAACCATTTTCAAAAAAACATATGTAATGAAGTTGTAAGAAGAGAACAATTTTATTTGAATTACCATATTGGAATTTTTTATATGTTAGAAATCTTCTTGATGTCATGCATATAGAAAAAAAATGTATTTGATAGTGTTATTGGCACATTACTAAATGTTCCTGAAAAAATGAAATATGGAATCAAGTCTAGGTTGGACTTTATTGAAATGGTCATAAGGGAATATTTGGCATCGGTGAAGGATAAAAGTTGGGCTTTTCTTCCTCCAGTAGCTTACACTCTATCAAGATGAGAAAAATTGCAATTTTTTCTTTTCCTTAATAGTGTAAAAGTTTCATAGGGGTATTCATAAAATATCAAGAATGTTGTGTCAATGAATAATTTTAAGTTATAAGGACTAAAATAACATGAATGTCATGTTTTTATGCAAGATTTGATGCTCGTTGCTTTCTGTTTCATTCTACCTCAAAATTTACGACATACATTAACCAGACTCTACTTTATTTTCAAAGTCATATGCAGTAAAGTTATAGACCCGACAAAGTTTTCAATCACGAATAAAGAGTTTGCAGTCATATTATGTGAATTAGAGATATTATTACCACCACCATTTTTTGATATAATGGTTCTCCTGATGGTTCACTTGGTTAGATAGGTTCGACTATGTGGTCTTATCCATTACAGATGGATGTACTCCATTGAATGATATATGAATATTTTGAAAGGGTATGTTAAGAATTGAATTAGTATAAAAGATTATATTACATGATGATATATTTTTGAAGAATCTATTGAATTATGTACCGATTACCTATCAGATGTTGACAGCATCAGTCTCCCAAAGTCTCATCACATCAAATTCCTTATGGGTGAAGGGATTTTTGGAAGAGATGTTATTACAATTACCTTGATAGAGCGGGAGCAAGTGAACATTTATGTTTTACATAATAGTGAAGATTTTGATCCATACATTAAATCCCATAGATAAATTTTTAGATATTTAAATTCATCAAGGGATAAAGGATGGATATCAAATACACATAATCAACAGTTTATAGGATGGTTTCGAGATCAAATTTATAAGGAGTTATCTAAAAATATGAATTCAATTGTCGAACACCTTCAATAGTTAGCCAGGGGACTAAATGAAAATGGTATATCTTACACTAGTTTTGTAATCAATGGTTATAATTTCTATACAAAATAACATGATGACTGTAGTACGATGAAAAATAGTGGTGTTATGCTTGTGGTTGAAGTGATGCATGTATCTGGTTCCAAGTAGGGCTGTAATTGAGTCGATCCAAGCTGAGTATCTCACTACTCAAGCTCGATCTTGGTACTTGAACTTGATTCTTGATCTCGACTTGGTGCTTAAATGAGTATTGATTTCCTGGATCGAGATCAACTCAATTATGATACTTTTTCAGAATTATAATTACAAAATATATCTTGAATTTGAGCTTGAACTCGAATTTGCACTCAAGATCAAAATCTCAAGATCAAAATTATATATATATATTGAATAAAAAATATATTAAAAAATTATATGCTTGATTAGGCCTGTGAGATACTCGATTATGTTGTTATAATACTCGAACTCGACATGAGTAGATCGAGATCAAGCTCGACTCGAAAAAAACTGAGTCGAGTTTGAGTAGTTGTCGAGCTGATCCCGAGTAGCTCGTGAGTACTCGAGCTCATTTATAGGCCTAGTTACAAGGATATAAATCCAATTTATACAAATATATCATATTTTTTCATTATCAAATAGATATACGAGTTGGATTATACAACATTTCAAGTGCCGATTTTCGGTTGCAAATGGGTTGACAATATAAGTGTAGTGAAAGTTGATGAAATGGGCTTTGTGGAGGTGAATTTTATTGCAGAAGGAGGAAATATGATTTGTTCAAAATGGAATCACAAGCAGTGCGATTATTTTATGTCTCAGATCCAGTAAACAAGAATTGGCTGATTATACTACTTGTGACTAAAACAAATGTCGGGTCAGATGAAAACTAAATCGAGGATGACCCTTTCATTGGGAGATCACAATTAGTTCATATAGGTATCAATGTATACAATGTATTGTACATTAGAGAGGACTACAAAGAGGGGATTTGGATTCTCAATAGAGTAACCAGATCCCTAAAAACTTTAAAAAAAGAGAGTTCAATGAGAAGGTAAAAGGATTTTTTAATATAGTATGTTTTTCCTCATAATATTATATGTTCTCTACTACATTATAATAATATAAATTAAATGCTTGAATACTATTTAGACAATTTATTATGCACATGATGATGTTAACAATCCCTCATAAGAACAAACTATAATAAAGTAAACCCTTTGGAAAGATGTAAAGGTAATGTTACGATATACTCTCTATTTTACCGAAAAATTATATAATGGAACATCGATTTAATTTTCATTATTCCTTGAAAATTTCATTTATTTTAGAAGATTTTTTTCCATCTTTCATACCTTTGCAGGAAGATCAATTACACTATCTATTCTCAACCACAGAGGTAATCTTGATGTTTTCACAGTAAAATCATTGTGCATAGAATTAATGTATTGTTTCATTTTTATGTTTAATTTATTTCTTTTTAGTATTACTCACATAATAATTGTTTTCTTATACAGGTGAATTCTTTTGTTTGATTTGGGGTGGTTTGTACATCTTTCATGCCTTTATACACCAAAAATTCCATAAACTTCGTCTCCCTCAAAACATTTTCACCCCTGTAGTGTTGGCATTTATCACTTTCCTTAAAGTTACCTCCACTTCTCAATCACAGAGGTAATCTTGTTGTTTTCATAGTAAAATCAATTTCTATAGAATTAATGTGTTGTTTTATATTTATGTTTTATTTATTTATTTTATTATTACTCACATAATAATTATTTTCTTATACAGGTGAATTATTTTGTTCGAGTTGGGGTGGTTTGTCCATCTTTCATGCCTTTCTGCACCAAAACTTCCACATACTTCTCCCTAAAAACCTTTTCACCCCTATAGTGATGAAATTTATCACTTTATTTCAAGTTCCCTCCACTTCTCAATAACATGGATAATCTTGATGTTTTCACAGTAAAATCAGTATCCATAGAATTGATGTAATATTCTATATTTATATTTTATTTATTTCTTTTTAGTATTAATCATATAATAATTGTTTTTATACTTTAGGAAAATGATCCATAAGTCATTTGAGATGTGTAGGAATTAGTTTCACCTCAATCCGATGCACGGTGTGACCAGTATGACTCAATGTGTGTCTTTTTATTTAAAATTGATGCCAATTTTTGTAAAATGGACAACTGACCTACTAAAAATTGAGAAAATGAATTTGAATTGTTTTGATAATTTATTAAAATGATTAGTAAGTCATTTTTTATTTGTAGTAATAATACTCACTTCAATCCAATACACAATGTGTCCGGTATGACTCAAAGTGTCCATTATCAATTTAAAAATGACATTTTAGTCCAAAAAGTGTCATTCATTGAAAAATAATCAAACATACTCAATTTTTCTTGATAATTTAGGAAAACAATTCATAAGTTATTTTTTACATGTAGGAATTGGTTTCATGTAAAACTAATACATGATGTGATCAGAATGAGTCAAAGTGTGTGTTTCCAGTTTAAAATGACATTTTAGTAAAAAAATACAAGTGACACACTCAAAACTGGGAAATCACATTAGGATTATTTTTATACTTTAGGAAAATGATCCATAAGTCATTTTAAATGTGTAGGAATCATTTTTACCTCAATTTGATGCACATTGTGACTGGTATGACTCAATGTGCATCTTTTTATTTAAAATTGACGTCAATTTTAGTAAAATGGAAAACTTGCCTACTCAAAAGTGAGAAAATGAATTCATATTGTTTTGATACTTTATGAAAATGATCCGTAATTCATTTTTTATGTGTAGGAATTATTTTCACCTCAATCTGATACACAATGTGCCCGATATGACTCAAAGTGTTCGTTGTTATTTAAAAATAACATTTTAGTTCAAAAAGTGATACTCACTAAAAACCAATCAAATGTGCTCGAATTTGCTTGATAATTTAGGAAAATGATTTATATGTCATTTTTGATGTGTAGGAATTGGTTTCACATCAAACTGATACACGATGTGATCGGAATGATTCAAGATGCGTGTTTCCAGTTTAAAATGACATTTTAGTAAAAAATACAAGTGACATACTCAAAACTGAGAAAACACATTCGGATTGTTTTTATACTTTAGTAAAATGATCCATAAGTCATTTGAGATGTGTAGGAATCATAATAACATCAATCTGATGCATAGTATAACTGATATGACTCAATTTGTGTTTTTTTATTTAAAATTGACATCTATTTTTGTAAAATGAACAACTGACCTACTCAAAACTGATAAAATAAATTCGAATTGTTTTGATACTTTAAAAAAATAATTCATAAGTAATTTGTGACTTGTATGAATTAGACGCACCTTAATCTAATACACAATGTGTCCGATATGACTCAAAGTGTCAGTTATCAGTTTAAAATCAATATTTTAGTTCAAAAAGTTTCACTTACTAAAAACTGATCAAACACACTTTGGATTTATCTTATAATTATTTAATTAATTTTCATAGATATAATGATTTAATACGAACAATAAATGGTGTGACATGGAAGAATCAACCACAACTCAATCGGATACACAGTGTTCCTGGTATGACTCAAAGTTTAGTTTAAAATTAACACTTTTTGATAATTTATTTCTTTATATTATTACTAACATAATAATTATTTTCTTATATAGGTGAGTTATTTTTCTCGAACAAGGGTGGTTTGTTCAGTAATAGCATGAGTTAGGGTCAGGATCAAAATACAAAATAACATTCATGTTTTTGAATGTATGTAATAATTTATACTTATATAATTGTATAAACTAATGTTTGAAATGTCTATAATATAGTATTTTTTCTTGTATTTGTATTATAAATTTCATTTCAATAAAATTTTGTATTGGTACTTGATTTTTTTGATATGGTGGTGTTTCTAGTGTTGTGTTGTGTTATTACATCACATTGAACTAATGTTGTAGTGTGTTGTTATAACACACTATAGTATGCCCCTTTATCATCACTTTTAAAAGCATTGATAAATGGTTCCTTTATCAGTGCTTTTGAAAGTGCTAATAAATGGATCTTTTATCAGTGATTTAGAAAACATTGTTAAATGGTCTTTTATCAGTGCTTTTTTGGAACTGATAAAAGACAAGGGATATTATTTCAACTGATGATGTCATCCCCTAGAATTTAAGGTTGGTGATCAGGTCTTCTTATACATGTCACTGATATTGGGAAAGCATTATATTTAGAGGAAGGTCAAGTTACCGTCGAGATTCATTGGACCCTTCGAGATTGTGGAGAGAGTCAGCCCCATGGATTACCGATTTTCTCTCTCATAGAGGTATGAAATGATGCATGATGTGTACCACATTTATCAATGTCAATGGTATCACTCAGAATCATCCCATGTTATTGATGTTGATGATGTCGAGCTAGTGGTTGATGCTTCCTTTGAGGAATGTATTGTGCGTACCATGGACCATAGTGAAAAGAAACTTCATGGAAAGACCATCCCTCTAGTGTGTGTGTGTGTGTGTGCGTGTGAGAGAGAGAGAGTGTGTGGGGGTCATGGAAGAATGTGGATGAAACCAAGAGGAAACTTGGGAATGGGAGGCAGATGTTCAATCCCACTGGTCGAAGCTCTTTATCAAGGTTGTTGAATGGGTTCAGGTGCTTAGCTCAGGAATGAGCTAAAATATGGAAGGGAGGTTGTACCCCCCCCCCCTGAGGAGTGTTTTTATTTAATTTTTGGTGAATCTCATGTAAATTCCTTGTTAAATTGTGTGTAAAGGGTTCAAGGGATCTCAGTATTCTTCGAGGTGCAAGGTAGAAGGTTGAGGCATGCAACCAAGGGGTTGTAATGTCGTCAGTTAATTGGTTGCAAACCACCGGCTAGATGGTGGCCTTCCACTATCTATGTATTGCTACTAGAGTCCCACCAGCTATCTGATGAGACCTACCATCTTGATGATGGGTCCTATGTTTTTGTGTTTTTAATGGGGATATTTTGGCCATTTTTTCCTTTCCTTCTTTAATACCCCTTACCCGATTTTTCTCCCCAAATCGTACAACGCCCCCTTCGTTTGAGCAGTCCTCTCCTCCCTCTCCTTCAATTGCCAAGATCCTTATATCCTTAGTTTTTTGAGTTTATGTTTGAGGCAATCAACTCCTTGAAGTAAGTCTAACCCTCCTCTCTTACTCTTTCTTATTCCCTTCTGTTGTGGGTTGTGCCCCATTGGATTTACCTAGTTTTTCTAGTTTTTAGGGATTTTTCTAGGCTATTTAGATATCTTTTATTCTGAGTTGAATCAAAGGTTGGTATCGGGTGTGTGGACCCTCCTAGACCCGAGGTAAGTAGTCTCTAAGTTTCTCCCATAGCTACATTCTTTTTCCTTGGGTGCTTGTGTTGTGCGTCATGTCGGCTTTCCATGCATGACCCCTAAATTAAAAACTAAGTTAAAATGTGAACTTTCCTTGCTAAATAACTCCTTAATAATTATTAAGATACAAGGTTGTGATGATTCCAATGGAACACCTTAACTACATTAATACCTGTGAAATTGGAAATTGGAATAGTTATGTTGTGAATAAATTATGACAACTAAGAATACACTTGATGTGTGGGAGCTTGCGATACTAAGAATACACCAGATATGTGGTGGTTTGTGATACTAAGAACACACCCGATGTGTGGTGGTTATTGATACTAATAATACACATTATATTTGGTGGTTTTTGATAACTAAGAATGCACCTAATGTTTGGTGGTTTGTGATAACTGAGAATACACCCGATATGTGGTGGTTTGTGATACAATTTCGGCACTTGGGTTGGCATGCACTAGTGAAGAAAACGTTTTTTACAGTGGTTATTTTTTATTTTTTATGTCGGATTTTGGCCGACGTTATTACAGGAGACGTTATAAACATTGTTTTTTACATCAGTTATTTTACAACCGACGTAAAAAATGCAAATCCGAAGCGTTTGTCACATCGGTTGATAAAAATCCGATGTGGAATATGCTTCAGAGTCGTGGTTTATTACGTCGGTTATTTAATAACCAATGTGGTATATACTCTTTCACATCGGTTATTATATAACCGACGTCATAAATCACACCTTCGAAGCGTTTATCACATTGGTTATTTTCATAACCGACGTGATAAACCTATCTGCCAAGAGGTTTCCAACGTCGGTTAAATAATAACCGACGTGAAAACATATCTACTACTTCAGATATAAAATAACCAACGTAAAAAACTATTCATTTTCATTTATTAAGTCGGTTATGAAATAACTGACGTAAAAACCATTTCCCATGCATTTATTACGTCAGTTTCCAAATAACTGATGTTAAAAATAATCCTAATGCATTTTTTACGTTGGTTATTTTATAACCGACATAAAAAACAATATAAAAAACAATCAACCACTGCTATGTCCTGCTAAAAGTCCTGAAACAGACCAAAAACATACCAGAAATAGACAAAAAACAGACCAGAACACCCCCCCCCATTGGACAGCCCCCACCATCGATCAACCACTGTTATGCCCTGCCAAAAGACCTGAAACATACCAAAAACATACCAATAACAGACCAAAACCTGACCAAAAACATACCAACCCCCTCCCCCCCCACCCCACTGTACAACCCACACCACACCCCTGGACACCCCCACCCCATTGGACACCCCCAGACCAAAACCCGACAGAACCCCCCCCCCCACACACACTGGACAGCACCCACCACACCCCTGGACACCCCCCACACCCCTGGACTGCCCCCCCCCCCACCCCCTGGACAGCCCCCCACACCCCTAGACACCCCCACCCCCTGGACATCACTCCCACACCCCTAGACACCCCCCACCGCTAACCCCCCCCCCCCCACTGTACAGCCCCCACCACACCCCTGGACACCCCCCCCCCACACCCCTGAACTGCCCCCCCCCCCACCCCACTGTACAGCCCCCACCACACCCCTGGACACCCCCCCCCCCACACCCCTGAACTGCCCCCCCCCCCCACCCCCTGGACATCCCCCACACCCCTGGACACCCCCCCCCCCCCCCACCCTCCTAGACACCCTCCCCCCCACCCCCTAGACAACACTCCCACACCCCTGGAAAGCCCTCCCACACCCCTAAACCCCCCACCCCACCCCACACCACCCTCCGGGACACCCCCCCCCCCCACACACACACACACCTAGACATCCCCCTACTCACCTGGACATCCCTCCCACCCTCCTGGACACCCTTCCACCCTCCCACCCCACTAGACAGCCCCCACCACACCCCAAGACACCCACCCCCCCCCCACCTCACTGGACACCCCCAGACCAAAAACAGACCAAAACCCAACCGAAACTAGACCAACCCCCCCCCCCCACTGGACAGCCCCCACCACACCCCTAGACAGCCCCACACCCCTAGACTCCCCACCCACCCACCCCCTAGACAGCCCCCACACCCATGGACAACCCCCCCCCCACCCACCCTCTCACCCTCCTGAACACCCCTCACCCCCTGGACAGCACTCCCACACCCCTGGATAGCCCTCCCACACCCCTAGAAACCCCCCCCCCCCCACCCTCTTGGACACCCCCACCCCACTAGACAGCACTCCCCTAGACAGCCCCCCCACACCCCTATAACCCCCCCCCCCACCCCACCCCACTGGACTCCCCCCCCCACACACACACACCCTGAGACACCCCCTAGACCCCCCCCCCCCCCCCTCCCCCCACTTGCCTGGACACCCCTCCCACCCTCCTGGACACCCTCCCACCCTCCCAACCCACTGGATAGCCCCCACCACACCCCTGGACACCCCCCCCCCACCTCACTGGACACCCCAGATCAAAAACAGACCAAAACCCAACCAAAACCAGACCAGAACCCCCCACCCCACTGGACATCCCCCACCACACCCCTAGACACTCCCCCACACCCCTAGACTGCCCCTACCCCCTGGACAGCCCCTGGACAGCTGGTGTTGGGAGAGGAGGTGATTCCATCCCTCGGGGGGTTGAATGCCACTAGAAGGTACTCATCACTCTCACATGCGAAGCTTGAGCTCTCAAAATATTTCACCAATGATTTCTTCCCCTATAAACATCATTCATTATATCACTTTAATGCTAGTATAACCAGGGTAAACATCGTCATGTGTGACTAAAATACCTGGATCTTGGCGGTGGAAATCTCTTGGATCTTGTGGGACTAGAAATGATGCTCCCAAGGCTGCCCATGAGATGCCTAAAACAGCCTCCACACAGCCTTGGAGCTTGTGAAGTTCACATAAGCATATCCCTTATTACACCCCATCCTTAAAAATAACATAGACATCAACTCCATCAAACAAAAAAAACTTTCAGAAGTAAAAAAATCAAGGAATATGTTTCTCACATGAAGTCAATGGGAAAGTATACAAAATCAAATGATGATGGAACACCTTCACCACCACCTCGGTTGTTCTCCTCCATGCAATTTTGGTCCAGAAACATTACCAACATTGCATGGAGAAGAACAGCTGAGGTGGTGGTGAAGGTGTTCCGTCATCATTTGATTTTGTATACTTTCCCATTGACTTCAAGTAAGAAACATATTCCTTGATTTTTTTACTTCTGAAAGTGTTTTTTTGTTTGATGGAGTTGATTTATATGTTGTTGTTGAGGACGGGGTGAAATAAGGGATATGCTTATGTGAACTTCACAAGCTCCAAGGCTATGTGAAGGTTGTTTCAGGCATCTCATGGGCAGCCTTGGGAGCATCATTTCCAGTCCCGCAAGATCCGAGAGATTTCCACCGCCAAGATCCAGGTATTTTAGTCACACATGATGGCATTTCCCCCTGGTTATACTGGCATCAAAGTGATAGAATGAATGATTTTTATAGGGTAATAAAGCATTGGTGAAACATTTTTAGATCTCAAGCTTCGCATGTGAGAGTGATGAGTACCTTCCAGCGGCGTTCAACCCCCCAAGGGATGGCGACACCTCCTCTCCCACCCCCCGGACTGCCCCCCCCCCCCCCCCCATCCCCATGGACACCTTGGAAACCTCCACCCCACTAGACAACTTTCCCACACCCCTAGAAACCCCCCTCACCTCACAGGACACCCTCACACCCCTGGACACCCCCTGGACAGCCCCCCACTCCCCTGGACAACCCTTCCACCCTCTTGGAAACGCTCTCACCCCCCTGGACTGCCCCCCACTCTCATGGACACCCAGGACACCCCCCCACCCCCCACCCCACCAAACATCCCTCCCACACCCCTGGATACCCCCACACCCTTGGAACCCCTCCTCCCCAGACCAGAATCCATACCAGAAAAACCATCATAAGTAGACCAAAACAAGAAGTAGAGAAAAATTAAACATTCACATATATAACATTCAAAACTTACAATGTCAACTTAAAAAAAACTAAATCCAACCTAAACGACTACCAAATACACAATTACAATGACAATATTCAAAATTACATTTTACACTACAAACAACTAAAATTCAATCAAACCTGTAAAATAATTTGACCATTCCACTTGTAAGTGTTTGACGTCTTGAGCACTATAGGGTTGAGGGTCATCAAATAGCTACAAATTAAAAGGATAGTAGTTAACATGTATAATGAATAAATAAAATGAAATATTATGGCAAAGTTTAAAAGGAAATCTTACCAGGTCAAAGTTCACAACTGTTCCAGTTGTTATTATTTCATACATAAATCTTAACATATAATATCCGCATTCGATGATGCCTTGTTGTTCATGAAAATTCTATTTGAATGAGTATAAATTAAATATATTATTTTTATGTAATAAATCAAAAAGTAAAAATTATAAATGGATATTTACCTTTACATTTACATATTTGATCTTCGCACTCCTTTTCTTTGTGTTTTTTTGAAAGTATACCCATACCCTGTTAGAAAATAATACGAATGGGATAAATTTAAAATTCATTATAATATATAAAACTATTGAGAAATTGAAACTTAATTTTCCAACATTTTCTTAAAACTTTCTCGCACATTACCATGGACAGAGCATATCCAATAAAGTGTTTTCTTCCTTGGGAAAAAACACCTAACATCTAATGATCACTGATTAAAGAAAATTTAAGGTTATTAGTTTTTTATGTTAAAAGATAATGAACTCTTTGAGAGATATGTGTTTCATACCTCTCACAAAAAGGCATCATCCAACATTACATGACTATATTCTATTCAAATCTTTCAGCAATATAAAGCATTCTTTGTTCCTCATACAATGCATGTGATTCAGGGGAAATCAAATGTGGGTCCATGAATCCATATACATTTGTCCGCTCATTCTTCTCACAAATTTTATAAAGATACCTAATACAAAACAGACATAAGTATACATTTTTAATAAATATAATGCAGGGAAAAGGTGTTAGGACTTACATGGAAAATATTTGCACCATGTTGATACCCAACTTATCTCCAGTAAAAAGCTCCATGATATCAGTTTTCACAATCCCCACAATTATTTCACGTCCAAAAACATGATATTCCATTAGAAACTCATAATGATCTGCCAAAAAATTTGAATATCTTTACAATCTTTCAAGACTACTAGAATCTGTATCTGGTGTCATAACCATTTGTATTTGTTGTTGTCTATACGGTATTTATTTACCTTTGAAGTATTCTTGTAAAAATAAATATAAATATATATTAGTTTTCAAATGATAAAACAACTTTAATAAAAAAATAAAATAGAAGATATAACATACATACCTCTATAGTAATGAGTCACAGAAGTCTGGATGGCCAAATTAAAAAATGGTTGATACTATGTCCAACTGTCGTCACCTCATCTATAGGTAATGTTACTCGAGCTGATTTATCTATAATATCTTGTACAGTGACCCTATGATTCTCTACCTCTAATTTTTGATGATGAATTGTATCTCCTATACAATATACCATCCCATATGCAACTATATGATGTTGAGGATCATCAATATACAACTCGCAATAAGTAGAAAGCTTCGGTGGAGGAGTAGGATAAAAAATGGGGTCCGCAGGCTGAGTTGGGGGAGTGGGAGCTACTAGAGGAGGTGGAGGATAAATAATGGGGTCTGTAGGGGGGTGGAGGAGTGGGAGCTGCAGTCTGAAATTGTCTTTGCATGTCTGCTAACATAGACCACACTGACTCTCTAATATTTCCCTCCATCATCGCATTAATATTATGAACTTTAGCCTCTAAGGATTCTATTTTTTTTTATAAACACCCTCAACGTAAGAAGTTGAAGAATGTGGAAACACTTTTCTTACCGATACACCTGTCGGATATCCTTGTACACGACCAGGATGTTAGGGCTTTCCCAATGCTGCAGATAAAATATCTTGCCTCCCAGCAGCTGTAAATACTCCCTGTGAGCTCTTCTCCTTAAGATAATCTTGTATTAATTAATTGAACATTTCTGTAATGATTGAAATTATATGAAGAATATAGTTAACTTAAATAAATAAAATAGATATCTTATAATCCTCTCAGCTACGATTCTCGAATCTTCCGAAAGATATTGCCCTTTTTTGCCCACTTAAGCTCTCTTCCATTTTTCATGTCTAGATGGAGGGGATGGAGGGGCCACCTCTCCAGAGCTTGAAGACTCGGCTCTTAGTTTTTGTAATATTTTCGCCATTATTTGTTCTTCTAATAATGTATACCCTCCCCGAGATAAACTATGAGGGTATAAATTTTTAGATTGGATCTCCTGATGAGATTTTCTTGTTTGCTGTAAATTAAGAATAAGAAATCATTAACAAAACATTAATAAGATCATTTATATAATAAAGCTTATAAAATTTTGCATTTCCCTTAACAAAAATGAATCTTTTCTTCTACTTTCAACAAAATGTCTTCATGTGTCTTCATCTATGAAAGGATATATATGACATGGATTGTCATGACTCCTATGACCAAAAATGAAATCAGATGAGTGGGTTGATTTGAAATCCCTCCATCTTCTGGCATCCATCGATAAGCATTTCTTCTTGACTCCTCCAATGTCTGGAATATCAAATGTCATATGATAAAGAAGAGGTTAAATATATTATATATACTAGAAACATTTAAAGAATATGAAAACAATAGCAGAAGATCTTGCCAAAATCGTCTCCCAAAACTGAGATATTATCGCTTTGTCTACACTTCTCCAGTCATCATACAAAATGCTTACTTTTCTCTTACCCTGAGTTGATACAAAACTCTTAAAATATTTTGCATTTGGACCTCTAGGAATATCATCCTTATAAAACTCAACGAGTATCCTCTGATCCTGCGTACGAGCAAGTGATAATTTTGGTAAACATGTGCACCCACGTTTACCAACTCTTGAACTCTTTGTCGTAATGGGAGCACATGAGGAAGATTGGGGAACATCAAGAGGAGCATGTGAATATTCCTCCCCAAAGGTATGACCAATATTCTCATCTCTAGAATCATGTGGTTGATCAACTTATTGATCTGTCATTATCCTTCAAATCAAAAAAACAAACATTAGTTCACAAATATACAAATTCAAATATTACAATACTAATGTAAACAGAAAATAGAAAATTGTACTAAGTTACGTAATAGTAAACATGGTTAATATGGTAAGCATGTTAAACAATGGTAAAGATGGTAAAGATGGTAAAGATGTTAAACATGGTAAACATGGAAAACCTGGTAAACATGGTAAACATGGTAAAGTAATTGTCACTGAACAAAAATAATAGATATATAATTTATGTAATGGTAAACATGATAAAGTAAACTAAACAAAATTAAAACAAACAAAAACTTATACTTATTTGTTTTAATACATGTTTTAATAAAGAAAAAACTTACAATATCTAACATTTAATGAAAATAATAAATGTAAACAAGAAATAAACAAATGTTACCTATAATTTTAGGAATGTACAAATGGATTGTTTTCCCAAATTCCTTCATCGTGATCGTTCCTTATGGCACAAACCATGTCTTCAACATGCTCATCATTATGTTCTGTTAATCTTTCCATGGAAGTAGGGATCTCATATAAATCAGCATCTTCATCAAGTTCATCCTCACCAACATATTTTTTTCCCTTATAAAACAACATCCCACTGCATATCTGATTGATCTACTATATATAAAATTTTTTTGCATGTGTTTCCATTATAAAAGAATCAGTTGTGTCTTCCAATCTATTCAGATTAACAACTTTCATTCCAAATTCATCGTGTCTGACACTATTGTTACCGATAAACCATTTACAGTTAAAAACAGGAACTTTAATTTTAAAGTAATCAACCTCCCATATTTCTTCAATCACTCCATAATATGCACTTGATGCAAAAATTGGGTTTTTGTCTTTAGCACTCGAAAAATGCATGGCTTCTGCAAACACCAATACACCACTATTCTGAACTGCACTTCTGTTTTCTTGAGCTTTCGTATGAAATGTATAGCCATTAATGTAATAATCGGACCATGTTATCACATTTAAACATGGACCACCCACTACCCATTTTAATGTCTCTGGTACATCTGATCTACCAAGCAAGGTCTTCTTAAACCATGACAAAAATGTTTTGTTGTGCTCATTCAAAATCCACATTTCTTTCTTCTTTGGATGACATTGTTTCAACTCATTAATATGCAATGTGATATACGGTTGAGCATCAACTATGTTATTCAAGATGTATAATTATAACTTCTTCATCTGTTCAGCTAACAATGATTTGACTTTCAAGCCACGAATCCCCTTTCCCTTATTATTAACTTGTTCATTGCGAGATGGAGGCAAACCTATGTGTTGCGCCGCAGCCAAGTAGCTCGTACAAAACTTTGTAACCTCCTCAGAAATATACTTTTCAATAATGGAGGCTTCAGGTCAATATGAATTCTTAACATACCCCTTTAATATTTTCATATACCTTTCAAAAGGATACATCCAACAAAGATATACAGGTCCACAAAGCTTTATTTCTCGAACCAGATGAATCATTAAATGCACCATTATATCAAAAAGAGTTGGAGGAAAATACATTTCCAATTGACAAAGTATACAAATTGCATCCTTTTCCAAAATGTTCAAAGCATTCATATCAATCACCTTATTACAAATTGAATTGAAAAAATAACACAAATTTATTATAGTTTTTCTAACACGAATGGACAATATTCCACGCAATGCAACTGGTAGAAGTTGTTGCATCATGACGTGACAATCATGAGATTTCATACCTATCAACTTCAAGTCCTTCAATGAGAATTTTTTTTTACATTTAAAGAATAACCTTGAGGCACTTTGATATCATGAAGACACTGACAAAAGATAATTTTCTCCCTCTTGAATAATGTATGACAAGCCAGGGGAAGAAATGTTCATCTTCCATTAGGAGTGGGAGCTAACTCCAAATGTATTCCCAATGATAGTAAGTCTAATCTTGCAATCAACCCATCTTTTGTATTTACTTTAATATCTAAAAATTTTCCAATCAAACTATCACAGATATTCTTCTCCATGTGCATGACATCAATATTATGTTTAACTTCATGATATCTCTGATATGGTAGCTCAAAAAATATTGACCTTTTCTTCCAAATATGTCTATCATTACCATATTTTTGTGTCTTTCCCAATGTCACATCAAGGTTTTCCACCCTCTCAAAATACAGATCAGGGGATAAAGGATTTGAAGCAATATCAAATTCTTGTGAGCCATTGAATTCCTTTTTTAGTCTTCTATAAGAGTGATCCATAGGCAAAAACTTTTGATGACCCATGTACACTATTTTCCTCCCATGATGCAATTGACAATATGAAGTCTGTTGTTCGCAAATTGGATATGCTTTATGCCCTTTAACATTGTATCCAGACAAATTTCCATATGTTGGGAAGTCATTTATAGTGAACATAAGCACTGCATGAAGTTGAAAATATTCCATTTTATAAGAATCATACACCCTAATACCATTCTCCCATAAAAGTTTCAAATCATAAATCAATGGTGACAAGAAAACATCAATATCATTATCAGGTTTCTTCATACTAGAGATCATTATACTCAACATGACATATTTGTGCTTCATACAAACTTCAGGAGAGAGGTTGTAAATTACCAATAAAACAGGCCATGAACTATGTGTGCTACTAAGGGTTCGGTATGGATTCATTCCATCTGTGGACAATCCTAGTCTGAGATTTCTAATTTCATTTCCAAATGTAGGATACTACTCATCAATTTTCTTCCATTGTGGACAATCAGCTGGATGATGTATTTTTCCATCACATATCCGCTCATCAGCATGTCATCTTAACCTTTTTGCATCATGTGAATTAACAAATAAATGTTTGAAATGATGAATTATAGGAAGATACCAAAATACCCTGGAAGATATCTTTGTAATATCTACATCAGCCTGTGATTTTTCTTTCACCTTATACCGTGATGTCCCACATTTAGGACACTCTGACAGAAATTCATATTCCTTCTTATATATCATACAGTCATTCGGACAGACATGTATTTTCTTGTATCCCAATCCCATCAGGAATAATATTTTCTTGGCCATATAATGTGAATCTAGAAGATCGTTATCTTTTGGAAGAATGCCTTTCATCAATTGTAGCAGCTCTGTAAAACTTCTATCACTCCATCCATGTTTTGCCTTCAGGTTAATCAATCTTAACACCACCGAAAAAGCCATAAAATCTGTACAACCAGGATACAATGGTTTTTCAGCATCACCATATAGACGCGCAACTGTCGGTTCTATCTCAATTTGTTCTGCTGCAATATCGTGAATCATTTCTTCAATTCCATCGAATTTATCATCTTCCGAATCATCATAATCAGTAGATCTGACATTCCGTCCAGTTTCACCATGCCAAATCCAAGGGTTGTAGCTCGGATTAAAACCATGAAAAATCAGATGATCTTTTATCTCTCTATTTTTCAACTTCTTCATATTCAAACATTTCAGGCATGGACAGAAAAAAAATGTCACTACTTGGAACATTTTGTTTAGAAAATTCCAAAAAGGCATCAACACCTTCCTCATATTCATTACTCATTCGATGTGCCGTAATCCAACTTTGAATCATTATTACCTATAACAAATATCAAAATTACACATCTTTTTAAGATAAGACAAATATATGTTTATATGAAAAATATCATAATTTTAATGTAAAATAATTTTGAAATATAAAACAAATCTATGCATATTTAAAAAAAATATGCTTGAAAATGATTTTAAAAAGAAAATATAGTTAGATATAATAGTTTTAAATCCATCTTGGATCCTTTCTTCTTAAGGTTCACAAAGAATACGTCCTAGTGCAACTGGATACCAAATTCACCCTTCCATAAAAAAGAAATATGAAGTATAAATATTAAAATATGTATACATTCACTACTAAAAATTACACAGATCCTAACGATTTGAAACCTCTGGACAGCCCCCTACCCCTCTGGATAGCCCCCCACCCCCTGGACACCACCCCCACCCCCTGGACACCACCCCCACCCCCTGGACACCCCTAACCCCTTGGAAAACACCCTCACCCCCTTGGACACCACCCCCACCCCCTTGGACACCCCCTGGACACCACCACCCCCTTGGACAGCCCCCCACCCCCTGGACACCACCCCCCACCCCCTTGGACACCCCCTGGACACCACCACCTCCTTAGACTGCCCCCCCCCACCCCTCTGGACAGCCCCCACCCCTCTAGATAGCCCCCCCCCCCCCCCCCACCCCCTTGGACACCCCCACCCCTCCTGGACACCACCCTCACCCCCTTGGACACCCCCTGCACACCCCCAACCCTCTGGACACCCCCCCTGGACAGCCCCCCAAACCCTCTGGACAAGCCCCCCACCCCCTTGGAGAGCCCCCACCCCCTTGGACAACCCCCCACCCCACCCCCTTCAACACCCCCACCCCCTTGGACCCCCCCCCCCCCCCCCACACACACACACACACCCTTGGACTGCCCCCCACCCACCTCTATGGACACCCTGGACACCCCCAACCCTCTGAACAGCCCCCTGAACTCTCTGGACAGGCCCACACCCCTCTAGACAGCCCCCCACCCCCTGGACAACCCCCACCCCTCTAGACACCCCCTGGACACCCCTACCCCCCTGGACAGCCCACTCGCCTCCCTGGACACCCCCCACTCCCACCCCTTGGACACCCATATCCCCTTGGACAGCCCCCTCACCCCCCTGGACACCCCCCCCCCCCCCCCGGACAGCCCCCCAAACCCTCTGGATAGCCCCCCCACCCCCTTGGACAGCACCCCCCCCCCCCCACCCCCTTGGACACCCCCCCCCCCCCCCGTTCGACACCCCCCCCCCCATCCCCTTGGACCCCCCCCCCCACCCCACACACACACACACCCCTGGACTGCCCCCCCCCCCCACCTCCATAGACACCCTGGACACCCCCAACCCTCTAGACAGCCCCCCGAACCCTCTGGACAGCCCCCCACCCCCTGGACACCCCCTACCCCCTTGGACAACCCACTCACATCCCTGAACACCACCCCCACCCCCCTGGACACCCTTATCCCCTTGGACATCCCCCCACCCTGTTGGACACCCCCCCCCCACCCCACCCCCTTGGACACCCCCAACCCCCTTGGACAGCCCCTGCACCCCCCTGAACACCACCCCCACCCCCTTTGACTCCCCTGCACCCCCTTGGACACCCCCAACCCCCTTGGACAGCCCCCACACCCCCTGGACACCACCCTCACCCCCTTTGACACCCCCTGGACACCCCCACCCCACTGGACAGCTCACCCAACCCCCCTGGACACCCCCACCCACTTGCACAGCCCCCCCCCCCACCCCCTTGGAAACCCCCTGTACGCACACACACACATGATAGAACACACAAAAATCGTAAACTTGCATGATATCACTTCCATAGGATTATTTTACCAGAAAAGAATTTAGCATGGTATAAATGAACAGTATGAAACTTACCATGATATCAAGAACAAAGAAAAATAACATCTCAAAAAAATAGTTTAGGGAATCGCAGAAAATAAAAACTGAAAACGAGTCGTATGAGGCTTACTTGAGTGTTGTGAGTCGACCTGATAGATCTGATGATAATAAATATGAATAATGATGTTGGAAAAATGAGGCTGGAGGGCACGACTTCGAAGAATCGTTTCTAGATTTTTCACGCGAGAGAGACAAGTCGCAGGTCGCCCGATCGAAGAAAACAGAATGACTGAATACGGGGTGTGATAAATCATTTAAAAGATTTAGCACGTCGGTTATTTAATAACTGACGTGGTAAACTGTTTTTTTTAATGTTTATAACGTCGGTTATTTAATAACCGACGTATAAAACAATTTATCACGTTGTTTATAAAATAACGGATGTGATAAATTGCTGAGATTAGCTTTATCACGTCGGTTTTTTTATAACCGACGTGATAAAGCACTCCAGATTCGATTTTCACATCGCTTATACAATAATCGACGTAAAAAAGCTAATCTCCGTATATTTTACGTCGGTTATAAAATAACCAACATGATATATCGATTATTAAAGCTTTGCACGTCAGTTATATAGAACTGACGTGAAAAATGCCGACGTGTTAAACGTTTTTTCCACTAGTGATGGTCTTTACGTCATGCTCAGAGACATTCAAAACTAGCCAAAGTAGGTAAGTCTGACCTCGGGTGTCACCGTGGAGCCCGAGTTTGAGTGTTTATTTATTTATTTACTCGTTTTCAGGCACATAACTGTTTTAATTACTGCATTATTGTATGCACACGTTATTAGATAGATTTATTTAGGGACGTCTTTGGTGGTGGCCTACTGGGTTGTATTCACACCCTACTCAGACCACCATTTGGTACCCAAGTAAACTTCATGATTGCAGGTCCAGATAGGGCAAGCGCCCTATGACAGATGCTTGATTTCCTATAGGATGGAGTTGGGAGATGGCAGTTGGGCTAGAGCTCAGGGCCTTTGAAGTCTTTTGATCTTTCTTTTAGGTTTTGGTTTTTGGATTACTTTTGTACTCGATATATGTGATGTACCTGATGTATGAACTTGGACTTGTGTTTTGTTTCATCGTGGTTATTACTTGAGTTGTGTTTAGTGTTTGGCTCGTATCTTGTTGTTCATCAATGTTACCATGTGATGTATGTTATCTTTCTTATTTTATGTTATTATTACACTCTATCATCGAAGGTATGGTCTCCCTGTGACTTTGCTTAGACCCTCACCGATAGTCGGCAGCCTCTGGCTTACAAAGAGGCGTGCTTGAGGTATGTGGTGACTGTCGGTCCAGGCACCATATAGTGGTCTGGGATGATGGGACGTTACATCAGGTTTCTAGTTCAGGGGTGACTCGGGTTGGTTCATAACAAATAAGGGAGTTGTGACTTAAAATATGGAATTTATTAGTTATTGTGCGTCTCGATGATCTAGTGATATCAATTATCTATAAATTGAAGACATTATGAATAATAAAAATTGAAATACTTCTTTGTATTTTAAGAAAAATATGTCAAATCTCAAAATTCCGTTGTCACACCTCATGTAATGGTATAATCGAGTTATTTATGTGATACTCAACCAATAGTTAATAAACCTTTGGTTATTAGAAGGCATTGAGTCTTGGTATGGACAATGAGTCTTGCTAAAATTTTGTTATATTCACAAGTAACAAATTTAATGATTTTTGAATCACAATCGTAACTTGTTTACTTAACTTAGATATAACCTCTGCATGAGTAATGAACAAAGCGAAAGTCGGTGCTATCTATGCATGCTTTAGAAACATAAGGTGATGTGAAAGGAGAAGAGTGAATGTTTTTTTAACCGAGGATGGCATCCAAGGTGAAATGGGGATTAAAAGAGGAAAATAAATTTGAAATATTAGTTGTCATGATTCACCATCATGTCATGACACCACTTATATTCATCATGACTTGTATCTTTTCAAACACAACTTGTAACACCCTTGAAAAAATGAGGCTTTAAAGGCTAAATGTTGTTATCCATGTCAACAAGGTGATCATTTATTTTCAGGAGTCTACTTGATTAAAACTCCATAGTTAAACGTGTTTGACCTAACGTAGTGTCGGGATGAGTGACCTCTTATGAAGTTTTTTAGAGTGTGTGTGAGTGAAGACGAAACACGCTAAAAGAACACGTGTTGGCATGTGAGGACAATCATTTGTATGATAAAGTGACCCTAACGGTTAATAGTTTGTGGTGTGCTGGGAATGCAACCAATGTATTACAGGAGACTCACGGGGTCAGAGGACCAGGTTTATTATCCATAGAGTTTGGGTCGTGACAAATGTTATCAAGGCCAGTTCTCAGGTGGAAGCGTAGTGGCACTGCCTGAGTTTGGGGTGTGGAGTCCACAACGAGGGTGTTGTGCTTTAAAGGGAGGGAGAGTGTAACACCCTTGGAAAAAGTGAGACTTAAAAAAACTAAATGTTATTATCCATATCAACAAGGTGCAACTTTTTTTTTGGAGCCTATCTGATTAGAACTCTGTAATTAAATCTGCTTGGTCCGAAGTAGTGTTAAGATGGGTGACCTCCTGAGAAGTTTATGACAAGCGTGTGTGAGTAAAGACAAAATACACTGAAAGAACATGTGTTGGTCTGAGAGGACACTCATCAGTCTGATAAGTGATTTTAGTGGGTAATACATCGTGGTGTGTTGGGAAGACAACCAATGTATTATAGGAGACTCGTGGGGCAAGATGACTAGGTTCATGACCCATGAAGACTTGGCCACGACACAACTCCACTTGGACATGAGACTTATAATTTATATTTTATATATATTTTTTGTTTTAAAAAAATCAATTTGAAAATGTGGGGAATGGTTAAAAATAATTAAAAAATAATGTAGAACATTGATAAGATTTGTGACTAATTTAAAACTATCTAAATATTTAATAATTTAATTTAATTAAAAATAATATTTTTATTATTAACATACAATAATAAAAAAACAACTCGAATTCATAACATTCAAGAAAAATAAATTAAAAATTAAGATAGGAGCCGTTTTTTCTAAAAAAAATGATTTAATTTGATTTAAAGAACATTAATAAAAATATTAAAAGGACCCAACTCAGATACATACAACATCGAACCCAATCACGACCATTGTTGGAGTCAAGCTAAATCACAATTAAAAAAAAATAAAGACATGTGGACTCGCTCGACTCGGACACGACATAAAACCGTTAGCCCAAGTTTAGATTAACAAGACATGTAAAATTAACAATATTATGATAGACTTAATTTAGAAGTCAATTTTTAAAACTATTTACTGGATTATTCAATTGACAATATTAAAAAAAAAATGAAAATTTGAACCTATTGGTTAAGATAATTTTTTTGCTTTCAATGGAGGATCCAACTACACGGTAACTTGAGGGAGCAGTACTCCGCCGAGTCTCACTTGAAGTTATAAAACAAAACTATATAAAATTAATTATGTATTGTGTATCTATCTATATATCTTCTATATATAACTTTAATAAGATCTATTTATTTATAATGTGATTTTTAAACAATTGTACTAGTCCAATAAAATGGTCAATTTTGTTTTTAAATTAATCATGGTCACTCAAACCAAACCCACTTATTTAAAAGATATTATCTGGGTCTAAAATGACCATTAAATGCTTTCCAAATTTAACGTCCGAAGAATGGGACGACACCTCACGGAAAATATCAAAAATTGGAAACCAGTTTGTTTCGACGTCGAAGGACACCCTAAACCGAAAACAAAGATATAAAATTAGAGCGTGAAAGAGAGAGAGGGAGAGAGGACGGTGGGAGGGAAAAGGGGAAGAAGTGTGGGAGACCGAGGTAAACCAGGAGAAGATATTTTCCTGCCATCACAGATCGCTAGGGTTTCGGGGTCTTCAAACCGTCTCTTCGATTCAAGGTCATCTCCGCCGTCCTTGTAGAGCTGCGTGCTCTTTTTTTATCCATTGCCTCTTTTTTTTTTCTTTTAATCCAGTCCGCTTTTCCGACGTGTGCTACAAAGGAGACATGATGTTTTCCGTTTTGATTCTTTCGAAGCTGTTCTCCTGAATTGGGCTGTTCTTTGTTTTCATACCGATTGGCGCTGCTTTTGGTTTCTGTTTTCTATTGTTGCTCTATTTTCTGGTTTGGTATTTTGCTTTTGTAATGTACCTGTGTTTTTCTACGGATATTCTGCTTGGTTTTGCTTTTCTGATTGCTACTTTTTTTTATTGACTGCTTGTTTTGCAGGGCTCATTCCGCTTATTGGGGTTTGAATAAGTTATCAATTCTGAACAAATCGAGATAGTTATTGATATTTTGCGAGGATTCTGGGCATAGCATTGTTCAATGATGCGGTCTTCTTGGGCGGATTCTGTTGCAAATTCCGCAGCTGAAGATGCGGCTGCTGGATCTGCACGCAATGGGTTCATAAGCAGACCATCTGCCCCTCAACGTCCGTCATATGTTCCTCCGCATCTCCGAAACCAAGGCCCTTCAGCTAACTCTCCAGCTTACGGCGTTCCATCTTCTGCTAATGATGGGGCCGGGTATGGTCCTCCCGTGGCTGGGGCCTATTCAGGTGGTTCTAGATCCGGTGGGCGGGGCGGTGGTTGGAACAACAGGGCTGCTGGTTGGGATCGCGGGAGAGACCATGAAGTGAACCCTTTTGTTGATGATGATGAGAAAGCTTCCCAGGATGTTGAGCAGGCTAATACAGGCATCAACTTTGACGCATACGAAGACATTCCAGTGGAAACAAGTGGTGATAACGTGCCACCTCCTGTGAGTACGTTTGCAGATATTGACTTGGGGGATGCACTTAATCAAAATATCCGAAGGTGCAAATATGTGAGGCCAACACCTGTTCAGCGGCACTCAATTCCGATTTCACTTGCGGGGCGGGATTTGATGGCTTGTGCTCAGACTGGATCTGGAAAGACTGCTGCTTTTTGTTTCCCAATTATAAGTGGGATCATGAAGGGACAACCTCCGCAAAGGCCGCCTCGTGGGGCTCGTGTGGTGTATCCACGTGCTCTTATTTTATCTCCTACAAGAGAGCTCTCATGCCAGGTTGGATTATAAATTCAGCATTCTCATAATGTCCTTTAATGATGTTCATTTTTTGGTGCCTAACATAACATCTGATCTGCAGATACATGAGGAGGCCAAAAAATTCTCATATCAAACTGGTGTTAGGGTCGTTGTTGCTTATGGAGGTGCCCCGATCAATCAACAGGTTTTCTTGTCTCTTTTAACAATGGCTTTCTTGGAATTGTTTTCTACCTTTTCCCTGTGGATTGAATCATGATGCTGTATCTTGATTTGATTCTGTTCACATTTTTATCTGATACTGGATTAATGACTTGCTCCATGTGATTTTGAGTGATTTTGAGTGGCGTGTTTCATGTTTTTCCATTGTCTTAATGTTGGACTTTATCCTTTGAAGGTCTATTGTGATACTGATTTCTAATGGCTTGGTCCAGAGTTTGATGCATCGTTTATTTTCGTAGTTGTCAAGCATCTCCATCATAGTCGGAGACCACAGAACCCCATAGGATATAATTATCTTAAGTGTTGAACTCTTTCATAAGGATGACAGTGCCTTGGCTAACCTCAGACCCCGCCTTCAATTCTGTACCAGCAGCCACTTTCAATTACTGGAAGGGGTGATGCTGTTCTTCCTATCGGGAACATGTTTAACATCTACCAAAGTTCTGACTTAGCCATCAAACATAGTCTGGTTTAACCTTTTCCAATGCACTCACAAGAAACATGTTTCTTCATCAAGACAACTTCCCCATCAACTAATACATGGAGAACCAGTCTTGGTCGGACTACTTTTAAGAAACAACCTGAGTCAAGAACTTGGGCATACATGGAATTTACCATCTAAAAAGGAAAAAGCACAATTAGAAGTATCATTATTCCCTACAACAGTACTATAATGGACAGACGACGGATTTTCCACATCTTTTATCTTAAAATTATTTCTTAAGCTTGTATAATTATCATTGCATGTACTGCTTTCTTCTTGCAATAGAAGCTTGCCTTTGCTTGTTTTTTGTTGCACTTTCTAAACCTATCAGCTACCTTTTGCTCTAGCAAATTAACCGACATGTTGATTAGGCTTACCCATCAATGTTAACTTATTATCCTTGCTTGCTCTTTTAAAGATTTTTTGACCTCATCAATACAGATGGTTTCTCTACCTGAGATTAGAGTCTCTTATGCTAAATCACCACTTACTAACTCGACTTCACATACTGTATGTACCTTTATTTATCTGAAGGTTTTTACCGTCTGTCACTAGTAAGTCATTTAGAACTCAATCTACAAGACAAAGAAGAATTGTGGACAGAGCTTTACCATCTAGCTCTCCCTAAATAGGAGGCCAGATTTCACATTAATGGTTTGTTTGGGAGTTTTAAATCGGGCGGGGTGGCATGGAATGGAATGGAATGGATTATAGGCTTAAAATCTTGGTTTGGGAGATTTTTTTATGAGGGAGTGAGATGAAAAGCAATGAACTTCCAAGCCATCCTTTGCCATCCCATACCCTATTTTTTTGACCCTCCAAGTTGTAGGCCTAGCAATGGAATGGTTAGAATTTTTTTATAAAACATATTTATCAAAAATTAGGAAAAATAAAATGGATAAAAATAACGGAGGTAGTTTTGAATTTTATGAATAAAAACAATTCATTTTATTAATGACCATGAAACCCTCAAACAATGGAACATTCAATTCCATTCCATTCCACTAATGAACATTCCACCATTACATAAGAACTCTCACATTGCCTAAAAAACCCATTTGGAAAAAATTATTAGATTTTTTAATTAACTTCTGGTTTGGAAATAAAATTTAAAATTTGGGTTTTGTTGTTTTTATTTTTCTTCATGTATTTTTCTCTACTCTATGGTCCACGTTTGCTTTGTAATTTTGAAGATTCTTATAGGATGTTACATCAATAGGTTGGATTTTATGATGCGGAGATATTGCGTACTAAAGTTTTCTCTTGTTTACTTGATAAACGATGATATATATAATCTATAACCAGTTTCGGGAGTTGGAGAGGGGTGTCGATATTCTGGTGGCAACTCCTGGACGATTGGTGGATTTGCTGGAGAGGGCTAGAATTTCATTGCAGATGATAAAGTATTTAGCACTGGATGAAGCTGACAGGATGCTGGATATGGGATTTGAGCCGCAAATAAGGAAAATTGTGCAGCAAATGGACATGCCTCCACCAGGTTTAAGACAGACGATGCTGTTCAGTGCTACCTTTCCTAAAGAGATACAGGTTTTTATTCATATTCTCAGGTTTTCTTTTGTTTTTGTCGTGTTTAAATTACATTTTATTTCCTTTTTCTGCCTATTGTTTTTCTAATAGCATATAGGTTCGATTTGACGACACTTGTTGAAACAAGCTTATAACAGTTATCCCTTATGAACCTACTGTTTTTGTACAAGTGTTTCCAGACTAATTATTGAAAAAGTGTTTTTCTGCCATTTATTTAAATGTTTTTTTCTAGAATTTAATAATCAAGCGTTTTTATAGAAACTGAACAAACATCATTTTTTTTCAAGCTGCCTGTCATAAGTGACACGTGCTCTGAGCAATTATCAACTAGTCCTCCAAATGCTTCCTGTTGATAAACTCAATCCTTTCCTAGTGTGGAAAATGAGTCTTTGCTACACATTAAAAGTCCAATGTTTTTTTAGAAAATATTTTCAGAGTACATTTTAGAGAGCAAAAAGAAAAACCAAGTATACGATTTAACTCTTGCATTTTTATTTTCCAGGAAACATGCAAACAAGTTTCTTTTAGTAATCCTTTTCCATTTTTTTAAAAATGTTTTTTATTTACATAATCCAATACATTTTATTTTACATTTTTGTAAATAGAAACAAAAATGCTTTCCAAAACCAAACATAATCGTAGTTTTTTCCATTTTCAGCCCCCTTCTCACCCTCCCAAAAAGTTTCCTGTGTAGTGGATAACGGCGAGAAAGCCTAAATCCACAATGGGTGAATGACAGATAACACGGTGTTCACTTTTTAAATAATAATATATGTTAATAAAATATGTATAATAGTTTATATTTTTACACAAAGCATCAAACAATTATTCTTAATGAAATAGAACCACTACAAATGACAAGTTACATTGTCACATGAAGCAATGTTCTCTGAGCTGGACTGGCTGTTGAACCCGAGAGGGCCAGGACTGGTTGGATCGCTTAACCTAGACGGTTGAACTAGTTTTATTATTTTATTTTTTTAATAATATATGAATATTTATATTTTTCAGTTTATATACACACAAACAAAACAGAAAAGTAGAAATAAAATATTTTAAAATAAATCTAAACCTGCATATATGTGACAAAACCGATAAATCAAATGGGGAAAAAATATTTTTGAAGCCTGTGCGTGCCTCATGCTTTCCTCATATATCAGACCCCACAATTAAATCTACAGCTTGCTTCGTGTTTTCCCTGACATCGAATCGAATCCATGGTTCCCAAAAAAAAAAACACGATGGGACTACACACAATTTTAAAAACAAAATCAAACTGGTGGCTGGGTCCAAGTTCACTTGGAACTGGGTGGTTCGTCCTCAAAATGCATTGGTCCAAAACGGCCCAACCTGCAAAACAGGTTCAATCCACTCACCGGACTGGAAAGCCTATCGGACTACAGTCTGACTGGTTGGACTGTTCAATCTGTTGTGGGCTTAATAACACCGGCATGAAGTAATAAAACTCAAAATAAAATTATACTAATATTATAAAATGAAAAAATAAGCACAAAAGTAATTCGTAAGAAACACAACTTACCAATTCTTCTCATTTTTCCTCACATTTTTTTTTGTGGAATCCTTTTTTTTTTCAATAATAATAATAATATTTTAGTAACATTGATATCTATTGTAAAATCAAGCCCAACTCTCCCTGGATTCCGGAGGCCATGCCTCTTGTTGTAGATTTCGTGTTTGATTCTGTAATGATTCATGCTGGTTCTATAAAAAAGTTGAGATTGACTTTTTATATTTTTTCTTGCTTTTCTCTTAGTGCAAGTTATAATTTTGCTTGTTCCTTGTGTGCAGAGATTGGCGTCTGATTTTTTGTCACGCTATATATTTCTGGCCGTGGGAAGAGTGGGTTCGAGTACTGACTTAATCGTTCAAAGAGTTGAATTTGTGAACGAGGCTGACAAAAGAAGCCACCTCATGGACCTTCTGCATGCTCAGAGAGCTAATGGTGTCCAAGGCAAGGTAAATCTGCACGACAGAGGTTTCTCTTTTATATATTGATTTTATGTTTTCTGTCCTTGTTGAGGAGTCTGTTTCCATGATTTTGATTCTGCAGCAAGCTCTGACACTGGTTTTTGTCGAGACGAAGAAGGGTGCTGACTCGCTTGAGCGTTGGTTATATACAAATGGTTTTCCTGCAACTACTATCCATGGTGATAGAACACAGCAGGTATTTTTTAATTATTTACAGCAACTGCTGGGCTTGTTTGTGTTGGGTGCAAACCCAAATTTCACACCGGTTTTAGAAATGGGGGTTTACATATAAAGCCTGTGTCGGAAGAACGATTTGTGTGATGCGGATGAAATATCCCTGCTTTGACCTTGCAATGATAATAGTGGCCCAGTTGAAACATTTGGATTTATGGTGGTTCGGTGTGGCGTGTCCTGATTGGCAGTGCCTGATGTTTGGATCAGGTGGATTATGGTAGGAGAGGCCTGAATGTGTGGTTTTTGTTTTGAGGGGAGTATTGTTGGGTGGTGCAAAACCAAATCCCACATTGGTTTGACGAGCATATAAACTTGACGAGTCATTCGTGAAAACCCAGCTGTGTTCATTTGTTGGGCCCGACAAGATCTTGAGCTGGAAGATTAGCCCTGATGGTTTGATTCTGTGTTTGCCCACAGGAAAGGGAACATGCTTTAAGATCATTCAAGAGTGGCCGGACCCCGATCCTGGTGGCAACGGATGTGGCGGCCCGGGGCCTTGACATCCCTCATGTGGCGCATGTAGTCAACTTTGATCTCCCGAATGACATAGATGACTATGTTCACCGGATTGGGCGGACGGGGCGGGCCGGGAACACTGGGATGGCAACCGCCTTCTTCAATGAGGGCAACTCGTCCCTGGCCAAGTCCCTGGGTGAGCTTATGCACGAGTCCAACCAGGAGGTCCCCGAGTGGCTCTCGCGCTACGCCGCCCGCTCCCTCTACGGTGGGGGTGGTGGGGGTGGGAGGAACCGCCGCTCAGGGGGCGGCCGATTTGGGGGCCGTGATTACCGGAGGGACACCTCGTACAGCCGTGGCGGTGGGGCGGATTATTATGGCGGTGGTGGTGGCAGCAGTGGTGGGTATGGTGGCGGTGGCGGTGGCGGGTACGGCGGAGGTCATGGAGCGGGAGTGGCCAGCGCGTGGGACTGAAGTACAGTTTCTTCTAGGTGATATGGCTGTGTGGGTTTGCCTCCCTTTATAGGGTTAATTTTGTCTTTTGGGTTTACTTGTAGGGTTAATTTTGTCTGGGTACTTTTAATAATTCTACTATGTGTTTGCTGGCGTTGGGAGGGATGTGTTTGGTGGGGGGACGTGTTTGACTAATGAGAATAATGCTGTTCTGTTGTGCCCCGTTTGGTGGGTGGGAATTGCGGCCAGACGTGTTTTTTCCTTCTATTGTAAATTCCCTTTGGTTTGATGGTTGTAATATCTGTTTTGATCGATTTTTTATATGAATATATATTTTGTTCTTAAAAATAAAAATATTTAAAATTTTATATTGAAAATTATCAATAAATTTACTTTTTAGGCTCAATTACTGAAGGTTAAGAAGTTTATAGTTTTTTTATTTATGAAAGTTTAAAAGGTTTCGTATTTTTAAGTGTGAATTAGATATCATGGTAAATAATGGAGGTTTTTTCAACTCAATCTATTAATTTTATGTTATATTAAAAAAATGATAAAATAATGTATAAGAGATGTTTGAACTTATAAAATATTAATTTTTCAATGATAAAACAAAAATAAATTACGGTTCAAGATAAAAAGATTAAAAAAAAAACTTTGAGCAATTACATTTTTAAAAATAATCACGTTTGAAAAATAAGTCGGGGTAAGTGGCATTTTGTGTATGATTATTGAGAGATGAGAATCCGTGGAGATTCTCTCATAAGATTTCCCTCTTCCATTTCCCTCTCTTTTTTAGGTACTAATATCTTGTTTTTTTTTTTTCATAGTATGTTATCACATGAATGCTCAAAAATGGAGAAAGAAATGTTTTTTTTATTTAAAACCTTATTCTCACCATCGGTTCTAATTATTTGATGTCGGATTGAACAGTTTGTAATTTATTTAATTACCGCCATAAAAGGTTGGATTGCAACTTGTCTAAGCGAGTAATACAATGTATTGTTCTATTCATTTCAAACTCTCACATGAAAATATATTAACTGATTAATGTGAGATATATATATGAAAAAAGTAATTTATTAAACGATAATATTAACCAAATTTTAATGTTTTGATAACGTTTTTATTTATTGTATTTGCTTTAAGTCAAATGCAAACTATTGTTGTATTCTTATTTTGATTAATAATAAAGTTTTTCTTCTTTCTCTCCTATTTATATTCATGTTAAATCTTGCAAGATTCGAATTCATCACTTTTGATATTACTGGAAGTAATTACATGACGTGAACAATAAATATTGAAATGCATCTTGAATCGATAGATCTTACGGAAACAATTAAGGAAAACAATTCACAAACTCTCCAAAATAAAGTAAATGCGATGATTTTCTTCAGAAGACATCTCAACGAGGGATTGAAATGTGAATACCTCACAGAAAGTGATCCATGTAAGCTCTGGAATAGTTTGAAGAAGTGGTATGATCATCAAAAGGAGGTTCTTCTTGCGACCTATAATAAATGGAATGCTTTACGCTTCTAAGACTATAAAAGTGTCAGTGATTACAATTCTGCCATGTATAAAACTATATCACAATTAAAGTATTGTGGTATTGACATTACAGATGCTGATATGTTTGAAACTGCATATATGAAATTTCATGCATCTCACATCACCTTACAACAATAATATCACTTGTGAGAACATATAAAATATTATGATCTCATACATCATTCCCTGTAATAGAGAAAAACAATGAACTTTTGATTAAAAATCATTAGTCTGTCCTATTGGTTTAGCAGTAGCATTTCCTAAAGCAAATGCTATATTTCATGAAAATAATTATGAAAGAAGTTGGGGATGTGATTCTCGCGACAGATGTGGTTTTGGCGGCATGCGCGACTGAGGACGTGGTCGTAACCATATACATGCTCGAAATGAATATCAGAATCAAAGAAATATCAGTTCAATCACTCCGAGGAATCATGAAGATTCCTGCTACATGTGTGGTTCTAAGGGACATTGGTTTTGAGTTTGCCGAACCTCTTTATAAACTCTATAAAGCATCTCTTGAAACAAAGAAGAATGAACAACACTCTGTTGAGAAATCCTATAAAGGAAAAAAAGGAGGCGCTTCTTTACTACGAATCACGAGCCATTAAATGATGATTTCACTTACCTCGAACCAGGTGATTTTACTTGTGAATTTGATGAGATGATAGCCAGAAACAATTCAGAAAAATTACAATAGTTAGTATATGTGATATGTTGTTTTGTTATGTATGCTTTATATTTTTGATGTTGTATTATTTGAATTTCATAAAATGTTTCTTATAAAATTATTGTTATTGCTTTGAAGCATTAAAATGAATCGCGTAAATGAGACATATATTTGCATACCGGATAGTGGAACAACACACATGATTCTTAAACATAAAAAATATTTTTCTGATCTTAAACCAACAAGACCAACTGTGAATACTATATCAGGTCACGCAGATCTGATAGAAGATACTGGTAAAATGATTTTTTCTTTACCTAATGAGACAAAGTTCTTTATAAGAGATGCATGGTTTTCTCCAAAGTCCAAAAGAAACATGTTAAGTTTCAATAATACATACCAATATGGGTATGATATCCAAACTATATCTGGGAGAAATGAAAAGTACATGTGCATTACTGTTAATAAATTTGACACGAGTCATGTATTAGAAAAACTATCAAAATTATCATCTGGATTGCATTATACATATATAAGTGTAATCGAAACACATATGGTAGTAAAGAATGGACCACATATCTTTAATTTGTGGCATGACCAATTAGGTCATCTTGGATCAGGAATGATGCGGAAAATAATTGAAAGTTCTCATGAACATTCAATAAAGGTCCTGAAGATCTCTCCACAAAGGAAAATTCCACACAAGACTTGTTCTCTTGGAAAACTGGTTGTGAGATCATCTTTAGCTAAAATTGAAATATCCACCTTTCTTGAACGAATTCAAGTGGATATATGCAGACCAATTCATTCATCGTGTGAGCCATTTAAATATTTTATGGTATTAATTGATGCATTTAGAAGATGGTCACACACATGTTTTCTCTCAACATGCAATGTAGCATTTTCACGTTTTTTTTTGCTCAAATATTTAAATTGAGAGAACGATTCCTTGATTATATCATTAAGAAAGCAAGTCTTGATAATGATGAAGAATTTACCTCTCAAGCTTTCAATGATTATTGTATGGCAATGGGGATTACTGTGGAGCATCCAGTCGCCCATGTGCATACACAAAATAGTTTAGCTAAATCACTGATAAAACGTCTTCAACTTATCACTAGACCATTAATAATGAGAACAAAGGTGTCGAGTTCTATATGGGGTCATGCAATATTTCATGCCTCGACATTAATTCACATAAGGCCAAGTGCATATCATAAGCACTGTCCACTCCAATTGACATTTGGCTAAGAGCCTGACATCTCACACTTAAGAATTTTTGGTTTTGCAGTATATCTACCGATTGCTTCTCCACAACGTACAAAAATGGGACCTTAAAGGAGGTTGAAAATATATGTAGGATATGAATCTCCATCTATCATTAGATATCTTAAACCACAAACTGGTGATGTATTTACAACATGTTTTGCTGATTTTCACTTCAATGAAGAAGTATTTTCAACATTAGGGGGTGAAAAGAAACAAAGGGAGGCGGTTTCCTAGAATGTGAAAATGTTATCTTTTCTCGATCCTCTCACTCGATAGTGTGAGATGAAATTGAAAAAGATTTTACATTTTAAAAAACTAGAAAATTTGTTGCCTGATGCATTTACTGAAACAAAGGGCGTGACTAAATCACACATACTAGCAGTAAATGCACATGCTAGAATTAATATCCCAAAGAAACAATTACATAATGATGTTACAGAAATATAAAAAACACGCCTTAAGTGTGGAACACCAATTGGATCTAAGGATATAAATCTTAAAAAAAGAAAAGGAATGAGTATAATTGAAAACCCCATTATGGAGTCGTGTGTTCCAAAAGAAACACGTAACTTAAATGTTCTTAAAGAAACAAATGATGAGAATCATAAAGATAATTCATATGATATAAAAAACTTTGAAGGTTCTGGAAATAATGAAATCTCTCTCAATTATTCCACTACAAGTGATATATGCAATCAAAGTAATGTGGAAAATTTTAATGAAATACTTTCATATTCTATGTCACATGATGCATAAAATGAAGATCCTCAACCAAGGTTTATTATGGAATGTCAAAAATGACCTGATTGGAATAAATGGAAAGATGCAATGCAAGTTAAATTAAATTCACTTAATAAGTGAAGGGACTTCGGACATATCATGCTCATACCAGAAGTTGTGAATCCTGTTGGATATAAATGGATTTTTGTGTGTAAACGTAATGATAAAAACGAGTTTGTAAGATACAAAGCTCGTCTTGTCACACAAGGTTTTTCTCAAAGACCCAAAATTGATTATGAGGAGACATATTCTCCTGTTATGGATGCTATTACTTTTCAATATCTAATCAGTCTTGCAGTAGTTGAAAAGACTAATATGCATCTTATGGATGTTGTTATGACTTATTTATATGAGTCACTTTTCACACCTGACCTATCTATTATTTTTATTTTATTATTCTCTTTGGTTTTAATTTTTTTTATCGAGGTTCGGGTTGAATCTCGAGCAAGATTTTTGAGTTTTGTCAAAAAAACGCGTGTTTTTGAGCTGACGTCGCTGAGCGCCTGGGCGGAGCGCGTTCTGGAAACCCCGCGTGGCTTCGCTCATGCAACGACACAGTCCGCCTGCCTTCGGAAAAAAAAAATTAAAATGGGTAAAGATTTTATTGTTGTTAATAATTATATATTTTTTTATTAAAAATGAAATGATAAATTATCATTATTATTATTATTATTATTATTATTTCGGCCAGTGTGCGAGCACCGCACGGTTAGCGAAGGCCGTGCGGTCAGCCCGGACACTCGTGTGATTGCTTCTGGATCAGACAGGAGCTACCACGCGGTCCGCACATGAGCGCTTGAGTTGTGCGCAGACCACGAGGTTGTGATAATCAATTAATAAGACTAAGTAAAGAAAAATGAGGTAAAATTAAAATGAGGCGGATAATAATACTAATACTGAATTTTTCTATTGCTATTGTTGTTGTTGTTATTATTATTATTATTATTATTATTGTTACTATAAATATTACAATTAAAGTTAATGCTAATTAAAGTTGTCATTAGGAATTATTTTAATGCTATATTATTATTATTATTATTTTTATTATTATTCTTATTATTAATTTTTATGTGTATTGTTTTCATTATAGATTAATGTTTTGTTTTATTTTATTTATTTGATTTCCTTTTTTTATGCTTCATTTTTATTATTTCCCCCCCTAACCCTAACCCTTGCGCCACTCTCTCTCCGATCCCCCACTTCCTCGACCCTACCTGCGCGCAGCGGCTACGGCACGCCCCTCCCTCCCTTACGGCCCTCTTCATCCGGCGGGATTCTAAGCCGGCGCCGCCTCTTACCTGCTCCAATCAGCCACCCGCCGAACGCCTTCCTTGCTGAGTCGCACCAACACGCACCCCCCAGCCGCACCTCCCCTGTCCGACAACGTTATCCTTGTGCAGCAGCTCCGGACGGCTGTGACCCCCCCTTGCCGGCACACTCACCTCCAACGACTCCTCTTCGGGCGGCCGCTCCCCCTTCACCCCTCTCCATCGACCCGCGACCCTCCTCTCGTTGGAAGACCATATCGCAACGACACCTCCCCCCTTGCTGTGCGCGACTCCTCCGAACGACCAGACCGCAAGCCCCAGACTCTCGGTCTCCTCCTGTCCGACCACTCCCTCTCGCGACAACTACCACCTGGTTTGCTTCTTGATTGAGGGTTTTGGGTTTTCCCCAAACCCTAAATGTAAGGTCTATTGTTTTTTAGGGTCCTTCTCCTCAAATTGTGTGGTCTTCTTCGCTGCGCAGACTGGTTTTGGTTTCCCGTAGGTGCGGTTGCGGTGCGAACGAGGTTTCACACCAACTTCGGGAGGTCCATCCACAGTTGAGGTAGGAACCCCCTTGCACTCTCCTCCTTTAAGTATTGAGATACATTGTTTTGTTGTGTTTTTTCAGTGCTTAAATTTTAATTAATTAGTTCAGTATATGATCTAATTAATTAGTTTGGTGTAAATTGAGTTTTTAAAATAATTTAGTTGTGTTTGATATTTTGCACCCTGTTTATGTGAATTGATGTTGTGTGCACAGTTATTTTGTTTAAACTTGTGGTTTGAATTTGACGGTCTTTGCATGCAAAGGCCTAATTAGTCCCGCTGGCCCTTGCTCATAGTTTAAAGTTTTTAGAATTAATCAAATGATGCTTGAGTTGGTTTCATGTGTTTAAAGCCGCGATATACTTTTCAAAATTGTTTTATAAATTTTTAAATGATTTATTAAATAATATGGGTGCTGCGAGCCTGGTTTTGAAAATGTGTTTAGCCGCATGTGATTTTAAATGTTGACCTCTTCATGTCGTGCGCTTTTTTCAGGTTGTGCACTCTAAGTGTTTTCTTAAAATTGTCTGTTGGCTCTTTAAAGTGACTACTGAGTTATTTTGGCGTTGTGTGGTTTTTTTGTAAACACTTTATGGATTTTAAATGGGTTTAGTAAATAGTGTTGATGGTGCGAGTTGTGTTATGAAAACATGCTGAGGTGGTTCTTTTGCGCTGGTTGTTAACTCAGATTGTTTTAAGTTTGTGTTTATGTACCTTTGTTGTCGTGCGTTTATTGCAGCGCTTTGGCGGGGTAACACCGTGTTACTGCGATCATCGGCTTGTGCGTGCTTGTGCGCCTGTGCGAGGCATGTCACGTTGTCGTGTTCGAGCTGCGAGTTGAGGTAGGTCCCCCACTGCACTCGCCTTTAAATTTCGAATTTATTAATTGCTTGATATTTTATTAATTTTAATAAATGAGAAATAATATCAGATAATTAATTTTGGAATAATTATTTGATATAAAAAGAGATGTTTATTTTATACACAACACTTGAAATATTTTCTTGATGAACAGACTCACAATAGTGAAAGAATGTCCGTTTGACCTTTGAACACAATTCACGGAATTTCAAGTGTAGTTCTGGTTTAATGATAAATGATTTTCTCTGAACCGTGAACAAGTGTTTTGGTTCTCTTGAGAAATGAGGTTTTTCTTTAAAGTTGGTGAATGCCCGTTTGACACTTTAATAAAATAAATTATTTTGGAAAACTTTCATTGAGGTGACTCAGGGGTGATCTTTTTGCGTATATTGATTGCGCAAGTTGTGTGTGATGTTTGTACATCGTGATTGGTTGATTGACATTGTTGACTCACCCCTTTTTATTGCATGTGTTGACATGGGAACCTGACATAGTAAGTGAATCTTCTGAGAACAATTGCTGCACAAGTTTAGATTACGCACTGGCTAGTGGCCCATAACAGAGAGGTGTTTTGTTATTATTGCTATGGGATTGGGCCCCTCGACCAGGCCAGGTAGGGCGACAGTCGGGCGTTAGGGCGTTATGACGTCATCGAGAGTAGGCATGCATTCAGGATGAGTCACATGTATAGTACGTTCTGGATTGTTCATGAGCTCCTAGGTTCGACCCATGTTTTCTTTAGTGTTTATTTGTATGTGGTGGACGATGGAGAGGTCTAGTTCGGTTGCTGACCCCTGTGTGACACTTTTTCCATTGCCCTTAGTGTGTGTTGTGTGTTGTGTGTAGTTTTCCTTTTGACTAACAACTAAAACTTGCATTTCTAAATTGTTCGCAAAAAATGTTTTAAAATGCGATGCACCTGTTCCTTTCAAACATTAAACTTGTTTTTAAATTAATAAGGGCAATGAACTATTACTTGTTTTGGAAATGAAAGTGTGTGTGGAAACCCATATTTTATATAATTTAGTTCAAACCTGGGATTCATAAATTCTTTATTTAAAGGTAGTGCTTTAGGAATAGTTTGTTGGGAACACCTACTGAGTTTTAATACTCACACCTATAGTGTTTTCCTGTTTTTAGTTTCTATTGCAGGTTTGACTCGAGCTTGCTCGCTGTGAGCGAGAGTTGGTTGTGGACTGGTGAGCGACTCTCGGAGTCGCGAGGAGTTTTGGTCGTGGTCAGGTTAGTTGGTTGTGTTTGATCATTCTTTCTTTTCGTGTTGTTTATTTACTTTGTTTTATTCTACGTTTTCTGCTGCTTTATTTATTTTCACTGGGCAAAATCATTCCCAATTGTCCTCTATTGATGCCCCGGTGCTTGTCATCAGACTGGGAGGATCGGGAATGCCTCTCGGGCCATGTCACGGACCGGCTCAGGTGACTAGTTCAGGGTCAACCCAGGTTGGTTCATGACAAAATGGTATCAGAGGTAGGTCGACTCTTGAGCAGACCTTGTTTCTCAGAGCGCCCATCATTATTTGGGGTTGTCATGCTAGAAGGAGTAGAATTGTCGGGACTCGAGACGTACAGATGAGAAGAAAGTCATGAACCCTTGATCGTTCCAAACCTCGGGTTACCATGGGATGTTTAGGTTTTTCAATGTCCTTGATTCTTATGGTTTGTTTGGTATTGGGAAATGAAAGGGGAGCCGGGCAAGTGACCTCCGTGAGCTCGCATGGTCTGGCAAGACATGTGGAGCCGAGTACATTGCCCCAGAGTTCTCTTTATGATGGTGGTGTGACTTGCATATGGTCACCAACCATATGTCCGAGTCACCCATCAACACTAGTTTTCCTTGTGGATTGTTTGGGTCTTCTTTACTTAAAAAAAGTTGTTTTGTAAAGTTTTATTTTAGAGATTGTGAAAAGTTGAATTTGAAATGAAAATGACTATGTTTTGATCTCGCTCCTTGTTTTCTTGTTCCTTAGTGTTTACCCCCACGAAGGTTCGATGGATGCCCCAGGTGCAGCTTCGGGTGGTGCATCCATAGAAAATCCTCCAGTTGATCAACCTATAAACTATGTTCTGGAATTCCGAAAGCTGAAACCTCCCCTATTTTATGGTCAAGTAGATCCACTTGAGGCAGAGGAGTGGTTGTGGAAGATTGAGAGAAACTTCAGTTTCATTGGGTTACCTGAGTCATTGAAGGTGAGGTTGGATACCTTTATGCTTGAAGGTCTAACATGGAAATGGTAGAAGTCAGTGTCTCAGAATAAGCCTCAGGAAGATCTAACATGGGAGTTTTTCAAGTCATCATTCATCCAACAACACTTCTCTGAGTTGACGAAGCTGAGGAAGAGGAGGCAGTTGTGTTGTCTTCAGTAGGGCGTTGAATCAGTACTGGAATTCTATCGACGTTTCATAGACCTAGTTCCATATGATCAGTGGTTTGTTATGAATGATCCCAGGAAGGCTCAACAATTTGAGACTGGACTTCGATTTGAATTGCGGTCGAAAGTGGCAGAGCTCAACCTAATTACCTTCTCGAATGTTGTGGGGTAAGCCTTTTTGGCTGAATCTGGGTTAGTAGGGGGACTTGAGGGGGCGAATCCTCTAGCTTTGGGAAGCAGTGTAGAGGATGGTGATAAGAAGAATGAGAAGTGACCTGATGCTGGTAGTGCTGGTAGAGGGATCAAAAGGCCTTCAAACCTTCAGTCATCTTCTTCACAACACAACATCGCGATCTGTCACCAGTGTGGTAGGTGGGGTCACAAGAGGTCGACGTGCCTGAGTGCTCTGAGACCCTACCACACATGTGTACGTCTGGGTCACTTTCAGCGATTCTATCGAGGTGTTTCTAAGAAGTGCACTGAAGCCAAACCTGGCTTGTCGAAGGTCACCTCAGCACGTCAAAAGGAGTAGAGCGATGTTTGGGGGTAAGTTTGAGGTTTTCTCTTTGTACTGTTCCTTGGATGTAGTGGTCATCTCCTGTAGCGTTTTGTGGTGTTTCTTTTCCTTCAGTTGTGAGAATGGTTTCTGTCGAACCTCTTTGAAACCTTTTTTTGAATGGAAGTGTGTTTGATAAAATTCTGGTTCATGTGTTATGTTTGAGAATTTTTGAAGCCTGACTGTGAGGCAGAAGATGCTTCAATAATCGGTGCTCCAACCATAGGCCCCAGAGTGAAGCTGACGCGTAGTCAGGAGAACCCCAATGGTGAAAAAGGAGCTTGATTTAATCATCATCCTTAGTGTGACATGGTCTGTGTCCTTCTGAGGGTGAGACATTGTTGATGGGGCAACGACGATAGTTTTGATGCTCTATCAGTTGATCCCTTCCCTTATTTCCCCCCCTTGTGGTGGGGGTTTTTGGCCCGTATGGGACGTTTCTGAGTTTAGTTGACCTCGTCAGCTCTTATGGTGGGGAGATCCACAGTGGGTCTCGTAGAGTTACACCGAAAGTAAATTGGTGTTAGCACGATCCTTATGGTGGGGAGTCCATTCGGGCCTCCTCATGTCAGTATCTGAGTTTCTTCTCATGTATTGTTTGGTGGCGGGTGGTCTCATGCGGAACCACCTAATCCTATGTTCTTCCTCCTGAGTAAATGTTGAGATTGGAGTACACCCAATGGTTCCATTGGAATAAGATAATAGGGATAAGTCTTGGAGTTGATTTAAGTTTGTTCGTTCCTTGGTGGAAATTGATGGTTTGGGTTTTTCTTGGTGATAGTTAAGGTGTTCGTGTTTTAAGGATGAGTTGTGTGTCATGAGTTTTCAGTGTCTGTTTGGATCGATCAATTGGAGGCGTGTGAACTTTTGGAGGTGGGTGACACTTAAGGAGTTTCATCTTTGGGTATATATCTTGTTGTGGCTTTCCGAGGGCGGAAAGCGTTATGATGGGGAGAATTGTCACACCCTGACCTATCTATTATTTTTATTTTATCATTCTCTTTGGTTTTAAATTTTTTTGTCAAGGTTTGTGTTGAATCTCGAGCAAGATTTTTGATTTTTTTCAAAAAACACGTGTTTTTGAGCTGACGTCACTGAGCACCCTAGCGGAGCGCGTTCTGGAAACCCCGCGCGACTTCGACCATGCAATGACAAAGTCTGCCTGCCTTCGGAAAAAAAAAAATTAAAATGGGTAAAGATTTTATTGTTGTTAATAATTTTATAATTTTTATTAAAAATGAAATGATAAATTATTATCGTTATTATTATTATTATTATTTCGGCCGGTGCGCGGCTACCGCACGGTTAGCGAAGGTCGTGCGGTCAACCTGGAAACTCGTGTGATTGCTTCTAGATCGGATAGAAGCTACCGCGTGGTCCGCACATGAGCGCTTGAGTTGTGCATAAGCCATGAGGTTGCGGTAATTAATTAATAAGACTAAGTAAAGAAAAATGAGGTAAAATTAAAATGAGGCGGATAATAATACTAATACTAATTTTTTTATTGCTATGGTTGTTGTTATTATTATTATTATTGTTACTATAAATATTACAATTAAAGTTAATTCTAATTAAAGTTGTCATTAGGAATTATTTTAATACTATATTATTATTATTATTATTGTTATTGTTAATTTTTATGTGTATTGTTTTCATTATAGATTAATGTTTTGTTTTATTTTATTTATTTGATTTCCTTTTTTTTATGCTTCATTTTTATTATTTTTCCCCCTAACCCCAACCCTTGAGCCACTCTCTCTCCACCCCCTTCCTCAACCCTACCTGTGTGCAGCGGCTACGGCGCGCCCCTCCTTCCCTTGCGGCCCTCTTCATCCGGTGGGATTCCAAGCCGGCGCCGCCTCTTGCCTGCTCCGACCAGCCGACCACCGAATGCCTTTCTTGCCGAGTCACACCAGCCCGCGCCCCCCAACTGCACCTCCCCTGTCCGAAGACATTCCCCTTATACAGCATCTCCAGCCGGCTGTGACCCCCCCTTGCCGACACACTCACCTATGACGAATCCTCTTTGGGAGGCCGCTCCCCCTTCATCCCTCTCTGGCGACCCGCGACCCTCCTCTCGCCGGAAGACCAGAATGCAACTGCACCTCCCCCTTGCTACGCACGACTCCTCCGGACGACCAGACCGCAAGCCCTAGACTCCTGGTCTCCTCCTGTCCGACCGCTCCCTCCCGCGACAGCTACCACCTGGTTTTCTTCTCTGATTGAGGGTTTTGGGTTTTCCCCAAACCCTAAATGTAAGGTTTATTGTTTTTAGGGTATTTATCCTCAAATTGTGTGGTCTTCTTTGTTGCGCAGGCTGGTTTTGGTTTCCCATAGGTGCGGTTGTGGTGCGAATGAGGTTTTACACCGACTTTGGGAGGTCCATCCACAGTTGAGGTAGGAACCCCCTTGCACTCTCCTCCTTTAAGTATTGAGATACATTGTTTTCTTGAGTTTTTCCAGTGCTTAAATTTTAATTAATTAGTTTAGTATGTGATCTAATTAATTAGTTTGGTGTAAATTGAGTTTTTAAAATAATTTAGTTGCATTTGATATTTTGTACCCTATTTATGTGAATTGATGTTGTGTGGACAGTTATTTTGTTTAAACTTGTGGTCTGAATTTGACGGGCTTTGCATGAAAATGCCTAATTAGTCTCACTGGCCCTTGCTCGTTGTTTAAAGTTTTTAGAATTAATAAAATGATGCTTGAGTTGGTTTCATGTGTTTAAAGCCGCGATATACTTTTCAAAATTTTTTTATAAAATTTTAAATGATTTATTAAATAATATGGGTGCTGCGAGCTTGGTTTTGAAAATGTGTTTAGCCGCACGTGTTTTTAAATGTTGACCTCTTCGTGTCGCGCACTTTCGTCAGGTTGTGCACTCTAAGTGTTTTCTTAAAATGGTCTGTTGGATCTTTAAAGTGATTAGTGAGTTATTTTGGCATTGTGTGTTTTTTGTAAACACTTTGTGGATTTTAAATGGGTTTAGTAAATAGCGTTGATGGTGTGAGTTGTGTTTTGAAAACATACCGTGGTGGTTCTTTTGAACTGATTGTTTATTTAGATTGTTTCAAGTCTGTGTTTATGTACCTTTTTTGTCATGCGTTTATTGCACCGCGTTGGCGGGGTAACACCGCGTTACCGCAATCATCGGCTTGCGCGTGCTTGTGTGCCTGTGCGAGGCACGTCACATTGTCGTGTTCGAGCTGCGAGTTGAGGTAGGCCCCCCACTGCACTCACCTATAAATTTAGAATTTATTAATTGGTTGATATTTTATTAATTTTAATAAATGAGAAATAGTATCAGATAATTAATTTTGGAATAATTATTCGATATAAAAAGAGCTGTTTATTTTATACACGACACTTAAAATATTTTCTTGATGAACAAACTCACAATAGTGAAAGAATGCCCGTTTGGACTTTGAACATAATTCATGAAATTTCAAGTGTAGTTCTGGTTTAATGATAAATGATTTCTTCTGAAGCGTGAACAAGTTTTTTGGTTCTCTTGAGAAATGAGGTTTTTCATTAAAGTTGGTGAAGGCCCGTTTGAAACTTTAATAAAATAAATTATTTTGGAAAACTTTCTTTGAGGTAACTCAGGGGTGATATTTTTGCGTACGTTGATTTCGTGAGTTTTGTGTGATGTTTGTGCATCATGACTGGTTGATTGACATTGTTGACTCACCCCTTTTTATTTCATGTGTTGACATGAGAACCTGACATAGTAAGTGAATTTTCTGAGAATGGTTGCTACCCTAGTTTAGATTACGCACTGGCTAGTGGCCCATAGCAGAGAGGGGTTTTGTTATTATTGTTATGGGATTGGGCCCCTCGACCAGGACAGGTAGGGCGACGATTGGGCGTTAGGGAGTTATGACGTCATCAAGAGTAGTCATGCCTTCAGGATGAGTCACATGTATAGTATGTTCTGGATTGTTCATGAGCTCCTAGGTTCGACCCATGTTTTCTTTAGTGTTTATCTATATGTGGTGGATGATGGAGAGGTCTAGTTCGGTTGTTGGCCCTTGTGTGCCACTTTTCCATTGCCCTTAGTGTGTGTTGTATGTTGTGTGTGGTTTTCCTTTTGACTAACAACTAAAACTTGGATTTCTAAATTGTTCGCAAAAAATGTTTTAAAATGCGATGCACCTATTCCTTTCAAACATTAAACTTGTTTTTAAATTAATAAGGGCAATTGACTATTACTTGTTTTGGAAATGAAAGTGTGTGTGGAAACCCATATTTTATATAATTTAGTTCAAACCTAGGATTAATAAATTCTTTATTTAAAGGTAGTGCTTTGGAAATAGTTTGTTGGGCACACCTATTGAGTTTTAATACTCACGCCTATAATGTTTTCCTGTTTTTTGTTTCTGTTACAGGTTTGACTTGAGCTTGCTCTCTGTGAGTGAGAGTTGGTTGTGGACTGGTGAGTGACTCTCGGAGTCGTGAGGAGTTTTGTTCGTGGTCAGTTTAGTTGGTTGTGTTTGATCGTTCTTTCTTTTCATGTTGTTTATTTACTTTGTGTTATTCTACTTTTTCCGCTGCTTTATTTATTTTCACTGGGCTAAATCATTCCCAATTGTCCTCTATTGATTCCCTGGCGCTTGTCGCTAGCCCGGAAGAATCGGTAACACCTCTCAGGCCATGTCGCGGACCGGCTCGGGTGACCAGTTCAGGGTCAACCCAGGTTGGTTCGTGACATCACTTGATAATAGTATATATATGAGAATCCCCAAAGGATTCAAGATACTCTAAGTATTGAAATCAAAACCCAAAGTCCTATTCAATCAAATTTCAGAAATCCTTGTATGGATTAAAGAAATCTGGGCATATGTGGTATAATCGTTTGATCAAATATTTTTTAAATAAAGGGTACGTAAATGTCCCCAGATGCCTATGTGTTTTTATTAAGAAATCAACATCTAAATATACAATTATTATTGTTTATGTCAATGATTTAAATATTATCAAAACTTTAGAAGAGATCAATGAATCAATGAGAAACTTAAATGATGAATTTGAAATGAAATACTTGGGAGAAACCAAATATTGTCTTGGATTACAAATTGAGCATATGCTAAGTGGTATATTTTTTCATCAGTCAAATCACACTAGAAAAGGTCTTAAAATGATTTAATATATATAAAGTGAATCCTTTAAGTACTCCAATAGTTTTTCGGTCTTTAAATATCAAGAAAGATCAATTTCAGGCCAATCTTTTTTTTTCCATTTCCAGAAGCCGGTTAGAGGGAACCGGTACCCCAAACCGGTTTAAGGAAAACCGGAAACCTCACAAACATTCAAACAGAGTTCAGCGGAATTCAAATTCAAAATTCAAACTAAACAAGGTCCAACCACATGCCCCACCTCGAGCCACGATCCCATCACGCGTCAATCCTCGAGCCGCACAATCGCCTCGAAACACGCCACCAATCAAGTCGCCGACAAGACATGCCAGACCGACCAGCATTCATCACCACCGGTGACCGAAGAACCACCGACCATGCCACCACCTTCATCACGCCTGCCGGAGAAACAGCAGGGAAACCGAATCAACCGGAACGAAGGTTAGCTTCAACAACGTCCGACAACATCACCTTCAACCGTGGCCAAGAACCAATCGCCGCAGAAGACGCCGGCGCGCACCAAGAAGGACCCAGAGCGCTCCGAAGAGTATGCCGTTGGAAGAACCGGTATTACACCCGTAGATCCAACTAGGAGCACCATCAAGCATATCCACCGTAGCAGATAGCCAATGAACATCGAGAAACATATCCAACCCCGTCCAGAAAACACCAGAGAAAGTTCCAGAAAAAGTAAATCACACATTCAAAGAAAAAAAACACAAACCATCAAACCCTAAACCCGAGGGAGCAAGAAAATGTTGCAAGCATATGAAACCTGCAACCCAGATCCCGTCACCACCGTCCTTATCGACCTCAAGAGCCACCGCGAAACACCAACCGCCCACACCGGAACTTCGAGCTTCGAGCTCTGACCGACACCATGCCACCAACTAAAACCCTATCCAGCGAAAGGAATCGGGCAAGCTAGAAAGCAATGAGTGCGGGAGAGCCAGAGGGAACCTCGAAGCAACCAGATCTGAGGAAAGGAGGCGGAGAGAACCCAAGGGAAGGAGGAGGCGACGAGGAGAGCACCCAGAAACCGCAGCGCCCCTTACGGGCCCATCCAATACCTCTCAAGAAAGATCAATTTCAACCTTATGAAGAAAATGAAGAGTTGGTTGGTCCAGAAGTACCATACCTCAGTGCCATCAGATCACTTATGTATCTTGATAATTGTACTCGTCCTGATATATCTTTTTTCTACTAATTTATTAACAGGATTTAGTTCAACCCCTACACAAAATCACTAGAGTTGAATTAAACATATTTTCCATTATCTTTGTGGCATTATTGATATGAGTTTATTCTATTCTAAAATATTAGAAAAGAAGATGGTCAATTTTGTAGATGCATATTATTTATCAGATTCACATAATGCATGGTCACAAACTAGTTATGTGTTTATATTTGGAGGCACTTTCATATCCTAGAGATAAAAAAAGTAGACACTCATTGCAAAATCTTCAAATCATGCATAAGTAATAACATTACACAAATCATGTCGAGAATGTGTTTGGTTGCAGTCTATGAGTTAACATGTTTGAGTGACAAGTGGATTGCCTATAGATTGTATCCAACCAATATTATTCAATGATAATGTTTCATGTATCACACAATTAAATGAATGCTTCATAAAAAATTATCGGAAAAAACACATACCACCAATTTTTTTCTCCTTCACACAAGAGTTAATGAAGAACAGACATATCAACATGAGTTATGTTTGATCCAACGACAATGTTACTGATTTATTTACAAAAAAACTACCAATCATTATCTTTAGAAATATTTTACATGATATAGGTATGCATATATTGTAAAATGTGTAATTTATTTATGTAATATAACTTTTAGGGGGAGTCTACCTGGCTATACTACTTTCATTATTCTAGTTTTTATCCCACTACATTTTTCAAAAAAGGTTTTTAATGATGCATCATCAAAATACGTATGACATTGTTAGGGGTGTGTATCCTAAGGGGGAGTGTTAGGTATCCACTGAATGCGAATGTGTATTTCGATGGGGGTTGTTGGCCCACTCTCACTAACCCCCATCCCACCTATCACCCAATGCCTATAAAAGGGCAGTGTATCCCCCCTGGTTTGTGTCTAATCAGTGATAGATATTAGAAATGGTGGAGACACTCTAATAAAATTTCTCTCTCTATTATATTTTATTCTCTTTCTCTGATACTCAATTTCTCTCTATTTTTATTCTTTGTTTTTTTTCATAACAATGTTGACATTTAATTGGCATTTAAATACAACATAATTACAAATCATACATTTTTTTAATAAGATTCCCTAATATTAGTGATTTTATTTCATCATCAAACATTTTTTTTGAAAAATATTGGATTTAATAATATTATTCAAATATCATGATTTAGTCCATCTCCTAACAACTGTCAAATTGGTGTAAAAATTCCAATTTGGCATAAAACCTCCATCCAAACCAGCGCTAAATTCAATGTCATTTTGGAGGGGAGCTACAGTGCAACACTATATTTGGTGTTTTACTGTAGAAAACACCATCGCAGTTTTTATAAAATTTGTTTCATTTTTTTGTATTGAAAATCATTTTATTTAATTAAAAGTAATTGATATATTCACATATTTTTTTTAGATTTAAAAATAGAGTAATGAGTTGGAGATGATTTCACTGTATATACTTTATTTTAGAGAAACCTTACTTCATTTCGAAGTTTTGGGTTGGGGATGCTCTTAATAATTCCACCAATATTCTTGGTAAAATAGTGAAAAAAATCCAAGAATTAGTGATCAATCAACACTATTTATACAATATTTGTATTAATCAATATTTTTTGTATAAAATAAAATTTACTATTTCTCTGGCAGAACTTTTGATCATATCTTTTGTACAATAAATAATTTTTTTAGTATTGAAAAATTGTTAATAATTTAAATTAAATTTTAAGATTTTTTATTATAACAAAAAAGGTAGTTGATGGGATCCGAACCTGACCAACTGTATTGTGTTTTTCTCCCCTAGAAAGTTCTATTGTGTTTTTTTGTATAAAATAAAATTTATTGTTTCTCTAGCACAACTTTTGATCATCAATTTTATACAATAAGTATTTATTTTATTATTGAAAAACTATTAATAATTTAAATGAAACTGTATGTTTTTTTTATTATAACAAAAAAATTAAGGCATTTGGGTGGGATTCAAACCCCATTCGCAAGATAAATTATATTGATAATTGTGTTTTCCCCTCTTGTTTTTTCCTCTTAATTGCACTATATGCAAGTGTTGTAACTGTTCTCTATCCGTCACATGTTTCATTATGTTCATATTCATCATACCCTAATTTGATGCTGCATTCCCAATTTCAAAACATTTCATAGTTTAAATTGAAATTGCAATTCTAATTTTCCAACATGTTATAAACATAACTTGTTTGAAGTGGTTTACATTAACAGGTAAGTCCTATTTTCTATGATAATATTGATAAGTATTATTTACTCACTCTCGATATCACTAGAAAAAATAATCTATCATGAATTATGGATGTAAAAATGCATCTGGATGAAAATACCCAATGTGAGACAATAAAGTGAATAATAATACTTCTGCATAATACTGTTTAAGAATTCTGATTTTCCCCCACCACCATCTCCTTAATGATTTCAAAAATGGATATATAATGGTTAAAAATCCTCTAATATCGTGGAAAAATATCAAAGAAATATATGATCACTTGAGATTGTTTTTTACTAAAGGTTCGTTATGAATGGAATTATTTTAGATTCTAATATTTGAAGCAGATTTACTTCTAATATGTTTAAAATAACTCCACAACTAAAATTATGTGATAAAAATATTAACATAATTAAAAAAAAAATTTCAGCATCACATGCCTTGAATGTGTTTCTGCAACAACAATATAATAGAAAAGGATTTAAAAAATATTTTGAATTTTTTCTTACCTTCTTGTTGTAAAACAAGATAATAAAATTATAATGATCAATAATGAATCTAAACCAATTGATTTACCTTTATTTCCAGAAGTAAATGTGATTACTTATAGCTGAGGTCATGGTAATAATCAACACGGTTGAGATTAACAAAAATAATATGCTTGATATGGTATAAAAAGTGAAAATTATTTTTATATTTTGTTGATATTCAATTAATTTTATTCCCTCACACTTTTTTGGAAATAAAATTTTGTGATTTTTTCTAAATAACACCTCATTTCATTGGATTGTGTGAATATTGTTCAATTTATTCAAAATTGTGAACATTATTGATTAATAATTTTTTTGGAACAAAATGAACGGTTGAATGCTCATTATCTTTTGAATAAATTAAAATAAAGTAGAGGAAATCTTTTAGGAGGACTTCATAAATTCATGGAAAAATAAAATAAAAGTTTCACATATTGCATGAGATTACGTGGAGATTTTATAAGCTATGCAGGTGTAACCAACACCTATGTAATAATAACTCAACTGGAGCCTTGATTTTTTTGGGAAACACATTTTGTATTCTAGCACCAATGTTTTGTGTTCCATACCACAATTAAGTGTTATAAGGCTAATACTATCCCTCATTAATATCTCAGGTTACGTTCTCCACCACCTCCACCTCAAATTTCTTCTTAAGAGTATTCCAGAACAAGAATGCAATGTGCATTAACTTAATGGGAAAACGTCAATAGTAATATAGAGTGGCGATTGAACTTAGGGTTATTTTGGATGACAATGCTTTGTGCATCCAAAAGACGGGAGGCTAAGGCATGACCCATTGTTCTCAATGATGTTCCACATCGATCCTCAAGGAAACGATCTCACCTCAAAACTATGTGGAAAATATACTTGAGACTATTTTTGAGATAAAATGTAATAGACACTATAATGATATATTTTCCAAGAATTTTAATTTTTAGGTAATTAATACAATGTCAGAAAGCCAATGACGTCGAAATATTTAACCTAAGGTTACACCCATTGCAGGCGTACTCTGTGTCAACTTGTTGGGTCTACATCACACCTGTTGGATTTGTGTACTAAAGGCACCACCACACCATGATGTAATAGTTTAGACCACTCCATGGTTTTCCTTGGGATTCACCATGATGTGGTGAGTGTCATCACATCATAGTGATTTTCAAAGAAGCCTATGTGATATGAAATATCACACAATCCCAATCTTCTTATCTTATTTAGCTATCACACATTGATTACAAAAATCATAAGATAATGATTATAATAAGTTTAAACATTCAATATATTTATTTAAACATTAGATGAATTAATGGAGAATAAATCCGAACATTTCAAGTATTTTAAACATCAGAGAATGTTTTGAGAAATTCCTCATAAATAAGGTCAAGAATTTGATTCTCTTTGAGACATATATAACTAGATTTAATCCTTGGGAACTCATGGGCAGTGATCCTATGATAGTTAGAAATACTCAAGTTTAAATCAATAAAGATCTCATTTCTCTCCCACCCTTAAAGAAGGTTCTAATAGACTATGATGTTGTGAGAGGTATTTCCTAAGAGTTAGGAGATTCTCATGATTCGTGGATACCCTACGAGAGTGGAACCCTTTGGTTTCTTCTCCTCAATGATATCAATCAAATGATTGTTTAAAGAATGGTCAAGTTGGATCTTCAGGTTGAAAGGTATATTTTTTATTCATTTTATTATTAATTTCAAACACATAGATAAATTTTAGGCTTAATGGTGTTTTATATTTACTCTTGTACTATGTTTTGTATGTTAGACATTATTTTGAAACCCTTCAGTGGTATCAAAGTAGATCTATCAACATTTGGTTTAATCTTTGAATGAATAAAGAAATATGGAAAAGGATCTTTCTAGGAACTTTGAAATAACCCCTTTATAATAGATGTTTCAATACTTTAATATCAATTACCATAACATAACAGTTACATGAAAAATGCATGGTGCTTATAAAACTTATGAGACTATGATGCAGAACTCTTGAAATGGATATTATGGAGCATCATAAGAAAAAAATAACATCATAGGATGATTCTCTACACCATTTTTAATCGAGAACTATGGCATGGTTGAGCTCCACCACGAGGACCTCCACAACATAGTTGCAGTAGCCAAGCCATTTTGGGATTTTTACTACCTTGTCCGAAATGGATTATCCAGGTGAAATGATATCCTAAAATTCCATGCTCAAAACACCTTGGATAAAAAAATGGCTAACTGAAGCACCCATTTTCATGGTATAAACATGACTCAAAATAACTTACAAAATGGTCACAATTTATGTCATTTCCATTAGACCAAAATTATATATTCTATTCCATGGTGAAATCCATTTTGTACATGATTTTAAAGAAGTTTAGTATTTGTAGGCTTGTGTCAACTTTGGGGGGGGGGGGGTTAAACTATACCAAAAATGTTTTGGTAGATGTGATTATGGTTTAAAGTGCACTTACATAGTTAAAATAAGTTGAACAATAAAAGGGTTTATATTGATTTATGGTCATATCATAAATGTAAATATGAAATCTTTATATTAGTAGACTTACTTAAGAAAATGTGTGATTTAAGTAAATAGTTGCATAATTTATGAAATGTTTACTATTTGATAATTATTATGAAAATGAAAATAGAGAGAATTTGAGTATCAGGAAATAGGAGAAAGTGGAAGAGAGAGAGAGATGAAATTTTTTATTAGAGAATTTCCATGGTAGTATTTCTCCCACTCATATCACTAAAACCAAAGGGGGTTGTACTACCCATTTATAGGAAGTGCAATGGTAGGTGGAAGGGGGGTTTGGTGGGGGTGGGAATCCCAAACCCATTGAAATCAACAACTACATTCAGCAGTTTCCTAACACTCCCCCCTTGGAATGCATGCTCCTACCAATGTCATACGTGTTTTGATACCGCCTCATTAAAAACCTCTCCTAGAAAAACCCAGTGGGATAAAAATCAGAATAAGAAAAATAGTACAGTCATATAGACTCCCCCTAAAATCTATATTACATTTTTTTTGAAATCTATGAATCCCTATATCATGTAAAATATTTATAAAGATAATAGTTGGTAGTTCCTTTTTAAATAAATCTACAACATTGTCTCTAGATCGAACATATTGCATGTTGATATCTCTATTCTTCATTAAATCTTATGCAAAGGAGAAAAATTTTAGTGGTATGTGTTTTGTAGTACCATTCTTGATGAAAACTTCCTTTAATTATGTGATGCATGTAGTATTATCTTTTAATAATATTGTTGGGATACAATCCATAGGAAATCTACTTACCACTCAAATGTTTTGAGTCATAGACTACAACCAAACACATTCTTGACATGCTTCATCTAATACTATTAATTCTTTATGATTTGAAGATGTTGAAAAAAGTGTATGTTTTTTTATATCCAAGATATGGAAGTACCTCTAATTATGAACACATAACCAATTTGTGATTGTGCATTATTCGGATCAGATAAATAAACTGAATCTTCGAAACTATCTATCTTGTTTTCTAATTTTTCAGAATAGAATAAACCCAAATCAATGATGACAAAAATATAATAAAAAATATGTTTAATTATATTCTAGTTTCTTTGTGTAGGTGATGAACTAAATATTTCCAATAAATTATTAGAAAAAGATATATCATTATGATTACAATTAGAAAGATATATTAGTGCTCCGATAATACCGAGGTATGGTACTTCTGGACCAACCAACTCCTCATTATCTTCACAAGGTAAAAATCGATCTTTCTCGATATTTAAAGGACTAAAAACCATTGGAGTACTTAAAGGCATTTCTTTATTCATATTGAAGCATTTTAATACCTTTTTAGTTTAATTTTAATGATGCAAAAATATGCCAGTTGGAATATGCTTAATTTTTAATCTAAGACAATACTTGGTTTCTCCCAGGTATTTCATTTCAAATTAATTCTTTAAGTTTCTCATTCCTTCATTGATCTATTATAGAGTTTTTATGATATTTAAATCATCAACATAAACAACAATGATTGCATATCTAGCTGTCTTTTTCTTAATAAAAACACATGGACATATGGGGTTATTTACATACCCTTTATTTAAAAAATATCCACTCAACCGATTATACCATATACAACTAGATTGTTTTAATACATATAGAGTTTTTTGTAATTTAATTGAATATAGGTCTTTGGGTTTTGATTTCAATACTTCAGGTATTTTGAATCCTTCATGGATTGTCACATATATACTACTATCAAGTGACCCATATAAATAAGTTGTAACAACATCCATAAGATTCATATTAGACTTATCAACTACTACAAGGTTGATTAGATATCAAAAGGTAATAGCATCCATAACAGGAGAATATGTCTCCCCATAACCAATTTTGGTTCTCTGAGAAAAAACTTTTGTGAAAATAAGAGCTTTATATCTTACAATATCATTTTTCTCATTACGCTTACACAAAAAAACCCATTTATATCCAACAGGATTCACAAATTCTAGTGTGGGCATGATATGTCCACAAAACTTTAACCTATTAAGTGAATTTAATTCAACTTTCATTTCATCTTTCTATTTATTCGAATCGGGTCATTTTTGACATTCCATAATAGACCTTGGTTCAGGGTCTAAATTTTCTATATCACATGGCACAGAATATGAAAATATTTCATCAATATTTTCCACATTACTTCGATTCCATATATCTTATATAGTGGAATACTTAAGATAGATTTCATTATTTTTAAAACCTTTAGGGTTTTCTATATCCTATGAATTCTCTTTATGATTCTCATCACGTGTTTCTTTAAGAACACTTAAATTGCGTGTTTCTTCTGGAACACATGCCTTCATAATGTGGTTTTCAATTATACCCATTCCTTTTATTTTATGAGGATTTCTATCCTTAGATACAATTTGATTTCCATGCTTCAGGCATGTTTTTTAAATTTATGTAACATCATTATATAATTGTGTCTTCGGGACATCAATTCTAGCTGGTACATTTATAGCTTGTACATGTGATTTAGTCACACCCTTTGAATCAATAAATACAACAGAAAATTGATTTTCTATTTCTTGAAAATGTAAAATATTTTTCACTTCCATCTCACACTTCTAGGTGGGAGGATCGAGAAAAGATAACATTTCCCTTTGTTTCTTTTCTCCCCTTAACACTGGGAATACTTCTTCATTGAAGTGAAAATCAACAAAATGTGCTGTAAATACATCATTGGGTTGTGGTTCAAGATATATAATAATGGATGAGGCTTCATATCCTATATATATATATATATCCCCAACCTCCTTTGAGGTACTATCTTTGTATGTTATGGGGAAGAAATTGGTGCATATATTTCACAACTAAATATTCTTAAGTGAGAGATGTCAGGATCTTGTCCAAATGCCAATTAGAGTGGAGAATGCTTATGATATGCACTTTTTATGATGAAAATTAATTTCAAGGTATGACATATTTCATGACCCCATATGGAGCTTTGAAATTTTGTTCTCATTATTAATGGTCTAGTAATAAGTTGGAGTCATTTTATCAGTGATTTAACTAAAACCATTTTGCATATGTACATGGGAAACTGGATGATCTAGAGTAATCCCCATTTCCATACAATAATCATTGAAATATTGAGAGGTAAATTATCCATGATTATCGATCCTTGTTTTATTGATGACATAATTAGGTAATTGTGCTCTCAATTTAATTATTTGAGAAAGAAATTGTGAAAATTCAACATTATGTGTTGAGAGAAAACACACGTGTGAACATATGCTAGATGAATAAATTAATACCATAAAATATTTAAATGACCCACACAATGGACGAATTAGTCCAAATATATCATATTGAATTCATTCAATAAAGATTGAAATTTTGGCCTCAATTTTAATTGAAGATGGTCTCACAATCAATTTCCAAGCAAACAAGCCTCGCATGGAATTTTTCTTAGTGTAGAGATCTTCTAGAAATTTATTGAATGTCCATGAGAACTTTTAATTATTTTTCACATTATTCCTGAACTAGGATGACCTAATCAATCATGCCACAAATTAATAATTTGTGTTCCATTATTTACTACTATATGTGTTTCGATTATAGTTATATATATAATGAAATCCAAATGATAATCTTGGTAGTTTTTCTAGTACATGAATCTTATCAGATTTATTAATGGAAATGAACATGTACTTTTCATTTCTCTCAGATATAGTTTGGGTATCATACCCATACTGGTGTATATCATTTAAACTTAACAAGTTTAATTTGTAATTTGGGGAAAACAACAAATCTCTTATAATTTTTTGTCCCATTAGGTAAAGAAAAAATCGCTTTACCAGTACCTTCTATCAGATTTGTAGGAATTGATATAGTATTCACAATTGGTTTTTTTGTCTTAAGGTTAGACAAATATTTTATATTCTTAAGAATTTTCTGTATTTTTCTACTATATGGTATGAAAATATCAACCCAGTTTATGAAACAAATTTCAATGCCTAAAAGTAAATACAATAATATTATAATAAATACCTTGTGAAATTCAAATAACACAACATAAAAAATACAAAGAATACAGAAAAATACAGATTATCACATATCATAACTATTATAATTTTTATGAATTATTTCCAGCTATCATCTCATCAAATTAACAAGTAAAATAATTCGCTTTAAGTTAAGTGAAATCATTATTTGATGGGTTTTTATTCTCAGTAAAATTCACCTCCTTTTCTTTCCCTTTATAGGATATCTCAAAAAAGTGTGTCTAAATCTTCTTTACTTCAAGATATTCTTTATAGAGAATACAAATATGCTCTGAGGTTTAGAAAACACGGGACTGATGTTCATTATAACCGCACCTATAGTATGAATCTTCCAAAAATTATTGACAAAGATGCTCTGAGGTTTAGAGATTACAAAGATGCTCTGAAATTATTGACCACTGTCTATATATGAACTGTTTCCATTTCTGTATGAAGTCTATTCCTTTTTAAAAAAAATGTGAAATATTATTAATTTCTATTTAATTTTATGTTTATATTCCTTATTCATTTAATGTTAGGTCTATATTTCTTATTCATTCAATATCAATGTCTTAGTTTCAACCTACATAAATCAAGATCTGTGAAAAAGGTTTTCTATCATCATTTAATAATTTTTTTCTTTATACTCATGATTAAATATTTACAGTTTTATTTGAATATTTTCTAATTGTTTTCTCAGTGCATGTGAATATAGAAAATTATTTTCTTAGATCCAGGTTCTTAGGTTTTAATTTCAATTTCAGTTTCGACTTCAATTTCGGGTGGTGCTTCGAACGTCAGCGGCTTGTCTTTAAACTTTACACTCACATCCAGTTTCTATTTGTGTGTGAAGTTTATTCATTTTTTTTTCATAATGTGCAATATTATTAATTTTTCTTTAGTGTTATGTCTACATTTCTTATCCATTTAATGTTATGTCTATATTTATTATTCATTCTATATTAATTCCTTAGTTTCAACCTATAGAAATCACGATCTGTAAAAAAGGTGTTCTATCCTCATTTAATGAAAATAAAATTCCTTATATTCATGATTAAATATTTGCAGTTTTATTTGACTATTTTCTAATTTTTTTCTCAGTGCATGTGAATACAAAAACAAGAATTGGAAATTGGAGGTAATTTATCCTAAAACCGTGAAGTTATCCTCCCTTATGTCCAACATATGAATTCATGTGATTTGTTTTCACTAATAACTCCACTATATATTGTTTTTATGCACTAAAAACCTTCTTCAGATAGCCTACATATCCAGATCTCTGAAATAGGTGTGTTTTCCTAAAATTGTGGAATTAAACTCCCTTTTGTCTGTCATTTTTTATTTAAATTTACACACTATATGAATGTAGGTAATTTGTCCTATAATCGTGGAGTTAACCTCCCTTTTGTCCTATATATGAATGCAGGCAATTTGTTTTCACTATTGATTCCACTGTATATTTTTTTTATGCACTAAAAAAATATGAAACAAATTATTATAATAATTTCATCCTTGACTACCAAAACATTTCATCAAGACCTCTGAATACTTTTGAAACTTCAAAATATATATCAATGTCAATGAATTAGTTTCAACCTATAGAAATCAAGATCTGTGAAAAAGGTGTTCTATCCACATTTAATAAAAAAAATTCTTTATATTCATGATTAAATATTTAATGTTTTATTTGAATGTTCCTAATTGTTTTCTCAGTAATTCATGTGAATAAAGAAGCAATAATTTGAAATGAATGTAGGTAATTTGTCCTAAAATCGTGGTGTAAACCTCCCTTCCATCCGACATATGAGCGCATGTAATTTTTTTCACTATTAAATCCACTATATATTGTTTTTCATGCACTAAAAACATATGAAACAAATGATTATAATTCTTTCATCCTTGAATACAAAAACATTTCATCCAGGCCTATGAATACATTCAGATATTCAAAACATATATCAATTTCAATGACTTAGTTTCAACCTATAGAGATCAAGATCTGTGAAAAAGGTGCTCTATCCTCATTTCATTTTCCTTCTATTCATGATTAAATATTACCAGTTTTGTTTGACTATTTTCTAATTGTTTCCTCAGTGCAAATGTGAAAACATAAACAGGAATTGGAAATGTGTTTGATTACCAACATTCCAATAGATTCCATTACATATAGGTATAAACAAGCACTTCATTGTAATGTTATTCCCTAATGTACATGTCATTAATTTCTAAATAAAACATTTCACATTCATATTATTGACTTATTTATAATTATTTAGGAATTTTTTGTTGAAAATTTCACCAAGATTTGATAGGAACTGCAGTAGAGAATACTAAGGAAACAACTACAAACATGTTGTTTGATATGTATTAATATTTTATTTTATTTTATAAATTATGATTCATTTTCTATATGGATTTATTTCATGTGGTATATTTTATTGATTTTATTCACTGTTACTTTTCTGCATTCTTATTTTATTTTTCCTATTTTCTAGATGAATTAATTTAGTGTTTTATGTGTTGTTTTTATTAAATAAATCTATTTTTAGGGATGTCTAATGTGATGATTTGATGTTTTCTCCTACAGTTCAAGATGCGGTCAATGGATTATAATACTGGCCTTAAATGGAAACTGGTATTTGGTATATCTTTCCTATTTGTTTTCTCAGTGCATGTGAATACATAAAGAATAATTGGAAATGTGTTTTCTTAACAACATTCCAATAGTTTCCATTAATGTTTTTTCAAAACTACCACATCACCCTGATTTTTTTGTATGACTCCCAGTCTCTAAAGGTCTATAACAATTATCTGCAAACTATTTCAACTTGTATCCCATTAGATGACTACCACTATAAAATTCACTGACTCTTTGTAAAGGTGACATTAATGTTAGTTTCCTTTACTATTATTAATTTTATGACTATTATATTTAGAACAACTATTTCCAAACCTTGACAAGGTAGTATTTTTAGATAATGATATTGTGATTCAATGGAATTTTTCTCTATTATGGGATATTGATCTAAGGTGAAAATGTTGAAATAGTGGGTGCCCTAGACCCAACTATGTAGTACTTTTGATTACTATATCATGTGTACAGTTAGCTATGCATGATGTTATCTTACCATTATAGTGCAGACTTTTCTGCATCCACTATAATAATGGTAATTTCCAAAGGTTAGTTGTCATGTCGAGAGGTTATAGCAAATCCCAGGCTATAATGAGAACCTCAAGATATAATGACATTGATCTTAAATATATGTTCTATAGTCTAGATACATCTTACTGACTAGACACAGTAGATGTCTGACTATCAGGTGCTGGGTGATCATAAGCATTGAGACTTCTTCTCATGAAGTTCGCACTTGGTGATCTCTAGTAGTGAGATCATGAGGAAAGACCCTCCAATAGGAACACCACATGTTTTGGGTGTCATTGGTTGTTCCTATCTACAAACATGTGTATTGGTCTCTTGACTTGAGACCATTACCAATATATATCATTTAATTACGTACTTTGATGCAAGGCGAAAACCATGGCAGTGATGTCATGGTGAGGTAGTTTGTGTCGGGTGCATCGTTAGTGGTATGGAGTTGGTTGAATGGTCAAGAAAGAATTTGTCGCTTCCAAGTTTAGGAAGTTGTATATCTCAGGCCTGGTTGATCAGGATGGTGCTGCCTTCATAAGTCTTTGTCCAAAGCAGTAGAAAGGCGAATCCATCTGGATAGATCAACAAATAATAAAGCAAGATAAGGACGATGACACAAGAGTACGTCATGCTTTATGAGATATCAAATGACAAAGATACTATAGTACACATTCAGTGTTCGCAGGATGGTAGTCGTTGCTATGACTATCCTTATCTCTTTAGGGGCCATGACAGGTTGCTAGACCCCGCTCTTGGTCTGTGAATTTTATTCACTACTATCAAGATAAGGTCCTAGAGGGTCACACACAACAGCGTATTCAAGAATCCGCACCTATTCAGTGTAATAGGAATATGGACATAGTGGGCCCCGCCACGGGGTCCGAGCGTTGTCCAATTTGTCGATCACCAAAAGAATTAAATAAATTCATTAATATTCAAGTTACGAATATTTGGGATTGAATTTATTTAATGTATTTACAAGTTCAGCAAATACGAGATAATATTAATCGAACAAATATTATTTTAATATTCAAGGCTCACTTAATATTAAGCGGGACAACGAGTCGAGTTAAAAGGCTCTAATTTTATCACGTAATATATTATATATATATATTACAAGTATGTGATAAAATAATAAATAATGTTGGCGCAGTTAAGTCGTCATAATTATTTATTTAAAGAACGTTGATATTAACGGGGGTCGGGGAACCCTACCGGGTATTTCTCAACGTATCTATAAATAAGAGAGGAGACTCTCTCACTTTTTATGTGCAATTCACTATTCACTCATTTGAATGGAATGAGAGTTGAGAGCCTCTCTCTCCTCCTACTTCTTAGAGAGAGAAGCACTCGATCCAAGAGTTCGGATCAAGTTTCTCCTCACGCATCACAAGATCGACGATGCGGTGATCGTCGGGACATCGAAGATATCGTTGAATCACCGCGCTAGCACCTGGAGTTTGACGATCGGTGTTCCCCATGGATTTTTGAGGCGTGTGTGGACGATCTAGAGAGATCTTGCTATGGATCCTTCGTGCAACGATCGCCGTCGACAAGTAGCGGTCGACAACGGCTTCAGATATGCAACAGGTATGTTTTCATTTTATTTTTGTGCTCTTAACAATCTACGCGAGATCCTCGGACCTTTTCGGGGCTCGGATCATCAGCGATGACAAGTACCGTCGTTGCGCCGACGAAAATTTTAAAATCCCCAGCCCACCGGCTTCCTCTACAGGCCCCAGAAAACCTAACAGTGGTATCAGAGGGAGCGCATAGATTTTCTGAGCCAAATAAAATTAATTTGCATAAGATTAAGTAGATGGTTCGAAAACGGTCCCAGCAGTTTAAACCGCGCTTCGATCCGATCTCGAACGACCAAGATATGGTCAATTTAAATTTTCGGATTGGATCAAATATACAGTTTTGATCTCAGGTACTAATTTTATTTCATCCAGTGGAACCAATCAAGTTGAGATTGGTTCAATTGATGTAATTAAAATTGTGAAAATTATAATTTTTCAAATTAAATAATTTTCACAATAATTATATTATTTTAATAATAATTATTTTATTATTAGAATAATGTAATAATAATAAATTATTATTATTTTATAATAATTTTATTATTATTTAATTTAAAAGGCTATCTTTAGCCTTAAGAATAATAATGTAAAATACTTATAAAGATAAGTCTTAAAGTTTTTTAAAAAAATGGGTGGAACCAAGACTTAAAAGAAGTCTTCAAAAAAAAAGGAGGGTGGCTGGTGGCTACCGCGTGGAAGACAAAACAAACCAAAAGAAGAAGAAAAAAACAGGGGGCCTGTAGCGCATGGAAGAAAAAGCAAAAAAAAAAAAAGAATAGGGGGTTTGATCAGACCCCCCCTCTCCCGCGCGGCGCATGCAGCGCCGCACCGCTCCCCTCTGCCGCTTGCGCCACCCCGACGCACAACAACAGCAACCGGCGGTCGCCGAAGGGCTGCCCCACCCCTCTCCCTGCAACGGACAGCTCAGGCGCCGCCCCCCCTTCAGCTGGACCCCCTTGCTGCCCAGCTCTAGCCGCCTCAGCCCCTCACCCTGTTGCCGCAGCGGAACCCCCTGGCCGGTGCACTCTGGCTCGTCCCTCCCTCCGCACGGACCTGCTGCACCAGAAACAGGAGGGCGCAGCAATAGCCGGCCCTCCCTCCTGCCGCATGCGAAGCCAACCGCCCAGCCCGGTAGCACCCCCTCTGCCGAAGGTGCTCCATCGCACAGGCCACCCGCTTCGCCTGCCTCCTCCCTCGCGCACCCCAGCCTAAGGCTCCCTGCAGCAGCGCTTCTCCCGCAGAACCGCCACACTGCTCCCGCGGGATGCACAAGACCTGGTGAAACCTCGCACAATGCACCAAGAGGCGCTGAAGCCACCCCGCGCCGCAGCCGCACCGAGCGGCCTCCTCCTCCACCCTCTGGTGCTCTCCGGCCGAACGCCGCACTATCCGCTCCGCCTGGACCCACGCGCGAACCCGCCTTGCGCATGCGCAGGCAGCGCAGCCGTGCTCGGCCGCCGCTCGGTCCTCCTAGCGGGCAGGTAACCCTTTGGGTTTAATTAAATCAATTAATATAATTAATTAATTTAATTAAATTAATTAATTAATATATTAATTAATTTAATTAATTAAATTAATTAATATATTAATTATAGTGAAATAATTTTGTTAACACCCGATAAGAATTAATTTAATTTAGATATTAAATTAAATTAATTAATTAATTTAATTTTAAGCATTAAAATTAAATTAATTGACCGACCAGTAATTAATTAAATTATTTGAATTATTTAATTAATTTAATTTAATTAAATAAACCCTCGTACTTAATTATTGCATTTTAATATTTATTGCGCAATATTTTAAATTACCCGTTGTCTGGTCTTGAGCATCGACCCATGTATGTCTGCTTTTAAATTATTTATTTAATTAATTATTTAAACTACGTGCGATGATTGTAATTAATTAAAGACGGTCTGTGCATCATCTATTTTCGGTTAAAATGTATAAGGGCCTGCGCGCCCAATTTATATGATGTACATTTATTCCCGAGTCCCCCTCGCTTGCGCGTGAGTACCTTTGTACCTCGGACGAAGACGACGAGCGACGTAGACCCCGCCAAGATGAGGCAGTGTACGATGATGCAAGATGACGCGTGGATTCCACCAAGGCGAGGTGGTATTCCAAGAAATGACGTCGACCCCACTAAGACATGGCGACACTGCAGAAGACCAGCAAACATACAAGACAACGGGCAAGCTGCATCAAAATTCAAGCATACGACTCAGGTATGATGCGCTTAGGTCGTTTAGATGCTCAAGACCAGTCGGGTAGTAGTTTTACCTTTATGCATTTATTTATTATTTTATGAATTTTTATAATAGCGGGAAAAATATATAAAATAATAGTTAATAAAATGCATAAAGAAGCGGCATGTGTTTTTTATTAAAGTTCAGTTGTGAGCGCGACAACATAGACGAACAAGTTTAATAGAAATGGATTACATATGTCGAGAGAAAAACATAAAACCCTCAAAGAAAATATTAAGTCACAAACAACCTTCCATCATTCAAGTTTGAACAAAACCGGGTGTTCGAGGTGCCGGTTCATGCCTCAGCTGAGGGTGCCTCTTACTACCAGAGAGTTCTTATTTGTGTGGTGGGTCGACTTAACTAAAATTGCAGCAAAGATATAGCCTTATCTAGTTTGTTGTAATTTTATAGGCAAGCGTTGAGTAAATCAGTAAATGGTTTTTGAAGTTGGGACTTCACTCAACAGATCAAGGAATCGCAAGATAATGCGGTTGGCCAGCCAAAAGCCTACCTTGGACCATCCGAGTATTGGCGTAGCCCTAGCTTGTAGACTATAAGGGAGGTTCAAGGATCCTTGCCACTATAATACTCAAGAGTATTCTGATTCTAGTACAGAGGGTTCCTAGAATTAGAAAAATTAGTGGGAGATATTTAATGATTAAATAATCAATAATGTCAGATTAGGTAATCACATAAAAGTACAATCTACTAAAGTATATTTGTAGATAATGGCAAGAAATACCATAATAAAACTGAAATAAATATTAGACAAAGTTAATGTCTAAACTAATCATGAATTTTCAAGTGTAGTATAGGCGCTAGCGCACATTACTAAAATAATGGAAATTCAAGGTGCTTCTGTCCCAATTTGTTAAGCCACCTCAGGAAGCGAGGGTGTAAAACTGCTTACAGGAGACTCATGAATCAAGCATATGATGGTTCTGTCATAATGCTATCATCGAATTCCGATGTTAGTTGTGGTCGCTACATCAAGACTTGATGATCACATGTAGTCTCATCTCCAAGATCCTTTCGAGGAGAAAGTGAAGCAAGATTTGGATGTGATGGTCGCACTCAGTTTGTGTAAATAGAAAGATGATTCACAATCTTTCATGCCATCCCATTTCTTATACATTTTACACCCAATTACTCTAGTTTTGTTTAAAGGTACAAACAAACGTCATAGAGTAAGCGCTTCATTACCGCTAAGGTAACATTTTTCCAAGTAATAAGAATATTAGAGATAACGCCATATTTTATTCTTATGGTGAATACATTGAATGACAAGGAGAAAATCCTTATGGAAAGTTATGCCAAAGGAACCTTCATCATGTCCTTCAATGACAAGTGGTTGGTTATTTAACAGGAGGTTATTTGCATAACATAGTGAAATGAATTCATGGAAGTTTGAAAACTGAAATACAAGAAGCAAGTACCCGCTTCTCGTTCAGGTTATATTCATCAAATAAAAGTATTGTTTTCTATCATACTTCTTGGGTATTGAAATAAAATATGTTTTTCACATATTTTTATTGAAATACAATAACCAAGAAAGTAAATAAACATTACTATAAGTAAAGTGTCTTCTCCAAGCATCTGAGAAAGGGTGATTCCTAAGTCAGCAGGGAGAAACACATAACTTCTAATTGCCAAGTGATTGATTCAAATTTTACAAGTTGTGGAGTATAACCAAAAAAATTTATCTCATGTGCCCATTTGGACATGATGAGACATTATTCCATGTTTTGGAATGAATGTTGTTTGAGGTGATATACTCAACAAATAGTACACTACTATTTGAATCAATGGAAATACATGATGAATATAAAATGTAAGACCTACCCAGTTGTGGCAATGTGATTCTTTTTCAAGTAAAAATAAAAGAGGACGTCAACTATATACCCAGTATGGTATTTAGGCTCGGCACAACTAAACACCTATGGTATAATTGACATCTTTAGTTTAGACAAAGAAACCTTTGGAAATAAAGGTACGCCACAAAGCTTCCGAGGTTAGTTCAACACGAGAGTGTGAACTGTTCCAAAGAAATCTAGAGGTAAAGATACTTCATAAGATTCCTTTAAGTCATTAAGGAATGTACCAATGAAGTATAAGTTTGGTCAGAAGATATGAGTTGCTTCGGATCGGTAGGCCGAATAATATCTTGACCAAGAAATCATCGATCATGATAATGTAGCGTGGATTAAATCCTAAACGCATGTTAACTTATCTACATCACCGTATTGATGTTAATAAGGAGGATCGATGATGAGTCTTATATATTAAAATTGATCAACAAACATGTAGCATGGAGCAATTCCTAAACGCATATGTTACACATCAAAGTTATGATGTAAGTTGTATCAATATTGCAACTTGCAGAAACTTCCATCATATTTCAAAATGTGATTTGAAAATAATGGCTTAATCCCATAACTAATATGCCAACTATTATGACAAATGGATATTATACGAGTCATAGTATAATGGGAAATTCATTATGTCATAAGACGTGTTTAGATGCAAAGTGTTTGTTAGGATTTGAACAAACATGCATCAAGTTAAACACGTTGTGCATCAAAGGTAATTATCCTAACAGTTGATTAAGATATTACCTAAATCCCTAATATAGAAAAGAGGTAGTCAAGTATTAGACTAAATTTCTATAAAAGGGTGCACATCTCTACTAGAGATAGTGGGAGCTGAATTTACTTGGAATTAGTCAATGCTCGAGATGCAAAACTGGTTGGCATATGGAACAAGTTCCACAAGTACATGTGGAATAGGAATGTTCCAGAGACACATACTGCGTAGGAAGAATAAAACCATGGTGATGGTTTTATAGTCACTGTGGTCGGTGATATATTATTCATTAAGAATAATAAATTCTACAAGTAATCATTATATGGAAACAAGATAATATTGACAAGATCAACTAAAATTCAATAATAGATTCCATGTATCAAATTGCAAAGGGGATTATAAATTGAATACTGCAGTGGGTATTCAAATGAAATGATACATGGATGGTAAAAGTATGGTACCAATAAGGCTCAATTGGTTATACCAAGTTGGTACGCCTAAATCTATTAGAATTTTACTTGTCATAGCTAAACTTCTAAGATCCTTTTATTGTTCATTGGATGTCAAGATCATCTTTCGTGGAAGGTGTCTATACGATGCAACCAGAAAGAGATGATGACATCAAATGATGCAAATAAGGGTTGCAAGTTACTGAAATACAATTCTGGATTAAAGTAAGCAACAAGATCTTAGAGCATTCATTATAAATGAATCTTTTCCTTGTGTCTACCAAAGGTTAGTGGGAGAGCCAATGTTTTCCAAGTGAAATATGTTCAGCAACATATGGAAAATAGATCTTGATCTTACAGTTAGATAATATCAGGTTAAAAGTAATTCTCCAATGATTTACTTCAAGTAGAAACCTAAGTTATAGGGAATAGGATCCACTGAGGTAGATCCAAAGGTTTCTTGGTCCTAGTCAATCGTACATATAGTGACATTGTATTGAAAAATACAAGTTGGAACAATTCATGTTCAGAACTGTTGCCTATGTCACATGGATTAATCTCTCCAGGTTAACATGTTCGGAGCATGTATAGAGATTAAAGTTGTGAATTGATACCATATGATTTAGTGATGGATCAATCACATATTCCATAATATGTACAATAATTGATACTGCCAGGACATAATTTATTATAGGCAGATATCAATTATATCCAGGAGCACAACAAGTGATGCAGTCAGAACTATCATCTTGTACTTCGGCAAGTATAAATGATATGTACCTAGAATATGGAGGGGAAGGTATAATAGTTATGGTGGGACACAAACTAGTAATCCTTAGATCAATTTGATCTAGTATCGCAGTTAAGAAATGGAGATGAGCGAGTCAAGCTCATAAAAGCTTGTGGTAGCCATACCAACAAATACCAAGTACGCTGCAGCTTCTAAGGCAGCTAAGAAGAAGTTATAAATTGCAACGATTTGTTCCAGTTCTTGGATTCTCACCTAGTGAGAAAAGTATTATCATAATGAGAATTATGATATTATTACTAGCCAAGTTGTCAAGTTATGACAATGGACAAAAGTAATATACTCAGGGATACCCTATCTTGAGAAGTTTTACTCAAGCATATGAGGTCACATATAACAGATATGCCATGCAGCGAAAACGTGGCAGGCCCAGAAGTTAAAGCCATTACTCATCAGAAACATGATTTTTATCATGTGAGTAGCTAACAAGTTTAGATAGCAAGTTGGCTCTAGTGCAATTGGGAGTGTTGAAATAGTGGGTGCCCTAGACCCAACTATGTAGTACTTTTGATTACCATATCATGTGTACAGTTATCTATGCATGATGTTATCTTACCATTATAGTGTAGACTTTTCTGCGTCCACTATAATAATGGTAATTTCCAAAGGTTAGTTGTCGTGTCGAGAGGTTATAGCAGATCCCAGGCTATAATGAGAACCTCAAGATACAATGAAATTGATCTTAAATATATGTTCTATAGTCTAGATACATCTTACTGACTGGACATAGTAGATGTCTGACTATCAGGTGATGGGGGCTCATAATCATTGAGAATTCTTCTCATGAAGTTCGTACTTGGTGATCTCTAGTAGTGAGATCATGAGGACAAACCCACCAATAGGAACACCACATGTTTTGGGTGTCATTGGTTGTTCCTATCTACGGACATGTGTATTGGTCTCCTGACTTGAGACCATTACCAATGTATATCATTTAATTACATACTTTTATGCAAGGCAAAAACCATGGCAGTGATGTCGTGGGGAGGTAGTTTGTGTCGGGTGCGTCGTTAGTGGTATGGCATTGGTTGAATGGTCAAGAAAGAATTTGTCACTTCCAAGTTTAGGAAGTTGTATATCTCACGCCTGGTTGATCAGGATGGTGCTGCCTTCATAAGTCTTTGGCCAAATTAGTATAAAGGAGAATCCATCTGGATAGATCAACAAATAATAAAGCAAGATAAGGATGATGACATAAGAGTGCATCCTTCTTTATGAGATATCAAATGACAAAGAGACTATAGTACATAGTCAGTGTTCGTAGGATGGTAGTCGTTGCTATGACTATCCTTATCTCTTTAGGGGCCATGTAGGGTTGCTAGACCCCGCTCTTGATCTATGAATTTTATTCACTGCTATCGAGATAAGGGCCTAGAGGGTCATACACAACATCGTATTCAAGAATCTGTACCTATTCAGTGGAATAAGAATATGGACATAGTGGGACCCGCCACGGGGTCCAAGCGTTGTCCAAGTTGTCGATCACCAAAAGAATTAAATAAATTCATTAATATTCAAGTTACGAATATTTGGGATTTAATTTATTTAATGTATTTACAAGTTCAGCAAATACTAGATAATATTAATCGAACAAATATTATTTTAATATTCAAGGTTCTCTTAATATTAAGCGGGATAGCGAGTCGAGTTAAAAGGCTAGAATTTTATCAAGGAATATATTATATATATATATATATTACAAGTATGTGATAAAATAATAAATAATATTGGCGCAATTAAGTCATCATAATTATTTATTTAAAGAATGTTGATATTAACGGGGGCCGGGGAACCCTACTGGGTATTTCTCAACGTATCTATAAATAAGAGAGGAGGCTCTCTCACTTTTGATGTGAAATTCACTATTCACTCATTTGCATGGAATGAGAGTTGAGAGCCTCTCTCTCCTCCCACTTCTTAGAGAGAGAAGCACTCGATCTAAGAGTTCAGATCAAGTTTCTCCTCACGCATCGCAAGCTCGACAATGCGGTGATCGTCGGGACGTCGAAGATATCTTTGAATCGCCGCGCTAGCACCCAGAGTTCGATGATCGGCATTCCCTGTGGATTTTTGAGGCGCGTGTGGACAATCTAGAGGGATCCTGCTATGGATCCTTCATGCAACAATCGCCATCAAAAAGTAGCGGTCGACAACGACTTCAGATATGCAACGGGTATGTTTTCGTTTTATTTTTGTTCTCTTAACAATCTACGTGAGATCCTTGGACCTTTCCGGGGCTCGGATCGTCGACGATGACAAGTACCGTCGTTGCGCCGACGAAAATTTTAAAATGCCCATCCCACCGACTTCCGCTGCGGGCCCCAGAGAACCTAACATAAAAGACAATGGAGCTATATAAACATGAAAAGGTGAATATTAGTGGGTGATGTCTAAGATATTCTAGACATAATTCCATTTTTTCTCATCCTCACATAGCGAAGAACAAACATAATAGACACATATCTTTTATGGCTCAAGAAGGTTTGATCATGGTGTTTTTTACCACCTAATTCTTCATCTGTATTAGTTTTATGGATAAGGACTCAACAATTTAATATTTAGTAGAACTCAAGGGGTTAGTGATACTGTATTAATCTTGTGCTTCTTCAATTTGACTTCATAATAATTAAGTTTTTCTTAAAAATATATTAATGCTTACATATAAAGATTCTTACATTTTTTAATATATTTTATGTACAGTTTCATTAGAAATTTACACAGTATTAATGAAATTATTAGAATAGTACATCTCTTGCATATTATACTTTTTTGGGTTCAATTGTATTGAACTCAAGTATTAAAAAACCTTTCATATTTCAGTCAGTAGTATGTAATTTTTGAATATCTAGTTTAATGTTTTATTTGAATAGTTTTATTTAGCAACCCATATCAAGTTACCTTTCCATGAGACAAAGTTTGTACATCATAAAATGTTCATAAGATTTTTTTTCTACATTTTTTGATTTGTATCAAACAATTTAATACTGATACTATTCTCCCTTTATACTATCTATAATATATTATATATGTTTTTTATATCATATTATATTTTCATTATATCGTTGTTAGTTGTTACGTGCTTATAATCCTTCATTTATTGTATAATTCATTTCTGAACTGATGATATTTGGAAATCTTTTACCCTGATACCATAGCAGGTAAGAGGCTCATGCCTTCTGGCACCCAGCCATTGAGCAATCTGACCCTCAATGCTCGGTGGTCTACCATTTATGCCAAGCTACAACATCCTTGTACACCAAGTAGGATTCACGAAGCTCTTCTATTTTAGAATTTAGAAGCTCTTCTATCTCGAGAGATCACTGTTTATTCCTCAATTTATGTAATTGTTGTTCCCAGACATCAATTCTTTCTGCAACTATTGTTTCTTCATTATACATTTTATTGAGAAGGCTACTCATTATGTAACTTCTGATCCTCAATTTTTGTAACTTTTATTACTTCATTATGTATGTCATTTTTTTCAAATATTTCCAATATTAATATAAACTATTATGTTTGATAAATAGTATTCTATAGTTAATAATAAGAATTATTTTATAGTTCTGTGCATCGCATGGGCGGAGTACTAGTATTTTATATTCTTAATAATTTTCTGCATTTTTCTACTATCTGGTATGAAAATATCAACCCGGTTTATGAAACAAATTTCAATGCCTAAAATTAAAGAAAATAATATTATAATAAATACCTTGTGAAATTCAAATAATACAACATCAAAAATATAAATAATACAGGAAAATATAGATTATCACATATCATAACTATTATAATTTTTATGAATTATTTCTAGCTATCATCTCATCAAATTCACAAGTAAAATCATTCACTTTAAGTTAAGTGAAATAATTATTTGATGGGTTTTGATTCTCAGTAAAATTCACCTCATTTTATTTCCCTTTACAGGATATCTCAAAAAAGTGTGTCTAAATATTCTTTACTTCAAGAGATTCTTTATAGAGATTACAAAGATGCTCTGAGGTTTAGAAAACATGGGACCAATGTTCCTTATAACCACACCTGTAGTAGGAATCTTCAGTATTCCTTGGAGTGTTTGTGCTGATATTTCTTTGATTCTGATATTAATTTTGAGTAAGCCCATTGTTATGACTACTTCCTCAACTGCGCCTACTACAAAAACCACGTCCACCATGATAATCATGTCTCCAAATTCTTCCATGATTATTTTCATGAAATATAGCATTTTCTTTAGGAAATGATACCACTAAACTAGTAGGACAAGACTGATGAATTTTAATCAAAATCTCACTATTATTCTCTACTATAAGTAATGATGATATGAGATCAGAATATTTTATATACCCTTGAAAGTGATATTGTTGTTGTAGGGTGATGTGATATGCATGAAATGTTGTATATGTATTTTCAATCATATCGACATCTATAATACCAATACTACAATACTTTAGATGTGATACAATTCTATACATGGTAGAATTATTATCACTAACCCTTTTATATTCTTGGAATCATAAATCATCCCATTAATCATGGGTCACTTGAAGATCAACCTCCTTTTAATGATCGTACCTCTCTTTCAAACTCTTCCAAAACTTACATAGATCTCTTTCTAAGAGGTATTCACATTTCAAACCCTCATTGAGATGTATTGTGAGGAAGATCATCACCTTTTCTTTATTTTGGAGGGTTTTTGAATTATTTTCTTTAATTTTTTCCGCGAGATCTATCAATTAAATATGCAATTCAACATCCATTTTCCATGGCATGTAATTACTTCGGGTAATATCAAGAGCAGTAAATTAGAGTTTTTCGAGATTTGACATGATGATTAGGAGAGGGGAAAAAACTTTATCATTATTCAAAATAATAATACAAAAATAGTTTAATTTTGGGTTAAAGAAAATAAAATAGTATCAAAAACATTAAAATTGGGTTAATATTATTATTTAATATTATATATATATCTCACTTTAATTGGTTAATAAATATTTCATGTGGGGGTATAAAATTAATAAATCAACGCATAAAATTACTCATTTAAAACTTTCTTGCATCTACTGAATTATTAATTAGACCATCCAATTAGGCAGTGAAAAATAAATAAATTTAAACTGTCCGAATAGGCAACAACTCGACCTTTATAGTGGTAATTAAATAAACCACATAAACCATCCAATATGGTGGTAAATAAATAATATTATATAAATAATTAGAATATTCAAACCAGATAGTAAAAAATAAGGTTTAAGATGAAAAGAATAAATAATTAGAACCACACAATCAAGTGGTGAGAATAAATAAAATAAAATAAAAACATACCTTTCTCCCTTTTTGAGTGTTCATGCTGATAATATGTTATTAAAATGAATAAAAGAGAGAAATTGAGTATCAGGAAAGAGGAGAAAGTGTAAGAGAGAGATAGAGATAAATTTTTTATTAGATTGTTTTCATGGTAGTATATCTCTCACTCATATCACTAAAGCCAAAGAGGGATGCACTACCCATTTATAGGAAGTGCAATGGGAGGTGGAAGGGGGGTTTGGTGGGGGTGGGCATCCCAACCCTGTTGAAATCAGCAGCCACATTTAGAGGATGCCTAATAATAATAAAAGTATTCATAAATGTCACGCATTTCTAAGATATAAAGGAGTTTATATTAAAACCATATAAATGATAATATTAAAGATTCATATTAGATAAAATAGAATTGTTCATGTTTATGTGTTCTTAAATTATAAAGAGTTTATGATTTATTTATGAATTGTTCATAAATATTTATCTCATGTTTGAATATATGAATTGTTCATTTATTTATTTTATTCCCTTGTTAATTATTCATATATATAAATTTTTTACATTATAAATAAATGTATGATTTAGTTTAAGGTGTTAAACTGATTTTTAAATTATCATACATGTATTTAAGTAGTTACATGATAGGTATGATAATTGGTTTAGTTTACTTATACCATGACTTTATCTTTTTTATAATTCATGTAAATATTTACACATCATTATGGTTTGAACATATTGATTTGGTCAAAGGAATAGGGACTCTAAACTAAATTGTTTGAATCATGTATACATGTAAAGGAAATGCATGAGATAAGTTGGTGAAATTAAATCCTCTTATAATTACTAAGTATTATATTCCTTCCAAAGAAAACACTTGTCAAGACCTCAATCATTTAACCATGTAGGTTTTTTCAAAGTAGAGTGCCCCTAGATTATCTTTTATAAGGTAAGTAAGTGATGAGGTAACCCTAAGAGTTACACTACTAAAGAAATAAACTACTTCCATGGTTCAAAACCATGACAGTAGGCCCAAAAAATGGGGACATATGTTATGGGAATTATTTTTATGGTTATCGCCCCTATCTCCATCGTGGTAGGGGTATTTCCATGACCACATTAAACTGTAGAAATAGTTACTCTACAACCACTTTTTTGACCATGGATGTAAATTATCTATAGCCATAATCAAGACCATGGAATTAGGTTGATACAACCACACTTTTAACCATGTCTATAGGTTTCTAAATATACTATTAAAACCATGGAAAACCTATATATACACATCAAACTCACTCTACTTATATATTCATTTATTTTTTAACCAAAAACCAAATAAAAAAAATGAAACATCACACATATAAAACTATTATTTTATATTAAATAAAAAATAGAAAGAGATAAATATTTTAATATATATACTGCCAATAATGGTGCTCATAATCAGTCCCATATTAACCCTCATCATTGACATCATCATCGAAACCAATATCAACAATGTCGCCATCAAAATTGGTATGAAGTCCACTAGTGTCACTGTCATCACCACCAACATCCTCATGACCATCATCATCCTTGACACTAGCATCTTCAACGATAGATGCAAAATAATTTCCATCCTCACAAACCATGCACATAATCAATAAATAACCATTCATTGTTGCTGCACTATTTTATGGAAGTAAAGAGAATATAACTGATATCAAATTGAACAGTTTCTCATTTTTCATTTTTTTCTTATGTTGAGACTCTTGTCAAAATTATTAATTTTCTATATCGATGGTGATATTTAACTGTTCCTATGTAACCATACCTTCAATTTTTTTAGAAGATTCAGCACTCGAAGACCAATATCTAAATGTCATGATTTTCTTTCCAAGTTTAAAATAAACTCTATCATGGTTATCATCACTTGGACCTGATGTAAATGACTATTTAGTCTAAAAATGGATATTTTATTCTCAGATAGATCTCACAATGAATTATATGAAAAGGGTGTTACCATTTAATTAAATAAAAAGATAAATAATATAAAACATTAATATAATTTAGAAAATATAAATGTAAGAGCATACCTTTTACCAGGTATGTCTCTCTTTAAAGTATTGGTTGAACCTCTTTTAGTTTTGTTAAACTTTTTTAACCTTTGTTAATAAGCCTTTTATGTTTTGTAAAATAAGGTTTCAGATGTGTTTGAGGAATCAACAAGACGATCTAGAAGGAGACTAGAGGTGGATTGAAATTATGAAGAGACTGTAGATCCACCGACCGACTAGTGGAAACTGGGTAGATTGGGTCTCCTACTGGAGACCCACTGGCTAGCCAATGGCATTGGGCTGGGCTGGGATTATAAGGGGTAGAGATATAATTTTCCATCAGAACCACTTTTAATCACCTATTAACCTCTAATTCGACCCTAAATCAGGATTTATGAATTGTGAAGGTTCTCTAAGGCTATAAGGGATTATCCAATGATTCTCCATGATATCTTGAGCCATTATTCAATCTAGATGACTGGAATCAATGATTTTTGAAGTTCCAAAGGATCAAATAATAACTAAGAAGGGGGTTTGAATATGTTTTTCATTTTTTATAATTTTTAAAACTTTTAGAAACTTAACCCTTGAAACATGTTAAGATTTATTTCCTTATCAATTTTTATTAAATACTCATGCATGCAAGAATATTAAATAAAGTAAAGCATGTAATATTTAAATGGTTTGACCTCATTATGATAATTTACATCCTTTCCATAGCCACTCCCATGGGTCTATAAAAACCCACTACTATGAAGAAGTGAATACAACTTGTGCCTACTATCGTTAGACACCCTTTATCTCTTGATAGGAAATATCATACTAACTACCATATGTTTACAATGTTTTCTTATAAAATAATTGATCTAAAAAAAATATTAAAGACCTTTTTGAAACTGATCCATAATTTCTCGGTCTGAATCCTCAATCCAATTTGGATGGATCTAATTTTCTCAATCAGATGATGCTGGATCTGATTCACTCAATATGATGATACTGGATCTGATTCTCTCAATATGATGAGTCTGGATCCGATTCTCTCAATATGATGGAATCAATACAATGAATCCATTTTCAATCTAAAAAAATAAAACTCTACTCAAATACTCAATATGATGTACCTCAGTCTGATTGACTCAACCCAATTGATTGAATAAGATCTTATCAATATGATCTTTCACAATAAAATCTTTCTCAATATACTAAAAAAACTTTAAGCTGTCTAATACTCCTCACAAGATCTCTATTCAGAAATGACTTTCACTTGATTTATTCAGTGATCCTCATTTTCCCCTTGCATGAAAAGTATATACAAAGCAAATGATCTGATCAAGTATTTATAGGTGACTAAAAAAACAAAAGTGGGAAACTTGGAAAACTTTCCATATTTCCTCAAATTTCAAAAATTCCAAAAATTTATTGTATTTAAAACTTCAACGTTGACTTCTTAAACCCTCCTTATATTTATTTGAGATTTATGAAAAATTTAATTTCATGTTTGACCTCCTAAAATCTTTATAAAACTTCTAGAATTTTCTTTTTGAGTATTCTTCATAATAAACTCAATATGATTTATGTTTCTTTCTCACTGAATTAGAATTCTATTTCTTTCTCAGTGAATCTGACTTATGTTTCTTAGTGAATCCGAATTATCTTTATTTATTAGTGAATACAATCTATATTTATTTCTTAGTGAATCATAATTTTGTTTCTTTCTCAGTGAATCTGAATTATGTTTCTTTCTCAGTGAATCTGAATTTTGTTTCTTTCTTAATGAATATGAATTTGATTTCTTTCTTAGTGAATCCGATTTCTATTTCTTTATCAGTGAATCCAAATTCTATTTTTTTCTCAGTGAATCTCAATTCTATATCCTTCTTAGTGAATCTGAATTCTGTATCCATATCAGTGAATTTGAATTCTATATCCTTCTTAGTGAATCCAAATTAATTCTCATTATGATAGAATTCCCATTATGATTGATATCCCATTATTATGGAATCTCTATAATGCAACTTTAAAATTCTTCAAACCACTCCACAATTTCTTAAAAATATTTTATTTGAAAGTTTTCATGATTTGTGAGAACATTATGAACAAAAAAGTATCATATGACTTGTTTTAGAAAGTATACAAGATTTTTAACTCCTGAATTCACTTTCTTCAATAAACCTCTCCAGCGATAATATAACTTCTTCCTTGAGAAACTTTCTTCTTTCTATGATTATGACAAAGGAAAACTTCTAGAAAACAATTTTTTTGCCTCTGATTCTTTTTGGATATGATGATATGAATACGATGCAGATGGATCTGATTCCTAGATAACAAAAACATTCTTATACCAAAAGGTTAGTTTTTAATAAATAAATATTTTTTGCTAAAACAATTTATCACAAAGGGTCTTCAATCTCCCCTTTGTATTTGTTGAAAACCCTCATTAACAACATTTCCAACTCTCGTAATTTTTTAACAACTCAAATTTTGTAAAAAAATTGAGTTTTTGACTTTTATCAAAACATAACCTTTCTCAAAGGAGAGTTCCCTAAAACCACACTACTAAATAAAGTAATGTTTTTAAAGGAATTACATCCCTCAGTGGAAATAAAATTTTGTGTCCATATAAAGATAAACTCCCACTCTTATCATTTATTTTCTCACTTTTCTTTTTCTATCAATTTTATTTTTCTATCCCCCATTATATGATAACCACATATTTAGATTCATAAAAGAAAGATAAGTAAAAACTTCTTACAAAGTAAAAAGTTGTTACTTTCTCTCCCCCTTTGTCAACATAATCCAAATCATGGTAGTTTTCTTTCAGCATTGATTTTGCAAATATATCAACAATTTTATACTTTGTTGAAATGTATTCCAACAAAACATCTCTAACAACAACTTTATATTTTATAAAATGAAACTTTATATCAATGTGTTTTGATCATGAATTTTGGATGATATTCTTAGAAAGACCAATTGCACTCTAATTATCACAAAGTATATTTAATTGTTTAGAAACTTTTAATTTCAAATATTCCAACTGAAATTTCATCCATAATATTTGAGTACAAGCTGAAGTAGCTGCAACATATTTAGATTCATCTATTCTCAAAGTTACTAAACTTTGTTTCTTAATATGCCAACTCACACAACATTAACTTAAGAAAAATGTTCCTCTTGAGGATGATTTTATATCATTACAATCTCCATCCTAATCGACATTAGTATAACCAAGAAACTTCATCTAATAATTTATTTTGTATAACAACCCATGTGAAGTTGTTCCTTTAACATATCTAAAAATTTTCATTACTATCAACATATTTTATTCTTTTAGTTTACTTTGATACGTGGCACACAAATTTACATCATAAAAAATATCATCCCTTAAGGATGTAACATAAATAAGGATTTCTATAAGCTTCCAAAATTCTTTCTGATTCACACTTATTCTAGATTTATCTTTACTCAAATTTGTGCTCACTGAAATAGGAGTAAAAAATTCTTTGGATTCTTCCATGTCAAACTTATTTAACAATTCCATGGAATACTTTTCTTGAAATAAGAAAATGTATTTTTACTTTTGTTAAACTTATAAGACTAGGAATAAAGTTAATTCTCCCAACATAGAAATTTCAAAATTATTATTAATTTATTTATAAAATTTCTTCAAAACATGTTCTATATCCCCCCCAAAAATTATATCATCCACATGAACAATTACAATCATAGTTCTAGATTCAACATCTTTCACATATAAGTTTCTATCAAATTTTTATTTAGAAAATTTCAAAATTTTCAAACAATTGTAAAGTTTAGAATACCAAGAACGTGGAGCTTATTTCATCCCATAAAAATATTTCTTCAATCTACAAAATTTGTTTTCATAATCATAAATTAAAAACCCACAAGGTTGTCCAATGTAAACTTATTCCTTAATCTCACCATTAAATAAATCTAACTTTACATACATCTGATAAAATTTGTAATTATAATGTGAATCCACTGATAGAAATATTATAATAGAATCTAATATTGAAATCAAAGAAAAATTTTCTTCAAAATACACACCTTATACCTATGCATTTCCTTTACAAACAAGCCTAGATTTGTTTCTCGAAACTTCACCATTTTCATTTAACTTATTTCTATAAATCCACTTGGTTCCGATAAAATTTTTATTTACTGGACATGAAACAAGCTCCCATGTTTCATTATTATCAATATGATCCAACCCTTTATTCATAAAATCCACCCATTATTTGTGTTGACTGTCTTTTGAAACTAATTCTAGTTCAAATTTTGAGATAAGTAAAGTCTGATTATCTAATATCAACTTTCTTATTTTTTGAACTGGAGCCATTTGATTCCCAATAATGTTTTAAGATTCAAAATGTTTTTTTAAGGTAGGAAATTTCAAATTTTCTTTCCCAACTAAAATTTCCTCACCAAAAAATTCTTATGAATCTTGATAAGGATGTTTTGAATTACTTTAATTATTGTTGGAAATCTCCAGTTTATCCTCCTTAGCATTCTCAACAACTTTTGTTAAGGAATTTTTATTTTCAATTACTTTCACATCATATGAGTCCACTAACTTTTGTAAATGTTTGTTCTAAAATTTTTAACTTATTCCATTTTTTGAATAACCCATAAAATTTTCTTCCTCAGATTTATCACCAAACTTTCCCAAATCTGAATTTTCGATTTTGAGAAAACATGGACTTCCAAAAACTTTAAAGTAATTCAATGAAGTTTTTTTGTTATAACACATTTCATAAGGATTCATGTTGGTTTTCAGTCTCAAAAAACATCTATTTTGAACATTTATAGTAGTGCTAACAGTTTCTCTCCAATAGAACTTTGAAAGTTTGTATTCTGCTAACATACTTCTTCCCATTTCCACTAAGCTTATATTATTTATTTTTTGCTACTCCATTTTTTTGTGGAGTATAGGGAACAATATAATGATGTTTGATACCATTATTTCTTATATATTCTTCAAGATTATTGTTTGTGAATTTGGTACCATTATCTTTTCTCAGCTTCTTTATGGAAACCCCTATTTCTTTCTCAATATCCTTTTTGATGAATTTGAACATTTCAATGGCCTCTGACTTGTGCTTCATAAACATGATGTTTCTCATATGAGTGAAATCATCCATAAAAGTGATAAATTATAAGTCTCATTTTTTTTATTGATGTCTCATTAACCAATATAAATAATAATTAATAAGATCAAGTAGTTTGGTAGATTGAATATCAACTCTTTTATGACTTATGTCAGTCATCTTTTCTTTATGAAAAGTAATACAAACATATTCATATCTTCTTTTAAATTCTGAAAAATTACGTACATCTTCAACTTTAGAAAGTTTATTCATGTTTTTCTTCCCAATGTAACTAAGTCTTCAGTGCCATAATTTTTTTTCATCTTCATCGCTCAAGTAATAGGAATTGTTGAATTCTTCTATTTGAACCACAGGTTATTTATCCTTGTATAATAACTTTTACATCTTTCACAATTTTGATGATACATAAATCTTTTCTAAAAACAACTTATTTTCCATCATCACAAAGTTGACTTACACTAAGTTATGTTTTATCCCATAAAAAAATAAAACTTCCTTGGATTTCAACTTTTCTGCTTCAATCTTAGTCGTTCCGATTCCTATGATTTTAAGGAACCATCATTACCAAAGGAAACTACTCCTCTATCATGAATTTAAACATGTTTCAATAATTTTATATCACCTATCATATATAAAGAACAACCACTATCAAGTATCTGTGGTTTTTTCCTTTTACTTGATTTCAAAGCTGTCTCAACAACAAATGCTCTTTTATCAACTTTCTTTTTTCTAGATTCCTTTTCTTTTCTATCATAAGGAATTTTTTCCATAAGAAGTGTCATACATATTTCGGCATGATGAACAGCCTGATCACATCTTCCACAAACTTCTTCCAGACATTGAAATTTATTTTTTTTTGTTTTAAATTTTCTAACATTCTGAGAATTCACCTTTTTAACTTTCAATAAGTTAGGAAAGTTTCTCATTCTACTTTCACAATTTCTTTCAATTTTCTCAAACATTATCCTAGGTAGTGATAAGTTGTTTCAAAAATTATCATCTCTATTCCCATATATTCAACAACAACAGTAATATCCATCAAATATTTATTTTCTATTCAAGAAAGATCTCTATCCATAAAAACTTTTTTGAGGTTGGTAACTTCTTTCAGATCTGACATACTCAGGATGCATACCATCTTTTCTTTTCAGTGAGTTTTATACTTTTGTGGATTTGATAGGTTTCTCATATCCTTTATCTACCCAAGATTTTCCAATACTTTTTTCATAACCTAAAATGTTAAAATAATCAGATGAAACAATATTTTTGGTAAGAGAATATTTCACCTGATTCTCATATTGAGAATTCTAAGTAACTTTAGAAGTCTTAGCTTTTAATTTCAATGCTTTGTTGAAGTTTTCATTCATCTTCCTCAAGGTAATTTTAGACTCAATAATTTTTGATTGAAACTTATTAAATTATTGTTTATTATCCTTAAAATTCTTACTAATATCTTCAATCATATTTCCTTATTAATAAATTCTAAGTTTGTAACTTTAAATCTCCTAAATGTATTCATCCTTTTTCTTGATGAAATCTTTTCTTCCTTCAGTAACTTCTTCACAATATTTATTTATCATTCTGATTTATTTATTGAGATATTTTTTTGCTCAATACATGAAATAAATTTTGTTCTAAGCTGATACTCTCTATAAGATTCTTCACCACCTTCTTCACTCTCTGAGGAATATTTTGTTTTATCAAATTTTTCAATGAAGGATCTAAATTTATATGAACTTTCATCTTTAGAGGAATTATTTTCAGTTGAGTCTGATTCAACTTTCTTACTCAACATACTTTTTTTGTTTCCAGTAAACTTCTTATATTTTTTGGATGAATTTTATTCTTTATCATTTTTGTTCTACTTATTACATTGAGGATTTTCATCAGAATTATCTCTATATTATCTAAATTTATTCTTGGGGAAATTCATAACAAAGTATCTAATTCTACTACACTCAAAAAATTTGAGATAAATTTTACCTCTATACTTTCCTATTCCTCTTCGATAGTCCTTGGATATAAGAGACATGATTTTTTCATTCAACTCATCATCCTTTTTATATTCGGACTCATAAGGATCAGTTTCTTTAATATCTCGAGTTTTCATATTTCTCATAGCTTCAAAATACATTTCATCTTTCATATTATTTTTAAACATTAGAGATTTCCTCATTTCATAAGCAACAAGAAAGTTATGAAATTCATCAAGAGATAAATCATAATTATTTTCTAAAGAATTTTTTTTAGAATCAAACCTATCTAGAAAGTTTTGCATAATCTTCTTCACAATTGTAGAATCTCTCAATACATCTCCAAATCCTCTGATGTTTCAAACAATTTCATTTACTCTGGTGAAGTATTCATCAATTGTTTCTTCATCTCTCATTTTTATGTCTTCATACTTACTATGCCAGATTTTTAGTTTTTCTTCATTAACTTTAGTATTTCCTTCAAAAACAGTTTTTAGCTTGTCCCAAATACTTTTTTAAGTATTGATACCCATCAATTTCTGATAAAAATTCCTTGATAAGGACAAATGATTGCATTTCTAGACTTTCCATCAACTTCTATATTTCTATTATCATCAAACGTCATATGAGCATATTTTTCAATAGGTGGAAAACCAATAGTAGTAGCATCAACAACTTCTAGGAAAAGAGAGAGGAGATAAAGAATCATCATATTTTTCCATCCATAATAATTTTTTCCATAAAATTTAGGAATTCCTCTACCGTTGAAAGAATTGATATTATTCATGATAAGGATTCAAAAAGGGAACCTAGATCTGATACCAAATGAAATTATAAAGGATCAAATAACAACTGAGAAGGGGGGTTGAATCAGTTGTTCACTTTTTATAAGTTTCAAAACTTTTAGAAACTTAACCCCTACAACTTTTAAGATTTATTTCTTTATCAAATTTTAGTAAATGCTAACGTATGAAAGAATAGTAAAGAAATTAAATAACACAAGATTTAAAAGGTTTGGACTCAGTGTGAGAACCTATATACTTTTCATAGACTTTTTCGTGGGTCTATGGAAATCCACTATTTTTAATAAGTGAATACAACTTGTGCCAACTCCCATTAGACACCTTCTATCTCCTGATAGGAAAGATTATACCATCCATCCAACATTAAATTTTTATTATTATTTCAAGATGGGAAAATCCCTACATAGAACAAACCTAAGGAGGTCTAAAGTATTGGAGACCTAATGAATCTTCCCTAACAAAGTTACCACATGCCTATGGAAGAGACCCCATCCTAGAAAACAAAAAATTACGATCACCATTAGAAATTCCTGAAGCGAGGAATTCAACCACCATGTTCCCCTCACTCCATGTGTGACTGATAATCACCTGTGGGTCCAATATACATTTTCACTTACAAATGATGTAGACAATGGTCCAAGGGATTTGGAACTTACCCTGCAACGAACCATGGAGGATAGCCGAGTTGGTCTCGACCGATTATAACTTAATGTTGTACAAGTGAAAAAGCTCAATACCTTTCAGCATCACGAAAGCTTCCACCATGAGGAAATATCCCACTCCAAATCCATCACTGAAGGCCAGAATCACTGCCCCTTGGGGATCACAAACCACTCCTCCACCCCTCATAAAACCAGACACACATGACTCGTCCACATTGAGCTTCAACCCTCTACTCAGAGGATTCTACTTCACCCATATGCCTTGCCTGTTAGCATCCTGTAAGGTGCGAGCAGCAAAATTACCTGCTATGAAAACTCTCAGTGTAGGAATAACTTCCCATCCTTTGATTAGAGAAACCAATTCGACCATGATTCACATGGTTCTAACCATCATGGCCAGGCGCGATCAGGACATGCCCCCGTGACGGCTTTGGTTTCGGGTATTCCAGATGCTCCAACATCCCACAACAAGCAACACTGCCCGCACCTTATTCTCTAAAGCATTATCTTCAGAACCCAATAACCAAAGTTGAAGAAACATGGCAAGTGTGGCTACCCGATTTCCCCACCTGAAATCCTCACCCAGGTATCTCCAGACTGTAGCTGCCTAGTCGCTGAAAAAGAACAGATGATCGACCGATTCCTCCTTGGAATCAATATAAAAAAGACATTTAGATGACAAAGAGATCCCTTTGTTCCTCACCTGTTCATCTATTGAAATAGCATTGTTCCAAAGATGCCAAAAAAGAAAGTTGTATTTCACTGGAAGGTCACTGCACCAAACCGTTCTACTCCATCGGTCGGGAATGGCATGGGCCAATGACACCAAGCGGTACCCCTTAGCAGAGAAGGCACCCAAAGCTGACCCCGTAAAGATGAGCTTGTCTAGTTTCTCATTCAAGGTGATGCCGTCAAACACCTTCAGCTGGTCGGGTGTGAGGATGGCCTGAATAAATGGCCTGAAATTGCTTGCCTGAGAAAATGATATCATTGGGACCGAACAGCCTGGGAACCCCAGCGGTGATCCAACCCTGTTCTCCTTCCAAAAATTAATTTTCCCACATCCCACAAGCCACCTGGAATTCATGCAGAGCACTGGTAAATGTTTAGAAATCATGATCCAGAGTCGCGATGAAGTCCCTCTGCCACTATCCATCTGTTTTCCATAGAGATTACTGATAAATATTTCCCACAACAATGTATTTTCCAAAAAACCCCACGCAAGTTTAGCTTGCATGCCCAACATTTCCCCTTTGAAACTTCAGATATTAATACCACCATCAGAAATCTACCTATTCATCCTATCCCATGAAGTCCAGTGAAGTATGCCTTCATTGTGTGAGTCCCATATGAAGCCTATAAGCACATTTTCAATATTGTTTAGCACTACCTTTGGAGCATTAAGCACTGAAATCACATGCATGGGGATCGAGGACAAGACACAATTAACCAACATGATGCGCCCCCAAAAGACAAGAATCAATTCTTCCAGTTTTTAATATGGGTTGTAATTTTCCCAACTATCCCATCAAAGTGGTGAATCCGAACCCTTCCTGGCACAATAGGATCTCATAAATATTCCACAGGAAAATAATTTTTATGCATGCCCAGCGCATCCATAATCTTTTTCCACCTATTGTCTGAACACCATTTCAAGAGAAACACATGAATTTTCTCTCTATTGATGGCCTGTCCACTCCACTTGTAGTAAGTTTCTATTACCCTATTAAATTCTATAATGGTATGACTGTTACAATTCAAGAAAAATAGCATTTCATCAGCAAAAAAGATATGTGAAATATTGTTGGTATTGGCTCTACCATGGTAAGGATGGAGGCTTCCACTAAGAACTTTCCCCTCAATATATCTGCTAAGGATGTCTTGCACCAAACTGAAGAGGCTGGGAGAGAGGGGATCTCCCTGTCTAGTCCATGGTTGGGCTTGAAAAACCCACATTGCTTTCCCATGAAAGAAATAACCAACCAGGGAGAGCTGAAAATTCTAAACAGTAAGTCCACAACCCCTCTGGAAAATCCCATATTCCCCAAAACTTTAATGATAAAGCTTCATTCCATTTTATCTTAGGCTTTGTGCATATCCACTTTAATCACCACATTGGATCCGGGTGACTTGATGTTGATATCCCCCACCAATTCATGTACCATGGCAATGGACGATTGAGTAGATATCCCTTTGATAAAACCTTGTTGGTTTTCAGAGACCCATTGGGGAAGATGAACCGCTAGCCTTCTTTTGAGAATGCTTGTCAGGATCTTGAACGGGATGTTACACATACTAATTGGTCTATATTGATTGAGAAAATAAGGATATTTCACTTTTGGAATGAGAATAAGTGTCGATGTGCAAGCCACCCTAAGTAGGTGTCCCCCTCTGAAAAAGTCCTGGATGGCCTCAACGACCTCCCCTTTATCAGTCTGAATCCTCATTCTTATTTGGCTAGATCTAATTTTCTCAATCAGATGATGCTGGATCTAATTCACTCAATATGATGATGCTGGATCTGATTCTCTCAATACGATGAGTCTGGATCCGATTCTCTAAATATGATAGACTCAATACGATAAAGCCATTCTCAATCTAAAAAACTCAAACAATGCTCAAATACTAAATATGATGTACCTTAGTTTTATTGACTCAATACAATTGACTAAATATAATCTTCTCAATATGATCTTTCTCAATACGATCTTGCTCAATCTGATAAACAAACTTTTAGCTATCTGATCCTCCTCATAATATCTCTATTCGAAAATTAATTTCACTTTATTTCTTTAGTGCTCCACCTTTTTTTCTTGCATAAAAAGTACAAATAGAGCAAATGATCCGAGCAATTATTTATAGATGACTCAGAAAACAAAAGCGGGAAACTTGAAAACTTTCCCCGCTTCCTCAAATTTCAAAAAATATGAAAATATACCACATTTAAAACTTTAACTTTGACTTCTTCAAATCTCCTTATATTTCTCTTAAATTTATGAAAAATTAAATTTCAATTTTGACCTCCTCAACTCTTCATAAAACTTATGTAATTTTTTTATTCTTCTTTGTAATTAGCTCAATACGATTTCTGTTTCTTTATCAATGAATATAAATTCTATTTCTTTCTTAGTGAATCTGATTTCCCTTACTTTCTCAATGAATCCAAATTATATTTCTTTCTCATTAAATATGATTTATTTTTATTTTTCAGTGAATCCTAATTCTGTTTCTTTCTCAGTGAATCTGAATTTTGTTTCTTTCTCAGTGAATTTGAATTCTATTTATTTCTTTCTGAATCTGATTTCTATTTATTTCTCAGTGAATATATATTCTATTTATTTTTCAGTAAATACGAATTATGTATCCTTCTCAGTGAATTCAAATTCTATATCCTTCTTAGAGAATCTGAATTTTGTATCCTTCTCAGTGAATTTGAATGAATTATCATTATGATGGTGTTCCCATTATGATGGAATTCCCATTACAATGGATATACCATTACGATGGAACCTCCATACTGCAAATTTTAAATTCTTCAAACCTCTCCACCATTTCTTCAAATATCATGAAGGTTTTATTGATTTGTGGAACTTTATGATTAGAAAATCATCATCTAACTTGGTTTAGAAAGTATGAAAAATTTCTAACTCATGAATTTACTTTCTTTAACAAACCTCTTCAAAAACAATATGAATTATTCCCATAGAAACTTTATTCTTTCTCTGATTACGATAAAGGAAAAACTCCCACAAACAATAGTTTCTACCTCCGATTATTTAGGATCTAATGAGATGAATACGATGCATATGCATCCGATTCTTGGATAACAAAAACATTCTTATACAAAAAGGTTATTTTTCAAAAAATAAAAAAACTTTGTTAAAACAATTTATCACAAAGGTTCTTCAAGTTTCTCTTGGAATTGTTGATCTCCTCTTATCACCTCCTTGAATCCTCTTCTTTCAGAATTCATGAGTTGTGTCATCTATTATCCATAAGAGATCATGGTGTTTCAAGTTGACCCAATACTTGATCTTCGATATATTTTTCTTCATTTCTTGAGGTGGGTGGTCTAAAACAACCCCTTAAAGTCTATTTCATTTTTCTAGTATATGAAACATGTGAAATCATTCCATCACACCATGAAAATGGACTTTATAAATCAGAATCAATTAATTCTTCATGCCTAGACCCACCATGGATCCTGGTGGGTTTGTTGGCATTGAGACTGTGAATTGTGACCACCTGATAGATTTTACAACCTTTGACTGTAGGTTAGAACATGAATTGGTTGAACTTATAGACTTATAATGATTTGGGAATTGTTATTGGTTTTGGATTAACATTTTGAATTGGAATATCTTGAACATATATGTAAAATGATTGATAAATAACCAATCATATTGAAAGTGGTTACTTGGATTGTAATTGAAAGTGTCTTAACAATGATAATTAATTAGAATATGAATTTGGTAAATTTCTTGCTAAAAAATTGTCTAGATTGAAATTAGTGAAATGGAATGTAACTGGAATTGGTATGATAACATGATGGAATATGGATATAATGATATGTGAAATTGTAATTGGGATTACTTGATATGTACAATGGAATGGTTACAATTATTATGATAATTGGTAACTTGGAACAATTGAATAAATGGATTGTTTAATTGGTAACTTGATGATTGAACAATATGGATTATATCAATATGTTTGGAATGTTGGGAGATTTGTATTATAAATAGATTTCTTGGAATATTTTCTTGTACGAATCTTTGATTACGATTGATTCCTAAGGGATAAGTGTATATTTACATACTGACTGAGGAAAAAATGTATGGTAACATACTTCCGGAGTGATAGATGCATGGTAATGTACCACTTGAGGGATAAATGCATGGTTACACACTACCTGAGGGATAGATGCATGGGTACAGATCACTCGAGGTCTAGATGCATGGTACATACTGGTTGAGGGATAGAATGCATGGGTGCATACCTCATGAGGGATAGATGCATGGTTACTTGATGTCCAAGTGTGAGATGATTTTTTATACTTGATTCACAAGAGAGAGATTATGGGATGATAAATGTCATTCTATTCTAGTTAATTGCACTAATTTTCATGGATATAGACTTCTGGCATAGTGCTGAATAAATTTTGGCTGACCCTGGGTGTCAACCCAAAGCTCAAGGGTTAGTGGGTTTATTGATGTTCAATATTAATTTATGAATTTATACCCTTGTTTATCATTTTATTGCATGCACTATATATTTAGACCATATTGTTTAGATACCATGGGTGTCGACCTACTAAGTTTTACTCACACCCTGTTTGGGTGACATTTGATACCAGGAAATATTTCATGGATGTAGGTATGGAAAAGGGAAATAGGCCTTGTACTTTACTAGTTACTTGTAGGATGTGATTAGTGAATAGAGACAAGATCAGACATGGGGTTTGCGACTAATATTTTTGGGAGTCTTTATGTTGGAGTTTGTCTTTTAGTTTCTTACTTTTATGAATTTAGCTTGAATTTTAGTTGACATTAAACATGACATGGCATGGGTAATTATATTTAGTTCATTCATTTATGTTTGGTTATTTGCTGGTATTGATGCATGTTTGATTTTCTTATTATATTTTCACTATTATTGTAATTATGTACTAGAGGGTCTAGTCTTCCCACTATATTTCTTATAACCTCACTGCTAGTCAGTAGCCTATGGAATATGGGGAGTTTCTCTTGAGGTCATGTAACCACCCGAATTGATCACGTGAGGGAGAACCAGGCTAGGGACGTTACAAAGTGGTATCAGATCCCAGGTATTCTCTGGTACTTTACAATTTGGGAAAGATATATAGAAGACTAGGATGTGTCAGGGCTTGGTAATGAGATCATGCATGGAACTATCTAACCCATGTGTGGGGGAAACCCAAGTATTGAGGGATGATATTTCTATTCTTTATGTTCACTTGTTATCATTGTGATATTATTTCACATTGGGTGATTCACTTGTTGTGTGATGTTACTATTTTAGGAGGTTTTACTTGTGGTTTAGTAAGACATTAGGTGAGTATGTATGCATTATGGTAGGAACATAGGGAATATATTAACATGCATTGTTCATGATAGGGAAAAATATCTTATATGACATATATTCCAATATAAACTGTGAATAGAAATTCCTTGATATATATGATAAAAAGGAATAAGTGGAACTTTTATGACATGCTAATTCAATTTTCAATCCAAGTTGTAGAGTAACCTTGTGTTAATGGTTCTCTGTTGTTTTATTAATATTATGAGGTTGATCTTCTTATGTAACCTATAATCCAAGGAGAGTGTTAAACTTGTATAGATGATGAATTTCCATCATCTTCATGTTGAGAACCATGAGAGTAAAAATCAGTATACCCATCACACAGTTGAGTCATGACTTCATGTGGCTCTAGGAAACTAGATGGATGATCAACTTCATGATAGTTTCCTGTGGGTCATGCAATCCATAGAGAGAGAGAGACTTCCCATACCATTCCTTCGATGTTTGATTTGACTAGAGAGTTACAATTTTAGCATCCGTTGATGTTCACTAGGGAGGGAGACCCCCATGCATCTAAGTTTTGGATTGAGTCTATACAAACTATCTTTAAGAACCTTGAGACACATACATACATGAAGGTTAATCTTGTTGCTTATATGATATGAGGACCATCCAAGCATTGATGGGATGTCCTAGAGAAAGCTAGGTAGTAAGAGGACCTAACCCAGAAGGAATTCAAGGAAAAGTTCATGAGCCACTTCTATCCAGAGATGCTGAGAGATAAGAGGGATTGGGAGTTCATGCACTTTACACATGAGAGCATGATGGTGATGGACCACACTATACATTTTACCAACCTACAATATTTTTCTCCATCCTTGGAATCAAATGATATTTCCAGGGGAATCCCTTCTAGTATGATCTTCATTATGAGATCAAGTCACAGGTGAATCTATTTTTCTTGAGAAACTTCTCTGATGTGATGAATAAAGCTCTCATCATAGAATAAAACCTGAAGGAGTGACCGAGTGGTGGGAATATAGACTCAATAGGATGATCTGAGATCTTTTCTTCTAGAATAAATAAGTTCTTCTATGACAGTTACTTCTAGGGTAGTGTAAGGTGAGTAGTCTAGGGAGTGGGAATCCATCTTAGGACTACAACTAGGTGTAGTGTATTCAATGTGATAGGGATGGACACAAGTTCCAAAAATGTTCTTACTATGAAGTGGAGTGCAGAGTTTGCACTAGTATGGTCCATATATAGAGGTTTTACAGGATCCCTCAGTATTCGAGTGGTGGTAGAGGACCAGGGAAGACACTAGATTCTGGTAATGACTCAACTACCCCTTAGCAGATAGGTAGTTGAAGTTCCATTGGAAACTTGAGTCAGGGTAGGGGATGTGGTACCCCAATATAGGAGTGGAAGTGACAGCTATAGGGAGAATCTCAAGGGAGTTAGATTAGATCCCATAAAAGAGGGTCAAGTTAGTTAGATGTTATACAATATATTCCTACTAGTCTAGATGTAGGACCTTCCACCATCAAAGGAATGATTCTTGTGACACCTACCCTTTCCTATATTTTTTTTGATACAGGAGCATCACATTATTTCATATCTGATCAATTTTATAGTAGCTTGGGTTTGGTTATAGAAAAATTGTATGGGGTTGTGACCATCGACACATAGTTAGGGGTGTGGTCAGAAGGTATCAAGCATTGTAAGGAGTGTTCTTTTAAAATTAGTAACTATTGTTTCTTTTGGGATCAGTTTGTGCTGAAAATGAGAGGATTCAATTTGATTCTAGGTATAGATTGGCTAGTCCTATACCATGCTCATACCGACTATTATCAAAGGAAAGTGACCTTTATATTACCAGAAGGGGGATGCTATATCCATCAGGGTGAATGAGATATTTATGATGGTCATGCATGAACTATTCAGAGCAGATTAGATTATCTCATAGAACATATAGAGATCCTTATTATAGACGATGTAATGTTTTAGTAGAGTAATTTTACTAAAGTAGTGTACCACTTTTAGGATGTCTTTCCTGAATAATTCTCTAGCTTACCACCATAGAAGGAGATTGAATTTACTATCGAGATGGTTCCAAGTTCCCAAACAGTTTCAATATCATCTTACAAGATAACACAAGTAGATATTTGGGTGTTGAAAATATAGTTGGAAGATATAGAGGAAAAGGGATTCATATGACCTAGTACTTCATAATGGGGTTCTCCTATACTTTTTTATAAGAAGGTTGATGGGATTTGATGTTTATCTATTGATTATTAGATACTAAACTAAATTATGGTCAATAATTAGTATCCTCTTCCACACAATGATGATATCTTTGATCAACTAAGAGGTGATCAGATTTTTCCCAAGATTAACTTGAGGTCGGGGTACCATTAGTTGAGGGTGAGATAATCTGACATACCCAGACTGCTTTTAAGAGTAGATACAACTAGTAAGAGTTATTATTGATTCCATTTGGTCTGAAGAATGCACTAAAGGCATTCATTTACTTAATTAATTATATCTTCCATCTATTTATAGATTGGTTTGTGGTAGTTTTCATCAATGAAATCTTGGTGCACTCCTAGTATAGAGGTGATCATTCCCAAAATATTAACATATTTTTGAGTACATTTAGAGAACACTGGATATGCATCGAGATATATTAAATTTACCCTTGGATCAAAAAATTTCACTTATTGGGTCATGTTATATCATAGGATAGAGTGTAAGTGCACCCAGAGAAGGTTTCAACTATGGTATCTTAGAAATGAAAAAATATTTCTTTTGATATTCACATATTTATGGTTCAGGTGGGATATTATCAGCATTTCATCTAGGATTTCTCCCATATGGTAGCACTGATGGATAGAATTACCAAGATGGGGGTGATTTTTTTGGTATGATGTTTGTGAGGATTATTTTTAGGATTTTAAGAGTAGGTTGATCTAAACACAGAACCTCACCTCACCTGATCCGGTTAATGAGTATACCATGTATTGTGACACATCAGGGGTCAGGTCAGATTAGTTATGATGTAGGAGGACTGAGTGGTTGCTTATGGTTCTAGACAATTGAGTCCACATGAGAGGAATTACCCTACTCATGATATGGAGTTACCTATAGTGGTAGATTCCCTAAGATATTGGAGACATCATATTTTAGGCAAGAGGTTTATGGTGTACATGGACCAAAAAAGCCTCAAGTACATATTTTCATAGTAGGAACTAAACCTTTGGTAGAGGAGGTGGGTCAAGTATCTATATTATTTTGAATTTGAGTTAGCATGAACTTTAGGTAAGGTAAACGTTATTACTGATTCATTGAGTAAAAAGACACAAACAGAGGAAATGTGAGAATATTTTGATGAGTGGAAGCTAATGGAACTCTTTACTGATATGAATCTAGATGTCTAGGATCCTCAAGGGTGAGTGACTCTAAAATCAACATATTTTATCACCATTCTCCTAAATAGGATCAAGAGAGGCCATTAATCTGATATAGAGGGCTTATCTCTGAGGGAAATCATATACGGTGGGAGCTACCATTAGGTTGGTATCTTGGTAGTAGTTATGTTCTTCTTTTCCATGGTTATATCTGGTTTCCTATGGGTTTGTGTTAGAATATTATGAGGTAATTTAATGCTTATTGTTGAGAGGTACATACCAGGTTTATGAAGATGTATCATGATATTTGAAGGCAATACTATTGGATAGGAATTAAGAAAGTGATAATAAGATTCATAGCATGATGCCTCACCTATTAGAAGGTGAAGGCCATGAACCAGAGGCCTTTTGGGTTGTTACATACTTTTCTAATTCCAAAATGAAAGTGGGATGATGTCACTATCAACTTCATGACAAGATTACCCAAGAAACCATGAAAAAATGATGTAATATGGGTGATCATGGATTGACTGAAGAAGGTAGACCACTTATTTCCCATCAGGGAGTCCTTCACCATTAATTACCTGGGTAGTATCTACATGTGATAAATAGTTCAATTGCCTAGTGTTTCTAGGAGTATCATTTTGAATTGAGATTTCCATTTCACATCACATTTCTGGTAGGTCCTTTAGAAGGATTTGGGATCATAGGTTCTTCTGAGTAAAACCTATCATCCTCAGACTGAAATCTATTTTAAATAGAAGATTCAGATTGTGTAGGATGTATTATGAGCATGTGTTTTAGATTTTAGTGGTTCATAGGAATAGAATATATCCGTAATGGAGTACACGTATAATATCAGATTCCAAGAATTGATCCAAATGGATCATTTTGAGGATTTATATAGAAGGAAATTATTTTTTATTCTATGTTGGTTAGAGGAAAGAGAGTCTGATCTCTTTGGACCTAGTTTAATGAAAGAGATATCTGAGCAGGTCCAATTGATCAAAAAGTAGTTGGTAACCATGCATAGAAGATATAAATCATACGTTGACCATCAGAGATGACCTTTAGAGTTCAAGGTTGGTCACTGAGCTTTTCTTTGGGTGTTTCCTAGGCTATGGAAATTTTGTATCTGGTAGAAAGGAAAGCTAGTGGCCAAGTTCATTAGGCCATTTGAGATAGTGGAGAGGGTTGGTCCGGTGCCATACCATTTGGCCCTTCCATAGTGATAAAGTTACATGCACAATGTGTTTTACATACTTTATCTTTAGAGATATCACCCCAAACTTTCTCATGTGATAAATATTGATGTTGTTGATCTTGATATTGATGCGCCCTTTGAGGAGAATCCAATCCGTATCATGGGCCGTAGTGAGAAGAATATTTGAGGGAAGACCGTGCCTGTAGTGCGAGTGTAGTGACAACATGGGTGTGTGAAAGAAGAAAATTGGGAGAGGGAGTTTGATATACAAGTATAATGACCCAAGTTTTTCACTGATACCACATAGTGATGCTAGGGAGAACAACTCAAGGATGAGCTGTTATATAATGGAGAGGTTGTAAGATCCTGTATTTTCCTAGGTATTTCCTTTAAATTTTTAGTTGAAACTATTTTTGTTTTGTTAAAATATTTTAAAATTGGTTAATGATCCTTGTACGTGGTGTAAAATAAGGTTTCATAGGTGTTTGAGGACTCAAGAAGATGATCCAACAGGAGGATAGAGGTGTCTTGCAGTTTTATAGAGGCTGTAGAGCCATCAACTAGCTAGTGGCTGTCCAATATCTTGGCAAAGCTACTGGAGTCCCACCAACTAGTCAAAGAGACCCACCAGATAGACAGTGGTAATTGGTTATATTGGATCTCTTATATGAGACCCACTAACTAACCAGTGGGATTCCAAACTGCACTGGAACACTTGAAGTCACCATTGGCTAGTCGGTGGCATCAGGCTAGGATATGATTATGAAGGGTAGATATATAATTTAAACCTTGAAACCTATTTTAATCACATATTAAACTCTAATTCTACCATAACTAAGGATTTTATAATTTTGAAGTTTTTCCAAGGCTTCAAGGGATTCTCCAATGCTTCTCCTTGATCACTTGAGCTGTTCTTCAATTTGAACGACTGGATCAGTGAGTTTCTCTTGGAATTGAAAATTTTATCTTATTTCATCCTTGAATACTATTCTTCCATCCTTGATGATGTGTTTAAACCACTGTACATAGGTAATTTTGGTGTTATATGTATATCTGAAACATAATTCTTCATTTTTTTTCTTGAGGCTGGTCTAAAACAACTCCCTAAAACATGTTTTTGTTTTTCTAATATATGTAACTTGTGTGATCGCACCAACACACCACGAATGTGATCTTTATAAATTTAAAATGATTAATTATTCATTCCTAGAACCCCCATGTATCCATTTAAATCCATTGGCATTGAGACCGAGACTTATGGCCACCTGATAGGTCTGCCAACCTTTGACCATAGGTTAAAACATGAATTGGTTAAACTTGGAGTGTTATAATGATTTGGGATTTGTTATTTGTTTTGGATTAATATTTTTAATTGAATTATCTTTTAAATTTATGTAAATTGATTGATAAAGAACTAATTTACTTAGAATTGGTTATTTGTAATGTAATTAAAATTTGATTAATAATGATAATTGGTTAGTATGTGAGTTAGGCAATCGACTTACTAAAGAATTACCTGGATGGAAAGTGGTGAAATGGAATGTAACTGGAATTAGCATGATAACATGATGGAATATGAATATAATTATATGTGAAATGATAATTGGGATTACATGATATGTACAATTAAATGGTTATAATCATTGTGATAATTGTTAACTCGACATAATTGAATAAATAGATTGTTTAATTGGTAACTTGATGAATTAACTAATATGGATTATATCAAAATGCTTGGAATGTTGGGATATTGGCATTATAAATGGATTTATTTCCATATTTTCTTGTATGAATCTTTGATTATGATTAATACCTGAGGGATAGGTGCATGTTTATATACTACCTGAGAGCAAGATGCATAGTAACATACCACCTAAGGGCTAGATGCATGGTAACATACTACCTAAGAGATAAATAAATGGTTACTCACTGACTGAGGGATATATGCATGATAAAAACCACCATAGGGATAGATGCATGGGTACATGTTTCTTGAGGGCTAGATACATAGTTACTTTATGCCTGTGGGTGAGATATTTGTTTATATTTGATGTCCAAGGGTGAGATTGTGGGATTGGTCATGGAATTACTTTCTGGTTAATTGCACTAATTTTTAAGGAAAAATACTTCCTACATAATTCCAAATAATGTTTGGATAACCTCATGTGTCAACCCAAATCCCGAGGGTCTGTGGGTTTATTGATGTTCAACATTAATTTATGAATTAATGACCCTATTTATCATACTATTTCATGTATTATATATTCAGACTAGATTATTTAAACACCATAATTGACTATTGATTTATACTCACACCTTATTTAGAAACCATTTGGTACCCATATAGACTTCATATATGTTGGTATGGACAAGGTTAAGGGTCCATGTACTTGATTTGTTGCATATAGGATGATATTAGAGCATGAAGATGGGACCAGACATGGGTTTAGGATTGGGATTTTTGGGGGTCTTTATGTTAGAGTATGTCTTTTAATTTTTTGATTATATGACTTTAGCATAACTTTTAGTTGAAATTCAACATGACATGGCATTGGTTATTATATTTGGTTTAATCAATTATGTCTGGTTATCAGTTGGTATTGATGTATGTTTCATTTTATTATTATATTTTCATTGTTATTGTAATTTTATACTAGAGGTTATAGTATCTCCACTAAATTACATACACCATGATTCTAGTCGACAACCTATGGTATGTTGGGACGTGAAATTGATGTCACATAACCACCTGACTTAGTCATGTGAGGGAGAACCAGGATAGGGATGTTACAAAAAATAAGCTAAAAATTTAAAAGTAGTGTTGCGATTTTCTTCCATGTTTCCCAATTCACAATGCTTCCATATTTATTTTTTCTACTGGTACAAAACAAGTTTGATTGAGGGAAACATTCATTAATATCCATTACCTATTTCTACATGAAAATTCAGAATAATTCAATGAAAAAATAAATATATATTCAATGTTAAATGATATATTACCTTTAACTATTCATGATTTGGCATCAAAGTGAACCCAAAATTATGAATATATTTCATAGAACTCTTATTTTTTGTGTCCCTTTTATATGATTCCTATTAGTAAAAAAAATATACAAGAATTTTAGCAAGTCACAATGGATGAAACATCTCAATTTCAACTTAATGATTCAATGAGTTAGAGACATAACTCAAATAAGAAGGTTTATTAAATTTTAGAAAACCAAACACACTCATAAACACCAAATTTAAATTCAATTATCAAACCAACTAATTAATTATAATCTACTATGAAATTAGCATCTTAGACTCTAATCAACTAAAAAATTTACCACCACCTAATGGAGAAAAGAATAAGAGAACTCTATTTTTTTTATCATCATTAAAAATTATATCAACATATATAATCTATTTTAAAAATAAAAAGTGAACAATTGAACTATATTTTGGTACATTCAAGATGTTTCAATTCATATCAATATAGCTCTATTTTTTTTGTTGAGTTCCCATTTTGTTTTTTTTTCAACAAATGAGATGTTATTTTGACTTTCCTGTATTATTAATTGTTTTATTTAATCATATATCTATTATAATCATTCATTTTTTTATTTAATAGTTATTGTGGTAATTTAATTGATTAGAATGTATAGGAATGTGATTTTGACATATTTTTAATTTTTTTTCTATGATATGTTTTATAATTAATTGATTTATTTATAGAATTATTTATTTGTATGAATGGTTTTAATGAATTCTATTTTAATGGTTGTTTTGAAAATTTTGAAATTTAAACTTTTACTCGAAAGTGTGTTTTAATAATTCAAAAGAATGAGATTATCAAAATTTAAAATTAAATAAGAAATCATGATTACTTTCAAAATTATAGGGATATGAATAAATCAACTCTTACTTTTCTATGTATGTCTCATGAAAAAATTTAAATATAAAATTTTACTTAAAAAGGGAAAAAACATGTGACTATATTTATAGCACTGGGATTACTATACCATGATTAGTTTTTTTTTAAAAAAAATAGATTGAAAATACGATTTTTAAAGAGTAGGTGTTGTAATGAATGAGTGTTAAAGTATGCATTTATAATAGTGGGATTATTTTACTATGATCTATTTTATAATGTTTCTCATTACTTTTAGAATAATGATGAATGTTTTTATTCCATGAATTTATTAATGTTCTTTATAACATTAGTTTGTAATTTTTTAGTATTATTTAGTTTAAATGGGTTATATTTGGATGAATTATAGTTTTTTTATGATTTTTTATCTAAAAAGCGGATGTATAATTTGAGAATTTTTAGAAAAAAACATAAAGAAGAGGGGATTTGGGAATAATTTATAATTATTTTACTATAATAATTACTTCAAAAATGTTAAATTATTTCAATATGTAAATTATTTAATAATCATACAATTATTTTGTTTTGAACCTACTGTAATAGATTTGTTTAAATAATTATCATGTTTTTTTCTTTTAAATGTTTATAAGTGGTTAATGATCATTAATTTATACTTTTCATATTTATATCTAAATTTTATGTTTTTCATGTATCGTATTTATAAAAAATTATAATTTTATGTGTAAAGAATCCATAAATTCATTAATTAAATGATTTTGATCATGTAATGAAATATTTTAATGTAAGGGTTGAAGTTGGTTTTTTCTTGATTAAAATTATTAAATTAATTTAAAAGTGAGTAAAAGTAGTTTTTATTCAATAAAAATCTATTTGGATATTTTCAATTGATTATTATTATTATATGTTTTTATATTTCATATAATGAGGTATTTGACTGAGCAGTGAGAAGTTTATAAATAAAATTTATGGATGCATTTCTTATTTGGGTTTTGTTTGGGAAGAAATGTGTTTTCAATGAAAAAAGTCATGAAGTTGTTGTTTTCATTTGATTTGATTTAGTTTCAATAATTTTTTGTTAGTTTTGGACCCTGCTATATGTTTCATTGGGTATTATTTATTTGGGGTTTTCATTTTGTACTTTTAGGAAAGTATCACACATGTATCATGGTTTGTGATGAATTTAACTATCTTATACTACCAATTAACCTATCTATGTGAATATATCATACTATAATTAAACTATCAAGGTGAAGATATCATATTATCATGGAGTGTGATGAATTTACCTATCTTCAATGATGGATATGATACATCTTATCCACCAAAATTAAAGACACTTATAATGTTAATATGCGCGTGTAAAGTAAAATTGAGTAGGATTCAACTCCATTATTATCTTTATTCAATATATGGTTAAAGGGGAAACCCAAAAAATAGTTTTTTTTATGGTGAAAAAACCTATGGGAATGATTAAAAGGATAAAGAGGATGTTTCATTGATTGATATCTATTCTAGTTAGGAAAAAACTTATATTTCATATTCAAAAGTAGATAAAAATTTCCAAATTCCTATGATTGGTTATAAAAAATATATATTTTCAATAGAAAAAAATATTAAATTTCATAAACAAGTAATTAATCTAGATATAAAAACTAAATTAAATATAAAATTCATTAAATTAACTTAAAAGAATAATTGATCTAGTATGAAATTAAATCTTTATATTGTATAACTGTACTTTCATTGAGGATTGGTATATTCTCAAGATCAGTACCACTTCTTTTTTTTCTATATGATGTACAAGTAAATCTTGTAGTTCTGCCACATCTCTCACAGTTCCATTAACTTAGATGTATTTTCTTGTTGATCATATGGGAAGTTGTATTAGAGCATCATATTGAAAAAAAATTCCAATAATACTTGATAAAAAAATTGAAATTGATTTAAAAAAAATATTACCCATATTTAATCCTAATAATTGTTTTGTATTTTTTGTTTTAATTTTATCCATTTTATTTATTGAATAGGAATAATATTTCTATGTTTTGTGCCCGTGAAACTTCACAATTATTTACTATTTTTCCAATTATTTTCATGTCCTAATTATAATTAACCATGAATTTTGTGCACATATTCTACACTTTACATTTTTTTTGTATGGACACATATTTTACTAGAAAATGTCCCTAAAGATAGAAATAAATATTTAGTACACATATTAACTGAAATTTAATAAAAAATTATTTAGTTCATTACCTTTTAAATATTTATCAGAATCACTATTTGCTACTACTGTATCCTATACACTATATTGGGGGGGGGGGGGTATTAATTGGAGGGGGTATTAATTGGAGGGGTATAATATGTAGTAAACCATGGATACTAAATTTGGATAGTAGGGTATGAGTATATAGGAGGTGTAAATAGTGGAGTAGTACCCTGTATAGATGAAGAAGGATAAGTAAAAAGGGTGAGGGAAAAAAGGATTAATACTACCCTTCATGGAAGTAGGAGGAAATTAATAAAAAGGAGGACCAATCATGTATGGGTAGGGTATACAAGGATAATTAATGCTGGGAGGAATTTTTTTTGGTGACTACAAAGCCATGGGCTTCGAGGGAGGTAGAGAAGTAGGGGCACTGAATGCATGGGTGATCCTATAATTAGACTGCCAGACCTATCCTCAATGAATGAAAGTCAACACCTCGATGATCCCTATCAATAATAAATATGATTTGTTTAAAGTTTATATATAGTCAATAAATAAACAAGGTACTCACAAGAACAAATATATGTGTCATCCATGGTTCTCTTAATCAACAATTGTTTTTCTCCATTTGTATTCTATGAAAATATTTATAAGACATAATAACATGAAAATTATAGAAGTGATGTGAAAATTTTGAAAATATAACAAAACATTAAATAACTATAAACATGCTAATAATACATCAACATAATAAATAAGTAATTACATAAAATCAAAAAGATCACTATAAATATTTTTATATATCTTCATAATTTCAAACTTATGTATAAATTAGTATAATGTACAATAAAAAATTGGGTTAGAATAATTTATATTACATAGTCTTGATGTTTTGGTAGCTTAGCATATTCAAATTTAGCCTAATTTGTGTATCAAGGGTGTTATTAGATCTGAAATGTAAACATTGGTCTATAATTTTACTAATGAAAGTAAAATGATGATAATTTAATGAAAATTATTAGTAAATAATTCATTTATTTATTCAATGGAAAAATTAGTTTTCTTATTTTACATCAGAGATAAGTATACCAATAGTGAAAAATCCTTTTAAAGATTAATTTGGTATAAGGGATTCAATAATAGTATATTAGAGAGTTTATATTCATATAAGTAATTTAAAAGATTTCATATACATGGGTTTGAGATATTTAAAACTTGTACACTGATTTTTTTAGAAATTTTTAAATGATAGTAAGAAACTACAGGCTGATGAACTTTATTTTATTATTTAGGATTAATTGAATTGACTTTAATAGCTGGAGGAATCTATATTGGTTATTATTGGAAGTGATTGTGAATAAAATTTCAAGTGAAAATTAATTATTTCCATGGGTTTCCAAAAAATAACAAAAAAGAAATAGTGGATATTAAATAATGTTATTATGGTTATTAAAAGTAAATACCATGAACATATGAAGTGATTTTAAAGAAAAGTTAATCTAACCATGTCTAATACTTCCAAGGAAAATAAATTTCTATGTTCATTGGTTACTTTGTATTAATACATCATAAAAATATAAACGCTTTTGTGAAATCATATCATGTATATCAGTGATAGTTTAACAAAAATAAAGTAAAAAAAGTGAAGGTCTGATGGAATGAAACTTACAGTGAGATACAAGAATATAAATAGTATTCTTCTCAGTTAGTTTTTGTTGTTTTTTAATTCTTTATAAAATAAAAGGATAGTGTGGGTGAATCCTCAATTTCTCCCAGAGTGTCTAAATTTAAATCAGTAACTGTTCTTTCATATTGTGGAGAAGTTTTTTCCTTGATGTATTAAAATAAACACTTCTAAAAAATAAAAAAACATATTTGAATAAACTGGATAAGTATACATATGGTAAGAATTTATTCATGAAATATGAGCGTAAAGTGTTTTATGTTTATTAGTGTGTAAATGTATATTATAGGTATTAAAATTGATGATGTTTCATAGAAGAATTCATTTTCTTTCATAAAAATACCTGATTTTTTTGACATTATCCAAGATGTATAGAACCTTAAAATTATTTTCATCAAATGTACAATGATGATTAGAGATATTGTATTAAAAAATATTTAAGAAAATTAATAGAATTTTGGATTTTAATACATGAAGCTCTTTTAGAAACCCAAACCCATCATTATCCTAAAAGATACATGTAAAAAATTACCACATTTTTTTAATGAAATTAAAAATTTCAATCGATTAAATTAAAATAGATACCCAAATCAATTTATATCTAAGATTAGTGTCACTTTTAGGTATAAAATTCATTATATTTTACTCAAAAAATCACTACTGATATTGTTCCACTATCATCAATGTTCATAAATTGAACACAAAATATGTTGTTGGATCTGGAAATTGATAAATAATTATGCATGTTTTTATAGAAACCAAATTCTCATTTTACCTATTTTTTTATTTAATTTAAATTAGTAATAGATTTTTTAAGTTTGTGTAGTTTATGATGGAGATACATTTAAATTATTAGTAGAATACATGGAATCTATTTTAGACTAAAAATATGGAAAACATCATTAAAAAAACAATAGTTTGAGTCTGCTTGGAATGCTTCAAAAAAGGACTATAGCTGGTCTGTACTTTAAAAATAATTTTTACAAAAACCTTAAATTAATGATGTTTGTCCTATTTATCTTAAAATAGTTTTAATTAAAATATATATTAAAGATGATATTTTAAAATGTAGATAACCAATATATCAATAATCAATTTGGAAATAATTGTAGAGAAAAATTTTTGTAGTCAACAAATGGATTTGTATGATATGACTTACCCATAAATAATAGTAGAAGTTACCAGTTATGATAAAATATTTAGAAGATGTTATAGTAAAGTGAAATTTATACAAAATGGAAATATAAATAATTTAAGACTACTAATTTTCTATAAAAACATAAAATTGAATAAAGATAGTGGATACCTCAAAACAAATACTGATATCAAGTAGGGTTTTTGTTGTTGTTATGAAATATTTTTGGAGTGAAATATACAGTCAAAAATGATATTGATTCTAGAATATTAAGTTGGGAAGATGACTGAGGTGTTGAACTGAAATAGAAAATCATGAATAAAAAAATATATGAAAAATTACTATATATAACTTATACAACTAGTTTTTATAGTAGATATAAATTTTAGGAACATAAATAATAAAATAGATGAGAATTGATTGTGTATAATATATATAATCATTTTGTGAAAAATAAATCACAAATATTTGAATTATTCAATAAATGGAATGTTAGGATTAAACATCATTTATTATTTGAAAAACATTTAAGAAAAAATTTAACAAGAAAAAAGGTGATAACTTTAAATTTATGAGTATATTGAGGATGGTTAAAATAAATGTAAATAATTAAGTACATGTAGAAATAAAAATATCCCTAGTATAGAGAATTTTTTTAACTTATGAAATAGATTTTTGGATAACTAGGTCCAATGTTTTAAGAAATAATTGAATAAAAGTTAATAATTATCATAGATAAGTTATAAGATTTATATTAAACAAACCATTTAGTTCAATAAAATGATACTCTAATTCTAAAAATGAAATTGTAATGAGAATTATTAGATGGTATCGATATTGCTACATCTAAAATTGTTGAATACATATTATTATTACATATGAAGATCTTATCAACCTTAGTAATAGTTATTATAATATTATAGGCATACATGTAAGGAATCAATACACACAAAAGTATCTTCAAAATGCATGAAAAAGAAAAAATACCACCACCATGAAAATAAAATAAATTATAGATGTGGTATAAGAAAATTTATCTTAAAAATTTATGTTACAACACCAACCTTCAAGGTAAATTAGTGATTAAAAAGTTTAAAAAGGTTTGAGGGAACTAAAACTATACTGGTTGCAATGATTAAATTTAAGACCAATTGAAATAATTAATTCCATATTAAAACAAAAATAAATCAAGAAGTATAAAAAAATACATAAAATTAATTACGTATTACGTAGGGGGGGTCATAATTTAGTGTAGTTTATTTAGATAAAAAATAAATGAAAAGTTATAAATACTTTTTAATGCAAGGATTTATCAACTTAAAAACATTAATTTAATTAAAATTTAATATTTGGTTAATATTATGAAAAATCCTCTCAATATTCTTTTTTTATTTCAATAGTATATATGTTTCAATTAAACAAAAAATACGTGTAATATAATTAAAAAAATTTATAGGCACCATGTATAAAAGTTTATGAAAACATGTATCATGTAACATCCCCACCCAACCCATTGGATTGGGCCGGTTCAGTGGTTATACTAACCTTAGGTGATGTCCCCAAGATACCAGAGTCTAGAAATAAATTCTAAGGGCTTAGTAAAATGTTGGGAGATGATTTTACCTGAAGAACAAGCATAACACAACAAGTTAAAATACAAACAACCAAACTAACTAAATTAATCATGAGTATAAACGATATAAATCAAATAAAAACCAAGAAAATAATGATTTCATAGTTATAGTGAAAAAGTATGTAAAAATGACTCATGAGATCCAAAATCCATCTCAACACAATAACACCAATGTGGCATGTCATGAACCAACCCGAGTCAACCCTGAATTAGTCTCCCGATATGGCTTACAATAAGGTCTGAGAGGTGTTCCCGATCCTCCTAGGATCACAAATAGTTCTAGGCATCATGCATACAAAACTGGGAATGGATTAACTTGTAGAAAAAAAATAATAAATAAAAAACTAAATAAATAAAAAAACTGACAGAAAAAATTAATAAAAACAAACTAGATCAGCTAAACATACCTCCATGTGACATCACAGTTCACCACTAACCACAGAACCATGCTCCCTCTAAGAGAGATCCAAAACTGGGAGAACCAAAAACTAAAAATGATAATTTAGGTGTGAGAACCGATATTATTATTAGGGATTCCAAAAGAATAACCACACCCTATGCCTTAACTTTAAAAAAACCATGTAATTCTAGTTTAAACTACATATATTTAAAATATATTTTTTATTTCCTTTTAAAATAAGTAACAAGATAATAACTTCAAAAGAACCATGTTCATATAATTTTTCCAAAATATTTTATAAATAATGAAATGTTTTCCAATAAATCATTTTATAAATAAGAAACAAGTGGTGAAGGAAATACCTCAGTGAAAAAAACCCAGTGGAAAGAACAATACAAGTAAATAAGTGTTGATATAAGAATTTCTGGTGGAAATATAATAGTCAAAATGATTTTATCAGAAACATCAAAAAATGATGGAAAATAGAAAATATGTAAAATAATTATCATAAGATATAACTTGACACCAAGTGAAGAGACCCTAGATGAATTCAGTTAAGAATACATCTTCCAGTCTATCGATGCGATCCAAAGTTAATGAGAAACCAGAATTCTCTCAACTATCCCCACCGGTGGCATAATCCACATGGAAAATCCTAATGATCTATTCCATCTAATTGAAATTATATTTCAACCATAACTCGACTCTCACTATGATTCCTAGGATCCCATGAATTTAGAAAAAGTGGTAGGTGAAGAAGCAAGCATAATTACAATATCTCAGTCATGAAAAACCATCATACATGATAATACCACCCCAACACCATCCATGTTAACTCCCCATATAATGGAGAGTATCCATATATCTTTCATCTTTTCAAGAAAACATTCAAAGGTACCAATCGGGCCTCATCATTTGAAAAAAACATTTTTACCATTTGAAAAACCATTTTGAAGCTCTTTGGAAAATCAAACATGTCATTATCCTTTTATGGAAAATAGTCCTAAAGGACAAAGAATCTTAGATCATTCTCAATTCACCTAGTAAAAATAAATTGTAAAACCAATTAAATATTTAGAACACCTTAAATTTTAAAATAATCTTGAAAACATTCTTAAACAAAAGAAACCCATGTTAGAAGCTTAGAATTTTTTTGAAATTAGGTGATTTTTTTTCCAAGAATCACATGATTTTACATACCATCTAAAAATTATATAATAATTTAAAAAACCCTCTAAAAAACATAATAAATCAAAGAATTCAATTTAAAGGCTTGGATATAGGGAACCTACCTCAAAACATGCTACCTTCGATGATAGTCACTTCACACTTACACACATACACACCTTTATATATATTTACACCCAATATACATATTTCCCTTACCATGAGGTAATATGTGAAAATAAGGTATATATATATATATACTTACCTATGTATATGATTTCAAGCTTTATTTATGGATCAAAAAATCATAGCCTTTGATGAACGCCGAAAGAATGAGCCTCGACTTAGTCCTCACGAACCCTAAGAACCACGAAACAACCAAAATAGACACCCAAATCAGGTTAGGGTTTTACCCTAGGTTGTACACAACACAAGGGAGAAAAAGAAACCAATATATATAGGAAGAATAAAGAATAGGAGAATATGAGTAGCTAACTTGGGATGATCACATTGGAAATCAGGAGGAAAAATAGTGAGAAGAGGAGCCAGAAAGAGGGGTCTCACCCGCGTGGGAGGATCCTAGTGGGTGAGGGTAGAATGGGGGGGGGGGGTAGGCCAAGAAGATGAGGGAGGGGTACCCCCTTGGGTATCCTAATAATAATAATAATATTAAATTATTTTACTTAAATTTATTTATTTTATTTTTTTGGAAATATAGACACCACACATGGTTGGCCAAACCAAGCACCAACCATATTCCCCTCACTAGTATCCTATATCACCTTTCATAGGAAGACCACATGGTTAGGTAAATCATGCACTGACCATGTGATTTCTCTCTGTTAAAATTTTAGACACCCTTGCACGGTTTCCACACAGTTTTTACTAACCGTGCGCCAACTGTGTGCCTATATAGAAAAAATAAATTTTTATAATTTAAACCCGATTTAACCCAAAACATTGAAAATGAATTTAAGATTAATTAAATGATTAAAAATAATTAATATAACATGCTTAGGGTGTGATATTTCTCCCCACTATTTATACTCCCCACTAAAAGTCCTAAAAGACAAGGAAGAAATGCCACCCAAAATGAAACCTCCACTACTTGAAGACTGAAAACAAAAAACTTGCTTCCCTACTAAATCCCAAAACTATAAAATATAATAATAGGATAATAGGTAATCCTAAAAAGTTAACCAACACCTATAATAACAACTTATGAGACCAAAGTAACCCAAACATCAAACTGAGGAATGGAAAGGGAAGAACCTTTATGTATTCAAACACAACCTCAAACAAGGAACACCCCGACCCCTAACATAGAAATAACCAAATAAACTCATCAAAATCAGGCATGATGGTGACAGAGAGTTACCCCATCATGAAGTATTAAAGATACAATTCATCATGAGTCCTATTTATGCTGGTCTCCCCACCATTTTAGGAATTCATTCAAACACCGATCCCAAGACAAAACAAACTCACAAATCCTATAAAAAACAAAAGTTATGAGAAATAAGGAAATTAATGAAGAACACCCCCATTTTATGCTAAAAAAATCAAGAATTTCCCAAAAATACATTTCCATTAAAATTAGAGTTCCCAAAAGATACATTTCATCATCTTTCATACCCAAAAAAGACAACACCGTGGAATAAATTAATTACAAAAAAGGTATTGAAAATAAAAATAATCTTTATATTGATCTTGTTCTAGAACTACATCTATACAACTAAGATATAAGGTTCTATAAGGGATTAGATCTAGCTCCACATCACTTTCTGGAAACACCCCGATAAAAACTTTGCAAACAACCTAAAAAACCACAGGTATGAAATATCTTTGGAACATTTTTTCATGAAGACTTCCTATTCTCAGGATTCCCACAATGAAAGAACAACCATAAATTACTCTTATATTAATCTAGTGATATAAAACACAAATCCTTTTCATACTACTTCTCAATAGTCTAGAGATAGCTAAACTAGCTTTGGCCTGAATAGTGTGCCTCACCACTTCTAAATAAGTGTCAAGGAATGTAGGCACCACCTGATGAAATTTTGATTGGAGGCCCCTTTTAAATAATTTATCTTTAAATAATTCATCTTTGAAAATATTTAGGAGATATGGTACTATCTCAATGAAGCTCTTAACATAATCTAATACCATTGAATCACCCTACTTGAGGCACTACAATGTCGAACCCTTCGGTATCCTCAAGCTATCAGAGAAGTACCTGTAATAACCCAACCTTAAAAATTACATATTATAGTGAATTTAAACTAGAATTAACTTTATTACATTCCCAATATATTTTAGGTTTAGAGTTTTAGCGAGTTAGGTCATAACTCTTACATAAAAAACCCATATATTACAAAGTGGACACTTCTATTTAGTATCATTTTTTTCTACAAAACAAAACTTTTAAGATATAATAAGTTTTATTTTCATGATAAATCTTCCCAATTTTTATATTGACCTTATCATTATCCCTAATCATCTGTAAACCCTATGAAAACATTTTTAAAACATGGGATGAGAACAAAAATATCAGCAAGGGACATAAGAGTATAAATCTATTAGTCCAGTGAAAAACATGAAAACCCATGAAATTTTTACCATTACCATAATGATATTTTAGAAAATTAAATAAATCCATTCTATATAAAAAACTCATAAAATTTTTTCTCAAATAAAACCATTAAAACCCATAACAATAAAATAAAACCCCTTTTTTGAAACTTAGAGTGTCAATTTTATAATTCGTTTTAAACCCTTATCAGAAATAACTGGATACATGTTAAATCCATAGGATAAACCTTTCAGTAAATACTTTATTCTTACATTAAGATACAAGCTACATTACCCAATGCAGTAGAGTGCTATATGGGTGCACCCATCATATAAGTTATAATAGTATCACCCAACACTATCCTAGTGCACCCAAAGTATAAGCTGTATGGGATCACCCATGAGCTATAATGTGGATCAACCCTTCATATAATTTATATCGATCTCACATGTTTCAAATATAATGCTCAAGTACCATATAAAACAATTTTTTATTACACATTTTTATCATAAAACCTTTTAAAAACTCTTTTAAACCCATATGAAAAACATATTTGGATATGAAAATACCTTTTTATTCAAAAACCCATTTTCAATACCAAAATAACGATAAAGTTGGAAAGAGGGAATTTATTTGAAGAAAAAATCATTAAAAACATTCTTTAGTAAAATAAACTTTTCACTTTATGTAACATAAAAGGATGTCATCTTAGATGGGAAATTATTTTGAAAGATTACTTGGAACATTTCTTAAGAAAAATATCCTTTACATTTTGAAATCACTTACTTTAAAAAACCATGAAATTATAAAGGAAAAATTTTTATTTGAAAAAAAAATCATAATATTTTAAAATAATATTTAAAGAAAATATTATACATGATAGTGGTAAAAGCCGCTCATACCATATAAGTTAAAAAAACATCCCTTCCACACTCTCAGTAAAAGCCAAAAAGTAACTCATTTGAAAAATGACAAGAAGTTTCATTTCAAAAAATTTTATAAAAATTGAAAAATGGGTAAAAATGGATTTAAAAATTTGTATGAGAATAATAAAAACCTTATTTATTTTTTTAGAAAATATGGATATGGAATAAAAAAGTGAGTTTTAAGGGTAACTATAGAAGATTATTTTTAAAAGAAAATCCCTTACCTTAAGTCTGACTCATTATGTACATTATTTATCTTCATGAATAATAAAATTAGGTTAATTTATAATTTATTAATCAAATTTTTTAATTTCATTATTAATTTATTTTTATTTAATACCATGTTATATACAATTACTCAATTAATTAAGTTCACTTTTGATATTTTGAGGATATTCGGTTCATAAGTCTAAAATGACTTCGGTAAGTCAACTATGGTCAAAGAGGTCATTATTCAATAATATATAGAATAATAATCATGAAATAATTATCATTTTTATATATCAACTATACTTTTAAATCTAACCATTAAATATGGTTATGAAAAATGAACTATGTTACAATCATAGAGATGGTATATCGTATGTATGTGTGATTAACATTTCCATTTTTCAACAATCATTATGGAAAGAAGATAAATATTGTTTTATATTTAAAAAATTATCATAATATCATAAATATAATATTAATTCTTGAAATATAATTGTATATATTATCCATGTCATGTGGTTATGAAAAACAAATCACATCGCTTCGTGGAGGTGGTAGTTCACACGTACGCATGAACGACTTTATTATTTTCCAGTGTGTGGAATGGTAAGAAAATATGTGTAATATTGTATTTATAGAGTGATAAATATTTCATTAATATCATATACATAACTTAAATTAATCATCATAACCAGTCTTGAGAGACAATGGTGGAAAATGAATTACATCGATTTGCGAGGTGGTAGTCTGCTATACACATGAATGATGGTTTTGTTTCCCATTTGATAGAAGAGGAGATGGATATAGGTTGTTAAATTAACATAAAAACATATTATTATATTTAGGATAATTGTTCTATTATATAAGTATGGTTTAATAATGTTTAAATGACATGGAATAAGAAGTAAAACTAAAACATGCAGTTAAAAACTATACCTTATTTTTGGAAAGTCACTTTTTATTAACATCTTAATCCCTATAAGGTTGGTGTTATTCCTAAAAAAATAACTCTATAATGAGGGGATGAATTCTAGGAAGGTATTTGGGTATGTATTGTCTGAACCAAATGGGTTTATAATTGTGAAGGAAGGAGAAGAAGATGTTCCCTTTTATAAGAGAGGGGAGGGGCACTCTTGAAATTTATCAAAAATATTAAATTAATATAAATTAATATTCAATTATAAATGTATTAAACCAGATTTATTTATAATATAGGATGAATATGGGTAGAAATAATCTAATAAAATAAAAATTTGAAAAGTTTTGATCACATTTTTCCCCTTATCTTTTTTGTTTCAACGCCTCATTAACACCTTTCACACTTACCACGAAAAAAAGATTTTTTACTCTTTGAGGGTCACTATAGTTACATTAATATAAAAAAAAAGTTTTATCTGCACTAAAAAAATACTTTATCAGTGCTAAAAAAGTGCTGAAAACCGAGATGCTATTAAAAGGGGGTCCCTTTTATTAGTGTTTTTTCAGCACTGATAATCGTAATTTTTTTAAAAAAAATATACAAATTGGATGGTAGAACCACCACCCGTTCAATAGTGCTAGATCCCTCTTTCAACAGCGCTAATAACCCCCCAAACCACTCATTTATCCCCAACCCATCCCTTTAATAGCACTAGGGCCTATTTCACCCACCCGCACACGCCCTTACTGCTGTTGGGTTTCGAACATTGGCCCTCCACCTCATGCACCTGCGACTCTTCCACTATCCAAAATTGTTTTGTTTTTCATTTTATGATATATCTATATATTTATATATATTTCATTATATTTTTACACACACACACACATATTTATTTATATTTAAATATTTAAAATATGCTTTGTGTGTGTGTGTTTATAGAACATGAGCCTCAGCCCGGTTGGTGAGGACTCTTAAGTGCATCCAGGTGACTCGGGATCAAATCCAGGCGGAGGTATAATTTCTAGGTACTGTAGTAGCACTGTAGCGGGAACTATAGAAGGCACTATTTAGCACTGCAGTAGCCAGGAATTTTCCCCCGTTTGGGCCTTCGGGCCATCGATTTGGTCCCTGAGTCCTTTAAGGCCTTCGGTCCACCCAATCCTTCGGGCCAGCAAGGCATTCAGGCCACCTTTAGTGTAGATGAAAACCAGAAAACCTACAAGAAACAAGATCCATAGGAGGATGATCAAGGAGCTTTCACCACAGCAGAAGTTACACAGATTGCAAGAATGAGAGGGTATGGAACCTACTATTGGGACAAGCCTGTGCATGCATGGGATAGCCTAGCTGAATAGACATGTGAAGGTGGAGAGCTGATTTCATGATGAAGATGTTGGGAGGAGCAGTTCCAAGTAGTTATTTTGGGTTGTATGTAATGTTTGAAGCCTACGAGCAATGAATTCCTCTAAATAATACAAGTCCATGTAATATATACACCTACGGGCATTGTAAGGGTTCCACCTCACCCCTTGAAAGGTGGATTATCAAAAATCATTAAAAAATGAAGGACTTTGGGCCATTGGATGGATGTGTGTGTGTTTATAAATACATATACATATATATATTTATATATATGTGTGCATATATAAATATAATTATACACATCTATATTTATATTTATTTACATAGATTAAAAAAATCATTATTTATATAAATATATTAGAATATGTAGATAAACATATATATGTTTGTCAATACACACACAAATATATATATATATATAAACATTATATATACATTAATTGTATATTTTTATGATATAAATATTCATACATTTGTATTTTAAATAAAATGGATATTATTTTTTATTTATATAAGGTTTATATATTGAGAAATATACTTTATATGTAAATATGTTTAATTATTTATTTATAAAATTAAAATTTTATGGGTGAATATATATAAAACTTTTTATATATTGTTATATATTTGATTATAAATAACATTAAATTATAAAAAATGATAATTTCAAAACCATAATATCATTATGAATGTAATACCCAAGAATAAATTCAATCCCCACTGAAAAAGGGAAAAAATACCCCCTTAAATGAGGCTGAAAATCCATTGAATGTTAAAAAATTGGGGTACCCTAACTAAAAACTCAATTATTGAGGGATTTTGGACCTTTTTGATATTGAAAAAGGTTATAGAGGTTTATCTTTATCACTAGGGGCATAGAGTTCATCACAAGCTTCAATTTGATATATGGTAGAGCTTAAACGGACACCCTGATCAAAAGTTATGGTCATTTGAAGTTTGAGTTACATTTTAAACTTATTTTCAATATTTTATTGATTTATTGATTTTTTTTATATTTAAATTGTCATTAAATGACTGCTACTCTATAATAATTAGAAAATTATTAATTAAAAAAATATTTTTAATTATTTTATAAGTCATTTTCACAAATTATATTATATATTAATTATAAATGTCTATTTAGCCTTATCAAAAACATATTTAAAAAATATATATCATATTTATATCAATATCAATATATTAATATATTAATATATTATTTTTAATGTTTTTTTGAAATATAACCTTTATCAGTACTAGTAAAAAAGCACTGATGGGGGGGGGGGGTCTTTATCAGTGCTTATAAAAAAGTGCTGATAAAGGAGGTCCTTTTAACAGCACTAAAAAAGAGTGATGATAAAGGGGGTACCTTTATCAGTGCTAAAAAAATGCAGATAAAGTGTTATTTTTAACAGTGATTTTTTAGCGCTGTTAAAGTACCCTTTATCAGCACTTTTTTAGCACTGTTAAAGGGTGGCACTGTAACATATTGATTTTTACAATAATCATAAAGACCTCTTATGATAAATTTTTAAGTGAAAAAAATGATTTATTAGTGAAAAATATCAATTTTTGTTAAATGCATCACAAAAGGGTAAAAAAACTAGTTAACACTCTGTAATATTAATTGAATATTTTCATAGTTAAATACCGAGTTAGTGTGAAAATCTGAGGCCCGCAAATGATCATCGAAGACAGAATAAAAATATTAAATATTTTATATTAAGCACATAAAATTTATTCAAAATAATTAAATATCTCACAAATAGTGCATTATATGGGAAATATGAGACCACCAATAGGTATGGGATGCAGTGTTTACCCTAGACAGGGTATAACATTTGTAAGCGTCAGACGTTTGGATGTCTCACTCACAAAAATAACCATTTTAATATTTAATTAAATTTTAATCCATTTTTTTAATATTAAATAATTAATATCTATTAAACAATGCATCATATGAGACATCTGAGACCACAATTAGGTCCAGAACATAATTTTTACCCTATTAAGGGTATAACATTCGAAGGTAGTGGGTATTTGGATGCCCCGCTCACAAGTTAATGTTTTTAAATAAAATATTTAATATATTAAATTATTGGAAATAATTTTATATCTCACAAATAGTATGTCTCACGGAAATTCAGACACCTCCATTGCGTCCGGAATGGGGGGTTTACCCTAGGGGTATAATTTTTATGCACAATTGACCCTTTAAACACCTTATAATTTAAATCAATTATTTTTTTTAAAAAAAATCGGACGGGGGGGGGGGGTGATGCGCACTGTTCATGCATCTTCCCAAGAGGATTTTTCCTCTATTGTTGAACACCACTTCTTTCGAGAATCTTTAACATGTGCATGTTTTACCCGATTAAATTCATTAAATGTTATTAGGGGTGAATTAAACCACTCCTCAATCAAAATTGGTTGAAACGAACCTAAAAAATGAAAGGATTGATTTAGGGTTCTTGAGGAAATATAGTCTTAGTTTCCTATATAAACAACCCAAATCATAGTGTTTAGTATTGAATCTATTCTATTGCAAACAACATTGGGTGTCCTTTGGGTTAGGCTAGTGAATCCACACTCATTCCATCTTCGAACCGAGCGACTCCCAAACCCTCCTACGATATGACCTACAACATGCATGAGGTGAGTTCTTCCTCACCCTTATTTTTAATTTTATTTAATTTTGAACTTTCCTTCTTTTTATTTTATTTAATTAGTTTATTATTAAATTTTCTTCTATTTTATTTTCTCTATTTTAATTCAACTTAAAATTTATAAAGTTTTGAATTAAAATGGTTGAATTTAAAATTAATAATATAAACCTAGAATAATAAAGGGTTTATTAAGATAAATAGAAAAGAAAATAATAATAATAATAATATAAATTAATCAAATGATAAATTTCTTATTATTATTATATATATATATATATATATATATAATCTCATTGCAATATTTTTTTATACATTATCAAAAGATATAATATCGAATATCAAATGATAATTTCTAGAAAATGATATTAGTTGATTATCAATGGGTAAGTTATGATTTGATTAATGTATAAATTACACAAATTATAAAAAGAAAATTACAAAAAATTATCAATGATAATTGTGACAAAATTATTAAGCGATGGTTACGTTTATTTATCAAAGGATAATTTAAATGATTTAATAGAAATTTAATTTATCGGCGTAAGTGATAAATTTAAAATTCAAAAATCATAATTATCATCAATTTTTAATTATCTAAGAAAGATAATTATAATCATATATAATTTTTGAAATGATAAAATAATTATTTAATTTATTATCACACATGATAAAATTAAATTAAAAGTAATGATTTATCATTTCATGTGACATTTTAGAAATGATAAAATAATTATTTAATTTATCATAAAACATGATAAAATTAAATTAAAAGTCATGATTTATCATTTCATGTGTTTTTTTAAATTGGTAAAGTGATAATTAAAATTTATCAGTGCATGCGATAAATTTAATGATAATTTGAGAATTATTCAAGAGAGAGAAAGAATTATCGCAAGTAATGTTTTATTTATTTTGAAATAAAATAAATGTCAGGATTCTAAGAAAACCTTTGATATACCTCAAGCACAGATGTTCCAAGAGCTCGAGACTTTGATGTATTTCCCTAATATTAGAAAAACTACGAGAGGTTTTCCAACTATTAAGGAAGAAAGTTCCTTAACATTTTGGCTTGTTTACAAATGATTTCCCTTAATATGATTATGCACAGACATGTTTAATGACCATGCTAGATAGTGAATGCATGTGGGTATGTGCATAGCCCCAAAAAATCTATATTAAACTTGATTCCAAGAGTACTTATAGGTGTTTATTCACATTGTTGTGTGATTACGTGTACATTGTGAGCTACTTTACTCATGATGATGTGTTGTTATTGCATAAATATATATCCTACCATGCTATGTATACCTCATGGTTTTGTTCTTGGATCCAAGACAGGTGGATCGTCAACTTGCATTATCCTTTGGAGAAGATATGCGCATGACTGACAAAAAGGGTTCAATGCATGGGGTAGACACATGATGATAAATAGGGGATACCGTGTAGTGGACCACCACGACTTGTGTTATCCTTTTGAGGATAGATGCACATGACTAATGATGAGGGTCCAATACATGAGGAAGGAAGACGATGATGCCTTGGGATGTACTCAATGAGGAGGGGATGATGATTAGATCTCAGTCCCTAGTATGTTACTTTATGGTGCGCTTCAATGAATAAAGGAATCCGATTAGCTCTCAGTCCCCAGTATGTCAACTTAATGATTAAGGGAAGATGATTAGCTATTGTTTCCCTTACACACACAGAGTATATATATTCTTATAGAGCTTTGATACTGTGTCGCATGATGATATCGAGTTTCACACCCACCATTTTAAAATTATTTGTTTTATTAATTTTACTGGGAATCGGGTAGTTCGGGTTGAAGCCCGACTTAATAATTTTTGAGTTCCTTTTTAAAAACGAATGTTTTTCCCTTAGCTGCATCCAGCGCCCTACGGTCAAAGCCGTGCGGCCTCACTTGGGTCACCACGCGACCTTGCCCGATTCAATTAATCAAATAAAATGAATTAATAATAAAGAAATAAAATCAAATGAATAATAAAGTGAAAATAAAATAAAATAAGAAAATGTAATAAATAATTGTTTTAATGGTAATAATAATAATATTATTTGAGAATATTATTCTTTTTATTAGTATGATTAATTTTTTTAATATGTTATTAATATTATTATTATTATTATTAATATTAGTGATGATAATTGAGTTATTTTATTTATTATAATTATCCTTGTTTTAATTTATTATTATTATTATTAGTTTATTATTATTATTATTATTATTTTCTTCTTTGGGTTAGGGTTTCTCCCCCCACTTTTCTCCTTTAACCTATCACACCCCTCCTCCTTGAGCCTTCACGTTGTGCCACCCTGCTCCCCAACCAACCCATCGTGCCGCCGCCCTACACTTCCGTCTGACCACCTCGCTCATGCTACCATCCTGACTCTCCCGTCTGGCACCGCCTTGCGCTGGCCTCATTTCCTCCCATCACGACGACCCGCCACTCCCATCAAGACCACCACAACCACAACCTTCCTCCACCCTCGCCGGCCTCCTCGCCATCCATCACCACCCTCTCCAGTCTCCTCACCAACCGGCGCCGCCACCGCCAGCCCTCCTCTGGTCCCTCGTGCGACCCATTCTAGTACTCCCTCCTTGTAGGGTTTTTCCCTCTCATTAGGGGTCCGATTTTAGGGTCCTAATTTAATGTTTATGGTTCAAATTCCTGATTTAGGGTCAGTTTGTGGTTGCTTTTTGTGTGGTCGAGGTACAATGGTGATTTCACACCTTTCTTCAAAAGATTCTTGGTTCAAGTAGGTGGTTCCATGCCTTATCATCATTTGATAAATTTATTATGCTTATATAAATTTATAAAAATGATATTTAGTTTCATTTTTGTGGTGAGAATGGTATTTTTAGAATTATTGGCGTGTTTACTAGTTAGAAATGAATTTTTGATTAAGGATATGTGAATGTTTTGTGTTGTTTTGGTGCAATGTTTTCAAAATGGGTTTTAGGGGTTGTTTGGTTGGTGAAAACTTTGTTTTCAGGGGTGTTTGAGTTGTGTATGTTTAAATGTTAATTTTAATTTTTTTTAAAATATGGAAATATTTCTTTATAAACATTTTAAAGTTTGAGTGGTTTTATGAAGGGGTTTTTCCATTATTTTGGTCGGTATTAATTGTGTGTTTTATTGTGTTATAAAAATGGAATTTGAAAAACTGTACAAGTGATGGTAAATTTTTTTGGGGTAAGGTTTCTCTTGTTTCTTTGTTTAATTTGGATTTTTTGGAGCCTTTGGTAGTTATTAGACTCCCTTGCATCATTGTTGGATGTTTTTTTCATCACAATTTGGGTTTTGATTGTTAGTGACAAAGACCTATATATATATATATACATGGGTAAGCATGTATATGTGTATATCATCCTTACACATATTCCCTCATGGAATGAGGAGTATGTACTTGGGTAAAATGGTATATATATATATATATATATATATATATATATATATGAAAATACATATGTGTATAGGTGAGGCAGTCCTGGGTTTCCATCATCATGAGTTTCATGCCTTGAGGTAGGTCCCCCACTGCACTTGCCATTATATTCAGAAATTATTAATTTATTGGAATTTCATTGATTTTAAATAAATATTAAATTATATTAAGTTTTTAGTTTTAGAATAAATGTTCATTGTGAAAGGTAGTAGTTTTCTCTTGAGCTTGAATTGCCTGAAAATGTGTTCTTTTATATGTTCATAATAAGTGTTGATACAATTCCCCATTGGATTTTTCAAATGTGTTTTAGATTTAAAATGAGGATTTGAGTTTCTTAAACAGGTTTCCAAGTGTTTTTTGGGTTTTAAAAGTGGTGTTTTAGTTCTTAGGAAAATGTGTGGGTGTTGAGTGGTTGGTTAAGGCCCGTTTGGAACTTTAATAAAATAAATTATTTTGAAAACTCTCTTTGGGGTGACTCAGGGGTGATATTTCTATGTACGTTGCTTGTGTGGTTGTTGTGCGTGATGTTCATGTATGGTGATTGGTTTCTTGATTGAAATTTTTGAATTACACCTCTGTTCATTTAGTACTCAACATGGGAACCTAGAATAGTAAGTGAATCTTCTATGGATGATTTCTACACTAGTTTAGATTACGCACTGGCTAGTGGCCCCTAGTAAGGACTTTTCTCTACTAGGGGATTGAGTCCCTTGGTTAGGCTAGGTAGGGAAACACCTAGAATTTTGGAATTATAACATCATTGAGAGTGGGTATGCCTTCAGGATGAGTCACATGTATAGTACATTATGGATCATTCATGAGCTCCTAGGTTCGAGCCATGTTTTCTTTAGCACTTATGTGTATGTGGCAGATGATTGAGGTTCTTAGTTTGGTTGTTGTCCCCCATGTTCCATTTTTTCCATTTCCCTTATTTCATGTTGTGTTTGCGTATGATTTTACCCTAGTTTAGCAACTAAAATTTGTATTTTAAATTGTTTGTGAAAATGTTTTTTTTAAATTTAATGAATCTTTTTTCCTTCAAAACTTAAACTTTCTTTTAATTTGAAAAGGGAAATGGACTGTTACTTGCTTTAGAAATGAAATTGTGTGTGAAAACTCATATTTTATATAATGTAGTTCAAACATGAAATTAGTAAAATTATTTATTTAATGGTAGTTCTTTGGGAATAGATCGTTGGGCAAGCCTACTGAGTTTTAATACACACACTTATAATGTTTTATTGTTTTTAGTTTCTTCTACAGGATCCATTTTTGGTTTGTATCGTCTTGAGAGAAATTTGGTTTGGGTGTTGGAGGGTGACTCTCAGGGTCGCATGTGTTTGGACATGGCCAGGTTAGTAAGTTTCTATTGGTCATTATTTATTTTTCATGTTGTTTATTTACCTTGGGTTGTTCTATTTTATTTATAATGATTTATTTATTTTCACTAGGAAAAATCATTCCCAATTATTCTCTATTGATAGATTGGATCTTGTCTCTAGCCCGAGAGGATCGAGAACGCCTCTTGGGCCTTGTTGTGGATCGGTTCGGGTGATCGGTTCATGGTCAACCCAGCCTGGTTCATAACAAAATGGTATCAAATGGATGATTTCTCTCTTGGGTCATTTTAATTTGAGATCGAGTTTGGGTAGACCAAAGTTAAGGGTACTGAAACTCAACATTCTAGCTACGAGCATGGTGCCTAACCAGCACACCTCGTGGCGGGATTTGAGTAACCAAAGTAAGTTGAGGTTTGTATGAGTCTTTGGTTCTTGTGGTTAATCTTGTTTAGGGGAAATGAAAAGGGAGTAGGGTCAGTGGTCCTAGTGAGCTCGTAGGGTCTAAAAAGCCATGTGGAGCCGGGGATGCCGTCCTAGAATACTCTCCCTGGCAGTGGTGTGATTAGAATATGGTCATCAACCATATGTTCCAATCACTCACTGACACTAGTTTCCTCTTGCATCATTCCTCATCTCTTTGTTTGGATTCGTGGAAATCTGGTTTTTAAGTAAAAATGATTTAGTCTTGGAAAATGTTTTGAAATGAAGCGCTTTAAAAATAAAATGATGTGTAAGATTTGAAAAGTGTGGCTTGAATGTTTTGGTTTTGAAAAATAGAAAGGTATGATTTTGATCACTGGTTTTCTCATGGGAAACCACATGCATGGGCCTATATTGAAGGAGAAATGGTCAATGGTACGAATGGATGAGTGCCTAGATGGACATGAGGTGGGTGTTGGTGAGGCATGGGAACATGCATGTGTGAGGCCCATGAAACCCCATTGGTGTTTGTGCAACCCACTAACTTTTTTTATTTTCAAAAAGTTTTGTTAAAGGAAAATTTGGTGTTTTAATCAGCAGTGATTGTGTGGTGCATCCTTATATTTTGGAAATGTTAGAGGTGAGGTGTTTCGAGCTGAGAATCCTTCTGGTCTAATTTGTGTCTTGAATTTGAATTCTTATTGGTAAGTTGGTGTGAGAGTGTGTGGTTAGTGGATTCTTTAGAAAAGTACTTTGGGAATCCCTTGTAGTGGTTTCCCTTACACGTTTAGTGTTTTATTTTGGTATGCCTTGGCCATTGGACCAGTTTTATTGGGTCTATGGGTTTCTTTCTTGACCAGTGCACACCCTCATTAAGCATTAACATGTGATTGAAGTGCGGACATAGGTAATTCACCATTGGCTGACCCTCCAATTGATTAAATAAAGGAATCTCCCATTTGAGTGATAGTGATAAGTCTATCCATTATCCTTTTAAGTTAAAAGGATCCTCTCATAGTGGGATGACAGATGCAAAGGGAGTTGAAGAGAGTTTTGGTCTCTTTGAGTTTTCCGAGTCATCGGGTATGAAGTTTGACACCGTTGTGTTTGAAGGTCCCCCTGGAAATGGTGAAAGGAATTCCAATAGGGAAGGGTGAAGGAGATTCAGAATTATCGATGCTTGACGATGTATTGAAAGGCTTGTAATGCTTTCATTAGCCACAAGGGTCATGTTTGGTGACTTCTTGCAGTGTGAGTCCTCTTTGAAGAGCAAGGTTAGATTTCTTATAATCCTTTTGGAATCCCTGTTTTCATAGGAGTGTGTCCTCCTCTTAGGGAGTTATAATTATTTTTTTCAAAGGGGAGTGTTTGTCATGCGTCTTTACCTTCTTAAGTTTCTTGGTTAAGGTAAAGAGGTGATGCATGTGCATTATCTAAACCCCTGTTTTGGTGGATGTGTCGTGAGTGAGTAGTTGGATGTCGTGGTGTGTTGTGTTTGTTGGTGTTGTCTCGGTTGTGGTGTGGTTTCATGTGACACCAAAATGAGAAGATCCATTCATGAGTCTTCAATACCTGACTGCAAGGAAGGAGATGCTTCAAATATTAGGGATCTAGCCATAGTCCTCAGAGTGAATCTGGCGTGTGGTCAAAAACCTGGGAGTGTATGGGACCCCGAATTTATTTCTATTGTTGGTATTGAAGATGAAGGTGGTTTAAATTGTTTTATATGGTTGTTCCATTCTGAACAACCCATTTGGGTGCATGAGGTTTCCCATGGCTATGATAAGGCATGGTTGTCTCATCACCTTAAAGTCCTGGGGGTTGCATCCCACCGAATGTAATCATTTTTAGTGGTCCTTATGGGGTCTATTGGCTAAATTAGTCTCAAATTTAAATAGTTCTCATCCAGGCATGTTGAGATGTTGGTTTGTCTTGAGTCATGGTTTTGACGCCCCAGTAGTTGGTCCCTACCCTCCCTTCCCCTTATGGTGGGGTGTTTGGTCACCATCAGGAGATTTTAAAAGTTTTGTATCTTCTGTTAGTTCTAATGGTGGGGAGACCCACGATGGGTCTCACACAAATGTCTTTAGAATGAATCGGAATTGTCCCTTATTCATAATGGTTGGGAGTCCACTTGATCCTCCCTATATCAGTTTCCAATCTCATCTCTGGAGTTTGTATGTTTCTAATGGTGGGGATCCCCTTCGGGATTTCCCCTATTGGCCTTTAAGTTTTGTTCCTAAAGATGAATTGGTGTTAGGTGATCAGATTGTTACTTGGATGTTCTTGGTCTTGTTTGTTTGTTCTAGTCAAATGGTGTGGTTCTCATTCAATGGTGCTCAAGATGTTTCGGTTTGTGAAGTTGGTTTCTGTGGGTGTGAGAGTTTCTTTTCTTAATCAATAAACTAGAGGTGTTCTAGCTCTTTGAGGTGGGTGACACATAGTGGAAATTCTTTTATGGATTTCTTTAGGTGGTCATTTAAGTAAATTTCTCTAAGCATGATTCGTTTACCTTTTTTTACTTTTTATTTATGGGGATCCTCTTTGAACCTTAAGGGGGTGTCATTTTCTACTTTGGGGTTTAATCTTAATTATGGATTTTCAGGGATGGAAAGCGCTATGGTGGGGAGAATTGTCACACCTGAAATTTTTAAATTATTTGTTTTATTAATTTTACTAGGCATCGGGTAGTTCGGGTTGAAGCCCAACTTAAGAATTTTTGAGTTCCTTTTTAAAAACAAATGTTTTCCCTTGGCTACGTCCAACACCCCACAATCGAAGCAGTTCGACATTGCCTGGGTCACCACATGATCTCTCCCACTTCAATTAATCAAATAAAATGAATTAATAATAAAGAAATAAAATTAAGTGAATAATAAAGTGAAAATAAAATAAAATAATAAAAATTTAATAAAGAATTATTTTAATGGTAATAATAATATTATTATTTGAGAATATTATTCTTGTTATTAGTATGATTAATTTGATTAAGATGTTATTAATATTAATATTATTAATATTAGTGGTGATAATTGAGTTATTTTAGTTATTATAATTATCATTGTTTTAGTTTATTATTATTATTATTATTATTTTTATTATTTTTAGTTATTATTATTATTATTATTATTTTCTTTTATTCTTTGGGTTAGGGTTTATTCCCCCCCACCTTTACCCCTCAACCCATCTCACCCCTCCCCCTTTAGCCTTTGCGTTGTGACATATTGCTCCCTAACTATCCCATTGCGCCGCCGCCCTGAACTTCTATTCGACCACCTCCCTCACGCCGTTGTCCTGATGATCCCGTCCGACGCCACCTTGCACCAGCTTCCATGCCTTCCATAGTGAAGAACCACCGCTCCCATTAAGACCACTGCAACTGCGACATTTCTCCACCCTCGCATGCCTCCTCACCAGCCGGCACTACCCTCGCCGACCTCCTCACCAACTGGTGCCGCCACCGCTGGCCCTCCTCTGACCCCTCACGCAACCCATTCTGGTACTCCCTCCTTGTAGGGGTTTTCTCTCATTAGGAGTATGATTTTAGGGTCCTAAGTTGAATTTTATGTTACAAATTCTTGATTTTGAGTCAATTTTTGGTTTCCTGTGGTGTGGTTGAGGTTAAATGGTGATTTCACATCTTTATTCAGAAGATTCTCAGTTCAAGTAGGTGGTTCCGTGCCTTATCATCAAATGATAAATTTATTATGCTTATATGAATTTATAAATGTGTTCTTTAGTTTCATTTTTGTGGTTCAAATGATATTTTTAGAATTATTGGTTTGTTTTATTATTAGAAATGAATTTTTGATTAAGGATATATCAATGATTTGTGTTGTTTTGGTGCAATGTTTTCAAAATGGGTTTTAGGGGTTGTTTGGTTGGTGTGAACTTTTTTTTCAAGGGTGTTTGAGTTGTGTATGTTTAAATTTGAATTTTAAATTGTTTTGAAATATGGAAAGCTTTTTTTTAGAAATATTTTAAAGTTTGAGTGGTTTTATGAAGGGGTTTGGCCATTGTTTTGGTTGGTCTTAATTGTGTATTTTCTTATGTTATAAAAAGGGAATTTGAGAAACTGTAAAAGTGGTGGTAAATGTTTTTAGGGTGAGGTTTCTCTTGTTTCTTAGTTCAATTTGGTTTTGTTTGGAGCCTTTGGTAGCTATTATACTCCCTTGTATCATTGTAGGGTGTTTTGTTCATCATAGTGTGGATTTTGGTTATCAACGACAAAGACCTATATGTATATACATGGGTAAGCATGTATATATATATAATCCTTGTGTATATTCCCTCATGGCACGAGGAATATGTAATTGGGTCAAAGGGTATATATATATATATATATGAAAATGTATATGCGTATAGGTGAGGAGGTCCTGGGTTTCCATCGTCATGATCTTCATGCCTTGAGGTAGGTCCCGCACTGCACTTTCCATTATATTCAAAATTTATTAATTTCTTGGAATTTCATTGATTTTAAATAAATAGTAAATAATATTAAGTAGTTAGTTTTAGAATAAATGTTCTTTGTGAAAGATAGTAGTTTTCTATTGAGCTTGATTTTCCTAAAAATTTGTTCTTTTATATGTGCATAATAAGTATTGATAAAATACCCCATTGGATTTTTCAAATGTGTTTTATATTTAAAATGGTGATTTGAGTTTCTTAAATGAGTTTCCAAGTGTGTTTTGGGATTTAAAAGTGGCATGTTGGTTATTCTAGAAATGGGTGGGTATTGAGTGGTAGGTTAAGGCATGTTTGTCACTTTAATAAAATTAATTATTTTGAAAACTCTCTTTGGGGTGACTCAGGGGTGATATTTCTATGTATATTGTTTGTGTGAGTTGTTGTGCGTGATGTTCATGCATGGTGATTGGTTTCTTGATTGAAATTGTTGACCCACACCTCTGTTCATTTAGTACTCGGCATGGGAACCTCGCATAGTAAGTGAATCTTCTATGAATGATTGCTGCACTAGTTTAGATTATGCACTGGCTAGTGGACCTTAGTACAAACTTTTCTCTGCTAGGGTATTGGTCCCCTTAGTTAGGCTAGGTAGGGAAACACCAAGTATTTGGGTGTTATGAAGTCATTGAGTGTATACATGCCTTCAGGATGAGTCACATGTATAGTATGTTCTATATTGTTCACGAGATCCTAGGTTCGACCCATGTTTTCTTTAGCTCTTATTTGTATGTGGTGAATGATTGAGGTGCTTAGTTTGGTTGCTGGCCCCTGTGTGCCATTTTTTTTCCATTTTCCTTATTTCATATTGTGTGTGAGTATGGTTTTACCCTTGTTTAGAATTTAAAATTTGGATTTTAAATTGTTGAAAAAATGTTTTTTTAAAATGTAATGCATCTTTTTCCTTCAAACCTTAAACTTTATTTTAAATTGAAAAGGGAAATGGATTATTACTTAAGTTAGAAATGAAAGTGTGTGTGAAAACTCATATTTTTTATAATGTAGTTCAAACCTAAAATTAGTAAAATTATTTATTTAATGGTAGTGCTTTGGGAATATATTGTTGGGTATGCCTACTGAGTTTTAATACTCACGCCTATAGTGTTTTCTTGTTTTTAATTTATTCTGCAGGTTCCATTTCTGGTTTGGATTGTCTTGGGAAATGTTTGGTTTGGGTGTTGGAGGGTGACTCTTAGGACCACGTGGTGTTTGGACATGGCCAGGTTAGTGAGTCGATGTTGGCCATTCTTTCTTTTTCGTGTTGTTTATTTACATTGAGTTGTTCTATTTTATTTCTGCTACTTTATTTATTTTCCCTGGGCGAAATCATTCCAAATTGTTCTTTATTGATTCCCTAGCAGTTGTCGCTAGCCCGAGAGGATCAGAATGCCACTCGGGCCTTGACGCATATCAAATCAGGTGATCGATTTAGGATCAACCCATCCTGGTTCACGACACTGAGAAACATGATTCATTAGCCTAGTGGATTATCGTTGATTCATCTAACACATTGGTTATCCATCTGGTGTAGAGTTGAAGAAGGTACGGCTGGGGGTTGTGATAGATTGGTCAGTGCACAAATGCTTAGTTTTTTTGTGTTTACTTCACATTATTTATTATAGTATACACTTGTATTTTGAGCACATCAGGTTTATGACGCATTAGTGGTGTCCTACCAAGTCTTGTACTCACACCCTTCTTTGGAATTTCAGTACTATTGTAGATTTCATGACCATATATCTGATGAAGGGAAATGGACCTATGGAAGATGGTTGAGTGGTGGATCATGGAGTGGGAGCGGACCAGGACATGCACCGGAGCACTCTGTGGAAGATTTTTTATTTACTTTCTAGTTTTACTTCTACTACTTACTTGGTTTTCTTGCCACTTTTGGAGTTGTTACATTACATGTATGCCATATTTACTTTCCTTATTTTCATTCCGATTTATTATATTTTGATTATATGATCCTATGACATGGTACAGAGGGTATAGTCTGTAACGACCCAAAATTTCATTAATGGAAATCCCTCTTGATCTAATTAAATGTCTCTTAATGTAAAATGTTTATATAAAATGTCAAATTCTTTTGTTTTATGTTTTTTTATTTTAAAATACTATTAAAAATTGTGACCGTTGCTAATATAGCCGTTGAATAGTGATCACATGATTAGTATAAATATAGGGCTTTAACAAATCTAATTTACTCAGACAAAGGAAGTGATGGCCTCATCCAGTTGACGTTCCCCATACGAGGCCCATTTGTCATAGCTCGGAAAGGAGGTTTCATCTTTGGGATTTGATCTTGACCAAGCCCAAGCCGAGATTGAATATGTTAAGCTCGAGCGGTACCGTCTATGAGAGAAGTGAAAGTTGATTGAGATTACCACCCGAGAAATGTTATCTGAGCCACCCCAAGAGTCTGTCACCATCACACACCTTACTCTTCAGTCTTATGTAGTTTTTATATGGGGTTATGTAACAAGAACTTAGTACTATGGTTATGTACATTATTTTTGTATATAATAATGAATATACTTTCATTTTATTATTGTTACCTTGTAAATAGTTTTTAAAGCACAAATAGTGTTTTTAGTTAATGTTCAACTAAGAAATATATTTTGATGAATTTTTGAATTAAATAATATTTTAATAAAATATTATTATTATTATTAAATTAATTTTTATTAAATATAAATTATTGTATAATTTTATGAATGTAGTTGTAATTTTTAAGGTTTGAAAGCCATTTTTGTCAAAACCCATGAATTTTCGATAAATGTCAGTTTTTATTTTGAAAGTAAAAATTAACATATTTATAAAATTATTTAGATAAAATGAATTTTATTTCTGGAATCAGGACATCAAAATTATCCAATGGTAAATTTTTCATAATATTCTGAGACAGTCAAATTTTTGGTTAAAAATTAAATACTGTTTAAATATATAATGTGTTTTATGACATCATAATGACCCAATAGTGATGTAATAAAATAATATAAATTTATGTTCAGACAATATATGTTTTACTATTAAAATAATGTTATTTTGGGTTTGTTTGATTTATTTTACAAAGCTTTAGTGGACCCTTCAAACATTTTGCCTTTTTAAATTGTTTTCCTTGGGAGTGTGACTCACCTCCACATAAGAAACCCCATTATTTTAATAATTTAGGACTTTGGAATTATAAAATATTTTTTTTCACTCCCCTTTGGAAAAAACCATGGGAAAAAACCATGTGATGGTTTGTGTTTTTGATTAGTTTAATGTGAGGTGTCTCAAACCTAAATAATAAAAAATTCCCTCACCTTTCCTATATAAACCCACCCAAGATCCCACTTCATCCTCACTCAAAGACTTTGGAGTTCATCCAACCTCTTCCCTCCTTTCTCTATAATCCTCCCAAGGTGCCCCAAGCTCACAAGAAGCCTCTCTCAAGCCTCTCTCAAGCCTTTGGAAGCACACTTCCAAGTAAGGGTTTTTCTTCCTTTCTAATTTTGTCCAATATTCTCTAAATTATTATGCCCTTTTAATTTCAATTATAAATGTTGGGTTATGGTTTCTCACCTCCCCCATACTTCCCTATTTATGTTTGAATTATGTGAGACCCCTTTCTCTCTCATTAAATTCCTCCCATGTACATCCGTTACTATGACGAAATTATGAAAGGAATTTCTCTCTCCTCATTTAAATTCAAGCAATTATTTTGTATCATGAATATAAATTACATTACATTTGTTGGGACATGTATCTATCTTACCCACTTAATTTCCATGTCATTTAAATATTATGAGACACCCCTTTCGCTCTCATCAACCATTTTTATGAGTTCTTATGTCACACCGTTATGCTGTCGAAATTGCATCGTGCTTTTCCAAGCCAAAGTCATTGTGTAGTGAATACCATGCCCATTTCTATATCAAGGGTATTCACCTTTATGAAAATTTACTTATTGTTTAAATAGTTTCATGTATGTATTCCACATTCGTTTCTCATGGAATAAATTATTATGTTGAATGATTCAATGTTTTATAATCAATGTGGCACACTTATGCATGAAATGAAATGTTTAAGAAGGGTGCGCCCTGATAGCACTGCAATGTATTGGGTAAAGTATAGTATCATGATACATAATGTTCAATGGGTGTTTACTCATGATAATTCATGTGCAACAAGGTTTTACTCGTGCTTTATGTGCAATGAGGGTTTACTCATGCTCCTTGTGCAATGAGCCTTGGCTCATGCTAATTCCATGTTAAGCGTTGTTGACACATTTTCATGTTATGATTATCATGATTTATCATGAATTTATGTTTATGATTATATTGTGATCTATTTATATGCCTATTTTATAACATTTATTTTATTCCTCATGTTATTCCATGATTATTCCCTTACTGGGCTTTATAGCTCACCCTTTTCTTATGCATGTTCTCAGGTTATCCCATGCAATGCTAAGTACGAGGGAATGTAGTGGTCATGTAAAGGAAGTTTTTAATAAAGATGTTGTATTTCATATTTTAAGTTGTTATGTAATGATCATAAGCCCCAAATACACTAGACCTATTGATATTATATGTTGTATCAAGTGAAGTTTATGTAATAAATTATGTTTGATTGTGTAATAAAAGATCAGGGTTGTCATAGTTGGTATCAGAGGGAGGTTTAGTTATTTTTGGGATTAGTATTAGAAAACCCTAGTAAAGCCTTAGAGACAAGACTAATTATAATAAAAACATCCCTAAGTTTTGGTGAGTATTGAGTAAATGGTTTATCAAGGAAATACATCCCTGTTTGGATACGAGCAGGTAGAGGCAGCTCTGTCACAGATGTATCATAGGGGTAAAACCCGAAAACACCTCTTTGATCTAGACTTGAATGGGAACTAGTGCACGACAATGGGCTTTGCTTTACTCTTGGTTACGACACTCCCGGGGGATATTCTTTGGTAAATTCACAAGCTTAGTATGAACCATTATTAAGGGACAAAAAAAATTCCCTAAAAATATATGTTAGAAAGTAGATCATGTATAACATAGAATGAATCTAATAGATTCATATATTAAGGAAATAAAAGTTATTTATAAGTCATCGGTTTTTTCCTTGGATTATCCTTTACGTTTTACCCCTAACTTTCCTTTTATTCCAGCCAATGGCCGGTAATAGGAGGACTCAGGCTAACAACCGATGTGACGATCAATGTGATGACTGTACTAATGAGATGCCCAATCCAATGGGAGCTGGAATTGCAAACTTTTTCATGCTTCTATCTCAGCTAACTCGAGATTTAAATAGAAACATGGGTCAATAGGAATGTTCAACCCCCCCTAAGAAAGAACAAGTTTCTATGGAGAGTTTTATGAGACAAAGGCCTTCTACTTTTAATGGATCATCCGATCCCTCAATCGCTGAAAAATGGATCAAATCCATTGAAAAGATATTATCAATCCTTCAATGTTATGAAGAAGAGAAGGTTCTCCCAGCTGCTTATCATATGGATGGTGAACCTGATCAATGGTGGATGTTGATCAAAAATACAAAGCCTGAGGAGGAGATCGAGGCATTGGAATGGAAGGATATCCGGAAGATGTTTTTCGATAAATATTTTTTGCGCACCCTCTAGCTTAAGATGGAAAGGGACTTCCTTGACCTCAAGAAAAAAATGACAAATCTGTTGGAGCGTATGAGGCAAACTTCACAAGGCTTTCACGATACGCTTTCGACTTTTTCGTTACTCCCGAATGAAAGGTTTACTGCTTCTTTGGTGGGCTGAAACCTAGCATGTGGAAAGAACTGGTGATCCGTGACTTTGATAGCTATGAGGAAATTGTCCGATGTGCCCTCAAGGTCGAAATGGAGATCAGAGAATCTTATGGGTATCATGGGGATAAGAAGCATAAGGTGGAATTCAATGCTAGTGGTCTGATGGATAAATCCAACGGTGCTAAGAAGATCCATCACCCCACTTGCCAAATTTGTGGAAAGAAGCACCCTAGTAATTGCCTGAAGGGGAAAAGGAAATGATTTAGGTGTGGAAGAGAAGGGCACCTGGATATTAACTATCGGCAAGAAAGACCCGCAGCTGTGATAGAGGAGAGTAATTCTCCATTAGAACCTCAACGCATGGTTCATTGCTATAATTTCAAAGAACTAGGGCATCTTTCAAATCAATGCCCTAAGCCAAGGGTTTTCGGAGGCAACCAACAACCTCCAAGGCAGCAAGGGTGGGATTTTTCCATCACTAATACCGAAGTGAACCCCGAAAACAAAGTGGTGACAAGTATGCTAGTTATTCATTCAAGAATAACGAACATACTTTTTGATTCAGGTTCTACACATTATTTTATATCTCTAAAGTTTAGTAGAACAATCCCAGCACCAACACAAATCATAGAAGTGAAGATGTCGGTGAGTACGAAAAATGGGGAAATCATTGCATCCCATGAATATAAATCCTCCCCTGTCATAATATGTGGATTAAAATTCCTGATGAACTTCTTCATACTCCCTCTGGTATAATTTTATGCGATTCTTGGCATGGATTGAATTTACTTATATAGAACCAACATAAATTGCCGGGAGAGGGAAATCACTCTCCATGTGGACAATCGACCCCCGATTCTATACAAGTGCAAGGAGGAAGATGAATCTTCTTTAGCTCCATCATCTCAAGCATGAATATTACTGCCCTATGAGAACACGCATCTAGCTCAAATTATTGAGTTCAAGGAAGCAACCATCCTTGAAGACATGCCTATTGTGAGGGAATTCGCTGAAGTGTTTCCCAAGGAATTGCTCAGTCTTACTCCTAGAAGAAATGTTGAATTCTCAATTGATCTTATACCTGGGGCATTGCCAATATCCAAGACTCCATATAGAATGGCTTTTTTGGATCCTGAAGAGCTAAAGAAACAACTACAAAAGAATCTAGATAAAGGGTTTATATGCCCAAGTGCTTCACCATGGGGTGCACCGGTCCTCTTCGTCAAGAAGAAGGATGGGTCAATGCGCCTTTGCATCGATTATCATGAGCTCAAAAAAATCACAATAAAGAAAAAGTATCCTTTCCCACGAATTGATGACTTGTTTGATCAACTGTGTGTAACACAATACTTCTCCAAGGTGGATTTGCGGTCGGGATATTATCAAGTAAGGGTGAAGAAGGAAGATATCCCCAAGACTGATTTTTGTATAAGATATGGGCACTATGAATTCATAGTAATGCCTTTTGGACTCACTAATGCTCTATAAATCTTCATGGACTTGATGAATAGAGTCTTTAGAGATTACCTCGAAAAATTTCTGGTAGTCTTTATAGATGATATTCTAATATACTCCAAAACCAAGGAGGATCATGAGAAGAATCTAAGAACTGTACTAGAGACCTTGCGGAAGGAGAAGATCTATGCAAAGTACAGAAAGTGTGAGTTCTGGTTGAAGGAGGTCTCATTCTTGGGCCATATCATCACAAGCAATGGGATATCTATGGATCCTTCTAAAAATGATGCAATTGAGGGATGGACGAGGCCAACATCGGTAACAGATATCCGTAGCTTCTTGGGGTTAGCTAGATATTATCGACGATTGGTGAGAAAATTCTCATGATTGTTCAACCCTCTAACCAAGCTAACTCAGAAGGGTGTAAAGATTTATTGGAGTGATGAATGTGAATAAATCTTCAAGGAGTTGAAAAGGAGGCTTATCACTGCGCCCGTGCTCACTTTACCCACAAGCGGAGAACTTTTTGTGGTATTCAATGATGTTTCGAAGAAGGTACGGGGATGTGTGTTGATGAAAAATGACCATGTCATTGCCTATGATTCAAGGCAATTGAAATTTCATGAATAGAACTATCCAACACATGACCTCGAGTTGGCTGCAGTGATCTTCACTTTGAAAATTTGGCGGCATTATCTCTTTGGGGAGAAGTGTGAAATATATACGGACCACAAAAGCCTCTAGTATATATTCACACAAAAAGAGTTGAACATGCACCAATGAAGATGGTTAGAGATGATCAAAGACTATTACTACTCAATCCATTACCACCTTGGGAAATCAAACAAGGTGGCAGATGCCCTAAGTAGAAAGGACCCAGTGATTCTATCATTGATGATAATTGAAAAGGATCCAATTTTCTTAGATTTGATGAAGATGGACATGAGAATCATAAAGAAGGGAACATCATCAAACCTTTCACAAATTATTTATCAACTGTCACTTTTGGAAAGGTTAAAGGATGCTCAAAAGCATGGTGTGGGAATTCAGGAAAAAGTGGAATCTATCGGAAAAGGGAAATCCTCGGAGTTTAATGTTAATGAAGAAGGAATTGTGAGATTTAGGAAAAGACTATGTGTTACATAAAGTCCAGAGATGAATAAGGAACTTTTTAATGATGAACACAGTTCAAATTTCTCTATTCACCCAGGAAACACAAAGATGTATCTAGATCTCCGAGAGAATTATTGGTGGGATAATATGAAGAAGGAGATCTCTGAATATACATCAAAGTGCCTGGTGTGTCAGCAAGTGAAGGCAGAGAGGCAGAAGTCTAAGGGGATGATGCAACCATTGCCCATACCAAAATGGAAATGGGAGAACATCACCATGAACTTTGTCACCGGACTTCCGAAGACATACAAAGGAAACAACTCAATATGGGTTGTTGTGGATCATCTTACAAAGGCTACACACTTCATTACTATACAAGAGGATTTCTAATTGGATCAACTGGCACATATATATATCAGGTAAGTGGTAAGGCTGCATGGAGTACCACTATCTATTGTGTTTGATCGAGATCCAAGATTCACCTCTAAGTTTTGGAAGAGTCTTCAACATGCTCTGAATAATTAACTGATCTTTAGTACGACCTATCATCCTCAAACTGATGACCAATCCGAGAGGACTATCCAAACACTTGAGGACATGTTTAGATCATTCTCAATGGACTCTAAAAGAGGATGGGATCAATATCTTCCTCTGGTTGAGTTCTCTTATAATAACAATTTCCACTCGAGCATCCAAATGGTACCATATGAAGCCCTTTATGGGAAAAGATGCAGAACACCACTGTGTTGGGATGAGGTCGGTGAGCGTAAGCTGCTTGGACCAGAAATGGTTGAAGAAATGGTGGAGAAGGTGAAAACCATTCAGTATCATATCAAGGCAGACCAGAGTCAACAGAAGAGTTATACAAATAACCGTCGATGAGACCTTGAGTTTAAAGTTGGAGACATGGTATTTCTACACATATCTCCATGGAATAAGGTCATGAGGTTTGGAAAGAAAGGGAAGTTAAGTCCAAGGTACATCAGCCCCTTCAAGATTCTTGATCGTGTCGGGGCTGTGGCCTATCGACTAACACTTCCACCTACCATGTCCAAAGTACATGATGTATTTCATGTATACCTCTTAAGGAAGTACATACCAGACCCTTCACATGTACTCTCTTCAGAGGTGGTATAGTTAGAGGATGATCTTTCTTGTGAGGAGAAACTAGTGAAGATCTTAGATCATAGAGAAAAATTTATATGAAATAAGACAATGCCCCTCATCAAGGTGTTGTGGCGAAACAAAAAGTTTGAAGAAGTGATGTGAGAATCAGAGTAATAGATGAAGCAGCGTTACCCATATCTATTTTAGTGTGGGAAAAGAAAATTTTGAGGGTGAAATTTCTTAAGGGGGGAAGATTGTAACGAACCAAACTTTCATTAATGGAAATCCCTCTTGATCTAATTAAATGTCTCTTTATGTAAAATGTTTATATAAAATTTCAACTTATTTGGTTTTATGTTTTTGGATTTTAAAATACTGTTAAGAATTGTGACCGTTGCTAATATAACCGTTGAATAGTGATCACATGATTAGTATAAATATAGGGCTTTAACAAATCCAATTTACTCAGAAAAAGGAAGCGATGGCCTCATCTAGTAGACGTGCCCCATATGAAGCCCATTTGTCAAAGCTCGGAAAGTAGGTTGCATCTTTGAGCTTCTCTCTTGACCAAGCCCAATCCAAGATTAGATATGTTAATCTCAAGCGTGACTGCCTACGAGAGAAGTGGAAGTTTATAGAGATTACCACCCGGACAATGTTATCCGAGCCACCCCAAGAGTCTGTCACCATCGCACACCTTACTCTTCGTCCTTATGTGGGTGTTATAAGGGGTTATGTAACAAGACCTTATCACTATGCTTATGTACATTATTTTTTCATATAATAATGAATATACTTTCATTTTATTATTGTTACCTTGTAAATAGTTTTTAAAGCAAAAATAGTATTTTTAGTTAATGTTCAACTAAGAAATCTATTTTGATGAATTTTTGAATTAAATAATATTTTAATAAAATAATAATAATATTATTAAATTAATTTTTATTCAATATAAATGATCGTATAATTTTATGAATGAAGTTGTAATTTTTAAGGTTTAAAAGCCATTTTTATCAAAACGCATGAATTTTCGATAAATGTAGGTTTTTATTTTGAAAATTAACATTAAAATATTTAGAAAATTATTTATATAAAATGAATATTATTTCTGGAATCAGGATGTCGAAATTATCTAATGTTAAATTTTTCATAATTTTCTGAGATAGTCAAATTTTTGGGTAAAAATTAAATACCGTTTAAATATATAATGTGTTTTATGACATCATAATGAACTAATAGTGATGTAATAAAATACTATAAACTTTATGTTCATCCAATATATGTTTTACCATTTAAATAATGTGATTTTGGGTTTGTTTGATTTATTTTACAAAGCTTTAGTGGACCCTTCAAGACTTATTAAACATTTTGTCTTTTTAAATTGTTTTCCTTGGGAGTGTGACTAAACTCCACATAAGGAACCCCATTATTTTAATAATTTAGGAATTTTTAATTATAAAATATTTTTTTTCACTCCACTTTGGAAAAAACTATGGGCAAAAACCATGGTCTGGTTTGTGGTTTTGATTAGTTTAATGTGAGGTGTCCCAAACCTAAATAATAAACAATTCCCTCACCTTTCCTATATAAACCCACCCAAGATCCCACTTAATCCTCACTTAAATCCTTTGGAGTTCGTCAAACCTCTACCCTCCTCTTTATATAATCCTCCCAAGGTGCCCCAAGCTCCCAAGAAGCCTCTCTCAAGCCTCTCTCAAGCCTTTGGAAGCACACTTCCAAGTAAGGGTTTTTCTTCCTTTCTCATTTTTTCCAATATTCTTTAAATTGTTATGACATTTTAATTTCAATTATAAATATTGGGGTATGGTTTCTCACCTCCCCCATACTTCCCTCTTTATGTTTGAATTATGAGATACCCCTTTCTCTCTCATTAAATTCCTCCCATGTACACTCGTTACTGTGCTGAAATTCCGAAAGGAATTTCTCTCTCCTCATTTACATTCAAGAAATTATTTTGTATCATGAATATAAATTCCATTACATTTGTTGGGAAATGTATCTATCTATCCCCCTTACTTTCCATGTCATGTAAATATGATGATACACCCCTTTCGCTCTCATCAACCATTTTTATGAGTTCTTATGTCACACCGTTATGCTGCCAAAATTGCACCGCGCTTTTCCAAGCCAAAGTCATTGTGTAGTGAATACCATGACCATTTATCTATCAAGGGTTTTTACCTTTATGCACATTTACTTATTGTTTAAAGAGTTTTATTTATTTATTCCAAATTCGTTTGTCGTGGAATAAATTATTATGTTGAATGATTCAATGTTTTATGATCCATGTGGCACACTTATGGATGAAAGGAAATGTTTAAGAAGGGTGTGCCCTGATAGCACTCCAATGCATTGGGTAAAGTATATTATCATGATAAATCATGTGAAATGGGTGTTTACTCATTCTAATTCAAGTTTAATGAGGGTTTAATCATGCTTCATGTGCAATGAGGGTTTACTCATGCTCCATGTGAAATGAGCCTTAGATCATTCTAATTCCATGTTAAGTGTTGTTGCCACATTTCCATGTTATGATTATCATGCTTTATCATGCCTTTATGTTTATGCTTCTCTTGTGATCTATTGATATGCCTATTTTCTAACATGTATTGTATTCCTCATGTTATTCCATGATTATTCTCTTACTGGGCTTTATAGCTCAACATTTTCTTATGCATGTCCTTAGGTTATCCCATGCAATGATAAGTACGAGGGAATGTAGTGGTCATATAAAGGAAGTTTTCAATAAAGATGTTGTATTTCATGTTTTAAGTTGTTATGTAATGATCCTAAGCCCTAAAGACACTAGACCTCTTGATCTTATATGTTGTATCAAGTGAAGTTTATGTAATAAATTATGTTTAATTGTGTAATAAAAGATTAGGGTTGTCATATAGTCTCTCCATGGTTCCACTTGAGACCCTCAATAATAGTTAGTGACCTCTTGCATACGGGGAGGCGCACATAAGGCCATGTAACATTCCGTCTTGAACCTATTGATTTGGGTAGGGATGTTACAAAATGGTATCAAAGGGTCAAGTTCTTACTAACTTTTTTATTCTCTTTTCTTGGGGTTGGGATAGGTTAGACAAGATCTAGGATGGTTGGGACTCGGGTGGGGGAAACTATGTTAGTATATGGACAACACTACATAGTGGACCTCTAAGTTACCATTAATTGAGAAAATTTTGTTTTCTTTACAGTTGATTAAATTCATCTCGAGTGACACACATGATGTTATATATGATTTATAATATTTCAAGTATGATCATGAATCATGAATAGGCACATAGCTTCACATTCTATATGTATACTTTTTTTGTGATGTATATTAGTTCGTTGATTAAATTCATTGATTGTGCTATCAGTTTAGGATAGTTGTTATGTATATATTTTTGGAATTACTTAGTTGAAAATAGAATGTTGTTATGTTAGTATATATATATGACTATGAATAACATGCAGGGATAGATACAAGGGTTAATTTTAGAGGGGTATACCTTGGGTTAAATATCATAGACTATTTAAGAGAACCTTGTATAATCCCATAGACTGGTTAGGATCTGTTCATATCCCTAATATTCATTCTTTTGTAGAGATGACACCTTGGAGATATGCGATGGGACCTCCAGATGTGAAAGCCTTGGATTCTCCCATACCACCACCAGCAATACATGGGGATGTGCCCCAACATGCACCTATACCATCATAGAAGATTCAGGCTATAGGGCCTATTCAGTTGGGAAATTTTTGGATAGTTCCTATCCAGGGTGGACCTACATAGAGGACCATGAATGACCTTGCTCGGGATTTTTAGATTCATCACACTCCACCATTCCGGGGTACTGATGGACCACAAGATGCTAATAACTAGCTGGACTTTATTGTGAGCACCATTGCTCTGGTCTAGACTCTTAAGGAAGGGTGCATGATCTTGGAAACCTTTGTGTTACAGGTACCCTCTAGGAGATGGTGGACAACTATGAGCAAGTATGGGAGATGAGAAAGTCTTACTTGGGAAACCTTCAATGATCTATTTCTCAAGTAGTATTTTAAAAACATGATAAATATGGATCATGCTTAGGAATTTATGCAGTTACAATAGAGTTTTGTGATTGTTTCTGCTTATTCTACCCATTTTATGAAGTTTCTTTGCTTTGCTCCTTTTTTAGATAGAAATGAGACACATAAGTTTCGGAAGTTTGAGATAGGTCTTCAACCTAAGCTTAGACATCGGGTTATGGGTTTTGACTTGATGACATATACACAAGTCTTCTGAAAGGCCCTGAACTTTGCAAAGGGCCTGGAGGATGATAGAGTATTAATCTTACACACAACTAATAATGGTATAGTGACCGAGTTTCCTCTCACCTATACAATATTTTCTTCTGGTAATAAAAAGAGGAAGACTATAAACATGAAGTAGAGTACCAGAATGTAGGTGGAGTAGAGTGTGGTTCAATCGTCAACTTCAGTGGAAATTTCAGGGTCTTTCAACTGTGGAAAGGTTGGACACTTTCGTAGGTTCTATAGGGAACCTAAAAGTACGTGTCATCATTGAAAGAAGAAGGTACATATCCAAAAAAAATTCTATATAAAGGTGAATCTAGATTTACACAAGGTAAAATATTAGAAAGGGGGAACTAGTTGGGGTTTCCAGTAGTAGACTCAGACTAGTCATGCACCTCGGGGATAGAGAAGAGGAGATGAGGTGGGTCACATTTATGTTATGGAGAAGACTCCAGAAGATGGTGGAGAGTGACCATCCACTATTAGAGTTACCATTCTGATCACCTCTACTTTGTCCACTGCCTTATTTGACACTGATGCTTCCCATTCTTTTATATCTACACAAGTAGTTGCTGGAATTAACTTACCAGTCAAGTTATAATCTGAGTTAGTCTCCCTTGATGCAACTTTGGGCATGAAGGCGTAAATTCTTCATCGATGCCCAAAGTTTCCACTAGTTGTTGCTGGATATAGAAATTTATGGGAATTCATGATTTTGGAAATGATGGCCTTCAATGTGATTCTCGACATTGACTATATAACTAGTTTATGAGATCACATTGATTATTATCAAATATGGGTATATTTTTATTCACCAAAGGGAGATAATTTCCTGATGAATGGGGAGTGGGAGCTAGGATCAGGAAGATTTGGACTGAACTTGAGACAAATTAGGTCAATCACAACACAAATGGAAGGCTTGTCTCTCTCAGAAGCAATAGTGGAAACCTCCTCATCTTTTCCTCCATTTGTAGATCTATATTAGGACATCTTTCCAGATGACTTAACTGGACTCCATCTCAATAGAGGATTTGAGTTTGAGATAGAGCTCATACCTAGTGCAAAACCAATTTCGATACCTCCATATCGTATGGATCCAATCAAACTGAAGGAGCTCAAAGTTCAACTAGAATAATTGGAGAGAAAAGGATTTATTAGACCTAATACTTCACCATGGGGATCACCTGTTTTGTTTTCCAAAAAGGAAAATGGTTGTCATTGACTATGTATTGATTATCGGAAGCTAAACCAGGTGATGGTGAAGAACCGATATCCTTTACCAAGGATTGATGATATTTATGATCAATTATGAGAAGCTCGGTGTTTCTCAAAGGATGATATTCGAAAGGGATACCACCAGTTTTGATTTAGTGAGGAGGATATCCTAAAGAAAACTTTTTAGAGTAAATATGGGCTATATGAGTATTTGGTAGTGTTGTTCAGACTGATGAATGCACCGGATATGTTCATGGACCTCATGAACAAAATCTTTCATCCATACTTGGACTCTTTCATTATAGTTTTTGTTGACAATATCCTCATCTAATCACCAACACCAGAACAACATACTAAGAACCTGTAGATAGTCTTGAGTACATTTTGAGCTCACATAATTTATGCTAAGCTATCAAAATATGACTTCTAGATTAAATAGATGAAGTTACTTGAACATGTGGTGTCTAAAATTGGTATATCAGTAAACCCCAAGAAGTTCGAAGCATTCATGTCATGGACACATCCTCAAAACATGTTTTGAGATCATGAGATTCCTAGGTTTAGTTGGATATTACCGATGTTTTATCCAAGACTTCTCCCAACTATAGACACCCATGAAAGCTTTGATAAAGAAGGGAGTAAAGTTCTAGTGTTTGGACTAGTTTGAAGAGGCCTTCATTGAGCTAAAGAAAAGGATGACAATAGATCTAGTACTGACACTTCCAGAGCCTGGGATTGTTTATGTAGTATATTTTGATGCATTAGGAGTTGGTCTGGGAGCAGTAATGATGCAAGGAGAAACGGTAGTATCCTATGGGTCTCATCATCTAAAAACCCAAGAGAATAACTAATCTACGCATGAATTTTAGGTTGAAGTAGTGGTCCACACACTAAAATGTTGGAGACATTATCTATTTGGTGAGAGATTTATCATTTACATGTATCAAAAGATCCTTCTCTATATCTTCACTTAGAGGGATATTAATATGAATAATAGGCGTTGGGTCGAGTATCTACATACATTAGACTTTGAGATGACATATTACCTTATAAAGGGAAATTTTATAGCAGATTCCCTTATCCTCAAGACCCAGGATGAGCAGGAACTTGGTGAAAAGTCCTTAGAGGAGCAGTGGAGTTTAATGTGCTTATTGGATGATTTGAGGGTTGATGATTTGGAGGATCAAGGATCTATGATTTTATCTCACTTTATGATTATATATTTCCTTATGGAAAGGATGATGACCAATCAAGATTTAGACCCGGAGTGTACTATGATGAGAGAACGACTCGCTGGAGGCGACCCAATACCCGGATGGTCGATAGGAAACAATGACACAATATTAGTCTATGGAAGAGTAGTATTTCCCACTTCCATTAGAGGGTAAATGACGAGGGATTACCATACTTATATGTGGACGATACATCATTTTGAGACAAAGATGTACCATGACTTCAAATGAAAGTTTTGGTGGCCAGGGATGAAGAGGGACATTGCAGGTTTTGTCTCTCAATGCCTCACTTGTCAGAGGGTGAATGCTGAGCACCAGTATCCTAGAGGGTTGTTGCAGCCACTCTCGATACCTATGTGGAAGTGGTAGGACATTACTATGGACTTTGTGATAGGATTACCCAGGACCCCAAGGAGTCGTGATGCATTTTGGGTGATCATAGATTGGTTAATGAAGTCTTCCCACTTCTTACTGATTAGAGAGACTCACTCAGTGGAGGAGTTGGGAAAAATTTATGTTTGAGATATTGTGCACTCATATGGAGTTACCTTGAGATTTTTTATAGATATGCATGTTTCAAATCACGATTTTGGAAGGGCTTGCATAAAACCCTATAGACTCAGCAAATATTGAGCATGACATACCACCCTCATACTAATGGACAATCTAATAGAACTATATGCATACTAGAGGATATGCTATGAGATTTCTTTTTATACCATGGTGGAGCATGCTATGATCACCTAGCCTTGATTGAGTTTTCATATAACAGTAATTATCATGATTCTATTTAGATGGAACCTTGTGAGCCTCTTTATGGGAGGATGTGTTGATCACCTCTCTGTTGGCATGAAGTGGGAGAGACATCAGTTGTTGGACCCATCATGGTTCAGTAGACCTCAGAGAGAGTGCAGCTGATATAGAAGTGATTGATCACTGCTTAGAGTAGACAGAGATCTTATACTGACCGTAGTAGGAGACCCTTGGAGTTTTCTGCAGGAGATCGGGTTTTCTTGAGAGTGACTCCACGGTTAGGGAATAAACATTTGAGGAAGTAGGGAAATCTAGAACCATATTTTTTTGGACCCTTTTATGTCATTGAATGGATAGGGGTAGTGGCATATCATCTAGACCTCCCTTCACATTATTGTGGTATGCACAATGTTTTCCATGTGTCACAGCTTAAGAGGTATATTCCCAATCCTATGCATGTTATTGATTATGAGGACATTGAGATGGAGACTAGCACATCTTATGAGGATCTTATGATATGAATCATGGACCGAAGAGAGAAGGTGTTACGAGGAAAGATGATTCCACTAGTCCGGGTTCAGTGGCAGCATAGACAGATCCTAGAAGAGATGTGGGAATGTGAGTATGATGTTCGAGCTCAGTGGCCTGATTTGTTCGAGAAATACCACTAGAGATGCTTCTCGAGGATGAGAAGCCTATAGATGGGGAAAATTGTAACATCCTAATTTTTACAATAATAATAAATCCCTCTTATGATAAATTATTAAGTGAAAAAAATGATTCATCAGCAAAAAATATCAATTTTTGTTAAATGCATTGTGAAAGAGTAAAAAACCTAGTTAACACTCTAGAATATTAAATTGAATATTTTCAGAGTTAAACACCGAGTTAGTGTGAGAATCCAAGGCTTGAAAAGGATCTATGAAGAAAAAATAAAAATATTAAATATTTTATGTTAAACACAAACAATTTATTCAAAATAATTAAATATCTCATAAATGGCGCATTATATGGGAAATACGAGACCACTGATAGGTCCAGGATGCGGTGTTTACCCTAGGTGGGGTATAAAATTTGTAAGCGTCAGATTTTTGGATGTATCACTCATGAAAAAAACAATTTTAATATTTAATTAAATTTAAATCCATTTTTTGAATATTAAATAATTAATATCTCTTAAACGGTGCATCGTATGAGAAATGAGAGACCACATTTGGGTCTGTAATGTGGTGTTTACCCTAGGAATGGTATAAAATTCAAAGACAAAGGGTATTTGGATATCCCACTCACAAATTAAAGTTTTTGAATAAATGTTTAATATATTAAATTATTGGAAATAATTTTATATCTTATAGATGGAACGTCACATGGAAATTCTGACACTGCCTTGTGTATAGAATGAGGGGTTTACCCTAGGGGGTATAATTTTTACATGCAATTGACCCTTTAAACACCTTATAATTTAAATTTATTAATTGTAAAAAAAAATCGGACATAGGGGGCGACACACACTATTCATGCATCTCCCCCAGGAGGATTTTTCCTCCATTGTTGAACACCACCTCTTCTGGAAAGCTTACACATGTGCATTTTTTACCCGATTAAATTCATTAAATGTTATTAGGGGTGAATTAAACCACTCCTCAATCAAAATCGATTGAAACGAACCTAAAAACATGGGGATTGATTTAGGGTTCTTGAGGAAACATAGTCTTACTTTCCTATATAAGAAACCCAAATCACAGTGTTTAGTATTGAATCTAGTTGACTACAAATGACATCGGGTGTCCTTTGGGTTAGGCAAGTGAATCCACACTCCTTCCATATTTGAACTGAGTGGCTTCTAAACCCTCCTACGACGTGACTTGCATCGTGCATGAGGTGAGTGATTCCTCACCATTACTTTTCATTTTATTTAATTGTTATCTTTCCTTCTTTTTATTTTATTTAATTATTTGATTATTAAATTCTCTTATATTTTATTTTCTCTATTTTAATTCAACTTAAAATTTAGAAAGTTTTGAATTAAAATGGTTGATTTTAAAATTAATAATATAAACCTAAAATAATCAAGGGTTTATTAATATAAAGAGAAAAGAAAATATTAATAGTAATAATATAAATTTATCAAATGATAAATTTAAAATTATTATATATATATATATAATCGCATTGCGATACATTTTTGTAAGCATTATCAAAAGATATAACATCGAATATCAAATGATAATTTATAGAAATTGATATTAGTTGATTATCAATGGGTAATTTATGAATTGATTAATGTATAAATTTCAAAAATTATCAAAATATAATTACATGAAATTATCAATGATAATTGTGAGAAAATTATCAAGTAATGGTTATGTTGCTTATCAAAGGATAATTTAAATGATTTAATGGAAATTTTATTTATCAGCATAAGTGATAAATTTAAAATCTAGAAATCATAATTATCATCACTTTTTAATTATTCAAGAAAGATAATTATCATCGCATATAATTTTTAAAATGACAAAATCATTATTTAATTTATCAATGCACATGATAAAATTAAATTAATAATGATGACTTATCATTTCATGTGAAATTTTAGTAATGATAAAATAATTATTTAATTTATCAGTGCACGTGAAAAAATTAAATTAAAAGTCATGATTTATCATTTCATGCGCTTTTTAAAAGGGTAAAGTGATAATTAAAATTTATCAATGTGTGTGATAAATTTAATGATAATTTGAGAATTATTCAAGTGAGAGAAATAATTACCACACATGATGTTTTATTTATTTTGAAATAAAATAAATGTTATGATTCTAGGAAAACCTTTGATATACCTCGAGCACCGATATGCCAACAATTCAAGACTTTGATGTGTCACCCTGATGTCAAAAAATCTATGAGAGGTTTTCCAACTGTTAAGGTAGGAATTTCATTAAATTTTTGGGCCTATTTACAAATTATTTCCATTAATATGATTATGCACATACATGTTTAATGACCCTACTAGATAGTGAATGCATGTGGGTATGAGTGTAGCCCTATAAAATCTATATTACACTTGATTCCATGAGTACTTGTAGCTATTTATTCACATTGTTATGTGATTACATGTACATTGTGTGCTACTTTACTCATGATGATGTGTTATTCTTGCATAGACACACACACACACACATAGATATATATATCTTACGATGCTATGTATACCTCATGGTTTTGTTCTTGGAGCCAAGACAGGTGGTCCATCAACTTATGTTATCCTTTGGAGGAGGGATGCACATGACTGGAGATGAGGGTCCGATGCATGGGGTAGGCACATGACAATACCTAGGGGATGCTGTGTAGTGGACCACTACGACTTGTGTTATCCTTTGTAGGAGGGATGTGCATGACTAGCGATGAGGGTATAATACATGAGGAAGGAACATGATGATGCCTTGGGATGAACTCAATGAAGGGGGGATACTGATTAGATCTCGGTCCCTAGTATGTTACTCAATGGTGTACTTCAATTACTAAAGGATTCCAATTAGCTCTCACTCCTTAGTATGTCAACTCGACGATTAAGGGAAGTTGATTAGCTCTAATTTCCCTTGCACACATAGAGTACATATCTTATCACAGATCTTTGATACTGTGTCACATAATAAATCCAAGAAACATGATTCATTAGCTTAGTGGCTTATCATTAATTCATCTGACACCTTGGTTATCCATACAATGTAGAGCTGAAGAAGGTATAACTGTGGGTTGTGGAAGCTTGGTCAGTGCACAACCACTTGGTTTTTTCATGTTTACTTCACATTATTTATTATGGAATACAATTTTATTTTGATCACATCAAGTTTAGGATGTATTGGTGGTGTCCTACTGAGTCTTTTACTCACACCCTACTTGGGAATTTCAGTATGCTTGTAGATTTCATGACTAGAGATCCAATGAAGGGAAAGGGCCCTATGGCGGACGATTGAGCAGTGGAGTATATAGAGAGAGAGGACCAGGACAGGCACCAGACCACTCCGTAGATTATTGTTTATTTACTTTCTAGTTTTCCTTATACTACTTACTTGGTTTGGTTTCCCCTTTGGGAGTACTTACATTACATTTATGCCATATTTACCTTCCACATTTTCATTCTGATTTATTATATTTTGATTATCTACTCCTATGACATAGTACAATGGGTATAGTCTCCCCAAGTTTCCACTTGAGACCCTCACTACTGTCGAAAACCTCTTTCATATGGGGAGGCATGCATAAGGCTATGTATCATTTTGGCTTGAACCTAGTGATTGAGGTCGGGAGGTTATAGGCACTGTGAAAATCCTTTTTTGTGGTAGTGTTACTATAAATGAAGAAATAGTCTATAAATGAACCATGGTTGATATTATCAACCATATCCTAATAACTTGGATGGATATAAGTTTTTAGGGATTTTATATCATGTAATAAAATTTTATTTGTTATAAAATATTATTAATGTCAATTTTTAGAACTATTCATTACTTTTATTTTAATAAAATCATGAAAAGAAGTAAAATTCAGAAAAAATATTTAAATAAATCCCTAAAATTTCATGTTAACCTATAAAATTATTAGATCAATTTATATTACTTTTAATATTTTTAATATCATTTATTTTATTTTTTTCATTAATTGAATAATTATTGTATCAGCCTTGCTTAGGAATTTAAGTTATTTTTTTATTCACTAAAAATTAAAAATAAATTTCTATGATGAAGATACATATTTTATATTTAAAAATAATATTTATAACCAAAAATTTCTCTTATTTTCCCTATGTTAAAATTATTATACTTATTAAAAACAAGAGTGTTGAATTTTATATTTTTCTTTAAATAAAATATTATAAAGGACATAATCTCATTAAAATGAAAAAAAGATCATATATTAAACCTTAGGATAATTATGAATGATATATAATCATAAAATAAAATTTTGGAAAGTTTTAGGATAATTTTATAGTTCATCATACCATTTTTAACCCTTAATTACCCAATTTACTTTTAACCATGATAAGAAAAATTTCTAAGGTTACTATTCATATTAACCAAAAATAAAAGGGAACTATTTACTAAATTTGGACCCACTAATTTAAAATATGTAATCCATTTTTAAAAATTATAAATATAGAATTGGTATAATTTAGATTTAAATTAAACCGGAAAAATGTGATGAAAAATAGTTTTTAAAAAATACCATTTTTAAGTATAAAAAGTTTTTATACTAAATTAAAATTTAAAATTAATTAAAAAAATAATAATTGGATTATTTTAAATAAAAAGGATCTAATTAAATTTTATAACTAATTCAAAATAGAATTTTACTTTATAAATACATTTAAATAAAATGCAGTTTTCAATTAAAAATCAGTATTTTTCACTATTCATTGGAAATAAAAATTTTCAGAAAATTATTAAAAATGAGTCCTAAGATAATAATGATGTGATGAATTCAAAAATGAAATTAATTTTTTCATATAAATTTTCTAAAATTTCTAGATATTAATTATAATGTTCTCTCATAAAAATAAAGGAAACCCATTTTTGAAGATAGAATATTTAAAATGACTTTACTAAAAATCGAGTGCATATTTAAAAAGAATTAATTAATAAATTAGAAATGAGTAGGATTGTTATATATTTCATAATTCAGTTAATACTATTAATTCCCTCCAAACGAATTTCTAGTTTATAATAGTCACATTTAAATAATAATAATTCGTTGTTCGTTTAAGATCAGTGTCATGTATCTTGTATGCAACAAACATAGTATTTAAAATATCAAGATATTACTATATTTATGGATGGATAAGGATTTAAATCATTCCCATGAGTGTATTTTTTATATCTTGGTTTGAAGAATGGAATTCCATCACTCTTAGCTTAGGCCTTCTAACACTAAGGAGGAAAAATCGAGCTTGAGAGGTTCAGAAGACTCAAGATGAACAAAGATATCCTTAGTTTTTCAAAACCATTGCTCAACTTCCACTAGTTTTATATTCCCTAAGAAATGAAAAGTGTTCGACTATCAGAACCTCTAGAAAAACTACTGATACTGAGAAATTGGCCGAAGACTACTAGGTTCCATATTTGGAACAGATAAATTGAATGACCAAGATGAGACTTGATCAACTAAACAACACATGATATAAGATTCAACTGAAGATTCTCTTTAAGACTCCTTAGAATTTTGTAGGGGAATACTCTAGAATAAGAAAAAAAACCAAATTAGAACTCATCACAAACTAAAACTCCACACTTAAATCACAAATAAAAAATCTATACTCAAAATACCATTCTAATAAAATTTCCAATATAACAGAACCAAAATCCTAAAAAGTAAATCTCCAGACACAAAAAGGAAGCATCAATCCACACCCACTTTTCAAAACATTAAAATTCTCCTATTTTAAAAACAATTTCTAAAAAAATACAACCATAAGAGGTTAATTACTTACCATTGGTATTCCAAGAAGCCTCACATACACATCTTTATGCTATCTCAAGCACCCATTCACACATACCCGCATCCATCCACTCACCACATACATATATCTATACATGTGATAATTTCCATCCCATTTTCAAAATGAAAAAAAGTTTTCATATTGGAATTTTTTTATTAAACCAAATTTTATTCAAAAATCCAAGATAAAAAATTATAAAAATCCAAAATCTCATAAAATACCTGCTACACATGGCTTGGACGAATGGTTTGGCAGGCCTTATGCCAACTAGGTGAGCACACTAGAGGTTAATAGAGGTAATATCATAGTTTGGACATGGTTTTATGAACCTTTTAAAACAAACATGCACCTTATAAATTCCTCCAAAATAACCATCAAATATCAATATTAATACTAAATTCTGAAGCAATAACCAAATACCTAAAAAAAGAGATACAAAATTGGATTTTAAGTCATAATCATCCTAGACCACCCTAGAAATTCAAGTATCCTTCTGAATAGGTGGTGATCAAGCACCTACCCATGAATGACTACCTAAATTATAAAAATTCTAGCTCCAAACTACTAGACATTCCCAAATAAAAATGTATAGTCCACTGATACCATTTTTTCACAAACTAACCTAGATCGACCTTGAATCAATCACTCGATACAGGCCACAAAAATGCCCAAGAGACATTCCTGATTCTCCCAAGTAAGCAACTAGTGCTAAAAATCATGCATAAAAAATTGGGAATGATTTATCCTATAGAGAAAAACAAAATAATAAAGAAAAAACTAATTAAATAAAAAATTTAGTATAAAGAAATAAAAAAAACTATATTATCTAAACATACCTCCATGTGACCTCATGGGTCACTACTAACAATGAAACCAAGCTCACTCCATGAGTGATTCAAAATTGGAAGAACCTGAAACTTGAAATTATAATGTAGGCATGAGCACTGATATGCCCATTAGAGATTCCAAAATAATAACTATACCCTATTACTTACCTTTAAAAAGTAAACCATGTCATGCTAGTTTGAAATATATATATTTAAAATAAGTTTTTCATTTCCATTTAAAAAAAGTAACAAGCTAATAATTTCAAAAGAAACATTTTACTATCCTTTTAAAAAATAGTTTCCAAATAATGAAAGGTTTTCCTATAAATCATTTTATAAATTAGAAACAAGTGGTGAAGGAAATACCTTAGTGAAAAAAGAAGTGGAAAACAGAGTACATGTATATAAGTGACGATATAATAATTTCTAGTGGAAACATAACAGTTGAAATGATTTTACTAAAAACAACCCAAAATAAGGGAAAGTAAAATACATATTAAACAATTATCATAGGATATACCTAGACACCAAGTGAATATGACCTATATGTATTTGGTTCAGAATCCATCTACTGGCCTATCGATGTGATCTAAATTCAATAACCAACTCGGATGCTCACAACTAGACTCACCAGTGGCATAACCCAGACACTCCACGGGGATCTAGTACATCTAATCATGGATAAATAGAAACCATATTTTGAATCTCACTACGATTCCTAAGATCCCATGAACTTATAAAAAGTGAGAGGTGAGGAAGCAATCACAATTACAACATATCAGTCATGAAAAACCATCATACATACTAATACCACATCCTGAAACCATCCATCAACCCCCCCCCAAAGAAGTTTATCCATGTAGTTTCTTCTTTTCAATAAAATTTTATAAGGTACTAACTGAGCCTCATCATTTCAAAAAAAACTGTTTAGAATTTAAAAAACGATTTTGAATCTCTTTGGAAAACCAAACATGTCATTAAACTTTTATGGAAAACTGGACCAAAGGCCAAAACATCTTTGAAAATTCTCAATTCACCTGGTATAAATCATTTTAACAACCAATTAAATATTTAGAACACTTTAAATTTTTAAATAATATTTAAATCCTTCTTAAAAAAAAGAAACCCATGTTGGAATCTTAGGAAAATATAGAAAGTATGTGAACAACCATTTCTAAGAATCACACAATTTTACATAGCATCTATAAATTATATAATAATGAAAAAACACTTAAAAAACAACCAAGAAATCAAGGAATTCAATTTAAATACTTGAACATAAGAAAGATACCTCAAAACACGCTACCTTTGATGATGGTCACTTTACACTTACACACATATACACCTTTATATATATATATGCACCCCTTGACCCAATGTATATATTCCCATTACCATGAGGTAATATATATAAAGAAGGTGTATATATATATATACTTACCTATGTATATGTGTGTAATTCATCTTTAAGAAGACACAAATCATTGAATTCGAAAAACGTTGTAAGAACGAGGCTCAACTCGGTCCTCATGAACCATAAAAACCATGGAAAAACCAAAAGAAAGACCCAAATCAAGTCAAGTTTTTAAACTAGGCCATGTATAACATAATATAGGAAAATAAATCTAGAGATAGAAGAAGAATATGGAGGATAATATGAGTAACTAACCTAGGATGATATCACAAAAAATCTGGAGGAAAAACGTTTAGAAGAGTAGCCGGGAGGAGGGGTGTTCTGTGCGTGGGAACCCCTAGTGGGTGAGGGTTAAATGGGTAGGATAATAAGATGAGGGAGGATGAACCATTTTGGGGTCTTAATAATAATAATAATATTATTATTAAATTATTTTACTTCATTTTATTTATTTTCTTTTTTTTTGAAATATTGACACCACACACGGTTTCGCTGCATGGTTGGCCAAACCATGTGCCCCTCATTGGGTTAATAGGTCACCTCACATGTGAATGACACATAGTTAGGGAAACCATGTGATGACCATGAAATTTGGCTCTGTTAAAATTTTAGACACCCTCACATTGTTTGTACACAGTTTCTACTAACCTCACGCCAACCATGAACCTATACAAAAAATCTCAAATTTTAAAATTTAAGACCAGTTTTAATGAAAACTTTTAAAATGAAGATATTATTAATTAAACAATTAAAAATAATTAATAAACCATAGTTAGGGTGTGACATGGATTCACTCCAACCACTCCATGAGAGAAGACTCCAAGATCTAAACAATAACCCAAGGCAGTAGAATCATAATGCTCTACTAGAAAAGAATAAGACATTTCCTTTACTCATGTCATAAATAATAACATCTATATACACACCAAAGTGCATATATAGGGGGTGAGTAATAATAACAAATAGTATTTTTCCAAGAAATTTCTTAACATAGGCCACTAGGACTAGAAACAAGTTAGCTCACATTTTATACAAAACACAGGGTGAGAATATCAAAACATTTTACCATAATAAAATAGTTTAAGTAAAACAATTAAACTAAATCACTTTGTTCATTTTTATTTCCACTCAGCATACTGATCATGTTTCTTTATCATACACACATGCATGCCAAATGAAAATCACAATACTCAAGAGCATTGATCCATCCTTCACTAAGTCATTATAAGGTGACAATCCCATGTTCCCCTAGTTTGGAACTAGGAAGCAAATCCATATTAATAAGGCCTCGTAATATAATATATATAAAAACAAAACCATGTATTCCAAGACCAAATTCCATAATAATTTTTATCAAAACCAATAATTTTATTAAATTTTATAAAAACATTATAAAACAAATTTCATTCTCATATTATTAAAAACAAGGCTTTAAAAAGGTTCAACAAAATTTTCTTTAAAGTAAAAATCATTTAAAAATAATCAATATGAATTTCTCAAAGCCATGAAAACCAATATTTTTAAACAAATATAAAATAAGGGTTTTCTATTGAAAATTATAGTATAGAAATTTGAAAATCCAAGCCTTCCAATTTCAAAAATAATGGAGTGATAGAGAAGGAACCTACCTCACAATGGGAACCAACAATGAATAATGGCACAATTAAGCCTTTAGATATGGGATCAAAACTCCTTTACTTCAATAAGTCCAATAAATATCTCATAAAACCACATTAAAGATCATATATCTATCCATAACAAATTATATTTAACATTCCATGTGAGAATAGAAGAGAATATCTAAGGAGAAAGAGATAAAATAAAGACTTATAATTGATTTTGAAAATCCAAAACACTTATATCCATAAAAATTGTCTTTAGAATCAAATAGAATCATCAAGAATTCCCAGAAGAGGAGAGGATTTTGAGATATTAAGAAGAGAGGTGAAAAAGGAGGAGTACAAGGCTAAAAAATGAGTTAAACTCTAATTCCTAGAGTAGTAAATGTATATTGTATGGTTAGTCTATACAGTTAGGGAAACCATGTGATAACTGTCCACATAATATTCTAAGCCCCCACTTTACATGATTGGTTCACACAGTTTGAAAAACCATGCACCAACTGTGTTTTTTTCCTATTTTTTATACTTTCATGGTTTATCCTGGGAATCCGCATGGTTTTTGAAAAACCATGTGCTAGTCATACACACCCTCCTAGCCTCCTAATAATTTTTTTTATGATTTACCAGGGATAAATACATGGTTTCCCCTAACCACACACCCTCCAAAAACCTTCCAAAACTCCCAAAACCATATAGGAAGCCACCAAAACCCAACCCAAGTATTATATAACTTTAACATAAAAATTAAAAGGGTAAATTACTTGAAATTTAGGGTGTTACATTCTAAACATCATTATGCTTTTCATCCCTATAAATCTAGATATTTCTGGTGCTTCAGAAAAGTTTGGGACATTTTTCCAGTATAAAGTCTTACCTTAACCAAATCTCTTCTTGAATATGACCATGCTATCATAAAATTCACACCAAACGAATACTCTTTCCAGGTAAACATTTATATTCTCTATCCAAAATCTTTATTATCATGTGTAATAAAGTATAATCTAGTAAAAGATCAACATGATCCTATCAAATCACATGGTTAGGATTAGGCTGATACTTATTCATTTGAGATACATAAAGTACATTGTGTATAAAGATGAATCATGGTGGTAAATACAATTGATAATCCACATGTAATGACTTGTATTTTCTTCAATTTTATTTTTAGAAATTAATTGGGGAAATTCTGAGACTAGGCACTTAGACGACATGAGATTCCGAGGCTTGATGTGTCCAGAACAACTCATTTAAAAATGTTAATATTTTAATAAAGTGAAATAATAGTTTTTATTTAAACTAGAATAACTTATAAATGGGTGCCCAAATCAAAAAAACAAGGTCACCATTATGTTCAGAACAACAAATTTATCATAGGTGGGGCCTAACATCATCCGGCGCAGGCTAGATGAAAAATTTAGTTTTTGGACGTGTCTATAATAAAATATTTAATAAAAATATTTTATTGCAATGCAACAAGGGTTTATTTTTTTTAATGAACTTTTTTAGATAATTCAGGGTTATCATCATAACCCTAGAATTCCTCTGACAAGAAGAGAAGGAGTTCTCTCCAAAAAATACCGATGGATCGAGAATCAGCGATGAAGAATCGAAGATCGTATCTTGGATCAAAGATCGATGTATTGAAAAACGATGACGATGAAACTTCTACCTTCGTCAATGATCGATCCAAACTCCATGTAGGTCATTGTTCTTTGTGATTTGTTTCTCGTTCTTAAATTTGATGATGAATGCAAACCAACCCATGAATAGGTCAATCTTTAGTTAGATTGCTTGCAAGATGGGAGTTATATTGCGGGGATTAAATGGGGTTAGATCTGTGTGATTGATCCATTCTTTTTGATACCTCTAACAAGGAAGAATTGAGACCGACACAAACAAAGGTTTAGATCCATCCTTCAGGTAATTTTGTGCTTCTCCGTTTTTCCCTGTTCTTCACCTTCTTCACGTTCTTCGCATTCTTAGAATTCTTCATGTTTTTCTAATTCTTTGTGATTGTTTGAGAAGATGATTTTTGTACCTTTGATTCATGTTATAACAACTAGAATTATTGTTGCGCCTTCGATTCATGGCACAACAACCCAAATTACTATTGTGCCTTTTTTCCTCATTCTTTGCCTTCTTCGTGGAGCCGAGTGGCATACGGTCGGGGCAGACCATGTGTGGCGCACCGAGCTGGACCATAGCATGAGCCAGACTAGTCTAGAACGAGCCAGTCTGGGTCAGCCAGACTGGGTTGGGTCGGGTCCACATGGGTTGGATTGGACCTGAACTGGACTCGGGTTAGACTTTTTACAAAAAACAACTGTAACTTTCAAACCATGTGTCCATTTGACAAGCCATTTACAACATTGGGACCCTTGTGATGAGATAATAATTTTAAGATACTCTAAGTTATTTTTTTATGGAAGTTATAATATAACCTAATGGCTTGAGGAGTAGGTTCTCTCGGTATAAATGCATTACGAGCAGAATCCTGCGGCTGGCTGTGACTTGGTGACTATGTGACTGGGTGACTATGTGACTTGGGGGATGCATGGATTATCGACACTCTATGTGTTATCGACACTCTGTGTGTTATTGACACTCTATGTGTTATGGAAACTCCATGTATTATTGACACTCCGTGTGTTATCAACACTCCGTGTGTTATCGATACTCTGTGTGTTACTGATACTAGGTGTTATGTGGACTACATATGATAATTCTACATTTTGTGCTATAAACTTATACCTATGTGAGATGAATGTACTTAATATGTTCCATTTGTGGTATAGCATGTATTTATTTTTGGTATACCATGTATTTATTTGTGGTATACTTCATGTGTTTCTTTATGGTGTTCTTCCTATATCTTTTACTGGCATTCCTTTTTGGTTTCAAGGTGTCCTACTGAGTATTATTTTGCTCACCCCTACACGAGAATTGCCTGAATGTGTCATGTATTGTGTATATGATTTCCACTTTGATAGAGTTATAGGTGTAATAGGAACAAGTGGTGATTATAGTGATCAGATAGATGAGGAGTGCTCCTACAACTTCAGACAGTTGTCATACACCTACACTTCAGGTATGATTTTCTACAGATGAGTTTCAGGAACTTATTTATTTACTTTTACATAATCTTTCTTTAGTGGGATTGTATTCTGTCCCTATTTACCATCTAGTTTCCTAATGTCATACTCTATGGTTGGTATCTTAGTGTATGCATGTATTTCCTACTCAGTGTTTTTATAATTCAACATTTTGGTCTTGGAGATTGTGTGCATATGTACAAGTACATAGGAAAATGCCTCCCATTTATTGGATATGCCTACTTGGTTCTAGTTGTCAGCCCCTAACCTATTGAATTTAGGCTTGGGGTAGTCACGACATGGGCCCCTATGGGACGGGTCGTGACAGAGTGATATAAGAGATGGCCAGTTCTACTTAAGGACCGAGATTCTGTGAGGTTGGTTTGGGGAAATAGTGTAAAGTATTTCAAGTTCGACTTTCAGGACAAGGAATCTAGTGTTGGTGCGATAGATGGAGTATCCATAAACCAGGGCTTTGGACACCTGCTTTTTGACTCAATACATGAAAAAACTAGTTGTAGGGGGAACAATGGTACATGAATCATATAGGATTTGGGTGTGTCCTCATGTACTTCTTGAGTAAGCTTACCAGGTATACTCTATTGATCGTGGACCATATTGATCAATTTTAGGATGCCTCAGTGTATAAAACTAGCTAGGATTCCATTGCATGATCATGAGGATTATCTTCCTAGAGATGAGGCATCAGTACATGGGCCTATACTAGAGATACTCCCTACACCAAAGATAGCACATTCGGGTGGTTTACTAGAGATACCACCACCCGTCGAGAAACAATTACTACCAGTGCTATCAGCTGAGGATGCACATAGACTGAGCATGTTGCATGAGTTCTATAGACAGTGACCTACCAGTTGTTTGGGGTGAGATAGACCCCCAGATAGCTAAGTATTGATTATAGGTAGTTACTTGTGTCTTACATCTTGCGAGGACACCCACAGACCAGATGGAAGTCCTAGATGAGAGTCTTCTTTAGGGATCAATAGGGAAATAATGGAGCTTAGTAACCCAGACACATGATTAGGTGACTCTCTCTTGGGTAGAATTAGAGAGGCTCTTCAAAGAGGAGTTCTTCCCAAATAAATTATGCTCAATGCACATACATGATCTCCTACATCTACAACAGGGCAGTCAGACTGTGGCAGAGTACTCAGAAAGTTTACTGATCTTTCTCACTACTCCATAGATATGGTGTGAGACCCATTATTCAGGGATCAAACCTTAGAGCATGAGAATATATAGGATATTAGGGAATCCATGATATCCCTTATCATCCCAATATATACTAGGGTATTAGAGAGATCTATTTTAATGTAGATCTTTCTGGAGGAGCAGACGCCAACAATGGGAGCTACCAGCAAGGAACCAAGCAGCTAAGTCTTTGGTGGTAGGTAGTCGACATCAGATGTAGGTACCCAAGTGGGTAAAGCACTCTAGGGGAAAAACCTAGGACATGGTATCAGTGGTTTGGGTCTAATAGGGTAGAGCGAGTTAGATGAAGGACATGCTATGTTACTCATGCAACAGTTGGGGACATATGACACGAGATTGCGCAACCTACCATACAGATGATCAAGAGATGGTAGAGGGACCACTGAGGTAGAGTAGTAGGAATGAGTAGGGTGGTATATAGGGTAGAGGATGTGGTAGAAGAGTAGGTATGGTAGAATGAGGTGGGCGTAGGTTTGACGTATTACCACCACCACCACCATGGGGTCCACTATAGGCCTAGGGAGATGGTGGATAGGGATGAGGAAAACTGTAAGTGATGGAGGTTTATGACCCCAGTGATATAGGGATTATTAGAGGTTTGATTCATGTCTTTTCCAACCTAGATGTAGTTTTGATAAAAAAGGTTACATTCATTCTTTTCTTACCATGACCCTTGTTAGAGATTAGGAGATTCCGATTGAACCGTTGAATCAAACCTTACGTTTATAGACTTCTATGGGATGGGATTTGATGATCACACACTAGTGACAATAGTGTGAAATTACTCTTGGAGGCAAGAGTTTCAGTTGGGATCTCTTGGTAGAATCATAGAGGCCTTACGATGTCATTCTTGGTATGGACTGGTTATGCATAGTTCATAATAAAATTGAATGTTTTGGACATAGAGTGTAGTGTGTCTATGATTATGGGACTAGGTTTTCCTTTGTTGGTGAAAAGGAAATTCATGCAGTGCAAGATGGACTTACTCATAGGAGGGCACAACTGATTACTCATTAGTTGGATAGTCTCACCCTTAGTGTAGTGGATGATAGGAGACTCAGTTTCCTATAGTGGTGGTGGAGTATGAGAGTGTATTTATTAAGGATGTCCCCAGATTACCTTCCCTCAGGGAGTTAGACTTATGAATTAATCTATACATTGGGAAGACACCTATATATACCCCTGCATATCAGATGGATCTTGCAGTGCTTCGTGAGTTGAGGGTATAATTGGAGGACCTGTAGAGAAAGGGATTCGTGAGACCCAGTGTTTCACCCTGGGTAGCCCCAATTTTGTTTTCCAAGAATAAATATGAGAGACTGAGGTTATGTGTGCACTTATGGAACATGAATCAGGTTCCCTTGAAGAATAATCATCCACTATCAAGGATCTATGACCTCTTTGATCAGTTTAAGGGAGCAAGGTGGTTCTCAAAGATTGACCTCAGATCTCGCTATCACCAGCTTCATGTATGGGATGAAGATGCACCGAATAAAACCTTTAGATGTTGGTACAAACACTAAAAGTACTTGGTGATTTATTTTTTTGTGACGAATTCCCTAAAAATATTCATAGGACTCATGAATAAGATATTCTAGACTTACTTAGACCGGTTCATAGTGGTCTTCATTTAAGACATCTTAGTGTACTCGGTGTCCGAGGAGGAGCACATGATACACTTGAGGATAGTCCTGGAAACACTTCTAGAGAAATGAATTTATAGGAAGCTCTCAAAGTGTCAGTTCTATATTGGGGAGGTCCACTTTCTGGGAAACATCATTTTAGAGGATGGAGTTTTAGTGGATCCAACAAATATTGAGGCAGTGCTTTCTTGGGATCCACCCAAGAGTGTTATAGATGTGTAGAGTTTCCTAGGTTTGGATGAGTACTATTATAGGTTTGTACCTGAATTTTACAAAATAGAAGTACCCTTGACAGCTTTTACATGTAAGGGTTAACCTTTCATGTGGACAGAGAAGTTACAATAGTGCTTTCAGGAGCTGAGGTAGAGGTTGACGAGCACTCCCATCTTGAGATTACCAGAGGAGGGCATTGGGTATGTAGTGTTCTGTGATACATTAGGGACCGATCATAGTTGTGTCCTAATGTAGGGGAAAGTAGTGATTTCCAATAGTTCATTTCAGTTGAGAAAACATAAGAATAACTACGCAACCCATGATATTGAGCTAGCAGTGGTAGTCTTTGCATTAAAGATGTGGTGAAACTACCTGATGGGCGGGAAATTTACCATCTACTCTAACCACAAGAGTCTCAAGTATATCTTCTCTCAAAATGATTTGAACCTGAGATAGAGGTGATGGATAGAGTTCCTCCAAGACCATGACTTTGAGATTGTCTATACTCTTGGTAAGGGGAACATAGTGGTATACACTCTCAATAGGAGATCTAACTTGCAGTTACTGAGTAAGGCATCAGAGTAGTTGGCTATGTTGTAGATATCCTATATGGATGGAGATGGAGAAGCTTACCTCTAGTTTATGGTTGTCACCCATCTAATATTACATTGATTCAGTGAGGAAAAACTTGGGGATATCGACTATGAGACTTGACGTGCTCAATTGTCTATAGAGAATTCCCCTGATGGATTTTCGATAGGTGGGGAGCACATCATTTTTTTAGAGGGTGCATAATTGTACCAGTGGAATTACGAGAGGAGGTTATGAGGGAGTTCCAAAATTTTACTTTGGAGGTACATCCAGTCATGGAAAAGATGTACCAAGACCTCCAACATCAGTTCTAGTGTCTAGGGATAAAGAAGGAAGTGGCAAAGTTTGTTTCTCAATGCCTTACTTTTCAGTAGGTGAAGGCTGAGCACTAGGTTCCAGTGGGCTAGACCCAACCAATTGAGGTGTAAGTGTGGAAGTGGGATGGGATATCGATAGAATTATTGATAGGTTTAACACTCATATATAAGGGTCATGATACCATCTAGGTGATCATTGATCGACTCACCAAGTCAGACCACTTTGAACTGATCCGTGAGCAGATTTCAATAGAGCGCTTGGGACGCCTCTACGTGCAAGAGATAGTTTGGATTTAAAGAGTGTCATCGGTTATCATTTCATATAATGATTCTCATTTCACATCCCGGATGTTGAATATATTAAAGGAGGTGTTTGGGACTCAGTTATGCTTGAGCATGACATTTCATCCCTATACGGATGACCCGACAGAGAGGACCATTCAAGTTCTTGAGGACATGTTATGTGCTTTCATCCTAGAATTTGGCCATAGTTGTGAGGATCACCTATCTATGGTGGAGTTTTCATACAAAAACATATACCACTTCACCATTGGTATGACACTGTTTTAGGCCATGTACGGGTGACCATGTTGGTCACCACTTTGCTGGACTGACCTAGGAGGGTCAGCACTCATGGGTCCAGAGTTGTACGGGCTACCACCGAGAAGGTAAAAATCATCCAGGAGTGGATGAGGACTACAAAGAGATAGAATAAGTCATATGATTATAGGATATATATGCCCTTGGATTTTTAGGAGAGAGATAATGTGTTCCTTCGGGTCTCACATTGATGGGGATTATAGAGATTTGGCGACTTTTGCAGAGTACCTAGTGGAGATTGAGGATCAATAGAAGAGGATACTTCATGGGTGGTCGATTCCTCTGGTGCACATTTAGTGGTAGCACAAGAATCTCTAGGAGAGCACTTGGGAGTAGGAGGCTTAGATTCATGCTCAGTACCCTCATATTTTTGTTGAGTATCCATTTTTTTTGGATTTCGGGGACTTAAAGGCCTAAGGTAGGGAGAATGTAATAACTAAGATATTCTACAGTTTTATTTTTAGAAATTAATTGGGGAAATTCCAATACCTTGCATTGAGATGGTGTTAGATTCTGAAGCCCGGTGTGCCATAAACAACTCATTGAAAAATGTTAAGGTTTTAATAAAGCGCACATGTGGTTTTTTCAAACTAGAATAACTTATAAAAGGGTTCCTAGATCAAAAATACTAGGGAACCATTGCGTTTAGAACAAAAAATTTACCTTAGGTGAGGCCTAACATCATCCAACATGGGCCATATGAAAAATTAGTTTTTGGACGCGTCGATAATAAAATATTTAATAAAAATATTTTATTGCGACGCTGCAAGTGTTTATTTTTTTAAATGAACTTTGTTAGAGAATTCTGGGTTATCATCATAACCCTGGAATTCCTCTGACAAGTGGAGAAGGAGTTCTCTCCAATGAATGCTGGTGGATCAAGAATCGACGATGACAGATCAGAGATCAGATCTTATATTGAAGATCGATGGATCGACAGATGATGACGACACATATTTTCCCTTTGTCTATGACCAATCCAAACTATTGGTAGGGCGTTGTTCTTTGTGATTAATTTCCCATTCTTAAATTTGATGATGAACAGGGACCAACCCACAAACAGGTTGATCCACGGATCGATCTCTTGAGGTATGTGAGTTATATTGTGAGGATTAAATGAGGGTTAGATCTATGTGATTACTTCATTATTTGTGATCCCTCTAACAAGGATGAATTGAGGCCAACACGAATAAAGGATGAGATCCTTCCTTCAGGTTATTTTTTGATTCTCCCTTTTTTCTCGTTCTTTACATTCTTCACATTCTTTGCATTCTTCATGTTCTTCACGTTCTTCACATTCTTCATGATTTCATGATCGGATGATTGTTTCAACTTTGATTCATGGTGCAACAACATAAAACCAAGGATCTGACACCCCAAAAAACACCGCAAATGCATGACGATGAAGGCATGGTGTAATTTGGTTGAGGCGGTAGATTACTCCAACACTGGGCGGTGGAACACGATGGTGCCTGGAGCAGAAGCTCTAGTCGGTCCAGGCGGGCCACCAGTGGGGTAGTTGGTGATGGTGGTGGAAGGATGCGGCCCGATAGGGCCGGTCCAGGCGAAGTATGAGGGCAGGACGATGGATGACCAATGAGGCATCCAGTGAGGTAATCGGCAGTGGTGGTAGGATGTGGTCCAAGAGAGACCACGTGGGAGCCCACAATCAGAATAGTGCTGCAGGTGGAGACCAGGGGACGCAGCAAGGATGGGCCGTGTAGACCCCACACCGGTGACGAAGCCATGAAGCAGGAGAACGACTAGCTGACTGTGTGAATGTGGTGCAACACCACATGGATCTGGGTGGCACATGGTCAGGGCAGAACACTCCAACAGCCCAACGGGCCTAGCCGGTTTGGGCCATAATAGACCAGAATGGGCCGGGTTGGGTTGGAAGGACTGGTTTGGGTTGGTCCGGTGGGTCGGATAGGACCCAGACCAGACCCAGGTAATACTTTTTACAAAAATGGATATAACTTTCAAACCATGTGTCTATTTTATGATCCATTTGAGGAGTTAGGACCCTTGCAATGAGAGGTTAATTTTGAGATACTCTATGTGAGTTAGTGTAGAATTTGGAATAAAAACTAATGGATTGAGGAGTATTTTCTCCTGGAACATGCATGCTATGGGAAGAATCTTGCGGCTGACTGTGACTTGGTGACTATGTGACTTGGTGACAATGTGACTTGGTGATTATGTGACTTGGTGAATATGTTACCAGGGGATGCATGAATTATCGACAACTCGTGTGTTATAAAAAATATATGTGTTATCGACACTCCATGTGTTATCTTCACTCCATGTGTTATCAACACTCCATGTGTTATCGATATTGGGTGTTATGTGGACTATGTTTGATAATATTGATTTTTGTGCAATAGAATTATACCTATGTGATATGACTTTACTTTGTATGTTTCTTTTTTGGTATAATTTTTATTTATTTTTTGTATACTGTGTATTTATTTTTGTTATACTTAGTGTATTTTTGTGTGGTGTACTTAATGTATCTCTTAGTGGTATTTCTTTGTGGTTTCTAGGTGTCCTACTAAGTATTGTTTTACTCACCCCTACACAGGATTTTCCCACAAATGTTGTGTCTTATGCATATGATTGATGCTTTGATGGAGTTCTAGGTGTACCTAAACTAGGTGGTGCTTAGAGTGACTGGATATAAGAGGTGTGCTCGTACAACTTTAGACAACTGTCCTACACCCACCCTCCAGGTAGGGTTTTCTGCGAACGAGTTTTAGGAACTTGTGTATTTACTTTTGCAGACTCTTTCTTTAGTGGGCTTGTATTCTAGACATGTTTGCCTTCCAGTTTCTTACTGTCATACTTTTTGGTTGGTATCTTAGTGTATGCATGCATTTCCTACTCAGTCTTTTTACATTTCAGCATTTTGGGCTTGGAGATTGTGTGCATGTGTATAAGTACTTAGAAATATGCCTCCCATTTGTGGGATATGCCTACTCAGTGCTATTCACTATCCCCTAGCCTATTGGAGGTGGGATTGGGGTAGTCACATCATGGGAACCTCTTGGATGGGTCATGACACCACATCACCAATCCATTATAGTATTTCAAAAGGGATGTTGTACTTAAGAGATGATTTAACTTTCTTGACCAAATGTTGATTCCCTAGCCTCAAATGGACTTTAAAGAACACATAATCCCCCACATCAAATTATAATGACTTATGGTGATGATCTACATAATATTTATAATGAATCTAAGCCATATCCATACTTTTTATAATAATATATATTTTCTATGTCATCTCCGGAATAAGGACAGGTCCTAATAATGAATCTTCTCCAGTTTATACCCAACAAAGTGGATACCCATAAGGATGACCATACAATGATTTAAAAGGAGACATATGTATTGAGTCCTGATAGTCATTATTGTACAAGAAATCCAGTAATAGTATGTGATCTTCCCATGAGCCTCCAAAATCCATGACATAATATCAAATAATGTATTATAATATTTGGATCAAATATTCCAGTTTTCCATCCATTTGAGGATGATAAACTATGCTCATGACTAATCGGGTACCAAAATATTTCTACAAAGATCACCAATACTAAGAGGTAAAACAAGGATCTGAGTCAGAGATAATCAAAATTGGTATTCTATTCAACTTTATAATTTCTCAAATATAGTGTTTTCCAAGTCTTCTATTGAATTAGATTCATGAATAGGGATTAAGTGAGACAGATTTGTGAGACAACCCACAATCACCCATATGGAGTTGTGTTTATGAACCATTCTTAGTAGTATTATGAAAAAATACATGTCCATGTGATCCCATTTCTAGAAAGGGGTATGTAAATATTTTAACATAAAAACTGGTTGTTGGTGATCATCCTTCACTTACTGACAAGTGAGACATCTCAATACATACCTGAACACTTTCCTTTTCATGATATCCCATTATAAATGAGTTATGAATGCCTTATAAATCTTCTAAATTTTATGATGAATATCCCATTTCATGTGGTGGAACTTAGAAATTAATTTTTCTTGACAAGACAATCTAAAAAATATCCGATCTCAAAAAAGAAAAAAAATTCACATCTTGTTTCCACTCATCCATGGTTTCCCCACCATTGAGTTTTGATATAATAGTAAGGCAATAAAGATCTATTCTTTGATAAGCCTTGAATTTCTCTAAAAAATAAAGTATATGAGTTATTGGAAAGAAAATTGTGATGTTATTTTTCTCAGTTCAATCCAAATTTATATCAACAACCATACTCATCAGTTTCCACTGATGAATATTATTTGGTTATATAAATTTCATCTTGAATAATCTTATAAAAAATTACCATTTCTAGGGATATAAAATAAATTAAAGTCAAACATATAGATGTATTCCATCCATCACATTTGTCTTAGTTTTAAATACCTTTTTGAAAAGATGTGTTTCTAACTTTTATGGTCTGTGAACAGAGTGAATTTTTCACCAAAGAGATAATGATGCCAATTTTTCAAAGCATGTACCACTCTAGATAATTCCGAATCATGATTCAAATAATTATTTTTATAAATTCTCAATAGTCATGATCCATAATCTACCACAAGGTATCCTTGTATGTGAATACAACCAAGTCTAGACCAAATGTATCAAAAAAGACAACATAAATCTTCCCAGGCTCCATAAAAACAAGAATTGGTGCAAAAGTGGTCGTTTATTTAAGCTCTAAAAATGGATTATTAACAATCCCCAATATAATGGAATGAATTAACCCTTATCATGAACACTATGATGGAAGATGCGAGTCATGATAAATCCCAAACAAATTGATAATAGTAACCTACTAAGCCAAAAAAGTTGTGTTTCTCAAAGATGTTATTAGGAGGTTTCCAAGATACAAAAACTTCTATATTTATAGTGTCACAACCCATCCCTTGGGGCCCGTGCTGTGAATACCCTAATCCCACCTTCCATAGGCTAGGGGTTGGTGACTAGCACTGGAAAGGCATATCCCAAAAAGGGAAGGCATTTCCTTTAAACCTGTACACACACGGACTAGGTACACAACAAAATAAAACCAAATGTAGAACTTCTAATAGTAAAAGTGTGAACCAAAATAAAAAAAGGGCCATTATACAAACCCAAAAAAAAAAGAAATTACAACAAAAAGGTGAAAATTTTCTCTAAAGGTTGTCCAGAAAGGATCCTACCTGAAGGGTAGGTACAACTCATCGTCAGTCGTGACTGCTGCTCCTCACGTCTATCAATCACCTATGAGCACTGTCTAGCCCTGAATCCCCAAGTCTCAATCAATTTTTTCTTCTTCTGCACAAGAAAAAACAAGGTGTGGGCATAGTCCATGTAGGGGTGAGTATAACAATACCTAGTAGGGACCCTGAGACCCCCGAAGGTCTCCCAGAATTCCATAAGGGAAAAAAACTACAAAGCATGATCTCAATCACAAATCATAAAGTAAAAGACAACTCACAACAGATATAAAACTTAGATAACAGGAATAAAGATGACAATTCTTGAGCTAGATCATTTTATTCTATTGAGAGGTTCTGCTGCTGATCCACGAAGGGTCGTTATACTATTGATCCAAAAAGGGTCGCTCTACTGCCGATCCACAGAGGGTCGCACTACTACTGATCCACATAGGGTCACACTACTTCCAATCCATAGAGGGTCTCCCTCATGCTGATCCACATAGGGTCTCTCTATTTCTGATCCACAGAGGGTTGCACTGGTACCGATCCACGGAGGGTCGCTCTCATGCCGATCCACAGAGGATCGCTCTTCACTTGACAACCAACTATAGGATTTCCGCACATGGTGCACTTGAGTTTGGAGATTATTCTCCTCATACTATTGGTCTTACCTCAACCGCCATGAAGTACCATGAGGAAGTAACCTAAATGATTATCTTTTCGTAAGGGTTCCAATGCGACAAACGACGCATCAATCGGGTGCCCGAGCTATAAGATATAAGCAAAAAGGTAAATTGGGCCCAGTTGGATTCGAGTCCAATCCAACCCAGTAATATTCCAACTTTCTCCAAAACTCAAGTGGAGAATCTCAAAAGGACTGCCCCGTTCCAAGGGTCTCAACACCACAGACGACACATTAATCAGACACTCGGATTGTGAGTTATAACAGTTTTAGTGAAACAGGACCAGTCGGGTCCGAGTCTGGTAGGGGTCCAGCCCAGTCGGCCCGTTGGGCCCATGGGTTTAGCCCAGATCATGGGTCCAGCCCAGTTCACAGGTTGGCCCAGACCAGCGGGTCCGACCTCGCCAGTGGGTCCGGCCCAACCGGCAGGTCCGGCCCGACCAGCAGGTCCGGCCCGGCCAGCGGGTCCGGCCCGCCAACAGGTCAGGCCCGCCTAGAAAACCCAGCCCATATGCGGGCCGGTTCTCCCAGCTGGAGGTTCTATCAGGGCGCCACCCCTCCTTTTGAAATGGTCAGCTGGATCTGGGTGTTGGTGTCCAGCTGAGTGGCCCGAGCGGGCCCCTCCTCTCCCACGCTGCGCACCAGCACCGCGTCTCCACCTGCCACAACCTGACTGGCCGTGACTCTTACCACCATGGTGCCTGAGGGAAATACCATATCCATGCAGCTGGTACGGGCCGACCACCACCACCAGTCACCGGCACCACCGTGCCGGTGGTGCAGCGTTGGCGGCTGCTTCCGCGGGCCACCAGAGATGCTCCTGTGGTCCGTTTTCCTTTCCGTCTGCACCTACATGGCTCATGGGTTTTCACCTTCATTAATAAGCCCTTGGATTTGTCTTTCCACCACATTTCATAGTCACTCAAAAAGAACGCACATAAAAAAATAACGATGGGAGGTCTGGGCCTTGTTCGGATTTTCCCGCACCCTCCACATTAGTGTTCTAACATGGGGAAAGCATAAATCATCATTTGAAGAAGGAAAACCCCAAAACGAATCATGCAATAACCACCCAAAGTAAAGAATGAATCGCGGATCAACCCGTTGGTCGGTTGATCCGCGTTCTTAATGTTATTCAAGAATGGAAAAAATGAGTCTTTTAAACATATAAAACAATTAAACCCCCTACCTAGATTTGGTGGAATCCATTGTGGATGAAGGAAGAAATTCCTCATTCATTGACATTCGATGTTCATCAATGCTCGTAAATGTATGGTCAAAATCCTCCAATGGTTGTCGATCAATCACCGTTCTTCATTGGAGGGTGACTCCACTGGCATTTATTCAGAGATTTCCCCATGATTTCCAAATCGTTCTCCAACAGTTTGATTAAATAAAAAGAAACAATCTCCTTGTTGTGTCCATTAACGTGGTTCATTAATGAGCCATAATTAATGAACCAATTAATCACAGGATAATTTTCATTACACAGACAAGTAACAGGTCATTAAATGGATCCCATTTAATGACCTTTGTTACACTGTGGTCTCACCAACCATCTCTCAATGGTTGAAGAAAAATAAAATAACTCAAAGAGTTATTTTAATATTTTTCCAGAAAGTCCAAAAATTTATCTTTTTCATCCGATCCTCACTGGTCGAAGTTATGCTTCGCCTAAGAAAATCCTTCCACTGTGAATCCAAATGTTCCCTCATATTTTCAATATGGGCATCGGTTTAGAAGATAGAAATTCCCACCCGAACATTTATCGAACATACCTTAAAAAAATTTCAGAATTCCATTTTGGGCTCTCCAGGCCTCAGAATCATGTGCCATCGATTTTCACAGTCTCGTAAAAATTCCATATAATTTAAAAAAATTATATGGAATTTCCGAGTCTTTACATTCTTCCCACCTTAGGGATTTATATCACCAAAATAAATAGAAAAAAACTAAGGAAACAAATGGGGGGGGGGGGTACTGAGCATGAATCTAAGCCTCCTGCTCCCATGTGCTCTCTTGGTGGTTCTCGTGCTTCCACCGAACTCGCACCAGAGTAATCAAACTTCCATGAAGGACCTTCTCCTATAAATCCTCTATCTCCACCAGGAAATCTGTGAACGTCTCCCTATAATCAATTTCCAGTTCTCCCCAGTCAATGAAGTGCGACAGATCATGCATGTATCTCCTCATCTACGACACGTGGAAAACATTATGCACTTGGTGCATCTGTGGGGGAAGAGCTAGGTGGTACACCACCTCTCCAACTATGCTGAGGATCTGGAAAGGTCTGATGAACCTTGAAGATATATTTATTCCCAAACTAAATCTCTGTAGTCCTCGTTGAGGTGAAACCCATAGGAAGACATGACCTCCCTCCTCGAACTCCAAGGGTCTCCGTCTCCTATAAGCATAAGACTTATGCCTCCTATATGCATTATTCATCTTATCCTGGATGATTTTCACCTTCTCAGTGGTAGCCCGTACCAACTATGGACCCATAAGTGCTGACTCCCCTGGGTCTGTCCAGCATAGAGGTGATCTACATGGTTGCCCATAAAATGCCTCCAAAGGTGCCATGCCGATGGTGGAGTGATAACTATTGTTGTATGAGAACTACACCAGTGGTATGTGGTCCTCCCAACTGTAAAAAAAATCGAGTACTCAAGAATGAATCATGTACTCAAGTGTCTATATGGTTCTCTCCATCTGACCATCTCTTTGAGGGTGAAAGGTGGTGCTCAAGCATAGCTGAGTCCCGAACGCCTCCTATAATACATTCCAAAACCAGGATCTAAAATGAGCATCATGATCTGAAATGATCGTCGATGGTATCCCGTGAAGCCATACTATCTTCTGAACATAGAGTAATCCCAAACCCTCTACTAATCCCTGATCTCAGATGGGTATAAAATTGACCGACTTGGTGAGACAGTTAATGATGACCCAGATAGAGTCATGGCCCCTAGACATACGTGGTAACCCCATCACAAATTCCATCAAGATACCATCCCATTTCCACTTCAATACCTCAATTGGATGATTCAAGACTGCTGGAACCTGGTGCTCGACCTTCACTTGCTGAAAAGTGAGGCATCGTGAAACAAACTCTGCCACCACTTTCTTCATCCCTATCCAGCAGTACTGATGTCAGAGGTCCTGGTACATCTTCTCCACTCCAGGATGTACCTCTAAAGGGGATGTATAAAACTACCTCAAAAATTCCTCTCGAAACATCATTGGTACCATGGTGAATTCTCTAAAAAGGATGATGTGCTCCCCACCTATAGAAAATCCATCAGGATCTTGTCCTGAGGATATATGAGCACGTCGAGCCTCGCAGTCAACAACCCTAAGCTGTGACTCCTAAACTCACTAAAGGAGTGGGGAAGTGATAGTCATAGACTGGAGGTAAGATTCTCCATCACCATCCATGAAGGATATCTGCTCTATCACCTTACTCAACAACTATATACCCAACCTCTTGCTGAGTGCGTCTACTACTACATTTCCCTTCCTAGGAGTGTAGACTATCTCAAAGTCATATTCCTGAAGGAAGTCCAACCATCGCCACTATCTCAGGTTTAGGTCCTTATGTTAGAATATATACCTGATACTCTTGTGATCAAAGTAGATAGTAAACTGTTCACCCATCAATTAGTGCCACCACATCTTCAACGCAAATACCACTTCTGCTAACTCCAGGTCATGGGTCGCATAATTTTTATCATGTTGCCTCAGCTTTCATGAGCCATAGGTGATTACTACTCACTCTTGCATCAAGACACATCCTAGTTTGGTCCCTAATGCGTCACAATAGACTATATACCCAACTCCCTCTTCTGGTATCCTCAAGATGGGGACACTCGTCAGTATCCGCCTTATCTCATGGAAACTCTACTGGTACCTCTTAGTCCATACGAAGGGATATCCCTTATTTTTCAAAGATTATAAGGGTGATTATACTCTAGAAAAATTGGGTATAAATATCTGGTAGTACCCAACTAACCCCGGGAGACTTCGCACCTTGGTCATGCTCCTGGGTGGCTCCCAAGTAAGCACTGCCTATATCTTCATTATATCCACCACAACTCTAGCCTCCAAGATAACGTGTCCCAGAAAGTGGACCTCTCGTATCCGTATTTGACACTTCAAGAGATTACCATAAAGCTGGTGATCTTGAAGTGTATCCAGTACTATTCACAGATGTTTGGAATGCTCCTCCTTCAATGCCAAGTACACTAAGATTTTTTCAATGAAGACCACCATGAAGTGATCGAGGTAAGTCTAGAATATCCTATTCATGAGTCCTGTGAACACTGTTGAAGCATTGGTCATACTGAAAGGCATCACCAAGAACTCATAGTGGCCATACCAGCATCTGAAGGCTATCTTTGGTACGTCCTCATCCCGCACCCGAAGCCAATGATAGCCTGATCTGAGGTATATCTTTGAAAACCACCGTGCTCCCTTCAGCTGGTCAAAGAGATCATCAATCCTTAGAAAAGGATAATTATTCTTTACGGTCACCTAGTTCAGGTGTCGATAGTCCACACAAAGCCTCAAAATCCCATATGCCTTTTTGGCAAACAAAATCGGGGCTGCTTATGGGAAAACACTGGGTCTTATGAATCCCTTCCTTTGCAAGTCCTCCAATTTTACCCTCAACTCACGAATCTCCATAGGAGCTATCTGATATGATGGTGTAGATATAGGTGTCATACTGGGGTACAGGTTGATGTAGAAGTCTACCTATCTATGAGGAGGTAGTCCCAGAACATCCTTAGGAAAGACATCCACATACTGGTCCACCACAACAGGATAGCTCGAACTCCCCTCGTCAACTGCACTGAGGGTAAGGCTAGACAACTGATGAGTGATTAGATGCACCCTCCTCTGAGAAATTCCATCATATGCTGCAAAGGTTCCCTTATCGTCAGTGAAGGAAAACCTAGTCCCATTATTGTGGTCACACCGCACTTTGTGGATAAAATAGTTAATACAAGCATGGAATGTGGATTTTAACTCCATACCCAGGATGAAATCGCAAGGCCTTGATGATGCTACTAAGAGATCCTAGTCAAATATCTCACCTCCTAGAGTATGCTCACACAATTGGAACCATTAAATAATCATCAAATCCTCTCCCATAGGAGTCTCTAATCGTAAGTATCGATCCAACAACTCCATCAGAATCTCTGAGCTCTGAATGAGAGCCATGATAATAAAAGAGTGACTAGAACCTGTGTCTATAAGAACTACATCTAGGGTAAAGTAAAAAAATATCGTAACTTGAATCATCTCTAGAGTGCCGTGGTTATAAAACTTTTCCACATGAAGTTGAGCTCGTCCCTGTCCACTTGCTCCCTGAGGTCCGAGTGGACCGCCTGGGGGTGGTGGCGATAGTACCTCAAACCGTCGCCCACCACCTGGTGCACGACCTGCTCCTCTTCCACATCCACCGCCCTACAGAACTCCTCACTCAAACCTTTGACTTTGCCTCAGTAGTCCTTAGACCGTTTGATGATCATCAGTATGGATGGTCAGGAAATCACGATCCATATGACCCTACCCACCGCACGAGTAGCACAATATACTCCTCCACTAACCTGTTCTACCTTGTGTGATCCGCACCTTCGACCCTACATCCTGGGGTCATCCTCTAGAAGGTCTGGCTCACTTGGGTCTATGCATCATCTTCCTACTGCCTTCTGTAGATGACTATGCTGCCTATCATCCAATGGTGGCTCTCAGTATCGGTTCCTGATCATCTAGGAAGCTCTCCACCAATAGTGCTCGCTCTCGTACTCTAGCTTGCATCGAGATGTTGAGTGATATCACCGATGCTCTGATCTCCCATAAGAGACCCTACTCAAAGGTACAAGTCCTAAAGAAAGGGTCTTGTACTATGTCGATGGAGTAGTGAGAGAGGTTAGTGAATCTCACAGAGTACTGGGCCACTGTGAGGATGCCCTGTTATAAGTGCAGTAGCCCCTGAATTTGCACTAAGTGTAAAGTTGCTGGAACGAACTCCTCCCTGAAGAGGCTCTCGAAGTCTAACCAAAAAAGAGTTGTATCTTCGTGTGTCTGGAGCTTCAAGATCCACCATCTCTCTACTATGCTATGAATGAGACTAGCAGCTAGGATCACTATCTGGTCTGCTGGTGTCTCGACTAAGTGGAAAACTCATGTCATATCCTCCTACTAGTCCTCAACTTCCTGTGGATCTTTCTATCCTCAAAACCTCAAAATCCTCTGTCTCTGGAACTCGTGAATTGCACTCAGTCGGCATGCATAGTCTGCTGGTGGGACTGGTGGAGACTGTTGCTCTATGGGTGGTGGTGCTGCTGGTACACCACCCGAAGGTACTAGCGCCATAAGAGGGCCCTACACCGACGCTCATCACTCAGTGGGCCATCATCATGATCTCTCTATGGAATCCTAGATTGCTATCTACATGGAGGCATCTTGTAAAGAAATAGATACGCCACATTCAATAAGCTATACCTGGCGAGATAACTCAAAAGAGATAAAAATAAAAACATTTCCCAAAACACACACAAATAGTGTTTTTGTGTACTGAGTTGGAAATCAAAATTCAGTGTCCTGGTGTATGGATACGTCGACCGTCACACTGACACTAGATTCAAAAAACTGTAATACGAACTCAAGACACTTAACACCATTGCTCTATTGAAAAAATAGATTCTTAGTTCTTCTGGTAGAACTAACCGCCATTTGATACCACTTTTTCAGGACCCGTCCCTTGGGGACCATGCTGTGACTACCCCAAGACCTCCTTCCATAGGACATGGGTTGGATACTAGCACTAGAAAGGCATATCCAAAAAAGGGAAGGCATTTCCTTTAAACCTGTACACACACATACTAGGTACACAACAAAAGAAAACCACAAATTAGAATCGTTGATAGTAAAAGTGTGAACCAAAACTAAAAAGGGCTAGTATACAAACTCAAATAAAAAAGAAGGTATATAAAAAAGGGGAAAAAATGTTCCAAAGGTTGTCCACTAAGGATCCTACCTTAAGGGTAGGTAAAACTCATCATCTATCATCACCACCACTCCTCATGTCTATCAATCACCTCTAAGCACCATCTAGCCCTAGATCCCCAAGTCTCAGTCAAGATGTCCATTATCTTCACAAGACACAACAAGGTGTGGGTGAATCCCATGTAGGGTTGAGTGTAACAATACCTATTAGGGACCCCGAGACCCCCGAAGGTATCCCAGAATTCTACAAGGGAAAAAAACCACAAAGCATGATCCCAATCACAAAGTATAAAATAAAAGATATCTCACACCAGGTATACAACTTAGAGAACATAAATAAAGATGAATAGTCTTTATCTAGATCATTTTATTCTGTTGAGAGGTTCTACTGCTGATCCATGAAGGGTCTCTATACTACTGATCCACAAAGGGTCACTCTACTACCGATCCATAGAGAGTTTCATTACTATCGATCCACAAAGGGTCACACTTCTTCCGATCCATAGAGGGTCTCTCTCATGCCAATCCATAGAGGGTCTCTCTATTGCTGATCCATAGAGGGTTGCACTACTGCCGATCCACAGAGGGTCTCTCTCATTCCGATCCACAAAGGGCCGCTCTTCACTTGACAACCAGCCACATGATTCCTGCACATGGTGCGATTGCATTCCAGAGATTCTTCTAATCACACTATTGGTCATATCTCAACCACCAAAAAGTACAGTGAGGAATTAACCCAAAGGACCGTCTTTTCGTAAGGGTTTCAATGTGATAGACGACGCGTCAATCAGACGCTCGGTTTGTAAGATATAAGCAAAACAATAAATTGGGCCCGGTTGGATTTGAGTCCGATCCAACCCGACCATATTAAAACTTTCGCTAAAACTCAAGTGGAGTATCTCAGAAGGACCTCACCTATCCAAGGGTCCCAACGCCACAGACAATGCATCAATCGGATGCCCAAATTGTGGGTTATAACAGTTTTAGTGAAACGGGAACGGTCGGGTCCGGGTCCAGTAGGGATCTAGCCTGGCTGGCCCGTTGGGCCCGTGGGTCTGGCCCAGTTCACAGGTCCTGCCTGGTTAGTGGGTCTAGCCTGGCCAGTGGGTCCGGACCGACCAGCGGGTTTGGCCCGGTTCGTAGGTCCGACTTGGCAAGCGGGTCCGACCCTCTTGGAAAACCCGACCCGTATGCTGGCCAGTTCTCCTAGTTGGCAGTACTTCCCCTCCTTCCAAAATGGATAGCTAGAGTTGGTCGATGGTGTCTAGATGATTGGACCAAGCGGGCTGCTTGTCTCCCACGTGGTGTGCCAGTGCTGCATCTCCACCCGCCATGGCCCGGCTGGTCGTGACTCTTGCCACCGCGACACCTGTGGGCACTACCGTCTCTACGCGGACGACATGGGCCGGTCTCCACCACTAGTTGCCATCACTTCCGTGCCAGTGGATACTTCCATGGGCCAATGGAGATGCTCCAGTGGTCCGTTTTCCTTTCTGTCTTCACCTACGGGCCTCCCGAGTTGCTGCCTTCACTGCGAAGCCCTTGGATTCGTCTTTCCGCCACATTGCCCAGTCACGCACAAAGAACACACATAAACCAAGAACGAAGGGGGGACCATGCCTTATTCGAATTGTATCACGCCCTCCGTGTTAGTGTTCTAACATGGGGAAATCATCAATCATCATTTGAAGAAGGAAAAACCCAAAACAAATTTTGCAACAACCACCCACAGTAAAGAATGAATCGCAGATCAACCCATTGGTTGGTTGATCCACATTCTTCATATTATTCAAGAACGGGAAAAAGGAGTCTTTTAAACACATAAAACAATTAAACCCCCTACCTAGATTCTGTGAAATCTGTTGTAGATGAAGGAAAAAATTCCATGTTCATTGACGTTTGACATTTTTCGCCGCTCGTCAATGTCCAGTCCGAATCCTCCAACAGTCATTGATCAATCACCATTCTTCATTGAAGGGTGATGTTGTTAGCATTTCTTTAGAGCTTTTCCCATGATTTCCAAATCGTTCTCCAAAGGTTTGATTAAATAAAAAGAAACAAGCTCCACGTTGTGTCAATTAATGTGGTTCATTAATGAATCATAATTAATGATCCAATTAATCACACGAGCATTTTCGTTACACAGACAAGTAACAGATCATTAAATGGCTCCCATTTAATGATCTTCATTACACTATGGTCCCTCCAACCATCTCTCAATGGTTGAATAAAAATAAAATAACTCAAAGAGTTATTTTATTATTTTTCTGGAAAGTCCGAAAAATTATCTTTTTCATCCGACCATTGTCAGTCAAAGTTAAGCCTTTTCTAAGTGAATCCCGGCACTATGAAGCCAACGATGCTGTCATATTTTCAATCCAGGCACCAGTTCAAAAGATAGAAATTTTTTCCCACACGTTTACTGAATGTACCTTAAAAAAAGTTCAAAATTCCATTCCGGACTCTTTAGGCCTTGGAATCACGTGCCTTCGATTTTCGCAGTCTCATAAAAATTCCATATAATTAAAAAAAACTATATGGAATTTCCAGGTCTTTACATATAGGGTCAACTGATATTTATTTCTCAAAAATAAAATGGACAATGAACTGAACCTATTGCATCTATAAATCAAAGTTAGACAATTTTTCACATAACCGATGCTCTTGAAAAATGCTCAATGAAATCTCTAAATATTATCCATGTTCTTTCTGAGTTAAAGAATACATGAAAATTTCACCCAAAAATACCACACTAAACGAGTCTAGGTACCATTGAAATACATGATTCATCAATTCCATGAAAAATGCGGGTGTATTTGTAAGACCAAAGGGCATGAACAAATATTTATAATGATTGTAATGAATCTTGAAATCTTTTTTTGGAATATCATATTTACTAACCTAGAGTTGGCGATACCCCGAGCATAGATCAATTTTAGAGAACAACTTATCTTTGTTTAATTAATCTTAAATTTCATCAAAATGAGGTAGTGGATATCTATTCTTTATCATGAACTATTTTTTCTTACGATAATCAGCACAAAGTCATAAATAACCATCTACCTTCTTGAAAAAAAGAACTAGAGTAGGAAAAAGAGACATACTTGGTCTTATAAACCCTTTACCTTATAAATATTACAGTTATATATTTAAATCCTTTAATTAAAATGGTTCCATTATATATGATGGGACTGAAATAGTATTTTTCCTTGGAAGGAGATCAATAAAAAATTCCACTTCCCTTTCAGGTGGAGAATCGGTGAAATCATTGGGAAACTTGTCAGGGTAATGATATAAAATGGTATACAATTTTCTAGTAAAAATTATTTCATTAGTCCCCAAAGTGACTACTGCTAATTGATAAGAAATAGTTCCAACCATTGGTGCTAAAAGTCCTAATTTTACATCATTGGAATCAAAACATCCTTTTAAGAGATGCACTGTCCAATGAAGATATGAAAATTTTACTCATTGAGCATAATAATTGATATGGGATTTAAATTAAACTAGCCAATTAATTCCCATGATCAAGTCAAAGACATCCATGTATGTAATATAAAAGTCCCAATCAAACTAGAATCCAACAATTATTATAGAACACAACAAACATTTAAATCCCCTATACTTTCACTGTCTGAGATGTGTCTGGATACTCATTACATGTGGCATCATCTTGATATGTAAACCTACTTGATTAACATCACATGATACAATAAAAGAGTGGGATTCACTTGTATCAAATAGAACTTTCATAAGAGTGGAGTTAAGAAGAATGGTAGCTTGTATAGTCGAATGACCTGATTGGTCTTATGTGATCATTTTCTTAGCACCATACAACTGCTTACTCATCCCTTATTCTTTACTTACATGCTATGGTTTCATTTTATAAGGATTTGGGGTGTTCCTAGAATGACCCTAAGTCACACTATTTTAAAAATGAGAATTGTTATGACATAATCATCTAGTTGAAGAATAATATATCCAATATACATGAGATGTATTTCTAGTAATTGATATTTTAGCACTTTGAAAATTACATTAGAGATGTCCCATATTTTTATAGTTGTAACATGGTTTAGGTGGTGTCATAAAATTCACTTCTTATTATCTAAAAAACCAAATTAAGAACATCCATGCTTACTTTTGGGCCATGGATGAAAGTTAACCGATTTAGTGATCCGATTTTGAGATGATCCACCACCTTAGAAGTAGGTGTCACTATTCCATTTATTCATAATGTTAGGATTAACACCTATTCCCAAGGAGAAAAACACACTTCCACCAACAATATTTCTAGATACATCACTTTTTTCCACTGTCTCTCTATTAACTATCTCTATATAAGCAGTAATATAGATCACAACTATCTTACAATGAATCTCCAATCACATTTTGGACTCAAAGGCACGTGACTTCAAGGATGCACTAATAGCTACTTATAGATAAAAACAAATGAATTTCATAAACATAGTTACATACTCCATTATGGATAGATTTTATTGATTTAGGTTATAGAAATATATGTTCCTAGCTTCCTTTAAGGTGTGAGGATAGAATTGTTTGTTAAAAAACTCACTAAATTCTTCCCATGAAAGGTATTGGTCAACTTTATCTTGGAAATCTAAATCCCACAATTGGTATGAAAGATACTCCATCATGTAGAATTATAACTTGTACATTAGATTAGATAGTTTTATAAGGAAATAAATATAGCATCCCAACATTTTCTTACATTAATATTACTTCATTTTAAAGATAAAAAACATAATAGTATTACACATAGAGGATCCAAAGGTTTAGTGTCTTGGGAAAACTAGGACCGTACATAACAATTACAACATCAATCATAAAAATTTATTAATTTCTTCTTCTCTAGCTTCTTATTGGAACTTATCCTCTTCTTAGTACATGTATCCACCTGAGGATATACATCAAAAGGGGTGAGATAAAATCCCAGAAAGATGATAGATAAGAAGAATATAACATGGGGTGAGCATAATCATGACATAGGAAAAATATCATGAACATGAGAGGAACATAAATAAAATACTTGAAATGTGGCAATGCATAAAAATGAAACATCATGTTTTAGTGGTTAACTACCACACATACTTGTGAACCAAGATAGAATATTTTTCACACATCATTTCACATATACTCATTAGATTCATCACTTTACCCAATGCATTGGAGTGCTGTATAATTCCAGGCGCACCCGTCACTTTGAAACATTCATATTGTGCTATATAATTCCAGGCGCACTCGTTACATCATAACATTATCATTTTCATGATTGACACATAGAACACATATAAAAAGTGAACATAAATAACCCATGTAAAGGAATGGGTTTCATCTCATAAGAATACATTCATAAGCTTTGGGTTCCCAAAAGAAAGAGGGAACAACATACTTGATACAAGAACCATCAACCATGAATGAGAGGTAAAAGTTGAGTTCTTAAAAGAAGAGTTCTTTTGGAAAACATTTGGTTAGACATAAACTTCATTATAAAACATGTATATCACAGAAAAGGTAATATAATTATGAATAAATGATCTTTAATGAGTAACCATATCAAAATGGACTGAAAGAAGGAGAACCCGAAGGAAGAAAATTGAGTTCGAGATTTCCCCTTACCTTGTATCTGAATGCTTCATTCTCTTTAATGTCCTATATAATGACATTATATTCATTAATTAGAAATTAAATAACCTTTAATACATTAATAGGGTTAATTATGGTTTTATTATGTTATTTTATGTGCCTTTTAATGAGATATAGAGTTTAGAAACATTGTTCGGGAATGTTTGTTTTTATGGTTTTCTTGAGTGGTTCTCTTGTATTCTTAAATTGATGTTCGGGTAGAACATGGGTAATAATCCAGAACTGATATTACATGTTATTAATGATATTAAAGGAGTTTTAATGATCTTATAATTAATTATATTATATCCATGTGTATGAATCATTAGATAAGAATTAAATGATGATTGTTTGGGTTAATTTGGGCGGTTTTTCGATCACAACAAACTTGTTTTAATTTATCACTTAGTAATATGTTCATAAGTCAGTTATAGAACTTTAAATAGGACATAATACATATAAAATATTCTGGTTCAACCATAAAAATGGTTTCATGACCATATATGAAGGTATAAATGGAAGAAGAAAACATGTCGTTCTTGAAGGTGATAAATTAACACCTCACGAACAACGTTCTCTTTAATAAAATAAAAGAAAGAGGGAAAGGGTGGTTGGATGATATAATATCCCATTAGCATCATAAAATTCCAGTATATGTATAATACTGGAGTTACAATACCATTTGGGTGAATATAGGTGGGGAGAGATCAAGAAATGAACTTGAACATGAAAGGAAATTAAAGGAGAAGAAGGAGAGAAATTACCTCTTGAATCCTACTCTTGAGAACCTCCTTAAGGGACTAAGCTTGGTATTTTGATGAGACCAGAAGATCTTGGATGTGGGGGAGGGAATAGGGAGGATTTTTGGGTAGAGTTTAGAGAAGTCTTGGAGCTTGAGAGGTGTGAGGTAATGAGGGTGTGAAGGGTAGTTTTTATAGTGGAGGGGAGGGGTAAATTTTGAATATTTAATTCATTATTTTATTATTTCCCTCAAGACAACCAATAGTATTGTTTCATGTGACCCCTAATAGTAATAAGTTCATGTGAGTTCGAACCAAGTGGCCTTGCATCACTTGTGATGTAATGAATAGTGTATTTAACTGTTAAATTGTATTACGGTATTTTACCATATTTCACTATTCATCAAAAATTCGAGTTTTTCAGAAAAATACCAAAAATTTAACCTAACCATTTTCGACGTGTAGAATTCAAAAATGAAGTCCATTTTTCAAAATTAATTTTCTAAATATTATTAATTTAATTTTTAAATAAAGTCATAGTTAATTCGAAAAATAACAATCTTAAAGGTGCACTTAGTTTTATTTCTCATTGAAAAATTAATTAAGATCTCATTATCTTATTACCTTAAGAAAATAAAATAAAAATATTATTTACTATTAATAAGGGTCATATTACTATTCATTTTACTATTCATAAGGGTATGTTACTATTCACCAAAAAAACAAGTTTGTTCTATCAGACTCCAAAAATCATCTTGAACACAACCGTGTATGTCGGATTTTCAAAATTCCAAACACAGAAGTGAAAAACTTATATTTAAAGGTCACTTATCACTTAGTAGTTCATTATGTTGTGAATTCATGTGATTTTATGACATAATTTTATGAAGGTAATTTTTATTGAAAAACTTTGGGTCGTTACATTTTTCCCCCCTTAAGGAATTTTTCTCTCGAAATTTCGTTTTACATAAACAGGCGAGGCACTTCTCCTTCATCGCCTCTTCCAGTTCCCAAGTTTCTTCCTCAAACTTATGGTTCCTCCATAACACTTTGACAAGGTGGGTTGTCTTGTTGCGTAGAACCTTATCACTTTGGTCCATAATCTTTACTGGCTGCTCCTCATAGGAGAGATCATCTTCCATATGCACCACCTCTGAGTTTAGTAACTGTGAGGGATCAGGTATGTACTTCCTCAAGAGTGATATGTGAAAAACAACATGAACTCGAGCCATATTCGGTGAAAGTGCAAGATGATAGGCCACAAATCCTATGCGGTAAAGGATCTCAAAGGGACCAATGTACCTTGGGCTTAGCTTCCCTTTCTTCCCAAATCGCATGACTCTCTTCCATGGAGATATTCGAAGGAAGAATTTATCTCCAACGTCGAACTCCAAGTCCCTTCGACGGTTGTCAGTATAACTCTTTTTTCCGACTTTGAGTATCTTTGATGTGTTTTTGGATGACTTGAACCTTCTCTGTCATCTCTTGAACAAGATCAGGTCCAAGTAGCTTTCTTTCTCCAACTTCATCCCATCAGGTTGGAGTTCTACATCGCTTTCCATACAGAGCTTCATATGGATCCATCTGAATACTCGAGTGGAAGCTATTGTTGTATGAGAACTCAACTAATGGGAGATGATGATCCCATCCACCTTTGAATTCTAGAGAGCAGGATCTAAGCATATCTTCAAGTTTCTAAATAGTCCTTTCAGATTGTCCATCAGTTTGGGGGTGATAGGCCGTGCTGAAATTTAATTTAGTACTCAAAGCATATTGAAGGATCCCCCAGAATTTAGATGTGAACCTCAGATCATGGTCAGAGACAATTGAGAGTGGAACAACATGCAGTCTCACCACTTCCTTCACATATATCTTTGAAAGTTGTTCAAGTGAGAGATCTTCCCAAATAGTGATAAAATGGGCAGTCTTGGTGAGTTGGTGAACCACAACCCATATCGCATTATTTCCCTTTGACGTCTTTGGGAGACCCATGACAAAGTCCATAGTAACATTTTCCCATTTCCACATGGGTATAGGCAATGGATTCATCATACCTTTGGACTTTTGTCGCTCATATTTAACTTGCTAACATACCAAGAAACTTGATATATATTTCACAATCTCCTTCTTCATGTTATCCCACCAGAAGTGTTCCCAGAGATCATGATACATCTTGGTACTCCCATGATGGATAGAGAAAGTTGAGCTATGTGCATTGTACAATAGCTGCTTCTTTATCCCGGGTGATGAAGGCACACAAATCCACGTTTTAAACCGAATCACACCATCATCGTCGATATGGAACTCTTGAAGATTCCCTTCTTTTACTGCATTCACCCTCTTTTGTATCTCCACATCATCCCTTTGTGATTCCTTAATCTTCTCTTGGATGGATGGTTGCACAATCATTTGGGCAAGGTAGGATGTATCCCCTGCCCTTATGATTTCTAAATCTATTCTTTTCATATCCATAAAGATAGGGTCTTTCTCAATCCACAACATGGATAGAGTAGCAGGTTCTTTTCTGCTTAGAGCATCAGCTACCTTGTTCGCCTTTCCAGGATGATAATGAATAGAGCAATTGTAATCCTTGATTAGCTCTAACCATCTCCTTTGACGCATGTTGAGCTCCTTTTGTGTGAATATATACTTTAGGCTCTTGTGGTCGGTGTATATGTCACACTTCTCACCATAAAGGTAGTGCCGCCATATTGTCAAGGAGAAAATCACGGCTGCCAGCTCTAGATCATGCGTCGGGTAGTTTTTCCTCTGGATCTTCAACTGTCGTGAGGCATAGGCTATCACATTATCATTTTTCATGAGTACACAACCCAAGCCTTTCTTTGAAGCATCACTGTATATCACAAAACGTTCTCCACTTTTTGGTAGTGTGAGTATAGGTGCAGTGATCATCCTTCTCTTTAGCTCCTTGAAGCTTCCCTCACATTCTTCTGTCCAGACATACTTTACCCCTTTCCTTGTTAACTTAGTTAGAGGGCTTGACAATCGTGAGAAGTTTCTCAAAAAATGTCGGTAATACCCAGCTAATCCAAGAAAACTACGGATTTCCGTGACACTAGAGGTACTGAGACATTCCTCAATCGACTTTGTCTTTCAAGGATCCACAGAAATTCCCTCACTTGTGATCACATGTCCCAAGAAAGTGACCTGCTTCATCCAAAAGTCACACTTTCTAAACTTGACATACAACTTTTCCTTTCTCAATGTTGCCAAAACAAGTCTTATATGTTCTTCATGTTCCTCCTTTCTCTTAGAGTAAATGAGAATATCATCGATAAAAACTACCACAAATTTGTTGAGGTAATGTCTAAAGAATTTATTCATCAAATCCATGAATATTTCAGGGGCATTAGTAAGTCCGAAGGGCATCACCAAAAACTCATAGTTCCCATACCTTGTACGGAAGGTAGTCTTCTGAATATCTTCCTTCTTCACCTTAACCTGATGATATCCAGAACAAAGATCCACCTTTGAGAAGTATTGAGCTCCTCTTAACTGATCAAACAAGTCATCAATCCTTGGAAGAGGATACTTGTTCTTTATGGTGATCTTGTTGAGTTCCCTATAATCGATACACAGCCGCATTGTTCCATCCTTATTCTTCACAAATAGCACTGGTGCACCCCAAGGTGATGCACTAGGGTGTATGAACCCTTTGTCCCGATGTTCTTGCAGCTACTTCTTTAACTCCTCCAGTTCTATAGGGTCCATCCTATAGGGACACTTCGAGATAGGAGTAGCTCTGGGTATTAGTTCAATTGATAACTCTACCTCATGATCCGGGGAAATTCCAGGTAACTCTTCAGGAAATAAATCACTGTATTCCCTCACGATGGAAAATTCCTCAAGGTTGGCACTTTCCTTCAAATCAACCATTTGGGCGAGGTATGCTTCTTCATAGGGAATCAACACCCACACCATTAAAGGATTTTTCAAAGGAGATTCATGATCTTCCTTTCATTTGTATAAGAGTCTGGGATGGTTCGGAATATGAAAAGATATTTACTTTTCTCGATAGTTGATATGTTCTCTATATGATGAGAGCCAATCCATTCCCATTATAGCATAAACTTCCACCAAGGGAAGTATTACGAGATTTTAAGGAAGAATATTACCACATACGCCAATAAGAGAAGAGTCAAACACTTGGGTTGCAATGATTGCACCCCTTGGTTTTTTTACAGATATATTTACTTCAAGGTTTCGAGGCTTCGATTCTATAGTTCTTGAAAACTTGCAAGATATAAAGGAATGCGTAGAACCAGAATCAAATAATACTTTTTACATTCTTGAGTGAATAGGAAGTGTACCTTGTATGACTTCATTATCATGATACACCTCTGCAGTAGTGATAGCATAAGACTTCCCTTGTTCCTTTGGATTTGGTGGTTGCTGATGCTGATTAACCTCAAGAACTCTAGGTTTAGTGCACTGGTCTGCATAGTGACCCAGTTCCCTACAGTTGTAGCATTGAACCATGAGTGGTTCTCTCCTTTCATTGGCTACATTATCCTTCCTTTTTGTTTCTTTTATAAACTCTTGGGCATGGTGTCCTTCTTTCCCACACTTGAAGCATTTCCCCATCCCTTTGAGGCAGTTCCCATGGTGCAACTTCCCACATTTTTGGCATGTGGGTCATTGATTTTCATCCCACCTTTGTCATTAGATCCACCAGAATGAAACTCCATCTTTCTTTTCTTATCACCATAGCCATGGTACCATTCTCCAAACTCCATCTCTACTTTTAAAGCACATCTAAGAACTTCTTCATAACTCCCAAAGTCTCTAATTTCAAGAGCCTTTCGAAGGTGTGATTTTAATCCACTAAAGAATATATCATTTTTTCTATCATTGTTGATAACAAAACCCAAAGCGTACCTTGCAAGCCTTGTGAAATTCGCTTCATAGGTTGTGACAGATTCTCCTTCGTTTTGATTGATCTATATAAATTCTCTCTCCATCTTCGTACAAAGAGTTCGTGGGAAATAATTATTAAGAAACATTATCTTAAAGTCTTCCCATTCCATCTCTTCAATTTCCTCCCTTGGATTGGTGTTCTTAATCATATCCCACCATTGATCAGGTTCTCCATCTAGACGATAAACGGCTAGGGTCACCTTCTCCATCTTAGAACAGTGAAGAACAGAAAGGATCTTCTCCATAGAGTTAACCCACTGTTTCGTAACTAGTGGATCGGAAGATCCACTAAACGTCGGTGTTCGTTGCCGCATAAAACATTCGATAGCCAGTTGCTCCATCTTTGGTGAAGGAGGACGTTCCCCATTATTATGGTTATTGTTCATAACCTGAGATAATTGGGTAAGCATATCCATGAAGTTTTGAACTCCACCTCCCATATCATTTGGGATGTCGTTCGGGCAATCGTTGCATTGGCCCTCGCATGAGTTGTTGGCCTGATTTCTCCTGGTTCCCACCATTTTCTAAAATAGAAAAGGTTAGAAAAAAACATAAGTAAAAAAGATATGAATAACTCATTCATTTAAACAATTTATACTAAAAACATAACATACGGGATCCCTATGTAGATTTTTTTGTGTGCCTACTTGTACTTAGTCTCATGCTAGAGGTTTTCTCTAGGGTTTACTAATCCTAATTCCCAAATTAACTAAACCATTCCTCTGATACCAACCATAGCATCCCAAACTTTTCTTAAATTACTATTACATCATTTTAAAGGTAAAAAACATAATAGTATTACACATAGAGGATCCAAAGGTTTAGTATCTTGGGAAAACTAGGACTGTACATAACAATTACAACATCAAGCATAAAAATTTATTAATTTCTTCTTCTCTATATTCTTATTGGCACTTGTCCTCTCCTTAGTAAATGTAGACACCTGAGGATATACATAAAAAGGGGTGAGATAAAAGCCCAGTAAGAGGATAGATAAGAAGAATATAGCATGGGGTGAGAATAATCATGACATAGGCAAAAGATCATGAACATTAGAGGAACATAAATAAAAGACTTGAAATGTGGCAATGCATAAAATTTAAACATCATATTTTAGTGGTTAACTAACACACATACTTGTGAACCAAGCTAGAATCTTTTTTCACACATAATTTCACATATAATCATGAGATTCATCACTTTACCCAATTCATTGGAGTGCTGTATAATTCCAGGCACACCCGTCACTTTGAAACATTCATATTGCGCTATATAATTCCGGGCGCACCCATCACATCATAACATTATCATTATCACGATTTCCACATAGAAAACATATAAAAAGTGAAAATAACTAACCCATGTAAAGGAATGGGTTTCATATCATAAGAATACATTAATAAGCTTTGGGTTCCCAAAATAAAGAGGGAACAACATACTTGATACAAGAACCATCAACCATGAATGAGAGGTAAAAGTTGAGTTCTTAAAAGAAGAGTTCTTTTGGAAAACATTTGGTTAGACATAAACTTCATTATAAAAAATGTATATACTAGAAGATTTAAGATAATTATGAAGAAATGATCTTTAAGAAGTAACCATATCAAAATGTAGTGAAAGAAGGAGAACCCGAAGGAAGAAAATTGAGTTCGAGATTTCCCCTTACCTAGTATCCAAATGCTTCCTTCTCTTTAATGTCCTGTATAATGACATTATATTCATTAATTAGAAATTATAGAAGCTTTAATACATTAATAGGGTTAATTATGGTTTCATTATGTGATTTTATGTTCCTTTGAATGAGTTATAGAGTTTAGAAACATTGTTTGGGAATGTTTGTTTTTATGGTTTTCTTGAGTGGTTCTATTGTATTCTTAAATTGATGTTTGGGTAGAACATGGGTAATCATCAAGAACTGATATTAAATGTTATTAATGATATTAAAGGAGTTTTAATGATCTTATAATCAATTATATTATATCCATGTGGATGAATCATTAGATAAGAATTAAATGATGATTTTTTGGGTTAATTTGGGCGGTTTTTCGATCACAACAAACTTGTTTTAATTTATCACTTAGTAATTTGTTCATAAGTCAGTTCCAGAACTTTAAATAGGACATAATACATATAAAATATTATGGTTCAACCATAAAAATGGTTTCATGACCATATCTGAAGGTATAAATGGAAGAAGAAAACATGTCGTTCTTGAAGGTGATAAATTAACACCTCACGAACAATGTTCTCTTTAATAAAATAAAAGAAAGAAGGAAAGGGAGGTTGGATGATACAATATCCCATTAGCATAATAAAATTCCAATATATGTATAATAATGGAGTTAAAATACCATTTGGGTGAAGATAGGTGGGGAGAGATCAAGAAATGAACTTGAACATGAAAGGAAATTAATGGAGAAGAGGGAGAGAAATTACCTCTTGAATCCTTCTCTTGAGAACCTCCTTAAGGGCCTAAGCTTGGTCTTTTGATGAGACCAGAAGATCTTGGACGTGGGGGAGGGGCTAGGGGGGATTTTTGGGCAGATTTTATAGAAGTCTTGGAGCTTGAGAGGTGTGATGTAATGAGGGTATGAAGGGTGGTTTTTATAGTGGAGTGGAGGGGTAAATTTTGAATATTTAATTCATTATTTTATTATTTCTCTCAGGACAACCAATAGTGTTGTTTCATCTGACCCCTAATAGTAATAAGTTCATGTGAGTTCGAAAAAATTGGCCTTGCATCACTTGTGATGTCATGAATAGTGTATTTAACTGTTAAATTGTATATACGGTATTTTACCGTATTTCACTATTCATAAAAAAATTTGAGTTTTTCAGAAAAATACCAAAAATTTACCCTGACCATTTTTCGACGTGTAGAATTAAAAAATGAAGTCCATTTTTCAAAATTAATTTTCAAAATATTATTAATTTAATTTTTAAATAAAGTCATAGTTAATTCGAAAAATAACAATCTTAAAGGTGCACTTAGTTTTATTTCTCATTGAAAAATTAATTAAGATCTCATTATCCTATTGCCTTAAGAAAATAAAATAATAATATTATTTAATATTCATAAGGGTCTTATTACTATTCATTTTACTATTCATAAGGGTATGTTACTATTCACCAAAAAAACAAGTTTGTTCTATCAGACTCCAAAAATCATCTTGAACACAACCGTGTATGTCGGATTTTCAAAATTACAAACAAAGAAGTGACAAACTTATGTTTAAAGGTCACTTATCACTTAGTAGTTCATTATTTTGTGCATTCATGTGATTTTATGACATAATTTTATAAAGGTAATTTTCATTGAAAAACTTTGGGTCATTACAATCAATGATTCAGTTCATTCTATTAAGCCACACATTTTCCTTTTTAGGATCCAAATCCCCCTGAAATATTGGTATATTCCATTTCTAAAAATGAAAAGAATAATTTTCTTATTAAGTTTCTTCATTTTTATTTCCCTCATCAATATATTGAAAAGATTGAATAATGATATGAACATGTTTTAGGTTCATCCATGGATTAGGTGAAACCACATTTTTTGTGGTATCTTCTTGTGGGTTTCTACATCATATAACTGATTCCATTTCTCTATAGACAAAATAAAATACCACTTAGTCCTCATTCACTAGATACTAAATGCTCAGAATATTCCAAATCATTATAAATAATAATCAACATATCCAATTTAAGAAATCAGAAAACACTTTATAAAAAATGCAGTCCTAGTAGGAAGTATCATTACTAATGTATGATATGATATACTCATCATCTAAACTCATGAAGATGTGGTAAAACACACCTAAAAGTGTATTAGAACACTTTTTATTCCCAGAACACCATGGTAAATTTAAGTTAAGAGTAAGTAGGTTAGATATATATTTTTATGCTATACATTTTTAAGTTATGACATATCCTATCTTCTTACTACCATCCTAAGATGACAGAACAAACAAGACTGATACCATTTGTAATATCCCCACCCAACCCATTGGCTTAGGCTAGGTCAAAGGTGAAATTAACCATATATTTTTTCCCCAAGACAAAAAATGTTGGAAATAAATTCCAAGGGCTTATTATAATTTTTGAGGAAGATTTAACTAGAAGAAAAAACATAACCTGACAAGATAAAATGAAAACAATTAAACCAACAATATGATGCATGAGTATAAAAAATACAACTTAAATGAAAACTAATAAAACAATAATGTCAGAGTACCAATGACAGAGTATGGAATAATGACTCAAGAAAACAAAAAGATGTCTTGATAGAGTAAAAAAATGTGGCATCACTCCTAACCCTTCATAAGAGAAGACTTCAAGATCTAAACAATAACCTAAGTTAGTAGTATCTTGATTCTCCAAAATAGAAGAACAAGACCTTTATTGTACATGTCTGAGGAAGAATAACATCTGTATATTACCTAAAGTTCATATGCAGGGGGTGAGTAATAATACCTAGTACTATTTTCCCAAGAGACTTTTCATCACACACCACCACAAACATAATTAAGTTAGTTCACAATTTATAGAAAAAAGAGGGTGAGAATATTAAAAAAGTTTACCATAAGAAAATGGTAAAAAAAAAATTTAACTAAATCACTTTGTTCCTTATTCCCTTCCACTTATCATACACATTATGTTTCTCTATCAAACACACACATGTATGATGAATGAAAATTGTCACGAACCAACCTGGGTCGACCCTGAACTGGTCACCTGATCCGGTCCGTGACATGGGCCGAGAGGAATTCCCGATCCTCCTAGGCTAGCGACTAGTTCCAGGGAATCAATAGAGGACAATTGGGAACGATTTCGCCCAGTGAAAATAAATAAAGTAGTGGAAAAGTGGAATAACGCAAAGTAAATAAACAACACAAAAAGAAAGAATGATCAAACAAAACCAACTAACCTGAACACGACCAAAACTCCTCACGACTCCGAGAGTGTCTCACCAGTCCACAACCAAATCTCACCCACAGTAAGCAAGCGTGAGTCAAACCTGAAACAGAAACTAAAAACAGGAAAACACTATATACGTGAGTATTAAAACTCAGTAGGCGTGCCCAACAAACTATTCCCAGTGCACTACCTTTAAATAAAGAATTCACTAATTTCAGGTTTGAACTAAAGTATATAAAATATGGGTTTCCACAAACACTTTCATTTCCAAAACAAGTAACAGTCCATTTCCCTTTTAAATTTAAAAACAAGTTTAATGTTTGAAAGGAACAGGTGTATTGAATTTTAAAACATTTTTGCGAACAGTTTAGAAATCCAAATTTTAGTTGTTATAAAAAAGGAAAATCACACGCAACCCACAACACACACTAAGGGAAATGGAAAAAGTGGCATATAGTGGCCAACAACCGAACTAGACCTCTCAATCATCCGCCACATACAAATAAACACTAAAGAAAACATGGGCCGAACCTAGGAGCTCGTGAACAATCCAGAACCTACTATACATGTGACTCATCCTGAAGGAATGCCTACTCTCGATGACTTCATAATGACCTAACGCCTGGTGTTTCCCTACATGGCATAACCGAGGGGCCCAATCCCCTAGCAGAGTATAATCCGTACTAAGGGCTACTAGCCAGTGCGTAATCTAAACTAGTGCAGCAATTGTTCTCAGAAGATTCACTTACTATGCCAGGTTCCCATGTCAACACGTATAATAAAAAGGTAAGGGGTGAGTCAACAAAGTCAATCAAGTAGCATAAACATCACACACAACTCATGTAGTCAACATACACTAAAGATCACCCCTGAGTCACCCCAAAGAGAGTTTTCCAAAATAATTTATTTTATTAAAGTGCCAAACATGCCTTCACCAATCTTAAAGAAAATCCTCAGTTCTCAAGAGAACCAAAACACTTATTCGTTCTTCAAAAGAAATCATTTATCAATAAACCAGAACTATATTTGAAATTCCATGAATTATGTTTAAAGGCTAAATGAACATTCTTTCACTACTGGGTGTCCGTTCATAAAAAAAAATATTTCAAGTGTCATGTATAAAATAAAAGTCTCTTTTTACACCAATTAATCATTTAAAAATTAATTATATTATATTATTTATAATTTATTAAAATTAATAAAATATCAAGCAATTAATAAATTCTGAATTTAAAGGCGAGTGCAGTGGGGGACCTACCTCGACTCGCAACTCGGTTATGATGACGATGAGGCATGTCTCACACTCACGCACAAGTACGTGCAACCTACTGAAGACCGCAATATCGCGTATTTTCCTCACCAATAAGCTGTGAAAAAAGTAAAACAACTGAAAACCCATAAACACTGACTTAGAACAATCCAAACAAAAAAAAACAAAAAAACCACCTCGATATGTTTTTAAAACATACTTCGCACCATTTACATTATTTCCTAAAACACTTTAAAATTTATGAATTTTTTTTTTCAAAAATATCTCACAGCTATACACACTCAAAATAAATAATCAATTTGCACAAATTAGAAAAAATATTAAATAATAGAACAAGGGCCGACACAATGAAACACCACCAAGTGACGCAAAGAGGGTTTTATATCAAAAACACGCCTCATTTCATGTAAACATGGTTCTTGAAAATCAACCGCCCATCATAACATTTTTAAGATATAATTCACATAACTAACACAATCTAATAAATTGCTACATAGTTGAAAAACAAAGTCGACACATCCAAAAAGATTTGCTACTCATTGAAAAACCACTTTTTAATGCATACACCTCTCAAATACCCTTGAAAACATAGTTCGCACCATCCAAATGCTCCCTAAAACCATTTTGAAAACGTTTCACCAAAACAACACCAAAACAACACCAAAACATACCAACCATTCCAAAACAAACACAATAATAAAAACACACAAACCAAAATGAAAACACACCAACAATTTCAAAACAAACACATTAATAAAATCACACCAACCAAAAAGAAAACACACCAACCATTTCAAAACAAAAAAATTAATAAAAACACACCAAACAAAACAAAAATACAGCAACCATTTTTTAAACAAAAACACACTTCGCACCACAAAACACAAGCCACTGCTCCTGCACAAGATAACAGAATAACTGCATAATTTTAACAAACACTAAAAGTTCACAGACGTACCACCAGCAGAGCAAAGGCATTTTAAATTGAAAACACAAACGAACTGAACGCATTAAGACTAATTAATAAATTAAATAAATAAATTAAACAAGTAACATGATTAATCAAATAAACCATACACGTAGAACCACCTACCTGGGTGTAGGAAAAAACTCGCAAGACAATGCAAAGCTCCCGCTGCACGACGCTTGCACCGTAAGAAGACCAAGGAGATTCCTAAAACAAAGCACCGCATAATTTCATCAAAATTAAATATACCGAAAACTAAACCATATCTGCAACATAACCAATATAGAATAAATTACTACTAGATTACTCTAAACCTAACGAGAGAGGTTCAAGAGGTTGGCCGGTTGCGGTGGAGGGTGCCGGAAGGAGAATCGCACCAGCTGGAACCTCACCAGAAAGAGGTGCGGCCTAAAAAAAGGTTGTGAATGGAGAGTTGTAGGGGCGCAACTAGCGAGAGAAGAGGTGCGGGAGAAGGGTGTGTTTCCAGTCGGCGCGACTGGGCAGAAACGGAGGGGCGGACCGCCTGTGTTTGATTCGTCTGGGTAGGAGCAAGGGAGGTGTGGCCCAGCACGGCGGTGACTGTCAGAAGATCGGTCAGACAGGGGGAAAGTCACACGCATGGAGTTCTTGCTCGACGAAGTTGGAGCGAGGACTGGCGTATAGGCTTGGCTGAGGCAGAAGTGAGCTGGTCCGGTGAGAGGAGAAAAAGAGCTATAGGGCTTCAGTGTCTATGCGCAAACCATAGGGGGAAAGGGGTGAGGAATAGTGTGCCACGGCGGGGGAGAGAGGCAAGTGAGGGAAAGAAGAAATAAAAGAGAAGAAAAAATAGAAGAGAATGGATAAAAAAAGGAAAAGAAAATGAATATAAAATAAAATAAAAAAAGTGGAATAGGAACCTAAAAAAAAGACTAAACCAACCTAAAATAAAATAAATTAAAATAAAATGGTAAATGAAATTAATAATATAAATTAACAATGGGGGTTCAATAATAATAATAATAATAATAATAATAATAATAATAATAATAATAATGGTGTTGATGAAAAAAATATGTGTTTAAAATGTTAATGATAAAAAGGTCCACCCGTACACCAGGCAGGCCGCACGGCTTTGCCCATGCCCTGCCCGCTCGTCGGGCATTGTAAAGGCAACATTCATTTATCAGCGTAAAAAGTGAACACTAATGTCGTGCTCATACTGCTTTCCAACAAAACAAAAAATTAAAAAGGCAGATAAATTATGAGATAAAAATAAAAACTAAAACATACTATATGCGAGGTTCGGGTGTCAAGGCAAAAACGTGTGTTTCTTTAAATAGGAACTCAAAAAGTTTTAAATCGGGCTTCAAACCGAACTACTTGATTCCCAGAAAATTAATAAAATAAATGATTTAAAAATGGCAGGTGTGACAAATCTCCCCACCATAGCACTTTCCATCCCCGAAAGTCCACAACTAAGGCTGAATCGCAAATTCACAAACGATACCCCCTTGGGGTTCAAAAAGGATCCCTACTAAAAGAAAGTTAAAAGAGGCAAATGAACATGCTCTGAGAAAGTGACTCCAATGAAAACCTAAAGAAAATCATAAAAAGATATTCCCTCTAAGTTTCATTCGCCCCAAAGAGATGAAACACCTCCAGTTGATTGTATAAGAAAAGGAGTCCTCAGACCAACGAAAACCAATTTCACAAGCCGAAAAACCTCAATCACTATTAAACGAAAACCACACTATTTGAATGGAATGAACAAACAAAACCAAGCGCATCCAAGGAACACTCTTATCACTCACCACCCAGTAATCTCTAGGACATAACTAAAATACAACATGGGGAAAGCCCGAAGGGGATCCCCACCACTTAAAACTTACTAACGCTCGAGACGAGATAGGGAAAACGACACGAGGAGGTCTGGGCGGACTCCCCACCATTATGGAAAGGTCATCACCGATTCATTTTGGACACGTCTGAGCAAGACCCACCATGGGTATCCCCACCATTAGAACTACTAGAAAAGACAAAAAATTCAAAAAAAAAATTCTCGACAGGGACCAAACAACCCACCAAAAGGGGCGGGGAGGGAAGACCCAACTACTGGGGAATCAAAACCACGACCCGAGATGAACTAACATCTTCACATCCTTGTATGATCATTATTAAAATTTGAGACTGATTTGCCCAACAGACTCCCATACAGACCACCAAAGGAAATTACATTCAGTGGGATACAACCACTAGGACTTGAAGGTAATAAGAAGACCACACCTCCACATAGTCACAAAATCCTTATGCACCCAAAAGGTTTGATCGGAATGGAATAACCACAGAAAAAAAATTTAAACTACATTTACTTTCAGCACCGACGATAAAAATAAAGCCAGGGTCTCAAACACTCCCGGGGTTCCTGACTACATGCCAGCTTCACTCTGAGGTCTATGGCTGGAGCCCTGATGTTTGAAGCATCTCTTGCCTTGAAGTCAGGTATTGAAGACTCCCAAAAGAATATTCTCCTTTTTGGTGCCACACGCAACCACACCACAACTGAGACAACACCATCAAACACAACACATCACGACATCCAACTACTCGCTTGTGGCACATCCATCAAAACAGAGGTTTAGAGGGTGTACATGCATCTCCTTTCACCTTAAACAAGAAAAATAATAAGGAAATATGCGTGAAAACCCCTTTGAACAGAAAAATTAGAACTCCCTGAGAGGATACACTCCTATGAAGACAGGGATTCCCGAAGGATCCTATGAAATCCACTCTTGCTCTTCAAGAGAACTCTTGCTGCAAGATGTCACCAAACATGAACCTTGTGGTTGATGAAATCATTACAAGTCTTTAAAAACATCAACCAACACTAATAATTCTAAACCGCCTTCACCCTTCCCCGCTGGAATTCCTTTCATCATTTCCAGGGGGACCTTCAAACACAACGATGTCAAACCTCATACCCGACGACTCAAACATATCAAAGAGACCAAAACTCCCTTCAACTCCCCTTGCATCTATCATACCGTTGCGAGAGGATCCTCTTAGTTGTAAAAAAGAGTGGGTTCAATTCTAGAATTCATAAAGAGAATCCTTCGATCAACTGGAGGGTTGGCCAATGGTGAATTACCCGTGGCCTCACTTCAATCACATGTGAATGCTTTATGGGGGGGGGGGGGCGTGAACTAGTCACGAAATAAAACCATGGACCCAATAAGGTTGGTCTAATGACCAAGAAATACCACAAGAAAACACTAAATGTGCAGGGATAAACACTGTAAGGGCTTCCCGAATCACTTTTCAAAATAATTCACTAACCATGTGCTTGCACACCAACTTACAAATAAAAATTCAAAATCAAAACACAAATAAGTTAAAAAGGATTTTCGGCTTGAAGCGCCTCACACAAAACATTTCCAAAACACAAAGGCACACCACACGATCACCAATTATCTAAAACACCATATTTTCCTTTAACAAAACTTTAAAAAAACTTTTTGAAAAAGAAAGAAGCTGGTGGGTTTCACAAACACCAATGGTGTCCCATGGGCCTCACACATGCATGTTTCCGTTCCACATAGGCACCCACCTCATGTCTATCCAGGAACTCATCCGCTCATATCGTTACCCATTTCTCTCTCCATAAACACCCATGCATGTGGTTTCCCATGAGAACACCAAGGATCAAAACCAGACCTTTCCATTTTTCAAAACCAAACATTCAACCCACAATTTTCAAACCTTACACATTATTTCATTTTTAAAGCACTTCATTTGAAAAAATTTTCCAAGACCAAAACATTTTTACTTAAAAACCTAATTTCAACAATTCCAAACAAAGAAACGAGGAACGATGCAAGAGAAAACTAGTGTCAGCGGGTGACTAGAACATATGGTTGGAAGCCATATACCAATCACACCACCACCACAGAGGGTATTCTAGGACAACATCCCCAGCTCCACATGGATTTCCAAACCCTGTGAGCTCACTGGGAACACTAACCCTACTTCCTTTTCATTTCCCTTAAGCAAGATTAACCACACAGACCAAAGGTTTAGACAAACCTCAACTTGCTTTGGTAACTTGAGTTCCGCCACGAGGTGTGATGGCCAGGCACCTTACTTGTAGCTAGAACGTCGACTTCCAACACCCTTAACTTTGTTTTTCCCTGACTCTATCCCAAAGGGACATGAAAAAAGAGAGAAAACATCCCCTCAGATACCATTTTGTCACAAACCAACCCGGGTCGACCCTGAACTGGTCACCCGAGCCGATCCGCGACATGGCCCGAGAGGCGTTCCCGATCCTCCCAAGCTAGCGACTACCACTAGGGCACCAACACAGGAAAATTGGGAATGATTTCGTCCAATGAAAATAAATAAAGCAATGGAAAAGTAGAATAACATAAATTAAATAAACAACATGAAAAGAAAGAATGATCAAACAAAACCAACTAACTTGACCACGACCAAAACTCCTCATGGATCTAAGAGTCGTTCACCAGTCTATAACCAACTCTCACCCACAACGAGCAAGCACGAGTCAAACCTGCAACAGAACCTAAAAATAGGAAAACACTATAGATGTGAGTATTAAAACTCAGCAGGCATGCCCAAAAAACTATTCCCAATGCAATAACTTTAAATAAAAAATTCACTAATTTAAGGTTTGAACTAAAGTATATAAAATATGGGTTTCCACACACACTTTCATTTCAAAAACAAGTAATATCCCATTGCCATTTTTAATTTAAAAACAAGTTTAATGTTTGAAAGGAACAGGTGCATTTCATTTTAAAACATTTTTGCGAACAATTTAGAAATCCAAATTTTAGTTGTTGGTAAAAAGGAAAATCACATGAAACACACAACACACACTAAGGGTAATGGAAAAAGTGGCACACAAGGGCCAAAAACCTAACTAGACCTCTCAATCGTCCACCACATACAAATAAACACTAAAGAAAACATGGGTCGAACCTAAGAGATCATGAACAATCCAGAACGTACTATACATGTGACTCATCCTGAAGGCATGCCTACTCTCGATGATGTCATAACGCCCTAACGCCCGGTGTTTCCTTACATGGCATAACCGAGGGGCCCAATCCCCTAGCAGAGTATAATCCGTACTAAGGGCCACTAGCCAGAGCGTAATCTAAACTGGTGCAACAATCATTTTCAAAAGATTCACTTACTATGCCAGGTTCCCATGTCAACATGTATAATAAAAAGGAAATGGGTGAGTCAAAAAAGTCAATCAAGTAGCACAAACATCACACACAACTCATGTAGTCAACATACACCAAAGATCACCCCTGAGTCACCCCGAAGAAAGTTTTCCAAAATAATTTATTTTATTAAAGTGCCAAATGGGCCTTCACCAATCTTAAAGAAAATCCTCATTTCTCAAGAGAACCAAAACACTTTTTCACACTTCAAAAGAAATAATTTATCAATAAATCAGAACTACATTTCAAATTCCATGAATTATGTTTAAAGGCCAAACATGCATTCTTTCACTACTGGGTGTCCGTTCATCAAAAAAAATATTTCAAGTGATGTGTATAAAATAAACAGATCTTTTTATACCAAATAATCATTTAAAAATTAATTATCTCATATTATTTATCATTTATTAAAATTGATAAAATATCAAGAAATTAATAAATTTTGAATTTAAAGGCGAGTGCAGTGGGGGACCTACCTTGACTTGCAGCTCGATTATGATAACGATGAGGCACGTCTCACACTCACGCACAAGTACGTGCAACCTACTGAAGATCGTAATATCATGAATTTTCCTCGCCAATGCATTGCGACAAATGAAAAAAAACTAAAAATCCATAACCACTGACTTAGAACAATCCAAACGAACAAACAATGAAAAAACCACCTCGACATGTTTTCAAAACGTACTTCGCACCATTTACATTATTTCCTAAAACACTTTAAAATTTATGAAACATTTATTTTCAAAAATATCTCAAAAATATACACACTCAGAAGAAATAATCAATTTTCACAACTTAGAAACAATATTAAATAACAGAACAAGGGCCAACACAATGAAACACCACCAAGTGACGCAAAGAGGGTTTTATATCAAAAACACGCCCCATTTCATGTAAACATGGTTCTTGAAAATCAACCGCCCATCATAAAATTTTCAAGATATAATTCACATAACTAACACAATATAATAAATTTCTACACAATTGAAAAACAAATTCGACACATCCAAAAAGATTTTCTACTCATTGAAAAACCACTTTTTAACACATACACCTCTCAAATACCCTTGAAAACATAGTTCACACCATCCAAATTCTCCCTAAAACCATTTTGAAAATGTTGCACCAAAAAAAAACACCAAAACACACCAACCATTCAAAAACAAACACATTAATAAAAACACACCAACCAAAACGAAAACACACCAACCATTTCAAAACAAACACATTAATAAAATCACACCAACCAGAATGAAAACACACCAACCATTTCAAAACAAAAACATTAATAAAAACACACCAAACAAAAGGAAAACACACCAACCATTTCAAAACAAAAACACCCTTCACACAAAAAAACACAAGCCACTGATCCTGTATAAGATAACAGACTAACTGCATAATTTTAACAAACACTAAAAGTTCCCAAACGTACCGCTAGTAGAGAAAAGACATTTTAAATTGAAAACAAAAACAAACTGCACGCATTAAGACTAATTAATAAATTAAATAAATAAATTAAACAAGCAACAAGATTAATCAGATAATCCTTACATGCGGAACCACCAACCTTGGTGTAGGAAAAACCTCACAAGACAATGCAAAGCTCCCACCGCACGACGCTTGTACTGCAAGAAGACCAAGGAGATTCCTAAAACAAAGCACCACATAATTTCATCAAAATTAAATATAATTCAAACTAAACCGTATCTTAAACATCACCAATATAGAATAAATCACAACTAGATTACTCCACACCTAAATTGAGAGGTTCAAGAGGTTGGCCGATTGCGGTGGAGGGTGCTGGAAGAAGAATCGCACCGGCTGGAACCTCACAGGAAAGATGTGCGGACCAAAAAAAAATGTTGTGACTGGAGAGTTGCAAGGGCATGGATAGAGAGAGAGGAGGTGCAAGATAAGGGGGTGTGGCCGGTCGGCATGACTGGGCAGAAACAGAGGGGTGGACCGCTGGTGTTAGATTCAGTCAGGGAGGAGAAAGGGAGGTGTGGCCCGACTCGATGGAGACTGTCGGAAGATCGGACGGATAGGGGGGAAGTCGCGCACATGGCGTTTTGGCTCGACGAGGGTGGTGCGAGGACTGGCATGCAGACTTGGCCGAGGCGGAACCGAACTGGTCCGGTGAGAGGAGAAAAATAGCCCTAGGGCTTCAGTGGCTATGTGCGAACCGAAGGGGGAAAGGGGTGAGGAATAGTGCACCACAATGGGGGAAAGAGGAAAGTGAGTGAAAGAAGAAATAAAAGAGAATAAAAAATAGAATTGAAGGGATAAAAAAGAAAAATAAAAAGAATAGAAAAAAAATGGAATAGGAACCTAAAAAAAAGACTAAACCAACCTAAAATAAAATAAATTAAAATAAAATGGTAAATGAAATTAATAATATAAATTAACAAAGGGGGTTAAATAATAATAATAATAATAATAATAATAATAATAATAATAATAATAATGGTGTTGATGAGAAAATTATGCGTTTAAAATGTTAATGATAAAAAGGTCCACCCGCACACCAGGCAGGCCGCACGGCTTCGCCCCTATGCCCTGCCCGCTCGTCGGGAATTGTCAAGGCAACGTTCATTTAGCAGCGCAAAAAGCACACACTAATGTCATTCTCAGACCGCTTTCCAATTAAAAAAAAATTAAAAAGGCAGATAAATTATGAGATAAAAATAAAAACTAAAACATACCGTACACGAGGTTCGGGTGTCAAGGCCAAAGCGTGTGTTTCTTTAAATGGGAACTCAAAAAGTTTTAAATCAGGCTTCAACCTGAACTACCTGATTCCCAGAAAATTAATAAAATAAATGATTTAAGAATGGAGGGTGTGAAAAAAAATACCAATACTCACAAGTAGAGATCCTTCCTTCACCAAGTCTCCATAAGATGATAATCCCATTTCCCCTAGTTTGGCACTGTGTACCGAGTCTGTATCAATAAGGCCTCATAATATGCAATATGAACACATGCCACCATGTATTCCAAACCATATTATATAACTATTTTTAACAAAACAAAAATTTATAGAGACCCTATCCTTTTACACATAACATTACATGATTTTAAGCATAATTATTCATCAAAATACAAGCCAAGGATGATGAAGTCTAGTGTCTTTGAAGACTAAGTACATAAAACTGAAAACATGGGACTAAAAAAAACACTTCTTTATTTAATATTCATAAAGAGATCCTAACTTCCTTTGAGCCCTTACATCTGGATAGGATAACCTGGGGATCACATGAATGAAGGGATGAGCTAAAATCCCAGCAAGGGAGAAAAAAATAGTAATAAAGCTTTAGAACTTGGGTTAGAAGACATGATATAATGAAAATAAAAGGCAAAAAACACATAGAATCATAACATATAAACATGGGATCATATAAAAATAGATTCAAAGAAATGTGGAAGAAATATAAATCATGAATTTAGCACGACTCAAGGCTCGTTTCACATAGAGGAGCACAAGTCAAGGTTAACCACCAAGACCATTGCACATGGTAGCACAAGCCAAGGATAAATGCCAGGATCGTTGTACATAACGTCTCATGAGACTCAACTTTACCCAATGGATTGGAGCACTATCTGGGTGAAACCATCTTAACATGTTCATGAATATGATTTCCACATATAGAATCATACATAATCAATCATAAACATAAGGGAACCCATGGAAAGAAATGGTTAGCATAATCATGTCATAAAGAAAAATGAATGGGTGTATCATAAAAGTGTCGATGAAATAAAGTCATTTAGAACATACATGGAAATTAATAAAGTAAAATAGGAATATATCATGGTAAGTGATGTCAAACAGAAGTGACAACATGTAATAAAATTATTTAATAAATTTTATCATTAAAACATTTTAGTGAGGTTTTAAGGAAAATAATAAAGGGCCTTTAAAATAGAAAAGGGAATAATATTTTGTACAAAACCAGAAGTTATAAAAGAAGGTTTTCATTATAAAAACACTAGTTTTATAAAAAAAATGTGGATTAAAAAATATAGTTTAGTGCACTTGAAATTGGGTATGAATTCGGGAAGTTCCCTTAAAATAGGTTTTCTTATCGAAAAGTATTGAGGATGGAATACTTTAAAAACATGTATATCCCAGAAAGATAATGATTAATGGATATTGATACATGATTTTGGAAATATAAAAATAAAATATAATATGTACATAAACATAATATAGGATTTAATTTGGGTAAAAAGAGAGTAAGAATAACCCGAAGGAATAACGGAGGTTCGGGTAGAATCCCTTACAGGATGTTGGTGTGGTATCATGTGTACTTAGGAGGGATTAATGAGAGATAAATGGGTTTATAATATTTTATAAATCATGAGGGAATTACGGGGAAGGTTAAAAATTACACCCCATCATTAGGAATTACACATAAAATGGAATAACATAAAAGACATTCTTGAATAAATGTGAGAAAGAGAGGATCCATTACCTTAAGTACGATGGTGTTCTTCGCTTGATATTAATGAAATGAATAATAAAATTAGGTTCATTAATTAGCAATTAAATAACCTCAATTAAATTTTATTTATTTAGTATAACCTTATTAAGTTCATCCATTTCTTTTTTGATGAGTTAAGAGGTTCAATTGCATTGTTTGGGAGTGTTTGCTTCCTTGGTTTTAATGATTGGTTCAATTATATTCATGTACGGATAAAAATTTATGATGAGAATGGATGTAAAAAATTGATGTTATATGTCATTAGTGAACATAAATAATGTTAAATGGTTATAAAATTATTTGGTTATTTTGAGTGAAGGTGAATCATTATATAAAACATCAATGATAAACGCTTGGATTAATTTGGCGATTTTTCTCATAATTAACTTGTTTTGTATTATTATTTCACATCATTTGTGAAAAAGGATTCCAGAACATCACATAATATAAAATAAATATTTAACAGTCTGGTTCAACCATAAAAATAGTTTCATGACCAAAATTGAAGATGGTAATAACAATTGATAACCCGTCTTCCTTGAATGTGATAAATTAACACATCTCAGACGATGTTTTCGTTTCTTTTGTATAAAATAAGGGGAAACGAGAGATGATAATGAATTATACCATTATAATAAAAAAATTCCATTACATGTATAGTAATAGAGTTTTCATACCATTTAGATGAGGATAGGTTCAGAAAGAAAAGAGAACAAAGGAACATGAAAAGAAAATGAAAGAAAAGAAAAGAGGAATTTACCTCTTGATTTAATCTTCCTTGAGAGCCTCTTAAGGGGAGAGTATTTTGTCTTTTGAGGAGAAAAAGGGATGATGGACGTGGGTTAGGATCTTGAGGAGATATTTTTGTATAATTTAGGGAAGGAATAAGGATTTAAATGAGTGAAGATAATATGGGAGTGTGGGTGGTTTTTTATAGCAGAGGTTAGGAGGGTTTTCTTAATATTTTAATCATTAGTTTATTATTTCTCCACAAGACAAGAAATAGTGATGCTTCAATGGACAATAATAGTAATAAGTGCATGTGAGTTCAAACCAAAGGTTCTTACATTATAAAAACATCACCCATGACTCAGTAATTAATGTATTTAACTTATTTTGTAAGTTATCATATTTCAATATTCATAAAAAAATCATGTATTTCAGAAAAATCACAAAAATTCACCCTAAATATTTTTTGATATGTAGAATCTAAAAATGAAATCCATTTTTCAATTTTTTTTTCTAAATACGATTAATTTATTTTTTAATTAAAATTATAATTTACCTAAATAATACAGATTTTAAAACTATAACTGATTTTATAATGTTTTCCAAAATCACATAAGGTCTTATAAAATTATCTTAAAACTAGAAGAAATATTTTTTTTAATTTATAAACACCTTTTGGGTAAATAAAATTCCTTTTAAATTAATTAATTATTTATGACTTATAGAAATACCAATACCTTTACTATGGCTATATTATCACTTATAAGATACCTAAAATTTATTTATACATTCATGGGAAAGGTTATTATTCTTTTGGATGATTTACTATTCATAAGGGTCATATTACTATTCATAAGAGTAGGTTATTATTCATAAGGGTAGGTTACTATTCACCAAAAATTAAGTTTGTTCCATTAGACCAAAAAAAATACCCTGAACGCAACTGTGTATGTTAGATTATCGAAATTTAAATAACATAAGTGACCATATTATATTTAAAGGTCACATAGTACTTATTAGTTCATTGTATTATGATTTCATGTGATTATATGACATAATTATAAGAAGGGAATTTCCATTGATAAAACATTGGGTCATTACATTATTTACCCCTTATGAAATTTCACCCTCAAAATTTTGTTTTTCATTATAAGCCATAAACAGGTGCGGGTACTTTTCCTTCATTTCCTCTTCCAGTTCCCATGTTTCCTCTTCATACTTATGGTTTCGCCACATTACTTTGACCAGGTGAGTAGTCTTATTACATAGAAATTTATCTCTACAATCTAAGATATTCACTTGATTATCCTTGTAAGAAAGATCATTCTCCAACTATACCACCTCTAAAGAGAGTACAAGTTAAGGGCCTGGTATGTACTTCCTAAAGAAGGATACATGGAAGACATCCTGTACTTTGGACATGGTAGGTGTAAGTGCTAGTCGATAGGCCACAACTCCAACATGATCAAGAATCACTAAGGGGCCGATGTACCTAGGGCTTAGCTTTCCTTTATTCCCAAAACTCATGACCTTCTTCCATGGAGATATGCATAGAAATACCATGTCTCCAAATTTGAACTCAAGGTATCATCAATGATTTTATGCATAACTCTTTTGTGGAATTTGGGCTGCCTTGATGTGCTGATAAATGGTTTTCACCTTCTCTTCCATTTCTTCAACTATTTCAGGTCCTATCAGCTTACGATCACTAACTTCATCCTAACACACCAGTGTTCTTCACCTTTTCCCATAGAGGGATTCATATGGTTCCATTCGAATTCTTGAGTGGAAAATGTTGTTGTAAGATAATTCAACTAGTTGAAGATGTTGGTCCCATCCTCATTTGAAGTCCATAGAAAATTCTTTAAATATATCTTTCAGTTTCTAAATAGTTTTCTAAGATTTTCCATTAGTTTGAGGATGATAAGCCATACTGAAGTTCAGTTCAGTGCTTAGAGCATGTTGAAGACTTTTCCATAACTTTGAGGTAAATCCCATATATTGATCAGATATAATAGATAATGGTACTCCATGTAGGCTTACCACTTCTTTGATATATATCCGTGCAAGTTGATCTAATGAGAATTCCTCTCAAATCTTGATAAAGTGATCTGTCTTTCTAAGAAGATCCACAATGACCCATATAACATTATTTCCTCTGGATCTCCTTGGAAGTCTAGTGACAATGTCCATGGTGATGTTCTCCCACTTCCATGTTGGTATGGGTACTGGTTGCATCATCCCCTAATACTTATGTCCTTTAGCCTTTACTTTTTGACATACCAGGCACTTTGATGTATACTCAGGAATCCCATTCTTCATATTGTCCCACCAAAAGTTCTATTAGAGATCTTGATACATCTTTGTGATCCTTGTGTGAATAGAGAAGGTTGAGATATGTGCGTCATTCAGAAAATCTTTCTTTATCTCTGGATCAGATGGTACACATAATCATGACCCAAATATTACAACTCCTTCCGCATCAATCATAAACTCATAGGATTTTCCATTTCTAATGGCTTCCAACATTTTCTAAATTTCCACATATTTTCTTGAAGCATCCTTTATTTTATCCATGAGGGATGGTTGAGAAATAATTTGAGAAAGTATGGATGATGTTCCTCCCTTAATTATTCCCATGTATATCCTATATAAATATACTAAGATTGGATCCTTTACAATTATTATCATTGATAAATATATAGGATCCTTTCTACTTAGAGCAGTTTCCACCTTGTTTGACTTACCAGGATGGTAGTGGATTGAGAAGTCATAATCCTTGATGAGATCTATCCATATTTTCTGAGGCATATTAAGATCTTTTTGTGTGAATATATATTTGAGACTCTTGTGATTATTATATATCTCACACTTCTCCCCATAGAGATAATGATTCCATATTTTCAATGAACAACCGCTAACTCTAGATCACGTGTAGGATAGTTTTGATCATGTATTTTTAGCTACCTTGAGGATTAGGCTATCACTTTATCATTTTTCATCAGCACATATCCTTAGCCCTTCTTTGAAGCATCACTGTACACCACATAGAGTTTTCCACTTGTTGGGAGTGTGAGTATTGGTGCAGTGATAAGCCTCATTTTCAACTCATTAAAATCAGTATTCACATTATTGAGTCTAGAAAAACTTCACTCGCTTCTGCTTCAGCTTGGTCATTAGGTTTGAAAATTGTGAGAATTTATTTATAAATCATTGATAATACTCGCATAGACCTAGAAATAAATGGATATCTGTTACAGATGTTGGCATGGTATACTCTTCAAATTGAATTTATCTTGGAAGGGTCCATAGATATCTCTTTGCTAGTGATAACATGCCCCAAGAATGATACTTCCTCTATCTAGAACTCACATTTAATGTACTTTTCATATAGCTTCTCCCTTCACAAAGTCTTTATCACAGTATTCAAATTCTCCTCGTATTCCTCCTTGCTCTTGGAGTATATCAGAATATAATCAATAAAGAATACCACAAAATTTTCAAGGTAATGTCTAAAGACTCTATTCCTTAAAACCATGAAAATTTCTGGAACATTAGTGAGTCCGAAGGGAATCACTATGAACTCATAGTGTCTATACCTCATTCGAAATGCAATCTTTGGAATATCTTCACTCCTCACCTTTAATAGGTGATATCCCAACTGAAGGTCCACCTTAGAGAAATAATTGTCCTCACAAATCTGACTGAACAAGTCATCTATATGAGTCAGGGGATACTTTTTCTTTATCGTGATTTTATTGAGCTCACGATAATCAATATAGAGGCACATTGAAACATCCTTCTTCTTAACAAAGAGAAATGGTGCTCCCCACGGTGAAGCACTTGGGAATATAAAAGCTTCTTTGAATTCTTCTGTTACTAATTCTTCAGCTGTTCTAGCTCTATGTCGGCCATTCTATAAAGTTTCTTTGATATAGGTAGAGATCTATAAATAATTTCAATTGAGAAATAAACCTCTTAATAAGGAGGAAGAACAGACAATTATTCAGGGAATACATCAATGTAATCCATCATGAGGGGCATGTCTTCAAGTTTGATTCTCTCCCTTATCTCAATCATTTGAGCTAGATATTCTTGCTTAGACGGAATTAATATCTACACTTGAGACAATGATTCTAAAGGAGATTCATATTCCTCCTTACACTTATAAAGAATTGGAGGATGCTTAGGTATGTGAAGAGTGATCTCCCTTTCCCGATAGTTGATGTTGGCTTTGCATAAATATATCCAATCCATGCTCAAGATAGCGTCGAACTCTACTAAAGGAAGTATCATGAGATTTTATGGGAGGTTCAGTCCACAAAAGTTAATTGGGGAGGATTTATAAACCATGGATGCAATAATTTCCCCATTCTCTGTTCTCATATATAACTTATCCTCCAAATTTTGAGGTGGTTTATGAATAGTTATACTAAACTTTAAAGATATGAAAGAATGCATAGAACCAGAATCAAATAGTACATTCACTATTATTGAATGAATAAATAGCATACATATCACCACATCATTGTCTAAATCCACCTCAGTAGTAGTGATATCATAAACTCTTCCTTGTTTCCTTGGAGGTTGTTATTGATTTCCTTCGACAACCCTAAACTTAGGGAAATTGTTCAAATAATGCCCATGATCCTTATAGTTTTAACACTACACTATAGTCTAAGTGTTGATATGAACCTTACTTTATTATTTCACATTAGTGGGATTATTCATATATCTTCAGCAATTTTAGAAAGATGTCCCATATTTTCAAATTTGAAGCAATTCCTGGTTCCCTTTAGATAGTTTCCAGGATGCTTCTTCCCACAATTTTTACACGTGGGATAATCAAGCTTCTTTCCATCATGGAATTTATTCGTAGAACCACCCACATTGGATTAAATTTTCCTCTTTTTTTCACTAGGACCATGATACCACTGAGAGTCTCTAATCTTTATTTCAACCTTAAGATCATAATGGAAAATCTCTTCATAGATTTTGAAGTCTTGAATCTCCAAAAATTTTCATAGATTTCACTTTAGTCCACTAAAGAATTGATCCGCCTTGCTTTTGGTATTCATGAAAAATCCATAGGCATACCTTGCAGGCCTTGTAAAGTTTTCTTCATATGTCCTGATTGACTCATCTTCCTTCTGATTGAGTCCGAGGAAATCTATTTCCATCTTGAGATGAAGGGTTCGAGGAAAATATTTATTGAAAAACATTATATTTAATTCCTCCCAATCCATGTAATCAATTTCCTCCCAGGGATTCGTATTCTTGATCAGTGTCTACCACTGATCAACTTCCCCATCAAAACGATACACTGCCAGTACGACTTGCTCTTCTTCTGAGCACTGGAGGACAGAGAATATCTTTTCAATGGAGTTAATCCATTGTTCCACGAGGAGGGGAACCAAAGATCCACTAAACATGGGAGTCCATTTCCACATGAAGGATTCAACGACAAATTTCTCTTTCCTTGGAGGATGAGGGTGTTCCACATGATTCAAGTTATTATTCATAACTTGAGCTAGCTGACCAAGTACTTTCATAAAGTTCTGAGAACCTGTTCCCATCTTATCAAGAATATCGTTAGGGAAATCATCATATTACCTATCACATTGATTGTTGGCATATGTTCTTATATTTCCTACCATTAACAAAGAAAAATAATGTACAATTAGAGTTCTTTAATACTTAGATATTAAGCATAAAAAGGAAACTTTGAACATAAAAGGATAAACTTATAAAGGAGAAGTATATCCTAACTTGTGATTCTCTAGGTTTAAATCTAGGTTATCCTCAATCTATTTCTTAACATATATTCCTATGGGATTTTTTCTCTTAATAATGGTTTATACTAAGATCATGAATTTTCTAAAGCATATCCCCTATGAGTGTAAAACCAAGAGTGCAGTAAGGCCCATTGTTTTTCACTAGTTCCTGTTTGAGTCTAGCTCAAAGCGGTGTTTTCGGGTTTTACCCCTAGATACATCTATGCCAGAGCCACCTCTACCTGTTTCTATCCAAATAGTGATGTATTTTCTTGATAAACCACTTACTCTATACTTAACAAAATTTAGGGATATTTTCTTATACTTAGTCTTATCATTAAGGTTCTTAATAAAGTGCTCTATTCTTAATCTCTAAAAATAACTAGACCATCCTCTGATACCAACTATAGTGACCCTATCCTTTTACACATAACATTACATGATTTTAAGTATAATTATACATCAGAATACAAGCCAAGGATTGTGAAGTCTAGTGTCTTTGAATACTAAGTACATAAAATTGAAAACATGAGACTTAAAAAGAACTTCTTTATTTAATCTTCATAAAGAGATCCTAACCTCCTTTGAGACCTTACATCTTCATAGGGTACCCTGGGGATCACATGAATGAATTGATGAGCTAAAATCCTAGTAATGGAGAAAAACATAGTAATAAAGATTTAGCACATGGGTTAGAAGGCATGGAATAAGGAAAATAAAAGGCACAGAACACATGGAATCATAACATATAAACATGGGATGATATAAAAATGGATTTAAAGAAATGTTATAGCAACATAAATCACTACTTTAGCACAAGTCAATTCTTGTTTCATATAGAGGAGCATAAGTCAAGGTTAACCACCAAGACCGTTTCACATGGTAGCACAAGCCAAAGCTAACCGCCAGGACCATTGCATATAACGTCTCATGAGACTAAAATTTACCCAATAAATTGGAGCACTATCTAGGCGTACCCATATAAACATGTTCATGAATATGATTTCCACATATATAATCATACACAATCAATCATAAACAGACACCCATGGAAAAAATAGGTATTATAATCATGTCATAAAGCATAATGAATGGTCGTATCGTAAAGGTATCCATGAAAGAAAGGAATTTAGAACATACATGGACATTAATATGTTAAAATAGGAATATATCATGTTACGTGATGTCAAACATAAGTGACAACATGTAAGAAGAGTATTTAAGAAATTTTAGCATTAAAACATTTTAGTGTGGCTTTAAAGAAAATACTAAAGGGCCTTTAAAATAGAAAATGGAATAATCTTTTGTACAAAACCAAAATTGATCCAAGAAGTTTTTTGTTATAAAAACATTGATTTTATAAAAATAAAGGTGTATTAAAAAATATGACTGAGTTTACTTGAAATTGAGTATGAATTCAGGAAGTTCCCTTAAAACAGGTTTTCTTATCAAAAAGTATTGAGGAGGGAATCACTTAAAAACATGTATATCCCTAAAAGAGAATGATTAATGGATATTGATACATTAATTTGGACATATAAATAGAAATTATAATATGTACATAAACATAATATATGATTTCATTTGGGTAAAAAGAGAGTAAGAATAACCCAAAGGAATAATGGAGGTTTGGGTAAAATCCCTTACGGAATTTCAGTGTGGTATCGAGTGTACTTAGGAGGGATTAATGAGAGATAAAGGGGTTTGTAATATTTTATAAATCATGAGGGAAGTATGGGGAAGGTAAAAAATTATACCCCATCATTTGTAATTACACATAAAAGGGTATAACATAGAGGATATTCTTGAATAAATGTGAGAAAGAGAGGATCCCTTACCTTAAGTTTGATGGTGTTCTTCGCTTGATATTAATGACATAAATAATAAAATTAGGTTCATTAATTAATAATTCTATAACCTCCACTACATGTTATTTATTTATTATAACCTTATTAAGTTTATACATGTCCTTTTTGATGAGTTAAGAGGTTCAATTTCATTGTCTGGGAGCATTTGCTTCTTTGGTTTTAATGATTGGTTCACTTATATTCATGTTCGGATAAAAATGTATGAAGAGAATGGTTGTCCAGAATTGAAGTTATATGTAATTAGTGAACATAAATAATATTACATGGTTATAAAATCCATTTGGTTATTTAGAGTGAAGGTGAAACAATATATAAAACATTAATGATAAATGCTTGGATTAATTTGGCGATTTTGCTCATAATTAGCTTGTTTTGTGTTATTATTTCACATAATGTGTGCAAAAATATTCCAGAACTTCACATAAGATAAAATACATATTTAATAGTCTAGTTTAACCATAAAAATGGTTTCATGACTATAATTGAATATGATAATAGACAATGATATCCCGTTATCATTGAATGTTATAAATTAACACATCATGAACGATGTTTTCTTTTATTTCGTATAAAATAAGGGAAAAGGATAGATGATAATGAATTATCCCATTATCATAACAAAGTTCCACTAAATGTATGGTACTGGAGTTTTCATACCATTTTTATGAGGAGAGGTTTGTAAAAAAAAGAGAACAAAGAAACATGAGAAGAAAATGAAAGAAAAGAAAAGAGGAATTTACCTCTTGATTTAATCTTCCTTGAGATCCTCTTATGGGGTGAGGATTTTGTATTTTGAGGAGACCAAGGGATGATATATGTAGGGGAGGATCTTGGGGAGAGATTTGGGTAGAATTTATGGAATTCACAAGGATTGAGAGGAGTGAAGAGAAGAAGGGAGTGTAGGTGGTTTTTATAGTGAAGGGGAGGAGGGTTTTCTTAATATTTTAATCATTCGTTTATTATTTGTCCAAAAGACAAGAAATAGTGATGATTCCATGACCAATATTAGTAATAAGTGTATGTGACTTTAAACCAAAGGTGCTTACATCAGCATAACATCACCCATGACTCAGTAATTAATTTATTTAGCTTATTTTGTAAATTATTGTATTTCACTATTCATAAAAAAATCATGTATTTTTGAAAAATCCAAAAAAATTCCCCATAACCATTTTTCAACGTGTAGAATCAAAAAATAAAATAAATTTTTCAATTTTTTTTTCTTAATATGATTAATTTAATTTTTAATTAAAATCATAATTTACTTGAATAATATAGATTTTAAAACTATAAATGATTTTATAATGTTTTAAAAAATTACATAAGGTCTTATAAAATTATCTTAAAACCAGAATACATATAATTATTAATTTATGAACACCTTTTAGTTAAATAAACTTTATTTTAAATTAATTAATTATTTATTTATTACTTATAAAAATACCAATACCTTTACTATGGCCATATTATCATTTATAAGATGCCTAAATTTTATTTATGCATACATGGGTGAGGTTACTATTATTTTGGATGATTTACTATTAATAAGGATCATATTACTATTCATAAGGGTAAGTTACTATTCATAAGGGTTGGTTACTATTCACCAAAAATTATGTTTGTTCCATCAGACCACAAAAAACTCCCTGAACGCAACCGTGTATGTCATATTTTCAAAATTCAAATCACAGAAGTGACCATATTATGTTTAAAGATCACATAGTACTTATTAGTTCATTGTGTTATGATTTCATGTGATTATATGAAATAATTATAATAAGGTAATTTCCACTGATAAAACATTGGGTCGTTAAATTATTCCCCCTTATAAAATTTCACCCTCGAAATTTTGTTTTTCATTCTAAGACATAAATGGGTGTGGGTAATTTTCCTTTATTTCCTCCTTCAGTTCCCATGTTTCCTCTTCATACTTATGGTTCCACCACAATACTTTGACCAGGTGAGTAGTCTTGTTATGTAGAACTTTATCTCTACAATCTAAGATCTTTACTGGCTGCTCTTTGTAAGAAAGATCATTCTCCAACTATTCCACCTCTGAAGAGAGTACATGTGAAGGGTCTGGTATGTACTTATTTAAGATGGGTACATGGAAGAAATCATGTACTTTGGACATGTTATGTGTAAGTGATAGTCGATAGGCCACAACTCCAACATGATCAAGAATCTCGAAGGGGATGATGTACCTAGGACTTATCTTTCCTTTCTTCCGAAAACTCATGACCTTCTTCCATGGAGATATGCGTAAAAATACCATGTCTCCAAATTTGAGCTCAAAGTCTCATCAATGATTGTATGCATAACTCTTTTTTCAACTTTGGGCTACCTTGATGTGCGGCTGAATGGTTTTCACCTTCTCCGCTATTTCTTTGACCATTTCATGTCCCAATAGCTTACACTCACCAACTTCATCCCAACACACCAGTGTTCTTCACCTTTTACCATAGAGGGATTCGTATGGTGCTGATAAAACAAATTTTTATTGATAATAAATGATAAAATTTCCTCACATTTTTTTAAATATGTGGGATTAGATCATTCATTTGAAAATTTGATTGAAATTCCAGTTTTACCCTTTATAGTGCACTATAGAATTTCAGAGATAAATATTTTTATATTTATTATTTGAACTTAAAATTTTGTAAATGTGTTTCTGACTTAATGGGATATAAATTTTGTTCAGGACATTGAAGCTGAATATTTAATTTGGTTGTACTAAATGGAACATAAAGGCAAAGGTGGGCTGGACCCGCCAGATTGGATATTAGTTCTGTATTTGGGAAATAACTTCTTCATCCGTGTTTGGATTAGTCCCAAATTTTTTGAGGATCTCTCCAACCCAATTTTTCACAAATAATTCTCCTGGAAGAACAACTGTTTCACTAGTTTTAGAGGTCAAATAGGTGGTGGAAGTTGGCTTAAAATATTTGGCCAAGATTCCCCATTCACACTTGAAACCTCTTTAAACCTAGCCTCCCCTCCACTTTATAAATTAGTGTTTTTATCATTTGGAGGAGTTGGGACGTGAATTATAAGATTTAAGGAAGAGGATAATTGGTTTAACTCAAATTATACAACCTTTTTAATAGGGGTATCTCTTGAAGCAAGGATCCCCTCATCAACACCTTCTTCTCTTCTTCATGTTGTAATGTTTGCATTTGTGTAATAAACTTATTTGTTATTCTTTTATTTCTTCTATTTTCTTATGTTTTGTTCAATTATATTATTATTTAATTATTTTATTTGGGTTTTAATCAATATTGGAGATGAGATTGGGTTCTACCCTTTCAATCCTTTGCTCATGCAAAACGTCTCCACGATGACCACACCACCCATCGAAGAGTAGTTTTCTTAGTGATAGATATATCTTCTACCATCTTCATTTAATTATTTTTAATCACTGAGCTAATGTAATTAACTTAATATGATCCATTAATTGAGTTTTTTAAATTAGAATATATTAAGCAATCAATTGAACAATTAATACAAAAGCACGCGAGGTCGAGTATTGTGTGAATTGTGAGAGCGCGATCTTAATCGGTAATACAAGACCACATGAGATAAATTTGTAGAGTTAAAATATAATCCATAAAAACAATTCATATTAATTTTAAATAATTGATATGTTCCCTAATTTACCACTGACCATAATCTATCCTTACAACATGAATCAAATCATGGTGCTACAATTGTATGTTACGAAGATAGCCTAGGGTTTAATTCACTCCATCTTTGTGGTAAAGTTAATTCTCATAGGGTTCGAAGGTTACTAGTTATGGGATAATAATTAAGTGGATGTTAATTTAAATGATAATGATAAATAATTTATTTAAGAGGTAGAGTTATATCGATTAATCCTTTTAAATATTTTCTAAAAAAATATCTTCTTGTTGTGTCATTTTAATCGAACTTCATTTCAAAACTAAAATAAATAAATCTTATTCCAGAAGACTTCTTCTATATCTATAAACAATAAACACACCCATAATTTTAATTAATATTCTTATTGAATTTTATTTTATTTTCAAAATACCTTTAATATGTTGTTAAATTTTCTTCTTACTTTGAGAGATGACCTTGGTCAGCCACTCTGCTACACCTAAGTACCCAACAATCACATATCATTTGAAAGCGCCCACGATAGTGTCTTTCAGGTGCCATTCATATTCTTGAGTGGAAAATTTTGTTGTTGGAGAATTAAACTAGTGGAATATATTGGTCCCATCCTCCTTGGAAGTCCATAGAACATGATCTCAACATATCTTCCAGTGTATGAATAGTTTGATTAGATTATCCATCAGTTTGAGGATGATATGCCATACTGAAGTTCAATTCAGTTCTTAGAGAATGTTGGATACTTTTCCATAACTTTTAGGTGAATCTCAGATATTGATCGGATACAATAGATAATGGTACTCCATGTAGTCTTACCACTTCTTTGATATATATTCATGCAAGTTGATCTAATGATAATTCCTCTCGAATCTTGATAAAGTGAGCTGTCTTTGTAAGACGATCCACAATGACCCATATAGAATTGTTTCCTCTATATGTACTTGAAAGTCTAGTTACAAAGTCTATGGTTATGTTCTCCCACTTCCATGTTGGTATGGGTAGTGGTTGCATCATCCAATTAGAACTCTATTTTTCATCCTTCACTTGTTGACATACTAGGCACTTTGATGTATACTAAGTAATCCCCTTCTTCATATTGTCCCACCAAAAGTTCTATCGGAGATCTCAATAAATCTTTGTGATCCTTAGGTGAATAGAGAAGGTTGAGCTATTTACATCATTAAAAATATCCTTCTTTATCTCTAGATTGGATGGTACACATAACTATGACCCAAATATTACAACTCCTTCCTCATCAATCATAAATTCATAGAACTTCCCATTTCTAATGGCTTTTACCCTTTTCTAAATTTCCACATCTTTTCTTTGAGAGTCCTTTATTTTATCCATGAGGGATGGTTGAGCAATCATTTGAGAAAGGATTGATGATGTTCATCCCTTAATGATTCCCATGTCCATCCTCTGCAAATATAAGATGATTGGATCCTTTTCAATTATTATCATTGATAAAGATACATGATTCTTTCTACTTAGAGAATTTTCCACCTTATTTGACTTACTTGGATGGTAGTGGATTGGGCAGTCATAATCCTTGATGATATCTATCCATCTTTTCTGGAACATATTAATCTCTTTTTGTGTGAATATATATTTTAGACTGTTGTGATTAGTATATATCTCACACTTCTCCCCATAGAGATAATATCGTTGGATTTTCAATGAAAAGATCACAACTGATAACTCTATATCATGTGTAGGATAGTTTTGATCATGTATTTTTAGCTTCCTTGAGGCATAGGCTATCACTTTATCATTTTTCATCAGCACATATCCTAATCCCTTCTTTGAAGAATCACTGTACACCACAAAGAGTTCTCCACTTGTTGGGAGTGTGAGTATTGACGTGGTGATAAGCCTCGTTTTAAACTCATTAAAGTAGTCTTCACATTCTTGAGTCTAGAAAAACTTCACTCCCTTCCGTGTCAGCTTGGTCATTGGGTTTGAAAATTTTGATAAGTTCTTCACAAATAGTCAATAATACTCAGCTAGACCCAGAATGCTATGGATCTCTGTTATAGATGTTGGCTTGTACCACTCTTCAATTGACTTTATCTTAGAAGGGTGCATATATATCCCTTTACTGGTGATAACATGCCCCAAGAATGACCATTAATCCATCCAGAACTCACATATATTTTACTTTTCATATAGATTCTCCCTTCAGAAAGTCTTTATCATAGTCTTCAAATGATCCTCGTGTTCCTCCTTTCTCTTGGAGTATTTCAGAATATCATCAATAAAGAATACCACAAATTTCTTGAGGTAATCTCTAAAGACTCTATTCATTAAATCCATGAAAATTTCTAGAGAATTAATGAGTCCTAAGATAATCACTATGAACTCATAGTGTCCATACCTCATTTGAAAGGCGGTCTTGGGAATATCTTCTTTCCTCACATTTAATTGGTGATATCCCGACTAAAGGTCCACCTTAGAGAAATAACTGTCCCCACAAAGCTAATTGAACAAGTCATCTATCCAAGGTAGGGGATACTTGTTCTTTATCGCGATTTTATTGAGCTCACTAAAATCAATGTAGAGGCGCATTAAACCTCACTTTTTCTTGATGAAGAGGATTGTCGCTCCCCACAGTGAAGCTCTAGGGCATATAAAACCCTTCTCTAGATTAGCCTGTAACTATTTCTTCAGATCTTCTAGATCTATGGTGTCCATTCTATAAGGTGTCTTTGATATATGAAGATATCTAGGAATAAGTTCAATTGATAACTCAACCTCTCAATTAGTAGAAAGACCAGGCAACTCTTCAGGGAATACATCAGTGTAATCCCTCACAACGGGAACGTCTTCAAGCATGATTCTATCCTTTATCTCAATAATTTGAGCTAGATATGATTACTCATAAGGAATTAATATCAAAACTTGAGAAGATGATTCTAAAGGAGATTATTCTTCCTCCTTACACTTGTAAAGAATTAGAGGATGCTTTGGGATGTGAAGAGTGATCTCCCTTTCCCGACAGTTGATGTTGGATTTGCATAAAGATAGAAAATCAATGCCCAAGATAGCATCAAACTCTACTAAAGGAAGTATCATGAGATTTTATGGGAGCTTTAGTCCAAAAACATTAAGTAGGGAGGATTTATAAACCATGTATGGAATAATTTCCCCATTTTCTATTCTCACAGATAACTTATCATACAAATTTTGAGGTGGTTTATGAATAGTTCTACAAAACTTTTAAGATATGAAAGAATGCGTATAACCAGAATCAAATAGTACGTTCACTATTCTTGAATGAATAAATAGAATACCTCTCACCAAATCATTGTCCAGCTCTACCTCAGTAGTAGTGATAGCATAATCCCTTCCTTGTTTACTTATAGGTTGTTATTGATTGCCTTCGACAACCCTAGACTTTGGGAAAGTGTTCATATAATGCCCATTCTCTTTGCAGTTGTAACATTGCACTACATGATAAGTGTTTATATGAACCTTCCTTTATTATTCCACATTAGTGGGATTATTCATATTTATTCAAAAAATTTAGCCATATGTCCCAAATTTCCACATTTGAAGCAATTCTTGGTTCCCTTTTGATAGTTCCCAGGATGCTTCTTCCCACAATTTTTACATATGGGATGATCGGCCTTCTTCCCATTATGGAATTTATTTGCAGAACTACCTACATTGGATTCCATTTTCCTCTTTTTATCACTGGGCCCATGATACCACTAAGACTCTCCAATCTCCATTCCAACCTTAATGAAACAACAGAAAATCTCCTCATGGCTATTAAAGTCTTGAATCAACAACACTTTTCATAGACTAGGCTTTAGTTTGATAAATAAGCGATCCACCTTTCTTTCGGTGTTCATGACAAATCTAGAGGCATACCTTGAAATCCTTGTAAAGTTTTCTTTATATTCCCTGATTGACTCATCTTCCTTCTGCTTGAGTCTGGGGAACTCTCTTTCCATATTGAGATGGTGGGTTCGGGGAAACAATTTATTGAAAAACATTCTCTTGAATTCCTCCCAATCCATGGGATCAATTTACTCCTGGGGATTAATATTCTTGATCAGTGTCCACCACTGATCAGCTTCCCCATCAAAACGATAGACTTATAGTATGAATTTCTCTTTTTATAAGCACTGGAGGACAAAGAATATATTTTCAAAGGAGTTCATCCACTATTCCACGAGGAGGGGATCAGAAGATCCACTAATCATGGGAGTCTTTTTTTTATAAAGGATTAAATGAAAAATTTCTCTTTAATTGGAGGATTAGGGTGTTTCATATGATTCATGTTATTATTCATAACTTGAGCCAGCTGATCAAGTATTGTCATGAAGTTCTGAGCACCCGTTTCCATCATATCAGAAATATCATTAGGTAAATAATCACATTACCTATCACATTGATTTTTGTCATGTGTTCTTCTATTTCCTACCATTAACTAAGGAAAGTAAAGTACAATTATAGGTCCTGAATACTTATCTATTAAGCATAAAAAGGAAAATTTGAACATAAAAGGATAAACTTATAAAGGAGAAGTATATCCTAACTTGTGATTCCCTAGGTTTAAATCTAGGTTATCCTTGATCTATTTCTTAACTTATATTCTTATGGGATTTTTCCTCTTAATAACAGTTTGTACTAAGATCATGAATTTACCAAAACATATCCCTTGGGAGTTTCAAACCAAGAGTACAATAAGACCCATTGTCATGCACTAGTTCCTATTCGAGTCTAGTTCAAAGTGGTGTTTTTGGGTTTTACCCCTAGATACATCTATGCCAGATCCACCTCTACCTATTTGTATCCAAAAAATGATGTATTTTCTAGATAAACCACTTACTCTATACTTACCAACATTTAGGGATATTTTCTTATACTTAGTCTTATTCTTAATGTTCTTACTAAAGTGCTCTATTCCTAATCTCTAAAAATAACTAAACCATCATCTGATACTAACTATAGTGACCCTATCCTTTTACACATAAAATTACATGATTTTAAGAATAATTATACATCATAATACATGCCATGTATTTCAGAGTCTAATGTATTTGAAGACTAAGTACATAAAACTGAAAACATGAGACTAAAAAAACACTTCTTTATTTAATCCTCAAAAAGATATCCTAACTTCCTTTGATCCCTTACATCTGAATAGGGTACCCCTGAGGATCACATGAATGAATGGATGAGCTAAAATCCAAATAAGGGAGAAAAACATAGTGATAAAGCTTTAGCACATGGGTTAGAAGGCATGGAATAAGGAAAATAAAAGGCACAGAACACACAGAATAATAACATATAAATATGGGATCATATAAACATGGATTCAAAGAAATGTGGAAGCAACATAAATCATGAATTTAGCAAAATTCAAGGCTCATTTCATATATAGGAGCACAAGTCATGGTTAACTACCAAGACCCTTTCACATGGTAGCATAAGCCAAGGATAACTGCCAGAACCATTGCACATAACGTCTCATGAGACTAAAATTTACCCAATACATTGGAGAACTATCTAGGTGCACCCATATAAACATTTTCATGAATATGATTTCCACATATAGAATCATACATAATAAATCATAAACATTAGGATACCCATGGAAAGAAATGGTTACCATAATCATGTCATAAAGCATAATGAATGGGCATATCATAAAAGTGTCCATGAAAGAAAATAATTTAGAACATACATGGAAATTCATATGGTAAAATAGGAATATATCATGGTAAGTTATGTCAAACATAAGTTACAACATGTAAGAAGAGTATTTAAGAAATTTTATCATTAAAACATTTTAGTGCGGTTTTAAAGAAACTACTAAAGGGGATTTAAAATAGAAAAGGGAATAATATTTTGTACAAAACCAGAAGTTATCCAAGAAGGTTTTTATTATAAAAATATAAGGTTTATAAAAATGAATTTGGATTAAAAAATATTATGGAGTTCACTTGAAATTGGGTATAAATTTAGGAAGTTCCCTTAAATCAGGTTTTATTATCTAAAAGTATTGAGGAGGGAATCATTTAAAAACATGTATATCCCTGAAAGAGAATGATCAATGGATCTTGATACATTAGTTTGGACATATAAATAGAAAATATAATATGTATATAAACATAATATAGGATTTCATTTGGGTAAAAAGAGAGTAAGAATAACCCGAAGGAATAATGGAGGTTTAGGTAGAACCCCTTACGGAATGTCGGCGTGGTATCAAGTGTACTTAGAAGGGATTAATGAGAGATAAAGGGGTTTATAATATTTTATAAATCATGAGGGAAGTATGGGGAAGGTGAAAAATAATACCCCATCATTATTAATTACACATAAAAGGTCATAACATAGAGTATATTCTTGAATAAATGTGAGAAAGAGAGGATCCCTTACCTGAAGTTCGATGGTGTTCTTTGCTTGATCTTAATGATGAAAATAATCAAATTAGGTTCATTAATTAATAATTAAAGAATGTAAAATACATTTTATTGATTTATTATAACCTTATTAAGTTCATCCATGTCCTTTTTTATGAGTTAAGAGGTTCAATTTCATATTTTGGGAGTGTTTGCTTCCTTGGTTTTAATGACTGGTTCACTTATATTCATGTTCGGATAAAAATGTATGATGAGAATGGTTGTCCAGAAATGAAGTTATATGTAATTAGTGAACATAAATAATATTACATGGTTAGAAAATCCATTTGGTTATTTTTAGTGAAGGTGAATCTTTATATAAAACATTAATGATAAACACTTGGATTAATTTGGCGATTTTTCTCATAATTAACTTGTTTTATATTATTATTTCACATCATGTGTAAAAAAGGATTTTAGAACATAAAATAATATAAAATACATATTTAATAATCTGGTTCAACCATAATTTTTTTCATGACTATAATTGAATATGATAATATAAATTGATAACTCGTCGTCGTTGAATGTTATAAATTAACACATCTCGAACAGTGTTTTTATTTCTTTCGTATAAAATAAGGGGAAAAGAGAGATGATAATGAATTATCCCATTAGCATAAAAAAATTACATTACATGTATTTTACTAGAGTTTTCTTACCATTTTTATGAGTAGAGTATAGGAACAAAAATAGAACAAAGAAACATGAGAAGAAAATGAAAGAAAAGAAAAGAAAAGAAAAGAAAAGGGGAATTTACCTCTTGATTTAATCTTCCTTGAGAGCCTATTAAGGAGAGAAGATTTGGTATTTTGAGGAGAAAAAGGGATGATATATGTGGGGGAGGATCTTGGGGAGATATTTGGGAAGAATTTAGTAAAGGTACAAGTCTTGAGAGGAGTGAAGAGAAGAGGGGAGTGTGGGTGGTTTTTATAGTGGAGGGGAGGAGGGTTTTTTTCTTAACATTTTAATCATTAGTTTAATATTTCTCCAAAAGAAAAGAAATGATGATGATTAAACGAAAAATAATAGTAATAATTGCAATTGAATTCTAACCAAAGGTTCTTACATCAGCAGAACATCACCCATGACTCAATAATTAGTGTTTTAGGTTATTTTGTAAATTATCATATTTTACTTTTCATAAAAAATTCATGTATTTTAGAAAAATCCCAAAAATTCACCCTACCGATTTTTCAACGTGTATAATTCAAAAATGAAATAAAATTCTCAATTTTTTTTTCTAAATATGATTAATTTAATTTTTAATTAAAATCATAATTTACACGATTAATACAGATTTTAAAACTATAACTGATTTTATAATGTTTTCAAAAATTACATAAGGTCTTATAAAATTATCTTAAAATCAGAAGACATAATTATTAATTTATAAACCCCTTTTGGGTAAATTAACTTTCTTTGAAATTAATTAATTAATTTTAATTAATTATTTATGACTTACAAAAATACCAATACCTTTACTATGGACATATTATCACTTATAAGATGCCTAAATTTTATTTATACATTCATGGGTGAGGTTACTATAATTTTAGAAGATTTACTATTCATAAGGGTCATATTTCTATCCAGAAATAATGGTGTGATAGAGAATCCCCCACCTCACAATGGGCATCGACAATGAAGAATGGAACAATGAAACCATTATACCTGAGTTGAAAAATCATTTCCTTTAATATATCAAATCAGTATCTCACAAAAAACATAAAATATAATAAATATATCCATAAAATATTATATCTATCATTTCATGTGGGAAATTAATAGAATATCTATGGATAAAGAGATAAAATAGAGACTTACCATTGATTTTGGAGATCCAACACACTTAGATCCATCAAAATCAGCTTCCAAATCAAAGTGAATCATTAATAACTCCTAGTAGAGGAGAGGAGTTTGAGAATCTGAGAATATAAGGGAAAAATAATGGTTTTGGGGCTAAAAATTAAGTTAAACTCTAGGTTTGTGGAGTATTAAATGCACGTTGCATGGTTAGGCTGTACAATTTGGAAAACCATACACCAACCATGATTTTTCCCACTATTTACACTTATATAGTTTCTATTGGGTACCTTAATGGTTTTTATAGATCATACTCTAGTCATGAACACCCTCCCGATCTCCTAAACATTATCACATGATTTATTGGGGATAAATGCAAGGTTTCACCTAACCGTGATCAAACTGTTCACCCTCTAAACACCTTCCAAAACTCCCCAAAACCATCCAAAAACTTCTAAAACTTAACCCAAGTATTTTATAACTTAAAAATACATAATAAAATGGAAATTAACTTGAAAATGGGGGTGTTATATACCATTTCACAATAATATTAAATAAATACTTCCCAACATGTCATGATATGCATGATTTTTTACAATTTATGGTTCACAATCCATTATAACAATTTAATCATTTGTGTAATCAAATGAAACATTTGTGTGAATATTGTTAAGTTCATATAAAAAACCGCTCTCATACATACCTTCATAAAAAATATGTCTTCGAATAACATCAATAATAATTTTTTTAAAGGGTTAGTGGTATAGAACAACTATCTTAATTGTGATGTAAGAATGTAAGGACCGTCTGTATGAAGTTGAAATTTCATATCAATTACTCCAAATCCATAATTATATATATGAATTCCTTGTCATTTAATTGAATAAAACCATTTTATTTTCATTATTACTGCAATAAAAATTTCATATTAATCTAATAAAATTATTCTTTCAACAACCCAATAATATGACATATTTTCTGATCAAGGTTTCCTATATAATGTACTAGCATAACAATCCTTTTTTTTACTTATCATGACACCATCATGTTGTGTTTCCATGTTTTCTACACAAATATTTATAATGAATTTATTTTCATCAATATCCATTTCTTTTCAATCACATTTCACATTGTTCATACAAAATGAAAATGACCTTATTTTAGCATATACATCATCCATTAGTAAAATTTTAAATTGAAATATATTAAAATTGATTATTAAACAAGTACCTATAATTTGGTCATATAAAAAATAATTTTTTTTACCTTTGACTTTAAACAAGAAGAAAATTATTTTTCTTGTAGTTTCTCCCTCATATTAATAGATAAATAATGATGTGTTGTTTTTATAATTTCCATATATTGTCTATAAATATGATAATTTTAAGATGAAAAAATCTATGAAAAAATACACAATAAAAAACATATGTATTAGTTTAATTACTTGATGTAATATTTAATCACAACCCAATTAAATAATACCATACGGTGAGCCATTTCACACTTGTCCATATGAAAAGTAAATAATGAGTTTGATATAGATATCCTTCTTGTTTGGGAAAGTGATCTAAATATAGGTTCAATGGGATCATATTTCTCATATTCAGTTATCATTGGTCGATTAGATATCTTAGTGAAATTATTAAAATATGTTGAATATAAATCTATGCATTCCTATGATAAATAACTTTACACAATAGATTCTTTAGGATGATTCTTATTCCTAACATAATATTTCAATTTAAACATAATTATTTCTATTATATACATCTATTGAATCAAAATGAAACCACCAAAAAGAAATTTTGTGGGAAGCTACAAAGTAAGATATAACAGACATGTGAAAAACCACTGATATTTTTTCCAAGACACAAAGAATGAACTGATCATATTTTAATTATTTCTTAATAATATTTTTTTTAATAATTTAGCACAAAATTTTCAATAAAAGTGACATAAACCAATCATAGTGAACATCATATTATGTGATATTAAATACTATCTGGAAATAAGAATTAACTCATGAAAAAGGACATGATACTCATGGTTTTTATGGGATTTTAGTTTCACATCTTGTGTATTCACCCATTTCTAAATTTTACTTAAATAACCATATAAAACCTTTAAACTTTATAATAGTTGAATGAATTTTATTCTTCCTTTATTGAAAAAAATAAAAAGGGGATTAAATCACAACATGAGCATCAATTATCTTTTATTTTCCCTTTAAATTTAAAATTATTGTGAGTAAATTTTCACACATGTTTTTCTTGATATAAATTTCATTTAAGAAGTGATGCAACAAATTTGATGATAAATATGAAAATAAAGAGAAAATAATTTTCGTACTCCAATTTTTGTTGGAATTCAAAGGAACATTCTTTCATTTTTTGGGATTTTATTGACTCTATCCAAGAATATAATTCAAACCTTTATGTTCTTTAATGATATCATCCCCTAATATTAATTGGGGTGATTCATCTGTCTCTATGACATTATCAAAATATCTTTGATTTTTCCTGTTTAGATGATTCATCTGTAGAAATTTTCGATTCCTTATGAAGTTAAAATTTCACTGATAATTTAATATCCTAGAATGTATATTTTTCATATAAATAGATAAGGATAATTTACCCTTATACTCTAAATATAATTCATCCCTTAATAAGGGAAATAATTTATTGTCCATAATAATACTATAAAAAACAAAAATCACTCCTTTGTAAATGCATCATATTCCTATACATCGATGGTTTAAAGACCCTTCAACACATATACTAATAGTTTCTAGTATATGTCAATATCATTTCCAGGATCACTGGGTCCAGATATCAATACACTCATGATAGTAAATGGTTTTTTCATGAAAAACTATGATGGGAAATTATAAATGTGAATGAAAATAATCCATGTACTATGCAGAATATTCATATGGAAGCATGGATTGACACTATCATATCATATTTCCAATATTACATTACATGGGTCACCTAAAAATTTAGGATATAAACTATCAAATTTCTTCCTTTCTAGCCTATATACATGATGAACTATATCATCATTATAATGATCTACTTTATCTTCATTCAATCTTATATTCCTCTCCATTTTCCCAAACATAAAAAGTTTTTCAAGTATAAGAATCAATGTAAAGTGCCACATAACTTTATCATGTACATAGGATTGAGTTATATCTTTATTATCCTTCTATAGTGATATACCACATTATTTTCACTCATTTAAATTTTAATTTTCCTTATAGAATAGATAATAATATTTAGATCATGCACAAATCTTAGTAGATAAAAATCCAAGTTTTTCAACCAAATTTGATGCCATATAAACATTTTCAAGAATGCATGCATCACCAATTAGTAATTACTTGAAAAGGTTAAGGATATATTCAATATAAATATCACTAAATCCATAAATTATTTTTCCCATCATAAAATCACATTTAAAACTCAATTTTGGTCATTTTTCCACATGAATGGTATAATGGGGTATTCATATCTTTAATCTAATATCTAACATGCTCAAATTCAACATTATGATCAATAGTTTAAAACCATTTCAATATATTCATTTTTTCTTTCAGTTGCCTATATGAAGAGTTAGTTTGAGAAGAAAATGGAAACTGATCAAAAATAAAATTTTCCATACCTATCCTTTTAGTTAAATCAATTTCATTCCCCACTTGAATTTTTTTCCATTACGACACCACACATGATATTTTTTGAAAACCATTTTTTAGTGACATAGTAAATCACTTCCTCACATGTTAGACATGGACTTCCAACACAATAAAAACATGGGAATCAAATCAGTTCACCATCTGAACCATTATTGAATGCAAAATCCAAAAATATTGTAATTACTTATAAAAATCATGGATGATATGATCAATGTTTTACATATAACTTCCATCCATTATAATATGAATAAATGAATTATTAGTAAAATTTTCAATTTTCAATTACAACATTGAAACTCATTTATTTATAATTCTAATTATTAACAAATTCAAAATTATGGAACATTTATTATAGACTTGATAAAGTATATTCATTTCCTATTTTATAAATTTAGAAGAATTATAATTCATTAAAATATTTGGATTATAATTATAAATATTTAAATATTTTTAACTACACACATGAAAAAACTACACTCCTTTTCTCAAAGAATTCTTTAAAATCATCCTATACAAATGGCATTAATCTCATGGGTTTTTCCAATACCATCAAAAATATATTTTCCTTAATAAAAGTAAGATCATTAAAAATGAAATGCTAAAATTACCATATTTAAATAAATTCATTTATCCAAAACAAGTAACCAAATAAATTCATACAAAAAAACTAATATTTTCCTTTTTAAAATAATTATGGGAATAAAATAATTCAAAAAACCTTATTTTCAAAATAAATCTAATAAATCCTTCATATATTAAACACACTATATAAACACACTACCCATAATGTGGAATAAATATGCTCAAATCATTTTGTTTCAAATACACCCCTAAGTTATATTCAAAATATCATTAATAAAACTTCAATTCTAAAGTAAACCATTTTAAAATTATTACATGGGCCAACTATTTATAATTTTTTTTTCAAAAATATACAAACAAAATCAAAACTAACTTAAAATTTTAATTTATTCATTTAAATTCATTAACTAAATCTGAAACACAATTTTTTATCCCATGGAAAATTACATTTTAATAAACTCATTGAATTTGAAATATATATTTCAAGAAACACCTACATAACAACTTAAAATTTAAGACAATGAATTTAAATAAAAATAGTAATATTTGAAGAAATAAACATGGTGTTTTTTGAATAAGTCAATATAAATATTAAAATATTCATAATATCAAAATTTTGAACCAAAAACACACAATACTATTCAAATAATCAACATTTCTGAATAAAATTTTATAATTAAGATTTTTTATCTAATATAATAATGGATTCAACAAGAAATTTATTTAGCGAAAAAGTAATTCAAATTAGGGATATTATTAAAATAATTTAGATTAACCATATAGAAATGGTAATAAATCAATTTATTTTAATTATTAATAGATTCTATGGAAAGAGTAGTCATTATAAGGGAATATTTCTAGCAAATGGTTGAAGTCTATTTGGAAAGGTGATAGGTTGGTTGATCATGAAAATAGGGGGATCAATGGGAAAATCTATTTGGGGAGGCATCAAGTTGGTTGATCTTGTGAAGACAGGAAGCACATGACAAGTCAATTTTCAGATGCATTGAGTTAGTCGATCACATGAAGAGGGGACATAAACTAGTCTCATGGGGGAGTAGAGGATCCATGGGTTTGAGGTTAAGAGGGACTATATTTCCATGATCATTAATGAATATGGAAATATATTTCCAAAGTTAGCCCAAACTGTGCTAATTTTATTTTTCATGAGTGTATATTTCCATGGTTTATTTGAACTATGGATTTAGGATACCCTATTACCAAAATTTATATAGACCGTGGAAATAGGGGTGTGGCCACAAAGAGATTTTTTAGTTGGATTAGGTACCTCATTTTTGGAATATTCCATGGGTTATGATTAGTTATAAAACCATTGGGAATAATACCAATAGAATGATATTATGTTAATCTATATGATGAATTGGGGTATAGTTATCCACTCAACTATCCAAGATTCATATATGATATGATTGGCACAACTATTTATCTAAATAGCTAAAGTGATGTGGTTCACGCCAAATCAAGGTCTTTACTTAGTGTAATATTGATCTTTGTCCATTAATGGATATGATTCATAACAAAAAGGGGTCATCATTTTAGTGGAATAAAATTTAATAAATTCTATTATTAAATAAATAAAAAACATGATACTCATTTGATAAATGTTTTAATTTTGGATAAATGAAATAATAATCATCATAAATAAAAACTACTTTGAGATCAATCCTTGAGAAGAAAAATATTAGTGGAAATGATTTCTTAGACCAATATAGAAACTTAAGAATCATTCTTAAATAAGAGGAAAAATTCTACATGTTAGAGTAATAACTCTTTGAATAACTAAATGTTGAATTTATGCAATAAGTAAATCTAGATGATTATGAGAAACATGAAGGGATTTACTTAAAGTTTCAAAGTAATTACATAAAAAATGACTAAATTTACGTTAGTCTCTTCTAATATATTCAATATGATTGAGTATGTTATTGAATTAGAGATACCATAGGTTTGTTTTAATATTTTTTTCTGGATAATGAATTCATTATATAATCATAATTGGAAATTTTCTGGCAGTGTAAATAAATTCAATAATTTTTCCTTTTTTTATAATATTATTGAAGATATCAAAACTATACATGTGATGTTTAGGTTAGATAGTATAAGTGGGTAAAATTTAAAACAGTAAGCTGGAAAGTCCAATAAAGTTTCTTTGAGTATCCAGTCAAATTCATTAAATCCTAAAAGTGGGATTATAGTGGAAGGACAATGGTTACATAGGATGGAATTATCTGAAATTCCAAAATGTATTTGTTAAAATCTCTATCGATTACACATTATGTATTAGTGTTATAAAAATTTATTATTTTATTTTGAAGGGTATATGATACATGTTGGATTTAGTGCTATAGAAATAAATACTATGTTATTTATATTTTCTATATATTCATAGACTAGAATATCAATAAAAATATTATCACATAATGATTTCTTTTCTATATGAATTTAATTTGATAATGTAATAGAATATATATCACATTGAAAATGTCATAATAAGTTCTCTGCTATGATGAGAACCTTGAGATACTATGATGATATTCTTAAAATATATATCTTATGGTTGTTTGACATCATCTGATGGGACAAAAATGATGCATACTATTAGGTGTGAGTAATAATAAATAGATGAGACTCCATATCTTGAATTTTTCTCTCAGTAATATCCAAGATGGGAGATTATGAGGATAGACCCACTAATAGGAATTTCATATGTTATATGTTATTGGACCTTCCTATATTCAAACATATATAATGATCCTTATATTTTTATATTACTTTTAATGCATATCATGACTTGCATAATTTTATGCATTGAATAAAACCATTAAACCATATATTCATGGGAAGTTGGGTGCATAAAAAATAGTATGTTATTACTGAATAATTCAAGGAAGGATTTATCCATTCCATTTTTATAGAAGTTATATCTCAAAACTTTGATTAAAATTAAACTATTCAACTAAATTCCATGGACATGGTGTATTGACATGATCATTTTAGGAAGTCAAAGAAAAACCCATCAAGCATACTAGTTGATGACCAGAGTATGCAACCTTATTGATGATACATCAAGAAAAAGATATTATACTACACAATGAGTGTTCATATGTGGTTATTATGAAACCCATATTTCAATACACTTTATTTCATGATTTATTACATAAAGGTACACATAATACAATCATAGAAGATTGTGAGTCCTAGTGTCTTTGTAATATTTTGTATATAGAACATTAACATAAAACTTGGGTACAAAACCATTATTTAAAAACTATATAACATGCTATTAAAAATCCATTTCTCTTCTAAAACTGCATGGGATAACCTAAGGAAGTACATAAGAATGGGGTGATCTATAAATCATAGTAAGGAAATAAATAAATAATAGCATAAGGTAAATTATTACATGTGATCCAATAGGTATATCAAGGTAATATAAGAGGGATGAGAATCATAATCTTGAGCAATGATGCATGATATAACATGATAGCATAAAGAAAACATGGGAATGTGGAAACAACATAAAAAATGAAATCATAAACATATGTCAAGGCTAAACACCGGTAAATTATATCATAGTGTGCTTATGGTAACCTCCCATGTACTATACATGACATCTCTTGTGATAAAAACATTACCCAATGCATTGGAGGGATATATAATTCCGATCCCACCCTTCACTTTCATATCATGCACATGCATAAGTGTGCCACATATATCATACAATATAAGGGTGTATTTCATCAAATTTAACCCCATTATTAATGAGAGTGGGTTACATAAATGTAAATAAATAATAAATAAAGGATAGGTACAACTTTTTTAATTCCCTTGATTGGAAATGGAGATGGGTGTTCACTACACAAATGTTTGGCATGGAAAAATCACAGCATAATTTCGTTAGTATAATGGGTGTGCATAAATGGAAATAGAAGAGGAGAATGAGATAGAAATTGGTATATCATTACTTGTAAATCATAAGGAATGTAATAGGTTTGTCTAAAAACATATCCCAACTTGAAAAATTGGAAATAAAAAGGCATGACATAAAGAAGGTTCTTGAATAAATAAGAGAAGGAGAGGATCCCTTACCTTCATAGAATAATTATAAAAGATTGATAGGTTATTCTTAAGAGAATGGGGGAACCTTTGGAGGGATATAGAGTGGTAATGGAATAGTAAATTAGTTCTCCTAGAGTTTTTAGGGAATAAGAATGGTAGGTTGGGTGGTTTTATATATAAAAACAGAGTAGATTCTTTATTAATTTCTAAACTTAGGTTTTGGACTCTATATCATAAATTAATCCAAAAAAAACTATAAAATGCGGTTTTCCCATGGTTTCTACCTAATAGAAGTTTATTTATTTATTTTATAAGTATAATAACCTAAATCATTAAAATAACACCTTTGATGATATGGAAGTGAGTCATGTTTTTAAAGAATTGATTTTAAAACCTTAAAATATAATATAGGTTTTGCAGGATTCATTAAGGGATTATAAAATTAATAAAATAACATAAAAAACACAATATTTTAAATGGAAAACATAATTTTGGTCATGTATACTCTTTATTGTATTTATTACACCACTTTTTATATTTTATTATGTCACAATACATACGTATAATTATACTATATTTAATTTTTACCAAAAAATTTGACCATCTCAAAAACTTATGAAAAAATAACCATTAGATAATTTCAATGTGATAATTTCAAAAATAATATTTATTTTATAAAAATATTTCTATAAATATGATAATTTACACATTTAAATAAAAACCCCATTTCTTAAAAAATACTAGTTTTTTTGACAATATCAGTTTTCTAACTCTTATAAAAATTACATTTTACTTCATAAAACTATACTATCGTATATATATTTTATAAATATTATTTAATAATAATATTTTATTAAAATTAAATTTATTTACAAATTTATTGAATTCATCAAAACTGTGTCTTTATTGAAACTATATATTTCCCAAAAGTACATTTTTTTCATCATATCAAAATCTAATTTTTAAGAAATTCATTATTTAATAGTTTATAAAGTAATAATAAAAAGTTATAAATATAATCATTGTTTTATTAAAAATAAAATATAAAAATTCATACTGTTAGGGTCAAGATACATATCCCTTTATTAGACCAGCAAATCCCCTTAGGGTATGGTGTGTGATTATGAGATTTTCTAGGGTGGTTTGACAAACATGGTTTGGGTTGTGATCTCGATGAGCTTGAACTTCTATCATAAATGGTTTAAATCATGATTAATTTATTGAATCTCAGCATGGGGTTGGTCAAGAGAAAATACCATTGATGCTTTCTATCATAGAAAATTTGATAAATGAGATTCCTATAGTATAATCCTACTGGTTAAGGCCATCGCTTCCTTTATCTATGTAAAATGGATTTATCATAACCCTTAATGTACTAATATTAATGGTCACTATACAAAAATTATAATATAAATGGTTATGATTCTTAATTTTTTTAAATACTATAGGATATAACTTATAATGTTCCAAAATAACCAAAGTAGTGCCTGTGTTTTCTATAGATACATTACTTAATAATGCATTTATTTATTTTAAAAGGAGATTTTAATTTTTAAAGTTCAGGTAGATACATTATTCCCCCATTCAGAAATTTATCCCTTGAAATTTTCATTTCATACACTAAAATAATTAAGGGTACTTCCATTTTATCACCTTTTCCGATTCCCATGCTTCTTCCGTAGACTTGTGGTTCCACCATAACACTCTGACCAGATGATTTGTCTTGTTTTGTAGAACTTTGTCTCTATGATATAAGATCTTCACCATATTCTCCTCATATGAAAGATCATTATCCAATGATACCGCCTATGGATTCAATAAAATTGAGGGGTCTAGTATGTAATTTCTCAAGAGGGATACAAGAAATACATAATGTAATTGAGATAGGCTAGGAGGGAGTGCTAGTCGATAGGCTACCACTATAATTAGATCAAGGATATCAAAGGGGCTGATGTATCTAGGACTAAGATTTCTATTCTTCCCAAACCTCATGACCTTCCATGGTGATATACGAAGGAACACTTTATCTAAAAACTCAAACTCCAAGTCTTGTCATTGATTTTATAAATATTTTTCTATTGACTTTACATTGATTTCATATGATGTTGAATGGTTTAAACCTTCTCTATTATCTCTTGTATAAGATCAGGTCTTATAAGTTTCCTCTCTCCAACTTTATCCTAGTATGTCGGAGTCTGAGAATTATTTCCATACAAAGCCTTATAAGGTTCAATTCGAATGCTAGAATATAATTTTTTGTTATATGAGAACTCTTCTAGGGGAACGTTTTAACCCCAACATCATTGGAAATCCATTAAACATGATCTCATCATATCCTATAGAGTTTGAATAGTTATTTCAGACTGACCATCCATATAAGGGTGATAAATAGTGATGAAGCTCAACTCCATATCCAACACTTTCTAAAGGCTTTATTAGAACCTTGAGGTAAACCTTATATCTCAATCAGATAAAATAGAGTGGAACTCCATGTAGTCTTATGAATTCTATTATGTATATCTTGGTGATTTGTCCAGGTGAGAAATATTCCTTTATAACAATGAAATGTGTGGACTTGTTAAGGAGATCGACTACCACACAGATGTAGTTATTTCCTTTAGGGGTTGTGTGGACTCCTATGATAAAATCCATGGTTATGTGTTCCCATTTACATACTGGTATGGGAAATGGTTGTGTAATACCTATAGAATTCTTTCATTTAGCCTTGACTTGTTGTCATACTAACCATTGAGATAAAAAATCGTCAATATACCTCTATAAGTTTTTATTAAAATCTCTATAAATCTTAGTGATTAATAGATGAATAGATAAGGATGAACTATGAACATCATCCTGAAGTTCCCTCTTCATTTATGGTTTTGATAGGACACATATCTTGGTTCCAAACCTTATAACTCCATCTTCAGCAAAGTTGAACTTCGTAATATTTGATGACTTTTCCTATAGCTCCTCATCATCCTTATAATATTCCTTGATCATCTAAATAAATAATGGTTGAGAAGTTATTTGAGAAAGGTAGTATGAATATCCTTTTATTATTCTCATATCCATCATTTTCATGTCTAAGAATATTGGATCCCTTGCAATCCTCATCATGGACAGGGTTGTAGGATCCTTTCTATTTAGATAATTTTCCACTTTTTTTGCCTTTCTAGGATGGTAATGTATTAAATAATAATAATAATCGATCATATCTAACCACATCAATTAGTACATATTAATTTCATTTTTTGTGTGAATATATACATAAGGATTTTATGATCCATATATGTGCCACAATTTTCTCTATAGAAAATGTCACCAATTCTTAAACATAAAGATCACTGCTGATAATTATAGATCATGCATTGGATAGTTATAGTCAATAATATTTAATTGGTGGGAGGAATAGGATATCAATTTTTTGTCTTGTATGAGAACAAAATCCAAGCTCTTTTTGGATGCATCAAAGTAGATCACAAATCTTTCCCCACTGGTGGGTAATGTGAGAACATGTGTAGTGATTAACCTCTTATTAAAATATTTGAAGATCTATTAAAATTCATTAGTCCAGGTAAAATTGAAACCCTTATAAGTTATATTGTCTAGTAGGATTGAAAATCATGATAATTTTCTCACAAATTGACAATGGTACCCAGAAAATCCAAAGAAACCTCACATTTACATCACAGATGTTGGTCTTGTACATCCTTTAATTGCCTAATTTTTTTTACAAATCCACAAATATCCCTTTTCCAGTGACAAAATTCCCCAAGAATGTTAATTTCTCCTTGTATAAGTTCAATTGAGAACTTTTCATCTAGTTTAGAAGGAAGTCCAAGCCATTATTTATGAAACATATTATCTCACAATAGAAATTTCATTAAGGATGATCTTTTCCTCAGCCTCAATCATTTTCACTATACATGCTTGCTCATAAGGTAATAATATCCATGCTTGAGATGATAATTACAAAGGAGATCCATCTTCCTCCTTAAAATTATTTAGAATCAGTGGGAAATTCATGGTACAGAGGGTAAATTTCTTCTCCCAATAATTTATATTGGCTCTTTACAAGGAAAACCAATCCATAACAAGGATAAAATTGAATTACACTAAAGGGATAATGATAATATTTTTAGAATAAATTTCCCAAAAACTTCAACTTGTAATATAATAATGAAATAAATCTATCCTGATGATATGAAATCATTTTGGGTGGTGATTTTATGTTCTTATAAAACTTACAAGATATTCTAGTGTGGCATGAATTGAAATACAAGAAGACATACACAACTCTGGAGTAGAGGTTATGCGTACTTCAATCATCATGGTCTATATCAACATATGAACTTTCTTTTTACCTTACACTTGGAGATTTTTGGTTCTCATCATCCTTATTAGACCTTGGAATAAAGCATTGTCCTAAATAATTCCCAAGGTCCCTATATTTACGACATAAAACTGTTAATGGAACCTTTGTTTGAACTTAATTTTCTTCTATAATGTTATCTAAATTATATATTTTTCCATGAAAATTTGCTACTTTGTGACCTATATTTACACACTCAAAACATCTTCCACTTCCTTTGTGATATTTCACTTAATTCCTCTTTCCACATTTTTGATATGTATAAAATTGAATTATATTTCTTTTATCGCCTTTATCACAGTAACTTCCATGAGACATTGTCGTCCTCTTATTTAATGTGTTTGTAGATTCAACTATGTGCTTATTATTGATCATAATTTTTTATAGTTAGTTTTTTATAATCACAACATCTCTCACTTTATCTCCCATCATGTTAGGAATGTAATTTGGATAATCATTATGCCACCCATCACATTGGTTATTGAATAAGTTCCTCCTATTTCTAACCATTGACTAAAACAAATGGGAAATTAGGGATGAGAATTGTTAAACTATTAAAGACATAAATAGTAATCCCTAAACATTAAATGGATAAACGATAAATGATATATATTCCTTAACCTATGAATTTTTAAGTTTTAATATAAGTTTTTCCACGACATAATTCCCAATATAAAATCTTATTGGAATTTATTACCTTTATAATGGGTTATAAAGGCCTTTTGAATTTTAAAAAGCATATACAATAGTAGTGTAAAATCAAGAGTACAACAAGGCCCGTTATTATACATTAGGTAATGATCTATTCTATCTTAATGTTCCATTTTTGGGGTTATTACCCCTAGGTACAACTGTACTAGACCCACATCTAATTATAGTATCTTGAAAGGGATGAATTTTCTCAAAAACTACTTACTATATAATTTAACAAAATATAAGGATGTTTTCCTATGTTTAGACTTATCACTAATGATTTAAATAGAGTTTTATAATCTTAATCTTAAAAATAATTAGACCTTTATCTTATACCGACTATGAAAACCCATAATTTAATACATTTTATTTCACGATTTATTACATAAAGGAACATATAATACAACCATAGAAGATCATGAAACCTAGTTTCTTTGGGAAATTAAGTACATACAACATTAATATAATACATGGTTACAACATAATTATTTGAAAACTCCATAACATGCTTTAAAAAACCCATTTATCTTCTAAAACTGCATGGGATAACTAGGGGACGTACATAAGAAAGGGTTGAGCTATTAATCCCAGTAAGGGAATAAAAAATCATATCATAAGGTAAAACAATACATACGATACAATTGGAATATCAAGGTAACATAATAGGGTTGATAATCCTAATCTTAAAAAATGAGGCATTGTATAACATTTTAGCATAAAGGCAACATGAGAATGTGGAAACAACATAAAACATGACATCATCAACATAAGTCAGGCCTAACCGCCAAGTCATCATAACATAGAATGCTTAAGATAACCTTTTGTTCACTATAAGTGACATATAATGAGATTAAAACATTACCCAATGCATTGGAGGGCTATATAATTCCAATCCCACCCATCACTTTCATATCATGTACATGCATAAGTGTTCCATAGAAATCATACAACATAAGGATGTTTTCATAAAATTTAACCCCATGATTAAGGAGTGTGGGGTATATAAATGTAAATAAAAAATATTTGAAGTATAATTTAAAATAGGTGAATTCCATTGAGTGTAAATGGGGATAGGTATTCACTACACAAATGTTTGGCATGGAAAAAATCACAAGATAATTTTGGCAGCATAATGGGTGTACATAAAGGTTCATAGATGGGGTGAACGAGAGGGAAAGAGGTATATAATTACTTGTGAAACATAAGGAAACTAATATGTATGTATAAAAACATATCCCAACTTGAATAATTTTAAATCAAAAGGAATGACATAAAGAATGTGCTTGAATAAAGAGGAGAAGGAAATGATCCCTTACCTTGAGAGGATGATTCTAAAAGATTATGAGAAGATTCTTAAGAGATTTGGGGAAAATTGGGAGGGATATAGAGAGGTAAGGGTAGAGTAACTTCATGATCCATGATTTTCAGTGAATAGGAATGGGAGGTTACGTGGGTTTATATAATAAAAGAGAGGATAATTATCAATTTCCAAGCTTCAGTTTTGGAATCTATATCATAAATTAATCCAAACCACACACCATACCATGGTTTTACCCACATTTTCTATAAAAGAAGAGTGTATTTAATTATTTTATAAGTATAAGAACCAAAATAATTAAAATAATACCCTTAATTATGTGGAAGTGATCCATATTTATAAATAATTGATTTTAAAACCTTAAAATATAGTACATGTTTTAGAAGATTAATTAAGGGATTATAAAATTAATTAAATAACATAAAACACAATATTTTAAAGGGGAAACATAATTTTGGTTGTGTATACTATTTATAGAATTTATTACATCACTTTTAGGATTTTATGATTTCGTAATACATACCGTATAATTATACTGTATTTAATTTTTACCCCAAAATATGATTTTCAAACAAAATTATGAAAAATTCATTGTTAGATAATTTCAATGTTCTAATTTCAAAAATAATATTTATTTTATCAAAATAATTATCTAAATATAATAATATACAATTTTAAATAAAAAAATACTATTTATTGAAAAATACTTATTTTTTTGACATTAATAGTTTTTAACCCTTATAAAAATTACATTTAACATTATAAAATTATATTATAATTAATATTTAATAAATATTATTTAATAATGATATTTTATTAAAATAAAATTTATTTAAAAAATTCTTGAATTCACTAAAATAGTGTCTTGATTAAGACTATATATTTTCTAAAAGTACAATTTGTGATTCATCGTATCAAAATTTAATTTTTATCAAACTCATGATTTAATCAATTATATAGTAATATTAAAAATGGATAAATATATTCATTTTTTTATTAAAAATAAAATATAAAAAGTCATACTATTTGGGTCTAGATACATAGCCTTTTATTACATCAGTGAATGCCCTATGGGTAAGGTGTGTGATGATGAGATTTTCCCAGGGTGTTTTGAAAAACAAGGTTTGAGATGTGATCTGAATGTGATTTAACTTATCTCATAAATGGTCTTTATTATGCTTTAGTTGTTGAATATCATCTTGGGATTTTTAAATGGTAAATCTTAATGATGCTATCTCCCTTTGAGGCCCTAATAAATGGCCTTCATAGGGTATGATCCTACTGGCCATGACCATCACTTCCATTATTTGTGTCAAATGGAATTTATCATAACCCTTAATATACTAATCTTAATGGTCCCTGTAAAATGAATATAATATCAATGATGGTGATTCGTAACAGTCTTTTATATTTGATAAGATATAACTTATAATGGTCCAAAATAACTAAAGTAGTGCATGTGTTTTCTATATCTACATTAATTAATAACGATTTTATTCATTCAAAAAGGGATTTTCATTTATAAAATTTTGTGTTGTTATAATTATCATCATTGTGGCATTAAATTATTCCTCTTGGGTGACTTTATGTGTTGATAGAAGATAATATTGTACTTTAATAAAATACTCTTAATAGAACTGTGAAAAAAGACTAAAGCATCACACACTTAGTGTTTCTATTGATTTCAATTAAATTATATTTGAATTTAATTAATGTAACAAATATTATTATCTAGACCAAGATATTATATTTATTCAAAATTTAATGATCGTATATATTCATTCATAAGTTTATGTGAGTTGAATATTAAAATAAATATTAATTCATCAGTCCATGATTATTATATTTATTTATCTAATAAATAATATTTATTATTAAGGTTTAGTAAATTTCAAGGAGGAAAAAAATATTGATTTATTAGGTCTAGAGGTAATGATATATTAAATTTCATTTAAATAAATATTAAATTATTTATTTAAGGAATGATATTTATTTATCCATGAGACATGCACATGTCAAGAAAATAATAATATTGTTATTATTATTAGATGCGGGGTTCACTAAAGATTTTGTGAATAATTAAAGGCCTATGTGAAATTATTTATTTTCTAACCTAGATTTATAAACACCCGATTATATAATTTTATAGGTTTATATGAAATTAGTGAGAATCATTTGTTATACACAACAATATTATCCCTCACAATGAATAACTTCTCCGGGTTTTTCTCTCAATATCAAGAGAATCACTTCCACCTTTATCCTCCTCTCAAAAAATGAGATAACAAGAATAAATACTTTAGAGATTCAATCCTTACACCCAAAGGATAGTGTAAAAATTAGATTAAGTAATGCAAGATGATCGATACATCTACACTGGCACTAAGAGTACCATAAAAAACACTTTAGGATTAAAGGAGAACATGTGAATCACTGGTAGATGGATTATAATTTTGATCCTATCGATGAAATAATGCTACAATTGAATGGAAGTTTGAATTATAAATATCTACATTGAAGAAAGATCTCAATATCAAGGTTTTATTCTTATTATTAAATTAATTATAAATTTAATTTGAATGATCCTCTCTCAGGTTCCCACATTCTTTGTCATTTTTTATAAGATAAATTCATTGGTCATGATATTTTTCACGATGTATATTTCATATTATTCATTGAATCCAACAGTAGCTGAGTTTGGATTAACCCAAATAGGAACTTCTACTATATCCAAAACCTTCAAGTGGTATCAGAGTAGTTACACTCAAATTTATCATTATTTATTAACCATATATTTTTATACACATTTAAAATTGGTTTTTCATTTTTAGAAAACCATTATTTAAATCCGAACATGGAGATATATTCTTCTACTTCTTAATTAAACTTCATATAACCAAGAAGAGATTAAAAAATATGAATAACATATGAAGAACCCATACAAATGTGCTGATATTTCTAGATGGATAACATGGGACTACATGATGTGTAACCCTAAGGTATACACTATGTACCCATATTTACTATACCAATATAAATATATGAAAAAAACTACTATAGTTGAATATTTGGTGTCATTATACACAACATGTTAACAAAAATAGGATGGAACATAGTTTTACAGACTACACACCTTGTAAATTTCATACATTTCATGTAGTCCATGTGTTTTCTTGGTTAAAATTAATAGTTAAAGATGAATCATGTAATTTTACATGACACGTATTTCTAGAAATGATAAAACCAAAGGTCACATGACATGTATCTCCTGCACATGAAATTTACCAAAAAAATATCTATGACCGACATACACTCCAAGTCCCTTAGCGTGTATTATTATCAAATTATGAATAAATATACACAGTGTATAGTTGGGTTATACACACTACATATCCTATATATTTATGTGAAAAAGTAAAATTAATTAATTATTCCCTTAAAACTAATCAAAAAATTTCAATGTTTCATTTATTTTAAGTACAAACCATGTGATGGGATTTAATTATATTAAATACTTAATTAATTTCCATGTAAAATTCTCAACTATATGTCATGTATGGTCTATACATGCTAGGTACCCTTCATGCTTTAAAATTAGTACACGCTACGTAATTCAACACCCATCTATGTGTCATTTATTGATAGTACACACCATATAATTACATGATATTCCATATATGATACATTAGTTCACATTAAATGATAAGGATCATTTTAGGTAGTTTATATTGGTACACACCATATTGCTTCCATTTACACACCATGTACATAATTAATTTTAAATAAAATTAATTAATTTAATTTGTTTAAAATTGTAGTGGATAGAAATTTCAATTAATATTTGGATTTATATTAATATTGATTAATTAATTTATTTATAAAGATAATTAATCAATTTAAGTTCATTTTATATTAATTAAAACTAATTGAAATGAATGTTATCTAGTTGTTTTAAATGCATATTCATTATATGCATAGATGATCATGAGTTTGACCTACCTATTTATGGCTTGTATTTCTTTCAATTTAATTATTACATGTTTTTTTACAATTATTATTATTAAAATTAAATTTATTTCCTATGATTCATTCCATACTCTTATTATGTATGGGCTGGTGTGTCCATGGTTTCTTTTTTGTAAACCCCATAACCATTCCATTGGTTCCCCTCACCTTTTTGTGTTAAAATCATATATAAGGGTAGAGAACCCAGATGATTTAAGGCGGTTCAAGATGAAGCTTATGTGACATCAACACATGTAATACATAGGGTATAGGTGAAATACTATAACTCAAGCTAAGACCAACTTAGAGATTTTCCCCTAGGGTAAATGTTTGTTTATTATTCGATTAGTAAAAAAATAGGTAGTTAAAGTTTATGATCATGACACATTATTTATTTTATTTATTTGAAGAAAATGGTTAATTTTATGGATGATTTATCACAATTACATAAATTAATAAATTAACAATCATGAAAAATGGAGTTAAAATAAATTGTATCATGGGTAAATTGTTTTATCATAATGTGGTTAATCAATTATCTAAAATCCATATAATATTAAAAATTCATGAAAAAAGATAAAATATAAAAATTTACACATAATAAAAAAATAAATCATTAAAATATTAAGCCATAATACACCTTCCATAACTTGATTAAGAATACAACCATAGAACTAAGTGTCAGTTTGGACCTCATAAAGACATTTTATTTTATCATGGAGTTTTTATAAAGGTTTTAGGTTGACTTAATAGAGTAGGAATCAAGATAAGTAGTCCTAACGAGAATTTATTTTATTTGAAGGCAAGTGTTTAGGAAATATGAATCAGGATTTCAAGATTGAGGCGTCCACTTAATAGATTAAGAATCTGTAACCTAGAAGTTGGTAAGTCCACCAACCTAAATAACTTTGAGTAATTAACTGGGACCTCACTTATATCATGAGAAGGAAAATATATATTCTTTCCATGAGGATGTCCACATGATAAAAAATTCAAAGTCCAATGGTGAGGGATATTAGGAATTGATAAGATAGTAGGGGACTAATAAGATAGTTGCGTTATTTCATCACACATATTTTGGTAATCAAGTAAATTAAAAATAATCTAATTTTATATTATTATAGTAATATTACTAGTTCATCAACCAAATTATTCCAAAGATCAATTTTAGAGAAATAAAATATTCTCTCTGGAAGTAAATTTAAGGAATTGTATTGGTGAATGCACATTGTATTACACCATGAATGAAATATTTATGTGATAGTGGCCCAAATATCTGATATTATTGCTAAAGAGGTGAGTAATGAGGAGTTCTTTGTCTATAAGAAACACATTAATGATTCTATATATATACAATGTTTGATTCTTTCAACCACAACCGATGAACTCATGAAATATCATGAGAGCATGTATGTGTATATAATTCTAAAAAATCTCCATGATATTTATTAGGATAGAGATAAAAATGAGCACTTTGAGATATTTAAATAAATATTTATTTGATAACTTAGACAAGGAGTCCCAACTGGACCTCACGTATTCAATATTATTGGATACATTGAGAATCTAGGCATTATAGGGTTTAAAATTCCCGATGAATTGCATGGAAATACCATTCTTTCTTTACATACTCAAGGATTATCCATATTTTTTATAAATTTTAATATGAACATCATAAAAAAGTCTCTCATAGATCTCATTAATTTTCTTTATTAGGTTGACAAGGACATAAATCATGAAAAGATTTCCATTCTTATGCTAAATAAGAGGAATAGAAAAGAGAAAATACCTAAGGCTGACTCTAAATCCAAGGATTCTTGAAAACACCCACCCAAGATAAGGAGGATCAAGGGGAAAACAAAGGAACAATATTTTATTTAATTCTCACATGGAGATAAAGGACATTGGAAGAATAATTTAAATGAATGAAAGTAGAATATGATACTTTAGGTATATTCATGAAAGTAAATCTCATGTCCTATTTCTTGGATATTAAATACAATATGTTCATATAAGTGTATTCAAATATAATAACCAAGTAGCTACAAGGATACTACTATAATTTTTTAAATTCTTAAAGATGGTGAAGAAGGGTAATTCTTAGATCAGTATAGAAAAGTGAATGACTTAAATATTTCATGATATATTGAAGTTAAAATATTTTTTTGTATTTATTATTACCAAAACATTTTCCTTTTTGTCTAATTAGACACAATGATAAATTTTTTAATATTTATAATAGATTTTTTAAGCTATTTAATACTCAAATAATAGTTCAGAAATTATTGAAACACGTATATCTTAAAATAACAATCAATTATGTATATAAATATAAGACTTATAATAACTTATTGTGGAAAGAAAATTATTTGTCAAGTAAAACTGATAGTAGTTGAAAATTTTAAATCCAAAAGGGTGTTATAGTCTCCTTTAATCGATGAAACTAGGTATACTGACTAATTGAATATCGTGTTTAAAAAAACCTTTATAAATAAAGGTATTCCATAAATATACTAGATTTATTTCATAATATTCATGTGAACAATTTTACGGGTACAACTAATAGGCTAGTTCATATAGTTCATTAGGTTCCTTTAAAATGTTTTCAAAATTTTAAATAAAGAAATGAATACACTAAGTAAAGGATATATGATTCTCTAGGATGGATTTTCAGAGTGTATCATAACCAAGTATTCATTGAAAATTAATATGCAAAGTCAAGGAAATCCTAAACTCACATTATCTTATGCATGAATATTTTTATGGTAGTAAAAGGGGATCAATGAAATATATTGTAGGTATAGAAAATATTCCAATAATTTATTCCAAGAAATGTTTCACATATAAAAGAACAATCAATAAACATGTGCTAATTATATTGAATAATGGATATCATATTAATTATGATATGATAATAAATCCATCATATAAAACTTCTAGTGTTTAATGAAAACCATTTTTTAAAATACGGCTTTAGCTAAATAATAACATCCAAGAAAACACTAAGTGTATCTCAATTAATTATCCTATATCCATGAAGGATATTAATATCACTTATTATTATATAATTAATATATTTTATAGGTAATCACATATCATTTTGAGAAATTGGGATAAATATAGACTTTAATTAACTCTAGGATCTAGATTCATATGAGTTATCATGGGAACTACACTTAACTAAGCTTAGATGGAGGAGTTATTCGATAAAAAAATAATGTATATGAAGTTAAAACCAAAATTGGTTCTATATTCACCAAGGCCAGTGACATGTTATTCAATATTAATAATGAATTCTATAATAAAGTACTAAATGAAAAATGATGAGATTGATAAGTATGTAAGAATTCAGTAATGGATTCCATGTACTAAAAATTTAGGGGATTCATATTTTGGATGCCTCTAGACTTAATACTACAGCTGATTATTCAAGAGAATATATATATGGATAGTACAAGTCTATACCAATAAATCATTTTTGATAATTAATTTTTTTTTTCTAAAACATAGTCTATGACAATACATTTTCTTGAATCGTTATGATAGAATCCATTTGAATTATACTTGTCATAAAAATATTCTATGATCATTTTATTGGACGGTTTGATGTCAAGTAAAATTTTCTTAATGAAGACCCCATGGAACACGTCATTATGACATAACCAAAATGATTGGTGACACAAATAAATTATAACAAGATATGAAAAATTAATATATCCATTTATGGATAGAATCAAGCATAATGATCATAAAATATTGGAATAAGGGAGTTCCATGTGTCCATAAAAGGTTAGTGAGAGTGAAACTATTTTCAAGATAGATATGTTAGTAACATATGAAAACAATATTTTAGTCTTACCAATTTTCTAAGATTAAATTTATTTAATCATGACTTGAAATAGAAACCCATTTCTAGGAGAAAATATCTACATATTTGGATCTACGAGGTTGCTTAATTTATTCACAATACATATTTGACCTTGTATTTTGAAGAAAAAAAGAATAATTCAAAATCCAGTTGTTTCCTAGTTCATATGTCATAAAACTCTCTATAATAACATGAATATGCATAAAATTATATTAACTATAGAATTTTACAAGCTTAAGTGCAAGGAATCTATCTAGTATTCCATGATATATATAAATGTTTTATATTACTTATTCATGTAATGTGGAGTGAAAATATAAAAAAAACTAGTTTAACTATATAGTATTGTAGTTAAAAATATCTAAAAATACTTGAGAAAGTATAAATGTATGAGTTCCCAGTAACAGGAGAAATGATAATACTAGTGGTCAAGAGGATATAATGATATTTTTTATCGAGATAAATTAAGATATAAGGTTATAGTAAGGCTAAGGTAATATGTAAAGAAAAATTATTATAACATATGGTTTCCATATCTACACAAATAGAGTATGTTGCGGCTTTTGATGCAGCTTAACAAGTAGTTTAGTAATGGACTATTCCAAATTTTGAGTTATACCAACAGAAAGAGAATTATCTTTATTATGATAATATTTGACTATAATATTATCCCAGATGTTTGGTTTTTTACAAGGTAAAAATAATGTGGATAATTGGGTATCTTACTACTTGAGGGATTTTCTCAAGGTAGTAAGGCATTAGTAAATAGATTTGCAACAGATAAATGTTGCAATACCAACCCTATCCACAAAAAAATTATAAGACCAACAACTATATCCATACTCAGCAGAAGCATGTTTAACATGAAAGAACTAATGAGTACTTAGATTTAGGATCTAGTGAAAGTGGGAGTTTGTTGGAGTTGGTGCTCTATAACCAAGTACTTTATACTTTAGATTTCCCATATATTCATAGAATCGAATATCAATAACAATTTAATCACAATTTGATTTTTTTTGGTGTGAATTTACTATTATAATTTTCTATAATATTTTTCACATTAAAAAGGTAATAATAAATGTACCATTATGATGAGAACCTTGAGATACTATAAATATATTCTTAAAATATTTTTCTTATGGTCGTATGACATCATTTGATGGGACAAAAATGGTGTAGGATTTTAGGTACGAGTACTCATAAGTGAATAAGACTTCATCTTATGAAGTTTTCATTTATATATCTCCAAGATATGCTATTATAAAGAAAAAAAATACTAGTAAAAGTTCTACATATAACACATATCATTGGATATTTCTGTTTGTGAATGTGTGTAGTGATACTTATACTTTAAAATTATTATTAATGTATATCATGACTCACATACTTTAATGTATCATGAAAAAATATTATTGTGGGAAATATGGTATGTTGGGAGAGTCAAAAATGGTACGTTATTAGTGAATAAGTCAAGGAATGATTTCTTCCTTTTATCTTTATGGAGGTTGATATACCAACCCTTTAATTAAAATGAAATTATGTACATAAATTCCATGGACATGATGTATTGAAATGTTCATTTTATGAAGTTAAAGAAAGATGTATCAACCATATATGTTGATGACATGAGTATGAAACTTACTTGATAAGATATCCATAAAAATATATTATATTACTCAATGATCATTTGTATGTGGTTAACATTATTGAAACATTAAATTCATCCTCTTGGGAAACTTTTTATGTTTCCAGATTCTGATATTGGACTTTAGGAAAACCCACTTAATGCCACCGAGGAAAAGGCATAAATGGTCACACAATTATTATTTCTAACGATTTTAATTAAATAATATTTGAATTAAATTAATGTAATGAATATTATTTTCCATATAGAGAAATAAAATTTATTAATAATTTATTGATCACATATATCTAGTCACAATTTTATATGAGTTGAATATTAAAATAAATATTTATTTATAAGACCTTGAATATTATAAATATCTATTTTTATAACAAATAAATAATATTTATTATTCAAGGTTTGGTAAATACCAAGGAGGAAATGTAGACCGAGTTATCAGGTCCAATGGAAATGATATATTAAATGTCATTTAACTAAATATTAAATTATTTATTTAATTAATGATATTAATTTATCCATGATTCATGCACACATAAAGAAAATAATAACAATATTATTATTATTAGACATTGGGTTTTCTAAGTATTATGATAACAATTAAGTGTCTATGTGAAATTATTTATTTTTTCTAACCTATACCAATAAATACTTTGTTATATCATTTCTTAGGGATATATGAAAGTTGTGGGAATCATTTATTGTGCACAAAATTCTACTCACTAGAGAATTCTATATCAACAAATAACTTCTCTAGGGTTTTCTCTCTAGCTTGATAGAATCACTTCCACATTCCTCCTCTCTTTAATAATGAGAGAACAAGAACAAATCTTTCTACCATGAAGGATTTTATGGAAATTAAAGTAAATTATGCGATACGATTAGTACCATCGTTCTATCACATGAAGTTCCATCAACGACACTTTAAGATCAATGGAGAATGTGTGGATCATCGTTAAAGGGATTTTAGTTTGGATACTCTCAAAAAAATGATGATATAAAAAAATATATTTTTGATGATCACCATTTATATTGAAGAGATTTATTAATATAAAAGTATTATTCTTGGTATTAAATTAATTATAAATTTTACATGAAAGATTGTCTCTCTGGTTCTAGTGTTCTTTGTCATTGTTCATCAGATAAATTTATTGTTCATGACTTTTATCACTATGTATATTTTGTATTATTCATTGAATCAGAAATTAGTTTAGTTTTCTTAGCCTAAATAATCAATTCCACTACATTTAGAACCTTAAAGCGGTATTAGAAAATTCAAAATCAAAATTTTAATTATTTATTAATCATAGATTGTTATACACATTTACCATTAGTTTTTCATTTAAAAAAAATCATTATTTAAATAAAAATGTCAATATATATTCCTATATTTCTTAATTCACCTTTATATGACCAAGAATAGGTTAAAAAAAATTAAATAACATTCGAAGAACCCATCCAGAGGTGCCAATATTTCTGGTCGGATAACGTGTGACTACATGACGTGTAACCTTAAGGTACACACCATGTACCCATATTCACCACACCAAGAACAAGTTGAAAAAAACATGTTTGCTCTTGTGACTAAATATAAATAATTATTACACACTACTTGTTGACTAAAATAGGTTATCACATGGTTTTATAGATTTCATGCAGTGTAACTTGAAAACATATCATGTGTTCCACATGTTTTCAAGATGGAAAATTCATAGTCAAAGATGCATCATGTATTTTTACACAACGTGTGTGATTGAAAACCATGAAACTCAGAGGTCACATGGAATATATCTCCCACATATTTCATGTACCTCATAAATTTCTGAGGCCAATATATATTCCTAGTCCCTAGGTGTGTATTGTGATCAAATTATGAAACAATATTCACAGTGTATAACTGGATTGTACACACCATGCATTTTACCTATTTACATGGAAAAAGTAAAAATAATTAATTACTCCATTAAACCTAATAAACACATGTATTCATGTCATTTATTGAAACTATACATCATGTGATATGTTTTATTATACCGAATTATTAATTAATTTCTGTATAAAATTATGAACTACATATCGTGTATGGTCCTTATACACTATGTACTTTTCATGCATTAAAAGCAGTACAAACCATGTAATTCCACATGTATCCATGTTTTATTTATTAATAGTATAAAACATGTAATTATATGATACTCCATGTATGATACATGCTGTATGAGTACACCGTACAAGAAAAGGACCACATTAGGTAGTTCAAATAGGTACACATCGTGTTGCCTCCTTGTTCAGACCTTGAACATAATTAATTTTAAATAAAATAAATAATTTTAATTTGTCTAAAATTATAGTGGATTGGAATTTAAAGGAATTTTTTCATGGATATTAAGATTAATTAATTAATTAATTCAATACCATTTTATCTTAATTAATAATGATTGAAATAAATGCTTGATAGTTGTTTTAAAATGTGTATTTATTGAATGTGTGGATTATCAGGAGCTTGGATGATTTGTTTACGATATTTATTTTATTTTATTTAATTATTATAATGTTTTTTTTCAATTATTATTATTATAATTAAAATTATGGCCCACAACTCATCTCCTCCTCTTATTATATAAGGATCCAAGTAACCTTAGTTTCTTTTATGTAAAAACCATAACTATTCCATTAGTTTCCCACACCTACTTGTGAGTAAAGAATATGTAAGGATGAAGCTATCAAGTAATTAAAGGTGGTTCAAGATAGAGTCGATTTGAAATTAACTAAGGTAATACACAAGATAGAGGTGGAATTCTACAACTCAATCCAAGAATGGATCATTGAGTTTTCCCCTAAGGGTAATAATTTTTTTTTATTTTTAGATCAATAAATAAACCAGTAGATAAATATCATGATCATGACACATTATTTTTTTATATCAAGATAATGGTAATTAATATTATAAATTATTTTATGCAATTACAAAAATAAATAAATTAACAATCATAAAAGATGGAATTAAAATAAATTTTATTATGTGTAAATTGTTTTATCATAATGTCATTAATCACTTATATAAAATCCACATAATATCAAAAATATATTTAAATACATAAAACATATAAATTTATGCATAATAAAAAAACTCTTTATTGAAATTTTAAGTTTAGAATATTCCTTTCAAAAATTGATTAAGAATAAAACTGTAGAACTAAGTGTCAGTATGGTCTTCATTAAAAAATTTAATTTAATTAGTGAATTATTATGAAGGTTTTTGGTTGACTTAGCCAAAATGGCATCAAAACAAGTTTTCCTCACTAGAATGTATGTTATTTTGAGCCAAGTGTTGATGAAATATGGATCAATATTTCAGTATTGTGTATTATAGTCAACATATCAGGGAACTAGAACCTAGAAGTTGGTAATACCGTATGCCTAAATACCTTTGAGTAATTAACTAGGTCCTCACTTAGATTATGAGAAGGGAATATAGATCCCTTCCACTAGAATTTCCATGTGACAAGACATTTTGAGACCAATGGCGAGGGATATTAGGATTTGATAAAATAGTGGGGGACTAATAAGATAGTAATATTATTTCATCTCATATATTTTTGAGATAAAGTAAAGTATAAATAATATTATTTTATATTATTTTATAAAAATTACTAGTTCATCAACCACATTATCCCTACAATCAATTCTATAGTAAGAAAATATTCTCTCATGAAGTAACTCCAAGTAATAGTACAGGTGGTCGAACATTATATTAGACCTTGAACAAAAGAATTACATTCTAGAGGCCCAAATATCTATTCCTATTTTTAAGTAGGTGAGTTATATGGAGTTATATTCCTATGAGAAACACCTTCATGATGTGCTAGATATATAGTGTTTGATGATTTCATCCATAAATATTGAACTCATGATATCTCATGAGATACTGGATGTGTATAACATTCTCAAACATGTTTATGATATTTATATAGAGAGATATAGAAATTACAATATTGAGACCTTAAAAACAATCTTTACATGTAATATTTGATAGATAACACCAAACGGACCTCATATATTCAAGATGATTGGCTATATTGATCATCTAGACATTCTAGGGTTTAAAATACCCAATGTATTGCATACCAATATCATTATTGTTTTACCCCCTCAGAGCTTATCCGTATTTTTTTTGTAAATTTTAATTTGAAAAACATATATGAATCTATCCTAGATCTCTTTACTTTGATTCACTAGGTTGACAAGGACACAAATCATGAAAATCCTTATATTCTCAGGGTGAGCAATAGGAAAGGAAAATTGAAAATCCCCAAGTCTGACTATAAGTATAAGGCTTCTTTGAAACACTCGACCAAGAGAAGTAGGATCAATGGTAAATCAAAGGAATAATATTTTATTTTCTTCTCATGTGGAAATAAATTACATTGGAATAAAAATTGCAATGAATTGAATTAGAATATGCTACTTCAGGTATATTCAAAAAAGTAAATGTCCTCTCTTGTTTCTTGGATATTAAAGATAATATGTTTACATAGGTGTATTAAAATATAGAAACCAATAAACTACAAATATATTACTAGATGTTTTGTACATTCTTGAATAAATCTATGAAGGGTGATTCTTAGATCAGTATAGAGAAGTACATGTATTCATTATTTCCTAATAGATTCAATTTAATTTATTTTTTTATGTTCATTATTACCAAAACATTTTTCTTAGCATATAATTAGACACAATAAGACATTATTTCATATTTAGAATAGATGTTGTTATTGAATTTTATACTCAACTAATAGTTTAGTAATTCTTAAATTAAAAATATCTTAAATCAATAATAAATTTTGAATATAAATATAAGGCTTAGAATACCTCATTGTGGAAAATAATTCTTAATCAATTAAAACTGATAGGAGTTAGAAAATTTTATATCTAAAAGGGTGTTATAGTCTCTTTTGAGCTATAAAACTACGTATACTAACTAATTGCCGATCATGATTTGAAAAAAAAATACGTAGAAATAAAGGTATTCCATAAAGATACTAGGTTTGGTTCTGAAAAATCATGAGAACAATTCTAAGTACACAACTAAGAGGTAATTTCATATACTTCATGATATTTCATTAAAATATTTTAAGAATTATCAATAAAGAAATTAATAAACTTGGTAAATGATACATGATTCTTCAGTCTGGCTTGTTAGAGTGTATTATAACCTAGTATTCATTGATCATTAATATTTAGAGTAAAGGTAATCCCAAACTATTGTTACCTTATACATAAATATTTTGATAGTATAAAATGAGATAAATGATATGTCTTATAGGTATATAAAATATTCTTTTAATTTCTTCCAAGACTTGTTTCAAAAATATAAAAAAATATCTAACCATGTTACAATTGTATTGAATAATAAATACCATATTAATTGCAATATGATAATAAATGAATTAGGTAAAAATTAAAATTTTTAATGAGAACCATTTTTTAAAATATGGATTTAGTTGAAAAATAACACCAAAGAAAACACTAAGTGCATATCATTTAATTATCCAATATCCATGAAGGATATTAACATCCCTTATTAGTTTATATCAACTTTATTTTAGTAGGAATCACATATCCTATTGAAAAAGTGAGAGTAGGGTAGAATTTAATGAAAACAAGGATCCAGATGTATATGATTTGGCATAAGAACATACACTTCACTAAGCCTAGTGGGAAGTGTTGTTCTAAGAGACACATGCCAAGTAGGAAGTCAAAACCCAAATTGATTTTATATTCACCAAGGTTGGTGAGATATTATTCAATATGAACAATTAATGTTTTGATAAATTAGTAAATTGAAACATTCTATGATTGAAAAGTATGTAAGAATTTAGTAATGGATTCCATATACCAAAAATTTAGGGCCTTCATATTTTTTATGATTCTTGACTTGACATTACTAGTGAGTATTCAAGAGAAAATGTATGTGTATTACACAATCTAATACCAATAAAGCATGATTTATTACTAAAAAGTATTTCTAAGATAAGATATGAAAATAAATTTAATTTAATCATCATTATAAAATCCATTTGAATAATACTTGTCATAGCAATATTCTATGATCATTTTATTGGGTGTTTATATGTCAAGGCTAGTTTCATTAATAGAGACCCCATGTAACATGTTTATATGACATAACCAAAAGTGTTGGAGACACCAATTAATATCAATAAGATATAAAAAATTCACATATCCATTCATGGATAAAAGAAAGTATAGTGATCATAAAACAATCATTTGAAATTAGGGATTGACAAGTGTCTATAAGATCTTAGTTGGAGTGATACTATTTTTAGGATAGATATGTCAATAACATATGAAAAAAATTAGTTTTATGAGTTTTATAATACTAAATATATTCAATCGTGACTTAAAATATAAACCCAAATATATAGAAAAAGATATATAAATTCAGATATATAGGGATTGTTAATCTAGTCATAATACAGATTTGAACATGTATTTGAAAGTACATAATAGACTGACTGAAAATTATTTTTTATTTGATTTTGAAAACTGCTTTTTGGGTGAGTGGAAGCAATACACGAGATTACCGAAACATGAAATCCAAAAACCGCATAGAGGAAATTCACGTTTGATTCAAATTTCAAACACATGGACAACGAAGAACCTAGGGACATGGATCCACAATTAGCCTCCTTCAGTCACGCCCCCGTCTCCATCATCACCATCATACCGTCAACAGAGCATCGAAAACATCATCACCTTGGAAGCCAAAGACATCGCTACCCATCATCGGAGACGGTGACCGGAACAACCAAACCATAGAAGAAAAATTCAAACTTGGTAAAATTCCTTCATCGCCTAAGCCCTTCCACCAAACTCAATCAATCACCAGCGTCACACACCAACCGCACAGACCACATATAGCATCAAACATTACCGTAAAAATGAATCCCGAAATTTTTCATTAGTGCCAAGAGGTAGATAAACAATCCCCAACTTGGCCCAGCCTCCAACGAATCACCACCGCCGAATCAAAGCACAAAACACGGTCCCAGAATCATGAACGGAACAAATAAATCCAAAATAAAAAAATATGCAAAGATGAATAATAAAGGAAAACCATCACAAAAAATCCAGGAGGAATCCAACTCGAAAACTAGATCAAAATCCCATCGCCACCATCCAAAACTCCAGTAGAGGCCACGTTCAACTACCAGATGTGCATATCTGGAAACGAAGAGGTTCCCCCAACTGTAGCAGCTAAATCTCAGCCTCTGGTCCTGAGCCGTGCTGCCATGGAACCCTATCCATCGAAGTGGAGTTGGGATAGAGGATACGGAAATAGTGTGCGGTCGAGACAACCGAGCCCCATAGATGCACGACACCACCGCAGAAGAGAAAACTCCACCATGAATAGATGAGAAAATAGATAAATAGAAATAATAGTTCTCAAGGGGATATAATGACATTTTTCCTTTATATCAATTAATATCTACGATCACAATAAGGATAAGGTAATATAAAAGGAAAACTTATTATGACCTATAATTTCCATATCTACAATAAATGAGTATGTTGTGGCTTATGATATAGATTAAGAAGTAGTCTAGTAATGAAATGTTCCAAATTTTGAGTCATACTAAAAAAAGATAATTATTTTTTTATGATAAGATTTGAATATGGTATTATCAAAGAAGTTAAGTTTTTGAAAATTGAACAACAAAGTGGATATATCAACATATTACTATTTGAGGGATTTTTTTTCATGGTAGTGAGGTATTAATAAAAATATTTATAAAAAAATGTTGAAATACCAACCCTACTCATAGAAAAATTTTGAGACCAAAATATATATCCATACTCGGTAGAAAAATGGTTAACTTATGAGAACTAACTAGTAGTTAGACATTGTCTCTAGTTGAAGTGGGAGTCTGTTAGAGTTGGTTCCATTGAAATAACTACATTGGACTTTATATTGCTTGTATATTCATAGAATTTAATATATATAAAAATACTATCACATATTGATTATTATTATCTATGACTTTAATGTGATAATGACCTAAAATATATATTACATTAAAAGGGTCATAAATAGTTTCCCATCATGACGAGAATCTTTAGATACCCTGATGATATTCTTAAACTACATGTCCTATTGTTATATGATGTCATCTTATGGGACACAGATGATGCATACTTTCAGGTATGAGTACTCATAATTGGATGGGACTTCATCTCATGAAGTTCAGACTTGGTAATCTTGAAGATGAGATATTATGAGGACAGAACCACCAGTAGGAGTTCTACATGTTACATGCCATTGGATATTATTATCTTCAAACATGTGTAATGATCCATATAATTTAATATTATTATAAGTGTATATCATAACTCACATACTTTGATGTTTTGACCTAAATCACAATTCTATATTTTTATAGGAGGTAGGGTACATTATGTGTTTCATGAATAGTATGTTTTAAAAAAATAAACTAAGGAAGGATTTATCCCTTCCATCTTTATGGAAGTTAATATCTCATCCCTTTGATTGAAATGAAACCATTAAATTAAATTACCTGGCCAGGGTGTATACACATGTTTATTCTAGGAAGTCAAAGAAAGATGTATCAAGCATATAGGTTGATAACACGAGTTATAAACATGTTTTATGAGATATCAAGATAAAGGGATTATATCATACAATGAGCATTCATATATTTTTTTCATTATTGTAGCATTAACTTCTTCCTCTTATGTATCATTATGTGTTTCTAGATGATGATATTGAACCTTAGGCGAACCCGCCTAATGCCACTAAAGAAGATAAATAGAGGGACAGACACTTAGTTCCTATATTGATCTCAATTAAATCCTATTTGAATTTATTTAATGGAATAAATACTAATCTACAGACTAAGAAATAATATTTATTTGGAATTTATTAATTTCATATATGTAGTCACTATTTTATGTGAGTTTAATATTAAAATAAATATTTATTCACAAGACCATGAATATTATATATATATATATTTATTGAATGAATAATAATTATTATTTGAGGTTTGATAAATACCAATGAGGAAATGAAGACCAATTTATCAGGTCTATTGAGAACAATATATTAAATTTTATTTAAATAAATATTAAATTATTTATTTAAGGAATGACATTTTTATCCTTAAGATGTGTACACATTAAGAAAATAATAATAATAATAATAATATTAGACCCGAGGTTCACTTAAGGATTATGAGAATAATTAAGGGTTTATGTGAAATTATTTATTCTTTAACCATGATTTGAAAATACCCTAATCATATCATTTATTAGGGTTAGATGAAAGTTGTGAGAATCCTTCATTGTGAACAACATTCTCCTACTGAGAGAATTCTCTCTCAATGAAGAACTCATCTAGAGTTTTTTTATCAATCTCGAGTGACTTGATTCCACCTTCCTCCTCCTCTCAATAACAAGACAACAAGAATCAATCCTTCCACCCTAAAGGATTGTGAAAAAATTAAAATAAGCGACACATGACGATCAATACAACATCACTAGAACCTAGAGTACTATCAGTAATGCTTTGAGATCAAAAGAGAACATGTAGATCACTGCTATATGGATTTTAATTTGGATTCTCTCTATGAAATGATGGTACAACTGAATAGAGATTCAGATGATCAACATATAGATCAAAGAAATATCAAAATATCAATAAATTTTTTCTTGTTATTAAATTAATTATAAATTTAACATGAATGATCCTCAATCTAGTTATAGTGTTATTTGTCATTTTTCATTAGATAAATTCATTTTTCCTGACATTTATCTTTATGTGAATTATGGATTATTCATTAAATCCAACAATAGATGATTTTCTCCCAACTCAAATAGGCATATTCACTACATCAATAAATTTAAATATCAAATGTATATTTTAGAAATATTGTAGATATAAAAGAGTTCAAAAACCAGGGTAAGATTTGATGTACCCTGTGTTTTATATTCATGTGATTGAGAAAAATGTTTCTAAATCATGAAGTTTGATGTAAATGAATATATCATGATCATATGGATCTAAATAAAGGAATTATTTTTTCATTTCATTTTTTACATGACATGAGAAGTTATTTTTTAACATATTTTTGTTATGAATAAAATGTTATGATACACATGGTTTATAATTCATTAAATTCTATAACATACATTAAAAAAAGATATTCATAAAAGGATATTTATCCTAGATAAAAGAGTTTATTTGAGATATTTACTAAAATATGAGGGCAAGAGTTCCTACTACCTTTAGTGGATTATTTTAAAGAATAATATTTCTTTTAAAATATTTCTATAAACTCATAGAATACCATATAATATATGGTTGTTGATATTATATTTGTTAAATATTATCACTAATGGAAATAATTGTTATTTTCTAAAACAAATGATTTTGTGTATCATAACTTGACATTCAAGAGAGAATATAGTTTTTAGGAGGCTAGTGGGAGTATTATTATACTTACAGAATTTTAAGTAATATATATAAAATATTATAACATTCAATTTCAAATATAATTTCACTAAATATCATAAAAGAGTTTAGGGTATTTTAGTAAAGATAAATTTTAACAGTAACATTTAATTACTATAAAAAAGTGAATATTAATTTTTATCTTAAAATTTTAGTATGTGTTGGTAAAAATAAAATAATTTAATGAGTTACATTTAGTTATCAAAATGATATCAAAGGAAAAGATTGAATGGAAAATTTCCAAGATAATGATGACAAACTTAGAAATAACTACAAGTAGACAACAAAAGTTATGAACAATATAACATGTGATGTTGTGAAGTTATGAAGTTCGAATACTATATTCAAATATTTAACATTAGGAATATGATTCATATGTCTCATAATTATTCAAAAAAACTTTATTCATGTATGTTACTCACTAAAATAGTTTGATAGGATGTTTTATAAGATAGACACATAGATATGTGATAGGAATTACATATAAATATAATGAGTTTAAGTCCTCTCCTATGTGTCATACACTATGTACTTGGTATACTAAGAGTGAATGTTTCTTATTGAATCCCAATAAATGATGATGTTAAGATAATTAGTTTGATATCATTTTATATTTATATACCTTTCTTAAGAAATCCTTGAGGCTTAGCTAATCAAGAGGTGGTTGGGTATGTTGCTGGTCATGTCATCAGTTGAGGCTTAACTAATAATAGATTTTCTCTCACATATGAAAAGTATGAAATCTTTTAACTCAAATTGAGATAGAATGAGAAAATGTATGTAAATAATTAAATAAGGTACATGTGATTTTCTTATCTATTTATATGAGGGGAATTTTATTCTCATCCACTTATATGAATGACGTGTGATGTATTCATTGACCTGGTCAGTCTATACTTGAAGAATCAAGAATGTATGTGTATGTTATATGTTATTTACATAATCAATGTCCCATAATAACTTGATGTATTTAATAAGGATATTATATTATTATGCATACTTGTATATGATAAAGGTGATAGATACAGGTACAAAGATACATATTTTTTATAAAGATGATGCTAGATCCCTTTACAGCTCAAGTAGCATGAAACTTTTATAAAGGCCAATCTTTGCTTAAATTTATGGCTTTGAGAATTCATAATTGTTTTCAATGACATAAATTCCCATGGGGTCACACTTTGTGTTCATGCGAATGAGGAACAAGTTTATGAAACTTTAAGAGCTACCATAAAAGTGTTTTTGAGGATATCAGAAGAAGTTCTAGATGGTTTATCATAAGATATTACATATAATGTTACATATGATGAAAATATATGAAAACATTTAAAAAATTATTTTTGGAAGACATCCTAAAGGATTTTAGGAATATATCCTAAATGAGTGTTGGATATGGTTTAATGAGTTGTTTAATATGATGTGACATTAGGTGAATGTGTTATAAGTCTATAAGACTTTAGTGAAAGTGAGATATTATTAGATTTTTGTACTAAAGGTACCACCATGGTGTGGTAGTTTGGACTACGTCATGGTCTTACTTGGAATGCACCAAGACATAGTTAATGTCAACACATCATATTGATTTTCATGATAGCCTGCATGATATGAAATATCACATAGACCCAATATTATTCTGGTAATTAGTTATTATACATTTTCTACAATCATCAAAATATGATGATTAAAAGGATTTTAAAAATTATATATATTCATTTAAACATTAAATTAAATAATGGATAATCAATCCAAATCTTTTAAGGAGTTTAAATTCTAGAGATCATTTTGAGAAAGATCTTATAAATAAGGTTGATAATTTGATGCTCTTTGAGGACTATATAACTCAGTTTGACCCTTGGGAACTTGTGGGTAGTGATCCTATGAAAGTTATAACTTCTTAATTCTGAATCAATATAGATATCATTTCCATCTTAACTTTAAAAAAGGTTCTATTAGACTGTGGTGTTGAGAGAGGTCATTGTCAAGCATCAGGAGATTCCCATAATCTATCGATTCCCTGGTAGGGAGGAACCATTAGGTTTATCCTTAATGATATCAATAAAATACCTATTTAAATATTGGATAGACTAGATCATCAAGGTGAAAGGTATTCATTTTATTTATTTTATTATTCATTCAAAACACATATATCGATTTAGAGTTTATTGGTGTTTCAGAGTTTTTCTTCCTTTGTGTTTTGGATGTTATACATCCCTATGAAACTATTAAACACCTAACACTATATAATTATCGAACATATGGTACAAATGTATCAAACATTTCAATTATATTTTTTAGGAATCAGGAAAAAAATACCATTAGAGTTTCACTCCAACATATTCTAAATCTATAATACATATTTTTTCAGCTCATCAATGATGTGTTAAAATATAAAACTGGAAGTGTTCTCAATATTATGATACCTGAACTAAAAACCATGAATAAATAAAACTTGAGCCAGGTTATCCCTAAATCTTATGATAATCACATGTGTAATTCATATAAGAATTGTAGGGACATAGGGAATCTTAATATGATATGTATAACCAAATTGGGAAATAGAGCAACAAACTTGAAAAATGTAACATGATCCTAAGGAATTTAGTTGTTATTGTGGATGTGTGGAATTCATGATAAATTTCATGGAAGGATCATAAACTACACATGGAGGAAATCTAGGGATCCTCATTGACACATAGAATCATATACAAGGAGGGATATTTCTATAAAAGGAACTTAACATCATCATTTGAAGATATTTTTTAGGTATCTTTTATTTATCTTATTGTATACTGCTTTATTCTGATGGCTGTTATATTTCACATACAAGGATAAACCCCTCATTAATTATTGTTTAAACAATGGAGATCCTTTTTATGCTTGAGTTTAGATAATTTCTTAAATTATTATTTTATTTATTGATTCTATTTTATAGTGAGTGGGATTTTTGGTGGAGTGTGATCATATTCAGTATGGTATTCCAAAAATATATTATCTTATTTGGTTATTTATTCATATTACCCCTTCACTTAATAAAATTTGTATATGATAGAATAAGATTTATTTAGTGGATAAGTGTTTGATAATTTATGGCACATGAATGGAAAATAGGATCTCATACTTAATTAATTTGGATCACACTCTCTCGATTTGGAGTTACCAAAGAAATAGAAGGAGATTTCACTATTAGATAAATGGTAAATCTCTTACAACTCCCCCATAAACATAAGAAGAAGTTTCATCTTATAATGATCTTTATAATATTAAAAATCACTAAAACTAGAAATGAGATGTAAGTGGTTCATGATTATGGAATTTATTATTGATCATTAGAGAGTTAATCATTTTATGAACTATTATAGCATAAAATTTTCAATCTTACCTTTATACCAATTATTGATAATCTTATTTATATTCATATAGTCTTTTTTCTCTTTAATTCTCATAATTTCACACAAATCTATAAAAACCCCATACTTATAATTAACACTTATAAATAGGTTAGACATTAGCACAATGATAGTCGTGAATATGATACCTACTTAGAGACAATATGATGTCCCATTGATATATTTTAATTTTAATTTTAAATAAGTGTTTTGATCACCTTATGAAAAGTGTTTTTATGGTCATACATCAAATTAAAAGTGAAAATGACATCACTATAAGAGGTAAAATTATGAACAATCACATCCAAAAAAATAAAAAAAAATATATTTAAAATGAATGTTTTCAATGTTGTATGAAAGGGATCCAATTAGTTATTTTTCATATGATAAAATAATTTTTTGATATTTGTTAACAATACATTAAATAGTAGTATAATAAAGTTGAAGTTCAATTTTTTTATCCAAACATGAACCTTGTTGATAGTATAATGGATTTTGACATCTTTTATTTATTTATAATCCCTTATGGTGTTGAGTGTAAAGATAAAATATAAATGATCATGGAGAAGATTATCTATGATTTTGTAATGTTTTAATAAATATTGTATGTTCTTATTTTATTTTATTATTTATTTTACTTATTATATATAAATATAAATAATAACTTTTTTTATTATGAATGGATAATATGAATTTCTATATCGGTATTAATTATCACATTGAAGATATTTGTGTCATTGAAAATTTCACTGAAGTGTTTTTTAGGATATCTCTATGACAAAAAATAGGGTAATAAAACACAAAACTCACACACAATATATAATAGGGTAGAAATGAATAAAATTAAATGTAAAATATTAAAAATCATACCTCATTCTTTGTAATGAATCTTCACCAATAATGATTTTGACTGAGATCCCTCAATATTAACCAATGGGTTACTGACTCTAAATTTATTCATTGACCATTAGAATTATAAAATGCTATGGTAGGATCCCTTATCCTTTAAAGGTGTGATAACACCTCCCATTCCAATGAAAATGAATAGAAATTTATTAAGTATAACTTTATTTTTTTAGATAATGATATCTTTTTTTACACAAACAAGACTCACAAACTCTATTTATAGAACTTATTTATTAAATAATAGACTTTGTTGAAGTTTTAATGTTTAGTACATTATGAAATGACTAGACATTTGGATATTTTTTAGCTCATACAATAAATTTTCATTTATTTATATTATTTTAAAACTCCTTAAATAATCAATAATCTATTTACACATCATCACATGATGTGTCTCAAGATTAATAATATAACAATAATTATTGGAAAATAATCTTAATGATATTGAATATAACTCATCACTTACGCCATGATGTGGTAGCTATAACCACAAGATAACATAAAATATTACATGGTGATTCTCATAGTGTCATGATTAATGTTTAGTTCATATTTTAAACAATCTTTTAATTCCAAAAAATTATCAAAAATTTTATGTAAAATTTTAAAAATCTCTATGAATCCAACCAAACTCTTTTGGATATGATTATCATATAAACTCTCTTAAATTTTTGATAAATTTTTACATAAATGTTAATCCTTATTCTATGGATTACCGTGTGACCCTATGAGTCTTTGTATCATTGAAAATAAATATGAATTCCCTAATATATAATTGTAAGAAAAGGGGGAGGTTCCTTCAACATCTTTCAAGGGAGCAACATCTACCCCTTTCGCTGAATTTTCCAATCTTGACCTTCTCCCCTATTTCCCCAAATCTCTCTTTTCCCTAAAGTACATGACCTGTTCGATAGTTTCCCTAACCTTTTGATTTCAACTACAGAATTCAATGAGGCCTCTTCAATCTAAATCCATCACCCTATTTTTTTTTGAGAATCTGTGTAGAAGTTGATGCATCAATATTTTTTGTTGAGTATGTGTGGATTTTAGTGGGTGAAGAATTTCATTGTAGGCAGACTATTGTTTATGAATCCTGGGACTATTTTTGTTCCCACTGTAATAGAATGGGACACACAATGGCAACCTATAGGCGGTGGTCAAAGAACCTCAAGATGCATAAGGGTGTGGATGTAGGAGGAATGGGCAAGGGATAAGGGTCTAAAGTTGATGAGGAGTTGTCTGGACTGAGTGCCTCGGAGAATAGGGACCCAGGTGGTTTTCTTGATGATTTTGTTAAGCTTATGGATATGGTTGATTATGGGTCTATTGATGGTTGTGAAGCATCTAGTCAAGTCCCTAGTAATACTGATGTCACTGTAGGTACAGGTGATGTAGTGAAGAAAAAGCAAGTTAAGGTATTACATTCTGAGCTGAGTGTTTTTAGAATTTTTAACAAGATAAGGAAAGATTTGGAAATTCCCCTAACAACTCCACAATTTTAGGGGCTTTACAAGCCAATACAATGGAAAAATTAACTATAGATATGCACAATGATAATGCTCAAGCTCTGGGTGAATCTGTTAGAAATGATGTTCCAAATTCTAAGGGCGATGTTAGCCCAACTACATGCACCTATGCTATGGCTATGCATGCAGCAAGTAATAACATCACTGAAAGGGTGATACATGTGACTAGAAATGGAAATTCTATGGATGGTTAGGAGTGGGAGCAGCCAACACATGGTGCAAGCGGGAAGATGAATACCAAATTGGGAACCGATATGAGGAGGAACTTGGCATGTCTCAACTTAAACAACCGATTTGATAGTTTGAGTATCGATGGAGGGATAGAAGATAACACTATTTGTCCCTCTGAAGTCAAGTCCAATGGTGAAGGATAGCCCACATATGAAAATAACATAGGGGGTTCCAGTAAAGGCCTACACAATCCAAGTCAAAATAAAGGAAATAAGGAAAATAGAGATTTGGGGAGATATATTGTTACCAAGAAATAGAAACCAAAAGGCCACAAATACTACTCATATATTACTAGGATAATAGAGACACGTTCAACAAAAAAATATGGTAAATAAAAGGAACTTGAGGTTCATATAGTGGATGGAGGGGTGGGTCATCAAGTAGGAGACACTAGGTCCCCAGATATTGATAAGGAGGTTACAATGGAAAAGGGCCTAAAAGGCTTGGTGACCCCACATGGGAATGGATACAAGATGATAAAGGGACTCAAAGGGGAGGAAATTCTACAATTAAAGGATGTGGTATGGGTAAAGGAGGATTCTCTCTATCCTGTCCAGCAATGTGAGACAGATTAACAAGAATCTATTTCCATGCTCAAACATCCTTTAGAATTGCTTATGATCTCAGAAGGGGTAATGGTCGAAACAGTCCTAATAATTAATGCTACTGATGGAGAGGCTGAAATAATGATGGAAAGGGAGCGAAGGGTGCCTCCCAATGAGGAGAAAAGCACCTGGATTGATAAGAAGGACCTAATTTTAATATGAGGCTTCAACAAAGAGAATATAAGAACAGAGGAGTATATTTAATCCTGGGAAAAGCTGGTGTTATGGTTCGAAGCTGTTCTGATGGAGGAACCCAAAACTCAGGTAACCACTATCTTGTTGAAACTTTTTAGGGAGATAAAATCTGTTTTTTTGTAATTTCATTTTAATGACTCGGTGTCCTATTTTTTTACTTGAAATTTTGGTTTCTCACTTTTTTCCATAGAAGTGTTTGATAATAAAAATTTAATTTTGAGTGAGTAATTGTAAGAAAATAATGGCCTCTATAAAAATGTAATTTTTAATCATGTTATAAAAGGTCCAACATGATCTTGATCAAACACACTAATATCTCTATATAAACATGTCTTCTAAAATATGTATCTTTATAAATCCTATCCATGATTATATAATCAATTTTCCAAGACATTGATTGACCACTAGACACAGAACATATCAATCTAGTATAGACCATCTTAGTTATTCAAAATTTTGTGAAATAGACTAACTAGATTGAATTATTATATCACATTTCATTCATCCAAATAATTGATTACATCACATGTAACTAAACTAAGCATGATCATGCATTTCATTGGTCTAATTTAATCGATGAACTAGGTTTCATAATTTTTATACAAGATAACAAATACATTCGTAGTTAAAATCAATTGACGACATGATCAACAACATACCCAATCAACCATTGATTAGTTTGGCCTCAAGAAAGACATAATAAAGGTATCAATATATAATGATTAATCAGTAAGTATCATATTAAACATAGATAATGGGGACTCATATGAAGCATACACCCCTAAATATATATTTTTACAACATTCCCACATTCATATTTTGGAGGACATGATTTCCAAATGTGGGTAACCGTTTAAGTGAATTAATGGATCTTTGGGTTTTATGTGCTGAAACCTAGAGTACAGAAGGTCAAATCATCCTAGAAATGATATTTTTATCTAGTTTTGAACTCTCTTATATATTTAAGACAATTTTGTAAAATCCTTCTAAGTAATAATACAAGTTACCCATTGGTAAAAGTGAATGATCAACACTACTGAAATTTTAAGACCATCGTACAAGGTTATTATAATATCTAAAATTTGTTCCAAATGTCTTACTTTATATAGTTTAAATCTATATTGGAAGGAACTCTTTAATTTTCACCTATCCAGGGAGGAAAAAGGTATTGGGATAGAAGGATTGGGACCATAAAAGGGGCTTCATACATATCCTTATAAAGGGAATCAAAACCCATGTAGATAAATTACATTTAATGAGGTATGTTTTTCCTTTTAAGATTATGTGTAAATGAAAAAAGTGGTGCCTTTTAGTTTTTTATATCCATGACCAATGGTGCGTCTTTTAAGGTTATAAATCCAGTACCATTTCAAATTAGTTTAATGTCACAGAAAGTGGATTACTAGGTGAAAAGGTACCTAGAAATGGGTTGGTGTATGGATTACATAGGATCATCCATTTATAGTTTAACTTTAAAGATGATTCAGGTGAAGGAATTTTTAGGCACTAATAGTAGGATCTCGACTCAAGGATGTTTAGGAACCAAAATGAGTATCTTGACTCAAGTAATTTTCGAAAACCAAGAGGATTATCTCAACTCAAGGTATTTGGTGAAACCTAGAAGTGTATATTAACTCATGAAATTTGAGGAAACCAATAGTAGAATCTCAACTCATAGAATTTTGGGAAACCAAGATAACGATCTTGAATAAATGTATTTGATGAAACCAAGAGGTGTATCTCAACTCAAGTTATTTGAGGAAACGAAGTAAATTATCTCAACTCATGGAATTTTAGTAAACCAAGAAGTGTATCTAAAATAATAATATTTTGAGCCCATGTATGAGGGTTGAGAGAAATCATTCCATTGGAAAAATAACCTTTTAAAAATTAGTCTATTAGGATTTAGAATTCCACTTGGTGAAATGAGTATATTTAACCCAAGTAAGTGACCTAGGAAAGGGTTAAGCTCGGGGTGTTCTATGAGGGTTAAGAAAAACCAAACCATTTAGGGACAAACCTAGGTCTAATAGTTCCTCAAAGGTAATAGAATACACTATGGTGAAATGTTTTATTTTTACCAAGGTTGGAGACTTAGGCGGGCGGGGTGAACTAGTAATCCCTTGAGGGATTGATGCTGCTCCACCTTTGGATAGCCTAGGTGACATAATACTTCACTTGGATTACTTGGAGGATCATATTAAATTGGTTACTTCTCACTTATAACACCCCAAAAATTATAGGGTACAAAATCCTTTAAATATTTTCTAAATCAGGTGTAATTTAATGGTTTTGGGCTTCTTGAGAAGCTGGTGGAGGTCAGGGGTTAATTTTTGGAAGATCAGAGAAAGTATGATACATACAATTTTTTTGAAAGACTTATCCAATAACCCAGTTTTAGTGGATTAGGTACACAATGTACCTATCATAAATTGGGGTAACCCCTGAGGATTACTTGGTGGCCGGTGACCCTAAGGTGGATACCTGGTGATAGGTGACCAAGTTCTTGGTGGTCACCTAGGCTATTTTTTTAATTTTGAATTAATTAAACTAATTGGATAATTTTTTAATAAAATTAGGTTCTTTAATAATTTCCATCATTAGTAGACACACAAAATAGGATATAATCTCTTTAATTCTCCACCTATCCAAGTGTGGATATCTAATGATTTTTAGACCATCTGTCCCTATAGATCTCTCAAGGTAAATCTGTCCCCACTTTATGATATATTATTTATTAATATATTTTTTCAAAATTATTTTCTAATTATTCTCTAATTTAAGGGTTTTTATATTTTGGGTAAACCATTTATTAAAGAAGTTTCATTTGGTGATCTTAAATGAGTCGATTTATAATATATCAATATAAGTTTTGCTTAAACTTTCCTATCAGTTTATACTTGTTTACATGAAATTTGTGATATGTAGTTACTACCAACATGATAAATTGACCTATAAATTATTTTAGAATATTTTACATAGATCTATATTAGTAGGGTAATAAATTTTAGGTATGTGAGTGGTTCCCATGAATTGTGATATGGTGACATGGTTACTGATGGTCATGTACTTTAATTTAACTATGATTAATTTATACTCATAACTTGATGAGGTGTTTGTTGAATTATGTTTTAGTTTTATAGACATTTTTAGGTTTCCATTAGCCTCTATTGACATGGTAGAGGTATGATTACCATAGTGGGTATCTATGGTTAGCTCTCAGTTATATCAGGTTATTATTGTAAAGCCACATTTGACTTGTTAATAATGTATAAGGGGTGAGAGACTTCTTCCTTAAAATTAAATGGTTCCAAGGGGATCATCACTTAGGAGAATAGAGTGTGAGGTTTGATATGTAAGGGAATAACCAGTATGTCTTATAGTGGTACTGGATTTTATGACCAAACCTATTTGATATTTAAATCATGTTATGTTGTAAACATTTAAGGGTTAATCAGATGGGGTCGGGATACCAAGAGGTTGATACTGATGTTGACGTGGTCCACTTTCCCATTATTATTATACTATTCTAAGAATTGGTTGAGATGGAATGGGATTATACCAATACAAAAATGAGGCCTTATTTCCCATATTATTTATACAATTATAACCCAGACCAAGATTCTATTAAGCTAAGATCATTATAGACATGGGGATGCCCTTACACATTGTCTTTACATTGATATGATCTGGGATTGAGACACATGATAGTTGAGATTGTTATAGATATGGTTCCACCTTTCCCATTGGGTTTGTAACTGTTTTTAATAGGGTTTAAGATGGATATGGGGTGAGACCATTATATATGGGTATGTTTTCCCACTTTTTCTTATATTGATATGTAGTGATCGAGATACCTAAAATGTTGAGATCATTATATCGATGTATCACTTTCCCATTGGTATTATATTATATTTATCTAGGATATATATGACTTAAAGTTTATATAATATATGTAGGGGATGATTATCCACATGTATTTATGTCATATGTGATGGTTAGGATTCCATAGGGTTGTGATAGGTATAGACATGGGGCCACCTATCCCATTGTTTTTATGTTGCTATATATAGTGACCGAGACACCATATGGGATGAGATCCTTATAAGAATGGGAATGTACTACCCCATTGGCCTTATGATTTTTATTATATGTTCTAATACACTCCATCACTAACCAAAAAATGGATGGTTTCTCCCTATGCATTTTATTGAGAACATGAGGGTGTCAAATTTTATATTATTAATATTTGTTTATTATTACTTACATATAATTTTTTTACATGAACTTATAAATTTTGGATTTATTTATGGATGCTGTTAGTGGTGTGCTACCAAGTTTTACTCACACCCTACATGGGCATCTCTATGAACATGAATATTTCATAGTTTGTGACATAGGAAAGGGAATGGGCCCTAAATTTTATGGATGAGTTGGATTGAATGGATAGAGTTGGGAGACAGTACTCAAGTCTAGTTTTATAGTCACCTCCAATATTTCATTTATTTTTAGACCATGCTATATAGAACCACCCATTATATTTTTTATATGTAACTCATATGAAATTATAATTGTTCATTTTTTATAGTATGGTATATATTATTGGATTATGGGTGGCCCTTAACTGTAATGTCCATATTTTTTTTTATATTGTTATAAATTTTTATTATTATTTATTCTACTATTATTTATAGACATTTTTAATTGAGAGGGTATAATTTATCCATGATATAAATAGACCCTCATAATTGGTCTAAACCCTCTATTTTATTTTAAGGCACGCTTGAGGTACACAATGCTCCAGTTTGGCCACACTATAGGTGAAATAGGTTGAAATTTTTGAAAAGTTTTTATCAAATCCTTGTATCTTTTTGTCTTATTATTTGAGATATAGTAGTTAGAGGTTGGATATTATTGGGCCTTGGGATGAAAATTATGCCTCATATTAGGTAACCCACATATAGGGAAAGTTCAAGTAACTAGGAATGGGAATGTTGTTATTGGTTTAAAAAATGTTACAATTTCATGATTTGAAAGAATATGATGTGTGATTTATGGTTTATTATTTTACTCTTGGACCATTGTGGTGTGAGGGTGTATCAATTTTCAACAAATAGGATTCACATGACATTATTGTGATTATTTGTAATTGAGAACTCTATTTATGTTCTGGGTTTCAGTAATTTGAAGTGTTAATAAAAAACGATATAGTTTTTCCCTGTATAAATAGATGGTGGAATTTTACTTAAACGAGATTGGAAATATATTTTTATAATACTTTGATTTCAGATTATGTGAATCCTATATATGATTTTTTATATCCAAGATAGTGGGTATGTTGGGAGTGTTCTTGAGTAATATAATACCCCTGTATTACAGGGTGTGGGTATTTCTTAGTGATATTTACTGCTTGTTTCTTTTTATCTTATCCATGATATCAAGAACTATATCATGTGTTTGGAATTATAGTGACATCCCACCATAATGATCTCTTATTTTTAACTAAGAGTATGAGGATGAGCATACCCCATTGGAAGTTAATATGGAGTCCCTAGTAGTGTCTATACCTCTTATTGATCAACAACTCTAAGTGAGACTACTCAATTTTATTCAATTTATGGAACCAAGAGCATCGAGAGTAGTGAATTATATATCAGACCTAGATAGAGAGTTTTAGTTTTATTATATCTACCTCTATTTAGTATAGAGGTTATACTATAGGCTATATATTTCTAGGTTTAGTCTATGTAGTATATATTTGATACACCCCTTGAGTGGTGGGTGAAGTTTACTATGTATATGCTTTGAGGACTAGTGAAGTGCTAGTGGGATGTACTTATCTAGGTTGATTAGATTGTGGGACTATCCTACAATAAAAATTTGGATCTTTTATTCATTCATTTATTTTATAAGACACATATGGATGATAAGTATTTATATTTTATTAATTTGGATTTGGTGATAATTTTAGTGATAGAAAATACTTCCCATTTCACTAATTTAATTTAGTTTTCTCTGAAACTTGTAGGTAATGATATTTCCAAGGTTTTCAATTTTAAGGATGGTATAAACCATTCAATATGGGTTCAAGTATTCCTAAATTATTTTTTGAGGTGGTTAAATGGGCCCTCATTTCTCAGAGAAACTTGGTAGGCAATGTTATTATAAGGTATCCTACCTTGTATTTTGGATCCAGGAGTGGATAATCAGGAAATAATAATAATAATAAATCTAATGATTCTCCCTAGGGTATTAAATAATATAATAATAAAGTTTTTATATTATCCTCTTCCCAGAATGGGATGACTCCTCCTGTATATTATCAGTGTGATAGGGTGGGGCATGCCCAAATAGAGTTCCAATGAGTAGTAGTGGAGTGCTAATAGTGTGGGAAGATGATTCATATGAAGTTCATTTTTTAGAGTTCTAAAATTATAAGTATTGTTTTTAGTGATAACTAATATCAATGATACAATGTAAAATAAGGTTCTTTATCGTAATGTGGTAGCTGGTGTACCTTCGACCATTCAGGGTGTAGATAAGGGCATGGTGCTCAGGAATGGTAGAGACTATACAGTAGTGCTATTTGAGATATTCAGTCAATTAGAGGCCAAGAAAAATTCTTGAGGGTAGGCTATCTTCATGATATCGAGTATTTTATTTCTAATTTTAATTGTATACCATTGAAAATTCAAGGTATAATCATATATTCATCTACCCTAGCATCAATTTTTTTCAATACGGGTGAATCAAGATAATTTATATCTTCTTAGATGGTTGATGATTTGGGATTGAGTTCAGAGTATCTATATAGGGTGATAACTATTGATATTCCCTAAGGGGTGTGATATGAGGGTAATAGAGATGTCTAGAGTGTGATATCATGATCAGTGGTTATAGGATTCTCTTGGATTTCTTCAAGCAAGAGATGTGTAGTTTCTATGTGATCCTTGATATGTACTGTCTAACTCAATATTGAGAATATATTGAATTTTATCATCTAAAATTACAATTCATATAATTTGAGGGTGATTTTGATACCCTTTCTTGAGAGTGGGATTTTTGGGAAGGTTTTTTGCCACTTGGACATTGACAATTAGTGATGATTACAACCTAGTTTTCTAGATTTGTTCTATGAAATGAGAAAAACCGTTTTCAATATTTCCACCTATTTATAATAATTTATAGATTTTATTTATTAAGTATTTTAATGGGGTTTCCACATGATAAATAGTTTGGGATTATGATATATCTGATTCAAGGAATTGACCCCATATCGGTCACTCCATATAGGATGGATCCTCTATAGCTTAAAGAGAAAAAAAGTTCAGGTATAGGACCTTGAGGTGAGGGGATTTATTCACCTAAACACATACCCTTGAGGCGATCCTATCATATTTAATAATAATGAGATATATTTTTTATTTTTGTGTGTATATTACTAGAGGTTTAACCAGGAAATGATTAATAACTGGTATCCTTTCTCTTGGTTAGATGATTTTGTTTGACCAACTAGGGGGAAAGGTGGTTCTCTAAGATAAACTCGAGATTAGGATATCATCAGCTATGTGTGAATATATTTTATATTCACCATACTAATTTCCAGAGAAGGTATATAATGTATAATAATTGAGTTATTTCTTTTCGATTGTAGAATTCACCAATAGTGTTTATAGCCCTATTGAATCAATTATTTCACCCTCATATTGATTCCTTTGTGGCAGTCTCTGTCGATGATATCCTAGTGTAACCTTAGTTATGGGAGTACCATTATCAATATTTTTAGTCCATATTAAGAAAAATGAAATATAAATGAGTATATAAAAATTTCTCATTGTTAATTTTGTATTAGTTAGGTTTGATTCTTAGAGAATGTGTAACAAAGGTTGGTATATCAATGGACCTTGAGAAGTTTGAGGTTGTAAATTCTTGGGAGTGAACTAATTAATTCTTATAGATTAATATATTCTATGGATTGGAAGGATATTATAATAGATTCATTCAGGACTTCTCCTAGTCAGCAACGTCAATGACGATCTAGATCAAGAAGGGGTGAAGTTTGTGTGGTCTAATCCTTACAAGATAGATTTAAAGGAGCTGAAGGATATGTTTAATTATATATGTATTCTAACCTTACTTGAACAAGTTTATGAGTATAACCTATATTTTGATGCATCAAGGGTATGTCTTAGAGAATTTTTTTATAGGATGGGTGATTAGTTTCTTATAAATCTAGGCATTTGAGGCTAAAGTAGTGAAAATACTGGACTCATGATTTAGAGTTGGTGGAATCGGTGAAAAATCTAATATTTTGGATTCATTAGATGTTGGCTGAGAGAAATATGATGTATAAAAACCATAAGAGAATTAGATATATCTTTTCATAATGTGACCCATACCTTTGACAATGAAGGTGGGATGAGTACGTATATTCTTTTGACTTTGATTTGTAATATACCCCTTGTGGTTGATATTTTGAGTAGGAAGACTCAGTCCCATGAAGTTCATGAGGTATGTTGTGAGTAAAAAATGATCAGACTCTTTATGGATTTTCATCTCAATGCTCAAGAGTATCAGGGTAGAGTGGCCCTTTCATCTTTCAATATCAACTCCTCACTATTAACTCCTCACTCCTCAAGAGGGTTATGGGTATTCAGTTGTTTGAATATGATTATAGAGTTATAAGGGATAATATATATGGTGGAGTGTCACAACTAGATTGGTCCCAAGATAATTATATTATCTTAAATTTTTGAGGCTATGTGGTTGTCCCTATGATCACATGTGAGTAGCTGATGTGGTGTTCTCACACCTCTAGATGGTCTATTCACTTAGGTCTTACAAAGATGTATCATGACATTCATAGTAAGTATTGGTGTCCATGGATGAAGAAGAATATTATGGGGTATGTTTTATGATGATTTATATATCATCGGGTAATGTTTGAGCATCAGAGACTCATAAGCCCCCTTTAGCCATTACCCATTGTCAAGTGAAAATGGGATGATGTGATGATGGATTTTATGATGGGGTTACGAAGGCCACCCAATGATAGTGTAGCAGTATGGTTTATCATGGATCAGTTTACTAAGGTTATGCATTTCCTACCGATCAAGGAGACCCAATCTATTGATGAGTTGTGTAGATTTTATATCGAGGAGATAGTATGCATGCATGGAGTTCCCCAGATTATCATTTCATATTGAGACACCTGATTCAAGTGTTTCTTAGGAAAGGTGTAACATCCCGGTTCTGGGTGTCACTCAACGGGTGCCCCAAACCTGATTCGCCACGTGACCTCAAGTGCATTTCCCCAAACGCCAGAGGCTTCCGACTAGCAGTGAGGGCCCAGGTCTGATAGTGGGGAAACTATGCCCTCATTTTTCAAAGTGTAGCACAACGGAATTGATAAATAGCATACAACAAGCAGAAACGGTAAACAATATGTATAACAGAAATGGATAACTGATAATAACAGGGAAACTGGCAGTCATATGTATATGAAAATGCAACATGTTACTATTCTATAAAATAACCAAAACATGTTACACTGCAATACAATACAAATGAAGTATAAGTAGAGAAAGAAAAACCAAAACAAAACAGCCGGTAGCATCGCGGGCCTAATCCCGGTCCCATGCTCCCCTACTCTTAATCATCAATCAAGTACCTATATAAGGACCCTTTCACTTATCCAAACCTACAGAAATGTAATCTGTTTGGGCCGAAGACATGAACCAAATAGGGTGTGAGAAATAAATACCAGTAGGCACCCACCAAAGGCACGTACCCAACTGTGTGAAAATATGCAACAACATTGTGCAGTAGTAAAATGCAATAAACTAAGCAGTACTAAAAGTAACTAACTTTACCAGTTATATTGCCATTTTATTATTCATTTAATCATTCATTAAAAGGAAACCACCACAGTGAATTTCTATGTAAATAGTCAGTGTCCTCAGACATGCAAACCCTTACCCTCAGGTAATCAAGAACGTAACCTGCAGGTAATTTCCCACAGGCATAACAGATATTGCCCTCAGGCGTACAAAGTGTCACCCTCAGGCACAGAGTCTATTTCCCATAGGCATGGAAGAAGTTTCCCTTAGGCTAAAAGATTCATTGCCCTCAGGCTAAGTAAAACACTACCCTCGGGCTAAACAATTAACCGGGCCATGCCCAACATGTAAACAAGTAGTACACAGAAAATTCCTCTCAAGGAAAAAGTAGTGCAAAAAATTAACATAGCATACCCTCGGGTATCCTGGCCAAACGGCTAAACAGAGGAATGCACCCCAGGGTGGTCCTGGATCCAAGTAGTGATCCCAAACAGCAGTTTATTATCACATTTAAATTACCTATACAATTCTAGGTATTTACTTCAACAAGGCCTCAACCATACAACAACCCATTCATGGGCGCATATCACAATGGTACACAAAACACACATCAGTTGGAAATTAAACACCAAGCCACCTACCTTGATCACCCTTGATCGATATACATGAACGATGCCTTCTGAAACGTTCAAGAATGTCGTAGATCTACGCAGTTTCTATGAGATCGATGGAGGCGGAATCGGATTCCCGGTTCGCGATCAGTGGATCTCTAAAGCTCTGGCTGTCTCATTGAGCTTCCCTCCAGCGTTCTAAGCCTTCCCTTTGAACAAGGGAGGCTACTGCCTGTTTTAAGCGAAAAAAAATACACGGCATGTACTATTGTCCACACGGCGTGTACTTTTCTCATTTAACTGTTCCTTTAGCAGCACCACCGCACTGTTCATCCGTCGACAAGAGTACACGGTGTGTATTTCTGATTACATGGCGTGTACTGTCGCTCTGCTGGCGGTTACCTCCACCGCCTTACTATTTGCCTACTAACTGACTACATGGCATGTAAATACCCACTATATGGCGTGTAGTCAGTTTTTTACACCTTTCGTCACCGATAGGGCTACACACCCAGTGTACTCATCCCACATGGGCAAAGTACACGGCGTGTGGAATAGTACATGGTGTGTAGTCCCAAAATTTAGGATTTTTCCCCATTTTCTTTATTTTCTCAAAAACACTTAAGGAAAAGAGAAAGAAGAAAACCGTACCTCAAGAATAATAACCAGGTTCTTACAAACTTCCCCCCTTAAATAAATTCATACCCGAATTTCCCTTCCAAGGGTGGTGAAGATATAACTGTGAACAATTCTGGCCACTGAGCATGTATGTCAGTCTCCCGATCCCAGGTTTTGTCCTGCACTCGGCCATGCTGCCATAGAACCCGTACGAGAGGAACTGACCAGCATCCGAGAACCTTCGTGCTCCTATCAATGATATGAATCAGATGCTCCTCAAAGGTTGCATCTAACTCAAGCTCAAACTCCTCGGGCTGAAAGACGTGATACATGTCTGAATGATAGTGACACAACTGAGATACATGGTAGATGTCGTGCATGGCTCGGTACCTCTGCGGTAACGGCAACCGATAGGCAACTAGCCCAACTCTCTCTAGAATCTCAAATGGACCCACATACCTCGGTGAAAGTTTACTCTGTCTCCTGATCCACCTATGTCTGAACCTCGGTGAAACACACAAGAAAACCTAATCCCCAACCACAAACTCCAAGGGTCGTCTGCGATGATCAACATAAGATTTCTGACGAGATTGCGTAGTAGCCATCTACTTCTGAATCAACTGGACCTGCTCAGAAGTCTCCTACACGAGACGTGGTCCCAGTAAAGCTTCCTCACCTGCCTCTAACCAGCACAAGGGTGATCAGCATGGCCTACCATATAAATCCTCGTAAGGTGCCATCTCCATAGTTTCCTGAAAACTATTATTATAAGAAAACTCGACTAAGGGTATATGTTTCTCCCAAGAGCCCCCAAAGTATAGGATGCATGCACGAAACCTATCCTCTAGCACCTGTATCGTACACTCTGACTGGCCGTCGGTCTGAGGGTGGTAAGCTGTGCTCAGAAGCACCTGTGTACCCAGTGCCCTCTGAAAACTTTTCCGAAACCGAGATGTAAAACGAGCGTCCCTATCTAAAACGATAGAAAGAGGGACCCCATGAAGACGTACGACCTCTCAGATATACAACTTCCTGAGCTCGTCAACACCGAAGGTCTCCTTGATTGGAAAAAAGTGAGCTACCTTTGTGAGTCTGTCCATAACAACCCACACGACATCATTGCCTCGAGGTGACCTCGATAACCCAATCATGAAGTCCATCGTGATATCATCCCATTTCCACTCAGGGATGGGTAACTGCTGTAATAGTCCGACTGGCCTCTAATGCTCCGCCTTCACCTGCTGACAGGTGGAACATATCGTAAAAAAACCAGCTACATCACTCTTCATACCCAGCCACCAGTACTAATGTCTTAAGTCATGGTACATCTTGGTAACTCCGGGATGAACTGCCCAGACTAAAGCATGAAACCCCCGCATCTGCTCCTCACGTATATCCCCTGGAACCCATACTCGTCCATGGAAACACAGTACGTCATCAATGCCTATTTTCCACCCAAGAGGAGGGTCCTCACTTGCCACCGACTCCCGTAGAACTAGGCCTTCTGAATCAGATAGCCATCTCATCCTCACTCTATCCAGGAGGGTAGAGGTCACAACTAAAGATGAAAGATAGTTCTACCCCTGAATGTTGTGCACCTCCAAATGCATCTCAGAGAACAAATCCATGAGCTGCCACTCACCAATGGCCTCCTGCAAAGCCTGTATCTGAGTCTTCCTGCTCAGTGCATCAGCTACTGCATTACCTTTACCAGGTGTATATGAAAGCTCAAAATAGAAGGACTGCAGGTATTAGACCCACCTTCGCCACCTCAGATTCAAGTCACGCTAAGTAAAAATATACTTGAGACTTTTGTGGTCGGTGAAAACCACAAAATGCTCTCCAAAGAGATAATGTCTCCAACAGCGCAACTCATGAACAACTGCATCCAACTCGAGATCACGCATTCGGTAATTCCTATCATGTGGCCTCAACTGCTGAGACACGTACACAACAACTCGATCGCCCTGCATCAACACAGCTCCCAGCCCAATCCCTGATGCATCACAGTAAACTATACAGATCTTCCCCTGCTCTGGGAGTATCATGATTAGTGCTAATGTCAACCTTCCTTTCAGGTCCTTAAAGGCTATCTCGCAAGATTCTGACCAAACAAACTTCACACCCTTCTTAGTCAAACCCATCAACGACACTGCTAAGCAGGAGAAGTCCTGTATGAAGCGTATGTCGTAACCAACCATCCCTAAGAAACTCCATATCTCAAACACGTTCTTAGGCTACTCCCAGGAAACTACTACTCTCACCTTCTCTGGGTCTACTGCAACTCCTGCCTCTGAGATGATATGACCCAGGAAGTGTATCTGGTCCATCCAAAAGTGGAACTTTGAGAGCTTATCATATAGCTGATGCTCTATCAGTGTACTCAATACGATCTCAAGATGGGTGGCATGGTCATGTCGAGTGTGAGAGTACACCAAGATATCTTCCACGAATACTACCACAAAAGAATCCATATAGGGATGGAAAACATGATTCATCAGATCCATAAAAACTGCTGGTGCATTCGTGAGTCCGAACGGCATAACCAAGTACTCGTGCAGACCATATCTACTTCGAAAAGCTGTAAGTGGTATATCTGATGGTCTCACCCACAGCTGATGATATCTTGATCTCAAGTCAATCTTTGAGAACACTCGTGCTCCACAAATTTTATCAAAAAGATCATCAATCCTTGGAAAGGGATATCGGTTCTTAACCGTCAACTGGTTCAGCTTCCGTTAATCCACACAGAGTCCGAGGGCACCGTCCACCTTCTTCGTAAAGAGGACCAGCGAACCCCATGAAGAAGTATTGGTTCGGATGAAACCCTTTTCATGTAACTCCTCTAACTGTCTCTTGAGATCCTGTAACTCAGGGGTGTCCATCCTATAAGGAGGAATGGACACCGGCGCTACTCATAGCACAAGCTCAATAGAGAAATCCACACCACGCTCCGGAGGTAGACCTAAAAAGTCATCCGGGAAGAAATCCATGAAATAATCAACCAATGGAGAGAAATACATCAGACAAGTCCCCTGATCATCCTGATATAAACTCGTAATCTAGGCTATGACTCCACCTTGCCGATGATGCTCTGGTCCAGCTCGACTCGCCTGAACATCCCATTCTCCCTTGTATAGAAACTCTCCACCCTCTGGTGACATGAAACTCACCCTGCGATGATAGAAATCCACAAAGGCTCGAAAGGGAACCAACCAGTCCATTCCAAGAATGACATCCTAGCTCATCATCTCTAAGACATATTGGTCCCAAAGAAAGTGACACCCAACAACCTCAAGGGGGAACTCCTTGCACTGACGCACACCAGCCATTCTAGTCCCCAACGGAGTGTCTAGCATCATAACAGCAGAATAAGAAGAAACACAGAGCCCAAGTCTCTCCCCAACGGGCACAGATATGAAACTATGTGTGGCACCCGTATCGAAAAGTACTGAAGATAAGATAGAAGCTACTAGAATAGTACCTCTGATAGTAGAAGGTCTGGGATCCTGCTCCTGCTGGGTCTGTTGCACTACATATGCCTGCCCAGTGCTGCAGCCCTATGACACAGCCTGGCTACCCTGAGCTGTCCTACCCTACTGCCTTTGAGATCCTGGTGTCTGGCTACCACAACCACGACCACCATCCCTGCCTGCACGCCCTGATGTATTCCAATTTCCCGACTGGTAAGAAGCTACTGGTCCTACTCCCACATGTAGATTCTGCACAGAACCCCACTCACTAGCCACTGATGGAAACGCCCTATAGAAGCGTTGCAGATGACCCATCTTGTCGCAAGCTCAACACTCCACTGGGTCTTGTGGACATTGAGGTCTCTTGTACCCCTACTTACCACACTGGTTTCATATGACCTGACCACCTGAAACATTCTTTTGGATGGAACTACCACCCTGAGAGAAGTTCATCTGTCTATTCCTCTTGCCAGTAGAAATAGTACCATAAATTGGTGCTGAACCGCCCTGGCCTGCACCACTAGCTTCCCGAAGGTTCCTTTCTGTAATCAGCGCCTGGATCACAATAGCTTGTACTATAGGAAACCTGAAATCGTTCACTAGTGCTCGGATGTCATATCGAAGACCATCCTAAAAATTTCGGGCTCTCAGCGTCTCATCGCCCACCAGTACGGGTGAAAAACGCTGAAGCTCGGTGAAACGAGCAGAATAATCCATCACCGACATAGAACCCTGCTGCAGGTTCATGAACTCTCGAGCTCTATCTACCCTCAGCATCTTAGGAAATAATAAGTCATAGAAGACTGCCTTAAAATCTTCCCATGCCATGTCTTTGTGATGCTCTGACTGGGTGGTAACATCCCACCACCTCTTGGCAGAATCACGCAGCATATAAGTCGCGATCTTGACCCTCCACCCTGGAGGTGTCTCAAGATGCTTGAAGATAGTCTGTATAGATCCCATCCAAGACTCCGCAAACTGTGGTCCGCCATCCCCTAAAAATGTAGGCGGATGCTGCTGTTGAAAGATACGGGTCATCTCAGCCATAGATGTGGAAGCCGACGGTGCTCTATGAAAGGTCTGCATGAACTGCATAAAGCCTTCACGGAACTGCGCTTCCACGCCTGTGTCCAGTATAACAGCTGGCGCCGCATCTGGATCTGCTGGAGGATCCACTAGTAGCCCATGGCCCACCATCTCTGGAGTATAATCGTTGCCGCTCTCCTGGAGAACAATGCGTGGTCGTCTCGGCGACATGGCTCTACAAGGTCAAACACACACCTTAGATCCAGATTATCAAGACTGAAAATGAAGGGACCAAAAAGGGAACAGGATGAAGAAGTCATTCATGATTTGCAAAACAAGACTACATGGCGTGTATACTGACTACATAGCGTGTACCTGACTTATCTTACCTGCCCGGGTCCTTCTACACGGCTAAGCCACACATCTCCCGTTGAACAAAACTACACGGCGTGTATATAATCTACACGGCGTGTATGGTGTAATTTTACAACTGCCCGTGTCATTTGTGACATGGCGGACTACTCAGATTGATACTACATGGTGTTCTAAACCCGCACACGGCATGTACACCACCCCGTTTCTAAGCCACATGGCTAAGTCCACATGTTCTGTCCTCGAACGAGACTACACGGCGTGTTCCACAGGTACACGACGTGTACTAGATGAGCTTCGCTGACCTGTGTTGTTAGTTACACGGCTGGATGAACGGCTCAAACTACACGGCGTGTTCCATATAAACATGATGTGTATACGAAAGGATCACACCGACTCGTGTTATTAGTTACACGGCCGGGTCCCCAGGTCAGACTACACGGCGTGTTCCACAATGGGCACGATGTGTATGTCTTAAGGTCTCCTACATCCGTGTTGTTAGTTACACGGGAGGACTCCGGGTCAACACTACATGACATGTACATCCGGTACACGACATGTTCGCCCCAAGCATTTCCCTTCCCCGTGTCCCCGCCAACACGGTCCTTGACATGGGAAGGACTACACGACGTGTACTTAGGGTACACGACGTGTACTCAAAAAGTTTTCTTCTCTTCCTGAACAGAAGAACATACACGGTGTGTTTAAGGTAATACACAACATGTATACTGGGTTTATGGATAGTATGCCTCAGAAACATTTCTGAAACCCAGAAAATACTGAAAAACAACACCTAAGTGCCAAATTCCGATCCGTGAGGGCCCATACTCCCCACGAATCAAAGTCTGACATCTTATATGTGTTATAAAAAAATAAACAGTCAATGATCCACCAAATTCCGGTTAATGGGGGCCCATACTCCCCAAAAACCAAAGTTTGGCATCCACTCTATCAATAGACTCATACCAAGATACCCAATCACATAGTACGTATTTATCAAGTAGCTATCACAACAATATGCTTTTCTAGCACAACCACTATCACAACAAAATGAAATTTCTAATGCACCTACATGGAATGGAACTATGAATGGCATGTGATTTCTACCATGTTCCTAAATGATGCATGAGATGGCTTACCCTTATCTCATCGGGTTGCAACTAAATAGAACCCATGAATAAAATATAAACAACACAATCTCAAGTGCGTCACCCAACGGTGAAATCAAATCAACTGTAAAACTTTGAAAATCAAATAATTGCAAAAATATGAGATAGAAGGGATTTTCCCTGTACACGGGTTAGCTATGCCTGCACACAACTTATTACCAACTACCGTTCCCGTCCTATCCCTGACTAAGGCTCCAAATAGGAAGTCAAAGAAAAGAACTCCTTTGATACCACTTTGTAACATCCCGGTTCCGGGTGCCACTCAACGTGTGCCCCAAACCCGGTTTACCACATGACCTCAGGCACATTTCCCCAAACGCCAGAGGCTGCCGACTAGCAGATAGGAACCAGGTCTAATAGTGGGGAAAATATGCCCTCATTTGTCAAAGTGTAGAGTAGCAGAATTGATAAATAGCATACAACAAGCGGAAGCAGTAAACAATATGTATAACAGAAATGGATAACTAATAATAACAGGAAAACCAGTAGTCATATATATATGAATATGTAGCATGTCACTATTCTATAAAACAGCCAAAACATGTTACACTGCAATAAAATACAACTGAAGTACAAGTACATAAAGAAAAACCAAAGAGAAATAGCCGGCAACATCACAGGCCTAAGCCCGGTACCATGCTCCCCTACTCTTCACCAGCAATCAAGTACCTGTATAAGGACCCTTTCCTTTTTCCACACCTGCAGAAATGTAATATATTTGGGCCGAAGACATGACCCAAATAGGGTGTAAGAAATAAATCCCAGTAGGCACCCACCAAAGGCTCGTGCCCAACTATATGAAAATATGCAACAACAGTGTGCAGTAGTAAAATGAAATAATATAAGTAGTACTAAAAAGTAACTAACTTTACCAGTTATATTGCCATTTTATTATTCATTTAATCGTTTATTAAAAGGAAACCACCATAGTGAATTTCTATGTAAACAGTCAGCGTCCTCAGACACACAAACCCTTACCCTCAGGTAATCAGGAATGTAACCCATAGGTAATTTCCCACAGGAATAACAGATATTTCCCTCAGGCATACAAAGTGTCGCCCTCAGGCACAGAGTCTATTGCCCACAGGCACGAAAGAAGTTTCCCTCAGGCTAAAAGATGCACTGCCCTCAGGCTAAGTAAAACACTGCCCTCGGGCTAAACAAGTAACCAGGCCATGCCCAACATGTAAATAAATAGTACACAGGAAATTCCTCTCAATGAAAAAGTAATGCACAAAATGAACATGGCATACCCTCGGGTATCCTGGCCAAACAACTAAATATAGTAACACACCCCCGGGGTGGTTCTGGATCCAAGAAGTGATCCCAAACAACAGTTTATTATCACATTTAAATTACCTATACAATTCCTGGTATTTACTTCAACAAGGCCTCAGCCATACAACACCCCATTCATGGGCGCGTATCAAAACGGTACAAAAAACAAACATCAGTTGGAAATTAATCACCAAGCCACCTACCTCGATCGCCCTTGATCGATATACATGAACGATGCCTTCTAAAATGTTCAAGAACGTCGTAGATCTTCGCAGTTCTGATGAGATCGACGGAGGCGGAATCAGATTCTCGGTTCACGATCGACGGATCTCCAAAGCTCCAGCCATCTCCTCAAGCTTCCCTCCAGCATTCTAAGCCTTCCCTGTGAACATGGGAGGCTACTGCCTGTTTTAAGTGAAAAAAAACATGGCGTGTACTATTGACCACACGACGTGTAATTTTCTCATTTAACTATTCCTTTGGCGGCATCATGGCACTGTTCATCCGTCGACATGAGTACACGACATGTATTTTTGATTACACGGCGTAAACTGTCGCTCTGCTAGCAGCTGCCTCCACCGCCTTACTATTTGCCTGCCGACTGACTACACGGCATGTAAATACGCACTACACGGCGTGTAGTCGGTTTTTTACACCTTTCGACACCGACAGGGCTACACACCCTGTGTACTCATCCCACACGGCCAAAGTACATGGAATGTGGAATAGTACACGGAGTGTAGTCCCAAAATTTAGGATTTTCCCCCATTTTGCTTATTTTCACAAAAACACTTAAGGAAAAGAGAAAGAAGAAACCTGTACCTCAAGAATAAGAACCGGGTTCTTACAAAAGGGTTTATAGATGGTTTTTATTACACATGTGTATTTAATTATGGCATGCCATCCTTAGGTTGATGTGGAGTTTGAGCATAGGATCTTAATTTTGGAGTACATGTCATGAGTATGTGTCCTAGATTTATACAGTTCATGGGAGAGTCATCTCTCCTTAATCAAGTTCACCTATAAAAATACTTATCATGAATCAATTCACATGTCACCTTTTTAGGCCTTGTATAGAAGGCTATGTCGATCACCTATTTACTGGTTAGAGGGTGGAGAGTCGGCATTATAAGGTTGAGTAGTATGTAAGTGAAATAAAATAATTTCTTGTTAATCTAGAATAGGTTACAAACTTCTTAGAGTTGGAAGTGATCATATACAGACTAGAGACTCAGTCTACTCATGTTTGAGGTGGAAGATCAAGTTTTATTGAGTGTTTCTCCATGATTGAGATACCTTTTTTTCAAAGGTAGAGTAAATTTGGGCTTAGATATATTAGTCCATTTGCAATATGCACCTATTATAATACATTAACTTGTTTAATTTTTTTCCAAACCTTATGTAATTTGATGGTGTTGATCCATTTGAGGAGTTGATGAAGATAGAGGGTTATTTTTTTAGAAGTTTGGACATGGTGTGGAAGGTATGAATTTTGTGACAAACCACACTGAGTACTTGGTGCACTACCATAGATCCAGGAAAGGGATGTACTGGCTTTTATTAGTGCTAAGTAGAAAGTGCCGATAAAAGCCCTGCATTTATCAACACTATATAAAATCACTGATAAAGATTACTTTTATCAGTGCTGATAAAGGTGTACCCTTTATCAACGCTATTCTCAGCACATATAAAGGTTTTTAATAAAAAATATTATTAATATATATAAAATTATTATATTTAAATTCAAAAAATATGTTTATTTATATACATTAATTAAAAAACCCATATTTATAATTAATATAAATATGATATATTGATATATATTTTTTAATTATTCAAAAATATATATATTGTTTTAAATAAAGTATTATAAGATTATAAAAAATATATATATTTAAATAATTAAATAATTATAATTAATTTTTTTAAATAATAAATATATTTCCTATATTTATAATTATATATTTATAATTATATATAAATAATTTTTAAATATATTTATTTATAATTTTAAATATAAATAAATAAATATACATTTAAAAAATATACGTCTCTAATGAATTTAGTCAATAAATAAATAAATATTTATCTCATGAGATAATGATGATATTTATGGATATGATTATTGTTATTTATGTTTATATATTGACACGTGAGTATAATATGATCATAAGTTTTTTTTTGGATATTATTGCGAGTTTATATGTTCCAAATGTTAAGATTACTATATATTATGACGACGTACACATGCATATGTTATGTATTCATCATTATAAATATGTTCATTTATACATTGACACTTTGATGATTCATTCATGTTATACCCATGAACTTATTATATTCTCATAAATACTTATAAAATTATAATAAATATATTTAAATAATAAATATATTTATAATTATAAAATTTTAATTATATATAAATACCTTTTAAATATAATTATAACTATATATATATATTTAAATAATTATAAAATTAAATAAATATATTTATTATAAATAAATAAATAATTACTTATAATTATAAAGTTATATTTATTTATAGTTATAATTATAAATATATATATATTAATTTAAATATTTATAAAATTATAATAAATATATTTATTAAATATATAAATATATAAATATATTTAATTAATATATTTATTAAAATTTTATTATTATTTAAATATATCTATATTTATTTATAATTAAAACTATAAATATTTGTATATATTTATAAATATTTGTGTATATTTATAAATATATTTATATAATTATATATACTTATAAAATTATAAATATAAATAAATCTATAATTATAAATAATTATAAAATTATAATAAGTATATTTATCATATCTAAAATTTTATAATTATATATAAAAAATATATTAATTATATATATTTATAAAATTATAAATATAAGAAATATAGTTATTATAAATTTATAATTATTTAAATAAATAAATATTTATTTATAATTATAACTATAACTAAATATATATTTATAATTATTTAATTAAATATATATTTATTTACAGTTATATATATTAGGTGCTTGAGGGTACAATTACATTAAACACACACACATCACACACATAGGTCAGAAAGGCAAGCCATAGCACCCCAAGGGATAACCCACCCATCAAGCCTTTTTATAATTATTTAAATCAAAATTTATTTATTTATAATTATAACTACAAATAAATAAATAAATATATTTATAATTAATGATTTAGCCCTTTATCCACACTAAAAAGGTGCTATAGGACTATTATTTATCAACGTTATAATTTTAGTGCTGATAAAGACTAATTTTATCAGCACTTTATATTTTAACCCAGATAAAACTTCCCTTTATCAGTTATTTTTAGAAAGTGATGATAAAAGTATTCCCTAATGTTATAAAAATAACCCTAATAGAGTCTCCTTCTATCACACCTTCAATCTTTTGCGGAACCCCACCTCTACCATCGCCGAACCCCACCTCTATCGCCACCACCGTCACTACTGACCGCTACATCCACTGCCACCGAACCTTACCACTTCCGCTGAACCCCCTCCAATATAAGGTATCCTCCTCTTCCCTTTCTTCATCTCTCACTCACACCCTCATCCTCAGAACTCCCTTGAACACTCATCCTCAGCCTCACATTCTAACACACCCTACAACATTTCCCCATGCTTACATCTCTTAGCCACTCAAAATGACACCCCTACATGCACCACCTTAGGGTTTTTATTTTCTTTTATTCATCACCCTCTCATGACTAGAACAAGAGGAATATTTTATTTATTCTATGAAAAGTGTGATGAAGTGGAATTGGATGTGGTAAATAATTTATAATTTTAATTTCAATTCTTATTGGTTGCTTGCACTTGTTCATTGACTCTGAACCCTTCCTTATTTCCTTATGCATGACCATTGTAATTATGGGAAAGAGAAGGAAATTTATTTATTTTTCTTTATATTAATCATGAACATTTTCCTTATTTTGAGATACATCTTTTTAGTGTGAGTACTAGGTTTTAGACTTACAGCATGACCATTGGATTTGTTTAACTCTATGTTTAAACATGGTTTTGGGTCACCAATTTTCTTAACAAACTGGAGTATTGACCATGAGAAACAATAAGTTTTTGAGGATAGAGAGTAATTACTAGTACCAAGGGAATTAGACCTGATTCCAATAACATCATGTTCTTTAAATCCATTATTTTATGTTTTTCTACATCATGAACCTTTTAGATTTATAACTTCCAACACCCTTTTCATCTTTCTTCCAACACCATCACCATTCCTAACTCTTTCCAATTGAAGTAGATTTAGTTTCACTCATCATAGTTTAGTGTATTAATTATTAAATTAGAGTTTCCTACCATGTACTTGTGGGTTCAACCTCATGAATCACATTTTTTATAGTACGTAGTAGTTTTAGGTTGTGTGTCTGATGAATTATAAATTCTAAACTAGTTTGAATGTAGGAAGTAATGACACTCTGTGACCTAACCACATGTTGACCACTATAATTACCTATTCAATCTCTTAGAGTGAACCCTTCCTTTATTCACTAACACAGATCGATGCTTCCTGACATTTTAACCTCTTTTTTTCCTCCCTTGCATATATGTTGTGAACATCACAACCCACACACCTGAACTCCAAGCCCACAATAAGTTGAACCCCTATGGTATTTGGGTTTGTTCAAGAGATATAGGTTAGGATAAGAATTTGTTATAAATTTTGGGGAATTTTTATGGTAATATTTTATGTTTTTATAGTTTCATAATTTATTATAGATTCCTATAGTAAATCATTGAATTTTTTTAATTTTGGTTGTCATTGGTTTTGAAGGCTTAATCAGTATAGGGGTAATTGTGAGTCAGGGTGCCCTAGATTTGTTATGATAAAAAATTAAATTTTTTATTGGATTTTCTTACATGGAATAATGGTTTTGATTTAGGTAAATAATTGATTTTTAATTTGGGTGGGTCCTTAGTTACTTTTGGTATGTGTCCATATTTGGAAAAATATACATTCAATATAGTTATAATAGTCGAATTCATATTAATCCAAAGGTTGTAACACACTATAATGAGAAACTTTTAGGTATTATTAATGTCTCAAAGTAGATTAAATATCAAATTAAATCAATTAACCTATAATGGGTGAATTTCAATAGATGCATGGTTTCCCAAACTCTATATTTTACTATATATGTTATTTCTTAACTAGTGCTCAGTTTAGCCAATTGAGAATCCAAATCATATATTTTGGAAAAAATGTTATCATTCTTAGTTCTTTCAATTATAATTATTTTTTAATTGTTTTGTTTTGGTGAATACTTTCATTCTTTAAAATATGGACAAATAAATGTATTTTAAATTAAAATATAAAGTGAATTTTGGACAATATAACTCTTTTAAAAATGAATATGGAAGGTAAAATCAGAAAGTCTTAAGGTGGATTTCATGATTTATTTTCAAATGATTAAGAAAATATGTGTTTGATTTAATATACTTATAAGTAATTCAAGTTTTTCATGTTTTTTATTTTATAAAAATAAAATAAAATGGATATTTTAAAAATTGAGATTTCATTATAATAAACATTGTACAATACATGTTCTTTTATTTCATTACTGTAATGTAAAACAAAACAACAAATTTAATTTAATGAACCAACTCAGGTAAACTTTCCATGTCGCCTGAGTCAATTTGTCATAAGGACTAAAGTATGTTCTCAATCTCCATAGGATGAAAACAAGAACTGAGAGAATCAAACACTACTGGGAGTGTGACATAAGTTTCATGTGGACACTAAGAAAGGTATTCCTTGAACTACTTCTGTGTATTTATTTTTTTCAATATTAATATTACCTAATAAAATAGGATGTATATGAATAAAAAATGGATGGATTCCAATCAAACGACAAAAGAGTATGAAGATGGGGTGAAATATTTCATCGAGTTTGCAAAAGATCATGCATATGACCCTTCCAAAATCCTTTTTCTATGTTTATGTTGTTACTATTCAATACCAATTAGTCCAAAGGAGTTGGAATAACACTTGATCTATTAGGTAATAGATCTAAGTTATAAATTTTGGAATAAACATGGAGAAAAAGAGAATGTAGCTAGTGGCTAGGACAACACTATGTTTTATGGATCACATGATATGATTACAAGTGTGTATAATGAATAAGACCATATTAAGGATGTTATTATATATGTGAATGATGATGAAGATTTTATTGAGGAAATGAAAATGATAGTTGAAGATGAACTTCATGATTTCCTAAAATCATTTAATAAGTTAAAGAGTTATGCAAAGATTCCATTTTATACTGGTTTCACTAAATATACATCATTTTCAGCTGTAATAAAACTTTATAATTTCAAATCAAGAAATATATGGAGTTATTCTAGTTTTACTAAACTACTTTCTCTATTGAATAATATGATCCTAGAGGATAATAATCTCCCTAGTAGAACATATGATGCCAAATGAATTATACACTCAATGAGCATGATCTCTAAAAGAATACAAGTCTACCAGAATTAATGTAGACTTTTTTTATGGACTAAAAATGCCTTAAAGAATGCAAAAAGTGTGGTGTTTCTTGATACAAGAAATATGAATCCAGTCTTATGAAAGTTTTATGGTACTTTCAAATCATTACATGGTTTAGGAACCTACATGGACATGAGGATACTATAGAGCATTTGACATGAAATTTAGATACAAGAAATAAATATGGGAAACTATTTCACCTGGTAGACTCTCCTTAGTAGAAGAAAATTGATCATGAGTATCCTAAATTTGGAAACGATTCGAGAAACCTTCATCTTTCATTATCTATAGATGGAGTGAATCCTTTTGGTTTTCAAAGTAGCACTCATAGTACATGGATTCTTATGTTGGTAAATCATAACATTCCACTATGTTTATGCATGAAATGAAAATATATTATCTTATATATGCTTATATAAGGACCAAAACAACTAGGTAATGATATTGATGTTTATTTTTCTCTATTGATCTAGGATTTGAAATTATTGTGGGATTCAGGTGTTACGTTTTATGATGCTTAAAGAAATGATTATTTCACATTGAAAGCCATGTTTTATGGGATAATAAATTACTTTCCTTCTTATGGATTTTTTAGGATATACCATTAAAAGAACTCAAGGGTGTCCCTTTTGTGAAAATGGTGCACAATCAATTAGATTGAAACATTCCTCGAAGACTATATTTCTAGGACATCACATATTTCTACCCCAATAGAATAATTACCAATATTGGATGACATAATTTGATGGAAGTTCAGAAGAACGCATATCACCATCTCTACTAACAAGTGATCAACTGTTTGAGAAATTAAAACATCTAGACATTTCTTTTGGTAAACCATTTTCAAAAAACCTTACAAAAACCAATTGAAAAAAGAGATCATTTTTTTGAATTACTATACTATAATTATCTATACATATGAAATTTTATTTATGTTATCTATATTGAAAAAAATGTATGTGATAGTGTAATTGTAATGTTACTAAATTCACCCAAAAAAGGATGGAATTAAGGCTAGGATGAATATGGTTAACATGAGAATACGAGAAGAGTTGGCTCTAATGAAAGGTGAAAAATGAAATTTTCTTCCTCCAACTACTTATACGATTTATAGGAAGAAGATATATCAGTTTTCAACTTTTTTTAATGATTTAAAGGTTTCATAGGGGTATTCATCAAATATCAAGAATATCGTGTCAATGAACAATTCAAAGTTAAAGGGTCTGAAATCACAAGACTTCTATGTTTTGATGCAAGATCTAATTACTGTAGCTTTAAATTGCATTTTTCTTAATAATGTCCATCATACATTAAACAAGATCTATTTCTTTTTTAAAGCTATATACAACAAAGTTATAGACCCAACGAAATTGATGACTATGGAAAGAGAAATTGTCGTCATATTATGTGAATTGAAAATGCTCTTCCCACCACCATTATTTGATATGATGGTTCAATTGATGGTTCAACTAGTGAGTGTGATTCAACTATGTGGTCCTATACACTATATATGGATGTACCCCATTGAACGGTATATGAAGATTTTTAAAGGGTGTGTAAAAAATAAAAGTGAGATAGAGGGTTGTATTGTAGAACGATTTATTATTGAGGAATCTGTTGAATTATGTACCGAATATTTGTTTGGTGTGGAAATAATTGGTCTTCCAAAATCTCATCACATTGGACGGATTGCGGGTGAAGGAATTTCAAGAAGTGATATTATCATAATCAATATTATAGACTAGGAGAATGCCCGCATTTATGTTTTGAATAACAATTTGGAGGTTTCCCCATATGTTGAAACCCACACAGAAATTATTAGGCATTTTAATCCATTAAGGGATGAGATATGGATATCAAATACACATAATAAATAGTTTATAGTATGGTTTTAGGAACATATTTTTTAGGAGTCAAATGAAAATACAGATTCAATATCAGAATGAATTTGATGGATTTCTAGAGGACCTTGTGTGTATGTATTATCTTATAATGTTCATGTAATTAATGGTTATATGTTCTATAAAAATGAACATAATGATGATAGTACCATGAAAAATAGTGTAATTACACTTATGGATAAAGTAGTGTATATTTTTGTTACTAAGGAAAGAAGTCCAATTTATGTGAATATTTCATACTTTTGCATCATCAAACAAATATGGGAGTTGTATTATAAAACATTCCAAGTGTTGATTTTTCAATGAAAGTGGGATGATAACAGGAGTACTTCTAAAATAGATGAATTGAGATTCATGAAAGTGGATTTCAATAAGAAAGGGTACAAAGATGAACTATTTATAAAGGAATCACAGGTAGTGCAAGTATTTTATGTTCCATATCCCGCAAATCGAAAGTGGTCAATTGTTATATTATCGACCAAAACTAATGAAGGGTAAGATGAAAATTAAACTAAGGATGACCCTTTCATTGGGTCATTTAAATAATTTCATAGTGGTCCCAATGTAGATGGGGTTTTTAATGTCATAGGATACCATAATGAAGGGATTTGTATACTAGATAGAAGGGTCAAATCCCTTCAGCCTTAAAAAGAGAGAGTTCAATAATTAGGTTATTTTTTTAATGTAAATTGTGTTACCTTATGTTATTATCTATTCAATACTGTATTTATATAATCTAAATTAAATGTTAAAGCAATTATGTAGATAATGAATTTGGCATGTGCTAGTGCTCCCAATCCTAAGGAGAAATAGGTCTCTCATGCTATTACTACTCCCGTTACAGAAGAACAATGAACTTCTGCACATGTCGATGCTACTACTCTAGAGGAACAACAGGTTTATCAACCTATTGTTACTCCTAGTGTAGAGGTACAATGACCTTCTGTACATGCTAATACTACTATTCTAGAGGAACAAAATATTGATGATATTGAATATGTGGAAATGGTAGGTGAAGAAGAACCAATGATGCATAACAAATATGAGAGTTGTAGTTTGATGGTGTTAGAAAAAATCATTAAAGAGAAAAGAAAAGGAATCAAATTTGAGGTTGGATGGAATGCATGGAGCTAGAATGTTAACCCCAATAAGGCCATGTTTAGAAGTTACATTGGAATTATCACTCAGTAACCAGTGCCAATTGATGTAGATTCCTTTCAACATGTTGTTCCCACACTTAAGACATTGATGTGGGAAGAGATTACAATAATTTTATGATATCATTTATTTATTTTACTAAAAAATAAAATAATTAATCATTTAATTACTCTTCATCATCCCCCGAAGAGTGAATTTATAATATATGAATCCCACAATAAATATGTATTAATTCTTACTGGAAGGATTCATAGAGGCTTTCACACAATTATAATGAGATTTAATATTAAGAATATTTAAAAGAAAATAAACCCTCACCCAATACTTATTTATGAACACATGATCACCCAAGAAGTGTTGGATTCATTTATTTTCCATCATGTAGATGTGTCTTTTCAGGTACATTGTGGACATAAATGCATTGTTTGAAAATACATGTATTCATCACTTTGAGAATTTTTTATTTAAAAAATAGAAACTGAGTGCTGAAAATATGAAATGGGTAGTAAAACCAATATAACCCTACTGTAAAGAAAGGATGGGGTATGATTCACTGGAAAAAAATTGGTTCGTATTTTAAATCTACCACAATACTTTTATGTGACATGAAACAAAAACATAATTATGTTCATCTGTTTATATGCAGATTGATGAATCCAAATCCAAAGCCACTTCTATCCCACACCATGTTCTATTAAAGGAGGAACATGTAAATATAGATGATATACTAATAGAATAATATATACAATTTTTTTTAGAAAAATGTGTAAGTATGACGGAATAAATATTTGTTTTTCTTTAAATCTCTCTTCTATAATAATGATTACTTATTTTTCTATATTTTATATTCAATATAGTCATAGGAATCATCAACACCTGTACCAGATAAAAACCTACTATCGGTGGCCTTAAAGCAACTAGAACAGTATGAACACATTATAGATGTGGGTTTTGGGGTGACACCCCAAACATATTTTTAGAAAAAAAAACAATAGGAGGATAAAGATAAAGAAATTCTAGAGATGAAATCATGATTATCTTCCCTTGAAGAAAAATTTAAATGGAAGACTGAGTTGCTAGAAACTGTTTTGGTGGAAAAAATAAAATAAATAACTAAAGAACAACCATTTCATGAGGATCCCACCCCACCCCACTAGCTTTGAGGCATTCTATTCCCCTAAAAGAACTGTCTTAGTCGAGGTAATAAATATTCTAATAATTGTTTTTGTGAAATGTGAATTAGACAGACACTAATACCTTTCATGTATTGATATTCTATAGGGTGAAAATGATTGTGATTTATATCTATCAACACCCACCCATCACCTTGTAGCAAGGTCTAAGGCGTTCAATATCCAAGATGACATGCTACACAATAGACCATTTCCAACAGGTCATGTAAGAGTGGTAATTAGCATAGCTCATGTACCGAGCACTGAGATAACTATTTCTCTTAATGATGAATATATTCATAAGGTCAACCAATCTGTTGGAGGATTCATCACATGGATATTAGATCTTTTAAAAACACATATCGACAAGGAGATATTCATTTACAATTTATTTTTCATGATAAACCTTTAACAATTAATGAAAAAAGGTTTAAATTGATTAAAGTTTTTACAGAAGGACAAAAGGAATGGGGTAAAATGAAATTTCGACTCCAAACCATATAAAGGATCAACCAACCAATTGAAAATATCTCTTGAAATCACTTTTACCCCACCCATTCGATATCTACGTTTACTAACATTTAATGTTCATGTAGATACAAAGTTACAAAATGGTAGTATTCATATAGTATATTTTTAAGAAAAAATATACATAGAGGAAGGTACAAATTACATTTCTTTTGAGAATTTAAATGGAATCCTTCACTATGAATGACTAGGAGCCTCAATTTTAAATGTATACATGAGGTACGTTTTCAGGATTTAATTTTTCCTAAAGTTGATATACTATATTAATTATAACTAAATACATTTCATGTTTTTTTCAAGAATATATATCAATACTAATTGAAGGGATTTCCCCATGATTTTTTGGACTTGTTAGTCCTCATGCCACCTCTATAGAACAAAAATAAATAAAATACAAAAAAATGGATGAAATAGTGTAAGACCTAGCCAAATAATTTGAAATAAAACTTTTAGATGACAGGCTCTTCTTAATACCAATGATGCAGTGGTAGAACTCTAAAATTTAATCATATCAAATATTTTTTCATTACTTTCATTACTTATTCTTTTTTTTTATTTTTAAGAAGCATTGAATTTTCATTGTGGTCAATTTGGATACTCCAAATATTTCTTTCCTGGATTCACTTCATGAATACCCAACAAACCAACCACACATGATGACATTTTTCAATTTTTAATACACTACATACAATGTTTTAGAACTAAAATTCAAGTTATATAATTTATATTATGTTTTAATGAGAATTATTTTATGATAGGGTAGTATAAAATATCATAAAAATCATGGAAAGAAGATAGGTATTAAGAACATGGAGCCTGATAAGTTGTACAATTAGAAAAGTATTAGGGTATATTTAATAATATTTCACTATCCAAACACATATCAAAACAAATTACATATTTTTATCAATGTTTCTATAGTGTCCAAAACAAACAAATAGACAAGATTTTGGTTATTATGTTTGTAAATTTATAGAAGAGATCATATTCCATCAACAAAATAACATGCCTGAAGAGGTATTTTCAAATATAATTACTATTTTATTTTAAATATTATTAATCCTTTGTGTATTTATATTTTTCCAGTACAACTATGACTTTTGAAAATAATCATATTCACAGGATGATATATATTTTATTAGAAATAGTGAGAAACATACCTGATTGTAGAATGTACACAAATAACATTAATATGTGACTTCCTTAGAAGTAATTCATTATTTCATATTTATATTTAATTTATTTTTTTGGTATTACTCACATAAGATTTTTTTTCTTATACAGGTGGATTCTGTTATTTGAGTTGAGGTGGTTTGTTTGAAGATTATCATGCTCATGATAGATTGGATTTCAATGCTACAACAAAGATAATGACAATAAGGAAATGGGTCAAGAATGTTTACAACCATCATGGAAAGGTGAATTCTTACTACTTATTTAATTAAATTTGTAATTATTTTATCTACTATTTGTAAGTTATTTTCCCTATAATTATTATCAAATAATTATTTAGTTTTTTTCAAAGATCTTTTGGGAAGTCATATTTTTCTTTCAACTATCTACAATAATCCATTGAAGTGATAACATGTTCCTTTCTACCAATGTTACAATTCTTTCCATTGCTTTTCTTTGTCGACCTACCGATACTTCATATTGAGTTGATATTCTTATTCGAAAAACCTTTCTCATTATTGAAAACTAGAAGAGTGGAGGAATATATTTTTCCCATTTTGGCGACTTCTCGTGATATAATGGGTAGAATAACTTCCTCTACTCTTCTGGTTTTCAAAAATGAGAAAGGTTTTTTGGTTAAGAACATCGAATTAATACGCAGTGTTGGAATTTTGAAAATGAAAGAAAATGGTAATTGTGTTAACATTTCAATTTAGGATTTTTTTAGACATTAGGACATGTATGGGTCAAAATCACCTCAATCCGACACATGGTATGACTGATATAACTTTAGGTACATATTTTAATTTAAAATTAACATTAATTTTAGTAAAATAGACAACTGATATACTCAAAAAAACACATTAATATTGTTTTTACACTTTATTTCAATGATCCATAAGTCATTTAGGACATGTAGTAATTAGTATAACCTCAATTTGACACACGTTGTGACCGATATGACTCAAAGTGTTCGTTATCAGTTTAAAATTGACATTTTAGTTCAAAATATGTCACTCACTAAAAAACAAGAAAATGTACTCTTATTATATTGATAATTTATTAAATTGATTTATAAATCATTTATGGCATGTTGAAGTTGGTCTCATGTCAAAAAAATACATGATGTGACCGATATGAGTCAAAGTGCATGTTATTAGTTTAAAACAAAATTTTAGTAAAAAAGACAAGTGACCCACTGAAAACCAAGAAAACACATTCATATTATTTTTATACTTTAGAAAAATGATTTATGAGTCATTTTTAATGTTTATTAATTATCCACACCTTAATTCGATGTATGGTGTGATCAGTATGACTCCAAGTACATTTTTATTTAAAATTGACACCAATTTTAGTAAAAATCACAACTGAACTACTAAGAAAATGTGAAAATGAATTCGTATTATTTTTATACATTAGGTAAATGATATATAGTTCAATTTATATTTGTAGGAATCAGACTCACCTTAATTCAATGCATAGTGTGATCGATATGATTCCAAGTGTGTCTTTTTATTTAAAATTAACATCAATTTTAGTAAAAAAGAAAACTAACCTACTCAAAACTAAGAAAATGAATTAATATTGTTTTTATACTTTAGTAAAATGATCCATAAGTCATTTTATATGAGTAATAATCAACTTCACCTCAATATGAAACAAGGTGTGACTAATATAACTCCATGTGAATCTTTTTATTTAAAATTGACATCAATTTTAGTAAAAAGGACAGCTAACCTATTGAAAATTGAAAAAACGCATTTTTATTGTTTTTATAATTTAATAAAATGGTCTATAATCCACTTTTTATTTTTATTAATCAATCAAACCTCAATATGATGAATTGTGTGACCGATATGACTTCAACTATGTCTTTATTTTAAATTGACATTAATTTTAGCATAAGGAACAAGTGACATAATGAAAACTAATCATACACATTCAGATTGTTTTTATATTTTAGTAAAATTATACATGAATCATTTGGGATGTGTAGGAATTATTTACACCTCAATCTGATGAAAAGTGAGACTGATATGACTCCTACGTCTTTTTATTTAAAATTGACATCAATTTTAGTAAAAAGTACAACTAACCTACTCAAAATCAAGAAAATTCATTAATATTATTTAGATACTTTATTTAAATGACCCATAATTCATTTTATATGTGTATAAATAATCCAAACCTCAATCTGATTCATGGTGTGACCGGTACAACTCCAAGTGCATCTTTTTTATTTAAAATTGACATCAATTTTAGTAAAATGGAAAAATAACCTACTCAAAACAAATAAAATGAATCCATATTATTTTGATAATTTAGGAAAACAAACCATAAGTCATTTTTACATATAATAACTAACCTCACCTTAATTTAATGCACTATATGTCCGATATGACTCAAATTGTATCTTTTTCATTTTAAATTTTCTTTAATTTTAATAAAAGGAACAACTAACATACTAAAAACCTTGAAAATGAATTCGTATTTTTTTGATACTTTAAAAAAACAATCCATAAGTCATTAGGTATGTGTAGGAATCAAATTCATCTCAATCCGATGCATAGTGTGACTAGTATGAATTTAAGTGCATCTTTTTATTTAAAATTGACATCAATTTTAGTAAAAAGTACAACTGACCTACTCAAAACCAAGAAAATGCATTCAAATTATTTTTAAACTTTAGGTAAATGATCCATAATTCATTTGAGATGTGTAGGAATCATCCTAACCTCAATACCACACATGTTGTTACTGATATGACTCCAAGTGCATCTTTTTATTTAAAATTGACATTAATCTAAGTAAAAAGGACAACAGACCTACTCAAAACCAGGAAAATGCATTTTTATTATTTTTATCCTTTAGTAAAACTGTCCATAAGTCATTTTTGATGTGTAGGAATTAACTAAACCTCAATATAATTCATAATGTGACCGATATGACTACAAGTGTGTCTTTTTATTTTAAATTAACATTAATTTTAGCAAAAGGAACAAGTGACATATTGAAAACCTAGAAAACACATTAGTATTGTTTTGATAATTTATTAAAACAATATATAAGGAATTTGCGATGTATAGGAATTATTAGTACACCAATATGATGAACAATGTGATCAGTATGACTCCAAGTGCATCTTTTTTATTTAAAATTAACATCATTTTTTGTAAAATGTAAAACTAACCAACTCAAAACTAAGAAAACACATTCATATTATTTTGATACATTAGTAAAATGATTCATAAATCATTCAAGATGTGTAGGAATCAACCATACCTCAATTAGACACATGGTGTGACCAGTATGACTCTAAGTGCGTCTTTTTATTTAAAATTGACATCAATTTTAGTAAAAAGGACAATTGACGTACTCCAAACTGAGAAAATGCATTCATATTATTTTGATACTTTAGAAAAATGATCCTCAAGTCATTTTTGATGTATAGGAATCAAAAAAATCTTAATATGACACACTGTGTGATCTATATGACTGCAAGAGAGTCTTTTTGTTTTAAATTGACATTAATTTTAGAATAAGGAAAAAGTGATGTACTGTAAACCAAGAAAACACATTCATATTGTTTTTGATACTATTGTAAAAAGACTCATGGGTCATTTGTGAAGTTTATAAATCACCTGAAACTCAATCCGACACATGGTGTGACCAGTAAGACTCCAAGTGCATATTTTTATTTAAAATTGACATCAATTTTAGTAAAAAGGAAAACAGACCTTCTAAAAAATTATCAAATACATTCATATTATTTTGATAATTTAAGGAAATGATCTATAATTCATTTGAGACATGTAGTAATTAGCTACACCTCAATGCAATGCACAATGTTACTAGTATGATTCCAAGTGCATCTTTTTATTTAAAAATAACATCAATTTTAGTAAAAAGGACAACTAACCTACTCAAAATTGAGAAAATTCATTCGAATTGTTTTAATACTTTTTGAAAACAATCCACAAGTTATTTTTATTATGTAGGAATCAACCGAATCCTAATCTATTGCATGATGTGACTGATATGACTCTAAATGCATTTTTTATTTTAAATTGACATTAATTTTAGAAAAATGAAAAAGTGATGTTCTAAAAACCAACAAAACACATTTGGATTATTTTTATACTTTAAGAAAATAACCCATGGGTCATTTTTGATGTTTAGGAATCACCCACACTTTAATCTGGTGTACAATGTGACTGGTATGACTCAAAGTGTATCTTTTTATTTAAAATTGACATCAATTTTAATAAAAAGGACAATTTTCCTACTCAAAACTAAGAAAATGCATTCATATTTATTTGATACTTTATGGAAATGATATATATGTCATTTGAGACGTGTAGGAATTAGTTTCACCTCAATTTGTTTAATAGTGTGACTAGTATTATTCCAAGTATGTCTTTTTATTTAAAATCGACATTAATTTTAGTAAAAAAGAAAACAGACCTACTCAAAACTAAGAAAATGCATTTAGATTAATTTGATTCTTTAGAAAAATAATCCATAAGTCATTTTTGATTTGTAGGAATCAACCTAACTTCAATCTAATGCACATTTTGACTGATATGACTCTAAGTGCGTCTTTTTTTTTAAAAAATTGAAATTAATTTCATTAAAAAGAACATTTGACTCATTTGTGACATGTTGGAATTAACCGCACCTCAATACAAAGTGCACTGTGACTAGTATCACTCAAAGTGTGTCTTTTTATTTAAAGTTGAAATTTTTTTGTTGTATTCTTTCATATTAATTTTTAATTTATTTCTTTATAGTATTAATAACATAATATTTATTTTCTTATATAGGTGGATTCTTTTTCTTGGGATGAGGTTATTTTTTCGGATATAGATACCAGGGGTGGAACTCTTTGAGAGGGGATTGTAGGTGCCTCAGGCGATGAAACATTAATGTTTTTAATGCTTGTGGATAGTAATTGTAAATGTAATTATACAACATATCATTTGAAATGTATATAGTAGTTTTTTTATATTCATGATGCAAGATTTATTTCAATTAAATTATATATTTGGTGTACATGTTATAGGATGTTTCATTGTGCTGTTATACAAATAGAACACTTTAGCTAGTGGGTACTTTATCAGTTCTAGAAAAAGTGTTGATAAAGGGTGGCCTTTATCAATGCTAAACTAGCACTGATAAAGTGTGGTCTTTATTAATGCTTTTTTTAGTGCTGATAAAGGGGACCCCCTTTAAAAATGCTAAGATTAACAACATTTTTTTAGCACTCTTAAAATCCTTTTTGTGCATTGTAAAATGGAATACCTATAGTAGTGGTTCTAATGGATTGGGTCCTTGATCTATTTGGAATAAAGGGGGTATACCCTTAGGGGATACTAGGTAGTCATTGACCCTAGTGTGGGCACCCAACAGGGTACGAGATACCCAGTGATAGGTGACCGGGTACCCGATGGTCACCGGGGTTGTATAATTATTATTTTTAATTAAATTAATTGGTTAAATTTATAATAAAATAAGGTTCTATCCTCATTTACCATAGAAGAAGTTGTATAGACTTAGATCAACCTCCCCACTTCTCTCCTTATCAAAGTGTGGATCTCTCTTGGTTGACCCCCAATTTGAAATTCATCTATCCCTATGGATCACCCGAGGAAAGGATATCATTCCTCTCTCATCTATTATCTATTTTTATCATTGTTTTTTCATTATTCACTAATTATTCCCTAATTTAATAGTTTTTATCATATTTTGGGAAAACCTTTGATTGGAGCTGTTTCATCCGACAATCTTCAATGAGTGGGATTTTAGAATATTGAGGTAGGTGGTGCCTAGAATTTCCTATTGGTTTATACATGTTTATATGTGATTCATGATATGTGGTTACACTAAATATGAGAAATTGACCTTAAAATTTTTATATAATATTTATCTTACCCCCATATGGGTAGGTTGAGGGTGTTTAGGGTTGTGAGTTGTTCCCATGAATTCTGTTATGGTCCTGTAGATTCCAATGGTTGTGTAATTGAACTAAAGTGTGATAAATTTATACTCAAAACCCAATGGGATGTCATTTGAGTTATGTTATGGTGTAGTTGAATTTTTTAAGAGATTGTTAGTCTTTGTTGACATGGTAGTGGTGTAATTGATTTAGTGGGTAACTAGAGTTTTCTCTTAGTGATAATGATACATTGTTTTAAAGGAACTTTTGGCTTGTTAAGCATGTATAATGGGTGAGAGACCTCCTCCTTGAAACTAAATAGATCATAGAGTACTGTCCCTTAGGTGAACTAAGTGAGAGGTTTGATATGTAAGGGTCGACCTAGTATGGATTATAGAGGTTTTGGATGTTATGAAAAAACTTATTTTATTTTAAATATTTTTATGCTATAATCCTTGATTGGTTAATCATATGGGATTGAGATACCTATAGTTGAGGTCGATGTAGACACAAAAAAATTTCAAATTTCCATTATAATATTTAAGAAGGGGTAGAGATACCATAGTATGAAATCGATTCAAACATGGGGCCACATTTACCATGGTATTTGTACTATTATGACCTGGATCAAGATGCTATTGAGTTGAGAGAAATATATACATGGGGATGACTTTACTCATTTTATTTACATTGATATAAGATGATATCGGGATTCTTGAGTGATGAGATTATTATAGACCCAGATCCTCCTTTCCTATTTGCCTTATTACTATTTTTATATGGGTTTGAGATTCCTATATGGTGAGATTGTTGTAGAGGGGTGATTTCCCCATTTTTCTTATATTGATATGTAGTGATTGATACACTTGTGGGTTTAGATCATTATATCCATGTGATACTTTATTGTTTATGTAATAATATATTGATATGGGATCAATATTCCTTAGGGATGATATCATATAGAAAGGGGATGCTTATAATTATGTTCTTATATCATCTGTAGTGGTTAAGATGCCTTAACAATGAAACCGGTATAGACAAGGGGACACCTATCCCAATATATTTATATTGTTATACATGGTAATTGATAAGTTATATGAGATGAGATATTTATAAGAATGGGAAATAACATGAGCCTATTGTAGGGTATATAAAAAGAAATTATATCCTAAGTTATGATGTAGTATAGTTATTAATATAGGTTATATCTAGAGAAAAGTTTGAAAAAATCAAGTTTCTCACTTTAAATTTGTGGAAAATGAGGGTGTTTTTTTGTTATGATTCTTTGAAAAATAAATAATAAGAGTAATAAATGGTTGAAAATAAATTTATTAATCAAGTGATAGGGTTAGGGTTCGATTAAAATTTTCAATTCCATCATATACTTTAAAGTTATTTTAACTCTGTTCTAATTGAATTATAAATTAAAGATTCATCGACCGAGTTTCCAATAAACCTTGGTTGAAGGACATAATGGAAACAACACCTATGTGCATGAAATTGAGTAAACTATTACTAAAATAACAAGTAAAATCACAATAAGTAATTTGTTCTACTTATAAATCTTGAAACAACTCACTACTTCCACACACGTTCCAATGATCACTATACACTCACCACCCAACACAGTCTTCTCAATTGAGACAAGTTTAACTAGATGGAGGGAGTTTATAGAACTTTAACCAAAATTATAAACAATTAATAACACCAAAAAACTAAATAAAATCACATTAGGATAATTGATCACCACTTTAAATATGAATCATTCAATAAAAAATAGAATTTTAAATTATAGTACAAGACTCAAGCATTACAAAAAAGGTTCTCCTCCATGTTTCGATCACTCAATAGTTACCCATCCATTAGAAGGATCATAGAGAAGAATGGTAAAGTGGGATATATTTAAAATAGAAAATAAAATTAAAGAATTTCTTCAACATGTGAATTCTCCAGCATAACCCCTTATCCCCTTCTAAAAAGTTTCTATGAAAGTATAGACTTATATTTATAAAGTAAATGTGAGGAAAATTTTATCTCTATTTTCTATCTATTGATTTTTTTTTTCATATTTGGTCCCCATGATCACTAAATATCAAAAATTTTTCTACTTAAAAGTTGTTTGAAAATGTGTTTTCTATCCACCCTCAAAATTCTAGATTTATTTTAGATGTGTAGAAAATTATAAATATAAATTTATAAAGTATAAGTTTTCTAGATGAAGATGTTGTTCAGTTACCTCCACTGACACATGCCCATCTACTGTTTTGATGATTGAATTTTTCAATGAAATTTAATTCAAATTATCACCACCTAGTTCTATATCATTGAAAACTAGAATCATGTTATTTGGAGTCTTTTATCCTGATATATTATTCCTTTAATAATTTTTTTTCTAAATTCTAATTTCTAAACAAGGTTTTTAATTTTCATGAATTATTTGAGCCTCATAAACTTAGAATTATCTCTTGTTTTAGTTCATATACTTTAATACCAATAACTAAGGATCCCTAAAAAAATAAATTTTCAATTTGGATTATTATGAAAAATTTTATGGTTGAAATACCAAGGTCTTAAAAAATAGTTAAAATTATAGAATTAAGTACTTTTAACAATATAGCATAAAACATACATAATAACCAATAATATTTCTATTCAACTCAAATTGAAAAAAATATTGGGGATAAAATCATTGAAATACATAGTAAAAACAATGAAAATATCAGTTCTATCAATTCATCCACATTTAACACTTGGAATCTTGGACAAGTGAACATAAAAATCAAATCAAAGAAAATTCAAAACACATACCATGAGTCAATAGATTTAACACCAAAAAATAAAAAATATCATTAATCATAAAAAAAATTAATGTTATTTATCCAATTAATTTGATTCTTTTTCACTTCATTTATCCTCCTATGCAGACAAAATACTTACCTTACATGAATTTCCCTCATCACATAGGTGTATATTTTCAACAAGGATTTTAACCTCCAAATACATGAATGGGTCACCATAATCCTGAAAAATTCATAAATATCAACACAATGTGAGTCAAGGAATTTCCTTAATCATGATTACTTTTAATAGGTTTTTAATGGATTTGGTATGTCAGGCTATATATGTCAAAAATTATGAGGCAGAATAAGGATGTTTGAATCTTTTTGAAAGAAAAATGTATGAATCTAATTTACACTCAATAAAATGTCTCTTCCTTACTCCCAAAATATAAAATCATATCTAATCATGATGAAAACTTAAAAAAAAATGTACAACATTAAAAATTTCAACAATAACATAATATACACTCAATTTCCTTCACATATTTGTTTCTATTTTAGATATTTAAAATCTATCCATAATTTATGTTTGAAGGAAACAAAGTATTATATTTATTTAAAAATAGCAGATAGAACTCCATAATATAATTATAGTGATAATGTATATTTCCACATTTAAAAAACTTTACATTTCTTTAATTTTTTCAAAAACTTCATCTTGATAGAATTTTCTCAATATTTTTTTTTCAAAAATATATTCATAAAGAACAGTGGCATATTCACTTTTTTAGCTTCAAAATCAACATTAAAATTTTTATTATCCACAAATAGTATCACAAAATGATGTATCACACCAAAATATATCTCCTACCACACTTAATTTTAAACATATTATGTAATATTTTACTTTTTAGAGCAGGTTAGATATGGAAAAATAGCTTATAATATGGATACCTAATAAGGTTTTTCATGAATTTATAAAGGCTCATAAGGATTAAATTCAAAGTTGAAACAAGAATAAAATGTATTATCCTAAAAAAAGGGTCTTTTAAAATAAATAAACACTTTAATAATTTAAAACACAAGCATCTCAAATCTTTATGTTTTGAGATAAATATATTTAAATTTAGTTCAATAAGTAGTGTTTGGTTCTCTAAATAAATGATGTAAATGTAAAAAATACATAAATAAAGTTCATAATCCTCATATTAAGATGATTTTAAAATAAATAAGACATGAGATTCAAAATTTAGTGGTATGTTTATGAAATTAGAAGAGTTTTGAACTTGGAAAAAGTTTATTTTTAGTATTTATTTAAGTTTAGTTTCATGGAAAAAATTGGTTCAATCTTTTACATGGGTTTCAAAAATGGAAAATATAATCATTTTAGTTCAAAAGTTTCAAAAACATGCTAAAATTTAAAAATAAAGACACAAATATTTTAAAAATACACACAAATTTTGAAAAATTAAAATTTGAAAATCGTAAAATACTAAGGTTTCCTCCCACATACTTAAATGACGATGTATAATCAATGCATTAAAGTAGATTTAACATGTATTAATATTTGTAATTGAGTAATATAAAGTAATTAAGTGTTAAGGAGAGGTACAAAATAATGAATTTTATTGATAAATAGGTCAGAGGAGTGTGATCTCCTCCACTAGTTTGTGGGAAATTTTCAATAGAAATGATTTATGATGTTCCCATTGATCATGAATGTATTTTCTTGTAATTATTTCACAATATACACAATAATAAAAGGATAGATATGAGTTAATATAAATATACTTTACCATCTATAACAAAGTTTACCTAGCATTATCTTGAGTGTTGAATTGTATAGTAACACTTGATCTCATGGATAAAAGTATTTATGTTGGATAATATTATCATGATCCATTATTGTTCCATCTTTGTAAATATTATATTTTTTAAAATATTATATACTAATTTTATCCATATATTGAATATAAAATCTCATCTCTTTTCTAGCTCTTTCTATGTCCAAATTCATCTCTCTCATATCCTAGTATGCCTTGTGCTTTAATCCCACTATCATGTGAAAATTTTCATAGAAATCATCCTGTATGGGATCATTCTTATTGGGGTTTTGTAGGATACCCTATAAGACAATAACGTGTCTTCCAAAATTTGGATCCAATCCTTTATTTTGTTTTTAACATTATTTTTTAGAATCCTTTAATTTACCTATTGGACACTTCAAATTGGCCATTGATTTATGGATGATAGGGTGTTGATTTTTTGTGATACACCCCATACTTTATTAGAAAATTATCTATCATCATATTGGAAAATTGATTCCCTTGATCAATGATTATGGGGTTAGGAACTCAAAACCTAAAAAATATATTAGCCCTGATAAAATCACAAACAACGTAAGCATCATCAGATTTGGTGGCTATAGATTCCACTCATTTTGAAACATAATCTAATGTAATAAATATATAATTATTTCCCAATGAAATTGGTAAAGGTGTAACACCCCAATATTTTTTAAAATAAAACTATGTTTGACAGCATATTCGACACGCAACACTGAGTTTAAACGAACTACAAAATATATAACCGTTATTACCTAGCCATTAAATTGGAAGGTATAAATAATATTAACTATCTTATGACACACACACACATAAACACACAAACACACACACACACACACACACACACACACATATATATATATATATATATATTTCATACTTAATATAAATTATTGATAAATTTTTAGTAAAAAATCAATCAATTTTTAGTAAAGTAATTTTATTCTTCAAAAATATGTTTTCTTCAAAAATGACATTTTTTTTTAATTTTCATGAAAAAATATTATAATTATTTTTTGGAAATTTTGTAAAATTTATTCGATATTATGAAATTAATTTTTGAAATTATCATATCAAAATTTACTTTGGGTGAAATTTTGGGTATCTTTCATAAAATATTGATTTTTTTAGTAAATATTGAAAATACCTTTTTTTTGTAAAAATGTCATTTATTTTCAATAAATTAAATAAATTTAAAAGTATTTTTATTCAATGAATATTAATTAAAATTAAATAATTATTATTTAGTTATATTTAATACACTCAATTACATTTTAATCATCGTTATATTGGATTTTAGTATAAGTAAATTTTTGGGTTTAAAAATGGGATTTTCCAAAAATTGTTTTAAAGTGAATAATTTTACTCCATTTTAATTAATCAAAAAAACCTCTAATAAGGAATATTTTAAATTAAATTTATAGATTATATATCAATAAATATTAATTTATATTCATACTATGATTATTATTAGTCATAGAGTTAATATAAAATCATTTTCGCTTCAAAAATACACTTCTCAAAACTCACTTTTTATTGACATTTGTGGGTTTAATTTTATATTAAAATTTTACAATTATATGAATTTAATTTAGTAAAATGGATTATATATTTATAATCATCATAATTTATATTATCCAATAAGGTGAAATTAAATTTTACCATAATGAATAGTGAAAATAATAAAAATTAATTATAGTGGTTAAGCTAATAACGGTTTTACCGGGGGTTAAACTAAAAAAATAAGTTTCAAAATGACTTAAAATTTTTTCTAAAAAATATTTCATGTTAATATTTAGACATTATAATGTCCAATAATTTATTATTGTCCATTTTGATTCTTTTTTATGAGAAAAATATGGGTATAACTTTTTCTTTGAAAACAGTACAAGTGCGGTGCTCACCTCACTTATAAAAGGCCACCAAATATTCTATATTATTAACACCATAAAATCCATTTGGATCAACCAATACCTACAAAAATTTATTATTTAATTACCTAACCATATTCTAGAGACCTTATATTTATCATAAATCCATCCTAAGAAGCCTTTTAATGCTTACCTAAGGAGGTTTCTTGAAGAAGATGTATCATACTTAACAAAGTGTCTTTATTTTATTTAGTGTTCCAAATCCTTAAAATATTATTAAATTATGATTATATAATAAAAAAAGTATATAAAATATACCTATATGTTATTATATTAATTTTATAATCTAAATATATCTCTTATTCCACTAATGGGATACAGAATTATCATTCATGTGTGTAACGCCCTGACCCCAGTTACCCAGAGTCGGTGCATTATTACATAACATTGGCATGATCACAAGGAATCAAGTCCCGAAGGACTGATCAGTTTAGCAATCTTGGAAAATATATTACATACATGAATGTTACATTACACTTTATAACATACAAAACAACATAAATAATCCTTTATAAATTCCATTATTCCCTAGGCTTAACCCTGAATATCAATCACAATACACTTCTTGGAATCCTGGGAAAAAATAAAACATAGAAAGGGGTGTTACAATGTGTATGGAAGACTAAAGCCTCGCGTATCAATGTCATTTATTTTCCATCATTGCCTCTCATGTATTGATATAATAAGGGATTAAAATAATATATATTATATTATTAAAATATTTATAATTATTAAAATATTATATAATATATACATTTTTACTTTCCATTCCTTGTAGGATATGATAATGCCGCTCATGTGTACGGCGAATTATCGCCTTACGAAGCGACATGATTCATTTTTCACTAACTCTTTAAATGGAAGACAATAAAGATAATGTTAATGAATATATGTGATATACATGAAATAATTATGATATTAATGACATATTTATCAATATAAATATTTAATATATCAATTTCTTTCTTTCACTGAAAAATGATAACGTCGTTCGTGTTCACGTGTGGACTACTGCCTCCACGAAGCACTGTGATTCTTTTTTTTCATCCCCAAAACACATGGATGATATATATAAGTCTATTTAATGTAATAATATTTTATTTTTATATTATTATCATTTCAGAAGGATAAAAATTACTTAACTTCTTTCTATAATGATTGTTGAAAAACTGGAAATGTTACTCATGCGTGTGTATGGCCTACCACCTCCATGATTGTAACATAATTAATTTTTCATAACTACATTTCATGATTAGTTTTAAAAGTATAATTTATATATAAATATGATAAATATTTTATGATTATTATTCTTTATATGTTTAAATAAATACCTCTTTGACCATGATCAACACACCGAATCCGTTTTGAAATGATTAACTGAACGCCCTCAAAACACCTGATGTGGACTTAACTAATTAAGTATTTTAATATAACATTAAAAATAAATACAATTAGTGATTTATGTATACATTATTAAACCTGAAAATTGTTCTTAAGAAATTAAAAAACTAATATAATATTATTATACAGGAGTTAAAGGATACACATAGAAAGTCTGGACTCGTGGTAAGTGTTTTCTCATCTCACTTTTTATTTCTGTGATACATATTCCATATTCACCACTTGTTTTTATTGTATGGTGTATATAATGCCCATTTTACATGTATTAAAATTAATCTTTCATACATCATTGTATTTTAAGTTTTTATTTGAATTATATAATTCAAGGGGAATTGACTTAAAATTTACCAAGTGAAAAAGAATTTATTAACTCAATTTCTTTTCATTGGGTTAAATTACTTCTTCATTGAAATTATTATTTCATGATTATGTGTTTAATTAATCTTGATTATATTATGTTTTATTTACACTTATTTTATTTTGTTTTACATTTTATACACACAATTTATTCATTTATTAGTTCTCTAATTCAGTGGTATGATTTTTGTATGGGTTATTCATATCAATTTCTCTTTCTTTGAGACAAAATTTTATGATATACACCTATATTAATTTGTGAGGTTTATATACTTAACTTGACATGCTATATCATTAAAATAATTATTTTAATGTTATTTAAACTATTATTTTATGTTATTCCATCACGGGGCTTATGATCGATGAGTTACCAAAGTGGCAAAGGCTTTATGTTATAATCTACTTTCTTTTGAGATTGTTTATCTTAAAGGTTATTTTAGAAGAAATAATGTGATATTATTTCCTTAAACCACATATATTTTACTATATTATTTTTATGAATGTGGTTTACATGTTTAATTTATATTTCCTCCCTTATTTATTGAATAAACGTCGTGCAATTCATTTGTAAGTGATACTAAACTTGTATTTTTCTTTTAGACTGGGTAACTTTCTCTTCCATATACATGTTTTATAAAATTGTTTTTTTATCTTTAAGAAATAAATGATTTTATAAATCTATTTTACATTATCTTTTACCTTCTTTTAAAAGGTTTCAAAAGGAAATTTCTAAAAGTTTTCCAAATGGGTAACTTTTGACTACCTTTTTCAAAATGTTTTAAAAAGAATGTTTAATTTTAACACTTATAACATGAATAGATTACCCCACCATCATGTAAATTATTTTCCTTGAAGTTTCATTTATATGCTTCCAAGGTTATTTTAAAATAAAAATATTTTCCTAATATTTGTTTAATTTTTTATTTTTAAAAGTGATTTTCAAAATGAAAAGGTTATTTTCCTTAAAAGTATTTTTAATGATATTTCAATGGTATTTACATTCATCAATGTCAATAACACTTGTTTTAATTATGGTTGAATGTGGATATTTTTGTAATGATACGATCCTCATTCTTTCTGAGGATAGATTATGATTGTTTCAAATATATAGTTATATAACCCTTTTTTCCATGGGATAATCATATTTCAATGACATTGTTATAGAACCCATTTATTTTTTCATGGGTAAAACACGTTTCAAAAAGATTTTTATGAAACAAGTTTCTTTTCTACATTTTAATAATATTTCCAAGATATTTTTATGGAACACAATTCTTTTCCATGGTTTAATTAAGTTACGAAAATAATAAATGTTGTTTCTATGAGTTTATGATGAAATTAATGCTCTATTCATGAATGGTACTTGGACATTATTGATGATCATGGGTGATCCCAGAGAGTGCCGGGTGTGTCACACCCCAACTTTTAAATTTATTTTTATCATATTATTCTTTATCTTTGGTTACTAGTATCAATGTTCGGGCCAGGTCTTGGTTTAATTTTTTTGACATTTAATTATTTTGGTGGGTTTCAGACCGGTGCACAGGAACCACATGGTTAACGGTAACAATGCGGTCTCCTAAGGTGCTTTTTTCGGGTGCCTAAGTGGTCTGGGTTGAGGCACGCAACTGGCATGCAGTTTACTAAGCCGTACGACGAGGGCACAGTTACCCAATTTTTAGAATAAGTAATATGATTTCATGAGGAATAAAATGAAATGAGAACAAGATAAATAAATGGAATGAAATTTAAAAAGAATGTTTGATAATAATTATAATAATATATTGTTATTATTGTTGATATTATTATTATTATTGTTATTGTTTTTAAGAAAAATGATTAAAATTTTTATTAAAATTTTTATTATTATATTAATGCTATTATTATTATTATTTTATTATTATCATTATTATTGTATTATTATTATTATTGTCATTATTATTATTATTATCATCATAAATATTATTATAATTATATTATTATTATTATTGTATTATTATTATTATTATCATTTATAACTTTATTATTATTATTATTAATTTTTTTAAAAAACCTAGTCCACCCATCTTGCGTGATGCATACTTACCTACTTTCCCCTATTCATCCTTATGTTCGGTGCACCAAGCCCCCCTTCAGCTTCCTCCTACTAGTTTGTGACCCTTTCTCCCTCCTCCTCTCACCGGTGCATGACCGCTGCCCCCTCTTCCCCACCTGCGTGCTGCGCACCAACCTCACTCGGATACCCTCTTCCCTGCCTATGCACTAGGCCCCTCACCCTGCCACTCCAACCTTCTTCCTGGATCCCGAACACCACCTCTACCCTGGCCACTCTGGCCTCTCCCCTTTACATTCTGTCCAGGCCACCTCTGATATCACCCCTCTGCATTCCGACCACCCAATCCCCTCACCGACCCTCATCTCTAGTGGCCTGTAGTAGTGGTGTTTTCCCCTTTTCAAGTAAACCCAAATCCCCTAGTCTGATGGTCTTCCAGCATGATCTCAAACCCTTCGCAGCATCTCCGCCTCCCCTCCAGTCCACGATCTCCCCCCTTATGGTGTGTTCTTCCTTTGAGTTATGTTTCCTTAAAATTAATCAAACCCTAGGGCTCAGGTTAAGTTTCGTGAATTTTTCTCATTGTTGTAGGTGTACAATTGGTCCACTGGGGGTTGTTCTTCCTTCTGCTGAAGCAGCGTCATGGTCACATTCCATTGAGGTAGGTGAATCCTCATTTTATTTTCCAATTAATCCTATTTAATTCTTGATTTTTTTAATTAAATATTTTACTGATTCACACCTTCAGAATATATTTAGTTAATCTGCTATAGTGTTTCCAAGTTAATTGATTCTGTTAAAAATAGTTTTTAAGTATTCTACCTGATTATGTTTTTATGTTTTTGTGTATTTTTTTTCTTTATATGCCAAAATTTGTATTTATAATGTTTTAAACATGACACAAAACTTCATGACAATATTCAATAGCTTATCATGGAGTTTCTAGTTTGTGTAATTTGTTATATTTGTTTATGGAATTGTTTATAAATTTTTTTGATATGTTTATAGAATTTCTAGTAGAATGTTTGGATTTCTTATAAAATTATTTATTCATTTTTTGACCAGATTATAAAAAAATTGTTTACAAACTGGTTAGTTTGTTTATATAATTTTTGATGAATTGTTTGGTATGTTTTACCAGTTTCTTATTTTTTAGAAATAGGGAAATTTGGAAATATTCTGGTCAAATGTATTTTTGGTTTGGTGTGTTTGGTTTGACAACACTGTAACTTTTTCATTTTGTTAAAAATGATTTAAAAAGGGGGTTTTATAGATTTAATGGGATTGTTTTATGTTCTCTTAATGATGTGAATGGTTGGTCTTGATTTACAAGCAAATGGAGTCCTTGTTGAAATGGTTTAGAAATGTCAATTTGGTTCTTGTTGAGCCATTCAATGTTGGCACATCCATGTGTGCACTAGGTTCAAACATGGATGTGTCCTCAAATGAATATGGTACCTTCAAAATAGTGTTTTCTTAAAACCATGGTTTTCAAAATAGTTTTTGTTTTTTGAATAATGGTTGGTCTTTTGTGTGGCCTTTATGTCAGGTTTGAAATGTAATCTCATAGGGTGTTCTCATTTGTACTTTAGTGTGTGTTTTGATGAATGTTATAATCAAAAGTCCATTTGGATCTTCCAACTTATGGATGAAGCTATGTTAACTTTTAGAATGGTTTGTGTTTGGAAATTTTTGCGTTCTTGGTCAGAGTTTTAAATGTTTTTAGAAAATGGTTTCGACATGGACATGATGTTATGGCCTAGATTGAACTTTTTATGTTGATATTTATGTGTATATATATATAAGTATAAGGGTCTCTCTTATATAGGGTAACCCTTTATGGTTGAATTAATATAAAGTGTCCATGTTTGGGGTAGGCAAGTGCAGTGATGGCCTATAAGTTGAGTCACACATGAAAGGGCCTCCAAATTATATATTATTACTACCACAATGGGTTCTTATGTGTCTTTTAGATGATCTAGTGACGTTTGTTAATTAAACATGATTAGATGGATTGGTACCCTCTGGATTGGTTGTTAGGCCAGATAGGCTTTACCATAGGATTTGGTCAATTTTTTAGCTTCCAGTTGGTTATAGACTTAGGATCTTCACCATATACTGAAAAGTGGTTTCTAACCGAGTATGTCTAGGGGTATTCTAGGGATTTTTAGGATCACCCATGGTTACTTGATCATTTACATTACTTGTTTACTTTCTGTTGCACAAGTTTATTTCTATTTTCACTGTTTACTTATTTTATTTTAGCACAACTTTTGTATCACCCGTTTTGGTTTTCATTTTCAAATTTAAATTGGTTTTGGAAAATGATTTATCTTTGTGTTGGAATTTATAATGGAGAAATGATTTTTGTTTTATCAAAATGTGAAAACCCTAATTTAAAATTTGTATTTCAAACTAGCATTAATTGAATGCTTTGTGGAAGGAAAGGTATAGATTCTGTGGTGTTTTTCTACTAACCATTTCAGTGCTCACCCCAATATTATCTTTTCAGTTTCAGGTTTATTCAGTTCTAGATCTCTCTCAGAGTGAACTTGATTCTGAGTTGGGCGGTGACCTATAAGGTCACATGGAGGTATGTGCAGCTTATTTCCTTTCTGATACTAGTTTTATTTTTATCCTTTATTTTTATTTATCTGTTTATCTTTTATTCATGGTACAAATCATTCCCAACAGTTAAATTTTGATAACCGACACTGGTTTCCAGCCAATGGAGATCAAGAATGCCCTTCGGTACATGTCACAGAATAGCTCGGGTGACCGGTTCAGGGTCGAACCATGTTGGTTCATGATAGGGTGATCCCATTATAACTTATAATATGGGTGCACCTAGATTGAACCAGGTGTTCCTAATACAACTTATATGATGAGTGCACACAGATAATGATCCAATGCATTGGGTAATGAATATGTTTTCCAAAAAATTATATTGTAATTTGACTATATGATTATTCCAATTGTAAGGGTTTCGTACGGGTTCTATGATTATGATGTTTCAAATATACCAATACATTTTCATTATTCCTTATATAGTTATAAATGCTTCCTTTGATCAATATTGATATCACATGGATCAAGTTTGATATCATATAGCTTATGATTATTGATTTAGACGACCCTTTCCTTTATAAAATCTTTATGCCATGTTTTAATGTTTGATGATCTACGTATTTATGGGTATGAATATTATTATGTTATTCTAATGAACTTTTATCATGTCATCATGCCCTTATTCTCTTCTCATGATCAGTAATGACATTCAATTGTTAATACATATGTTTACCCTCACTGAGTATTTTTTCTCAACCTTCCTATGTTTCCTTTCCCCAAGTTATCAAGAATGATGTTGAATGAATTATTTATTGAAGGATTTCATATGGATTATGATGATGAATTAATGTGAAATAATAAAAGTTGGATTAAGTGGGATAAATGATCATTTAAATACATGAGTATTGTTTATTTAATATTTTTCCCTAATTATCTAAAATTCAAAACCTAAAAGGTTCTTTAGAATGTAACTAAATCCAATTTTTATATTTGATGTTGTAAGTTTTGGATAGAAAAAATTGGGTCACTTTCATTAGTATCAAAGTCATAAAGGTAAATTTTATGATTTTATCACCAGATCCAAGAGTGTAGGTTCAGATCTATTATAGTTGGTATCAAAATAGGGTTTAGATAAGTTTGGAGATTAGGATGTTTTCATGTGATGTTATCTTAATAGTTATGGATACCATCATAGGTATATAAGATTAAGTTTTATCATAAGTTCAAAGTCTTAGACACCCCTTTTTAGGTTTTAAGTGATGATACCTTAAAGTTATTAAGGAAACATTAGGAGATGTTTTATTGGGTTGAAGTATATTTAAAGATTGGGCTTAATGTGAAGTATTACTTTAATTTTTTTGGAAATAAGATTTAAGGTGTTGATAACATGTAGGGTTTATATGAACTTGGATATTGAGGTAATTATTAGAACATTAGTTTTATTTTATAGATAAATATAGGATTTAAAAGTGACTGGTGACTAAGAGATTAATTTTATTTCAAAATAAGATCTTAATATTATTGGGATCAAAAGTGTAAAATTATGACATAACCTTTGGGGTTAAGAAACTATTTAATTTTGAGGTTATTGAGGTTATTTTGGATATATGTTTATTTATTTATGGAATGATTTAGTTTGAACATTGGGTATTACTATTTAATTTTTAATATTAATTTATAATTTTAAGGTTTATTCATTTTGGGAATTATCTTTCCATGCTCTAACCATTTTGGTTTTGGTTAATGTATAAAGATAGCTGGAATACATTTTTATACCTTTTATGGTTATATCATACTTTAAAAGTTTTTTTATTGCTTTAGGCATGAATTTTTTTTATCTTGAATACTCATCATTTGGAGAAAAATATTATATTGTTGTGGACATTAATTAAAGGGTGATATTCAACTTATATAGTAAGTATATTTTCTTTTGATCATAGTTTAGATGGAAAAGTAATTCATAAAACTGAGGAAAATGATCTTGAAATAAAAATTTGTCTTATTACCATCATTTATAATGATATCAATGAACTTTTTCACACACCTTTGGTTTGTTGGTTTTTGGTTGTTAACTTTCTCTTGATCATTCACTTTCTTATGATCGATGGTCTCTATAACTCTATATCATTATTTGGGCATTGTTATTTTCTTCCATTTCAAAATATTTAATTCCCATATATTATTTTCTATTTTTAAATATAGCATGTGTTATTATATATGACCTTATTACATCCTTTTCTCTTATATGTAGAGTATGTTTTATTAACCCTTTTTACGATTTGTGTTTCCAAAAATGGTATTTTCAAATGTATAAATTTTTATTACCAAGATAATGTTCAAATTGAGATGATGAAATTTATGAAGGTTTTTGAGGGTTGGGGGAGCATGTAATAACCTGATATTTTAGAAAATAAAACTATGTTCAATATCATATTAGACACACAACACTAAGCTTAAACGACCCACAAAATATATAACCATTATAACCTAGTCGTGAAATTGGATGGAATAAATAGTATTCACTAACTTATGAAATATATACATACATATAAAAACACAAATATATATATATATATATATATTTCCTACTCAATATAAATTATTGATACATTTTTAGTAAAAAATCAATCAATTTTTAGTAAAGTATTTTTATTCTTCAAAAATATGTTTTTTTCAAAAATGATTTTTATTGATTTTCATGAAAAAATAATATAATTAATTTTTAGAGATTTTAGAAAATTTATTTTATAAAATTAAATTTATTTTTTAAATCTTCATATAAAAATTTACTTTGGGTGAATTTTTACTAATTTTTTTCTGAAAATATTGATTTTTCAATGAATAGTGAAATATACTGTTTTTTTTGTAAAAATGTCATTTATTTTCAATAGATTAAGTAAATTTAAAAGTTACATTTTGTTTTGAATATAATTTAAAATTAAATAATAATTATTTATTTATATTTAATCTAATCAATTAAATTTTAATCATCTTTATATTGGATTTTTGTATAAGTAAATTTGTGGGTTAAAAAACATGTGTTTTTCTTCTTATGAAAACTTTTTTAAAGTGCATAATGTTTCTCCATTTTAGTTAATTAAGAAAAACCTAATGAGAATTGATTTGAATGAAATTTATAGAATATTTATTAATAAATATTAATTTATATTCATACAATTTTTATTATTAGTCATAGATTTAATATAAAATCATACTTCACTTGAAAAATACACTTCTTGAAAACCTATTTTTTCATCGTATCCGTGGGTTTAATTTTAATTTTAAATTTTCCAATTATATGAATTTAATTTGGTAAAATTTATTTAATATTTTTAATCAGAATTATTCATATTATATAATAAGTTTAATTTATTTTTTCACAATAACGAATAGTGAAAACAATAAAAATTAATTACAACAGTTAAGGTGAAAACAATTTTACCGGGGGTTAAAATAAAAAGTTAAGGGTTTAAATGACCTAAAAACTTGTATAAAAACTATTTTATGGACATATTTTGGAACTTATAATGTATAATTATTTATAATGGTCTATTTTTTTGCCTTGTGGCATGAGAAAAATGTGGATATAACCTTTTATTTGAAAATATTACAGGTGTTCCACTCACCTCACTTATAAATGAACACCTCTTTGCCTCTCTTATTCACACCATAAAATCACTTTGACTTATAAAACACCTAAAAAAATGTTTTTATTAGTTACATAAACACATCCTAGATCCATTATTCTAATCATAAATCCATCCTAATAATCCTTTTGATGCTTACCTAAGGAGGTTGTCCGAAGAAGAGGTAACATGCTTAACCAAGCGTCTTTATTTTATTTCTTCTTGCACCTCGTTAAATTATCAATAAATTATGTTTATATAACAAAAAAATAATCTAAAAAATAATTATATTTTATTATTTTAATTAAATAACCTAAATATATCTCCTCTTTCATCGAATGAGATATGAAATCATCATTCATGTGTACGGCGGACTACCGCCTCATGAAACAATGTCAGTTTCCCATAATCACCACTCAATGATTTATATAATTATAGATTAAAATTATATATATTATATTTTTAAAATATTTATAATTCTATTAATATTACAACATATATAAATTTTTTACTCCCCATTCTGTTGGGGATACGATAGTATCATTTGTGTGTATGACAAACTACTGCCTCGCTATGTGATGTGATTCATTTCTCACTAACGATTTACATGGAAGTTAATAAGGATAAAGTTGATTAATATATGTGATATAATTGAAATAATTATTATATTAATTAAAAATATATCATTATAAAAATATAATATATCATTTTCTTTCTTACACTGTAAAATGAAAACGTCGTTCGTTTGCACTTGTGGAGCACCACCTCTATGAAACAATATGATTATTATTTTTCAATACCAAAAAATGGATGATATATATAATTATATTTAAATAATTAATATGGTATTTATAATATTATTATCATTTTAATAATATTAAATATCACTTACCTTCTTTCCATAATGATCATTGAAAAATGGAAACGTTACTAATGCGTACATACGACCTACCGTCTCCCTGATTGTGACATAGTTCATTTTTCATAACCATATTTCATGGTTAGTTTTAAAATTATAAATTATGTATACATATGAAAAATATTTCATGAATATTATTCTTTATATGTTGAAATAATTACCTATTTGACCATGATCAACACACTGAATCCGTTTTGAAACAATGGCCAAACGTCCTCAAAATACCTAAATGTGGACTTAAATGATTAATTATTTTAATATGTAATTAAAAAAATAAAATTTATGATTTAAGTATAAGTTATTAAACCTTAAAATGTTTTTTATGAAATTAAATAATTGATATAATCTTATTATACAGGAGTTAAAGGGTACACATAGAAATTTCTGAGTTGAGGTAAGGGTTTTTTTGTCTCAATTTTTATTTCTGTAAGACATATGACGTATTCACCACTTTTTTTTATTGTGTGGTTCATATACTAACCATTTTAAATATAATATAATTAATATTTCATAAATAATGTTATTTTATGTTTCTATTTCAATCATTTCATTCAAGGGGAATTGTCTTGAAATTTACCAAGTCATAAATATTTTCTTAACTCAATTTATTTTTATTGCGTTATATTACCTATTCATTGACATTATTATGTCACGATTATGTGTGTAATTAATTTTTATTATATAATGTTTTATTTTTAATTCTTTTATTCGTTTTTATATTTTTTAAATATAATCATTTCATTAATCAATTCTCAAATTCTATATTATGATTTTTTAAGTGTTATTCATCTCAAATTCTATTTCTTTGAGACATACATTTATGATATGAACCTATATTAATTTGTGAGGTGTATGTACTTCCCTTTGACATTTTATATCATATAAATCCTTATTTTATTATATTAAATTATCATTTTATGTTATTCAATCTTGGGTGTTACTATTGAAGAGTTACCAAAGTGGTAAATGATTTATGTTATAATATCCTTTCTTTCGAGATTGTTTATGTTCAAAGTTATTTTGGAGGAAATAATGTAATATTTTTTCCTTGAACCATATATCTTTTATTCTTCTATAGTTATTAATGTGTTTAATATGTTTAATTTACATTTCCTCCCTTACTTATTAAATAAACACCGTGAAAGTCATTTGTAAGTGATACCGACCTTGTATTGTTTTTCTTGATCGGGTATCTTTCTGTTCCATATCCATGTTTTATATTTTTTAAAAAAAATTTATTTTTTAAAAATAAATTATTTCCAAAAGCCATTTTATATGATATTTTATCTTATTTTAAAAGTTTTCACACGTAAATTTCTTAACATGTACTAAATGGGTCACTTTTGGATCCATTTTCAAAATATTTTGAAAATAATGAATATTTTTAACACTTATGACATGAAAAAATTATACCACTATCATTTCCATTATTTTTCATGAAGTTTGATTTATATGTTTCCATGTTTATTTTTAAAGAAAATTATTTTTTCAATATTTTGTGAATTTTTAGTTTTAAAAGTGATTTTCAAAATGAAAAGGTTATTTTCCTCAAAAACATTTTTAACGATATTTTAATGGTATTTACATTCATAAAAATCAGTAACCCTTGTTGTTATTTATGATACAATGGGTATATTTTGTAATCAAACCATCCTTTTTCTTTCTATGGATGGATTATTATTTTTTCAAAGATATTTTTACGGAACCTATTTCTTTTCCACAGGTTAATAATGTTTCAAAGAGATTATTATGGGACCCGTTTCTTTTACATGGGTTAATTACTTTTCAAAAGGATTGTTATGTAACCCATTTATTTTCTACAGGTTAATCATGTTTCAAAGTGATTTTTATGGAACCTATTTATTTTCCATGAGTTAATCAAGTCCTGAAAAGAATAATGGTTGTTTCTATGAGTTTATGATGAAATGAATGCTCTATTCATGAAGTATACTTAGAAATTATTGATTATCATCGGTGTACCCATATAAAATCTGGTGATACAATTATTTCTTATATAATGGGTGCATTCATATAGCATCGGGTGAGCCGATATAGCTTATATGATGAGCACACCTAAATAGCACTCCAATGCATTGGGTAATGAATATGTTCTCTATAGATTTATATTGGAAGTAAACCATATGGTTATTATAATTTCAAGGGTTATATAAGGGTTATATGATGATGATTTTACAAAGATACCAATATGTTTTCATTATGATTTCTATGGTTATAAATGTTTCTTTTGATCAAGATTGATATCACATGGCTCATGATTATCAATTATGATGACCCTTACCTTATTTAAAGACTTATTCCATGCCTTTATGTTTGATGATACATGTATTGATTATGAAAATTCTTTTATTATTATCATCGCTTTTCTAATTTCATTATACCTTTATGCTCTTCTTATACTCACTAATGAAATTCAATTTTTTATTTCATATGTTTACCCTTAATGAGTATTTGAGACCACACTTCTTAGGTTTCATTTTCCATAGGTTTTCAAGAATGACGTTGAATGAATTATGTATAGAAGATTTTTATATAGATGATGATGAAGGATTAATTTGAAATAAGAAAATATTGGTTATGTGGTATAAATGGTCATTTAAGGACATGGATTTTGTTTATGTAAGCGTTTTTACTAATTATCCAAAACTATAAACCTAAAATTTCCTTAATAATGTGAGAGAATCCAATTTTTCATTTTGATTATCTAAGTTTTGGATGGAAAAAATTGGGTTACCTTCATTTATATCAAACCTAGAAATGTAAAGTTTTTTATTTTAGCACTGTATCTGAGATTGCATGTTCGGGGTTGTTATAAAAGGTTCCATAAAATCTATTCCCAAAACCTCAAAAATTCAAAAAAGTAAGTGGGCATTTGAGGAATTTCTTGTATTTTTTAAATTATTTTAGAAAAATTATATTTTCACAGTTTTTACAAAATTAATGTGCATGTTTAAACATGATGAGCTAATAAATTATAGATTCTAAACCTCCGTTTCTTTCCTTTGAGTACCAAAGTGGCCTCCATCAGAAAAATTGTGTTAAAACATAAAAAAAGATTAAATTTAAATTTATGAAAAGTGTCTTATAATCAATGAGTCATCATAAATTTTCTAAAATAAATGGATCCTCTCAAAGGTAAAATCAAGATTCAGATTTCAAATTTTAAATTTAGTGGGAATTTAGGTGAGATGAGGCCTAGGATGTTACCAAATAATTTACTATTTCTATATACCAAGAAACTTATTATTCAACTATATAGTGATTCTCCCTTGGAATGAGGTTTGGTACTAGTTTTTTGGATTTATTGTCTACTCAACTGTATTGTTCATCCTATGAAAGTGATCAACCACTTGGTTATTAGATATCTTCTTATCATTTTTTTAAGTTGAAATACTATAATAATAGCATCCATCATACAATCCTGGGCTTGGAATATACCTTCTTTATCAAATATATAAGTGTTTCATGATCATAAAATAGGGGGAATTTATTTTCAAGAATATATGATCCGAATCTATCTAAATCAAAGATAACTGGAATTTTTTTGTGGTTGTGTAGTTGAATATGACCGCATATGAGGTTTTTAGGTGTAGGAAATGACTTGAGTCTTACCATCAATTATCTTAGAAAGGGATGCTCCAATTTATTTATTGGAAGCATCACATAGTGTCTCAAATGGTTATTCCATATTTGGTGGTTGTATCATTAGTGGAGTTATCAATATCCTCTTTAACTCATCAAAGGATTCGCTACACCCATTGTAACGACCTGAATTCTCATGAAGGTGAAGGTCATTTATTTTTAAATTTAAATCCTATGATTAATCATTGTAAACATGAACTATGGATTAAGGAATATCACATGAGCATTTAGGTCTTATTTAGAGCCTGGAGTTTTAGAAAGAGGGATAAATAAATGTTACTCATGGTTAGTGAAAACTGTGCATCCCAGGTGGCACAGTTAGTGAAAACTGTATAGCCCATGCCACATGATTAGTTTTATCCATGCAGGGATAAACAGACGTGAAAAAAGATCCACATAGTTTTTTTAAAACTATATGACTATAGGTTCATGATTGTGCAAGAAACTAAAAGTTTTTGATAGTGGTATTTTTCATGATTTGTGCATGGTTTTGGTATCCATATGCCTTAAACGTGTGGGTCAATTCCTTAAGAAATTAATTGCTCACAATTTTTTCATGGTTTAGAAAACCGTGCACCTCTATATTTTGAGGTTAGAAGTATTTTTTTTACCTTAATGAAACTTTTGAACTAATTTTTTCTTTCTTATATTCTTATTCTAGCATCTAGTTTGGTTTTTCTTCTCCTATGAGCTCAAAATCCTCTCAAAGTAGTCTTTGATCTAACATCTTCATCTAGTGTCTGAATCAAGATCCATCGAAGGCATTGGATTACTTAAGGTGATCTCCCAATAATCTTCCTTCCTATTCATGTTTATCTTTGAATCCATCATGCTATTTAGGTTAAATCTTCTTTTCCCTATTTTCAGGGTGTTATACCATTTCTTAGATGTCTTCCAACTTACACTGAAACTGAGGTTGATATTGAATGAGGTTTCATCTCTGGCCTTGCGGTAGGTGGTCTTCTAATTTTTCCCTTGATTTTTGATGCTTTGTAGTGTAATCCTTTGTTCTACACACCAACCTTTTCTGAGAATTGCCTTTTTATTGAGTTCTTCAAATCAAATTTATCCTTACACCTTGATTCATTCTTATTTATCCTTTTTTAGTATGTTAGGGGATGTAGACCTTAGTTATGGACACCCCTTGGGCATGCCAATTGAAATTTACCCTTATGTATAATTGAATAAAATTCCTAGGATTCCTTTTTAGCTTCTGGATTAACTTTAAATTTTAAGTTCCCCTGTAATATAAATGTATAATGGAACCCAAGACACCTCCTAAGTGTTTATCCCAAGTAATTCTTGAGATTTCCCATTTTTGGAAACTGACTTGTTTGACCATGTCACCTTTACAAATGACCACTTAAGCTTAGTAAATTGAAATTCCAAGTTGAATGAATTGAATGAGGTGGTTTTATATAATATGGATTATTCATGATGATTTCCTTTTCATTAAATGAATAAAAATGGCTTAAATGAAATGTATTTAATGGTTTGACTTATTCATGGTGGGGTTTCTTCCTTTAATAAATTAAATGGACCTTTTGAAATGATTTTTAAAGGGTGGTATGAACATGCCTTCTATTATTCTTATTTAAATGTTCATTGAAATCAGTATTGCATTTTATTAAATGGAATTTGGAAAATGAGATGCATTATAGGTATTTACAAATGTGTTGTATTATAAATATGACTTACAACTTTATAGAGGATATGGAATGATAGTAAGGGTTCAGTTTATCATTCAGGTATAACACACCCTTACATCAAGTGTTTAGAATGACATCTCACACCATTGGCACTGGCTGGATGTTGGGGTTTACATGCCATGTCCGTTTTTAGAGTGTTTATATGATGCCTCACTCACCATGTTGAGGGTATTTCACAAATTCTCACACTATTATTTGGATTTAGGGCAAGTGCCCTATTTCTTGTGCTTATAGGCTTGTTAGACTGGTCATGGATGTATGAGTTACACCCTGGTCTAGCTAGAAACTATTATTCCAGGTATATAGCCACTTACATCCGTACGTACTTGGTTCATATAAGTAGATATGATATATAAATATACCATATATATATACATATAATTACTCATAATAAATTACTCCCGACCATGAGCCAAAGCATGTGGAGTCTCCAGGTTCCCTATAGGAACCTGAGTGGCCTGTTGTTTATTTATTCAACATTGTCTTTTATTCCATTATTCATGCACACTGTTTAGTTACGATCACTACTTAGATTACTTCTAGACACCATTGGTGGTGGACTACAAAGATTTTTATCTCACACCCTACTCAGGATTCCTTTTCTACCCGATAATATTATTTGACTTCCGACATTGATAAGGGTAAGAGACCTTCTATAGGTTGTCGATACATTTTGTATATAGTTAGAGCTTAGGAGTAGAGGACTGAGAATACACTCGAGATACTAGTGGAGAAGCCTTTTGTTATTTTTATACTTTTTATATAGCATGATTGTATATATGTTCCCATATTCCCTTTTTATATACTAGCATGACATGAATCCATGTATTGAAACTTCTATAGAGGATTTATACTATTATACTATTTATTAGATTTGTTTATTATTCCAATTCTTTCTTACACTGTCTATTTATTATTTTAATTCCACTGTTGTATATTCATATTTTTATTTTTGGTGATACTATGATATAAGGGTATAATATCCCCACCTCACCGACTTTACACACTCATTTCTAGTCATCAACCTCTAACACATGAGGAGTCACTCTTGAGTCCATGTGACCCACCGACATGGGGAATGAGAAGTGGATCGAGAGTCATGATATTAAAAAGTGGAATCAAAGTGAAATTTTCCCTTGTCTTACTGTTTGGGTATTAGATAGGAGAATTGGAGTTAAAGGGATTTGTAATTGACCCTATGCCTGGACGTAGCTAACCCATGTATAGGGGAAAACTAAATTACCTGGGATGGGTAATTGCAATTACTGATTGTTCCATTTATATTTGATACGACTTCACTATTGGGTGACACACTTGTTTTATGATGTTATTAAATAATTATTATTTAAATAATGATTTCTTTTACCCAAGCCTAATGAAATGATGGATTTTCATTACATGAATCATTATATCCACAATAGGACAAATATTCCATGATTTTTTCCATGTCATGTCTACTTACATCATGTATTTTACTATTTCATATTGATAGTGCCCTGGATATATATTGAATTATACTGAAACTTTATAAAGGGATTGGAAAACATAATTGATACTCATAGTGTCTACCTTGAACTAACAAAATTTTCATGAATAGGATAAAGTAGACAACTTAACCAGTCAATTATGGAATGTATATCAATGGACCATTGGTCACATGGGATGGATGTTTTATGGTGTGGATTAAGTAGATTCTATATTTTGGTTCACAAGGATTATGGGCCCTTATGGATCGAAAATGGTAATCCCCGTAATTCAACCATTTTAAAGTGATTTAAATATTTGAAAAAGGAAAAAAATGATTATGAATTCTAAAGTGAAATTAGCTATCCTATAAATGTGAAACAAATACTTAGACTTGAAACTAGCCTTATTAGTGGGTAGTGGGTATCTATTGCACTCTCATGAATATTATAGTCTCTTCTACCATCTAAACCTGTCTTTTGGAGTAGGAAGAGAGCCATGATCATTTATATAGGAAGGAATTGTTCCTTTTCTAGTTTCTATCTACAATCTTTCCAGTTTCTTAAATCTCTTATGAGAAGTGTTTTTGTAATTAAAACATTATGCCACCATGATGTCATTTGGTCGTACAACATAAAGGTGGTGATGACCATGTACTTGAGGTGGCAGGACTTGAGCTTCTAGTGGTTACTCATGAATTTACACCTATGGAACCTCTTCCTATTTATGACATGGGTATCAAAACCCAGTTATGAGAGGGACTCCTTCATATCTTGTAGTTGATGCAAGGTGTTGTTCGACCTTCCCTGAGTATGGAAAACATGAATTGGAAATTTCAGTAGTAGTATCCTCCCACCTTCTCAGGGGATAGAGGACTTCATTCTCTCAAGCCTTGTCTTAAATATATCCTTTCTATATTCAAGTATCTGAAGAGGCCTCTAGAGAATATGGTCAATATATCTACATATATGTTTCTCAATTCAGATAAGTTGTGGTAGGATGTTATCACCTAGGAATATCAACATCATGATATGGTCTAGGATGATTTTCAGAACATTTTCTATGACTAATTATTTACCTAGACTCTAAGGGATGAAATAGCTCAATAAATCATGAACCTGCAGCAGGGGGAATGCTAGTTATAGAGTACTCTTCTCATTTTACTGATCTTTAGCGGTTCACTAATACTATAGAGAATAATGACTTGATGATTTCTAGGAGATTTGAAGATGGGTTGGTTTATGCCATCCGATCATAGGTTAATGTGTTCATGTTGACTACTATTTTTGAAATAATCAACTGAGCCTTTATTACAAAGAAAAACTTGATGGAAGATGATGGTGCGGGTTAGGGAAGTTCAACACTAAGGTCTATCCGTACTTCTTATTCTAGGTGAAAGATTCATTTTGAGGATAATCATGGAGGTGGAAGTAGTTAGACCCCACATACAAATAATTTCTTGATCCATCACTAGTGCGGGAATCTGGGGTACACAAAACCACAATGCTTACATGATCCAGTCAAGTTCAGAGGCTGCGTAAGGATGAGAAATATACAAAACTTATGCAGGACTTTACCTTAAGTACCTAGAGAGTAGGGATCTATACATGTGCCATGATAAAGAGCAGTACCAGTAGTATCATGACATGCAAGAAGATGGAATACCACAAGACGATCAGGATATAGTGCCGTTCGAGGTAGAGGCAGTCAAACTTTTGATTCTCAGTGCCAACAAAGAGAGTTTTCTCAGGGTAGTTTAGCAGTGACTCAAGGACACAATACATTTTAGTTATATTAAGTACAACCTATGTTAGAGGATCAGATTGAAAAATCTTCTACTATACGAGGTATTATTCTAATAGCCTCCATTTTAGTATCTTCTTTATTTGACACAAGAATGTCTCACTCATTTATATAAAAGGAAATCACTGAGAGTCAGGGCCTCAAGATCAAACACTTATATGGTGTTATGATTCTAGATACCTCATTATAAATCCTATCAGAGGGTGTTCACCATTGTAATAACTTCTCCCTTTAGATAAGCAATTACCTCTTTGTATGAAATATTTACATTCTCAACATGATGTATTTTGATGTAATCATCGATATGGAATGGTTAGTTCACTATCAATCCTACATTGACTGATATCATAGAATGGTGATGTTTACATCACTAGAGGGAATTAGGCACATACATAAGGAAGAATGAGATGTTAGTGTGACTAGATCTGTACTTGGGTAGAAGAGGCTAGGTAATGTGATAACTCAGATCACTAGTATTTTCTTAGATGATCAGGGTTTATGACCTACTGTTTTTCCTTATTTATTGGAGTTCTTTAGATAAATCATTCCCAATGAATTCTCCGATCTACCTTTGGTGTGAGAGGTACAATTGACTATTGAGTTAGTACTATAAGTATCACCAGTGACCATTTCTCCTTATAGGATAGAACCTAAAGAGATTTTGGAACTCAATATATAATCGGAGGATATGGAGGCTAAAGGTTTTATATTCCCCAACACTTCTCAATGGGGTTCACCAGTCCTTTTTTCCAATAATGTGGACAGTAAACTTAGAATTTGTGTGGATTACCATTAATCGAACCAGTTCATGATAAAGAATAGGTATCCACTACCTATAATAGATGACCTCTTAAATTAGATCTTAGGAGAGAGAGTGTTTTCAATGATAGATTTGAGGTTGATCTATCACCAGGTGCATTTCAGGTCATCATAAATACCTCACACAACTTTTAAGAGTAAGTATAGTATATACAAGTACCTGATTATGCCATTCATATTTATGAATTCACCTACAGTGTTTATGGATTTTATGAATTGGGTTTTTCTACCTGTATCTAGATTCATTTGTGGTTGTATTTGTTAACGAAATCCTTGTGTATTCAATCTCCAGAAATGACAATGATAACCATTATGAGATTGTACTAAATACACTGATATAGTATCATCTCTATGTTAAGTTTAGTAAATTTCACTTTTCAATTGAAAAATTCCACTTCCTAGGTCACATAATCTAAGATTCGAGAGTTTTAGTAGACATAGAGAAAGTGATAGATGTAGTTTTCTAGGATCATACAAACAATGTCTTTGATATTTGGAGTTTCTTGGGGATAGCTTGATATTATATATGCTTCATCTAGGATTTATCACATCTTGCAGCACTATTAACGAACTTAAAAAAGAAAGGTAAGAAATTATTATGTTCAAAAGCTTATGAAGCATCCTTTCAGGAGTTAAAGGGTCGTTTGACTTCCGTATCGATACGGATTTTTCCAGATGTAGGCATGATCTATACTATATATTATGCTCATTAGGTATTGAGCTTGGATCTATTATGATGTAGGATGAGTGAGTGATTGTGTATGGGTCTCATTTGTTGAGGAATCATGAGAAGAATTTCCCAATGCATAAAATCGATCACATGGATGTTGTGCATGACTTACATAGTTAGAGACAATATCTACTTGGAGAGACTTTTGTGGTGTTCACTAATAAAAAAATCCTCAAGTAAATATTTGAAAAGTGATATCTGAATCTCAAATAGTGCAGGTGGGTTGAGTACCTTCAATCATTTGATTTCAAACTAACATACATGCTTGGTAAAGGAAATCCTGTGGTCGATGCTCTGAGGCAAAAGACTCAGAAACATGCAGTTCATGAGTCAAGTGGTTAATGGTAGCTTATGAAGTTAATCTTAGAGATTCACTTTGAGGTTCAGGAGGGCCATGGTCATACTATCCTATCTAACTTAAATGTAACTTCTACTCTCTTAAAACAAGTGAAAATGAGTTAAATATGTTATCCTGAGGGCCTTGTACTAAGGGAAATAATTTCAGATAATGATACATCTTCAAGTTGGACCATGGATGAGAATGATATTTTACTATTCCATGGGAATGTATGTGTCCTAACAGACATCATAGAGGAGATGATGAAGTAATTCCATGCCTCATTGTGGATAGTTCACCCTAGTGTCATAAAAATGTATTGAGATATACGATGCCAATATTGGTGGCCTCGTATGAAATGCAATATTTCTAGATTCATCACTTGGTGTTCCAACTTTTAGTGGGTGAAGACAGAACATCAGAATTTGACAGGGTTTTTGTAGCCGTTGTCCATTCCTGAGTAGAAATGGGATGATGTTTTGATGGATTTCGTGACTGGTCTACCCAGATCACCTTGTGGAAACAATATAGTGTAGGTTGTCATGGATTGGTTAAAAAAGGTCACCCGCTTATTACTAGTGTGATAGATCTTCTCAGTAGATGATCTATTAAGACTTTACATTATAGAGGCTATACGTCTTCATGGATATCATCCTTTTATCATTTCTAATAGAGATGCTGATTTTACATCATGGTTCTAGTAGGGGTTACAGAAGGCCTTCAATAAACAGGTTCTTCTGTGCATGGCCTATCAACCACATATAGATGGATAAATAGAGCATATTATTCAGGTATTAGAGGACATGCTTCGTTCATGTGTCCTTGACTTTGGGGTTTCTTGGGAGAAACACATTCCTCTCATTGAGTTCACTTACAATAACATCTTTCAGGATACCATTGAGATGAATCCTTATGAATCCCTATATGGTAGGCCTTTTTGCTCACCTCTATGCTGGAAAGAGGTAGGGGAGGTAGTTATTCTTTCACTACATCTCATGAAGGATACTTTAGATTAGGTCCAGCTGATTAGAAAATACATGATGATAGCTCAGCCCAGAAAAAAGTTTTATGCCAACAAATTTTAGTGACCTCTTGAGTTTGAGGTTAGAGACTGATTTTTATCGCAAATCCCACCTAGGTTAGGTCGTAGATATATTCAAAAGTAGGGTAAGATCTCACTGAGGTTCATTGCACCATTCATGGTTGTGAAACAAATTAGACAATTGGATTACTAGTTGGAACTTACTCAGAGATACTGATCAATTCATTATGTGTTTCATGTGTTTCAGCTTCACCGATACTATCCATACCCATCACATGTATTTTATCCAGATGAGGTCGATCTGGATGTAACTTATTTCTTTGAGGAGCATCCCATTCATATTGTTGATCGTATGATAAATAACCTTTGAGGTTGGTCAGTACCTTTGGTATGGGTTCTATGGTAGCATGACTGAGTACATGATGAGACATGGGAGTGGGAAGCTGATATATAATCTCAGTGTCCATAACTCTTCACTGATGATAACTCTTTACCCTCAGAAGGCCAACTTGGGGAGATGTTTCTCTAAGGAGGGGAGGTTATAATGACCAAACTTCTCACGAAGGTGAAAATCATTTGTTTTTTTAATTTAAATCATTTTCTTAATCATGTTAAACATGCACTATGGAATTAGGAAGGCCCTAGTAGTGTCCAAAGCTTGAGTAGAGCCTGGAGTTTTGGAAAGAGGGATAAATAAATGGGCCACATGGTTAGTGAAAACCATACAGCCCAGACTGCAAAGTTAGTTTTAACCATGCGAGGAAAAATAGAGGCGCAACAGGAGTTACATGTCCATGCAGTAAATTATAAGTTTTTTAAAGTTGTATTTCACATGGTTTGGGAAACTTTGAACCTTAACCATGTGGGCACTACCAGAAAACATGCTTTTATCAGTGCTAAAATGGCCTTTATCAGTGCTAAAAAAGTACTGATAATCTCAGTGAAGATAAAGGGGGATCCCTTTTATCAGCACTCATAAAGCATTGATAAAGGACCCTTTTATTAGTGCTAAAAAAGCGTTGATAAAAGGGGTCTTTTATCAGTTCTAAACAAAGCGTTGATAAACAGGTCCTTTATCATCACTTTTTTTAGCGCCGATAAAAATTAAAAAACATTAAAAAAATCTGCAAATCAGGGAGGGGCTTCAACAGCACTTGAACCCCCCTTCAACAGCACCCCCACCCCAGCTCGCATGCCCCACCCCCTCTTTAACAATACTAGCCCACCCTTTAATAGTGCTATCCCTTATTCCACCCACGCTCGCGACATGTCCACTCCTAGATTCGAACTTGGGTCCTATTGCCTGCGCACCTAAGCCTTCACCACTACACCATATTTCTTTGATCTTCATTTATTAATATATCTATTTATTTATATATCTATTTAGTTATATTTACTCATATATTAATATATATTTATATTAACATATATATATATATATATATTAACACACACCCAGATATATATATATATATATATATATAGTTATACTAATATATATATTTAGTTATATTAATATATATATATATCCGTATATTAATATATATAGTTATATTTATATATTAATATATTTATTCGTATATTAATATATATTTATAGGATCAATTTTAAATACATTTATAAAATATGTTTTTTGTGCGTGTTTATAAATAAATAAATACATATATACAACACACACACAAACATATATATATATATATATATTATATGTGTATTTGTAAGTATAATTATACATGTTTATATATATTTATAAATATTATATATTAATATGTATATACAAATGTTTAGAATATATAGATAATATATATCAGTTTGTCAATACAGACGCACACACACACATATATATAAGTAAAAATTATATAGGTATATAAATATTCATGTATTTTTATTTTAAATAAAATTGATATTAGTTTTTTTATTTAGATAAGGCTTATATATTGAGAAATATATTTTATATGTAAATATGTTTAATTATTTATTTATAAAATTAAATTTTTATGTGTGAATATATAAAAAATAAGTATATATTGTTATATATTTGATTATAAATAACAGTACATTATGAAAAACGATAATAATCCTTGAAAACATGAAAAATAGGTAAAAAATGGAGAAACCATCAAAAATCGTAAATACAGTCAGAAAGTCAAATAAACCCTAAACTCATGGTAACAATGAAAACATCTGATTCAAGAGTCCGTTCCAGCTCTGTTACTAGTAAAATCGAAGATCATCAAACAATATTTGATATGATAGGTGGTGGAGGCCGAATGGACAGGAAGATCATTAGTTACAACTGTTTGAAAAAATAGCAGTCATGACAAAAGTGCTAGAAATGGGGGCTTCAAAAACCTAACAAACTACAGAGTCACTAAAATGGGGATAAATTTTTATTCGAGCATCCTTTTCAGCTCCATGAACAGTCAAACTGAATCTCATGGAATGAAATATGATATAACATGTGAAAGAGTGCAAACAGACATACTGGTTGAGAGTTATTACCATTTTAAGAAAAATTTAATAGGGCACCAGACACAAAAATGGAGTTTTGGAGACCTACTTATGGTTTTTTGGGGTTTTAGGGTTTATAATAAGACTTTAAATTCTTTAAAGTTAGCCTAAAGCATATATATCTTTTCTTCCTTTGATTTGATATGTGGTAGAGCCAAAACAGACACCCGGAGCGAAAGTTATGGCTGTATGAAGTTGGAGTTTTTTTAGAGTGGTATAACTGATATATCTTCTATTTCTTTGATATTCTCACCATTTCGATTAGACTCAGTCCTCTCTCATCTCACGATATTCAATTTGACTGGTCACGACGCTCAAAAGGAAACCCAAAGAAAAAGTTATGGCTATTTTATTGAGTCTTGTGTTTCTTATGTTTTTAAGCGCTAAGAGGGTTGCTCAATTTCACACAATCATAACTTCTACTCCGAGTGTCCATTTTGAATCTACCACATATAAAATCAATATAAAATATATTTAAAAAATATATATTATATTTATATCAATATAAATATACTTATATATCAATATATTATTTTTTATGATTTTTTTAAATATACACTTTATCAGTGCTAGGAAGAAAAGCACTGATAAAGCCCCCCTTTATTAGTTCTACTAAAAAAAGTGATGATAAATGGGTCCCCTTTAACAATGCTAAAAAAAATAACTGATAAAGGGGGTTCCTTTATGAGTTCTAAAAAAATCATTGATAAAGGCACCCACTTTATCAGGTTTTTTTAGCACTGTTAAAGGGTGGTGCTGTGGAAACTCAGTTTTTTGGTAGTGGGGTCAATTACTTAAGCAATGAATTGCACATGGTTTTCACATGGTTTGGAAAACTATGCACCTAAACCATGAACCCCTATATCTTGAGGTGAAAAGTATCTTTTTTCCATGAATGAATCCTTTAACCTAATTTTTCTTTCTTCCCTTCTTCCTCCAACGGCTGGTTTGGTTTTTCTTATCCCGTGAGCTCAAAATACTTTCAACCTAGGATTTAATTTAATTTCTTCATCTCATGTCTTATTCACGATCCATCAAAGGAATCTGATTCTTCAAGGTGATATCTCAAATCATCTCCCTTACTATTGAAGATTATCTCTGAATCCATCATGCTATTTAGGTGCAAGCCTGTTTTCTCTATTTTTATGGAATTTGACCCTTTATTATATATCTTCTAACCTAATCTAATTCTGAGGCTAATATAGAGTGAGGAGTTATCTATGGCCTTTAGGTAGGTGGTTTTATTATTTCCCCCTTGATTTTTGATTCTTCGTAGCATAATCCATTCTATTGCACGCTGGACTTTTCAGAGTGTTTCCTTTTTTATTGAGTTATTCATATCAAATTGATCCTTTCACCTTGATACATCCTTATTGATCCTTGTTTAGTAAGTTAGAGGATTTATACCTCATTTTTGGCCACCCCATGAGACTTCTAAGTGAAATGTTACCTTATAGATAACTGAATAAAATTCCTTTGATTCCTTTCTAGATTCCAAATTAGCTTTAAAATTTAAATTCCATTATAATATGAATGTATAATGGAACCCAAGACACCTCATAGGTTTTTGGACCAACCAATGTTTGGAATTGACCATTTTGGAAATTTTCTTATTTAACCATGGAACCTTTCCAAATAAACCCTTGATCCTATTAAATTAAAATTCCATGTTGAATGAATTGAATGGGTTGGTTTTATTTAGGATGGAATATTCATGAGGGTTTCCTTTTCCTTAAATGAATAAAAATGGTTTAAATTTAATGGATTGAATGGTTTTACTTCTTCATGGTGGGTTGTATTTAATAAATTAAATATATCTTTTTGGATGATTTGTAAAGGTTGGGAACACCGCACCTTCTATTATGCTTATTTAAATTATCATTGAAATTGTTATTGCCTTGAATGTAATGGAATTTGGATAATGAGATGCATGATAGGTATTTCCTCTTATATTGTATTATAAATATGACTTATTCCTTTATAGGGGTTGTAGTATGATGGTAAGGGTTAAGGTGAGCATAATGATATCATTATCCCTTACATCGGATGTTGAGCATGACATCTCAAACCATTGACACTAGATGGATGTTGGGATTTACATGTCACATCCATTTTTAGAGTGTTGACATAATGAATCACTCACCATACCAAATGTCATACATGATGTCTCAAACTATTATTGGGATATAGGAAAATTAACCTATTTTTTGAGCGGATTATCTCCTTAGACTGGTCATGGATGTTTGAGTTACGCCTTGTTCCATCCAGCAACTAGTATTCCAGGTATATGGCCACTTACTACCACACATACATGGTTTATATAGTTGGTTGCAATATACAACTATAATATATATATTTTATTACTATATATATAATTACTCATCATAAATTCCTCCCTTCTATGTTCTGAATTAGGTAGAGCTACCAGGTGTCATATAAAAACCTAAGCGGCTTGTTGTTTATTTATTCAGCATTGTCTTTTATTTCATTATTCCTACACATTGTTTAGTTATGATCACTAATCAGATTACTTATAGACATTGTTAGTGGTGGACTACTAATATTTTTATCTCACACCCTACTTGGTGTGCCTTTAGTACCTAAGAATATTATTTTACTACAAGTATTGACAAGGGGAAGGGCCTTGCTATAGGGTATTTATACTTTTTTCATATAGTAGGAACTTAGGAGAAGAGGACTATGAATACACTTGAGATATTGGGGGAGCATACTTTTGTTAATTTTTTAATTTTTAAGCATTATTTTATTTCTATTATCCTATTACCCTTTTTATACCATAATTCCATGCATCTATGTATTAACACTGGAATAATGACTTTCTATTTTTATACAACTGCTCAGATCTATTTATTATTGTTCTTCTTTATTACTATATCTATTTATTATTTTTCTTCCTTTTTTTTATGTTCATGTTTGTATCTTCTATGTCACTCCAATATTAGGGTATAGTCTCCCCACCACACCACCTTTACACCCTCACTGGTAGTCATTAGCCTCTTATATATGGGGAGGCACACTTGAGGCCATGTGACCCACCAGTTTGAGGCATGGTTAAGTGGATCCTAGGTCAAGATGTTACACTTATCATTTAAATTGAAAATATAATCTTTCAAAATTAATATAAATATAGGTAGAACAACCTTATTTAATTCTTTGATATACCTCTGGTAGAATTCTTCATGCCCTAAAAATAATCTAACATGTTTCAAATAATTTGGGTAAGTTAAGGAATTTATCACTCTAATTTTTTACTAATCTACCTCTATTCCTTTTTTTGAAATAAAATTACAAAGGAAAATTAAAATTTACACCATAAAATATAAATTTTAAAAATTTAATACAACATTTTTTTTCAATACATGTTTTCAAGAAAATTTCAAATTTTTTCAAGAAATGATCAAAAGAATCTAAAAAAATAGTAAAATCATCCAAAAATACCTCCAAGAAGTCTTTAATATGGCCATAAAAAACTTACCATGAAACTTTTAAATATACTTGGATAATTAAATAATTAAAATATAATCCTCCTATAAGAAAATGTGTCATAGGGACATGTAAAGGTGGTATTATCTTAGTCCTTAAGAATAATGTGTACTTGAAAATAACCTAAAAATATATCCAAAGAGAAATAATGTGTTTTTCCACCCAATCTATTTAACATTTGTTCAATGAAGGGTATGAGGAAATAATATTTCCGAGTGAATTAATTTAATTTCCTATATTTTATACATACTCTCAAGATGTTCTGAACTCTCAAAGATATTAATTCATTATTTTCATTTCTGACAATGGATAATCTAGTTTTCTTAGAAAGTACATGGATGGGGATTGACCGTTGTTAATCTAAAATGGGATAGATGATACCATATTTTAAGATATTATCTATCTCCTTCTTCACTTCTTCCATCAATGTGTGATTAAACCTCCTTTGGGGATTCTTAATTGGTATAAAATCTCCCTTATGTATAATTTTATGTGAGTAGTTTTTTAGGTTTATTCATTGGATATCACCTAAGATCCACCCTATTTTTTTTGAAATTATTTCTCAAAAGTTAAATATTTTTTCTTGGGTTATAGACAATTATTTTTCAATTATAATTGGTAATTTTTATACTTCCATGAGGTAAACATATTTAAAATTATTGGGAAGTGGTTTTAATTCTGGTTCGGAGCTTGTTCAAGAGATAAAATTAAATTGAGGTTACCAACTCCTAAGTCCTGAGTTTCCTATACAAAAGGAAATATATCAACTTATTCTTCATGAAATAAATCATAAAATCCATCAGATAACTTATAGGATAAATATTCTTTCAATTTGAAAAATATAATTTTTAAAATTTCTAGAATTCTATATAGTCACATATTCTAAGGAATTTTCAATCAAAAAAAATTCTTCCCTAAGTCTAAAAATTCATAAAATATACCTGGTTCTTCAATAGGTTTAGACTCTTCGATATGATAGAGTGTAAAAATAGAATGTTCATATGAAGGGTTCCTCATGAAGTAAAAAAAATTAAATTACTCAATAATATCTTCAAACTCTTTGATGAGTCTTCATTTATGGATATTAATAATGGTCTTGGGTGTATTCAATAAAGATCTCTATAAAATGATGGGTGAATGGTCTGGTGATATATCCTACTCTATGTGGGTACATTAAAATCATATGGGAATAATAGATCTTTTATTTTCACAAGTGAAAAAGTAAATTCTATTTAGTTACATTCAATAAATTTCATTTCAGTTCAATACAAATTATATTTGTTTTGGTTTTGTTCAGTTCTTATTTTTGTTGGATTTTTCAACAAATGAGATATTATTTCACATTTAATGTTTTATTAATTTTATTAATTAATCAAATATCACTTAAAATCATTCAATTTTTTAACAAATGGTTTTTGTGGTAATTTAATTTATTTGAATGTATAGACATGTGATTTTGACATATTTTATTTTTTTATTCTATGATATTTTTGAGGATTAATTTATTGATCTATAAAATGATTTATTTGTATGAATGGTTTTAAATAATTTCATTTTAATGTTTTATTAATTTTTTTTAAATTTAAATTTTTACTCAAAAGTGTGTTTTAATAATTCAAAATAATGAGATTATCATGATTTAAAATGAACTGAGAAATTTGAACAACTTTCCAAATTTTAGGGATATAAAGAAATTGATTCTTACTTTTCTATGTATGTTTCATAATAAATTTAAAATAAAAATTCTTATTTAAAAATGATAAATACATGTGACTATATTCATAGTAGTGGGATTACTGTACCATGATCAATTTTTGGAGAAAAAATATCAAATTTTTGATTTTTAAAAAATGGATGTTCTAATGAATGGGTGTTAAAACATGCATTTATAGTAGTGGGGTTTTTTTTACTATGATATATTTTATAATGTTTCTCATTACTTTTATAATAATGATTAATGTTTTAATTATATAAATTTTGTAATTTTATTTATAACATATTTTGATTTTTTTTAGAATTTTTTAGTTTAAATGGGCTATATTTGGATGGATAATATATATTTTTTAAAATTGATTTATAAATAGTGGATGTTTAATTTGAGAAATTTTTTAGAAAAAATATAATGAAGAGGGGATTTGTGATTAATTTAAAAATTCCTTTACTATAATAATTACTTTAAACATGCTGAATTATTTAAAAATGTAAATTATTTGATAACCATATAATTATTGTGTTTTGAACCTGCTATAATGGAAATGTTTAAGTGATCTTCATATTTTTTTGTCTTCTTTTAAATATTTACAAGTGGTTAATGAGTATTCCTTTCTATTTTTCAAATTTATATCTAAATTTTATGTTTTTAGGTATGGTGTTTATAAAAAATGATACTTCTATGTGTAAAGAATCCATAAATTCTATAATTTAATTATTTTGACCATGTAATGAAATGTTTTAATGTAGGGGTTGAAGTTGGTTATTTCTTAAGTTAAATTATTAAATGAATTTTAAAGTGAAAAAAGTAGTTTTTTTATAAAATTAAATTCTATTTGGATATTTTTAAATGAGCATTATTTCTATATGTTTTCATATATCATCTAATGAGGTATTTGAATGAGTAGTGATAAGTTTATGAATAGAATTTATGGATGCATTTCTTGTTTGGGTAGTGTTTGGGAAGAAATGTGTTTTCAATGAAAAAATTCATGAAGGTTTTATTTTCATTTTATTTGATTTAGTTTTATTAAGGTTTTCTTAGTTTCAGACCCAGGTTTATAGTTCCTTGGGTATTCTTTACTTAGGGATTTCTTTTTGTACTTTTAGGAAAGTACCACACATGTATAATGGTATGTTCTAGATTTACTTATCTTATTATACCAATTAACCTATCTAGGTAAAGATATAATACTATAATTAACCTATCTAGGTGAAGATATCATATTATCGTGGAGCTTGTTGAATTTATCTATATTTAATGATAAAGATGATATATCTTATATACCCAAATTAAAGACACTTATAATGTTAGTATGTGTGTGTAAAGTAAAATTGAGGTTGATTAAACACATTTTTTATATTCATTAATTATATGATTAAAGGGGAAACCTTAAAAATAGTTTTTTTTGTGGTGGAAAGAACCTATGTGAATGATTAAAAGGATAAATAGGATGTTTCATTGATTCATATCTATTACAGTATAAAAAGTATATTTTCAGTATAAGAAAAATCGTAAATTTCATAAAAAAATTATAAATATAGATAGAAAAAATAAATATACAATTTAATAAATTAACTTAAAATATGAATTTTTGGAGTATGAAATTAAATCTTTATATTTTTTCATTGTATATTCATCGAGGATTGGTATATTCTTAAGATTGGTACCTTTTCTTATTTTCCATCCAGTTTTCAAGTAATGATTGTATGCCTTCCACATCTCTCATAGTTCCATTAACCAAACTATCTTTTCTTACTGACCATATGGGAAGTTCAATCGAAGCTGCATATTATAATTTTTTTAATATTACTTTATAAATAAATTGAATATGTTTATCAGAAAATATATTAACCATATTTTATCCTAATAATTGTTTTTTATTTGTTGTCCAATATTTATCTATTGGATTTATTGAATAATAATAATATTAATATGTTTGGTGCCTATGAAACTTTGCAATTATTTTCCATTTTTTTCCAATTATTTTAATGTCCTAATTATACTCAACCATGAATTACGTGTGCCTATTCCACATTTTATATGTTTTTGAATGGGAATGTCTTATACTAAAATATTTATTAGAATATAGAATAAAATATTTAGTACACATATATAATTGAAATTTAATAAAAAAAATATGTACTTTATTATTTTGTAAAAATTTATCAGAAGCAATTTTTTCTTCATTTATATCCTATACAATATGTTGGGGGGGGGGTAGTAATTGGCGGGGTATCATGTGTAGTAGACTATGTATAATGAAGTTGGGTAGGAGGGTATGAGTATACAATGGGCATAAATGGTGGATCATTACCCTATATATATGAAGAAGGATAAAAAAGGATGAGGGATGTAATGATTGGGACTATATGGAAGTATGTGGAAATAAATGAAAAGGAGGAGTACTCATGTATGGGTAGAGAATACAAGGAGAATTCATGATGGGAGGAAAATTTTCTAGTTAATGTAAATCCATGTTTTATAAGGGAACTAGAAAAGTAAGGGAATTGCATATAGGGGTGATAATATAATCTAGATTTCTAAACCTATCCTCAATGAATGAAATTCAACTCCTTGATTATTTTAGAAAATAATAATTTTTTAAAGTTCATACAAATCCAATAAATAAATATGGTACTAATAGGAAAAATCATTTGTTTCAACCCTATTTCTCTTAATTAAAAATTGTTTTTTCCATATTTTATTCTATAAAAACATTTATAGGACATAATAACCTGAAAATTCTAGAAGTGATGTGAAAATTTTGAAAATATAACAAAAAATAAAATAACTATAAAATTACCAAGAAATTGTTAACATAATAAATAAATAACTATATAAAATTAAAAATATCACCATAAAGATTTGGATATATCTTCATAATTATAAACTTATGTATAAATTTGTATCAAGTACAACAAAACATTGGTCTAGAAAAATTTCTATTAAATAATATTGATGCCGTGGTAGCTCAATATATTCAAATTTATCCTAATTTGTGTATCCCAAGTAGTATTAGATCCGATATATAATAATTAGTCTAGAATTTTACTAATGAATGTATCATAATTATTATTTAATGTAAATTATTAGCAGATAATTCAAATATATGTTCAATGGAAAAATAAATTTTTATATTTTTCATCAGAGATAAGTATACCAATAGTGAAACATCCTTTTAAAGATTAAATTTTCATAAGTGATTCAATAATAGTATATTAGAGAATTTTTTATATACATAATAATTTGAAATATGTTATATACATGGGTCATAGATATTTAAAACTCATATAGTGATTTTTAGAAAGTTTTAAATGATAGGAAGAAGCTACAGGATCATGAGAGATATTGTATTTTTTTAGGTCTAATTTAATTAACCATAATAGTTAAATGAAGCTATAATGGTTATTATAGGAAGTGATTGTGAATAAAATTTCAAATGACTATGAATTATTTCTATTATTTTCCAAAAAAAATCACAAAAAAGGTAACAATGGTTGTTAAGTGTGGTTATTATGGTCATTGTTGGTAAATACCATAAAAATATGAAGTTATTTTAAAGAAAAGTAAATCCAAAAATATCTAATACTTTAAAAAAAATAATTTTTTATGTTCATTGGTTACTCTAGATCAATACATCTTAAAAAATATAATTTTTTTATAAAATCATATCATGTATATCAGTGATAGTTCAACAAAAATAAAGTAAAAAAGTGAAGGCATGATGAAATGAAACTTAAAGTGAGAGAGAAGAATAAAATAGTATTCCTCTTAGTTAGGTATTTTTTTCTTCTTACTGAAATCAGAGGATAGTAAGGTTGAATACTAAATTTCTCTTAGATTGTCTAAATTGAAATCAATAATTATTCTTTCATATTTTGGAGAAGTTTTTTCCTTGAAGTCATATAATGAGCTCTTTTGAAAAATACAAAGTTATATTAAAATAAATTGACTAATTAAACATAGGATAAGAAATTATTCATGAAATAAGAGCATAAATTGATATATGTTTATTAGTGTGTAGTTTTATATCATAGCTATTCTAGTTAATGAAGATTCATATAAGAATTATTTTTTTTATGAAAATATCTGATTTGTTTGACAATATCTCAAATGTGTAGAAACGTAAAAGTATTTTGATCAAATCGATGGTTATGATTCCTAATGTTGTATTAAAAAATATCCAAGGAAGTTAATATATTTTTGTATTTTAATAAATGAAGCTCTTATGGAAACCCAAACTCGTTATTTTCCTTAAAGATAAATGTGAATAATTATCACATTTTCTGTAATGAAATTTAAATTTTCAATCAATTAAATTAAAATTGATACTCAAATCAGTTTATCTTTATTAGCACTTGTTGGTATATATTACATTATATGTTACTAAAAAATAACTACTGATATCATTCCTCTATCAACATTGATCATAAATTTAACAAAAATTTTGGTGTTAGATTAGGAAATTGATAAATAATTACTCATGATACGATGGAAATAAAATTATCATTTTAACTACTGTTTTATTTAATTTAAATTAAGAATTTAAGTTGAATGTTAGTTTAATTTATGATATATATTCAACGAAATTATTAGTAGAATGTGTTGAACCAATTTTGGTCTAAAAAATTTGAAAAAATTTATTAAAAAATAAATAGTTTTATTTTATTTAGAACACTTTAAAAAAGACTTTAGATGTTCTATACTTTAATAATAATTTTTCCCAAAAAAATCATAAAATAATGATGCTTGTATTATTAGTCTTAAAATAATTTTAATTAAAATATTGATTAAAAGTACTACATTAAATGTTTGAAACTTAATATATCAATACATAGTTTAGAAATAATTATAGAGAAACATTTGTGTAGTTAAAAAATAGATTTTTTTGATATCAATTAACCATAATTACGTGTAGCAGTTACGAGTTATAATAAACTATTTGAAAGATGTTATAGTAAAGTGACATCTTTAAAAAATGGAATGGAAAATAATTGAACACTCTTACTATTATATAATAATATAAAAATTAATGAAGATAGTAGATATCTCAGAACATCTATCAATTTCAAGTAGGTTTTTTGTTGTTACTGTGAAATATTTATGGAGTAGAATATGCAGTCGCAAATGATACTGATGTTAGAATAATAAGTTGTTAATATGACTAAGGTTTTGACCTAGAATAGAAAATAATGAATTGAAAAATATGAAATATATATATATATATAACTTATACAACTAGTTTTTATAATAAACCTAGATTCAGGTAACATAAATAATCAAGTAGATGAGAACTAATTATGTATAATGTACACAAGAAATTTTCAAAAAATAAATCACATAGAATTGAATAATTCCAAAAATTTAATTTCATGAAAAACATCTGTTATTATTTGAATAATACATAAAAAAAATTAACAAGAAAAAATAGGTCAACTTTAAATTTATGAGTATATTTAGGATGATTAAAATAAAAGTAAATAACTAGGTACATGTAGAAAGAAAACTACACCTGTTGTACTAACTGAGTTAAACTTATGAATTAGATGTCTGACCAACTGTGTCCTGTATTTTAATAAATCATTGACTATACATTAAAAATTATCAGAGATAAGGTTTATGATTCATATTAAACAAACCTTATAGTATAATAAAATGATTTTTGAATTATTATAATGAAATTGTAGCGAGGATTATCATATGGTATCAGTATTTATGCATTTGAAATGGCTGAATACATATTCTTATTGTATATAAAGATATTATCAACCCCATTAATAGTTTCTATAATGTTCTAGGATTACATGAAAGACATAAGCACACAAAAAAGAAGATTTAACATGCATCAAAAAGAAAAATTACCCCTGTCATTCCAATAAAATTAATAATAGAGATGAGATAAGAAAATTTACCTTAGAAAATAGTGTTATAACTATAACATTCAAGGTAAATTAGTGATTGAAAAGTTTCCTAATGTTTGAGGGAACTAAAACTGTACCAATTATAATGACTAAATTGAATACCAATTGATATAATGAATTCAATATAAAAAAATCAATAATCAGGTATAAAAAATATATAAAAATAATTACACACCATGTAATGGGGGTCTAGACTTAGTACAATTTCTTTCCATAAAAAAAAATGAAAAGTTATAGACAATTTTCAATGTAAGGATTTATCAACTTAAAAACATTAATTTAATTATAATTTTATATTAAGTTAATATTGTGAAAACTACTCTAAATATATTTTCTATTTCAATAGTATATATATTTTTATTAAACCAAAAAATATGTGTAATATAATTAAAAAAATTAATTAGCCAATATGTATAAAATTTTAAAAAAACATGCACCATGTAACATCCTCACCCAACCCATTGTCTTGGGCTTGGTCAGAGGTACTACTAACCTTAGGTGACATCAAAAAGACACAAAAGACTGAAAATAAATTCCAAGGGATTAGTAAAACGTTTAAGGATGATTTTTTCTAAATAAAAAACATATCCTGACAAGATAAAATAAAAAAACTAAACTAACTATATAATTAATGATTATAAAATACATATCAAATGAAAACTAATAAAATAATAATGTGGAGTAGTAGTGAAAATGTATGGAAAAATAATTAAAGAAAACCAAATGACCACTCAATATAGTAACACCAATGTAGATTCACTCCAACCACTCTATGAGAGAAGTCTTTAAGCTTCAAACAATAACCTGGGGTAGTAGCGTCATGATTCCTTACTGGAGAAGAACAAGACTTTTCATTTAACCATGTCATGAAGAATAACATCTACATATGCACCAAAGTACATATATAGGTGGTGACTAAACATACCCAATAGGATTTCTGAAAGAGATTTTCCAATACACGCAACTAGGACCAAAAAAAGTTAGCTCATAGTTTAAAAAAAACATAGGGTGAGAAAATCAAAAAATATTACTAAAAGAAAAAAGTTTTTGAAAAAAAATGATCTAAATAATTTTTTTCCATATTTATTTCCACTTGGAATACCCATCATGTTTCTCACACACACACTTGCATTCCAAATTAAAATCCCAATAATAACAAGTGGTGATCTATCCTTTACTAAGTCTTCACAAAGTGATAATCCCATGTACCATTAGCCTGGAACCAAAAATAAATTCCAGATCAATAAGGACATGTAATATGTAATATGAACACACACCACTATGTATTCCAATAACACATTCCAAAATTACCTTTATCAGAAAAAAAATTTCTTAAATTTTTTTAAAAAATTGAAAAATCAATTTCATTCTCAAACTATTAAAAATAAGGATTTTACAAGGTTCAAAATATTTTTCGTTAAAACACAAACCATTTAACGAACAAGTAGTATGAATTTATCAAAGCCATGGAAACCAAGATTTTTAAACAAAGGTTAAATAGGGGTTTTACATTGAAAATCATAGTAAATAAATTTGGAAATACAATCCTTCTAATTTCAAAAATAATAAAGTGATATAGAAGCCACCCACCTCACAACGGGTGTCGACAATAAAGAATGTAACAATTAAACCATTTTATCCAAGTTCAAAAATATTTTACTTAAATAGATTCAATCAAGATATCACCAAAAAACATCATATATCATAGATATATTCATAACATATTAGATTTAAATTTTTTGTGAGAATATAAGTCAATATCTATAGAGAAAGATATAAAACAGAAACTTAGCATTGATTCTGTAGATGTAACACACTTGGATCCATCATAACTAGAATATTAATCAAAGGGAATGATCAATAATTCTTCGGAGATGATATAAGTTCAAGATCAAGATAATAGAGGTGAAAAATTGGGGTTTCATTGATAAAAAACAAGTTAAAATATAATTTTTAGGGTATTTTATACAAGTCACGTGGTTAGGCTACATAGTTTGTGAAACCATGCACCGACTATGTGTTTGCTGTTGTCTTTAAACCAGAATCTTTCTTGGTTGGTTTTCATGGTTTAACAAACCATGTACATTTAATTCTTTTCCCCATTGTATACACTTTCATGGTTTCTCCTCAGTACCTACATAGTTTCAACAAACTTTACACTAGTCATGTGTACCCTCCTGGCCTCCTAATAATTGTCACACAATTTCCTTGGGGGAACTTCATAGTTTCCCATATCCGCAATCAAACCGTGAACCCTAAAAAAACATTTCAAAACACCCTAAAACCATCCATAAAATCAAAAAACTCAACCAAAGTATAAAATAACATCAAAATACCTAATAAAATGTTAAATTACCTAAAACTAGAGGTTTTAAATTCTCCCCACAATTAGGTTTTCCATCTTGAGAAATATGGAGATTTCTACTACTATGAAATAGTTTAGAACAATTTTATAGCATAAAGTCTTCATGTTCCCTTGTCTCTTCCTGAACATGACCATTATTCTAAAAAAATATCACCAAATAGAGATTATTTCTAAGTAATCATTTCTATTGTCTATCTATAATCTTTACCAACACATGTAGAAAAGTAACATCTGGTGCAAGATCAACTTGATCCATTTGAATCGAATAGTCAGAATTAGGATGATACTTCTTCAATTTAGATACATAAAATACATTGTGTATGAAGTTTAATCATAGTGGTAAATCCAATTAATAAGCTATATCACTAATCCATTCCAATGTTTCAAAAGGTTTTATGTACTGAGGATCTAATTAACATTTCTTTCAAAAACATTGATTCCCTAGCCTTAGAGAGACTTTCAAGAAGAAATGATCTACTACATCAAATAATAATGATTGATAATTAAGATCCACATAATATTTATGAGGATTTTGAGCTATCTCTATCCTTTTCCAGATCGTATAATTTTTCTCTATTGTCTCCTAAATAAGGCTTATTCCAAACAATGAAGCTTCTCTGATCTCTACCCAACAAAGTGGAGACTGAAAATGATGACCATAAAAATCTTCAAAATAATACATATAAATTTAGGTCTGATATATGTTATTTTATGATAAATTTACTAATTATATATTATCTTCTAATGAGAATATTCATAACACAAGATACGAGCATGTCTTCTAACATTTGGTCATCTGTTCCAAATTTCCATCCATTTGAGGATGATAAGTTATGATCATGGTTAATTGGGTGCCAAAATATTGTTGTAAAGATCTCTAAATCCAAGAATTAAAATGAGGATATCAACCAAAGATGATCACAACTAGTATTCCATGAAATATTTTAATTTCTCGAATATAGAGTTTTTCCAAGTCTTCCACAATATTGGAATCACAAATAGGGATTAATTGAGCTGACTTTGTGACCCGATCCAAAATCACCCATATGGATTTTTTTTGAAACATTATAAGTAGAACTATGATAAAATCTAAATCAATGTTCCACCATTTCAAGATATAGATAACTAAATATTTCAACATACCAGCTGGTTGTTGTTTCTTAGCCTTGACTTGTTGAAAAGTGAGTCATATCGAGACATACTCTTCAAATTTAATTTTCATTACATAACACCATAAATGAGTTCTCAATTCCATATAAATATTATAATTTTTTGGATTAATATCCAATTTTGAGTGGTGTAATATAAAAAATAGTTTTTATTGGAAAAAAAGTGAAACAACTATCAAATATTAAAAAATAAAAATAGAATTCCCATCTTGTTTTCACATGTCCACGGTCTCCCTAAAATATATTTTTTATATAATGGTAAGGAAAACAAGATCCGTTCTTTTATAATCCTTTACTTGATTTACCAAATCAGGTATGAGAGTCACTATAAATAAAACCATGACTTTATTTTTCTTAGTGAAATCCAAATGCATATCAGCAATCATACTCACCAATTTCCATTGATGAAAATATTTTTTAGATAATTGATTATATGACATTTGACATAAATAATTTTTTTAAAAAAATTATTTTGTAAGTGTATAAAGCAAATCAAAATTGAATATATGGAGGTATTTCATCCATGGTATTTGTCTTAGGTTTAAATACCTTTTTGAAAAGATGCGTTTTAAACTTTTATGGGTTGTGAACACAATGAATTTATATCCAAAAAGATAAAGACTTAATGTTTTAAAATAATACACCACCCTAAATAAAAACAAATCATGATTTAGATAATTCTTTTAATGAATTCAACACTATAGTGATCTATAATATGACACATGGTCTCCTTTCACGAGATCATAGCTGAGTCTAGATCCATATGAATTATAAAAGACTATATAACACTTCTAAATTTCTATAAAAATAAAAATTAGGGTGGAAGTGAGCATTAATTTAAGCTATAAAAATGATTATTTATAATCCTCACTCCATTGGAATGGATTACCCTATCTTGTGAGTGTTTTAATAGGAGATGCGAGTTTTGAGATGTTTTGAAAAAAGTGATAATAGAAACCTACTAAGATCAAAATTCTAGATATCTAAAAGACATTATTTGGTAGTTTCTAAGAGAAAATAATTTCTATATTTTTAGGGTATACTAATATACCATTATCAAAAATGAAATAGAAAATAATGAAATACAATAATATCCATAAGTCACATTTATATACCTTTTTATATAACTAATTCTCTTGAAAAATTATCAACACAATCTCTAAATGTTCTTCATGTCCTTTCCAATTTTGAGAATAAAAAATAATTTAATCCACAAATACCACAATAAAAGAGTCTAGGTAGCACTGAAAGACATGATTCATCAATGCCATGAAAACCACTGGTATATTTTTAAAACCAAAGGTAATGGTCACATATTCATAATAGCTACAACGACTCCTGAAAAATATTTTTTTAAATATCCTATTTACTAACCGAGAGTTGGTGTTAACCTGAGCATAAATAAATTTTAGAGAATCACTAGAATCAATTTAATTGATAAAAAGGGGAATCAATCATAGGTAGTTTCTATCTATTCTTTACTATAACCTGATTCAACTTATGATAATCAATAAAAAGTCATAATGAACCATCTCCCTTCTTGAAAAAAACAACTGGAGTAGCCCAAGGTGATATTCTTAGTCTTATAAACCCTTTAACTTCAAACACTTCTAATTGGATCTTAAACTACTTTAATTATCTTGGTTTCATTTTATTTTATGGAATTTAAATAGAAATTGTACCCAATAGTAGTTCAATATAAAATTACATGTTATTTTAAGGTGAAAAATGGTGAAATCATCAAGAAACATGTTGGGATAATGATCCAAAATAGTAGGAAAATTTCTAGCCTCTATTATTTCATTAGTACCCAATGTGAATGATATTGACTTATAAGAAATATTTCTAACCATTCGTTCTAAAGATCCATTTTTTATAGCCTTGACTTCACAACCTCCTTTTAAGAGATTCACCATCCCATCATAAGATGTAAAATTTACTCACCGAGCATAATAATTGATATGGGATTTCAAATCAACTAACCAATCCATTCCCATAATTAGGTTAAATAAATCCATTTCTAAAATTAAAAATTCCCAATCAAACTAAAACCTATCAATTTTTATAAAAAAGATACACCTTTGGATCCCATGCACTCTGACTACTCGAAAGGTGTCAAGATACACATCACACATGGAATCATCTCAATATGTAATCCCATTTTATCAAGAACATATTATGTAATAAAATATTGGGACTCACCGGTATCAAATAGAACTTGAATAAGAGTATATTTAAGAATAATGGTACCTCATACTTTCAAAGGACCTGATTGGTCTTCTGTGATCATTTTCTCAGTACCATACAACTGTTTACTACCACTTTTTTCTTTTATTATGTATTGCGGTTGTATTTTTTAAGGAGTCGAGGTGTTCCTAGAATCAATTTGAGTCACTCTATTTTGAGGATGCAAACTATTATTACATGATTTTCTAGTTGAATCATAAAATGTCCAAGATACATGAGATGTATTTCTAGTAATTGAATTTGGAGTGCTATGAAAATAACATTGGAGATATTATATCTTATTATAGTTGTAACATGACTTAGGTGGTGTCATAAAATATCAATAATTATTATCCAATGAACCAAATTATAAACATCAATAATTTTTTTTCCATAGAGGAAAGTTAATTGATTCTGTTGTATGATTATGAGATGCTCCACCACCTTATAAGTAGGTGTTCCTCTTCCACTTATTCCTAGAATTAGCGTTCTCTCATATTACCATGGAGAAAAACATACTTAAACTAGAGTGATTTACATAGATATATCTTTCCACAAATTCTACTTTATTAATTATCTATGTATAATAAGTAATACTCAATAAAACTATATTATTAGGAATATCTAGTTTCAATCTAGAATCAAAGGTACGTGCCTTCATGGATGCACTAGTTGTTACTTATGGATAAAAATGAATTAAGTTTATAAAATTAGCTGCATACATTATTATTGATATATTTTCTTACTTTATACTGAAGAAATCTGTAATCTAGGCTATCTTGAAGGTGTGAGGATATAAAATTTTATTGAAAATTCCTTTAAAGTCTTCCCATGTAAGGCCTTGGATGACTTTATCTTGGATAGATAAATCGCACTATTAGTGTGAATGATCCTATCGAATGTAGAATAATAACTTTAACTTTATATTATCCAATGTTCCAATGAAATAAAATATTCATTTCATTTTATTAAGCCACACAATTTCCTTTTTAGGTTTTGAATCCCCCTGAAATATTAGTAGATTCTATTTTTGAAACTACATAGAATTATCTACTTGTAAAGGTTTTTTATTTTTATTTCATTCATAAACAACTTCAAAATATTGAAAAATACTCTAAACAAGTTGTTGGTTTACTTGTGGCTTCTTTTCAACCATGTTTTCTATGGAATATTATTTTGAGTTTTTACATCATCTAACTGGTTCCATTTCACTATAGATAGAAAAATACCACTTAGTCATCACTAAATCGCAATTGATGGATTAGAATATTATAAATCATTATTAACAATAATCATCATAACCAATTTCCAAAATCATAAAACATATATGAACAATTCATTCCTATTGGGAATCCTCATTACTAATTTATGGTATACTACACTCCTCATCTAAAATGATGATGATTAGGTGAAAACACACCTAAAAGTTTCATAGAAAACTTTTTGTACTTAGAGCACCATAGTAACTTGAAGTTTAGAATAAATAGGTTAGATACATATTTTAATAATTTAAATTTGAATTTAAAGCATATCCTATCTTCTTTATAACATCATAAGATGAAGAACTAACCATGGATGATACCATTGGTAACTTCCCCATGAAACCCAATGGCTTGGGCCGGGTTGGAGGTGCTACTAACCTTAGGCGACATCTATAAGGAACCAAAGGTGGAAAATAAATTCTAAGAGTTTGGTAAAATGTTGGGGGATGATTTAAATTGAAGAAAAAACATAACCTGATAAGATAAAATACAAACAACCAAACCAAGTATATGATTCATGAGTATTAGAAATGACTATGTATGAAAAAATAACTCAAGAAAACAAAAATACATCTCGATACTAAAACACAAATGTGGAATCACTCCAATAACTCCATGAGATAAGACTTTAAGCTCCAAACAATAAGCTTAGGTAGTATCATCATGATGCTCCACTAGAGAAAAAAAATACCTTTCCTGTATCTCTATCATGAAGAATAAGATCTACGTATGAAAAAAGTGCATATACAGGGAGATAGTAATCATACCTAATACGTTTTAACCAATATAATTCCCAAGACATTCCACTCGGACTAAAAAAATGTTTTCTTATAGTTTATACAAAATAGAGGGTGAGAATATCAAAATAGTTTACCATAAGAAAACAGTTCAAGAAAAATAATTAAACTAAACCACATTGTTCATTATTTATTTCCACTTGGAATACCCATCATGTTTCACACACACACAAACACATTTATTCTGAATGAAAATCCCATTACTCAAAAGTGGTGATCTTTCCTTCACAATGTTTTCATATGTTTATAATCCCATTTTCCTCTAGTTTGGCATCGATCACCAATTCTATATCAATAATTCATAATATAAAATATGAACACATGACAACATGTATCTCAATAACATATTCCATAATTATTTTTATAAAAACAAAAAAATTCTTAAATTTAATAAAAATATTGAAAAACTAATTTCATTGTCAAACCATTAAAAATAAGACTTTGACAAGGTTTAACAAAATTTTATTTGAAGAAAAAAACATTTAATGAAAAAGAAATATGAATTTACCAAAGCCACGTAAAACAAGATTTTTAAACAAATGTACAATAATATTTTTATATTGAAAATAATATTAAAGTAATTTTTAAATCCAAGCCTTATAATTCTATAAATAATGGAGTGATAGAGAACAACCTACCTCACAAGAGGTTTTAAAAAGAATGAAATAATGAAACCTTTAGATACAAGATCAAAAATAATTTTCTTCAATAGATCCAACCAAGATCTCATAAAAAACATTAAATATCATAGATATATCCACATAAAATTAGATATAATATTCCATGTGAGAACAGAAGAGAAGATATAAGGAGAAAGAGAGAAAATGGAGGCTTACCATTTATTTTGGAGATCTAACATACCTATATCCATCAAAAATGGATTTTAGATCAAAGGGAATCATTAAGAATTCCTTGGAGAGGAGATAAGTTCAAGAGCCTAAGAAGAGAGGTTAAAAATGAAGGCTTCGGAACTAAAAATAGTGTTAAACTCTAATTTTTAGAGTATTAAATGCATGTTTCATGGTTAGGAAACATAGTTTGAGAAATCATTTGCCAACTGTGCACATGGTACTATGTCCAAACCACCACTTCACACTGTTTGAAAAACCATGTTCATAATATTATTTTCCCCACTATCTCCAATTGCATAGTTTCTCCTGGGCACCCACACAGTTTGGAAAAACCATGAAATTTCCATGCATACCCCTAGCCTTCTAAGCATTGTTGCACAATTTCCTAGAGAGAACCCCATGGTTTCCCCTTACCTTTCTCAAACCACGCGCCCTCCAAACATCTTCCAAAACACTATAAAACTATCCAGAAACTTCTAAAACTCAAAAAAAGTTTTATATATCTTCAAAATACATAATAATAGGGTAAAGTACCTTAAAACATGGGTGTTACATACGATATTACAACAATATAAACTAGATAATTCCAAAAAAGTCAACACTATGCATACTCTTTTACAATCTATGGTTCACAATTTATTATAACAATTGAATCATCCATGAAATAAAATTAAAAATCTGAATGAATATCAGCAGGTTCTTCCAAAACATCACTATCATCCATACATTTATAAAAAATATGTCTTTGGATAATGTTATCAATGATAAAAAATTATTATTTTAAAGGGTTAGTTATATAAAAAACTTATTTGGATTTTTATATAATAATGTAATAATCATTAGTATGAGGTTGACATTTTTTATCAATCAATTCATATATATAACTATCTATATGAATTATTGCTCCCATCATTGAATTGAACCACTTTCATTTCAAATGGAATGAACATGTGAATAATAATCTAATAAAATTATTCTATCAACAACCCCTTAATATGACATATTTTCTGATCACGGTTTTCTATCTGATGCACTAGCATAAAAATCCATTTTTTCACTCATCATAACACTGTTATGTTGTTTTTCTACGTTTTGGACACAACAATTTATAATGAATTTAAATCCATCAACAACCATTACATTACAATAATATTCCATATTTTTCAGACTAAATGAAAACACCCTTATTTCAGTAGATACATCATATATTAGTAAGAATTTAACTTGAAATATATTAATATCGAATATTAAACAGTTATCTATGATTTTTACATGTAAAAAAGAAGTTCGTTACCCTTGACTTTAACCAAGTAGGAAATTATTTTCCTTGTAATTTCTCCCTCATCTTAATTGAATAAATAATTAGGTGTTATTTTTATAATTTCCATATATTATCTAAAAATATGATACTTTTAAGATAATAGAATATATCAAAAAAAATACACAATAAAAAATATATTAATTAATTTACTTACCTGACATAATATTTAAACAAATCATATCTGAATAATAATATATGATGATCCATTTACCACTTATCTCTACTCAAATCACATAGTGAGTATGATCTAGATATCCCTTCCATTTGATGAAGTGATCAAAATATAGGCCTAATGGAATCATATTAATCATCTTCAGTTCTTATTGGTCAATAGATCTCTTAGTGACATTATCCAAGTATGTTGAATAGAAATTCATGCATATCTATTATTAATAAACTAACAAAATAAATCCTTGAAGATAATTCTTATTCCATACATAAGATTTCAATGTAAACGTCATTATTTCTATTGGATATATCCAATGACTTAAAATGAGAGCACCAAAAGAATATTCTATGGGAAGATGCACATCCAGATGTAACAAACATGTGAAAAGTAAATGAATGAATTTATTACCAAGAAATAAATAATGTACTATATATAGTTTCTTAATAACACTTTTTTATTCTTTTAGCACATAGGTATCAATAAAAGTGAAATATCCTAATCACAACGACCCTCATAATTTGTGATCATACATGCTGAATGAAAATAGGAATCAAATAATGATACAAGATGTGGAAGTCATGGATTTTAAGGGATTTTAGTTTCACATATTATGTATTCACACATTTAAAAATATTACTGGGATAACTATCTAGAACTGCTAAATTTTCCAAGACTTTAAGGAATTTTTTTCTCTGTATTTTTTATATAAAATAAAAATAAAAATAGCCTTTTCACTGATTATAATTAATTATCTTATGATAAAGTCTTGGTTTTGTACCCTAATCCATTAAATCTCAATATGATTATAAATTATCTTTTTTTTCTATTTACATTATTTTTTAACTTTTCAAAAATATTTTTTCATATATGTATTACATCCAAGAAGTGATGTAACAAACTCAATGAACAATATAAAAACTATAATGACCCATTTATTTATAGAATAATAATTTTTTTTAATACTTATGAATAAGATATTAATTTTAAGTTAAAGGGGACAATTTTTTTGATAGCATACTCGACATGCAACAAGATCTTCTCCAAAATATTACATTGCACACAACATTGAATTATACTGAAAAGTAATAAAATATTATTATTATTATTTTAAATGGTTGTTAATGCCAAGACGTTGGAATTAAATGAATGAATAGTATCAACTAAATTTTGAAATATGGTTTACGTATGTTTAAAATGATTATTCAATGATTACCAAATTTATTAGAAATGGAAATAAAAACCAATTGAATATAATGGACGTGTTTTTATAAAAACCTATTTAAAAGGGAATAATTGTGTTTTCATATCACTCTTTATGGATTTTTATTTAATAATATATATATGATATATATTCAATGTAATATTTTAAATTCATCTTATTTTTTTAGATATGATATAAGAATAAATTCATTTTTTTCGGATAAAAGAAGTATTTTTATAAAAATGTAGTTTTGCCGCCTTTTGATTGATTTTTTTAAATATATTTTTGTCACTTTTATATATTGAATTAGATAATATAAAATTATTCTTTATAATCGGGAAATAAAAATTTACTTTGGGTAAATTTTTTGGTATTTTTCTGATAAAGTTCATTTTTTAATGAATTGTTAAAAATACGACATTTTAATTCAAAACTACCTTTTCATCTAATTTATTTATATAGTTATATTGTCCTTTTAATTGGTTTTAAAGTGTAATTGGATTTATGTTTTACCATTAAATCCAATCTTGGTCATTAGAAGTAATTTCACTTTGAAATTGGACATAAACACATGTCATTCTTTTGGTAGTTTTTACTTCTTAAAAACACAGTTTTTTGGTTTGACAACGAGAATTAATTTTAAATTAATTTCTGAAATTTATGTGTTTTGAAATTGGAAAAATGGATTCTATATTTGGAATTAGGAGTTCCAAATTTTGAAAATAGGCATCTTTTATTTTTATACATTATGAATAGTAACTTCGGAAAACATTTTATTTTCCATGGTTAAAGGGTAAATCTGGTAAATAAGAGTACAAAATAATATTATAATAACATTAAAATACCATAACACATTTAATAACCATATTTTATGAGTTATTTACAACCATGGTCATCCTTGTGTCTATTTTGGGACCCCATAGAGCCACTTGGATGTGAAAATAACATTTTATATAAATTAGTTTAAAGTAAAGAAAATTGTAACTTAAGCATGTATCTTTTAATAATTTTTTTTATATAGGGTTATATAAGTTATATTTTCGACTATAAATAGTAATTATAACTATAAAAATATTTCCTACATCATGGTATTTTATTTGTAATTTTTAGACATCAAATAAATAAATATATTAATGACACAATGATAATGTAGTGATTACCTTATTAATGAATGATTTAAATAAATGAGATTATAAATATTAAAATAATTTTTTTTGAAACTTTTTATGCCATTCACGAATTTCTGGGTTGAGTGTGACTTTTTATCTTTGAATCAATGAGGTTTTTTTGAACGAATCAAGTTTTAATTGATTTTTAAAAATCCATGATATAAATAGTTTAAAAATTAATATAAATGTGTTTTTAAAACAAATATTATTTTATTAAATGATATAATAGTCTTAAAAAATAATATTCATCAAAATGAATTATATAAGGTTTAACATGTCATTAATGAACCACTTTAGGTTCAATTATTATTTTATAGTAACTATATTAACTATATAGTATGAATATACAAGAAGACATGGTAAGAGTCAAATATGGTAACTAAGGGTTAAATCTAAATTATAAGGTTAAATTTGAAACCCAAACTTCTCTAAAAACTATTGGTTGAGAGGATTTAGAAAAATAATCATCTTATCTTATAATTAAATGAGTTTTTGACTTTTTGAAAATCCAAATTCAGTTTATAATAAAATAATCTTTCAAACATTCTTAAAGTACCCCTCCTCCCTCTTATAAAAGGCCACCACCTTTAACCTTTACTTACACCTCTAAAGCCCCTTGGCTCATCCAAAATCTGCCCAAATAAACTCTAAAAATCCCAATATTCATCCTATGATCATATACTTGGGAATAAGAAAATTATAGAAATTCATTAATCTTAAATAAAAAAGAGTTACCCGATTTGAGGTAATGTCTTCTCTCAAGATTCTATCATTTATTTTACTTCTCCAACCCCTAAACTATATTTATTCCATTATTTTATAAAAAAAACAGTATCATAAATATACTAGGTTTTTTATGAGAATTATTAAAACTACACTTACAAACACCTCCATCTAATGGGTATAGAACATACTATTTTTGTGGACGGTGAACTACAAACTCACGAAATAATGGTTGTTAAATTATCTCCCACTGCCTATCATAGTGGCCATTATGATGAAAATATATTTATATATGATACAAATTATATTTATATTTTCTCTATGATACTGTAATTTTTATTTACAACATACCTTTATGTTTTTCATGATGTGTAAACACGATAATTTCATTTGAGGAAGTGCGGACTACCGCCCCCTCAAAGTGATATGAATCCTTCGTACCATACGTAGAATCTATAAAGAATGGATTTAATAATATTATGTAACATATATAAGATATTATATTATACTGGAATTATAATATACCTATTTATCATTAAGTTTTCATTCTTTTAAATATGAAATAGAAATGAAAGTGGCGTTCAGGCGTACATATGGCTTACCGTCTCCATGAATAATGAATTTCACTTCTTATATCCAAATGTTATGTAATATTATAAATACATATATAATACATATATATAGATAATATATATTAATAATATTCTTGATATAATTTACTTTTTACCACATGGAAAATTGTAATTATAATAAGATAATTTTTGACTCAAGTATCCAATATCGACAAAACGACTGATATTAACTTAAAAAATTATGTAATTTTTATAATGTGGTAATAAGTGATATAAAAGGAATAATAAACTTGAAAAATTTTATAAATAAAGTTTAGATTAACTTAAGTTTATTATTTAGGAAGAACAAGGAACATATGTGACAAATCAGACTCAAGGTAAGAGAACCTTTCACCCTCCCGTTTTAGTCAGAGACTTCTTTTATATTATGTCTTTTAATTTCCATTTTATTGTGTTGGGATATGTTCTTATATACACTTATTTATATAAATTTTATTTCCAACTGATGAGAGACCGTTTTTTCTCTCATCAACTCATTTTTTTAATTTTTAATTGATACAGTTCGGCTGCCGAATTTTCGTAAGGGAACTTCTTAACCCAATTTCCATTCTTTGGGTTAATCTTCTACTTTTTGATTATGTCGTTCTATGATTATGTAAGAAATAATTTTTGATTTACTATCTTGTATTTATACATTACTTATGTGTACTTATAGTGAATACACAAAATATATCTATTTTATTTAAAAAAATATCTTTGTAAGGGACTTCGTCTCAATCTCCTTTCATTGAGGCATGTTTTGATAATATACAACTTCTTATTTTAAATAGTGTACAATAAACACCATTGAATTTTAATTTCATTAAAAGGTAATATTTTATCTATAAAGAATTTTAATAAATGACAAAAGGAATGTTTTTAACGTATGCGACGACAGTAACCTCTCCACCACCGTAATCATTATTTGGAATCTTCTATAATCCTTAATGTTTTTAAAAGGAAAAGAAACAACTTATTTTATTTTTGGGTGTTTTGGTATTGAAAATAGTTTTTGAAATGGATTTATTATTTTAATATCTTGAAATCATTTCTTATGATTGAAAATGAACTATTATTAGTGAAATATTTATATTTTCAATATTTTATGTTTTATGATTATATAATGGTACTTGGAAATTTGACTGGTGATTACGTGATAAACCAATGATGAGTGGTTACATGATAAACCAAATTATGGGTGGTTCTATGATAAACCAAGGATGGGTGGTTAAATTATAACCTCCAATGCATTGAGTATGGAAGTCAGCCGTATAACTATTCCATTTAGTGATATGTGTGGAAGTCGACTGTATGGTTATTCCATTTTAGCATGTTTATGTCCAAAGTTACATTTATATTATATATGTTTCTTTTTATGGGTTTTATGGTAATATAATTCTTACAAAAAAGGGTAATAAATGAGGTTATATTTAGTGAAGTGTTTTTGCTACTTATTTAAGGTGAAAATTATTACTTTATGATAATGTTTTTTTTAAAAGGTTGGGGTTGAAGCCTCATTTATTATTAAATCAAATCAAATACCTATTTAACTAGGTAGAGGGAGATTTATGATAAAGTATTCATGGATTACATGTTGTTTTAAAAACTAATAGTTTTCTTTCTTTATGTATCCCTTACTGAGATTTTTATGCTCATACCAAGTTGTGAAATGTTTTTCAGAGGACTTAATGATGAATATGGTCAAGGACGAGATCAAGGAAAAACCATGATGTCTAAAACATGGAACTAGTCATGTTTCTTTTTTAAGAGTTTTTTATTAAAAAAGAAGTGTTTACATGTAATTTTGAATTTTTTATGTATAAGTTATGACCTAATTATCTAAATCTCTAAGCCTGAAAATATCCTCAATGTGAATTATTAACTTAATTCATGATTATGTAATGTTTAAGGATGTGGCCTAATAGTTGGTATCTGAGGTCGGTTTAGACAACTTTATAGGTTAGGGTGATATTTAAGCATAAGTGACATGTTTTATATAACCACATTGGTTAGCATATTAGAAAGAGTCATATTTATTTTACATAAATTGAATGAGTTGATAACATGAATAAGTATATCTTAGTGTTTACCCTCCTCATAATATAGTATATAATGATTTTATTGATATACTCACACCAACCTTTTTTATTTTAGTAAATGGATAGATCTAGTATGCACCAAAGTAACAGTGGATTTGAAAGAAAATGTGGTGGTTTTCTAAATGAGAAATCGAATGAAATGGGAGATGCAATGAGAAATATTGTGGTTATTCTTTACCAACTATCTAGAGTCATGATTGACCACTTGAACCTTGGTGATTTTTCTATGGGATCATATATGCAAGAAATAAATGCAAATGGAATTTCAGGTAATAATCATAAATTTAAGTATATTCAAAAACCTATGTGTCATGGATATGGAAATAAACACCTAGGAAAATTCTTCAAAAGAACGAGAAGATGTTTTAAATTTGGTAATGAAGGTCATAAAGAAATAACCTACCATGGAATAAGAAAGAGTCCAGTTGACTCTAGGAAAGGGAAAGAAGTTCTTTTTGAAGGTTCAATTGAATGTTCTTATTGTGGTGTGCATGGTCATTATACAAATAGATGTCCTACAAAGAATGTTTAAGAATGGGATTTGAAGGACCGCACATAATATATGTTTACCAATACCTAATTCCATTTCAATTGAGGATTAGGAAATTGACAATGACCAAATAAAGGTATGGATTATTTCTTAGATGATGTTTTGACATTATTTAATATTAGGATATGATTCATGATTTTTTTGTAGTAAAGAAGTATTGCAGAATAAGTTGGAAAAGAATGGTTAATTAATCATGAAGAATGTTTCATGAGTAAGAAGTCTACATATAAGGGATTCAAGAGTTATGGTAGATTTTAAGATGATAAAATTCTCTAAATTAATAAGGCTCTTTTGATGATGTGATTACTTTGGAAGAATATTTATAGTATGTGTAACCCTGAAGTTTGATATGTGAACATTTTATTCACAGATGAATTATATTTTCTTGTGTGGACATAATGGATAACATTTGGGGTTCATGTGATCTTTTATTTTTGAGGTAATTTTGGGTTATTAGTTTTTGGGATGGAAAATGTGAGGTATGAAATATCCTTTGACGTTAAAACATGTTATGGATATTTTTAAGGATTTTATTTCATTTTTTTAGAATTATACAGTTTTTGAAAAAGGACAACACACAGACTGTGTGACAACTCGTCACGTCGGACAAAGCTATGGGAATCAAACCCACAACCAAAGTGCGACTAGGATTTATCACCAACCATTGTCCTACATGAATTCCTTAGTTTGTATGACTAATTCTATTTAGTTAAATGTTTTTATGGATCAAGAATAAGTTTATTTTTGGAACTTATGTTTTATCAAATGGATATCCTTAGTATAAAAAATGATTTGGTGATTAAGTGATAAATGTTATTTTGGAAGACGTTCTCTATTTTGGAAACACTATATGCCTAAGGAAAATAGAATACTATGGGATTTCATTTATGGAGTAATGGTTGAAATTTTATTTTAGAAGAATCTATGTTTTTATTGTGGACATATGTCGATTTGGGTTATTTATGGAAATGATTAATCTATCATAGAGAATACATGATTAGGTTAGTTACACTTCAATATAAGACATTAAGGGTAGTCGATGTTATTTGGAGATAAATGTTAAGATCTACCATAGAAGTCTATGTGATTAAATTCTTATGAGTTTTGGGTTTAAATCTTAGTTTGTATTATTTTGAATAATTTTAAGGGAAATTGTGTATTGAATGGTCTTTGTTAAAATTTTAGAACTGTTTTTTGAATTTTGGAGATTAATAGTAGTATTTATTTTTATAAAGGATTATCCTTTTTAGGGATTATCTGATCATGTACTAACCATTTTGGTTTTGGTTAATGTATAAAGATAGGGGAAATATATAGTTCATATTTTTTGGATTATGTGATTCTCTAGAAGTTTATACTAGCACTTTATATGTGACCAAGTCATATTGAATACTCATCGTTTGGAGTAAAGATGAGTTTGTGGTATAAATTTATTAAAGGATGAAACTCTACTTGAAAGGTAAGTATATATAATTATGTTCTTAGTCATTCTCATAAATGAACTCCTAAACTTTATGAAAATAAAATTAAAACATATTTTTTTATTCACTTTTTCCACAATGAAATCAAAGATCATTTAACCCATCACAAGTTTGTGGTTTTTTGGTGGTTAACTTTCTCCTGATCATGTTTTCTATCACTCTTTATCAGAACTTAATGGTTAGTTTTCTCGTACATATCCATGTTTTCATAGAATAATGGTATGTTTTATCTTGAGTGACCTTTATACTTCTATTTTTTTAACGTGATAGTTTTATTGACTCTTTTTCCTATGTGGGGCTTTCAATGAAGTTTTCGAGACCAATTTTAAAATTGTGAGGACACAATTTCCAAAAGGGGGGAAGGATGTAACGAACCAGGTATTTATAGAATAATAATTTTTGATTTCTATTAATAATTATGACAAAGATATTAATTTTAAGTTAAATGGGATTCTTTTTCTGATAGCTTACTCGACACGCAACAATGTGCTTCTCCGAAATCTTACACTACACACAACATTGTGTTATACTGAAAAATAATAATATAATAATATTATTATTTTAAATGGTAGTTAACACCTAGCTGTTAAAATGGAGGGAATGTATAGTATCAAATGAATTTTAAAATATGGTTTAAACATGTTTAAAATGACGATTCACTGATTACCAAATTAATTAGAAATGGAAATAAAAACCAATTGAATATAATGGATGTGTTTTTATGAAAACCTACTTAAAAGAGAATAATTGTGCTTTCATATCACTCTTTATGGATTTTTATTTAATGAAAAATATATTATATATATTCAATTTAATGTTTTAAATTAATCATATATGTTTTCTAGATATGATATAAGAACAAATTCATGTTTTTCAGATAAAAGAAGTATTTTTCTAAAAATGAAATTCTACCACCTTTTGATGGAGAACCATGTTTAAATCTAGTTTTTTAATTTTTATATGTTCCATTAGAAAAAATAAGCTTCTTATTTAGAAGTGGGACATCAAAATTTACTTTGGGTAAATTTTTGGTATTTTTCTGATAAAGTTCATTTTTAATGAATAGTGAAAAATACGACATTTTAATTCAAAACTACATTTTCATCTAATTTATTTATATAGTTATATTGTCCTGTTAATTTGTTTTAAAGTGTAATTAGATTATTATTTTATCATTTAATCCAATGTTTGTCATTTTAAGTAATTTCACTTTGAAATTGGACATAAACACATGTCAATCTTTTGATAGTTTTTAATTCTTAAAAACACGAGTTTTTGTTTTGACAACGAGAATCAATTTTAAATTAATTTCTGAAATTTATGTATTTTGAATTTGGAAAAATAGATTCCATATTTTTAATTATTAGGTTCAATTTTTTTAAATAGGTACCTTTAATATTTAGACATTGTGAATAGTGACTTCAGTAAATATTTTATTTACCATGGTCAAAGGGTAAATCTAGAAAATAAGGGTAAAAAATAATATTATAATAATATTAAACTACCCTAACACATTTCCTAACCCTATTTTATGAGTTATGTACGACCATGGGAATTCATGTGTCGATTTTGGGACCCCATGGAGCCACTTGGATGTGAAAAATGACATTTTATAAAAATTAATTTAAAGTAAAGCAAAATATAACTTAAACATGTATCTTTTTCTAAAACAATTTTTATATGTGGTTATATAAGTTACCTTTTCAACTATAAATAATAATTAGAAATATAAAAATATTTCATACATCATGGTACTTTATTTATAATTTTTAAACATTAAATAAATAAATATATTTATGACACAAGGATGATGTAGCGATTACCTTATTAATGAATGATTTAAATAAATGAGATTACAAATATTAAAATAAATTTGTTTTGAAACTTTTTATGCCATAAAACAATTTTGGGGTTGAGTTTGAATTTTAATATTTTAATTAATAAAGTTTTTTTGAAAGAATAAAGTTTTAATGGATTTTTAAAAAGGCATGATATGAATAGTATAAAAAATTGACATAAACGTGTTTTTAAAAAAATATTATTTTATTAAATGTTATAATAGTCCTAAAAATATGAAATTTGTCTAAATTACTTATATAAAGTTTAAAATTTAATTAATTATTCAGTTTAGGTTATATTTTCATTTTATAGTAACTATATTAACTATATAGTATGAATATACAAGAAGACATTGTAAGAGTTAAATAAGTTAACTAAGGGTTAAAGCTAAATTATAAGGTTATCTTTGAAACCCAAACTTGTCTAAAAACTATTGGTTGAGAGGATTTAAAACAACACTCCTCTTATATTCCAATTAAATGAGTTGTGGACTTTTTGAAAATTGAAATTCAGTTTATAGTAAAATAATCCTTCAAACTTTCCTAAAGTACCCCTCCTCCCTCTTATAAAAGGACACCACCTCTAACCCTTACTAACACCTCTAAATAACCTTGGATAATCCAAAATATGGAAAAATAATCTCTGAAAATCCTTATATTCCTCCTAGGATCCTCACCTTGTGTAGAAGTAAATTCAATAAATCTTTTTAGCTTAAATCAAAAGGAGTTACCCGATTTGAGGTAATGTCTTCTCTCAAGCTTATTTCATTTATTTTCCTTCTCCACCCCCCTAATATCTATTTATTCCATTATTTTATAAAAAAACCAGTATCCTAAATATAATATGTTTTATTATGAGAATAATTCAAACTACACTTACACACACCTCTATCTAATGAGAATAGAACATACTGTTTCTATGAACGACGGACTACTGCCTCACAAAACGATGATTGTTCAATTATCTTCTACCGCATCTCATAGTATCCATTATGATGGACCTTTATTTATATATGATATATATTATATTTATATTTTCTCTATGATAATTTAATTTTTATTTACAACATACCTTTATGCTTTTCATGATGTGTAAACACGATAATTTCATTTAAGTGCGGACTACCGCCCCCTCAATGTGATATGACTCGTTCATGCCATACATGGAATATATAAAGGATTAAGTTAATGAAATTATGTAACATATATAAAATATGATATTATAATGGAATTATAATATAACTATGTATCATTATGTTTTCATTCTTTTAAATTTGAAATAGAAATGAAAGTAGCGTTCATGCGTACATACGACTTACCATCTACATGAACAATGTATTTAATTTAATATATCTAAATTTTATGTAATATTATAAATACATATATAATGGATATATATGATATATATAAATAATATTATTGAGAAAATTTACTTTTTACCATATGGAAAAATTGTAATTATAACAAGATCATTTTCGACTCAAGTACCCAATATCGACAAAACAACTGATATTAACTTAAATAATTATGTAATATTTATAACATGTTAATAAGTGATATAAAAGTAATAATAAACTTGAAAAAGGTTTGTAAGAAAGTATAAATCAGCTTAATTTCATTATCCATAAAGAACAAGGAACATACGCGACGAATTAGACTCAAGGTAAGGGAACCTTTTACCCTCTTCTTTTAGTCAAAGACTTCTTTTAATCTTATGTATTTTGATTTTCATTTTATTATGTTGGGATATGTTATTATATATCCTTATTTCTATAAATTTTGTGTCCAAGTGATGAGAGACCCTTTTCTAACTCATCAAATCATTTTTAAAATTTTTAAGTGATGTCGTTAGGATGCTAAATTTTCGTAAGGGAACTTCTTAACCCAATTTCCATTATTTGGGTTAATCTTATAATTTTTGATTATTTCATACTATGATTATGTAAGAAATAATTTTTTATGTTCTATCTTTTATTTATACATTACTTATGTGTACTTATAGTGAATATACATAATCGATCCATTTTATTTACAAAATGATATTTGTAAGGGACTTCGTATCAATCTTCTTTCATTGAGGCATGTTTTGATAATATAAAATTTCTTCTTTTAAATGGTGCATAATAGACCCCTTTTACTTTTAATTTCATTCAAATGGAATATTTTTTCTATGAATCATTTTAATAAACAACAAAATGAATGTTTTTAACGTATGCGGTGACAATGACCTCTCCGCCGTTGTAATCGTTATTTGGCTTCTTCTATAAGCCTTAATGTTTTTAAAAGGAAAATAAAACCCTTATTCCCTTGGGTGTTTTGGTATTGAAAATGGTTTTTGAAATGGATTGATTTTTTCTATATCTTGAAATGATTTCTTGTGATTTGAAAGGAAATCTTATTAGTGAAATTTTGATATTTGCAATATTTTATGTTTTATGACTATATAATGGTACATAGACATTTAACAGGTGGTTACGTGATAAACCAATGACAGGTGGTTACGTGATAAACCAAATGATGGTTGGTTCTATAATAAACCAAGGATAGGTGGTTACATTATGACCTCCAATGCATTGGATATGGAATTCGGCTGTATGACTATTCCATTTAGTGATATGTGTGGAAGTCTACTATATGGTTATTACATTTAAGTATGTTTATGTCCCAAGTTACCTTTATATGATACATGTTGCTTTATATGGGTTTTATGGTAATATTTTGGTTTAAATAAAGGGTAAGCAATGAGCTTATATTCAGTAAAGTGTTTTTGATACTTCTTTAAGATGACAAGTATTACTTTATGATAAAGTATTCGTGGTTTACATGTTGTTTTGAAAACTAACAGTTTTTTTCTTTATGTATCCTTTAATGAGATTTTTATGCTCATACCAAGTTTTGAAATTTTTTTCATAGGACTTAAATATGAGTAGGGTCAAGGATGGGATCAAGGAAAAGCCATTCTATCAAAAACATGGAACTAGACATGTTTCTTTTTTAAGAGTTTTTGTTTTATGAAAAAAATGGATAGTGAGTTGAAGTGTATAATTTTAATATTGAAGTTGTTATGTATAATTTATAACCTAATTATCTAAATATATAAACCTAAAAAGACCCTCAATGTGAATAATTAACTTAATTCAATATTATGTAATGTTTAAGGATGGGGTCTTACAAAAACACAAAGAATATAATTTTATTTCTCCAAATATTATTGGAATTCTAAGGGACATTCCTTTGATTTTTGGGTTTTGATAACGTTTCCAAGAACATAATTCAAATCATCACATTCTTTAATTATATCATACCCCAATATTTATTTGGGTGCATCATTTGTCACTATGAAATTGTAAAAATATATTTGAATTTTTCTTTATGGATGATCAATTAGTAGAAATTTTTGATTCCCTATAAAGATGAAAGATCACTAAAACTTTAATCTTCTAGAATGTGTATTTTTTATACAAAAAGGGAAGGGTAATTTAAATCTACTAATATTACCATAAAAAATTATATAAGTTGATAAATCATTTATTTTCTATAATTACGCTGCATAAAACTTGAAGTACTCTTTTGTGAATGCATCATATGCATGCACGATGATGGTTTAAAGCTCTTTTAAGTCATCTATTAATGATTTAAAGTATATACCAATATAATTTCCAGGATCATTGGGTTCATATATCAATATAAAAATGATAGTAAATATATTTTGTTATACATATATGATAGAAAATTATAAATGTGAATGAAAATAGGCCATGTACAATGTGCTATATGCATTTGAAAAAATGGGTTGAAACCATCACATGATAATCCCAATATAACATTCCATGGGTCAGCTACAAAATCAAGATATAACCTATGAAATTTATTCCATCTTAACCTGTCTAAAAGATGAACTATATAATCATTATCCATATTTAGTTAATCTTCATGCCATCTTATATTCCTTTCTATTTGTTCGGACATAAAAGGTTTTGGAAGTCTAATAATCAAAGGAAAGTTACACATCACTTTCTATGTTACAGAGGATGAACTTCCATATTTATTAGACTTCCATATTGATGTACCACATTACTTACAATATTTCAATTTTTTATTTACCTTTTAGAAAAGATAACAATCTTTATAGTATGCATGGATCCTAGCAGATGAAAATCAAAAAATTTTAACCAACGTTGATTCCATTTAATAATTTTTAGAAATAGATGCATTATTAGGTAGTAATTCCTTAAAAAATTTAATTTGATAGTAATAAATAGTACCAATAAATTAATAAATTGTTTTCCCATGATACAATAACACTTAAAACTCAAGTTTGGTCATTTTTCCAAACAAATTTTATTCTGAGGTATTACCATATTTTATATTCTTTCTAACATGATTTTTTTTTCATTTTGATAAATTATTGAAAACAATATTCCTGTATTCATTTACACTTCCACTAGTCTACTTGAAGTGTTTGTTTGAGAAACAAATCTAAACTTAACATGAATCAAATTTTCCATACCGATCCTTTTAACTAAATAAATTTCATTTTCCACTTGAATTTTCTCTCCAATGTGATACAATAGATGATATTTTTTTGAAAACTTTTTTTAGTGATATGGTAACTCACTTGATCAAATTTTAAAAAAATAATTCCAATATAATCAAAACATTGGAATCAAATCAGTTTTCTATCTGAACCATTATTGAATTCACAATACAAAAAAATATTTCAATTACTTATAAAACTCATCGATTATCTGATCCATGTTGTACATCCAACTTCTTTCCATTCTCATATCAATAAATGAATTATTAGTAAAATATTCAATTGTCAATAACAACATTGAAACTCATTCATTATTATAAAGAGTTCTATATATAATTATTTATTATTTATTCTAATTATTAATGAATTCAAAATTATGACACATTTATTACAGAATTGATAAAGTATTTTCATTTTAAGTTTTAGAAGTTTAGAAGATCTATAGAACCTTAAATATGTTCAACCACTCTTATGAAATAGCTATACTAATTTACTCCAATAATCCTTTAAAACCATCTTATATAAATGGAATATATCTCATGGGTTTTACCAATACCATCAATAATATATTTTCCTTTATAAAATAACGATTAAAAAAATGAAAAAATTACCCTATTGAAATAAATTCTTTATGCTAAAAAATTAACCAAATAAATTCATACTAAACAAAATTATATTTTATTTTTTTTAAATATGGGTAAGATATTTAAAAAACCATATTTTTAAAATAAATTTAATAAAATGTGAAAAAATTAAATACACTAGAAAAAACACACTACCTATAAAGTGGACTAAAAATAATAAAATCATTTTTTTTCAAATAACCACCCTAATTAAAATTCAAAATATCATTAATAAAACTTAAATTCTTAATTCAACCATTTTAAAATTATTTCATGAGATAACTATTGATAAAACATTTTCAAAAGTATATAAACAACATAAAAAATAACTTAAATTTTAGTTTATTAATTTAAATCCATTAATTAAATTAAAAAAATTTAACCTATGATTGATTACATTTTAATAAACTCATTGAATTTTAAATCTATCTTTCAAGAAACAACTACCTCACAACTTAACACCAAAGACAATAAATTTAAATAAATAGTGTAATATTAGAAAAAATTAATATGATCATTTTTTAAAGAACTCAATATAAAGATTAAAAGCTATATAATACCCATGTTTTAAAAAAATGACACACAAAAAATATTAAAATAATAAACAATGTTCAATAAAATATGAAAATTATGGTTTTACATTTGACACATTAATGTATTAAAGAAGAAATTTATTTGGGCATAGAGTAATTCAAATTAGGGAACATAGTGAAATAATTGAGACTATATAAAGGGAAAGGGGAATAAATTAGTTGATTTTAAATATTAATAGGATCTGTGTAAAGAGGAGGCATCGTGAGGTAATATTTCTAGTGCATGGGGTAAGTCGATTTGGGAAGGTTCCAGGTTGGTTGATCGTGTGAAGAGGGGAAGCATTAAGAAAATCAATTTGGGGAGGCACCAGGTTGGTCAATCATGTGACGAGATGAAGTGTGATGAACATTTATTTCTAGATGCATTGATTTGGATGATCATGTGAAGAGGGGAATCTTAGGGGGGCCTCTTTATGGAGGTGTAGTTTTGTCAATCGTGTAAAGGGGGGAAAAACTGGTCATGCGGGGGAGCAAAGGAGCCATGGGTTTGAGGGTAAGTGGGACTATATTTCCACAATACTTAATGATTTTGGAAATATATTTTCAAATTCAACATGAACTGTGGTAATATTATTTCATGTGAGTGTATATTTTCACGGTCTATTTGAATTGTGGATTTTTGGGTGTTCTATTTCCACTATCTATATGGACCATGGAAATAGGGGAATGGACATAAGGGTATTTTATAGTTACATTTGGTGCATTGTTTTTGGAATTTTCTATGTATTACAACTACTTGGGAACCCCTTGGAAAGAATAAAAAAGGAATAATATTGATTAAATCCATATGATGAATTAGTGTATAATTATCCACTCAACTATCCAAGATTCATATATGAGATGACTGAAATGGTTGTATACTTAAATAGAAAAAGTGATGAGGTTCTTTCCAAATAAAGGTTATTACTTAGTGAAATATTTACCTTAGACCACTAATGGATATTATGTATATCAAAAGGTGTCATATTGTTAGTGGAATAATATTTAATAAAATTCCATATTATATAAATCAAATATGTGGTACTCATTTGATAAAATATTTTGTTTTAGATAAATGGAATAATCATCACCATACTCAAACATAAATTTAAGATCAATACTTGAGAAGGAAAATATTAAAGGAAAAAATATCCTCGATTGGTATAGAAATTTAAGAATCATTATTAAATAAGGGGAAAAATCTTATGTGTTAGAGTAATACCTTCCTGTGTAAACAAATATTGAATTTCTTCAATAAGTGGATCAATATTCTTATGAGAAGCATGGAATGATTCACTTAAATTTTAAAAGGAATTACTTGAAATAGGACCACATATACTTTATTTTATTCTCATATATTAAATATGATTGATTATGTTAATGAATTAGAGAGACTAGAGGTTTCTTTTAATATTTGTTTTGGATAAATAATTCATTATGTAATCATCACTAGAAATATTATGATAGTGTAAACGAATTCAATAATTTTTTACCTTTTTCCCCAAAGTATTGAGGATAGATAAATCAAAAATGTTATGTCTAGGTTCTAGTGTTGTGTTATCAATATAAGTGGATTAAATTACAAACCATAATTTGGAAAGTCCAATATTGTTTCTTAGAGTAGACAATAAGATTCATTGAAACCTAAAAGTGGTTTTATTAAGGAAGGATAATGGTTTCATAGAATGGAATTATATGAAATACCTGAAGGGGTTTGAGAAACTCTATAGAGATTAAAAATCATGTATTAGTGTTATAGAAGTTAATTATTCTATTTTAAAGGGTATATGATACTTGTAGGAGTTGGTTCCCTTGAACCAACTACTTTATACTTTAGATATCCTATATATTCATAGACTTTAATATGTATAAAAATATTATCACATATTGATTATACTTATGTGTGAATTTAATGTGATAATGTCTTAAAATATACATCACATTGAAAAGGTTATAATAAGTTATCATCTATGATAAGTTCCTTAAAATTCTATTATGTTATGATAATATTCTTAAACTCTATTTTTTATGGTCATTTGACTTCATATGATGGGACAAAAATTATGCATACTTCCAGGTGTGAGAAATCGTAATAGGACGAGGCTTCATATAATGAATTTTTCACTTATTAATTTCCAAGATGGGAGATTATGTGGGAAGACCCTCCAATAGGAATTCCCTATGTTATATTTCATTGGATATTCCTTTCTTCAAATGTGTGTAATTATCCTTAAACTTTGAGATTACTATTAATGCATATGATGACTTGTGTACTTTGGTGAATTAACTTAAAGAAATCTTCTATATGTTCTTGGGAAGTAGGGTATGTTGGGTGCATCACAAATGATATGTTATTAATCAACAAGTCAAGGATATATTTTTCCCTTCCATATTTATTGAAATAGTAACTCAAACCTTTGATTGAAATGAAATTTTCAAACTAAACTCCATGTCCATGGTGTATTGACATGTTTATTTCAAGAAGTCAAAGAATAATGTATCAAGCATAAAGGTTTATGACATGAGTATGAAATTTTCATGATGATACATCGAGACAAATGGATTATATTACATAATGAGAATTCATATATGGTTATCATCATTGTGTCATTAACTTATTCCTCTAGGTTGAATTTATGTCCTGATAGATGCTTATATTGGAATTTAAGTGAATCCACTTAATATAACTAAGAAAGAGGCCCAGGGAATCACATACTTAGTGTTTCTATTGATTTCAATTAAATTATATTTGAATTTAATTAATTGAATAAATATTATTCTCTATACTGAGAAATAATATTAATTCAAAATTTATTGATCCTATGTATTGAGTCACAGTTTTATACGAGTTGAATATTAAAATAAATATTTATTCACAATAACATGAATATTATAGATAATTACTTATTTATCGAATAAATAATATTTATTATTATACGTTTGTTAAATACTAAGGAAACATAGATCGAGTTATCAGGTTTGGTGGGAATGATATATTAACTTTCCTATAAATAAATATTAAATTACTTATTTGAGTAATGATATTTATTTATCTGTGAAACATTCACACATTAATAGTATAATAATAATAGTAGTAGTATTATTATTATCTATGGGGTTCACTAATGATTATGAGAATAATTAAGGACCCATGTACAATTTTTTATTTTCTTTCCTAACTTTATAAATACCAAGTTCTATCATTTACTAAGGTTAGATGAAAGTTGTGAGAATCATTCATCATAAACAACAATCTCCTCCCCTAGAGAATTCTATCGCAACCAATAGATTCTATAGGGATTTTTTTATCAATCCCAATAAAATAACATCCACCTTCCTCCTCCTCTCAAGAATGAGATAACAATAATCAATCATTATATTCCAAAGGATTGTGTGGAAATGAAATTATGTGACACAAGATGATTAGTATCACCATGCCAGTGACAAGTGTACCATAAAAAATTCTTCAAGACCAAATAATAATACGTGGATCACTGTCAGATGAATTATAATTTGGATCATATCATTATAATGAGGGTAAAATCAAATGAAGGTTCATATGATCAACATATACATTGAATAATTATATTAGGATAAAGATATTATTCTTATAATTAAATCAATTATAAATTTAACTTGAAATATCATCTCTTTAGTTCCAACATTATTTTCCATTTTTCAATAGATAAATTCATTTTTCACAATGTTTATGTCCATATATATTTCATATTCTTTATTTAATACAATAATAGTTGTGTTTGACTCGACCCAAATAGATGCATCTACTACATATAGAACCATCAAGTGGTATCAGATCAGTCACACTCAAATTTATAATTACTTATTAGACATTGATCATTTACACATTTACTATTAGTTTTTTATTTCAAGAAACCATTATTTCAATCCGAACACTGATATTTATTCTTCTCCTTATTTATTATCCTTCATATAACCAATAAAAGTATAAAAACACATGAATAACTTCTGAATAACCTATTAGAAGGTGCCAAGATGTCATTAATAAACCCAAATACCCTATTACACTGATAATTGTGTTGAGTCAATAAGGTTTTCCTTATGAAATTTCCATTCTTTCTTGTTTTGAAAATCACGAACACCTTATCATTAAGGAAAATTGCTTTTATAAGGAAAATTGCTTTTATAAGGAAAATTGCTTTTATAAGGAAAATCACTTTTATAAGGAAAATTTCTTTTATAAGGAAAATCGATTTTATAAGAAAAATTGCTTTTATAAAGAAAATCTCTTTTGTAAGAAAAATTATCCTTATCATATTTTCATCCATATTTTTCTTAAGTATAAGATTCAGATTCATTTCTATATTCTCAGAATTGTTTGAAACTTTGATATAAAGTATTCTGTTTTAGGATCCGAATTCTGGTTGAGAACTGTAATAATGTTTCACTCTGAATTCCAGATGAGAACTGTGATAAAGTTTCATTCCGAATTCCGGATACGAACTCTGATTAAGTTCTACTCCGAATTCAGGATACGAATCCTTATGAAGTTCGACATCGAATTCTCATTACGAATTCTGATGACGAATTCTCATTACAAATTCTGATGACGGATTCTCATTCCAAATTCACCTATTAAACAGAATCTGATCATCCTTGTTTCATACACTTCGAATTTATTTAGACACCAAAAATTATTTTTTAGTTAGACTCCGAACTTTCTTTTTTCTTACACTTTTATAATTTGCCTAAACATTGATAATTTTTTTTACAGTCCGAAGTTTCACTCTGAAATTTTCAATTAGACTTAAAACGATGTCGTACATTCTGTTACACTTGTTTTTTTATAAAACGATGTCGTCTATTATATTTTAAACTAACTGTTGGTTAAGTTACATGTGTACAGGTCCCTCCGATTTTTAAGGAAACTATGACCATTGGAAAGGAGGCCGACCTTGCCTATAAATAGGAGTTCATTTGAAAGAGCTCACAACTGATGGATAACTTCTTCGACATCGTGCATACATGCTGTTGAAGTGATTTCTAGAGAGAGAGGCTCTTATTAACTCTCAAAGCTTCGTGCGACTCCGAATGTTGGTGATTACATTCAAGGACTTCCGGGGATAGGAAGACAGAGGTTTCCAACACCTTGAAGTTGAGGGCTTCCTTGTTGAGGAAGACAGAGTTGACCAACTACCTTGAAGTTGAGGGCTTGTGGGGATAGCAAGGTAGAGACTCCGATCTTTGTATCGAGGGCTTACCCTGGTGTGGGTAAGATAGACTTGCTTGAAAGTATAAATCAAGGGACCTTTATCCAAGGTTGTTGGATACCCTTCTCTTTGGGTTAAAAGACTTATATCTTGTTACTTGTAGTTTTACTACTTGATTGTTTCCTCTGTATTTTGTATTATAAGGAAAGTATAACTTTATTATACTTCCTTACTCGTACTCTGTTTCATTTAGATTCTATACGCTTTAAGGTAGAATCTCATATTGTAATTTTTTGTTAAGTTTCGATTTCTGGAACCATATTTCCGGAACCCACTTTCGGAATCTCTTTCCAAGTTTTCATTTGGTATTAGAGGTGTTGTGATTTTTCTTAGTTTAAACTTTGTTAAAATTATCCCTTTCCTTTTCTTAAGGAAACCATAGTTATTCGTAACTAACTTTAAAGGTTCCAAAGGAATTTTTAAAGTATACAATTCAACCCCCTCTTGTATATTGAGCATCTACATTATTATTTCGATCCTACAATTGGTATCAGAGAAGGTCTCTGAAATACTTGTACTCACGTATAAGTTTTTCTTGCTCACTGTTTCATTCCGAACTTTGTCATTCCGAACTTTCTTATTCTGAATTTTGTCATTCCGAACTTTGTGATTACGAACTTTTTCTACTAACAAGTTTGTGTGCCAAAGGTTATTTTAAGTATGGCAGGAATTAATGTTGGTTCAATTGATAATCTAAATCCTACAAGACAACCAATATTTGATGGTAATAACTATGAGTACTGGAGAGATCGAATGAAAACTTTTGTTATCAATACTGGAGTGGAACTTCGTTATGCTTACTTGAGATTATAAAATTCCTGACAAAGAAGTTAGAACTTTTACAAACCAGGAAAAGAAAGAGTATCAACTCAATTATAAGGTATGAAATAATCTACTGTGTTCAATGACTAGAAATATATATAGCCAAATTTCTTCTTGTGAAGCAGCTAATTGTATCTGGAAGAAGTTAGAGGTTACACACTTTGGAACTTCTAAAGTGATTGAGACTAGGAGAGATATGCTTAGAGCTGAATATCATGGATTCAATTTTCCTTATGGTGAACCAATCTGTAAAGTTCAACAGAGATTTATGACTATTGTCAATAGTTTACAGTGTATGGGAGAAAAAGGGTTAGATGATGAAGCACTTGTGGATAAGATAATTGATATCATGACTAATGAGTGGGAATCCAAAAGAACTGCTATAGATGATAACAATAAGGTCACTCAAATTTCTCTTGATGAGTTATTTGGAACTCTTCTCCAACATGAAACCAGAATGAAGAGAGATGCTGACAACATCAAAAAGAAAAATGGAAATGGTACCATTGCTTTTAAAACAAAATCAAATCATATGAAAGCTAAGACTCTTGAGAGAGTAACCCGATACAAGTCTAAGAAAATTTTAGTTCAATCAGATTCTAGTGAGAGCGAAATATCAGAAAATGAATTAGCAAATCTTTTTTGAAGGATGAACAAGATAGCTGGTCAGAGAAATTTCCAATCCAAGTATAAGAAAAAGGACATGAAAGATAATAAAGATGGAGAAGTTACTTGTTATGAATGAAAGAGAGCTGGACATATTAGACCAGATTTCCCTTTGCTCAAAAAGAAAGAAAGGAAAGAAAGGCATTCAGACAGGAACAGAAAGAAGTATTATAAAGCCAAAGCTAAGAAAGTGTTGAAAGCTAGTGACACCTGGAGTGCCAGTGGTGGTGATTCTTCAGATGAATCTTCTGATTACGAATCTTCAGGACAGAAGAATATTGGTCTTATAGACAGATTACCTATTGATAATCATTGTTTTATGGATAAGGTACGAAATGCTGAATCATTGACCAATGTTTCTTTAAATTCTAATAATAGTAAGTATTATAACTCTTCTGATGAAGAAACCTCTTCTGATTAAGAAAATACATTACCTACTTATGAATAAGTCTCTAGGTTTGCTGAACTTCTTGAAATTGAGAATTCTAAACTCAATAAGAAACTTGATAAGGAAAACTCTAGGAATTCTATTCTTACAAAATAGATATCAGATCTTTCTAAAGATCTTGATAGAAAAAATGCTGATTTTGAAAGTATTTTAAAAAATCTTGAGGAAGTAAGTTATGAGAAGAACAAACTTTCTAAAGAGTTAGAAAAAGTAATTTCTAAGAAAAATGTTTTCGAGCCTAGCTCTAGTTCTAAAACTAATGATTTTGAGGATAAAAACTTGGTTATAAAACTCAAGTCCGAAATTTTTTCCTTAAAGAAGTGTTTATCAAACTTTACCCATAGTAAGGAAAATTTTGATAAAATGTATTCCCAGATACGACCTTTAAGAAATAAATCTGGATTTGGTTATATCCATGCAAAACCATTTTTTAATAACAATTATTTTGTTCCTTAAAGTGCCCCATTTTGTACTAAGTGTCAATGTGGTGGTCACTGGGCAAAGAATTGTTCCTTAAACAAAACCCAATCCTTAGGATTTCACAAAGATTACTTTTCCAAGAAGATGTGGGTACCTAAAATTGTGTTATCTAGTAATCTCGGATCCAAACAAGTTTGGATTCCGAAAGTCTAATTTTCTTCTTGATTTCAGGAAAATAAAGAGAGTACCAGCAACAATACATGGTACATGGATAGTGGATGTTCTCGGCACATGACTGGTAACAAAATCTATTTTGAAAAGATTATCAAAACGAAAGGTGGAAAGGTAACTTTCGGAGACAATGCTAAGGGAGAGATTGTTGGTATTGGTAATATTGTTCTTTTAGGAAAAACTTTGATTTCAAATGTTCTTTTTGTAAAGGGTATTAAGCACAACCACATTAGCATAAGTCAGTTATGTGATGAAGGATACCTTGTGAATTTTAGGAATGATAGGTTCTTAGTTCACAATTCCAAGGAAGAATTTATTCTCTCAGCCAATAGGCAAGAGAATGTTTACACTTTGAACCTAGAAGACCCCAGGAGCCAAGATTTACCTTGACTAAGTGCAATGGAAGATCATTCCTGGTTATGGCATAGAAGACTAGGTCATTGTAACCTTAGAAACCTATGTAAACTCTATAAGAATAATCTAGTTAAGGATCTACCAGAGCTTAGATTTGATACTTCTAAAGTTTGTGATCCTTGTCAATATGGAAAGCAACATAAATCTAGTTTTAAATCAGTCGGTGAAGTCTCAACAACTGATGCATTACAGTTAGTTCACATGGATCTTTTTGGTCCAACACAAAATGGAATTATTGGAGGAAAATACTATGTGTTTGTTCTAGTTGATGATTACACTATATTTACTTGGGTTTATTTTATAGCAAAGAAATCTGAAGCTTTTTCCTATTTCAAAAGTTTTAGAGCTCAAGTTAAAAATGAGAAAAACCTTCCATTGAAAACGATTCATAGTGATCATGGAAGAGAATTTCAAAATTCTGATTTTGAAACTTTTTGTAGTAGAAAAGGTATTACTCACAATTTTTCAGCACCTAGAACTCCTCAACAGAATGGTGTAGTTGAGAGAATAAATATAATTATTCAAGAGATAACTAGAACCATGTTGAGTGAATATTCTATAGATAGACATTTCTGGGTTGAAGCTATAAGTACTGCTTGCTATACTATAAATCGAGTTTTGATTAGACCTTTTCTTAATAAAACCCCTTATGAGTTATGGAATGGTAGAAAACCAAGACTATCCTACTTCAAGGTTTTTGGTTTCAAAGTATTCATTTTGAATACTAAAGATAACTCACATAAATTCGCACCAAAATCTGATGAAGGAATTTTCTTAGGTTATTCCACAACATCTAAGGCTTATAGATTCTTTAATAAAAACACTTGTACTATTGAAGAAACAGTGTATGTAAAATTTGATGAGTCTGATCCTTTTGTTTTTAAACAATCCCAGCCTACATCCTCGGATGTGTTTTCAAAAACTGATTATCAACCTTTGATAGAAGAACCTTCTGATAAGGAAAATGTTCAAGAAGATACTTCTGAAATGTTTACCCCAGAAGACTTTCTACCCTATGTTGATAAATATGCTTTTCAAAACCCAAATCAGGTGTTTCTTAAAAATCATCCCAGTGATAGTATCATTGGTGATGTAAATCAACCTGTAAGGACTAGAAGTTCCTTAAGAAATGAAGTATAACATCTAGAATTTCTTTCCCAATTAGAACCTAAAAGCACTGATGAAGATTTAGGTGATGATGATTGGATCAAAGCCATGCAAGATGAACTAAATGAATTCGAAAGAAATAAAGTCTGGACTTTGGTTGAAAGACCTAAGAAAACTTCTGTAATTGGAGTAAAATGGGTTTTCAGAAATAAATGTGATGAAAATGGAGTCATAGTAAGAAATAAAGCTAGACTTGTTGCTAAATTCTATAATCAACAAGAGGGAATAGACTATGAAGAAACCTATGCTCCAGTAGCTAGACTTGAATCTATCCGTATTCTACTTGACTTTGCAGCATTCTTTAATTTTAAACTTTTTCAAATGGATGTAAAATGTGCTTTTCTTAATAGTTTTGTTCAAGAGGAAGTTTTTTTAGAACAACCTCCTAGTTTTGAAGATACAAAAAATCCTGATCATGTTTTTAGACCTACCAAAGCTCTGTATGGTCTTAAACAAGCCCCACAAGCATGGTATGATAGACTTACTGGATTTTTGCTTCAAAATAAATATGTTAAGGGAAATTCATATCCAACCCTTTTTATAAAGAAAGATAAGAAAAATGTTTTGATTGTTCAAATTTATGTTGATGAAATCATATTTGGTTCAACTCAGGAATCTTTAACCGATTCTTTTGCAAGTTTAATGAAATTTGAGTTTGAAATGAGTATGATGGGTGAGTTAAATTTTTTCCTTGGTTTTCAAATTTCTCAAAAACTAGAAGGAACCTATATATCTCAACATAAGTATATTAAAGATCTTCTCAAAAAGTATGGTTATGACAACACTAAGAGTATAAGTACTCCCATTGGTACCTCAAACTCTTTAGATCTTGATGAAGCTGGGAAACCAGTAGATCAAACATCTTTTAGAGGTATGATAGGAAGTTTACTTTACTTAACAACTAGTCGACCAGACTTAATGTTTTCAGTATGCTTATATGCAAGATATCAATCCAATCCTAAGGAATCTCACTTAAAGGCAGTAAAAATAATTTTTCGCTACCTTAAGGTAACCATGGATTTAGGATTATTTTATACTTCTGGAAATGATTTTGTTCTAAAAATCTTTTCTGATGCTGAATTTGGTGGATGTAGAATGGATAGAAAGAGTACATCCGGAACTTTTCATTTCCTAGGAGATTCATTAGTTTCTTGTTCTTGCAAGAAGCAACATTCTGTATCACTTTCCACTGCTGAAGCCGAATATGTAGCAACTGGAAGTTGTTGTGCTCAAGTGTTGTGGATGCAACACACACTCACAGACTATGGATTGAGTTTTACTAAAACTCAAATTTTGTGTGATAACACAAGTTCCATTGCCCTTAGTAAGAACCCTGCACATCACTCTCGTGCAAAACACATAAATATTAGGAATCACTTTCTTAGGGATCACACACAAAAAGGAGATATTATTATTCAGTTTATCGGAACGCAAGATCAACTTGCTGATATTTTCACAAAATCTTTGCCTTCTGATATATTTGAATACATTAAACAGAAGTTAGGAATGATAACCGTAAGGTAATATTTCTTAATTAACTTTCTGTTGAAAAAGTATCCTTACAGTAATAAACTCCCTTTTATAGGGGGAGTACATTTGATTGTGAAAGTAATAAAATTTTTCAAAGATAGTTTTTCAAACTTTTCAGAACTAAATTTCCGGAATGGAATTTCTGGAACTAAAATTTCCAGAATGGATATGTTCTTATAGAAGACTTATGGAATCAAAAAATTCATATTGAACACTTCCGGAATGGGAAATTTCATACTGGTATTTCCATAACGAGATTTTCGTACCGAGTCTTTCATAATGAGTTTTTCATACTGGAATTCTTATAATGTTTTTCGTACTGAGTTTTCTGTACTAAGTTTGTTTTTCGTAGTGAGTTTTGCGTTTTTAGTTAATTTTTCTTCAAATATTATCCATTACGAATAATCCTCCTAAGCCAATCCGAAAGGTATGATTTCCTTACTCAAGTTTTTCGTAGTCATACTTTACTTGCTGGAATTTTCTTATATTTTGTTTTCGGATTATAATTTTCTTAAATCTTTGTTTTTAATAAAACCTCAAAAGATCAAATTCAAGTTTTCATGAGAATTGGTTTTCGACCATCAGATCTGATCTCAGCTTGTCACAACCGTTCGATCAACCGTGGAAGTTGAACCGTTTTCTCGTTGCCTATATAAAGGGGACCCCAAATGGTTGTCCCACATCGGTTTTCAAGCTCTAGCATCCCGAAGCTCTGCCTCTCCATTTTAAAGCCGTTCTGAACTTCATATTTCTCTGTTCCGAACTTCTCAGAGGTTTTCAGATCTGAATGTCTGTGGAAGTAGCTTTTCAAGACATGTCTTCCTCTAAGCCAATTTCAAAGTGGTTAGTATATAGAGAAAGGATGGTTCATCCTGATTTCTTCAACAAGTATGAATCTCTTATATCCAAGAATATTAAGCTTAATGGATGGGAAGATGTTGCTGTGTCGAAACCTGGGAATCAAGATGAAGTCTATTCAGATTTTCTTATAGAGTTTTATGAGACACTCTCCTTTCTTAAGGAAGATAGAAGAGAAAAGTTGTCTTTTAAGTCTTATGGTAAGACTTATAATCTTTCATATGCAAAGGCAGCAAGCTTGGTAGGGATAAATAATGAAGGAGAAGCTGAATTTATATCCCATGTGTTGCCGGATTCAAAGGGTAGCTTCGACAAGGAAAAAGCATTAGAAAATCTCGGACTGGCAGATGACAAGGCTCCGAAGATTGCTAATTTATCTACGAATTTTCGAATTCTAGAATTATGGGTACAAGGCCTTATCGTACCGAGAAAGGGTGAAAAAGATAGTTTGAAGAAGAGTGAGATATACATCCTAGATTTTCTGATAAATCTGAGGAAGTTTAACCTGATGAAGCACATTCTCATTACTCTTGAGAATGTTAAGAAAGAGAATCTGAGAGATCAAACAATAATGTATCCAGCAATCCTCTCAAAGTTGATAGTTCGGTGCCTTGAGTCTTTCAGGGAGGATTACAAGTCTAAGCCAAGAGTTTGCAAGATTATGTTGGTGAGTGATGGCACTCTCAAAAGGATGGATGTAGCCTTTGACTAGAATACTGGTCAGTTTATTGATTTACCTGCTCAAGAAGAAGCAGTTTTGAAAGTTACTGATCCGGAATCCTCTAAGCCAGTAAGGAAGAGAAAGTTGAAAGAAGTTGAAGTTCAAGCAGAGAATCCCAAGTCTAAGGAAGTTCATTCCGCACCTCCAAAACCAAAGAAGAAGAAAGCTTACCCAGATGAGGTAGTTGCTAAATGGAGGGAGATCAAAGAAAAAAGAGTGCAAGGGAAGCCTCAGTTTGGCTTGGATCCTTCGGAGGCTAAGGCCTTGAAGGAAAGAACTTCAGATGAGCTAGAAAAACAAGTCAAAGAAAAGAAGCTTAAGAAGAAGTTGTCTGAAGTAGAGGTAGCTCAGGCATTGTTGAAGTTCAATGAGATGGTTTCAGCAAATATTCATGTTCCGAGATCCTTTTCCTTGGACTCTCTTCCTGAGACTCCAGGAAGAAATTTCGTCTCTTCGGAAGAAGCTGTTGCTAAGACTGCTAAGGAAGTAGAGCAAATTGAGCGAGTGGAAGAGGAAGAAGCTGTAGCTGAAGGCAATGGTGAAACTGGATATATTTTGAAATAAGTAGATGATTATAAGGGGACACCTTCGGAACATTTGTCGCTCCGAACTTCAGAAGCTAAATCTTTGAAATTAGTCACTCCTGGAAATGATGAGCAGCAAGGAGAAGAAGAAGTAGCTTATCATGTAGAAGAATAACAACTTCTACATGATGTTGCTCAAATGGATAACGTAGAGGATTTAACTCAAAAAGTTGCTAATGATGAAGACAATATTATTCAAGTAATTGATAGTGAAAAAAGAACTCCGGAACATGATTCTATTCCGAAAAAAGACAAGGGAAATCAAATTCTTGCTGATACTCCGAGCTCAGTAGTGGTGAAGAGAAAGGAAGTTGGTAGTTCTTCAAAGAGAAAGCTTGACCTAGTTGAAGAACAAAATTCTCTAAGCAGAGTATCGGATTCAGATTGATCTTCGTTAGGGCATGAATTTGTTGTTCAGTCTTTAAAGAAGTTAGTAGGTTCTATTCCGACCTTCTCAAGCATTGATTCAAGATATCAGATACTCCAACATGCTTTGAATCAGAAATCAGACTCCGTATCTATGGTTATGGATAAGTGTGTTGAGATAGAAGCTCAATTCAAATCTTTCTTTGTCGGCTATGAAGCCCACAAAAGATCTTGCAAGAGGATGACCAGTTGGTCAAGGAAGACCGTAGAAGAAATGAGGCTCTTTGATGAATTTCAAGATAATGTGAAGGATGCTTTTGAGACTGAGGACAGGAAGATAAATGAGCTAACTTCTTCCTTTGAAGAGAAATTGACAAATGAAAAGAATTTCTGGATTCAAGAAGTCAGAGATCTGAATGGGAAGCTAAATTATGTCTCTCAAAATTGGAATTATGAAAGGGATCATCGGATTGAGTTTGAAGAAAATTTGAAGGCTCAGGAAGAAAATTTTAAAGCTCAGGAAGAAAAGCTTCAAGCCCAGGAAGAAAAGATTGAAGCCCAAAGTGCAAGAATTATTGTGTTAGAGAAGCAAGATGAAGAAGATCATAAAGACTTAAAGAAAATAAAGACTATTCTAAAGGGTCTCATGGCGAAGAAGAAAGATCCTAAAAAGACATATCCGATCTATTGTTGTACCTTAACTCTTTTGTTGTTGAAATTTTTAAACTTAATAGAAATTGTGCTTCCCCATTTTTTTCTCCTGTTACTACTAATTTTTTAGGTACTTTGTTATATTTTACATTCCCTCGATTTTTTTTGAAAATCACAAAGGGGGAGAAAGAAAAGAACTCAAATTAAAGGGAAAAAGAATCTTAACAAAGGGTGAGAAAGAAAACAAACTCTAATAAGTGTTTATCTAAGGGGGAGTTTCTCATTAAAGAAGACATTCTTATTCGTAATGAAATATCATTCTGGAAATCTAGAATACGATCCTTAGAGTTTCAAAGTCTAAGGGGAAGTTAGTCATATTCATCTACATCCATAAGCAAACGGAGATAAGCCTTAATGTTTTCTTTCTTCTTAAAATTTCTTTTTCGTAAGGATGTTTGTGCTTTCCAAAAAGGGGGATATTTTTGAGTTAATAAGGTTTTCCTTATGACTTTTCCATTCCTTCTTGTTTTAAAACTCAAAAACACCTTATCTTTAAGGAAAATTGATTTTATAAGGAAAATTTCTTTTATAAGGGAAATTTCTTTTATAAGGAAAATTGCTTTTATAAGGAAAATTGCTTTTATAAGGAAAATCGCTTTTATAAGGAAAATCACATTTATAAGGAAAACTGCTTTTATAAGGAAAATCTCTTTTATAAGGAAAATTGCTTTTACAAGGAAAATTTCTTTTATAAGGAAAATTGCTTTTATAAGGAAAATCGCTTTTGTAAAAAAAATTATCCTTATCATATTTTCATCCATATTTTTCTTAAGTATAAGATTCAGATTCATTTCTATATTCTAGGAATTGTTTGAAACTTTGATATGAAGTATTCTGTTTTAGGATCTGAATTCTAGTTGAGAACTGTAATAAAGTTTCACTCTGAATTCCAGATGAGAACTATGATAATGTTTCATTACGAATTCCGGATACGAACTCTGATTAAGTTCTACTCCGAATTCAGGATATGAATCCTTATGAAGTTCGAAATCGAATTCTCATTTCGAATTCTGATAACGAATTCTCATTACGAATTCTGATGACGAATTCTCCTTCCGAATTCTCATTCCGAATTCACCTATTAAACAGAATCTGATCAACCTTGTTTTATACACTCCGAATTTATTTAGACACCGAAAATTATTTTTTAGTTAGACTCCGAACTTTTTTTTTGCTTACACTTTAATAATTTTTCTAAACTTTGATATTTTTTGTTACACTCCGAACTTTCACTCCGAACTTTTCAATTAGACTTAAAATGATGTCATACATTCTGTTAAACTTTTTTTGTTATAAAACGATGTCGTCTATTCTGTTTTAAACTAACCGTTGGTTAAGTTACACGTGTACAGGTCCCTCCGATTTTTAAGGAAACTATGACCGTTGGAAAGGAGGCCGACCTTGCCTATAAATAGAAGCTCATTTGAAAGAGCTCACAACTGATGGATAACATCTTCAACATTGTGTATACATGCTGTTGTAGTGATTTCTAGAGAGAGAGGCTCTTATTAACTCTCAAAGATTCGTGCAACTCCGAATGTTGGTGATTACATTCGAGGACTTCCGGGGATAAGAAGATAGAGGTTTCCAACACCTTGAAGTTGAGGGATTCCTTGTTGAGGAAGACAGAGGTGACCAACTACCTTGAAGTTGAGGGATTGCGGGGATAGCAAGGCAGAGACTCCAATCTTCATATCGAGGGCTTACCCTGGTGTGGGTAAGACAAACTTGCTTGAAAGTATAAATCAAGGGACCTTTATCCAAGGTTGTTGGATACCCTTCTCTTTGGGTTAAAAGACTTATATCTTGTTACTTGTAGTTTTACTAATTGATTGTTTCCGCTGCATTTTGTATTATAAGGAAAGTATAACTTTATTATACTTCCTTACTCGTACTCTGTTTCATTTAGATTCTATACGCTTTAAGGTAGAATCTCATATTGTAATCTTTTGTTAAGTTTCGATTTCCAGAACCATATTTCCGGAACCTACTTTCGGAATCTCTTTCCAAGTTTTCATTTGGTATTAGAGGTGTTGTGAATTTTCTTAGTTTAAATTTTGTTAAACTTATCCCTTTCCTTTGCTTAAGGAAAACATAGTTATTCGTAACTAAATTTAAAGGTTCCAAAGGAATTTTTAAAGTATACAATTCACCCCCCTCTTGTATATTGAGCATCTACATCATTATTTTGATCCTACAAATTGTGCTAGTTCTGATATATACCTAAGGGAATTCCTGATCCTCATGGGATGAAGACTATAACCTAACATCATATCAAATATTAAAGGGAATGATTTTTCCACAAGAACAATAAGACAATTAAATATAAACAATACATTATTCGTATTACAAACACTCTTTAGGGGGAAAAGTACCATACAAATGTATATAAAACCTAAAGAAAAACATCAACCAAAAGATGACAACATTCATCAAGTACAAGTCTCATGATCCGTATGCAAAAACTGGACCATTACTTCATCATTCACCACTATCACTTTGGAGTCCTGTGGATCAAGAACAACTACCACCTCCAAGTGGAACATTCTCTTTCCCTAGACCTAGCATAAAAAAATCTACAGAAACCCAAATTAAAAGGTATGGTGGGATCTAAATAACCCAATAGGGTATCACTAAGTGTTCCATAAGCAATTCCATAATAGTAAACCATTTATTCTTTCAATTTAAATAGAATAAGGCAAGGTATAACATTTAAATATTTTAAAATAAAAAATTATTTCAAATAAAGTAGATGAAAGATATATCAAAATAATATTAAATGAACATTTTATATAAAAAATTTATATAAAATTATTGGAATGAATAAAATAGTTCATTAAAAAATGGAATACATAATAAATTCAAAACCAAGTACCATGGTCATATGCCAAGATTTGCATTAGTTATAAGTTCTTGGATCCACACACTACATAATCATACATCATGACTCAAGTATGTGTTCACACATCCCTAAACCCAAGCTAATGAAACTAATTAAGCAACAACCCATCAAGGATAATCATACTGAACATGGTTTAGTTAGATTTGTCATTGTTGATCCATTTTTTAGGAGGTAGAGTCCCAACATAGTTATCTTAATCTCTTGATAACTTCTCAGGATCATATGTTATTAAATAAATAAATCAACCATTCATGGGAAAATTAATCATTTTAAATAAATTCATCATTCATAATTTAAATGCTCAATTTCAAGTCCAACATGACCATTTCAATTCCAAAACCAAATCGTGGGTTTTCATAAAATTTATTCCATTAAAATCATCTGTCATTTTTAGAAAATTTTCTCACAATTCAACATGAAATAATTTCATCAAATAACTTCTCATTTCAATCCATATTTTATTTCTCAAAATATACCCAATAATTTCAATGCCATTGAAATTGGGCTTTTTCAGAAATTCCATTCCCTTTTTAGAATTAAACATCAAATAATATCAAATAAAGGTTTTAAAAATCAATTGAAAAATAATTTTAGTTAAATAAATAAATTTAGGGTTTCAATTGTAGGGTAATGACTTATGTAACCACATTCCTTTAATCACATGATCAAATAAACACCCAAAATGGGGAACACCAATAAAGAATGAAGGAAACAAAGATCGAAGAATGAACACTAGAATAAAGATCCATAAAATTAGGGATTAGATCCATCAATAACACAATGATATATCAATACCTAGGAATGAGATAAAGGAATATCAGGAGAAAAAATAAAAGATTAGATTTACTTATTGGAAGAAGATCAAATGAGATCATTGGTTATTTGATCCACAAAGATAGAAGGATTGAGGAGTAAATTTCACATCTTGATATTCTATAAAGACCAAGGAATATAATTAGGGTTTAATGGGGGTATTTATAATCTTTAATGCGGTTCTTGGGATTTTTAAAATAATTTTTGGGAGATTAAAAAGCTGTGCACATGGTATGATTGGTCAGGACATGCAGTTATTACTAACCATGTGCCAACTATGAGACCATGCTGGGTTTTTGGTTGGGGTTCATGGTTTTTCCACACAATTAGTTTAACCATGTTACAACCATAAAAATACCCACCATATAGGTTTGTATGGTTTGGAGAGGTTTCCCACATGGTTTGGATAAACTTTGCTCCCCCTTCTATAGGCTCATCATAGGGTGAAAAATTTTCTGGGAAAAATCAAATGGTTTTCACTAACCACACTCAAATCATTAACAACCCCCAAAGCCTCCATTTTTCCAAATTAAACTAAAAAACATGAGATAGGTCACAAATATAAGGATATAAAAAAAGGGTATTAGATGTACCTAAAATCAAGTAATGGGATGCTCTAACCTCCCCACAATATAAAATTTCCATACCTATAAATCCTATCAAGAAGGATTCATATCAAAGAAATGAGGCCACTAATCTATCATCAATTCCTCTTTATCCCAAGTATCATGTTAATAAGAACTATTATTTTATATCACACATACCAAATTTATAAATCTCCCATGGAAAAAACATTGTCATAGAATCAATAATCCAAAATGAATTCTAAATCATGGATAAATAGAGTTCAACATCATGATCTTACTAGATAAAGACAATATAAGGGATAGAAATATACTTCTTAATATGTGATACATGAAAAAAAATGTGTATTGACATAAACTATAGTGGAAAATCTAATAGGTAAGCCACATTTCCCACCTACTCAACAATCTTAAAAGGACCCACAAATCTCAGCAAGAGATTTCCTTGTTTTCCAAACTACTAATGACCCAACCAAGGTGAAACTATAAAAAAACCCAATCACCAAACAAAAACTAAATTTTTTTATGTAAATGATTAGTATAGGATTTGTACCATCTCTGAGAAGTCACCATCCTCTGATGAATCAACGGAATCTTTATCATCATCTCTTGGACCAAACTTGGTCCAAATAAGGAATATTCAATAATCATTGACCAATAGAGATGATATCTATAATGATGACCATACAATGAATCAAAATAATACATTAAAATTGTATATTGGTTTCTATTATTATAAGAAAACTCAACCAGTCCAAAATGAGAATCCTAAGATCCACTAAAGTCGATAACCCAATCACATAGAATACCTTCATTAATCTATATAACTCATTATTTCTGGAAACCTATTTGTGGGTGGTATTCTATGATCAATATGAACTAGGATACAATCACATAATAGATTCCTATCTAAAAACAAGAAACAAAACTGGGATCCATATGATAGACTATAACAGATGAATCTCTATGCAATCTGAAAATATCATTCAAGTAGAGACTTCCCAAATCCTCAAATTTGTATGTATCTCAAATGGGAATAAAGTGGGATTATTTGGTCATCTAATTGACCAAAAACCATACTAAATTCATCCCTTTTAGGGTACATGTAAACCCAACCATTAAATGCTTATAAATATCTCCCACTTCCAAGTTTTCATAGGAAGGGGATGAAGAAACTTGAAGGTTTCTCGTGCTCTACCTTGATCTGCTGAAAATTATTATAATGATAAACAAATTTAGTGATGTCTTGTCTCATACCTAATAACTAGAATCATCAATATATATCATATAAAATATTCATGGTACAAAAGTTCACCACACACCTATAATTATGAAAATCCCCAACAACATAATTTCTAACAGGTAATGGTGCAACATATCGGTTCAAGAAATATAATACACACTCATGGGAGAACGAACACTAACCAATAGTCTCCCCACCATAAAGAGAGTACATAATTCCATGTAATTAATCATAAAACTATTTCTCCTAAAGAACCATCTCAAGAATAGATGAGGTTAGAAATATGATCATTACAATAATCTCATTTACATCCTTCTAGAATACCAAATGAATCTGAACAAATATATCCACCAAATTACACTCTTCTGATGAATCATTCATGGACTTATTTGAATGTTTTCTACTCAATGAATCAAAAATGATATTCCCATTTTCCAAGGGTGTAGGTAATGTTGAAATAAATGGACTATAAGTAGCCTACCCAACTTCTTTTCTAATGGTTTTAATATTTTTTTGAGAATATATAACTGACGATTTTGTGGTTGGAATAAACGAAAAAAAATTCTTTGAAAAGGTAATGCTTACAACTATTTATAGTGTGAATCAAAGATGAGAGTTTGAGGTTAGGGGTATGATATTTATTATCATGTGGCCTAATCTATTTATATTTAAAGGTTATCACATGATCACCCTGCATACGAACATAGCCTAAACCTAAACCTGATGTGTCAAAAAAGAACACATAACCCTACACAGCCATTGAAAGAGTCAAAACTGGTTTAAATGTCAAAATAATCTTCAACTCATCAAAATAAATTTGAAATTTCACATCCCACAAGAATATCACTCCCTTTTAAGTGAGAGTGGTCATCAGTGAAGCCAGATTTAAGAAATATTTAACGACCCTATAGTAATACCCCACTAATCCCAAGAATATTTGAATATAGAAAATATTACATGGTTTCTACCATTCCATAATATCCTTAAACTTATTAATATGGACTAAAATACCATGTTCTGAGACCCTATGTAGCAATAACCTCACTTCTAGAATCTTTAAACTGAATTTCGAATGATTAACATAAATTCAGTGATCTCTAAATATTTATGAAACTTCTCTCAGATGAAACACATGATCTTCTTAGGTTTTTAAGTAAACCAAAATGTCATCCAAAAACCACCTTGAATTAATTGAGATATTCATTAAATATCCTAGTCACTAGTTACATAAAAAATGCATGATCATTGGTTAGACCAAAAGGAATAACAATGTATTCATAATCTCCATACCCACTACTGAAGGTGGTTTTTAGGATGTTAGATTATTTAATTATCAATTGGTGATAACTAGATCGAAGATCAATCTTAAAAGACCACTTACCCATTAACAACTGGGCAAATAGATTATCAATATGTGTGAAAAATACTTTTTATTTACCCTAAATCGATTGTGCTTTCAATAATCAAATGAATGGTGAATCTTCCCATCAACTTTATTTAAAAAAAGGAATGGGTGCTTACCAAGGTGAAACACTAGGTCATATAAATCCTTGTTCCATAAAAACATCCATATGAGTTTTCAACAATTTCTATTCAACTAGCACTATATGGTAAGAAGGGATAAACACTGGATGAGTACTAGGTACTAAATCAATGGAAAACGTCACCTCTCATTTTAGTGGAAAGCCTAAAAATTTAGATGAAAACTCATCAGGAAACTCAATGAAAACAAGAGGGATATCACCAATAAAATATTCATGATCCAAATCAATTGTAAATATAGATATTTCCCTACTCAAATTAATAAAAGTATGTCTAACTCTACCTGACCTCGGGTACCATTATCCCTAAAATTAACTACACACCCCATCAGGCATAGTAAAGAAGACACACCTAAGATAATGGTCAATTAAAGCCTTATGAGAAATCATATAATCCATCCCAACAATTACATTAAGTGGTTTGATGTTGAGAGACATAAAATTATTAGTGAGAAAAATGTTTTATAAAGAGAAAATGAAGGATGTACATTAGATACCCTACATTCTCTTCATTTTAAGGGGCATAGTAATATCCATTACATAAAACAAAATATACATAGAAAGATTTATCAAATAAAAAAAGAGATGATATGAAAAAATGAGATACACCATTATAAAATAAAGAAATCACCAAAGGCGAAGCTATAGTGATGTTACCTATCACTATTGCTGAACCCACAATAAATTCTCATGGAGACACTTCCACTATATAATGAAGATTCATTCTAGATGCCTGTGGATGGAACCCATTAGTTCTTGAAGTATCCTATTGAAAAATAGTACTTTTAAGTGATTATTATCTCATTTCACTATGATTGTAATTAAATACATGACAGAACTTATGCAAGTCGCCAAAACGTCTACCCATGCCATAGATATTAGGTACTTCTGTGAAAACCTGCTCAGAATGCCCAACCTTTCCACTCTAGAAGATGGTCAAAGGGTCTCTTATAGACACCACATAAGGTCTATATGATGATTTCTATAGATAAACACAATTATAGTCATCAAAATTTCTCTTTAATTTAAATGAAATCATAGAACTAGTAGCGAGAGTAAGAGGAACTCCTGTAAACCCAGACATACCATCCAGGTCAAGCTCAACCATCAATGGTCTATCTAGTAAATATCTATAAGATATGAGATTAAGCTTGAAAACCTAATATATGATATCATATTGAATAAATATCTCAAATTTTTTATACTTTAAATACTCATTTTTCACTACATCAAGAGAAAAATGAAAAAGTTTAGTAAAGTGATTTGCATACTGAGTCATGATTTTTTCATCTTTCTAGAGACTGAGAAACTCCATAGAATTTTCCAAAACCTTCAATTCTAGATAGAAATTATCCATGAAAATTTATCTAAAGTATTTCCACTCTAATAATTCATGTTTCTTCATTATAACCATTGAATCCAAGCATCTCCTACTATGATCTTCCATCTTTAAGGTAACAAAATTTACATTGATTGATTTGGGTTTTTCTAAGAACTCAAAAAGTAGATTAATATTTTTCAACCAATCAACAGCCTCTTGAGGACCATTTGGGCCTTGTAAAGATTTTAGTTTCTTCCAAACAAACTCTTGATCAAGATATCTTAATTAATCCCTTAAGGTTTCGAAACTAGATCAAAAATGAGAATGGGTGAAGCTTCCTATCCCAACACTTGGATATCATGCACCAATATCTAATCATGATTCTAGTCAACTGGAGGGTTTTATTAACATAGGTCATCAACATCTCCCTCTTATGGTATATTCAAATATATCTTCATAGGAATGACACTACACTGACTGAAAAGTACTATTTTATTATCAAAACACTTTTGAGGAAGAAAGTGAGAAACCACAAGTCTGAACAAGCTCCAAAAAACACATGAAGAAAAGGAAAAACAAAGAAAACTACAGGACCTACCCCAACCCAGCAAATGATCATGCAAACAAGTCTTCACCTACGCATGGCCCTTCAGCAAGTAGTCCCATGCAGAAGTGCACCAGCATGGCACCAATGGCATAGCCATACCATCTCAATCATCCCAATCCGAAAGGCCTGCATCGATGAAGACTCCGTGCTCTGGTCCCCCTCTGGCGTAGGTCCAAGTAGAAAGCTGGGAAAGACACCAAAGATCCAAACAAAGACAAACAACCAGAACACACAAGGGTTTCACATCAAAAAACCCTCTCGAATAGCCTGGCCAAAACCCTTTAACTAGGATCGTTAGCTAGAAACTTAATATTACCTGAATCTCTCTCCTTGAAAAGTTTCCAAGATAAGGATGTATCATGTCAATCAACCGCCTCAAGAATTATCTTCTCTAACATAGAAGAAAGTTGGTCCCATGACTGAATGTACTCCTAAAACACTGATTACCCCGCTGTTGAAACCCCCTACTAGAATGGAGTTCTGTCTGTCAATCCATGTATATTGTTCCTCATTAAGAGACACCTACAGTGACCTCTCCATCATCTTGGCTTCCACCTCCTCTGATTCATTGATCATCAAGGTCTGCTAAACCACTTCTTATTCAGAACTTAAGAGAAGAGTCATGTCGTTTCCACCCCGTTCCACTAGACTTTGAGAATACAAATAATCCTTTTCCTTCTTCTTGTCGTTCATCTTCTTTGCCTATCGGGTCTCTAAAGGAGGAGGTAATGAAGATTAATCCTTCCCCCCCTTCCACTTCCCGAAACCCTTAATACTCCTTTTAGGTGAATCCTCATCTGCTAGATGGCCATGTTCTCTCCCTTTGGAAACCTCCACTCTGGTCCTGTCTCCCTCATTCGGGGCAATGCAATCAGAATTCACATCATCCTCTAAGAGACCTTCAAACCTATTACACAAGGGAATAGAAGTCTGAATCGGGATCAAGCCCCTCCCTCCTTTACCATTTGAAAAGATATTCTAGTCCTATCACTATTGTCACCCAAAGGAGTATTCTCCATGCTCAAATCATCCTCCCCATATGGCAGCGTCAATCCAAGAGTCTCAGCCTGGTTGCTCTGTATGAAGACACTCCCCATGTACTTCGGCTTCTTGAAAAAGTCCACTGAAACCACACCCTAAGTAGCACAAGAAGATTGCACCATAGTAGACTTCTCGTTGAAAAAATATTGAGAGTCACCTACAGGTCGAGACTGATCTTTCTTGGCCACTACATTACCATTGGGCCCTGTGAAAGGACTGCTCCCACCATTGAGGTCACCTATCAACCTACAAAAGTCCTCTTGGACTTTCGAATTAGCAGGACAGAGCAGCGAATTCTCCTGCCTCACCTGGTTGGAACCGTAAGAAGGACCCAATCCAACTGCATTTAAGCCATCCCCTGCATTGTCTTTGTACAGACCCTCAATCTGGGCCACTGTAGCAGCTCCTGAAGGACCACTGCCCTCATCTGGTCCACTGAAAATGACCATGGCTATTACTTTGGCCAGCACACCCTCATCCACAAAGTACTTAGAAATGCCACGATTACCATTGCACGCATCCTCATGAACTCTAGAATTTCTAGCCCCCCGCCTGCAACCCTCCAGTGAATGACCCAACTATTTGCAAACATGGCAATAAAGGAACCACAACTCATAAAAAATCGGCTGCTTACACCAGAATTCTTCCCCTACAGTAATCCAGAAGAAGTCTAATGGCCCCCTTGACTCATCCACCTCTACACACACACGAGGGTTAACCGGATGAGATACCACCTTGGTCTGTCTATCAGAAAAAATGTATCTTTCCAGTAGGTTCTCAAGAATTTTAACAATTTATGGATTCTGAAATGGAAGAGGGAGATTCGGAAAACTTACCCAGACCGCCACTGATGGAGAGTCGTGCTTCATGTGAAAATCATACGACCATCAAAACAGGTAGAATCATGAACCGTTGCAGATGTGCGGGGCCCTCGTCCATGCCTTTATCATGTCTTCCTCTGATGAAAAAAGTATCAAGATATTCCTGTTGTCCAGCAAACCTACTGTTTCCCTTTCTTGAAAATCCTAGGAACCGAACACAAATCTGTCAAACATGTCGACTAAAGGTCTTCTCTTAAAAAAAAAGCAATTAAAAAAATTATGGAGGCCTGAAGCTTCGTTAAACTCTGTGACTGAAATCAGAAGATTGGGACGACCTTCATGTAGATCTTGTGCCTTAGGGATCAGAAAACATTGTGTGAATGGAGGCAGGAGATCCGGGTTCAAGAACGGGAGAAAAGAGGGTTCCTCTCATGTGGGAGATGGCAGAGGTCCCTCCCCCATAGGGGGAGTAACCCGCTCAGAGGCAACCACCGTCACTGGTTGGGAGTCGAAACCAAGTTGAGGTCTTCCATCTTCTAATGAAACTACACAATATCGAAAATCAACACAAATACATCATAAAGATACTCATATTATCAAGTTGATCAAGAGATATAAGAATATTAATTCCACCAAAAAAATTTAAAATTTTGGTATTTCAAGACACTCAGATAAAATGGGGAAAACAAGAATTAGATAAATTATCACTCAAAGACACTTTTACCAAAAAATAATAGTGACTTAAGGTTCACTATGATGAGAACTTTCCAAACACTCACTCACAACTACCTCCTATGTCCCGACAACCCTACATTTTGTCTACCATAAAATCCCAAACTGCATACCTATATTAAAAAAAGACTCTCTAATTCCTCTAATACCATTTTATCATGAAAAAACTGGAAAACCCTTGCACACTAATACCCATTACCTTTATGAAATATCCCGAAGGGAATTCCCGATCCCCGAAGGTTGATGACTAGCACTTGGAATCACATCTAGCACTAAAAGAAATGATTTTTCCACAAGAATGATAACATAGTGAAAGATAAACAATACATTTTTTGTATTAAAATAATCCCAAGGGAGAAAGGTACCACAAGTAGGTAGATAAAACCCAAATAAAAACATCACCCAAAAGATGACAACATCCATCAAGACCAATTCTCATGATCCCTAAGAAAAAAGTGGACCATATCTCCACCAATCACCACCATCACTCTAGAGTCCTATAGATCAATCATAGTGATTTCACTTTTCCTAGACTCGACATAAAATAAATATACAAATTCCTGAAGGAAAATGTATGGTGTGAGATAAAAACTCTAATAAGGTCTTTTCTAAATATTACACAATCAATTCCATAATTCTAAACCATTTATGATTTTTATTTGAATAAAAAAGGCATGGAATATCATTTACATATTAAAAAAAACATGTTTTCAAATAAATTAGATTATATATATATATCCAAATAGGATTCATTGAACATTTTATATAAAATATTTATATAAAATAGCTGGCATGAATAAAATATTTTTTAAAATAATGGCATTCATAATCAAGTAAGAAACAAGAACCATGGTCATATGCCCTGATTTACATTTTTTTAGGCTTTTGGATCCTCACACTACTAAATCATCAATCAGGAATAAAGTATGTTTTCACTCATCCCTAGTATCAAGCTAATGAGACTGATCAATCAACATCCCATCGGGGATAATCATGTCGAACTAGGTTTATTTAGAGTTTTCATCATCAATACATTGTTAGGAAGTTAGGGACCAATCCTTCTTGTCTTAATCACCCACTAACTACTTGGGTTCACATTTGATTTAATTATTCAATCAATCAATAACATTAAAATCAATAATTTCAAATCAATTCGTCATTCCTAGTTCAAACTACCAATTTCAAGTTCCATACACCCTTTTCAATTGCAAAACCAAATCAGGGAGTTAACTCAAATTAATTCCTTTAAAATCATCTTTCATTTTAATCCAATTTTATCAAAATTCAACATAAAATCATATCATTAAATCAATTCTCATTTTAGGAAATAATTTTTCTCAAAATCTACCAAAAAATTTCAATTCCATTGAAATTGGGGTTTTCACAATTTTCATCCCCTTTTTAAAATCAAACATAAATCATCTAAAATAAAGGTTTTAAAAATAAATTGAAAAATCATTTCAATTCAATAAAGCAATTTAGGATTTCAATTGTAGGGTAAAGTGTTATGTAGCCACCTACCTTTAATCACATGATCAAAACAATACCTGTAATAGGAAATGACAACGGAGAATGAAGGTGATGGAGATTGAGGAATAAACCCTAGAATCAAGATCTATAAAATCATGTATTATATCCATAAAATAAAAAGATCATTTATCACTCTCAAGGAAAGAGATAAGGTAATATTGGGAGAAACTAAACAAGTTAATATTTACTTACCGGTAGAAGATCAAACATGATCATTGATGCGTTGATCCAAAAATATAATAGGATGGAGGAGTCAATTTCACATCTTTAGAGCCTCCAAAGACCAATGGATCAAATTTTCATCAAATGGGTGTGTTTAGAATCTTAAATGAGGGTCCTGATATTTTTAAAATAATTTTTAGGGGATTATAAATCCATGTGAATGTATTTATGGGTTAAGTCACATGGTTAGTACTAACCGTGCACCCTTACCGATATTCTAGTTGGGGTGAATGGTTTTGATACACAGTTAGTTTATCTATGTTCTCACCATGTAAATACCCATTTCCTAGGGTCTCACAGTTTTTAGGGGGTGTTTACATGGTTTGGAAAAACTGTGCACCCCATTCTATTAGCTCATTATAGGGTGCATGATTTGATGGGACACACTGTACAATTTTTCCTAACCATGTTCCAAATATGAACAAACCCCAAATCCCCCAAAATATTTCAAACATCCAAAAAAAAAACAAAAGAATGGACCAAAAAATAAAGAGATAAAAAAGGGGTTAGACATACCTAAAATCAATTGAAAAGATTCTATAAAAGATTTATAGCTAGATAACATATGACTGCATGATGTGTAACCCCAAGGTACACACCATGTACCCATATTTACCACACCATGATCACGTCATAAAAAATGTGGATGGTCATGTTGTTGAATATGCAACATCATTACACCCCATGTGTTGACAAAAATTTGTTGACACATGGTTTTCAAACTACATACTATTTAAATTGTGTACATGTCATAGATTCCACATGTTTATGTGGTGGAAAATATAGACAAAGGTGCATCATTTATTATTACATGACATGTGTAACTAGAAAACATACAAATCAGAGGTCACACAACATGTATCTACCATTAAGGATGTGTAGAACATAAATATATACCCAATACCTATGAGTGTATTACGATTAGATAATGAAACAATATATATAGTGTATCCTATTGTTTTATGATGAAATAATAAAATTAATTAATTACTCCATTAAACATAATAAACACATGTACATGTTTCATTTATTTAATACAAACACAATGTGATATGTTTTAATTAAATTCTAAATTAATTTTCATGGAAAATTATGAACTACATGTAATGTATGGTCCATACATGTTGTGAACTCAGTGTTATTTAGAAGTGGAATAAATCGTGTAATTAAAAATATTTTTGTGTGTAATTTATTAATAGTACACACTGTGTAATTACATGATATGTTGTGTACGCTACATGAGTGAAAATACATGACAAGGACCGTGTCATGTAGTTATAATAGGTACACACCATGTTTTTTTTCATGTGAACACCATGCAGATTATTTATTTTAATTAAAAGCAGTTAATATAATTTGTTTAAAATTACATTGGATGGTAATTTCAAGGATTATTTGTATGTATATTATGATTAATTAATTAATATAATTAATTAACTAGAGATCATTTTATATTAATTAAAAATGATTTAAATGAATGTTATCTAGCTTTTTTAAATGTATATTTGTTGCAGACATGGATGATCATGATTTTAAATGACCTATTTATTGTTTAGATTTCTTCTAATTTAATTATTTCATGAAATTTTGAAATTACTATTATAAAATTAAAATGATAGCCTACAGTTCATCCCCTCCTTTTATTATTTAAGGACATTTGTGTCCACTATTTCTTTTAGGTAAACCCCATAACCATTCCATTAGTTCCCCTCACCTGTATGTGAGAAAACTATATGTAATGATATAGATCTCAGATGATTGGATTTGATTCATGACAGATATGAGGTGACATCAACCTAGGTAATACACAATATAGAGATGTATTTTTCAGCTCAAGCCAAGACCGACTGATAGAGTTTTACCCTATGGTGAATGGTTTGTTTATTATCCACTCAATAAAAAATAGTAGTTAAATATCATGATCATGAAAAATTATTTATTTTATTTCTATCAAATGAATGGATAATTTTATGGATTTATTATCAAAATAACATAAAAAAATAAATTAACAATCATGCCAGATGGAAGAAACTGAAACCTAGTTATTGGTAAGTGTTGGTTTGGCCCTTTTCATGACATTTAATTTTATCAGGGTGTTTTTTTAAAGGTTTTAGGTCATTTTTACCAAGTATTCGTCAAGATAAGTATTCCTCACTATACTTGATGTTATTTATTGGAAATTTTTGGGGAAATCCAAATCAAAATGTCAAGATAGGGGTGACCACTCAATAGATCAAGAAACTAAAACCCAGTTATTGGTAAGACTGCCTACCAAAATACCTTCAAGTAATTTACTAGGTGCTCACTTGGATCATGAAAAGAAAAAAATAGATTCTTGCCACAATAATTTCAACACAATAAGATATTATGATTCTAATAGTGAGGGATATTGATAAATGATAAAATTGTAGGGGAATAATAAAATAGTTATATTATTTAATCTCACATATTTTTTTAATTAAGTAAAATACAAATAATAAGATTTTATAATTTTATATTAAAAAAAATTCTATCAATCACATTATTCATATGAATAATTATATAGAAAGAAAATTGTCTCTCAGGTAGTTACTTCAAGGAACGGTATAGGTGATTGTGCTTTGTAATACACCATGAATGGAAGATTTACGTGCTAGAAACCCAAATATATGATTTTCCTACTAAAGATAAGAATGATGAGGAGTTATCTATATATGATAAACACATTATTGATATGTTATATATATAGTGTTTGATACATTCATCCATAATTAATGAACTAATTAAATCTCTTGAGAGAATGGATGTGTATAGAATTCCCAATAATCTCTATGATCTTTATTATAATAGATCTAGACATAAGGTCTTTGAAATCTTTAAAAAACTATTTACATTTAATCTTGTAGAGGGAGAACTAACTAAACCTCATATATTCAAGATGATATTTTTCTAAAAAGGTGGTGTCTCAGTCAAAGACCAAGTCACAATTTATTAATAAGAAGGGGGAGGGTATTACAAGATTATGAAGTTGGATATTTTTTACAATCCCTTTCATAAAAAGGGAGTAACTCAATAGGTAGATCCTCCTTCCATGTAATTTCATGACTGATACCCATGTTAGAAATACCATTAGAAACCCTATTCACTTCATGAGAGGTGTATGTGGAAATGTAGTAGATATCTGGGAGAGAAGCCAAATATCTCATCCAGAGGGTAGTGATAGGACAAGCTAGATGTATTTCTCCATTCCAAATAGCCTGGACAATGGTGGTTGAGTCACTCTCAATCCCGATGTTGTTCCAGACTTTTTTCTTGATGAAATCAACAACGTGAATCACAATCATCATTTCTACCTGCAAGGACGAGGCCGTACCGCAACTTCCAAAGAAGCATCCATGGAATCACCCATTAAAATCTCTGAAGATAGCACCACAACTAGCAGGCCCTAGATTGCCTTTGGAAGCACCATCAACATTCCCTTTAATCCACCCCAGAAGCGAATTTTTCCAGAATGCTTCAAAGTTGCGCTTTAGTTTCCTGTAGATACCATCAACACTGAGGCGACGAAGTATCTCGAAATCAGCAATGGAGTTGTCACAATAATATTTATGTATCGAAGTGGCGTCCTTAATGGCTATTCGAATTTTCTTCCATCCAATATTAAGATTGAATGAGTAATTGTTGTGTATAATGGCATTTCTATCATACCAGATCACGTGTAGGAGTTCTGCCACCACTTCTAAGAAGAGATTTTTGATTTTCTTTGAATAGTCCAACTCCGCATAAACTTTTAATTGTGCATTAATAGAGTTAGAGTGTAACCATCTGTAGCCAAACAAGTCAGTAATATAATTCCAAAGTGCTGAAGCCGTAACACACGACAAAAATAGATGGTTAGCATCTTCTCTATACTGGTGGAAAAAATGGCACTTAGAACAAAGTTGTATTCCAAAATATTGAAGAAAAACCTCAATGGGAACACAGTTGTGGGGAATACGCCAGACAAGATTAAGTCTCGATGGCTTAATCCTGTTATTATTAAAGTATTTTAACCAAACAAAACTGAGATCCAAATTTGTGATCTTATGGTTGTAAAAAACTTTTGAATCCTGAACCCCATTGTGATAAGGCTCCCATATAATAAAATCATCATTTTCATAGGATTAATTGTCGATAATATGCATGATGTTGTCAGACAGGTTTTTGCTACCGGAATGCATGATATTGTGTGCCAATCTCATTATTACTTTACTCTCTCGGAGATTATCCATCTTTTTTGTAAATTTTAAGATGAAAAATATACAAAAGTATCTCCTAAATCACCTTACTTTTCTTTGATATATTAGTAAGTACATAAAGCATGAAAATCCTTTTGATCTTATGGTTAATAAGAGGAATGAAAATTTAAAAATCCCTAAGACAGACTCTATGTCCAAGGATACTTCAAAACACCCAACCAAGGGAAGTAGGATCAAGGGGAAAATAAAGGATAAAGATTCTATTTTATTCTCTGTGGAAATAAATGGAATTGGAAGAATTATTGAAATAAATCAAAGTAAAATATTCTACTTCAGGTATATTCATAAAAGTAAATATTCTATCTTGTTTTATAGATATTAAATGAAATATGTTTATATATGTGTATTCAAATACAGGATCCAAGAAACAACATATAGATTATTAGAAGTTTTGTAAATTCATAAAGAAGTAAAAGAAAAGTGATTCCTAGATCAGTATAGAGAAGTGCATAAATTCAATATTTCATGATATATTAAAGTTTAAATATTTTATTAAATTTAATATTACAAATTTCTTTCTGAGTGTCTAATTAGACAAAAAATATATTGTTTTATATTTGGAATATATCTTTTTTATGGTATTTAATATTCCACTAAGAGTTTAGTAATTCTTGAATCACATATACCTTATACCAAAAATTAATGATGAATATAAATATAAGTCTTAAAACACCTCATTTTGGAAAGATAATTCTTTTTCAAATAAAATTGATAGTATTTGAAAATTTTATATCCCAAATGGTTATATAGTTTCTTTTGAGATATGAAACTAGGTATATTGACTAATTGACTATCATGATTTGAGAAAAAATTGAAATAAAGGTACACCACAAAGTTACTATGTTTAGTTCATAAAAAATCCCACGAAAAATTATAAGGTCATAGATAAGAGTTAATTTTATATAATTTATGATATTCCTATAAAATATTTTAAATATTATCAATAAATAAATGAAGACACTCGATAAAGGATACAATATACTCTATGATGGATTATTAGAGTGTATCATAACCAAGTATTCATCGATCATTAATATTTGGAATGATGGTAATCCTAAACTCAGATTATCTTATACACAATTATTTTGATTGTAGTAAAAGGGGAGCAATAAAATATCTTATAGGTATATAAAATATTCGGATAATTTCTTCTAAGACATGTTTTGAAAATATAAAAACAATCACTTACCATGTGGAAATTATATTTACTAATTAATATCATATTAATTTCAATATGATAATAAATCTATTATGTAAAACATATTGTGTTTTAGGAGAAGCATTTGTTAAAATATATATTTTCTTATAAAATAAAATCAAACAAAACAAAAATTGCATCTAAATAAATTATCATACATCCATGAAGGATATTAATATCTCTTTTTATTCTTGAAAAACTATATTCGAGAGGTAAGAACATATCATTTTGAGAAATTTGGAGCAGGAGAGACTTCAATGGACTCTAGTCTCTAGATTTATATGAGTTGGAATGGTAACATACACTTGACTAATATTTTCAGGAGGATTTATTCTAAGAGAAACATACTATGTAGGAATTTAAAACCAAAATTGGTTTTATATTCCCCAATACCAGTTACATATTATTCAATTTGAATAATGAATACTCTAATAAATTAGTAAATAGAAACATTCTAATATTAAAAAGTGTAAAAACTCAATAATGGGATCCGTGTTCCAAAAATTCATGGGTTCACATTTTGGATGATTCTAGATTTGATACTGACATTGAGTATTCAATAGAAACTATATATGGATAGTATAAGTTGGTACCAATAAATCATGATTTATAATTATAAAATATTTATAAGGCATGGTCTATGAAAATACATTTTCATCAATTGTCATGCTAAAATATATTTGAAATATACTTTTCATAACAATATTCTATGATTATTTCATTGTGTGGTTGGATATCAAGGCTAGTTTCTTTAATGAATACCCTTTGGAACTTGTCATTATGACATAACCAAAAGGGTCTATGACACCAATTAATTACAATAATATATACAAAATTCACATATCTATTTATGGATAAAATCAATCACAACGATCATAAAATAGTCATGTAGAATTAGGGGGTTTGATGTGTCGATAAAAGGTTAGTGAGAGTGATACTATTTTTTTGGATATATATGTAAATATCATATGAAAAAAATATTTTAGTATTACCTATTTTATAAGATTAAATTTATTCAATCATGACTAAAAATAGAAACCCAGTTCTAGGGAAATAGATCTACATATTTGGATCTATGGGGTTTCTTAATCTAGTAGCAATATATATTCGATCTTGTATTTGAAAGTACACAGTGGAACAATTAATAACCGAGTTGTTTCCTAAGTCACATGGCATAAAATCTTCATATGATAATGTGTGTTAGCATAAGAGGGGATTAATAATATAATTTCATTAGATTAAGTGATAAGAATCTATCTAATATTACCTGATATGTACTAATGTTTTATATTAATTATTCATGTCAATTGGAGTGAAAATATCAAACAAAAACAAGTTTAAATACATAAAATTATAGTTGAAACAATCAAACAATACTTAGGAAAGTATAATTGGATGAGTTATTAGTAAAAGGATAAATAGTAATACTAGTGGTTGAGTGTTTATAACTCTTGGTTTCCTTCAGATCAATTAAGATATTGGTTCATAGTAAGGATAAGGTAATATGAAAGGAAAAATTATTATGACCTATGGTTTCCATATCTTAAATAACTGAGTATTTTATGGCTTATGATATAGCTTAAGAAGTAGTTTAACAATTACCTATTTCAAATTTTGAGTTTTACTAACTGAAAGAGAATTATCATTCATAAAATAAGCCTTGAATATGGTATAAACCATGATGTTTAGTTTTTTGACAAGGAAAAAATAAGGTGGATACATGGGTATCCTTCTACTTGAGATATTTTATCAATTTAGTGAGGTCATAGTAAGTAGATTTGAAATAAAGAAATGTATTAATACTAAACCTATCCACATAAAAATTGTAGGACCAAAAACTATATCTATATTTAGTATTATCATACTTAACATGTGATAAATCACCAATATTTATCCATTTGATCTAGTGAAAGTGGGAGTTTGTTGGAGTTAGTTCCCTAGAAAAAACGACTTTTTTACTTTAGATTTACCATATAATCATCGAAATAAATATCAATAAAAATATAATCAAATATTTATTTTTCTACAATATGGATTTCTTATGATAATATCTTAGAATATTTTTCACATTAAAAGGTCATAAGAAGTCCCCTACTATGATGAGAATCTTGAGATTCTATGAAGATAGTCTTAAATTATGTTTCCTATGGATATATGACATCATATTATGGGAAATAAATGGTGCAGACTACCAGGTAATATTACTTGTAATAGAATGAGACTTTATATCATGAAGTTTTCACTTGATAATCTCTAAGATGTGATATTATGACAAAAAAAACCACTATTAAAATTTTAGAAAATTACACATGTCATTAGATATTCCATTATTTGAATGTTTGTAGTGATACTTATAATTTAATAATATTATTAATGCATATCATTACTCACATACTTTGTTGTATTGACGAAAACCGTGACACCATATGTTTGTAGGAAGTATGATACATTGGGTGTGTTATGAATGTTTTGTTATTAATGAATAACATGAGGAAGGATTTGTTCCATCCATATTTATAGAAGTTGATATATCAACCCTTTGATTGAAATGAAATCATAAAACTAAATTCCATGACCATGGTTTATTGAAATGTTCATTTCAGGAAGTCAAAGAAAGATGTATCAACCATATAGGTTGATGACATGTGCTTGAAAACTGCATGATTAGATATCATGAAAAAGGGATTATATTACACAATGAGCATTCATATGTGGTTATCATTATCATGAAATTAGATTATTCGTATTGGGTGAATTTATGTGTTTCAAGATACTGATATCAAACTTTAGAAGAACCCACTGAATGTCACTAAGGAAGAGGTCTAGAGGGTAACAAACATAGTGTTTCTATTGATTTCAATAAAATAAATTTTGAATTTAATTAATATAATAAATATTATTCTCTAGACTGAGAAATAATATTATTTGAAATTTATTTATCATAAATATTCAACAAATATTTTATGTGAGTTGAATATTAAAATAATTTTTTATTCACAAGGTCATGAATGTTATAAATATTAACTTACTTATCAAATGAATAATATTTACTATTTTATATTTGATAAATACTGATTAGGAAATGAAAATCAAGTTATTAGGTTTTGCGAGAATGATATGTTAAATTTCATTTAAATAAATATTAAATTATTTTTTTATGGAATGATATTTATTTATCCATGAGAAATGAAACATTTAAAGAAAATAATACTAATATTATTATTAGTAGACATTGAGTTTTCTATGGATTATGAGAAAAATTAAGGGATAATGTGTAATTATTTATTTTTACACTAGATGTAGAAATTATTAGTTATATCATTTCATAGGGTTATATAAAAGTTGTGGTAACTATTCATTGTGCACAACATTATCCTCCCTATATAATTCTCTCTAAATGAATAACTTATCTAGGGGTTTCTCTCAAGTTTGAGTGAATCACTTCCACTTTACTCCATCTCTCAAGAATGAGAGAACAATAACCAATCCATATACCCTGAAGGATTGTGTGGAAATCAAAGGAAGTGATGCAAGATGATCAATACTACTATTCCAGCACCCGAAGTACCATCAACAACACTTTGAGATAAAAGAATCATGTGTGGATTACCTTTAGATGAATTATACTTTAGGTCCTCTCAATACAACGATGGTACAACTGAAGAGAGTTTTGGACGATCACTATCTACATCGCAGAATTATATGAATATTAAGGTATTATTATTATTATTAAATTAATCATAAATTTAATAGGAAAGATATTCTATCTAGTTCTAGTATTTTCCATTATTAATTAGATAAATTCACTGGTTATGAATTTCATAGCTATGTAAATTTTGGATTATTCATTGAATATGACATTAGTTGAGTTTGTCTTGTCCCAAATAATCACTTCATCTACATCCAGATCCTTCAAGTGGTATCAGATTATCTATGTTCAAATTTTTAAATATTTATTATTAATTGATCCTTATACACATTTAACACTAGTTTTTTCATTTCTATAAAACCACTATATAAATCAAAACATAAATATCTATTCTTCTCCTTCTTCATTCACCTTTATATAACTGAGAAAAGGTTAAAAAAACATGTAGAACATCCAAATAACCCTTACATGGGTTCTAATATTTCTATCCAGATAACATTGGACTACAAGAGGTGTAACCCTAAGGTATACACCATGTACCCATATTTACCACACCAAGAATAAGATGCAAAAAACTTGAATTGTTATGTGGATAAATATATAACCTTATTACACACAAAATGTTGACTAAACTATTTTAGAAAATAGTTTTCCAGAAGTTACATCATGTGACTTTCACACAAGTTGTGTGATCCACATGTTTTCACGGTGGAAAGTTTGTAGTCAAAGACACATCATGTATTTTTATAAAACAAATAAAACTAAAAACCATGAGTCTCAGAGGGAAAAAAAATGTATATCTCATATATACTATGTTACTCATAAATATATGTGACTGATATACACACCCAGTCCCTTGGCATGTATTAATTTCAAACAAAGAGACAATATGCACGTTGTATAACTGGCTTGTACACAATGTGTATCTTACCAGTTTTCATGGAAGAAGTAAAATTAATTAATTACTACATTAAACCTAATCAACACATGTCCATGTGTCATTTATTTTCACTACATTCCATACAATAGGTTTTAATTATATAAAATGATTAATTAATTTCCACTTAAAATTCTGAACTACATGCCATGTATGGTCCTTATAGGATATGAAATCTGCATGCATTAAAAGCGGTACACTCCAAGTAAATCAACACATTTCCATGTGTCATATATTATTAGTAATATCAATGTAATTATATGACACACTGTGTATGTTACATGTTGTATGATTTCAAAATTCATGAAAAGAACCATGTCGGGTAGTTCACATAGGATCACATTGTGTTTCCTCCATGTACACACCATACACATAATTAATTTTAAATAAAATTAATTAATTTAATTTTTCTAAAAGTAAAGTGGATGAAATTTCAAGGACTATTTGGATGGATATTAAGATAAATAATTAATTTAGGCACCTTTTATATTAATTTAGAGTGATTGAAACACATTCATGCTAGTTTTTTTAAATGTGTATGTATTTCATGTGTGGATGATCATGAGATTCATAGAGCTGTTTATGGTTTGGATTTATTTTAAATTAATTATTTCATGAATTTTTGAAATTATTATTATTAAAATTAAAATTATGGCATGTGGTCCATACCCTCATCCTATTATATACAGACCCATATGTCCATGGTTTCTTTTATGTAAACCCTATAACCATTCCATTAGTTCCCCTCACCTACACATGAGTATAGAATATAAAAGGATGAATCTCCCAAGTTATTGAAGGCGGTTCTAGATAAAGATGAGGTGAAATAATCCAAGGTGATACATAAGATAGAGGTGGAATGATATTGCTCGATTCAAGACCAACTAATAGAGTTCTTCCCCTTGGGGAAATAGTTTTTTTTATTTTATCAATAAATAAACTGGTAGAAAATTCTCAAGATCATAACATATTATTTATTTTATTTTTGTGAAGTTAATGGTTAATTTTTTGGATTCTTTATCACAATCACACAAATAAATAAATTAAAAATCATACAATATGGAATGAAAAAAAAATTATTATGTGTAAATTATTTTATCTTAATGTCATTAATCATTTTTGTAAAATAGAAATAATATTAAAAGTACATGTAAAAATATAAAATATAAAAATGTATGCATAATAAAAAAATCCTTCATTAAAATATTAAGTAAAAATAGGTTTTCCATAACTTGATTAAGAATACAACCATTGAACTAAGTGTCGATATAGCCTTTAGAAGGACATTTAATTTTATTGGGGAGTTCTTATAAAGGTTTTGGTCCAACTTAACCTTGTTGGTATAAAGAGAAGCATTCCTTGCTTGAATTGATGTTATTTAGAGGTAAGTGTTGAGGAAATATGAATCAAGATTTCAGGATCAAGGTTTCAACTCAACGAATCAAGAAAATATTACTTAGTAGTTGGAAAGACCACATTCCTAAATACCTTTGAGTATTTAACCAAACCCTCATTTGGATTAAGAGAATGGAATACAGATTCTTTCCACTAGAATGTGCATGTGGAAAGACATTTTGAGTCAAATGGAGAGGGATACTAGGAATTGATAAAATAGTAGGGGACTAATAAGATATTTACATTATTTCATCTCACATATTTTGGTAATCAAGTAAAGTAAAAATAATATGTTTTTATATTACTGTATAAAAATGATAAATTCATTAACCACATTATCCCTATAACCAAATCTATAGAAATAAAATCTTCTCTCCGGTAGAAACTCTAAGGAATGGTATAGGTTATTGGACATTATATTACACCATGAATAGAAGATTTAAAAGCTAGAGGCCCAAATATATGATTGTATTTCTATGGAGGTGAGTGATGAGGAGTTCTCTATCTATGAGAAACAAATTAATGATGCAATAGATATATTGTGTTTGATGGTTTCATCCATAACTCTCAAACTCATGAAATCTCATGAGAGACCGGATGCGTAGAACATTCTCAAACATCTATATGATCTTTTTAAAGAGGGAGATAAACATGAGTTCTTTTAGATATTTATAATAATATTTATCATTAATATTAAAGAGGGATAAAAAACTAGACCTCATATAGTTAAGATGATTGGATATATTGAGTTTCTAGACCGTCTAGTGTTTAAACTTCCCAATTAATTGCATGCTGATCTCAGTCTTTCTTTACCCCTCATAGCTTCTCTAGCTTTGTTGTAAATATTAGTATGAAAAACATATAGAAGTCTCTCCTAGATCTACTTTAATTCAACAAATTTACTAGGGAACAAATCATGAAAATCCTTCTCCTCTTATGGTGAACAATAGGAAGGGAAAATAAAAAACCCCCAAGAATGACTCTAAGTATAAGGATTCTTTGAAACAACCAACCAAGAGAAGTAGGATCAATAGGAAATCAATATTAAATCAATCAGAAATCAAAGAAAAATTATTCTATTCGCTTATCATGTGAAATGAAATTACATTGGAATAATAATTGGAATGAATTAAAGTAGAATATTTTAATTTAGGTATATTTATCAAAATAAATCTTCTATCAAGTTTCTTGGATATTAAATAAAATATGTTTACATATGTGTATGAAAATAAAATAACCAATAAACTATAGAGTGAATAATAGATTTTATTATACATTCTTAAGGAAGATGAAGAATGATAATTCTTATATTAGTATATATAAGTGCATGACTTCAATATTTCCTAATATATTCAAGTTAAAATATTGTTTTGCATTGATTATTACCCATTTTTTTCTCAGTGTCTAATTGAACATAAAAAGACATTATTTCATTTTTAAAATAGATGTTTTTATGGTATTTCATACTCAACTAATAGTTATGTAATTATTAAATAATAGATATCTTAAACCAAAATAAATGATGAATATAAATATTAGTATTATAATAACTCATTGTGGAAAGATAATTATTTATCAAGTAAAACTGATAACAGCTTAAAAGTTTATATCCAAAAGGGTTTTGTAGCATATTTCAATTTATTAAACTAGTTAAATTGACTAATTGACTATCATTCTTTAAAACAATATTTAGAAATAATGGTATTCAACATACCTACTAGATTTGGTTTATAATAATCACATGAAAAATTATAAAGGAATAACTAAGTGGTAAGTTCATATACTTTATGTGATTCCTTTTAAATATTTTTGGAATACTCAATAAATAAGTGAATACACTAGGTAAAGGATACACGATCCTTCATGAAGGATTTTCAGAGTGTATCATAACCAAGTATCATTGGACATTAATGTGTTGAATAAAGGTAATTCCAAACTCACATTACCTTATACACAAATATTTTGACGATAGTAAAAGTGGATCAATGAAATATCTTATATGTATAGAAAATTATCTAATAATTTCTTCCAAGAAATGTTTTATAAATTAAAAAATACCACTAACCATGTTACAATTTTATTGACTAATTAATATCATATTAATTAAAATGTGATAAATAATCCATTAGGTAAAATTTTTAGTGTTTAATCAGAACCATTTGTTAAAAGTTAGATTTAATTAAAAAAGTACATCAAAGAAAACACTAAGTAAATGTCAATCAATTATGATATATCCCTGAAGATATTAACATCCATTACTAGTATAGATCAACTATATTTTAGAGGGAAGAAAATATAATGCTAAGAAAGTGAGATCATTATAGACTTTGATTAACTCATGGATTTTATTTATATGAGTTGGTATAAGAATATACACTTCCCTAAGCTAAGTTGGAGGAGTTATTCTAAGAGACACATACTGTGTTGGAAGTTAAAACCAAAATTAGTTTCATATTCACCCATACTAGTTATATAATATTAAATATGAATAAAAAATGATATAATAAAGTATTAAATACAAACATGCTATATTAATAAATATGTAAGAATTCAGTAATGGATTCAATGTACCAAAACATCATCGGTTTTTTATTTAAGATGATTTCAGACATGATACTATTAGTGACTATTCAAGAGAAACTATATATGGATGGTAAAAGTTAGTTCCAATAAAGAATGATCGATTATTAAAAAGTATGTATAAGATATATTCTCTGAAAATAAATTTTCTTCAATCATCAAGATAAAATCTACTTGAATTATACTTATCATAGAATTATTTTATGATCATTTTATTGGGTGGTTGGATGTCCATGCTAGTTTATTTAATGGAGACCCAATGTCTCATATCTATATGACATAAAAAAAATGTCTGGTGGAAAAAATTATTTTTAATACTATATAAAAAATTCATATATTCATTTATGGATAAAAGTAAGAATAGTGATCATAAATGTAATGCCCCAACCCCGGAAGCCCAAAGCTGGTGCATTATTTTAATACATTGGCATCATTACAAGGAAAAAAAATCCCAAATGACTAAGTAGTTTAGTATTTTTAGAAAACCATATACATACATATATTCAACATTAAAACTTGAAATGAAATACAACATATAAGTTTTATTGGGAATATCTACAACTCTATGTTTATCCCTACAGGTCATTCAAAATAAACTTCTTAGTGTCCTAAGAAAATGAAACTTAAGAAAGGGGTGAGCTCAGATGCTTAGTAAGGGTAATAAATACAGATAAAGATATCATAAACATAAACATTAGACATGGAGAATAACTAAAAACACATTCCTTTAAAAATAAATTTGAACATAATATGGAAAGAATATGAGCTGAGTAAATATTTCTATAATACAACATAATCATGGTTATTCTATTAGTCGAATAACCAAATGAACTATAATTTTATATATTCATAATGAGAGAAATGCATATGCTGGGCATTTTGAAACATACTGTCAAGGCCTCGACCAAGACGTCTAAAAATGATTAAGTTCTCTACCAAAACCATATCTCAAAATGGGCAAGGCCTCATCCAAGTCCATATCTATTTGTCTCATGAGACCTACCGATGACACTACTAGAAATTAAAGCTATAGCCATGGACCTATATCCATAGTTTTATTGGTCCGTGGCTATATCTTTCTAATTTCCACGGTTTAATTTAATAACCATGGCTATACCTCATGTCTTCTTATTTGGTATCGGGGTCCCAATTCGCTACTCTCGCTCCCAGCTTCTTCTCCTCCGCATGATTTCTCCTCCCCGACCTCACCTGACCATCGTTCCTGCTGTCCCCGAAGGTATCGGTCGGAGAGGGCTGTGTTGTCGCTACAAACCTGAATCCCATCCGTTTCCGTTTTTGAGTTTAGTGAATCGTGATTCCCTCCCCGGGTTTGTCTCTGGATCTGTTCCATGAAGATCAGTCGAAGAGCATCGTACGTGGGATCATGGTACACCGATAATCGTAATCCATTTTCTCTTCCCATCTCTCCAATTCTATGCATCTCGAGCTGTTCAGGTTTCTTCTTTCGATTGATATTAATCATGGAGTTCCTCGGTGTTAGCCTAGTGATAGTGACTCAGCTTCTTCATTCACTAAATGTTTCCTTCTAGAATCAGTTGCCTTATCAATTTTCAGTTCTCTGTAATGTTTTGAAAGTACATTTTCTTTTTCCGAGAAAATCACATGAGTCTCCAAGACATTAAGAGAATGGAGCTTGTGAAATTTTCTGAATTTTAGGTTTTGGGTGTCATGCTTTTTGTGAGAAACAAGTCAGTTGTAATGAAATTGTACTGCTTGTGATGCCCTGTGCTTGTTTTTCCTACTGTATAAATCGTGACATGGCTAGGTTGAAGTTTCTTGATATGGAAAGCAGTGATATTACATCATGCTGCAGAAGGGGAATCCAATAACACGGCTGAATGATTCAAATTTCCAGGAATATGATTTTCATTTATTGTCAAACTGATCCGAAAAGGAAATTGCAGTTCCAATTTAAAGTTTATAAATTGGAAAAGAAAATAAAAAAACAAAATATAGTTCTTTGTATAAGCTTGGGGGAGAGATCCTGCACATCCTTTACTAAAGCCGCACACCCCTTCAATCCCTATCCCTTCCCCATTTATTCTGTGTACTCACTTCTCCTCCCGGATTCTCCTTCCTCTTCCCGCTCCCGCTCAGCCTCCCCATTGTGACTTCCGTCTCCGCCGTTTCCATTATCTAGTGCTCCTCCATTCTTCCCCCGCTCGTGATTTCCATCAGGTTCACCTCCTGCTCCCTCTGTCTTCCTCACGAGGTTTCCATTGGTGTGCCATCCTACTCGCACTATTGATATCTCATAACCCTCTTCCATTATTCCTTTGTCTTCCCCTCTCTCCTCGTCATGATTTCACTCTTCCAATTCTTCATTTTCTTGACCTCCATTGTTCTTCCCACCCCGTCAGCCTCAATTTCACTGACATCAGCATCTTAATCCTACAGTTTGCACTGCATCTCACTACTCCATCTTCCCCTATTCGTACCTCCACCCCGTCGCGACTTCGATACTCCATGTTCACCACTATCGATCTCCTCCCCATTGTAAGTTACCAATTCCGAATCAACTATTTGAAAACCACCACTGTTTTCCCTTTCTCCTAGTCCTGCACATTCACCAAGACCGTCCTCCCAAATCTACGGTTAGCGCTGCTTCTCGAGACTCCGTCTTCACCTCTTCCGATATCTGCAATCTAGGGTTCCGTAATCTACTATATTAAGTCTCCCAAATATATGGTTTTCAGTCCTTCGTGCTCAGCTACTAGGGATCCATCACCACCGAATACCTTAAATTCCATCATGTACCTCTGCTACGGTAACTGATAAATCATTCACTACAGTTAATCCTCCCGAATCCCCTTAGCTCATCGTATGTTTTCTATTTCTCCTACTATGTCAAATTATTTCACTCAGGTACCCTCAAAAGTCACTGCATCCCGTTCCTTGATTCCCTCAAGTGCGTGATTTCCATCCACATCTACCGCTACTCTTACTGCTCAATTGAGTTTAGAACAATGTGTTTCTCACCCCTCAACAACTATGTGTTTCTATACACTATTTGATTATTGTATTCACTATTAGTTTGTTCATTGATCATACTATGTGTTTCTACTATATATGTGATTCCATATTTATATGTGTTCTAATAGTTCATTCTCATAATATATAATGTTTTCAATGTGTTTTCAAACATAGTATAGAGACAAAATTTCCCTAACTACCTTACATTGTTAATTGTATTTTTATATTCTAACTTGTATGACCTATATCTGTGTTTGTGGCTACTTAATTTTTCTTTGCAGTGATGGATAAGATGAAGCGTATTCATTCCAACTGAGAATGATTTGGGGGATGAAAAAAGAGATCCTATACCATATTATCTCTCAAACTACATGACTTCAATAAAGTAGGTAGTCTCCATTTTAACGTTACCGTATATTATACATACATGTGTTAGGCCAAAAGGTTTTATTTTTTAGTAGACGTGGCTATAATGTGAAATGATGTATCATTCATGGGAACCACTGGATAATTGCGACTAACCAGCTACACACAACTTCTTGTTTGGTCTATATTTTTTGGGTTGATATAGATTAATTCATTTAAACTGACTTTCAATTTTTTTTATCAAAATATTAATCATGTGTTTAGTTCTGTTTAGTTTATTTAGAAATTTTTTTTCTAGTAGTTAGCATTTTGATAATAATGTAGATTAAACAAATCATTTTTGTGTAATATTTGTTTCCCTTTATCATTTCAATGACTTTGGATTTGAATCTTTGTTATTTTGTTAAATACAGATGGGTCACACTCCTGCTGGAGTTGCATCAATAAATTATTGTTTCTCTGAGGTCTCTAACTGCTATAAGACTTGATAGTGATCCTCAGCAGAGTTTAATGTATTTATATTCTCTGTTGTGGTTTGATGAATGAGTCAACTAATTCAGAGGTAAAAAATCTTCAAAGTTTTCATTGTTTTTTTCCATTTATTAAAATCAAACAGCATGAATTTTATACTCCAACAGAATACCTAAATCCCTCATTTTTTATGATAGATCTAAGGATATATGAAATGTTTGTGATCTTATCCACCTTTGAAAAAAATGTTCACTATTATGATTTGTGTGCATTATTAAATTATTTATATATAATTACATTGTATGGTAATATATATATATATATCATTCATTATAAAATTAGTCACTTTTAAAATAATTACATTCCATTTTATGTAATTTTCTTCATCACTTTGGTGCTACTTTTGTTTATTAATTTAATCATATACATTATAATGAAATTATAGGTTTCTAATTTCATCATAATTACAGCATTCATTCACTTTTCCAGTCACAAATCACTAATGGAATTCATATTGTGAATACTGAATAATCTTTTGCTTCATCCTTAATGTATTAATGTCTTTATTCTGAATCATTTCATTAATTTTATGATACATTAGTTTAAATAGTTCTCATCTATTTTTTATTTTACATGCCTTGAACATTTACTTAGTTAAAGTCTATATCAGTTTTTATATATTTTTTGCAATGGGTGTTACAGGAAAGTCTCATTGTTTAGTTAATTTCAGAATTGTCATTTTCTATTTATTGTACATTTTAATTCATAGCTATAATTTGGATCCAATTCTCTTATTCATTTACAATTCCATTTTTTTCATTTCCTTTTCTATTTATTTATTTAATTTTTTAGATCTTTATTTTTCAATTGTAATTCATTAATTTATTTGATTTTAAATTTAATTAATCAGCCTACTTCAAATAGGACTTATCTATCTGATTCAATTATTAAATAAATTGTATACTAATTTTGTTACCTATATTGAATTGAAGAATAGGTGAAAACCATGTTGGAGGGGGTGAATTATAGAAATGATATGTGGCCTCCAATGGGAAGGTAGTCAATGCTTTAGATCTCGACCGAGATTCATTTGTGCATTACAAATTTTAATCAAATTACATTTTTGTGTCTTTTGTGAGGTACCCCAAATGGATGAAGGTTGTGTTTGACATCAATAATTGAACACTGCATCATGAAATATATTACACAGTAATTAATAATGATATATTGTGTATTATTCTTCATACTAATAAAAGTTTATATGGTATATCAAACTCTAATATACAAAATTTTTCCCCTACGTTTTTAGAAAAAACATATTGATCATTAAAAGAATAAACAATAAAAGAATTAGAACATACCTCTTTGAAATATTATCCACGTTTAGATGATGTTTAGTTAAAATAATAACATATTTTAGGGCTTCAACATTACTTTCTGTTACTGAAATGCATAGTTCATTGGGAACTAAAGATATGTCTCTTGTAACTACAATTCTTAGGTCATTGGGACCTAAAAAGACCCCTCTTGGTCGATTTTTATGCAATCTAGCTATTCTGAGGGACTATGTGCAAGGATCCCCTTGATGGACCGGGCCAACACGCCGCGGTCACGCCACGGTAATGCCATGATAATGCCGTGATTTGGCCCTACTCTAGCCACATCCAGCCCACACCAGCCCCCTTCCACCTTAATTTCATCCCGCTGCCACCAACCCGCAACAACCCCCCCTGCCACCTTTGAATCAGCCTACACCATCCCACTAGAACCTGTAACCAGCCCCTTCCACCAGCATTCCAGCCCCCTTCCACCAGCATTCCAGCCCCCTTCCACTTGCATTCGAGCCCACACCAGCCACCTACAATCCTGCCCGCACCAGCCACCACACCAGCCACTATACTAGCCACCACCCCCAACCTCCTACAAAACACTCATGCCAGCCCTCTTCCACCTGCAAATAGACCCATCCACCAGTTCCAGCCCTCACTAGCCCTCGACCTCCTACATCCCAGCCCGCACCAGCCCCTTCCACATGCCCAACAGCCCCCAGCCACCTGCAATCCAGCCCACACCAGCCCTCTGCCACCTATTCCAACCCGCACCAGCCCCCTGCCATCGCCCACACCATCCACCACACCAACCCCCATCCTTCTGCATCCCAGGATGCGCGAGAAAAATTCCATGCAAATCACAAAAAGGAAAGACGAAGGGGGGGGGGGTGTCCAAGGGATGTCCGGGGGGGGGGTTTGTAGAAAATGGGGTCAACCATAGGCCAACCAAGGATGAACACTTATTAGGAAAGAACGAATGTTTAATCACCCATCCCATTTCAGCCAGTGAGAGTACATAACACTCACATGGAGTGCCTAAGGATTGTGGGATTCATAGTTCCAGCATGGATGTGCTTTGGTTTGATCACATATGAGGAGTGGGTATGTGGTATAACATAGGGAGGAATGACCATATAAAGCCCATAGTGTTTGAAAGTGTATCAATGTGTCAACCCCAATGTCAGCTTGAATGTAGGGAGACACACCTATGTATTACTAAGGAGTATCAGTCCGAGCGTATTATTGATTTTGGAAATGTTCTATGTGGAACACTTTTCCTAAACTTAAAATTTTTCATATATAACTCCATCTATTTGATATGTTTTATTTGATCTATCTGGTCAAGATAAGAAGTTGTATTCTTCCTTAAGATTCATCGGTGAAGATTCAATACACAGTTCTTCATGTCATAATGATTAGTGATCAAATTCATCTTGTCAAATCCTAAGAGGGGATGAATATGGTTGTAAGATTCCAAAAATTAATAAACCGAAGTTATTGGTGTATTTTATTATTAGAAACAGTGAATATAAAACGGTGACAGTGAGATTTGTTTTACAAAGATGGTGTCTTTCGTAATTTGGAAAACAAGAAAGGTCAATATTTGTGTACGGTTTCTATGAATTCATATAGATTATTTCTATACATTCATGTTTTCATTATGATGGTTTGATTACACAATCCAGTGTATGATCCACACTATATTTCAGGAGGGACATGAAGTATTTTCCACATACACATCTATTATGTGAGGTATATAAGTGCGAGCTTAGTTGTGTGAGAGGGGGAAGGAAGAGACATCATGTATTCTATTATTCCATACCTGAATGTTAAAATAAATTGATCAGATTAAATTTAACAGTATAAATTTTTGAGTTTTCCGGATGGAGAAAAACAGTGACATTATTGTTAAGCAGTGAGTTAGGTGAAGAGTACAAGAAATAAAATATATAAAATAATATGCATGAATGAGTTTGTTTTCATGGAAATGAAAGTAATTCATTCATTATAAGTGAGTATATTGTTAATTTTTGTATCTAAATGTATTAAATTGAAGTGGGTTCATTATTTCTTACATTAATGTGGTTTGAGAAAAGACCATGTGATATATTTTTCATAAATATTGTGCAATGTTTTGAGACTATTATGGGTGTAGTATCAAGAGATTTCACACATGAGAATTTAGTTATTAAGTGAGGATAAAACATCAGGAGAAGAAATAATATTTTCCTGATCATGGTTTTCTTACCCAATTGATCATACACAAGTGATTAAAATTATTAATAAAAGTCTACATAAAAGGTTTGTTTCTGTTGAATGTATTTGAAGTTGTACATTAGAAAATAAAATATATAAATCCCATTGAGTAAGACCATGAAATCATCATATAATTGATCAAGATAAGAAGAATGACCTTGTGAATAGGGGGACCAATTATTGAAGAGGCTCAACACTGGGGGTTATAACTATTCAAATGTTTTGGGTCTAACTAAAGGAGGCAAAAGAGTTGAATCACTGGGGGTATAATTAGGATCAAATGGAGTATTAACTAATGGGGGTATAATATGTTGATTCATAAACCATTATAATTAATAATAAGATTATAATGGATAATCTATAACCGGGGTACGTATAACTAGTTTTAGCAATGGGTAAGTGTTAGTATTGAATAATATAAAAATATTTTTTGTTATATTTCATTTAATTTTTTCATTTCATATTGGGTCCACTCATCTTAATAGGTGATAGAGGTCCAAAATTAGAAGGGGGAAGGGGGGCATGGGGAGGGGGGCAGGGGGCAGGGGGAGGGTGGAGAGGGGCAAGGGGCAGGGGGCAGGGGGCAGGGGGGAGGTCTGCCGAGTAGGGGGGAAGGGGGCAGGGGCAGGGGGCAGGTCTGCAGGGCAAGGGGCAGGGGAAGGGGGAAGGTCTGCAGGGCAGGGGGCAGGTCTGCAGGGCAGGGGGCAGGGGCAGTGGGCAGGGGGCAGGGGGCAGGGGGCAGGGGCATGGGGAAGGGGGCAGGGGGTAGGTGGAGTGGGGGTAGGGGGCAGGGTGGGGGGGGGGGGGGGGGGTTAGGGGGCAGGGGTTAGGGTGGAAGGGGTAGGTCTGCAGGGTAGGGGGCACGGGCAGGGGGTAGGTCTGCAGGGCAGGGGGCAGGGGGCAGGGGATAAGGTGGAGGGGGGGTAGGGGGTAGGGTGGAAATGAAGATGTCCATTATGTAACGGTGAGGAATTCAATTATTTAATTGTTGTATTTTTGTGTGGTTATTTCTTCTTAGGAGTAATTCACCTTGTCTTGGTATTATTCCTATTGTTCATGTGAAAACTATTTATTCTAACTCTTTCGGTGGAAACTTATTGTTCACATGGCTTGCAGATTCTCCTAGGCTGTGGTGTGGTTCCTTCTCCTGGGCCTCCCCTTGCCCTTTCATAACCTGGATTTCCATCATTTTATCAGTGACATGGTTGGATATTTTTTTGTGTACAAGCACATTTATTAGCTTCTTGATGCTTCCTCTTCCCAGATCTGTGTGGATATGGAACTCTCCAACCCTTCCCTAACTGCATCCTCCTCATGGAAGGGACTTTCTCCTTGTAGAAAAAGCTCTTCCATCAATTCCTAATTCATTTCATCTCCTACTTCCTATTTCAAGGACACTTAGCATATCTGTGAAAACACTTTCATGTTGGTCCTTATGCCCCTATAGTGGTGTTTATACTCTTCATATCCCTTCAATGCAGCCTAAAGTTTCCATGTATCCTCGCGAAAAGGGTGTGTATTCGTTTTCCCCCAATTCTAATTCACCTCCTACTGTTTCCACGGTGGTACTTCATCTTCATACAGTGCCTCCCCTAGTTCCTATTGTCCTGCTTCCCCCACCTTACATACCTGGTCCAAGGGATATTTCCACTCTTCGAGATGTGTGGCCTTCGGAGCCACCACTACCCCTCCTCCTCGGCTGTGTCCCACCCTCTGATTCTACATCATACAATTATTTTGTGGTGTTCAGGCCTCATGTGAACATTTATCCAAGAAATTTTGCTCCACCTAGTGGAAAGCTTCATTTTCACAAGGGAATATAGGTGCTCATCTTCTTGCCTCCCCCCCATTCAGGTGATTAATCCGGGTTCCTCAAGCTTCTCCCCCTTATATCTAATTTCTTTTCTCACTTTCTTTATTACTCCTCCAAATTATCTAGAATGGGAAATAGATATCTCTCTATATTCATGCATATCCCCCACGTGAGGGACGTATACCAAATCTTAGTCCAGGATCCTTCAGGATTCCAAATCCTGCAGTAGAGTTTTCTCTTTTCCAGCACCCCCACCCTTCATTAATGACATCCCTCTTACATTGGAATTCCTAGGGACTCATCACCTGGGATAAGAATATCATCCTTGTTCATGAACTTGATCATCTCATCCATTCATTACATTTCTACCTTCAGCCTATACAAACCTCCTCTCGCATTGTGGGGTTTGATCATAGGATCATGGTGCACAACATCATGCATGCTGACCCCAACAACATTCATATTTGGATATTCTATCATTATATCATTTCTATAGACCTTTTGTGTTCCAATGATCAATTAATCACCTTAATTATTTATGTCAATAACCGAAAAATCTTTTTAATTTTTTTCTATGAAAAATGTGAGATGATTTCTAGAGAAACCCTTTGGTGATACATTCATTCCATTGATCCTAGGGAAATTCCATAGATCATGGGAGGTGACTTCAATGTTATAGTTGGTCCATCTGAAAAGAAAGGTGGTAGAGTTTTACCATGGAGGGAGAGTGATGAATTTTCTTCATTCCTCTCTTAAAAGGGTTAAATTGACATTGGTTACTCTTGAGACCAATTCACATGGTTTAACAACCAGAGGGGGGAACCCCATGCATGGAGTAGGTTTGAATGCTACCTAGAAAAATTGAATTCCATTTATTTCACACTAAGTGTTAATTTTTTCACCTTTCTTGTGATCTTTCAGACCATTCAATGATTCTTGTGACCCTTTGTTAGGCTGATAATAGAGGTGATCACTTCATCTTTTCTCACATATAGATCTCTGACCCATGTTATCTCAACACGGTTTCTGAGTCCTAGTCCATGCCAGTTCATGATAAGATATGGATTGGTCTTCATAACAGGGTGAGGGAACTTCAACATGATCTTCAAGCATGGTTAAAGAACCTACTTCTATGATGTCAAGACACGAATAACTTTTGTGCAGATGTAATCTTTTTAGAAACACAACTGTTGTCGTACTGTGATAATGAACTATTTAGAAACACAACTGTTGTGCCATGGCCTTTATTGGTGTGGCTATAGGGCTATAGCTACGGTTGGAGCCGTGGATTTAGGGATATAGCCACAGTTCGAACCATGGATATAGGTATATAGCCACGGTTTGAAACTGTGGCTATAGGATCTGACCTATATCCATGACAATACCATCCATGGTTCATGAAACTGTGGCTATAACCTACAGCCATGGTTTTTGAGCCTATAGCCACAGTTTAGAAGCGTGGCTATAGCCTAAATTTCTAGTAGTGTGCATCGAGAGGCTGTAGCGGGACCCACTCATCACTTACTGAGTCCAATTAATTACTAATATGAAAGGGGTGAACATAATAAACATATAAATTCATATTGAAACTAATAATTTAAATGTAAATAACTTTCCCAAATCATTTAACATAAATACTAACCATTCAGAGTAAAATGGTTAATGGCATCAAGATAGCACATCCACAGTCAAACTAATCAAAAACCAATAAACAAAATATTTTAGATAATATCATAATAGATAGACCTCAATGAATTACAAGACTCAAAAATGTAAGTTTACATAGATGAAGTTACTTTTAAATGAGACCATTGAAAAATTCCCGAGCAATTAATCCTCAAACATTCCAAAGTGTCCCATTCCACCTTGAAACAGTCAAATCATAATCCCTTAGAATATCATTAGAATATGTATACTGTTGATATGATATACCAAAGGTAAGTACATACACCACATGCATGTATTGAGTGGTGAACAATGCATATATTTTATAAAAGTTAATGTGAGATGATAAAAATCCTTTTTACTTTTGAAAGAAGAGTTATTTTTGAAAAAATCATTTGTGTTTGCCATGAAATCAGATTATAAATATGTATATCCAAAATGATAAAAGTACAGGACATTGAAATTATATTTGATGCATAAATGATGTCCCATTAAAGAGAAATGATGTAAAAATAGTTCTTAAGAATCTTTAGAAATAAAACATTTTAGAGCATTTTAAGGAAAGTATTAAAGAGAATTTTAAAGTGGAAAGACATGCTTGTTCTATTAAATAAAAAAATACCCCAAGATAAATATTCATAATAAAATGAGTGGTTTTATAAAAATAATAATGTCTTAAAACATTTTCTGGTTACACTTGAAAATGAGTAAGAATTCGATAAGTTCCCTTGAACCGGGTTTGTTTATCAGGATAAAAATTTGAATGATTCTTTTAAAACATGTAAATCCCCATAAAATAAAGAAGGATTCGAGTTAATAAAATATATATAACATTCAAACATAATATATGTGTATTTAATAATAATAAATAATAATTTCATTGAGGTAAGTATAGAATAAGAGTAACCCTAATGAAAATGGATGTTCGGGTAGAAATCCCTTACCACTTTTTAATCAATCAGTTCATATGACCAAAAATTAATAAGCATAAAATGTTACATTGAATAAAATGAAAATAAATATATTCATGATATGATACATCAATGGTAATTATACATACACCATACACAAGTAATATTTGTGAATAAGGAATATCTCACAAAAAGGGAAATGAGGTGAGGAAACCCCTTACCCTAAGTCTAATCATGTTCTTCACTTGATCTTAGTGTTATGGATAACCAAACTAAATTAATTAATCTAGAAAATTTTATTATTTCAATTTATTTATTATGTCCTTATTAAGTTCATTCATGGCCTTTATGATGGGTTTAAGAGGTTTAATTTTATTGTTTGGGAGCATTTTCTTGCTTGGTATTCATGACTGGTTTAATTATATACCTCTAAGGATAAACATGTAATATGAGAATGGTTGTACCCAATAAAAGTTGTATTTTATTTGTTAAAATCTTAATGATTGTATGGTTATAAAATTCATTTGGTTATTGGGAGCGAAGATGAATCATTATATATAACTTTAATGATAATTGTTTGGGTTAATTGGTAGTTTTTGATCACAAGAAACTAATTTTAATTTATAAATTAATATCATGGATGAAAAAAGATTGTAGAACATTACATAAGTTATAATACATATATTATAGTATTTTTAAACCATAAAAATGGTTTCATGACTAGAATTGAAGTTGGTATTTGAAATGGAAAACCCATTGTCCTGGAATGTGATAAATTAACACATCTCAGACGGTGTTTTCATTTTTGTTATAAAATAAGGGGAAAGAAGATATGATGATGAATTATTACATTATAAAAATAAAATTACAGTACATTTAAGGAACTATAGTTATCATAACATTTTTATAAAAATAGGTGAGTAAAGAAAAATAAAATAAAGAAACTTGAAATAAAAGAAAAGTTGAGAAATCCCTTATGAAAATTTGGAATCCTAACTGTAACACCCGAGACTTTTATGTTATATAAATCATCAAAGGAATATTTTTCTACACACAAAACTTTCTTGGATTGGTTTACACAAAATCGCGACCTTCCTCGATAGCTTGCGTCATACGCAATACCGAGTTTCACTAAACAATGATATGCTATTAAAATATTATTAAAACTAGCCGTTATGAATAGTAATAACCACTTTATGAAATTTTATAAATTTTATTTTTCAAAATGGAATTCATTTTTGGATTCGGAATATCGAAATTAGCCTAGGGTGAAATTTTGGTATTTTTCTGAAAACTTTCAATTTTCGATGAATAGTGAAACCACAAAGTGGTAGTTAAAAAACTGAATTTTTCATAAAACTTAATTTTACCGCTTCTGTGAGTGGAATTTCAAAAATCCGAGAGACACAGTTGATGTCAGTGAGTAAAATGTGGTTCAATGAGATGAAAATAATTTTTGGTGAACAGTAACTTTTTACTTTTATTTACCACGGTCAAAAGTAAATAGGGCAATTAAGGGTAAAAATGATATTATTATTACCCTAACACATGTCCTAATTCTATTGGATAAGTGTAATTCGAAAAAAAACAAACTTAGGAATAAAATATTACCATTTAGGCCCACTTGGATTAGATTAGGACATTTATTATTAATTTATTTAAAGAAGGGTTAAAATAGTTAAAATCAAAGTTTAATAAGTAAATAATTTTTAATATAAGGTTTTACATAAGATAAATTCAACTATAAATATTCATTAGAAATATAAAACGATTTCCTACATAATTATATTTTATTTGTAATTTTTAGACATTAAATAATTTAATTTATTTATGACACAAAGATGATGCAGTAATTATCTTATTAATGAAATATTGACATAATTGATGTTATAAACACCAAAATAAATGTAATTTGAGACTTTTTATGAATTCCACTAATTTTATAGGTTAATAAGACATGTTAGTATTGATTTAATTAACTTTTTTTGAACTAATCATTCTGTTATGAGTTTTACAAAAATCAATTACTAAATAGTGTCAAAATTGACATAAAATAGTTTTTAAAACAAATATTATATTAGTAATTGTTATTTTATTCCTAAAAATCTAAGGTTCGGCCAAATGACTTAGATAAGGTTATATATATTAATAATAAACAACTTGGGGTTTGTTTGGCTGCTTATAGTAAGTTTATTAACCTTATGGTATAAGAACACAAGAAGACACGGTAAAAGTAAAATTATTTATCTTAATATTAAATCTAAATGATAAGGTTAAAATAGGAACCTAAACTTGTCTAAAATCTATTGTATGAGAGTATTTAGACCCATCCCCACCTTAGCTTCTAAATATATCAATTTTGATCTATTTAAAACCGAACTTGACTTTATAATAAAATAATATGTTTAGTTTTCCCAAAGGAGCCCCTCTCCTCCCTTATAAAAGGGCACCTCCTACCTCTCTTCCTCACACCACTTTTAGCCTTCAAGCTCGGACAAACCCTGCCAATTACTCCTATACACTTCCCTAGAGACATCCTAGAGGTCTTGGTCTTCTTCAAAGACCAATTTTAGTGCCTTAAAAGAAGGTCTCAAAGAAGCACTTCAAAGAAGAGGTAATGTCCGTTACCGATTCTTTCATCTTTCTTTCTTCTTCCACTTATTCTTCTTTAGTTGTTTCATTATGAAGTAATAACATAAGTATCACTTATATACTGATATGTTATTATAAGTATGAAACAACCCTATTTCACCATCTATCCATCCTATGGAAAAAGAAATCACTGCGCGTGCGTACGTACAGAATACCGTCTCCACGCCGTGGTGTAATCTATTTTCCACCACCACCTTACTTGGATGGGTATAATGGTATAAATAATGACTCTATATGACTATTAAAAAGTGATACTGATTCTAAAATAGTATACATACACTCCAATACAATTCCACGATCATAGGAATGATATCATCACTCATGCGTACGTACGGAATACCGTCTCCACGATGTGATGAGACTCGTTCTACATGATCTTCATTTCATAATGATTATATAAATGAATTGAATTGAATGAATATGATATATATTACACTAATACCATTCTGGATATGAGGTATCTATAACCTAAAGAGAATAATAAGAATTTATTCGACAAAACACGCATAAGAACAAAAAGTTATAAACACCCGAATAACAAGTAGCAATGAAATATTACTTCTAATAAGCTAAGAATATGACCATATATGATATCATAAAAATAAGTATGATTCTGGAATAAGTCAATAACATTATTTAAATCATTATACAGGAGGTTCGGACACTTACGAAGCAAAATGGACCTAAGGTAAGGGAAAATATCACAATCTCATTTTATCCGAGATTGTTTATACTTTGGTGTTTACTGGGGTGTATTTTATCATCCACATCCATTTGTCATTGATATGTAATAATATTTCCATCCACCTAGAATTGTTTAAATCCAATTTTACCCTTCTGTGAGTTTTTAGAAAAAGATATGAAAGGAATCTTTTGTCGTTTTTCGCACGAGGTACTTTTTGACTTTTCCGACAAAAGTATGAGAAGAATGTTTTCTTTAACTCATACGACACGAATGGTTTTTTAAAAAATTATTTCCAAGAATCTTCCTTTACAAGTTTTCAAGTTTATTTTTAATCAACATCTTTTAGTTTAAAATTTTATGACATGTTAATAAAGTAAAATGTTTTTGAAGTAGAAAGGATATTTTCCTCAAGAATGGAGTTCAAGTGTTTTATCAAAATTATTTTCCATAAAAGATAATAAAGGGTTCTTTTTCTGTCCCTATTATTACATTTATTTGACTATGTTGTGATGGAATTATTTTTATTAATTCCTTTATCTTATATGAATTGTTTTATGATTTCATTATGTTTAAGAATCCCATTTTTATTACATGGGTTATGCTATGATGTATGTTTTATGATTTTGTGGCACACATAATAATGGTATCATTATGAGATGGGTGGGACCTATATCTCCCTCCAATGCATTGGGTAAAGATTTTATATCTCATGAGATAGACATGGCTGGAATGGTAGGTTATACCAGTTCAGTGAAATAGGACTGAAACGAGGAGTGAACTCGGTTCAGAAAGGGACTTTGTCCACTAAGATAGTCTTGGAAATGAGTCTTGACTAATAAGAAATGATTCTCTATGATTATGTGTATATGACACAATGTTTCACGTTTTAAGTTATGATTATTGGGATTACATTTCACTACTATGATTTATCCCATGTTATGAAATTATGATCTCTTTTGCAGGTTAAGATTTCCAAAAGTTATGTGCTTATGTATATGATGTGATTGATGTTTCTTTTGTTTACCCTTACTGAGAATTTGAGCTCACCCTTTTGTATGTTTTATTTCCCCAGGTCAGGAAGAAGGTTATTAAGTAGAATATGCTAAAAAGGGACTCTAGATATGATGAAATAAATGGGAGGAAAAGTAGATGATTTATGAACCAGTTGTTTATGTTTCCCAGTTTCTAAAGACACTATACCTATACGGTCCTTTCTTGGTTTTGTTATATGTTGTAATAAGTGTGCTTCAATTCTGAAGTAATAACAATGTATGTAAATTATAGGTCATTATAGTTGGTATTAGAGGAAAGGTATAGTCAACCTTCGGAAACTAGGATGTGAAAGCCTTAGTAAGAACCCTAAGGATAAGTCTAAGCATAGAACACAATCTTAGTGTTTTAGAAATGGCCATGAATAACCTAGGATAAGACCTTAAGTGTGAAATCTTATTCTTGATTATGTGGTTTTCCTATTATAATTAGTGTTGCTCACACTATTCTTCTTGGTTTTAGTCAATGGATGGAGCCCGAAGGAATCGTGTTAATGCGGAATGTGACGAGCAATGCAATGATTGTCCCCCTGAGCAACCAAACGTTATGGGAGATGGAATGAAAAATCTTGTAGCCATGCTCACACAACGTTTTCAAGCTATGAATCATGCAGGACTTCCAAACGAGCAAAGTAAGGAGCAACATTCTGTTGAATCCTTCATGAGACAGCGTCCACCTTCTTTCAGCGGGTCTACTGATCCATTAGTTGCTGAACAATGGATTAGTACTACTGAAAATATATTTTCAGTTCTTTAATGTTCTGAGTATGATAAAGTCATCTTAGCAGTGTATCTTTTGGAAGGCGATGCTGATCAATGGTGGAATCTTATTAAGAATATGAGGAAAAGGGATGAAATTGAGTCCATGGAATGGGACAAGTTCAAGAACTTATTTCTCAATAAGTACTTCCCTCGTGTTCTCCAAACAAAGATGGAGAAAGAGTTTCTTGAACTGAAGCAAAAGGATGATGAATCTGTTGGTACCTATGAAGCAAATTTTACAAGACTTACAAGGTACGCTTATGGTATTATTATCCAACCTGAGAGTAAGATCGATCAATTATTTAGTGGCTTAAAACCAAGTCTTCGAAGGGCCTTATCCATAAGGGACTTCAATAGCTACGAGGAAATCGTTCGATGTGCTCTCAAAGTTGAGATGGAGATTGGAGTAACCCATCAGTCATATGGGTTTGATAAGAAGAGGAAAATGGAATTCAAAGGAAAATCTAAAGAGCACACTGAAAAGAAGATGAGATTTCCCTTATTCTCAAAGTGTGGAAAGAAACATGGAGGGAGTTGTCTTAAAGGGACAAGTAAATGTTTCCAATGTGGAAAGGAAGGTCATCGGGCATTTGAATGCCGCGATGATGGGAAGAAGATGTCTAATGATGCAAACAAAGGAAGGGATACACAGAATGAACCTACTACACTTCAATGTTTCAAGTGAAAGGAGATGGGACATTATGCCAATAAATGCCCTAATCCAAGGGTTGATGATGATGGTCAACGTCAACAAACTCTTAAGGCTAAAGACAAAGGAAAGTCACATGCAATTTCTATCAGCGATGTGGAGTACGATAACTATGTGGTGAAAGGTACACTTACCATCCACTCTAAAGTATAAAATGTTTTATTTGATTTTGGATCAACCCACTCCTTTATTTCTGAAGAATTTTCTAAGGGTATCACTGTATTACCTCAACAATTAGATGTCGAGTTAGCTGTGACAACACCTAATGGCACAACAGTCGCATCAAAAGTTTATAATTCTTCTCCGATTGAAGTTTGTGGGAAAGTGCTTCCTGCAAATCCTGTGATCATTCTTATAGTGGAATTTGATGTGATTCTTGACATGGATTGGCTTTCTCTACATGGAGCTCATATCAATTTCCAAATAAGGGAAGTCACATTTCATATTCCATATCAATCTATGATCGTCTATCGATGCAAGGATGAACATAACCTTCCAGTGGGAATTTCTTCCATTTTATGGGTATTGATTCCACTAAATGAAGGTTATATATCTCAAATGGTTTGTGAGAAACTCACGATTAAAAATATGCCCATTGTACGAGAGTTTGATGATGTCTTTCCAGAGGAATTACCGGGTCTTTCACCAAATCATGAAGTTGAGTTTTCAATAGAACTCGTACCGGGTGATTTGCCTATTTCAAAGACACCTTATAGAATAGCCCCAATTGAGTTACAGGAATTGAAGAAGAAAATCCAAGATAATCTTGATAAGGGGTTCATACTCCCTAGTGCGTCACCTTGGGGAGCACCTGTTCTGTTTGTTAAGAAGAAAGATGGATCAATGAGACTCTGCATTGATTATTGAGAACTTAACAAGATCACTATCAAGAACAAATATCCTCTCCCGCGCATTGATGACCTATTTGACCAACTACATGGAGCTCAATACTTTTCCAAGATTGATCTTCGTTCAGGGTATCATCAATTAAGGGTTAAAAGGGAGGATATACCAAAGACGGCTTTCCGTACAAGGTATGGACACTATGAATTTATAGTGATGCCATTTGGTCTTACTAATGCCCCTGCTATCTTCATGGATCTAATGAATAGAGTCTTTAGAGACTATTTTGATCAGTTTGTGGTAGTCTTTATAGAGGATATTCTTGTCTATTCAAAGAGCAAGGAAGAACATGAAGATCACTTGAGAATTATATTGAAGACCCTGAGAAAGGAGAAGCTTTATGCCAAATTTACCAAGTGTGAATTTTGGCTTCAAAAATTTTCATTTTTGGGTCACATAATCTCAAAAGAGGGGATATCTGTGGATCCAGCAAAAACAGAGGTTATCGAAAGATGGTCGAGACCAACAATAGTAACTGAGATCCGATGTTTTCTTGGTTTGTCTGGATATTATCGATGTTTTGTGAAATATTTTTCACGATTATCTAATCCACTCACCAAGTTGACTCGGAAAGGAGTTAAGTTTGTTTGGACGGAAGAATGTGAAGAGAATTTCAAGGAGTTGAAAAGAAGGTTATCCAGTGCACCTGTGCTCACACTGCCTTGTAGTGGAGAAAGGTTTGTGATCTATAGTGATGCATCCAAGAAGGGATTGGGGTGTGTTCTTATGCAAAATGATATGGTGATAGCTTATGCCTCACGACAGTTGAAAATCCATGAGCAAAATTACCCAACACATGATTTGGAGTTAGCTATGGTAATCTTTGCATTAAAGATTTGGAGGCATTATCTTTATGGAGAAAGGTGTGACATTTATACTGATCATAAAAGTTTAAAGTATATTTTCACACAAAAGGAGCTGAATATGCGTCAAAGAAGATGGTTGGAGCTGATTAAGGATTATGACTGCTCAATCCATTACCACCCTGGGAAAGCAAACAAGGTGGCCGATGCATTAAGTCAACAAGACCATGCCAGTTTATCCATGATGAGGATCACAAAAGATCCAATATTTATGGATTTACAAAGGATGGATCTTGGAATTATAATGGAAGGGGGAAAATCATATCTTTCTCAAATGAATGTTCAACCATCTATACATGTGAAGATTAAAGAGGCACATAAAGAAGATGTCGAGTTACAAAATAAGGTGAGAAATGTTCCTGAATTCAACCTTGATTGTGATGGGATAATAAAGTTCAGGAATCGGGTTTGTGTTCCTCCCATTCCGGAATTAAAGAAGGAGCTGCTGGATGAGGCTCATAGTTCTTCATTCTCTATTCATCCTGGAAGAACGAAGATGTATAGGGACCTGAAAGAGTACTTCTGGTGGGATGGCATGAAAAGAGATGTTGCTGAATATGTCTCTCGATGCTTGGTTTGTCAACAAGTTAAAGCTGAGAGACAGAAGTCTAAGGGTATGTTACAACCATTACCCATACCCGAATAGAAATGGGAAAACATCACTATGGACTTTGTCACAGGACTTCCTAAAACATCCAAAGGCAATAATGCTATCTGGGTCATAGTTGATCGTCTTACAAAGTCTGCACACTTCATTGCTATTAGAGAGGATTTATCTCTGGATCAGCTTGCTAGGATATATGTAAAGGAAGTGGTAAGATTGCATGGAGTACCACTTTCTATTATATCTGATCGGGATCCGAGATTTACCTCAAAGTTCTGGTGAAGTCTTCAGCATAATCTGGATACAGAGTTGAGTTTCAGCACTACTTATCATCCTCAGAGAGACGGTCAGCCTGAGAGAACAATTCAAACTCTAGAAGATATGTTGAGAGCTTGCTCTATGGATTTCAAAGGTGGTTGGGATCAACACCTACCTTTGGTGGAATTTTCTTATAAAAATTGCTATCACTCCAGTATTCAGATGGCTCCTTATGAAGCTCTCCTTGGAAAGAAATGCAAGACTCCAACTTGCTGGGATGAAGTTGGGGAAAGAAAGCTATTAGGACCCGATCTCTTTGATGAAATGGAAGAAAAGGTCAGATCTATTCAACAACACATAAGAGCAGCTCAGAGTCGACAGAAAAGTTATGCCGACAACAGAAGAAAAGACCTAGAGTTTGAAGTGGGTGATAAAGTGTTCTTATGAATATCTCCCTGGAAGAGGGTCATGAGATTTGGAAAGAAGGGGAAGTTGAGCCCTAGATATATCGATCCTTTAGAAATACTGGATTGTGTTGAGAAGGTTGCTTACCGATTGGCGCTTCCACTGAATCTCTCTCAAGTTCACGATGTGTTCTATGTATCTCTCCTGAGAAAGTACATACCTGATCCTTCACATGTACTCAGCTCAGAAGTTGTACCGCTGGAGCAGGATATTTCTTATGAAGAACAGCCGATAGAGATTCTGGATCGTAGCGAAAAAGTCCTACGAAACAAGACCACTCGATTGGTGAAAGTTTTATGGAGGAACCACCAATTAGAATAAGCTACATGGGAGCTTGAGGATATGATGAGGGAGAGGTATCCTCATCTATTTGTTACAAAGTGACGAATTTCGAGGGCGAAATTCATTTTAAGGGGGGTAGAATGTAACACCCGAGACTTTTATGTTATATAAATCATCAAAGGAATATTTTTCTACACACAACACTTGCTTGGCTTTCTTTACACGAAATCATGACCTTCCTCGATAGCTTACGTCGTACGCAATACCGAGTTTCACTAAACAATGATATGCTATTAAAATATTATTAAAACTACCCGTTATGAATAGTAATAACCACTTTTTAAAATTTTATAAATTTTATTTTTCAAAATGGACTTCATTTTTGGATTCAGAATATCAAAATTAGCCTGGGGTGAAATTTTGGTATTTTTCTGAAAACTTTCAATTTTTGATGAATAGTGAAACCACTAAGTGGTAGTTAAAAAACTAAATTTTTCATAAAAATTAATTTTACCACTTTTGTGAGTGGAATTTCAAAAATCCGAGAGACACGGTTGATGTCAGCAAGTAAAATGTGGTTCAATGAGATGAAAATAATTTTTGGTGAATAGTAACTTTTTACTTTTATTTACCACGGTTAAAAGTAAATAGGGTAATTAAGGGTACAAATGATATTATTATTACCTTAACACATGTCCTAATTCTATTATATAAGTTTAATTCTACCAAAAACAAACTTAGGAATAAAATATGACCATTTAGGCCCACTTGGATTAGATTAGGACATTTATTATTAATTTATTTAAAGAAGGGTTAAAATAGTTAAAATCAAAGTTTAATAAGTAAATAATTTTTAATATAAGGTTATACATAAGATAAATTCGACTATAAATATTCATTAGAAAGCTAAAAATATTTCTGACATAATGATATTTTATTTGTAATTTTTAGACATTAAATAAGTTAATTTATTTATGACACAAAGATGATCCAATAATTATCTTATTAAAGAAATATTGACATAATTGATGTTATAAACACCAAAATAAATGTAATTTGAGACTTTTTATGAATTCCACTAATTTTCTAGGTTAATATGACATGTTAGTATTGATTTAATTAACTTTTTTTGAACTAATAATTCTTTTATGATTTTTACAAACATCAATTACTAAATAGTATCAAAATTGACATAAAATATTTTTTTAAAAAAATATTATATTGGTAATTGTTATTTTATTCCTAAAAATCTATGGTTAGGCCAAATGAATTATATAAGGTTATATATATTAATAATAAACAACCTGGGGTTCGTTTGGCTGCTTATAGTAAGTTTATTAACCTTATAGTATAAGAACACAAGAAGACACGGTAAAAGTAAAATTATTTAACTTAATGTTAAATATAAATGATAAGGTTAAAATAGGAACCTTAACTTGTCTAAATTCTATTGGATGAGAGAATTTAGACCCATACCCACCTTATCTTATAAATATATCAATTTTGAGGTATTTAAAACCGAACTTGACTTTATAATAAAATAATATTTTTAGTTTTCCCAAAGGAGCCCCTCTCCTCCCTTATAAAAGGGTACCTCCTCCCCCTCTTCCTCACACCACTTTGTGCCTTCAAGCTCGGCCAACCCCTGCCAATTACTCCTCTCCACTTCACTAGAGACATCCTAGAGGTCCTGGTGGTATTCAAAGACCAATTTTAGTTCCTTAAAAGAAGGTCTCAAAGAAGCACTTCAAAGAAGAGGTAATGTCCGTTACCGATTCTTTAATCTTTATTTCTTCTTCCACTTCTTCTTCTTTAGTTGTTTCATTATGAAGTAATAACATCAGTATCACTCATATAAGGATATGTTATTATAAGTATGAAACAACCCTATTTCACCATCTATCCATCCTACGGAAAAATAAATCACCGCGCGTGCGTACGTACGGAATACTATCTCCACACCGTGGTGTAATCTATTTTCCACCACCACCTTACTTGGATGGGTATAATGGTGTAAATAATGACTATATATGACTATTATAAAGTGATAAGGATTCTGAAATAGTATACATACACTCCAATACAATTCCACGATCATAGAAACGATATCATCACTCGTGCGTACGTACGGAATACCGTCTCCACGATGTGATGCGACTCGTTCTACATGATCTTCATTTCATAATGATTATATAAATGAATTGAATGAATTAATATGATATATATTACACTAATAAAATTCTCGAAATGAGGTATCTATAATCTAAAGAGAAGAATAAGAATTTATTCGACAAAACACGCATAAGAACAAAAAGTTATAAACACCTGAATAACAAGTAGCAATGAAATATTACTACTAAGAAGCTAAGAATATGACCATATATGATATCATAAAAATAAGTATGATTCTTTAATAAGTCAATAACATTATTTAAATCATTATACAGGAGGTTCAGACACTTACGAAGCAAAACGGACCCAAGGTAAGGGAAAATATCACAATCTCATTTTATCCGAGATTGTTTATACTTTGGTGTTTAATGGGGTGTATTTTATCATCCACATCCATGTTTTCTCGATATGTAATATTCTTTCCATCCACCTACAATTGTTTAAATCCAATTTTACCCTTCTGTGAGTTTTTAGTAAAAGATATGAAAGGAATCTTTTATCGTTTTTCGTACGAGGTACTTTTTGACTTTTCCGACAAAAGTACGAGAAGAATGTTTTCTTTAACTCATACGGCACGAATGGATTTTTAAAAAATTATTTCCAAGAAGCTTACTTTACAAGTTTTCAAGTTTATTTTTAATCCACATATTTTATTTTAAAATTTTATGACATGTTAATAAAGGAAAATGTTTTTGAAGTAGAAAGGATATTTTCCTCAAGAATGGAGTTCAAGTGTTTTATCATAATTATTTTCCATCTAAGATAATAAAGGGTTATGTTTCTATCCCTATTATTACATTGATTTTATTATGTTGTGATGGAATTATTTTTATGAATTTCTTTATCTTATATGAATTGTTTTATGATTTCATTATGTTTAAGAATCCCATTTTTATTACATGGGTTATGCTATGATGTATGGTTTATGATTTTGTGGCACACATAAGAATGGTATCATTATGAGATGGGTGGGACCTATATCTCCCTCCAATGCATTGGGTAAAGATTTTATATCTCATGAGATAGACATGGCTAGAATGGTAGGTTATACCGGTTCAGTGAAATAGGACTGAAACGAGGAGTGAACTCGGTTCAGAAAGGGACTTTGTCCACTAAGATAGTCTTGGAAATGAGTCTTGACTAATAAGAAATGATTCTCTATGATTATGTGTGTATGACACAAAGTTTCATGTTTTAAGTTATGATTATTGAGATTACATTTCACTACTATGATTTATCCCATGTTATGAAATTATGATCTCTTTTGCAGGTTAAGAATTCCAAAAGTTATGTGCTTATGTATATGATGTGATTGATATTTCTTTTGTTTACCCTTACTGAGCATTTGAGCTCACCCTTTTGTATGTTTTATTTCCCCAGGTCAGGAAGAAGGTTATTAAGTAGAATATGCCAAAAAGGGACTCTAGATATGATGAAATAAATGGGAGGCAAAGTACATGCTTTATGAACCAGTTGTTTATGTTTCCCAGTTTCTAAAGACACTATACCTATACAGTTCTTTCTTGGTTTTGTTATATGTTGTAATAAGTGTGATTCAATTCTGAAGCAATAACAATGTATGTAAAGTATGGGTCGTTATAGTTGGTATCAGAGGAAAGGTATAGTCAACCTTTGGAAACTAGGATATGAAAGCCTTAGTAAGAACCCTAAGGATAAGTCTAAGCATAGAACACAATCTTAGTGTTTTATAAATGTCCATGAATAACCTAGGATAAGACCTTAAGTTTGAAATCTTATTCTTTATTATGTGGTTTTCCTATTATAATTAGTTTTTCTCACACTATTCTTCTTCGTTTTAGTCAATGGCTAGAACCCGAAGGAATCGTGTTAATGCGGAATGCGACGGGCAATGCAATGATTGTCCCCCTAAGCAACCAAAAGTTATGGGAGTTAGAATGAAAAATCTTGTAGCCATGATCACACAACTTTCTCAAGCTATGAATCATGCAGGACTTCCAAACGAGCAAAGTAAGGAGCAACATTCTATTGAATCATTCATGAGACAGCGTCCACCTTCTTTTAGCGGGTCTACTGATCCATTAGTTGCTGAACAATGGATTAGTACTACTGAAAAGATATTTTCAGTTCTTTAATGTTCTGATCATGATAAAGTCATCTTAGGAGTGTATCGTTTGGAAGGTGATGCTGATCAATGGTGGAATCTTATTAAGAATACGAGGCAAAGGGATGAAATTGAGTCCATGGAATGGGACGAGTTCAAGAACTTATTTTTCAATAAGTACTTCCCCCGTATTCTCCAAACAAAGATGGAGAAAGAGTTTCTTGAACTGAAGCAAAAGGATGATGAATCTGTTGGGACCTATGAAGGAAATTTTACAAGACTTGCAAGGTACGCTTCTGGTATTATTATCCAACCTGAGAGTAAGATCGATCGATTCTTTAGTGGCTTAAAACCAAGTCTTTGAAGGGCCTTAGACAAAAGGGACTTCAATAGCTACAGGGAAATCGTTCGATGTGCTCTCAAAGTTGAGATGGAGATTGGAGTAACCCATCAGTCATATGGGTTTGATAAGAAGAGGAAAATGGAATTCAAAGGAAAATCTAAAGAGCACACTGAAAAGAAGATGATCTTTCCCTTATGCTCAAAGTGTGGAAAGAAACATGGAGGGAGTTGTCTTAAAGGGACAAGTAAATGTTTCAAATGTGGAAAGGAAGGTCATCGGGCATTTGAATGCCGTGATGATGGGAAGAAGATGTCTAATGATGCAAACAAAGGAAGGGATACACAAAATGAACCTACTACACTTCAATGTTTCAAGTGCAAGGAGATGGGACATTATGCCAATAAATGCCCTAATCCAAGTGTTGATGATGATGTTCAACTTCAACAAACTCTTAAGGGTAAAGACAAAGGAAAGTCACATGCAATTTCTATCAGCGATGTAGAGTACGATAACGATGTGGTGAAAGGTACACTTACCATCCAATCTAAAGTGGAAAATGTTTTATTTTATTTTGGATCCACCCACTCCTTTATTTCTGAAGAATTTTCTAAGGGTATCACCGTATTACCTCAACAATTAAATGTTGAGTTAGCTATGACAACACCTAATGGAACAACAGCCTCATAAAAAGTTTATAATTCTTCTCCGATTGAAGTTTGTGGGAAGGTGCTTCATGCAAATCTTGTGATCCTTCCTATAGTGGAATTTGATGTGATTCTTGGTATGGATTGGCTTTCTCTACATGGAGCTCATATCAATTTCCAAAGAAGGGAAGTCACATTTCATATTCTAGATCAATCTATGATCGTCTATCGATGCAAGGATGAACATAACATTCCATTGGAAATTTCTTCCATTTTATGGGTATTGATTCCACTAAATGAAGGTTATTTATCTCAAATGGTTTGTGAGAAACTCACTATTAAAAATATTCCCATTGTACGGGAGTTTGATGATTTTTTTCCGGAGGAATTACCGGGTCTTCCACCAAATCGTGAAGTTGAGTTTTCAATAGAACTCGTACCGGGTGCTTTGCCTATTTCAAAGACACCTTATAGAATGGCCCCAATTGAGTTGCAGGAATTAAAGAAGCAACTCCAAGAGAAACTTGATAAGGGGTTCATACGCCCTAGTGTGTCACCTTGGGGAGCACCTGTTCTGTTTGTTAAGAAGAAAGATGGATCAATGAGACTCTGCATTGATTATCGAGAACTTTACAAGATCACTATCAAGAACAAATATCATCTCCAGCGCATTGATGACCTATTTGACCAACTACGCGGAGGTCAATACTTTTCCAAGATTGATCTTTGTTCAGGGTATCATCAATTAAGGGTCAAAAGGGAGGATATAAGAAAGACGGCTTTCCGTACAAGGTATGGACACTATGAATTTATAGTGATGCCATTTGGTCTTACTAATGCCCCTGCTATCTTCATGGATCTAATGAATAGAGTCTTTAAATACTATCTTGATTAGTTTGTGGTAGTCTTTATAGATGATATTCTTGTCTATTCAAAGATCAAGGAAGAACATGAAGATCACTTGAGAATTATATTGAAGACCCTGAGAAAGGAGAAGCTTTATTCCAAATTTACCAAGTGTGAATTTTGGCTTCAAAAAGTTTCAATTTTGGGTCACATAATCTCAAAAGAGGGGATATCTGTGGATCCATCAAAAACAGAGGTTATCTAAAGATGGTCGAGACCAACAACAGTAACTGAGATCTGATGTTTTCTTGGTTTGGCTGGATATTATCGACGTTTTGTGAAAGATTTTTCACGATTATCTAATCCACTCAACAAGTTGACTTGGATAGGAGTTAAGTTTGTTTGGACAGAAGAATGTGAAGAGAATTTCGAGGATTTGAAAAGAAGGTTATCCAGTGCACCTGTGCTCAGACTGCCCTATAGTGGAGAAAGGTTTGTGATCTATAGTGATGCATCCAAGAAGGGATTGGGGTGTGTTCTTATGCAAAATGATATGGTGATAGTTTATACCTCACGACAGTTGAAAATCCATGAGCAAAATTATCCAACACATGATTTGGAGTTAGCTACGGTAATCTTTGCATTAAAGATTTGGAGGCATTGTCTTTATGGAGAAAGGTGTGAAATTTATACTGATCATACAAGTTTAAAGTATATTTTCACACAAAAGGAGCTGAATATGCGTCAAAGAAGATGGTTGGAGCTGATTAAGGATTATGACTGCTCAATCCATTACCACCCTGGGAAAGCAAACAAGGTGGCAGATGCATTAAGTCGACAAGACCATTCCAGTTTATCCATGATGAGGATCACAAAAGATCCAATATTTATGGATTTACAAAGGATGGATCTTGGAATTATAATGGAAGGGTAAAATCGTATCTTTCTCAAATAAATGTTCAACCATATATACATGTGAAGATTAAAGAGGCACAGAAAGAAGATGTTGAGGTACAAAAGAAGGTGAGAAATGTTCCTGAATTCAACCTTGATTGTGATGGGATAATAAAGTTCAGGAATCGGGTTTGTGTTCCTCCCATCCCAGAATTAAAGAAGGAGATGCTGGATGAGGCTCATAGTTCTTCATTCTCTATTCATCCTGGAAGCACGAAGATGTATAGGGACCTGAAAGAGTACTTCTGGTGGGATCGCATGAAAAGAGATGTTGCTGAATATGTCTCTCGATGCTTGGTTTGTAAACAAGTTAAAGCTGAGAGACAGAAGTCTAAGGGGATGTTACAACCATTACCCATACCCGAATGGAAATGGGAAAACATCACTATGGACTTTGTCACAGGACTTCCTAAAAAATCCAAAGGCAGTAATGCTATCTGGGTCATAGTTGATCGTCTTACAAATTCTGCACACTTCATTGCTATTAGAGAGGATTTCTCTCTGGATCAGCTTTCCAGGATATATGTAAAGGAAGTGGTAAGATTGCATGGATTACCACTTTCTATTATATCTTATCGGGATCCGAGATTTACCTCGAAGTTCTGGAAAAGTCTTCAGCATACTTTGGATACAGAGTTGAGTTTCAGCACTGCTTATCATCCTCAGACAGACGGTCAGTCTGAGAGAAAAATTCAAACTCTAGAAGATATGTTGAGAGCTTTCTTTATGGATTTAAAAGGTGGTTGGGATCAACACCTACCTTTGGTGCAATTTTCTTATAAAAATATCTTTCACTCCATTATTCAGATGGCTCCTTATGAATCTCTCTATGGAATCAAATGAAGGACTCCAACTTGCTGGGATGAAGTTGGGGAAAGAAAGCTATTAGGACCCGATCTGGTTGATGAAATGGCAGAAAAGGTCAGATCTATTCAACAACACATAAGAGCAACTCAGAGTCGACAGAAAAGTTATGCCGACAACCGAAGAAAAGACCTAGATTTTGAAGTGGGTGATAAAGTGTTCTTACGAATATCTCCCTGGAAGAGGGTCATGAGATTTGGAAAGAAGGGGAAGTTGAGCCCTAGATATATCGGTCCTTTTGAAATACTAGATCATGTTGGGAAGGTAGCTTACCGATTAGAGCTTCCACCAAATCTCTCTCAAGTTCACGATGTGTTCCATGTATCTCTCCTGAGAAAGTACATACCTGATCCTTCACATGTACTCAGCTCAGAAGTTGTACCGATGGAGCATGATCTTTCTTATGAAGAAAAGCCGATAGAGATTCTGGATCGTAGCGAAAAAGTCCCATGAAACAAGACCACTCGATTGGTGAAAGTTTTATGGAGGAACCACCAATTAGAAGAAGCTACATGGGAGCTTGAGGATATGATGAGGGAGAGGTATCCTCATCTGTTTGTTACAAAGTGACGAATTTCGAGGGTGAGATTCATTTTAAGGGGGGTAGAATGTAACACCTAAGACTTTTATGTTATATAAATCATCAAAGGAATCTTTTTCTATACACAACACTTGCTTGGATTTCTTTACACGAAATCGTGACCTTCCTCGATAGCTTGCATCGTACGCAATACCGAGTTTCACTAAACAATGATATGCTTTTAAAATATTATTAAAACTAGCCGTTATGAATAGTAATAACCACTTTTTGAAATTTTATAAATTTTATTTTTCAAAATTGACTTCATTTTTGGATTCAGAATATCAAAATTAGGCTGGGGTGAAATTTTGGTATTTTTCTGAAAACTTTCAATTTTTGATGAATAGTGAAACCACTAAGTGGTAGTTAAAAAACTGAATTTTTCATAAAACTTAATTTTACCGCTTCTATGAGTGGAATTTCAAAAATCCGAGAGACATGATTGATGTCAGTAAGTAAAATGTGGTACAATAAGATGAAAATAATTTTTTGTGAATAGTAACTTTTTACTTTTATTTACCAGAGTTAAAAGTAAATAGGGTAATTAAGGGTAAAAATGATATTATTATTACCCTAACACATGTCCTAATTCTATTGGATAAGTTTAATTCGACCAAAACCAAACTTAGGAATAAAATATGACCATTTAGGCCCACTTGTATTAGATTAGGACAATTATTATTTATTTATTTAAAGAAGGGTTAAAATAGTTAAAATCAAAGTTTAATAAGTAAATAATTTTTAATATAAGGTTATACATAAGATAAATTCTACTATAAATATTTATTAGAAATCTAAAAATATTTCCCACATAATGATATTTTTTTTGTAATTTTTAGACATTAAATAATTTAATTTAGTTATGACACAAAGATGATGCAGTAATTATCTTATTAATGAAATATTGACATAATTGATGTTATAAACACCAAAATAAATGTAATTTGAGACTTTTTATGAATTCCAATAATTTTCTAGGTTAATATGACATGTTAGTATTGATTTAATTAACTTTTTTTGAACTAATAATTCTTTTATGATTTTCACAAAAATCAATTACTAAATAGTGTCAAAATTGACATAAAATAGTTTTTAAAACAAATATTATATTAGTAATTGTTATTTTATTCCTAAAAATCTAAGGTTCGGCCAAATTACTTATATAAGGTTATATATATTAATAATAAACAACCTGGGGTTCGTTTGGCTGCTTATAGTAAGTTTATTAACCTTATAGTATAAGAACACAAGAAGACACGGTAAAAGTAAAATTATTTAACTTAATGTTAAATCTAAATGGTAAGGTTAAAATAAGAACCTAAACTTGTATTAATTATATTGGATGAGATTATTTCGACCCATCCCCACCTTATCTTCTAAATATATCAATTTTGAGCTATTTAAAACTGAACTTGACTTTATAATAAAATAATATTTTTAGTTTTCCCAAAGGAGCCCCTCTCCTCCCTTATAAAAGGGTACCTCCTCCCCCTCTTCCTCACACCACTTTGTGCCTTCAAGCTCGGCCAACCCCTGCCAATTACTCCTCTCCACTTCACTAGAGACATCCTAGAGGTCCTGGTGGTATTCAAAGACCAATTTTAGTTCCTTAAAAGAAGGTCTCAAAGAAGCACTTCAAAGAAGAGGTAATGTCCGTTACCGATTCTTTAATCTTTATTTCTTCTTCCACTTCTTCTTCTTTAGTTGTTTCATTATGAAGTAATAACATAAGTATCACTCATATAAGGATATGTTATTATAAGTATGAAACAACCCTATTTCACCATCTATCCATCCTACGGAAAAATAAATCACCGCGCGTGCGTACGTACGGAATACTATCTCCACACCGTGGTGTAATCTATTTTCCACCACCACCTTACTTGGATGGGTATAATGGTGTAAATAATGACTATATATGACTATTATAAAGTGATAAGAATTCTGAAATAGTATACATACACTCCAATACAATTCCACGATCATAGAAACGATATCATCACTCGTGCGTACGTACGGAATACCGTCTCCACGATGTGATGCGACTCGTTCTACATGATCTTCATTTCATAATGATTATATAAATGAATTGAATGAATGAATATGATATATATTACACTAATAAAATTCTCGAAATGAGGTATCTATAATCTAAAGAGAAGAATAAGAATTTATTCGACAAAACACGCATAAGAACAAAAAGTTATAAACACCTGAATAACAAGTAGCAATGAAATATTACTACTAAGAAGCTAAGAATATGACCATATATGATATCATAAAAATAAGTATGATTCTTTAATAAGTCAATAACATTATTTAAATCATTATACAGGAGGTTCAGACACTTACGAAGCAAAACGGACCCAAGGTAAGGGAAAATATCACAATCTCATTTTATCCGAGATTGTTTATACTTTGGTGTTTAATGGGGTGTATTTTATCATCCACATCCATGTTTTCTCGATATGTAATATTCTTTCCATCCACCTACAATTGTTTAAATCCAATTTTACCCTTCTGTGAGTTTTTAGTAAAAGATATGAAAGGAATCTTTTATCGTTTTTCGTACGAGGTACTTTTTGACTTTTCCGACAAAAGTACGAGAAGAATGTTTTCTTTAACTCATACGGCACGAATGGATTTTTAAAAAATTATTTCCAAGAAGCTTACTTTACAAGTTTTCAAGTTTATTTTTAATCCACATATTTTATTTTAAAATTTTATGACATGTTAATAAAGGAAAATGTTTTTGAAGTAGAAAGGATATTTTCCTCAAGAATGGAGTTCAAGTGTTTTATCATAATTATTTTCCATCTAAGATAATAAAGGGTTATGTTTCTATCCCTATTATTACATTGATTTTATTATGTTGTGATGGAATTATTTTTATGAATTTCTTTATCTTATATGAATTGTTTTATGATTTCATTATGTTTAAGAATCCCATTTTTATTACATGGGTTATGCTATGATGTATGGTTTATGATTTTGTGGCACACATAAGAATGGTATCATTATGAGATGGGTGGGACCTATATCTCCCTCCAATGCATTGGGTAAAGATTTTATATCTCATGAGATAGACATGGCTAGAATGGTAGGTTATACCGGTTCAGTGAAATAGGACTGAAACGAGGAGTGAACTCGGTTCAGAAAGGGACTTTGTCCACTAAGATAGTCTTGGAAATGAGTCTTGACTAATAAGAAATGATTCTCTATGATTATGTGTGTATGACACAAAGTTTCATGTTTTAAGTTATGATTATTGAGATTACATTTCACTACTATGATTTATCCCATGTTATGAAATTATGATCTCTTTTGCAGGTTAAGAATTCCAAAAGTTATGTGCTTATGTATATGATGTGATTGATATTTCTTTTGTTTACCCTTACTGAGCATTTGAGCTCACCCTTTTGTATGTTTTATTTCCCCAGGTCAGGAAGAAGGTTATTAAGTAGAATATGCCAAAAAGGGACTCTAGATATGATGAAATAAATGGGAGGCAAAGTACATGCTTTATGAACCAGTTGTTTATGTTTCCCAGTTTCTAAAGACACTATACCTATACAGTTCTTTCTTGGTTTTGTTATATGTTGTAATAAGTGTGATTCAATTCTGAAGCAATAACAATGTATGTAAAGTATGGGTCGTTATAGTTGGTATCAGAGGAAAGGTATAGTCAACCTTTGGAAACTAGGATATGAAAGCCTTAGTAAGAACCCTAAGGATAAGTCTAAGCATAGAACACAATCTTAGTGTTTTATAAATGTCCATGAATAACCTAGGATAAGACATTAAGTTTGAAATCTTATTCTTGATTATGTGGTTTTCCTATTATAATTAGTTTTTCTCACACTATTCTTCTTCGTTTTAGTCAATGGCTAGAACCCGAAGGAATCGTGTTAATGCGGAATGCGACGGGCAATGCAATGATTGTCCCCCTAAGCAACCAAAAGTTATGGGAGTTAGAATGAAAAATCTTGTAGCCATGATCACACAACTTTCTCAAGCTATGAATCATGCAGGACTTCCAAACGAGCAAAGTAAGGAGCAACATTCTATTGAATCATTCATGAGACAGCGTCCACCTTCTTTTAGCGGGTCTACTGATCCATTAGTTGCTGAACAATGGATTAGTACTACTGAAAAGATATTTTCAGTTCTTTAATGTTCTGATCATGATAAAGTCATCTTAGGAGTGTATCGTTTGGAAGGTGATGCTGATCAATGGTGGAATCTTATTAAGAATACGAGGCAAAGGGATGAAATTGAGTCCATGGAATGGGACGAGTTCAAGAACTTATTTTTCAATAAGTACTTCCCCCGTATTCTCCAAACAAAGATGGAGAAAGAGTTTCTTGAACTGAAGCAAAAGGATGATGAATCTGTTGGGACCTATGAAGGAAATTTTACAAGACTTGCAAGGTACGCTTCTGGTATTATTATCCAACCTGAGAGTAAGATCGATCGATTCTTTAGTGGCTTAAAACCAAGTCTTTGAAGGGCCTTAGACAAAAGGGACTTCAATAGCTACAGGGAAATCGTTCGATGTGCTCTCAAAGTTGAGATGGAGATTGGAGTAACCCATCAGTCATATGGGTTTGATAAGAAGAGGAAAATGGAATTCAAAGGAAAATCTAAAGAGCACACTGAAAAGAAGATGATCTTTCCCTTATGCTCAAAGTGTGGAAAGAAACATGGAGGGAGTTGTCTTAAAGGGACAAGTAAATGTTTCAAATGTGGAAAGGAAGGTCATCGGGCATTTGAATGCCGTGATGATGGGAAGAAGATGTCTAATGATGCAAACAAAGGAAGGGATACACAGAATGAACCTACTACACTTCAATGTTTCAAGTGCAAGGAGATGGGACATTATGCCAATAAATGCCCTAATCCAAGTGTTGATGATGATGTTCAACTTCAACAAACTCTTAAGGGTAAAGACAAAGGAAAGTCACATGCAATTTCTATCAGCGATGTAGAGTACGATAACGATGTGGTGAAAGGTACACTTACCATCCAATCTAAAGTGGAAAATGTTTTATTTTATTTTGGATCCACCCACTCCTTTATTTCTGAAGAATTTTCTAAGGGTATCACCGTATTACCTCAACAATTAAATGTTGAGTTAGCTATGACAACACCTAATGGAACAACAGCCTCATAAAAAGTTTATAATTCTTCTCCGATTGAAGTTTGTGGGAAGGTGCTTCATGCAAATCTTGTGATCCTTCCTATAGTGGAATTTGATGTGATTCTTGGTATGGATTGGCTTTCTCTACATGGAGCTCATATCAATTTCCAAAGAAGGGAAGTCACATTTCATATTCTAGATCAATCTATGATCGTCTATCGATGCAAGGATGAACATAACATTCCATTGGAAATTTCTTCCATTTTATGGGTATTGATTCCACTAAATGAAGGTTATTTATCTCAAATGGTTTGTGAGAAACTCACTATTAAAAATATTCCCATTGTACGGGAGTTTGATGATTTTTTTCCGGAGGAATTACCGGGTCTTCCACCAAATCGTGAAGTTGAGTTTTCAATAGAACTCGTACCGGGTGCTTTGCCTATTTCAAAGACACCTTATAGAATGGCCCCAATTGAGTTGCAGGAATTAAAGAAGCAACTCCAAGAGAAACTTGATAAGGGGTTCATACGCCCTAGTGTGTCACCTTGGGGAGCACCTGTTCTGTTTGTTAAGAAGAAAGATGGATCAATGAGACTCTGCATTGATTATCGAGAACTTTACAAGATCACTATCAAGAACAAATATCATCTCCAGCGCATTGATGACCTATTTGACCAACTACGCGGAGGTCAATACTTTTCCAAGATTGATCTTTGTTCAGGGTATCATCAATTAAGGGTCAAAAGGGAGGATATAAGAAAGACGGCTTTCCGTACAAGGTATGGACACTATGAATTTATAGTGATGCCATTTGGTCTTACTAATGCCCCTGCTATCTTCATGGATCTAATGAATAGAGTCTTTAAATACTATCTTGATTAGTTTGTGGTAGTCTTTATAGATGATATTCTTGTCTATTCAAAGATCAAGGAAGAACATGAAGATCACTTGAGAATTATATTGAAGACCCTGAGAAAGGAGAAGCTTTATTCCAAATTTACCAAGTGTGAATTTTGGCTTCAAAAAGTTTCAATTTTGGGTCACATAATCTCAAAAGAGGGGATATCTGTGGATCCATCAAAAACAGAGGTTATCTAAAGATGGTCGAGACCAACAACAGTAACTGAGATCTGATGTTTTCTTGGTTTGGCTGGATATTATCGACGTTTTGTGAAAGATTTTTCACGATTATCTAATCCACTCAACAAGTTGACTTGGATAGGAGTTAAGTTTGTTTGGACAGAAGAATGTGAAGAGAATTTCGAGGATTTGAAAAGAAGGTTATCCAGTGCACCTGTGCTCACACTGCCCTATAGTGGAGAAAGGTTTGTGATCTATAGTGATGCATCCAAGAAGGGATTGGGGTGTGTTCTTATGCAAAATGATATGGTGATAGTTTATACCTCACGACAGTTGAAAATCCATGAGCAAAATTATCCAACACATGATTTGGAGTTAGCTACGGTAATCTTTGCATTAAAGATTTGGAGGCATTGTCTTTATGGAGAAAGGTGTGAAATTTATACTGATCATACAAGTTTAAAGTATATTTTCACACAAAAGGAGCTGAATATGCGTCAAAGAAGATGGTTGGAGCTGATTAAGGATTATGACTGCTCAATCCATTACCACCCTGGGAAAGCAAACAAGGTGGCAGATGCATTAAGTCGACAAGACCATTCCAGTTTATCCATGATGAGGATCACAAAAGATCCAATATTTATGGATTTACAAAGGATGGATCTTGGAATTATAATGGAAGGGTAAAATCGTATCTTTCTCAAATAAATGTTCAACCATATATACATGTGAAGATTAAAGAGGCACAGAAAGAAGATGTTGAGGTACAAAAGAAGGTGAGAAATGTTCCTGAATTCAACCTTGATTGTGATGGGATAATAAAGTTCAGGAATCGGGTTTGTGTTCCTCCCATCCCAGAATTAAAGAAGGAGATGCTGGATGAGGCTCATAGTTCTTCATTCTCTATTCATCCTGGAAGCACGAAGATGTATAGGGACCTGAAAGAGTACTTCTGGTGGGATCGCATGAAAAGAGATGTTGCTGAATATGTCTCTCGATGCTTGGTTTGTCAACAAGTTAAAGCTGAGAGACAGAAGTCTAAGGGGATGTTACAACCATTACCCATACCCGAATGGAAATGGGAAAACATCACTATGGACTTTGTCACAGGACTTCCTAAAAAATCCAAAGGCAGTAATGCTATCTGGGTCATAGTTGATCGTCTTACAAATTCTGCACACTTCATTGCTATTAGAGAGGATTTCTCTCTGGATCAGCTTTCCAGGATATATGTAAAGGAAGTGGTAAGATTGCATGGAGTACCACTTTCTATTATATCTTATCGGGATCCGAGATTTACCTCGAAGTTCTGGAAAAGTCTTCAGCATACTTTGGATACAGAGTTGAGTTTCAGCACTGCTTATCATCCTCAGACAGACGGTCAGTCTGAGAGAAAAATTCAAACTCTAGAAGATATGTTGAGAGCTTTCTTTATGGATTTAAAAGGTGGTTGGGATCAACACCTACCTTTGGTGCAATTTTCTTATAAAAATATCTTTCACTCCATTATTCAGATGGCTCCTTATGAATCTCTCTATGGAATCAAATGAAGGACTCCAACTTGCTGGGATGAAGTTGGGGAAAGAAAGCTATTAGGACCCGATCTGGTTGATGAAATGGCAGAAAAGGTCAGATCTATTCAACAACACATAAGAGCAACTCAGAGTCGACAGAAAAGTTATGCCGACAACCGAAGAAAAGACCTAGATTTTGAAGTGGGTGATAAAGTGTTCTTACGAATATCTCCCTGGAAGAGGGTCATGAGATTTGGAAAGAAGGGGAAGTTGAGCCCTAGATATATCGGTCCTTTTGAAATACTAGATCATGTTGGGAAGGTAGCTTACCGATTAGCGCTTCCACCAAATCTCTCTCAAGTTCACGATGTGTTCCATGTATCTCTCCTGAGAAAGTACATACCTGATCCTTCACATGTACTCAGCTCAGAAGTTGTACCGATGGAGCATGATCTTTCTTATGAAGAAAAGCCGATAGAGATTCTGGATCGTAGCGAAAAAGTCCCATGAAACAAGACCACTCGATTGGTGAAAGTTTTATGGAGGAACCACCAATTAGAAGAAGCTACATGGGAGCTTGAGGATATGATGAGGGAGAGGTATCCTCATCTGTTTGTTACAAAGTGACGAATTTCGAGGGCGAGATTCATTTTAAGGGGGGTAGAATGTAACACCTAAGACTTTTATGTTATATAAATCATCAAAGGAATCTTTTTCTATACACAACACTTGCTTGGATTTCTTTACACGAAATCGTGACCTTCCTCGATAGCTTGCATCGTACGCAATACCGAGTTTCACTAAACAATGATATGCTTTTAAAATATTATTAAAACTAGCCGTTATGAATAGTAATAACCACTTTTTGAAATTTTATAAATTTTATTTTTCAAAATTGACTTCATTTTTGGATTCAGAATATCAAAATTAGGCTGGGGTGAAATTTTGGTATTTTTCTGAAAACTTTCAATTTTTGATGAATAGTGAAACCACTAAGTGGTAGTTAAAAAACTGAATTTTTCATAAAACTTAATTTTACCGCTTCTATGAGTGGAATTTCAAAAATCCGAGAGACATGATTGATGTCAGTAAGTAAAATGTGGTACAATAAGATGAAAATAATTTTTTGTGAATAGTAACTTTTTACTTTTATTTACCAGAGTTAAAAGTAAATAGGGTAATTAAGGGCAAAAATGATATTATTATTACCCTAACACATGTCCTAATTCTATTGGATAAGTTTAATTCGACCAAAACCAAACTTAGGAATAAAATATGACCATTTAGGCCCACTTGTATTAGATTAGGACAATTATTATTTATTTATTTAAAGAAGGGTTAAAATAGTTAAAATCAAAGTTTAATAAGTAAATAATTTTTAATATAAGGTTATACATAAGATAAATTCTACTATAAATATTTATTAGAAATCTAAAAATATTTCCCACATAATGATATTTTTTTTGTAATTTTTAGACATTAAATAATTTAATTTAGTTATGACACAAAGATGATGCAGTAATTATCTTATTAATGAAATATTGACATAATTGATGTTATAAACACCAAAATAAATGTAATTTGAGACTTTTTATGAATTCCAATAATTTTCTAGGTTAATATGACATGTTAGTATTGATTTAATTAACTTTTTTTGAACTAATAATTCTTTTATGATTTTCACAAAAATCAATTACTAAATAGTGTCAAAATTGACATAAAATAGTTTTTAAAACAAATATTATATTAGTAATTGTTATTTTATTCCTAAAAATCTAAGGTTCGGCCAAATTACTTATATAAGGTTATATATATTAATAATAAACAACCTGGGGTTCGTTTGGCTGCTTATAGTAAGTTTATTAACCTTATAGTATAAGAACACAAGAAGACACGGTAAAAGTAAAATTATTTAACTTAATGTTAAATCTAAATGGTAAGGTTAAAATAAGAACCTAAACTTGTATTAATTATATTGGATGAGATTATTTCGACCCATCCCCACCTTATCTTCTAAATATATCAATTTTGAGCTATTTAAAACTGAACTTGACTTTATAATAAAATAATATTTTTAGTTTTCCCAAAGGAGCCCCTCTCCTCCCTTATAAAAGGGAACCTCCTCCCCCTCTTCCTCACACCACTTTGAGCCTTCAAGCTCGGAAAACCCCTGCCAATTCCTCCTCTCCACTTCACTAGAGACACCATAGAGGTCCTGGTCTTCTTCAAAGACCAATTTTAGTGCCTTAAAAGAAGGTCTCAAAGAAGCACTTCAAAGAAGAGGTAATGTCCGTTACCGATTCTTTCATCTTTATTTCTTCTTCCACTTATTCTTATTTAGTTGTCTCATTATGAAGTAATAACATAAGTATCACTCATACAATGATATTTTATTATAAGTATGAAACAACCCTATTTCACCATCTATCCATCCTACGGAAAAAGAAATCACCGCGCGCGCGTACGTACGAAATACCGTCTCCACGCCGTGGTGTAATCTATTTTCCACCACCACCTTACTTTGATGGGTTTAATGGTGTAAATAATGACTATATATGACTATTATAAATTGATACTGATTCTTAAATAGTATACATACACTCCAATACAATTCCACGATCATAGGAACGATATCATCACTCGTGCGTACGTATGGAATACCGTCTCCACGATGTGATGCGACTCGTTCTACATGATCTTCATTTCATAATGATTATATAAATGAATTGAATGAATGAATATGATATATATTACAATAATACCATTCTGGAAATGAGGTATCTAAATCCTAAAGAGAAGAATAAGAATTTATTCGACAAAACATGCATAAGAACAAAAAGTTATAAACACCCGAATAACAAGTAGCAATGAAATATTAGTACTAAGAAGCTAAGAATATGACCATATATGATATCATAAAAATAAGTATGATTCTGGAATAAGTCAATAACATTATTTAAATCATTATACAGGAGGTTCGGACACTTACGGAGCAAAACGGACCTAAGGTAAGGGAAAATATCACAATATCATTTTATCCAAGATTGTTTATACTTTGGTGTTTACTGGGGTGTATTTTATCATCCATATCCATGTTTCCTAGATATGTAATATTGTTTCCATCCACCTACAATTGTTTAAATCCAATTTTAACCTTCGGTGAGTTTTTAGTAAAAGATATGAAATGAATCTTTTGTCATTTTTCGTACGAGGTACTTTTTGAATTTTCCGACAAAAGTACGAGAAGAATTTTTTCTTTAACTCATATGACATGAATGGATTTTTAAAAAATTATTTCCAAGAAGATGCCTTTACAAGTTTTCAAGTTTATTTTTAATCAAAATCTTTTAGTTTAAAATTTTATGACATGTTAATAAAGGAAAATTTTTTTGAAGTAGAAAGGATATTTTCCTCAAGAATGGAGTTCAAGTGTTTTATAAAAATTATTTTCCATATAAGATAATAAAGGGTTATGTTTCTATCCCTATTATTACATTGATTTTATTATGTTGTGATGGAATTATTTTTATGAATTCCTTTATCTTATATGAATTGTTTTATGATTTCATTATGTTTAAGAATCCCATTTTTATTACATGGGTTATGCTATGATGTATGGTTTATGATTTTGTGGCACACATAAGAATGATATCATTATGAGATGGGTGGGACCTATATCTCCCTCCCATGCATTGGGTAAAGATTTTATATCTCATGAGATAGACATGGATGGAACGGTAGGTTATACCGGTTCAGTGAAACAGGACTGAAACAAGGAGTGAACTCAGTTCAGAAAGGGACTTTTCCCCCTAAGATAGTCTTGGAAATGAGTCTTGACTAATAAGAAATGATTCTCTATGATTATGTGTGTATGCCACAAAGTTTCATGTTTTAAGTTATGATTATTGGGATTACATTTGACTACTATGATTTATCCCATGTTATGAAATTATGATCTCTTTTGCAGGTTAATATTTCCAAAAGTTATGTGCTTATGTATATGATGTGATTGATATTTATTTTGTCTACCCTTACTGAGCATTTGAGCTCACCCATTTGTATGTTTTATTTCCCCAGGTCAGGAAGAAGGTTATTAAGTAGAATATGCCAAAAAGGGATTCTATATATGATGAAATAAATGGGAGGCAAAGTAGATGCTTTATGAACCAGTTGTTTATGTTTCCCAGTTTCTAAAGACACTATACCTATACGGTCTTTTCTTGGTTTTGTTATATGTTGTAATAAGTGTGCTTCAATTATGAAGTAATAACAATGTATGTAAAGTATGGGTCGTTATACTAATAACGTTGCTTAAAATTTCATAAAATATTTTGTTGAGAGAAAAAGGGGTATCTCATCATTATTACATAATATTGAAATTAAGGGGGATACATAATAAAATATACCAACCTAATCCAATTTAAATTAAAAAGAATAACATAAAATGAAATCTTGAAAAAGAGAATGGTGGTAGATTCTGTTATCTTGTAGAGTAACTCCTAAAACATGAAGGTTAGGACCATGGGGGATTTAGGACACCTTGGGAGGACTCATATGGATTTAAAACTACCAGATCTTTGAGGATGATGAGTTTTTAATAAAATTAAATTAAATAATGAGTGGTTATTTATACTAAAGGAGATGGTGGTTTTTATTAATTTCAAAGGACACCTCATTAGTGGTTTTGAAAAAACCATGGGATTTACCATAGTATTTTCCCATGATATTACCCAATTGGGACAAATAATATCATATTTTAATGTACACAAGTCAACCATAATTTTATGTTAATTATTATATCATTATGGTGTCATTAAACATACTGAAAACTCAAAACTGTATTTTTACTATTCAAGAACAATTCATGTATTTTAGAAAAATCCAAAAAAATGACCCCAAACATTTTTTGACATGTAGAATTCAAAAATGAAATCCATTTTTTGAAAATAATTTTCTAAATATTTTAAATTTAATATTTAAATAAAATCATAATTTATTCCCAAAAAAATCATTAAAACTATAACTTGTTTTATAACACCTTGAAAAATTAATCATGGCCCGATAAAATTATCTTATAACAATAATACCATGAAGTAACAATTTGTGATTACATTTTATCAAAATAAATTTCCATTTTAAATTATTAAATTAATCATAAAATTATAATTGAAATATTTATGACATACAAAAATACCAATACTTATACTATGATCGTTTTTCACTTATAAGATGTATAAATTATATTTATACATTTATGGGTGAAGTTCTTTTTTCCAATTTACTATTCATTACTATTCATAAGAGTAACATTAATATTCATAAGGGAATGTTACTATTAATTAAAAATTATGTTTCTCTAATCAGACTCTAAATATCTTATTGAATGCAACCATGTATGCCGGTTTTTTGAATTTCAAATTACAGAAGTGATAAAATTATGTTTATTGGTTGGGTTATAATAAAGGTTTTTTAGAGAATAAATGTTTTTTACATTATATATTCAATCAATTTGTAAATTCTTGGGGTGTTACATTATTCCCCCCTCAACAAAATTTCTTTCTCATAATTCTAAACTGCACTTTGAATGTTAAAGTTTGATTCTTGAAAATTTCTTTAAGGGAAATCCACATAAAAAATAGGGTTAATAAAATATCCTCCTAAAAATAAGATAAGGTAAATGAGGTGGTCAGCCCAAAAATTATTCTTTCGAATTGAGTGAAATTAGTTAGAAGTAAAAACCTAGACATGGAAGAAAAATCTAACTGTGAATTTCTGATAAAACTTGATAGAGATCATGTTCAGATGAAAGCTGATTACTAAAAAACTATAAACTATTGTGAAGAAAAAATTCATCGATATTATCAATGATTATGATAATAGGAAAAAATTTCATTTAAGAATTTTTCCTTGAGTTGAGGAATTATTCCACTCTATAAGAATATAAATATACATTTCTATTTACAAACTCATCCTTTGATTGCACCTAGAACTATATACACCTCATCACATAGCACAGGTTACTCCATATGGTGAAGTAATACATTAACATATAAAAGCTCATACAAGGATAAACTTAAAACATTTCATAAATGGTTAAAAATTCCAAAATATAATGATTCAACACTTTATAATGAATTTATCAGAATTTCCAAGATGAAATTATCATTAACCGTTAATCAACATGAAGAAGTTATAAATTTTCACATTCCAAACATGTGAATAACTTCATCATGTATCCTCTTGAAATATGATAATAACATGAATTACCATAAAAAAGTATTGAAAACATGCATTCTTCCATATTCCTTAATTAAGATACATGTTATTGGACATATTCCTTAAATATAAAATTGTTGTAAACTCCATAGATAATAGCATAGACCACTTCTCGACAAGTCAATAATCAGTTCCAAGGTAGTCATTATTTATCTGAATCAATAATTTCTTCATCATTATATCAACATCAGATATATATTAAGGGGTTTCCTTCCCACAATCATGTTTTTTTTCTAAAAAGTTTAACTTTCTACAGAATCACTTTTCTTTTGTACCATTCATCATATGATCTTAAATACTTAATAAAATATTAATAAAATATAATCCTTATATATCTCATAATTCATATAACAAGAATATCATAACATAGTTCTTGAATCCAAAAACATAAATTTATTATTTATTCTAGTTCAACCATAATAACATCATAAGGTTCACCTTGAACCCTTTTCTTTTTCAGAGAAATTTTTTCATGATACTTGGGACATTTATTTGTGTAGTTCCCCATATTCTTATAGTTAAAGCATTGAATATAGGAAAGTTATTTCCATCTCTTTTAATTATGAGTATGGTGACCTTTTTCTCCACACTTGAAGAAAAATACTTTTCTTCTTAAGCATATACCAAGGTGTTTCCTTCCACAATTATCACATGTGAGAAAATACACCTTTCCCTTATTAATTTTATCTATATTTTCCCCAATTTTCCTTTTCATCTCATGCTTATTTACAAAGCCAAAATACTTAGAAAACTCTTTATCCTTGTTATTTTTACATGATATTATCTCCTCATATGATGATAGTGTTTGATATATTATTTCCTTTCGAAAGACTGGATTAAACCCATCTAAAAAATGATCATTATTAATCTTTGAATTATGTGTTTTTTGGTTCTCATTCCTTTCGGTAGGGTTCATTTCTAAATAATGGCATACAGTAGATTAGATTATGAATCATAATGTATAATCTCAACTTATAAAAAATAATTAGCAAAAATTAAAATACTATCCATAACTAATCTCATAATAATAAACATGGTATCTTTGAAAAAATTACATTTAATTCCTTCAAAATGGTTTGTAAAGAAAATGTGAATTATCCTAAGCATATCACTCAGGAGTGTCAAACCAGGTGCGCAGTAAGGCCCATTATTGTGTACCAGGATACCCCGGGTCTAGCCTGAAACTCCTTGTTGGAGTTTTCACTCCTAGGTATATATGTTATAGAACCACATGCACTTGTAGTATCCAAACAACGATGTATTTTCTAGAAAGATCCACATAATATATTACTTACCAAAATACTAGGATGTTTTTATATGTGTACCGTGAAGTCTATCTTAGGGTTTTCCCCCTAATCTATGTTTTCTAAATATATCTTCCAATTTTCCTACTAAACATCCTATGATACCAAATATAATGCCCTGACCCCAGAAGCTTGGAGCTGGGGCATTATTTTAATTCATTGGATTGATTACAAGGAACTAAATCCCAAAGGACCGATTAGTTTAGTGGTTTTGGAAAACTAGATACATAAATAGGTTCAACATTACAAATTGAAATGAAATAAAATATATAAGTTTTATTGGGAATATCAACAACTCTAAGTTTATCCATTCAGGCCATTCATAGTAAATTTCTTCATGTCTTGGGAAAATCAAACATAAAAAAGGGGTGAGATAAGATTCTTAGTAAGGGTAAGAAATTCTACAGAAGATATCATAAACATAAAAATTAGTCATAGTGAATAACTAAAAATAAAATCCTTTAAAAACACACATGAATATAATATGGCATGAATACGAGTTGAGTAAATATTTCTATAATATAACATAATCATGGGTATTATATTAGTCGAATAACCAAATGAACTGTCAATTTCTAACTTCATAATGAGGAAAATTCATATTCAAGACATTCTGAAACATACCGTCAAGGGCTTGATCAAAATGTTTAAAAATGATTAAAGCCAAGACCAAAACCATATCTCAAAAAGGTCAAGGCCTTGATCAAGTCCATATCTATTTGTCTCATGAGACGTATTGATGAATCGAGAGGCTATAGAGGACCCAACCTATCGCTTAATAAGTCCAATGAATTCCTCATTTGAAATGTTTAAACATAATCATTATATAAATTCATATTGAAACTAATAATTGAAATGTAAATAACTTTCCCCAATAATTTAACATAAACACTAACCATTCAGAGTAAAATGGTGAATGGTATCAAGATAGCACATCCACATTCAAAAAAATCATAATCCCTTCAAAAACATATTGTAGATGATATCATAAGAGATTGACCTTGATGAATTATAATATTCAACAAGGGATGTTAACATAGATGAAGTTACTTTTAAATGAGACCATTGAAAATTTCCTAATGAAATAACCCTTAAACATTCAAAAGTGTCCCATTCCACCTTGAAAAATTCAAATCACAATCCCTTAGAATATCATAAGAATAAGGATACTATTGATATGATATGCCAAAGGGTGGTACATAAAACAAATTCATGTAATGAGTGGTGAATAATTAATATATTTCATAAAAGTTAATGTGAGCTGAGAAAAATCCTTTTTACTTTTGAAACAAGAGTTCTTCTGGAAAACAATTTGTATTTTCCATGAAATCAGATTTTAAACATGTATATCCCTAATAATAAAAGGCCAAGAATTTGAAATTATATTTTAGGAATAAATAATGTCCCACTAAAGTGAAATCATGTAAATTTTTTTTCTTAATAATCTTAATAAATAAAACATTTTAGAGAATTTTAAGAAAAGTATTAAAGAAAATTTTAAAGAGGAAAGGCATGTTAGTTCTCTTAAATCTAGAAATTCTCAAAGTTAATTTTTTTATAATTGTATTAGTGGTTTTATAAAAATAATGGTGGCTTATAAAATATTATGGTGTGCACTTGAAAATGAGTAAGAATTTGAGAAGTTCCCTTGAATTGAGTTTGTTTTTCAGGATAAAATTTCGAATTATTATTTTAAAACATGTAAATCCCCATAAAATAAAGAATGATTCTAGTTGGTAAACATATATAGAACATTCAAACTGAATTTATTTTTATTACATAAGAATAAATAATAATTTCATTTCAGCAAGTTGAGAAAAAGAGTAACCCGAATGAAAATGGATGTTCGAGTAAAAATCCCTTACCACTTTGTAATCAATCAGTTCGTATGCCTAGAAATTTATAATCTTCAAATGATATATTGAATACCATGAAAATAAATAGATTCATGAAATGATACATAAATTTTTATTATACATATACCATACACAATTAATAGTAGTGAATAATAAATATCTCACAAAAATGGAAGTGAAGTGAGGAAACCCCTTACCTTAAGTCCAATGGCATTCTTTACTTGATATTAGTGTCCTAGATAACAAAATTAAATTCATTAATTAATATTTATAGAACCGCTTATTTATTTAATTTATTTATTATATCCTTCTTAAGTTCATTCATGGCCTTCTTGATGGGTTTAAGAGGTTCAATTTTTTTTTGTTTGGGAACATTTTATTCACTAGTATTCATGGCCGGTTTACTTATATACATGTAAGGATAAACATGTAATATAATAATGGTTTTCTAGAATATAAGTTTTATTTTATTTTTTAAAATATATAAAATTACATGGTTATAAAATTCATTTAGTTATTGGGAGTGAAGATTAATCATTATATAGAACATTAATGATAATTCACTACTAGAAAAATGACATATATCCATGGTTCAATATCCACTGTTTAATTGGTTTGTGGATATAGGTATGATAAAGACATGGTTTAATTGCCTCCATTCCAAAATCTATCTATAATTTTATGCCTTCTCGGGCTTTCCTCTCCCATGATCGCTCTTGGTTACTCCCCTCCTACCCTCCTGGTTGGGATTTCCTCTCCCGAAACCCTTATCCTCAGTCGATCATCACCCGACTGATTCTCCCTCATCCAATCGTTGCCAGATTCTCCTTCATGGTTCCTCTTTCCCTCACCGACTTCTTCATTCATGGTTCCTCTATACCTCTCACATTCCTTCCATTCTCCATACCCTTCTTCGTGTGTTCCTCCCACATTCGGTGTGTCGTTCAGTGCTTCCCCTCTTCATAATTGAGCTCCACTCTTCAAGCCACAGTTCATCGTTTCACTTAAGGTATGTTTCCTTACAGATTTTTTTAGAATTTCTAGAAATTTTGGGTGAAATTGGTTGTCAAATTGGGTTTTTAATTTGGTGATTTCATGGGTATTAATTTTAGGTGTATCCCATGAATGGACCACACCCAGTTTCATGTGGTTTAGGCATCGTGAGGCTATCCAGTGAGTTTGAAATTTATTATGAATTGTGATTTTTGGTTTTAATTGGTTGGTTTATTAATTTAATTATTTTATCACTAAACTCATTTGTAAAACCCTATAAAAACACCACTTTCCATGATTTCCCATTTTGAGTTGTCATTTCCTAGGTTTCCCTATGTGTTTTTCATTTAAAATTAAGAAAGTTCATACCTTGTTTTGATGATAATTAGTGGTATTTAATGTTTAGAATAATTATTTGAAATGGAATCAATTGGTTTTCTCTTTCAATTAAATTGTGTGAAATTTTTCTATTTGACTTTTCACACCAATTACTTATAAAAATATCAGGTTGGCTTTGTAAATGAGTTTTGGTATCTTAAAAAGTGATTTAAGTATTCGAAAAATAATCTAAATAGAATTAAAAGTGGTGCTCACATTTTACTTAGGTTATTTATTGGGTGTTATTCATGATTTTTCATGGTAAATAAATCTTGGATAATTATTGTGATGCATGAAATTATCCTCCTCTATGTTTTTCATGCTTATTAAGTTGTGGCTATGGATTTTACATGGTGAAAAATATTTTAAAAGTGTGTTTTGAAAATTTAAATACACTAAATACTTGGGTTATATTCAAAACGGTTTTATTTAAACAAATTATAAATTTTAAGAAATATTTATCCTTATAGAAGATATTTTTAAAATGTTTTAATGATTCGGTCAATTTTCTAAATACATTTAAATTAGTTTTATAAATTACAATTGTTTATTTTCAAATAATGAGTCCCAATTAGTGCCTTAGGTGGTTTCTTGAAAAAGTAGACACCACTATAAATACTATCCATTTAGTAGGAATTCACATGGATGGTGTCAGGAGGTAGTCTTAACATAGATGACAAATCTTATGATTTATATGTAATATATACATTGATAACTCACCTCCAACATTTCTTTATAATCATGGGATCCTAGGTGACTTCGTGAGAGTTGAGTGATTTAGTTGCAATGTAGTGGTTAGATTAATTAAGTGAGGATTTTAATTAACTTAAAAATCATAATTATTTTGGTTTTAACCTTATGTATTGGGTTGTGATAATTAAAATGGTTTTTATAATTTTTAAAGTGAGTGAATTTTTTTTAAAACCCTATTTAGTTATTGAATCATTTTGAAAACATTTTCCTAGTTAAACTCATTTATTCCTTTATATGTTTTATCAAAATGTGTTTGTAAATGAACTCACCCATTTTCCATTTTTATCTTTTATTTTTTATCTTCTAAACCAATGTTTTTTAAAATATGAGTTATAACACTATTAAAATAGTGACTGAGAAAGTTGTTTTCCAAACATTCTTTTAGGTCATGAGAACTTATAACTTAAAAAGTAATTTACGTATGTGTTCAATAGGAGATTTGTTTCCCTTAAAAGTGATGTCTTAAATTAATCAAGTGGTGATTTAAAATGTATTAGTCTAAATTAACATTTGTAAAGGACCTTTGGAGAACCCATTTTTGATAAATAAAACCTTACAACCTTGTACTTCTGATTATTGGAAATGTTTTGATACTTTATTCCAAACACCATAACTGGTCTCTAGTTTTTGTCTCATTTGTTTTTTATATACCATGTTTGATATTTTTGTACTTGAAATGATTATAACTTCATTTGATATCTCCCTAGTATATCTTAAAGATTTAAAATGGAAAACCCATTCTTCATTTGGATTGAGATTATCTTGTTGGATTGTAGTATTATTATATTTTGTTTATGGATAGTTTAACATATTTTTCATGTTTACACATCATGGTTATTATTATCATACTTGAATGGTGTTATAATAGTTCATAATGAGCATGTGCGATATGATTTACTTTTAGTGGATGTTTATTTACTTTAGCATGGACTCAGTCTACTATATTCCCATAGGGTACATTTACAACTTTGACATAGAATATGTATATTACTATAATGTGAAGGATTTTTTTTGTTTTATATAGAGCATGTTTATTAATATGATGTTAGATCATGTTTAGTGTTATGATATCGAAACTATATATTGTGTTATCATTATTGGATATTTATATAAAAAATGTGCTTCAAGGTTTACCTCTATAGTATTGAATACGTATATCTTTAGTTTTTCTATGTATTTTATATGTGGGTATACCTTGGATTTTATATTTTTATATATGTTTTATAGATTTTAAACCATATCAAACCTCTACATGGTGCATCAAATGGTATCTGGAGGAGTTGGTTAGAGAGTCCTCCACCCTCTAAAATAGAACAGAGCATCTACATACATGTAACTTTTCTTGATAATATCTAACTTGTTGAACTCAAGGATATCATAAGACTAATTTATATAAATTTGGGAAACTGATGTGATAATGTTGTTTAGGATTCCTTGAAAATATTCAATCAAATCAGAAGTGAAACTTTGAGGAGCACTGATCAAGGGTATAGGCTGAGTATTACATGAAGTAGATGGAAGTTCTAGATACAACTTATTTAGGATCTGGTAAACAGATCCTTGGATGCTGATTAATCTTCCATTCATTGATTTGACTTTACTTTACCTTTTAGTAATCTACTATACTATCAATTATGCTACCTCCTGAAAAGTATTAGAAGAGGTTTGAGACACTATAACACTAGTAGTGGTAATAACAGACTTAGATGTAATTAGAGAAAATATAGTAACTGGTTTCATAGAAGGGATAATATTGAGAGACTCATAAACAAAATCTCTTTCTCTATAGTTGAAATTGGAACTGGTAGAGTTTCTTAATATTCTGAGGAACTATAATCCTCTTCAAAGTAAAACCCTTAAACTTCCTCAAATACCTTAACTGGTAAGTCTATTATTCACTGATGATTTTTTTTGTCACAAGACCAATAAACCTAGATATCATTGCCTAAATATTTTGAGTCACTTCCAAGATATATGTGAACTTTTTCACTAATAGATTCCTTAAGATAACAAATAGTGACATTCAAGTACATGTATGTTCCAAAGTCAAGATTTATAATAGTTTTATTAGTGTATTAGAACTCATCCAAAATATATTTCTTCAAATAGTTTATAATAATAGGTTTGAATATATCAAAACAATTAGATTTAATTTGATAAGACAAAGAATTAAAATCAGAAAGCATCTAATAAACCCCATTATGAAAATTAGGAACCATGAAAGGTGAAAATAAAGAAGTGTCATTTGGTTAAAACATATTAAGGAATTTAAATTGACTAACCAAAACACTCTTTAGGTTATCCAAGTTTCATTCATCTTAGAATTAAAACTTTTAATCTCATTAATTGTATCCCAATACATATCATTTTGGATCATATAAATATTTTGAATCATATCTCTATGTAATGTAACTAAAACTCCAAATTCATTAAACTTCGACCTTTTAGCATAAAAATTAACTACTAAAAAAATGACCTATATCCATGGACCTATAGCCAAAATTTATTTGGTACGTGGAAATAGGTTAAAATATATCCAAATTTATTTGAAAATCATGGATTTAGAATAGATAATCCCACGGGAAAAATGTGCCCGTGGAAGTAGCTCCTCAAATGATTTGTCTCCTTCACAACTCATATTCCACCCACAATCTCCTCCCTAATCACAAATCATCACCCACCCACAATATCTTATATTAATAATTCTTGCTCTGATCTATTTGGCAATCCATTTTTCATTGTTATTGTTTTCATTTTTGTTCTCTTTACTCTTGCTTGCGACTAAAGTTTATAGATCTAGGAGTCCTATTGATCGTTGTGGATTGTGATTTATTTATCATTATATTCTATTATATTTCAATAAATTCGAGTTATAAATAATCAAAATAATGTTACAATCCATGAAAATCAATCAAGTGATTTTTCACACCCTCATTATGCCCCAAGTTTTTGTGCATTGGCCACCTGTACATTGAACACCTGTACAATTAAAATCACTAGTATACAACACAATAATATTTTAGAATAAATATGATATGAATAAGATTAAAAGTCCCTTCACTATCCATATATGAAAACTCTCCTATTCCACATTCAAATAGTGCAAGACCAAGGCCCCAAATGTCAGCTCAATAAGAATAGTTTTCACTATGTATTTGTTTTGGACACATGTATGTAACATTCCGATGAATGTAGAACACATTTCCATGGAATTGTCCAGAAAATCACTTACACCAAAATCGGTTATCTTTTGCTCTCCTTTGAGGTTCACAAGAAAATTTTCAGGTTTTATTTCCCTGTGAACCAGATGTCTAAATCCATGCAAGTATCTTAATCCATGAAGAAGATTTTGAGCCATTGATAAAAGGATTGGTTCTGTTATACACATCATTATTCTAATGATTTCCGCCAATGGAAACCCATCCATGTACTCCAAATATATTCTTATGTTTCATAATTAAGACTATAAAATTCCCCATAGAATTATATAAGTTCTTTATAGCAGGGTTCCACACAAATCGTCAGTATCTCAGTAAGATGTAGTTGTATTATTTCATCCTCAAAGATATTGATCTTCTTCAAGATAATTATTCTATGGGTGAGTATGTGGATAAAATTTTGAACTATGCTGCTTTCACCACTGACTATGGTCCCAAATATACTTATCTCATGGGAATCACATCTATTTCCATTCAATGTGTTCTGTTTCATCAAGAAACTGCAATGTGCAATTTTTCAATCCACATCATTAATATTGTATATTCCATATGATTTTCTTAATAAGTTAGCAGATCCAACATATAAAATAATATAATAATCATAGAGATCCAATGCCAAATCAGCTGATAAAACCTTCACTCATTAAGTTAGATTATTTTCTTGTTGTGATACTGTTGATTTTTCCTTTTTTAGAATTTTCCCTGTGAAGAAAAAAAAATTGTGCGCAGATTTCTGGGAATCCAACTTAAAAACATAGTGATATTCAATTCTCCAACATGATATTGCAAGGGTTGGATTATTATTCTGAGAGGAATCAATAAAATTATAAAATCAGAGCTATTACACTATGCTTTGAAGTATGCTTCTATGTTTATTTAAAATTAGGACCTATTTGTGGTGCTAATTTCTCATTTCAACGTGAAATATTAAATTCAGTTAATATTTTTCAAGTATTTTTAGTCCATTTTATATAGTGTATCTTTATTGATATATGTAGTTAGAATTATTAACATAGATTTCATTTAAAATTCCATTCTCATTTATTTCTTCTTATACTGCATAGTGAGGGGATGTAAATGTATTGATATTTAACTGTTCTATAGGAATCTCTCTGGTGTATTATAGTTTTTATTTTTAGATACTTGACACATTTTTACTTGAAAAAGTAAATTTATGCGTGTAATTAAAACCAAAACATAAACACACACACTTGATCACATCCTTAGTGGTTTTCTTACCTGCTTATCCTGCAATCCGTATTTCATATTGACATTTCATAAACCAAAAACTTGTCCTATCAGGTATGATGAAGTTCAATACCTTTCATAATATCATTTTGTGAATTTATAATATTGAGGTCAAATCACCAACATATTATTAAGATATTTTGACTAATAATCATCCAATATATTACACTTTTAGAATTACATGTTACTCCTTGAGTTTTCTTTAGGTTGATAACGAATTTATTGAATCTATTAAATATTTTTAGAGGTAATTGATATTTACACAGTTTATTTTCTTACATGATTTTATATAAAATTATTTTATTAATCCATATTGTATATAGTGCTACTTGATGTTATGTTTGTGATGATATTAAAAACATTAGCTAATGAGGACTATAGGAAGAATGTAAATATAACATCCATATTCATAATATGACAAATATATAATGATTTTTTCTTTTCAAATATAAGATTTCATGTCATAGTTATTTTATCTTTGTTATTGGTTTTACTTTTTTATATTAATATAAAAGTTTTATATTACTATATTAACATATGTAATTTAAGATATAGAATAATTAATTCATGATTAACTTCTCACAAAAATTTTTGTAAATAAAAATATTCTATTACACTTACATATCAATCTGAATATTCTTTATTCATTATTGGTTATGGAGTCATGTGTCATTTATCCCATACAATTAACACACTGATCACATATATATAATAAGTCATTATATCTCACTTATTTTCCCATTATTTACTTACATGTTGTTTCTTATGATGAGTTCGGTTCTATCCACCACCATCTAAGGTAGTGAGTTTGAAATTAGATTAAGGTAACATTTCTTCCATTTTCTAATGATTCTATATGTTGATGCTGCTATCATCATCACATATTCTATTATTTACTATATCACTAATCATGTTCCTCCCACTTTATTTTTTAGGTTCAATTAATGATGATTCATCAGATCACTGGCATTTTGTTGAAGTCTCCCAGAACCCATTCGTGTGTGTTACGACAACTGAAGTCAAAGGTGCCTCAACACGTATGAATATGTAAGAATATATATATAATAAGTTCTACCACTATATTTATATCCTCCCATGGTAACACGATTATATATAAGGGGATAGGTGTGCTTATGTATATATATAGAAAATGCATATGTCTGTGGGTGATAACAGGGTTATGCATGTTAGCATATATATAAGGATCCTCTTGTGTGTGTTCAAGGCCATGCAGACATGTACATAGGGGTTAAGGCATCCTTATGTATATGAAAATGTGAATATGTCCGGAGGATGGATGGAGAAACTTAGAGTTTTCACTGATAAAAGTGTCGAGGGCCAAGTGTGGCTTGGATCCTTTGAGGTAGGGTTCCTCTCATAGCCTCTTTAATTCAAGAATGTTTTAAATTTCATTTAGTCACCTTTTCTAATTATGATTGTTTATATTAAATTAAAATTCTTGAATAAGTGTTAGTTAAGATAATTGTTTCATTTGATAAAAAAGTCATGGTTTTGTAATAAAACCCCTCTAATAGAGGTGCACTGTCTATGAAAACTCACAGTGGTATTTTATTCTTATATATCTTGTTTGAAATTATTGCATTGATGTTTTACTTATACTTGATGTCATTGTTAGTTGTAAAGAACACATCGTACTTGGCCCTTTTTATATCCCTAAAGGGGGTTTCCCTCTTTTTATTAAAACAATTGTTTGACCTTAAACACCCTTTAAGTTTTGTTAGACTTTTTAGATGGAATTTCCCAAGTAGGTAAGTGTTGTAATGACCAAGTCACCACTAAGTGACCCCCTTAGATCTTATACATGTAATTTCCATGTTTTAATGAATTGAATAAGTCAAATATAACTGAACATGGTTAACTTGTCACATGAGAGGTAATGCCTCATGTAGTAAATTATGTAACGGTTATGCCTCTTTTATAAAGTTTAATTGGATGGTATGAAATAAATTGAGTGGATTATTCATGGTGGCTTACACTCCTATTTGAAATGTCTTAAGGGAAAGTGGTAAATTTCCAATTATAACAAAAAATATCCTAAGTGTTTGACTTTATTTGTATAAGGTATTACCCAAGTAGGTAATTTCCCTCTTGATCATTGTACATTCAAAGTGTTTTATTTCCACTTTAAATACAATCACCTTGTTTTGATAAAGTAAATAGAATGATTTGGATGGAATGGATTTTCATCACAGAAAGACTTTCCTTGAGTGTTTAAATTGAGAGGACCTTGTTAGAATAAAATGAATTGTTCTGCTAACTTGAATTTAATGAATTTTCTCTAAGTGTTCTTCTATTATTTTCCTTGAATTAAGTGGTTGAAGTGGAATGAAATGTGGAGGGTGGCACGAGGGGTGCATGGGGTGGGTGGGGGTGTAGGGGAGGGGAAAGGGGGTGTGTTGTGGGTTAGGGGGTAGTGTTAATCACATCTATGAGAATATATTTCCATATATTCTTTAATCACGTAGTAAAAAACATGAAATTTTAGATATTTGAATATTTTTAAGGAAATTATTATGAAAAAAAATTCATATGACATTATAAGTCATACAATCATTAATTCTGTACAACACAACCACAATTTCCACATCATTTCGAGCGCTTCTCAGGACTTCACTCCCAATGAAATACCCTTCTTCTTGACACCGTATCATTGAGTAGTTAATCATCAAGAAAAATAACCATCTCCATGACCACATCACTATTTATTCATCCACCTCATAAACATATATTCTCATATTTCACAACTCTAATATGTCCACCAAAATTCCAATAGAGGGTTTTAGTTTCTCACAATTTTGTTAAAATTATTTCTTCCAATGTTTGAGGGTGTTTATATGAAGATCATATCCAAAATAATTGGTATCATTTCCCAATGATTTTCAATTATTTGAATAAAACCTATGATTTATACGTGAAAGTGGTAGATTATTGTAAATATTCACTCATGTATACGACTTGATGTTGTAAAATCCACCATGTTGTGAAATAGAGCTGGTATCTGGTAGGATATCAATTATAAATTTTACTTATCTTTCAAGTCAAATATCGAGAATTTGAGAAAAAATAAAGAAATTTATCCATGATGGTTGAAAAATATTTTTGTTTAGTTAAATAAATAGTTTCCGAAGTAATTTCTTCCTATTAAAAAAAGATATTCCCAACCATTAATACCAAAGGTCCTACTCTTTTTAAACTCACATCACAATCTCTATTAAAGAGATGTATGAAACCATTAGAAGATTGAAACTAACCCACCAAGCATAACAATAGATGTGGGAAATCAATGATTTCAACCAATCCATTCTCAAAATCATGTCCAAGATGTCCATCTCAAGGATAGAGAAATATAAAACAAAATCAACCGCATCAATAATTGTATAACACATTTACACTTAAATAATTAGAATTCTCATTGTATGAGTTTAATTTGAAATTTCAAGACACGAGGCATCATTTGAACATGAAACCCTATAATATTCACAACCCGAGAAGTAATAAAAGAGTATGACATTCCAGTTAAGTCATAAATTTCATGATAATATAATTTAAAAGAATAGTACCTCACACTGTCGAAGGACTAGATTGATATTCTGTGATCAAATTCTTGAAATCATATATCTACTTACTAAGTGTGTCTAAGAATTATTTATTTCACTATTGTGTCTATGATGATTATTGATGTACGATATAGCTACTGTGCATATTTTATTTAATATGTTGTGACCAGTAATGGTCTGATAAATTCCCACATGCATGGACGTCCAACCAAGTCACTTCAATGTTGTTTTTTGTTTCATATTAAGGATATTAAAGTTGGGGAGATTGGCAGGGGTGGGGGGGGGGACTATAAGGTTGTGGACCTGGTAGGTGGGAACTGGTAGGGTTGGTGGTGGGGGACTGGCAAGGGTGGGAACCTAGCAGGGGTGGTTATGGGTGACTTGCAGGGGTGGGTGGTGAACTGTAAGGGTGGGGGTGTTGACTGGCAGGGGGTGGGAGGGAAAACAGGCAGGGGAGGGGGGGGGGGGGTGAACTAGCCGGGGTGGGGTGGGGGGGGGGGGGGCTGACTGGCAGGAGGTGCAGGGGGCAGGGGGATGTGTAGGGGTGGGGTGTAAAAGAGGGCAGGGGGTGTGAAGGGGAGGGAGAGTGCAAGGGGAGGGGTATGGGGTGAAAGGGGTAGGGTTAATGGGTGGTGCAAGGGGGGGGGGGGTGTGTGTGTTGGGGGGGGGTGTAGGGGGTGCTTGGGGGGGGAAAGGTTGGGTGCATGGGTGGTGAAAGGGGTTTGCAGGGGGGTTGTGTAAGGGGGACACGAGTGTTCAAAGGGGTGTGTGAAAGAGGATAAGGGGTTTCGGGGGGGGGGGGTCAGGGCGGTGTTCAAGGGGGGAAGGGGTGTTCAAGGGGTTAAGGGGGGGGGGGTGCGATGGGGGGGTGAGGTGTAGTGGTGGTGCACCAAGGGTGGGCCATGCTATTTTTTATGGAATGGAGAGGATGTTGATGTGGTTTAAAAATGTGGATGTATCACTATATCCATGGTTCGAAACCGTGGATATAGGTCTTAATTTACATAACATACTACCACATTTTGCAAACTCTGGCTATAGGGCTGTTGCCACGAGTGAAACTATGGCTATAGGATTTTCCCTATATTCACACCAATACTAGACATGATTCATTAAAACACAGATATAACATATATCCACGATTTAAAACTATTGATATAACCTATATCCACAATTTAAAACCATGAATATAGCCTTATTTTGTAGTAGTGATTGTTTGGGTTAATTGGTGATTTTTTATCACAACAAACTAATTTTAATTTATAAATTAATATCACGTGTGTAAAAATATTCTAGAACCTTAATGAAGTTATAATAAATATATTATAGTCTAGTTCAATCATAAAAATGGTTTCATGACTAGAATTTAAGACGGTATTAAAAATTGAAAACCCATCATCCTCGAATGTGATAAATTAACACATATCAGATGGTGTTTTAATTTCTAGTATAAAAGAAGGGGAAAATATAGATGATGATGAATTAATACATTAACACAATAATATTTCAGTACATTTAAGGTACTGGAGTTATCATAACATTTGGATTAAAGGAGGTGAGGAAATAAAAATAAAATAAAGGAACTAGAAATAAAAGAAAAGTTGAGAAAACCCTTACGAAAATTCTCCATCCTAACAACGTCACTTCAAATTTCATAAAATATTTTGATGAGATAAAAGGGGTTATATCATAATTCTTACATAATATGGACAGTAAGGGGGATATGGAATGACATATCCCAATATAATCCACTTGAAATTAAAAATAATAACATAAAATGAAAGCTTGAAAAAGAGAAGGGTGGTAGATTCCCTTACCTTGTAGAATAACTCCTAAAACATGAAGGTTAGGACCTTGGGGGATTGAGGACACCTTGGTAGGACTCATAGTGAGGTTAAACTACCATATCTTCGAGGATAATGATTTTGTAAATAAATAAAACTAATTAATGAGTGGCTATTTATAGTAAATGATGTAGAGTTTTTTATTAATTTCAAAAGATAGCTCATTAGTAGTTTTTGAAAAACCATGGGGTTGTCCATGGTATTTTCCCATGGTATTTGGCCATGGTATTAGCCACTTGGGACACCTCATATCATATTTTAATGTACACAAGTCTTACATAATTTTTTATTCATTATTACATCATTATGATTTCATTAAACATACTGAAAACTCAAAACTTAATTTTTACTATTCATGAAAATTCATGTATTTTAAAAAAATACAAAAAATTCACCCAAATTTTTTTTGACGTGTAAAATTCAAAACTGAAATCTATTTTTCAAAAATAATTTTCTAAATATTTTTAATTTAATATTTAAATAAAATCCTAGTTTATTCCAAAAAAACAACTTTAAAACTATAACTTATTTTATAACACCATGAAAAATTAATTACGATCCGATAACATTATCTTATTACCATAAGACAATAAAGTAAAAATTTATTATTATATTTTATCAAAATAAATTTCAATTTTAATTTATTAAATTAATCATAAAATAGTAATTAAAATATTTATGATATACAAAAATACCAATACTTATACTATGATTGTTTTTTCACTTATAATATGTCTAAATTGTATTTATATATTCATGGGTGAAGTTTCTTTTTTTAGCTGATTTACTATTCATTACTATTAATAAGAGTAACATTACTATTAATAAGGGTATATTACTATTCATAATGGTATGTTACTATTCATAAAAAATTAAGTTTTTCTTATTAGACTCTAAATATCTTACTAAACGCAACCGTGTATGTCAGTTTTTTTGAAATTCAAGTTATAGAAGTGGAAAATTAATTTTCATTGGTTAGGTTATAATAAATTGTTTTTTTGTTGAGAATCAGTGTTTCATACATTCTATATTCAATCTATTTTCAAATTATTTTGGTTTTATAATAAAATAGTCATTTTGAATAAGAGAGTGACATGTATCTGTAAGAGGTTAGTGGGATTGCTAATGTTTTCAAGATATATATGTCACTAACATATGAAAACAAAATTTTAGTCTTACTAGTTTCTTAAGATTAAATATCTTCAATAATGAATTAAAATAAAAAACTATTTATTGGGAATAAGATATAAATATTTGTATCTATGAGGATTCTTAATCTTTTCATAGTATATATTTGACCATGATTTTGAAAGTACACAATGGAATAATTCAAAACTCAGTTTTTTCCTAAGTCACATGGCATAAAATCTCTCTACAATAATGTGCTTCAGGATAATAAAATATTAAGAATATAATTTCACAAGATTAAGTGTTAGGAATATATCTAATATTCCATGATATGTACTAATGTTTTATATTACTCATTCATGTAATTTGGAGTGAATATATCAAACAAAAACGAGTTAAAAAATATAGACATATATTTTAAATTATCTAAGAGTACTTAGGAAAGTAGAATTGTATGAGTTCTTGGTAAAATTATAAATTCTAATACTAGTGTTTAAGAGGATGTAATGCCTACCTTCCTTTATATCAATTAAGATCTAAGATCACAGTAAGGCTAAGGTAATATTAAATAGAAACTTATTCTGACCCATGGATTCTATATATACAATAACTGAGTACATTATGGATCTCAATAAAAATTAAGAATTAGTTTAGTAACAACATGTTCTCAATTTTGAGTTATACAAATAAAAATAGAATTATTATTATTATGATATTCTTTGACTATGGTATTATAAATTCTCTAATGTTTTTCAAAAGAGAACACCACGGCGGGAACTTGGGAATTTTACTACTTGAGGGATTTTCTTAACTTAGTGAGGTCATAGTAAAAATATTTTCAATAAAGTCATGTTGAAATACTAACCCTAGATACAGGAAAATTTGAGAACTAATAGCTATATCCATACATAGTATAAGCATGTTTAAAATGTGAGAACTAGTTAGTAGTTAGACATTGTCTCTAGTTTAGGTGGGATTCTGTTGGAGTTGGTTCCCTAGAAGAAACTATTTTTTACTTTATATTTCTTGTATATTTATAAAATTGAATATAAAAAAATATTTTCATATATTTATTGTTCTTATGCATGAATTTAATGTGATAAGGCCCCTGAATATCTTTCACATTAAAAAGGTCTTGAACACTTCCCTGACATAATGAGAACCTTAATATACTGTGATCATATTATTAAACTACAAGTAAAATTACTATATGATTTCATTTGATGGGACACGTATGATATATACTATTAGTTATGGGTATTGTTAAGTAGATGAGACTTCATCTCATGATGTTTTCACTTGGTAATCTCAAAGAAGAGCGATTTTGAGGACATAACTTTGAGTAGGAGTTTTACATGTAACTTTTCTTTGGATATTTCTATATTTGAATGTGTGTAACAATCCTTGAACTTTAATATTTTTATTAATTAATATCATTAATATCATACTTGGATGAGATGAACAAAATCATGTTGCTATATTATCATGGGAAGTAGGGTACAATGTGTGCGTCATGAATGGTATGTGTAACATCCCAACTCAGGTTCCACACATTGGTGCCTCATTCCAGTTAGTCAAATGACTTCAATCATGCCTCCACAAATGCCAAAGGATTCTAACTAGAAACGATGGTCTAATATTGATCAAGGGGAGACTATATCCTCTTTATCAAATTAGCATAATATAGTAAATAAATAAAAAATATCCAATAATATAACTATAACCAGAATGATACTAAAATCACATGATAACCAAATTAGAAGATACAATACCAACACAAAATAGTAGATATGCGATGCCAAAGTATGTGTCAAGTGTAAAATGAAACTAAAAATTAAAGACACCAAAAAAATCCCGAGAGTGTCCCAAACCACATCTTTTTCCCTCGTCCATGCTCTATCCAAAATCAGCCTTCTAACACATGGAACTTTCCATTAAACTATCCTACAACCATGAAATCTATTCGGTTACCAATCAGGAAGCTCTAGTAGGGCGTGAGCACAAATCAGTAGTCCACCACCAACGACGTCTATCACAATATCCAATCAAAAAATGTATGTAGTTGTATAAAGAAATAAGTATAATGCATAAGTAAACAATTATCACATTATCAATTATTCTTTATTTAAAAACATAAACCCATGGGTTCCTGACAACACCTAGACCTCAATACCTACTTTGGACTATGCTGGAGTCTATATTATCCCCAAGGGATATCTTATCTCAAAATTTCATTATTACTATTATTGATCTCAATTCACATATGAATGCCACTATTACCATTAATTATCTCAATTCAAATCTAAATTCCATTATTATCATTCATCATTTCAAATCACTCACAAATTCCATTGTTACCATTCATCATCTCAATATCACTTATTAATTCCATTATTCCCATTCATTATTTCAATAACACATATGAATTCCATTGTTAACATTCATCATCTCAATATAAAATCTGAATTACATTATTACCATTCATTATTTCAATCTCATTTCACTAATAAATTCAACAAATAATTAATCACATCAATCACATTAATTAACTGAATAATTAATAAATCATATCAAACTCATTAATTAACTCAATAATTAATTAATCATATCAATCTCATTACTAATTAAATAATTAGTTTATCAAAACACTATCCTTAATTAATTACCTAATTAATTAAGAAAATCAATACCATTAATTAAATCAACAATTAATTAATCATCTAAAACTCATTAATTAACTTAGTAATTATATAATCATCTCAATCTAATTACTAATTAAAAAATTAGTTTATCACATCAATCCCAATAATTAATTCTCCAATTAATTAAGCACATCAATCCCATTAATTAACCAAAAATTAATTAATCATCTCAAACTCATTAATTAACTCAAAAATTAATTAATCATCTCAATCTCATTATTAATTCAACAATTAGTTTATCACATCAATCCCCTTAATTAATTCCCTAGTTAGTTAAGCACATCAATACCATTAATCAACTCAACAATTAATTAATCAATATCCAAAAACTCAATATCCCATAATTAATTAAAAAATTAATTATTCAACTCACCAACCCATTATCCTATAATTAATTCAAAAATTAATTATTAAATTTAGAACTCAAAATTCCAATAAATAACTCAAAAATTAATTATCCCCAAATCCCATATTTCAATATTCTGATAATTAACTCATCAATTAATTAACTCTAAATCCCACAATTCAATATTTAGATAATTAACTCAACAATTAATTATCCCCAATTTGAAATTCCTAAATTAATTAATTTACCAAATTAATTAATTCAATTAGACTATTCAATTGCTAAAAAAACTCTTGAAATTATCTAATTAAATACATGTAATTGAAACCATGACTATGAGATATGAATAATATACCACCATTCTCAATTTGTTGATGAGCGATCACTGAACAAAAATCATCAATTTGAACGGAATGATGATATAGAACGAGATCTGGATCTTAAACAATAAATCAAGATAAAAAATCAAGATCCTAAAATTGTAGATCTAGATCTTTAATCCTAGATCTATATCTAACTAAAATAGGGATGAAAAATCCTTTAATGGATGAAAGAAGAACATGAAATAGAAAGGAAACCACAAGGGATGTGATCCACTTTCCAGGAGGATTGTATATCTTCAATTCGGGATTCGATTCATGAAGAATAGATGTCATAATGGCTTGGAATCTATCTATAAGGTTCCAAATTACTGAAAAGGAGTTAGTGATTGAGTTAGGGTTATATAGGGGTTAAAATGGGTGATCATGAAAATTTTAAAATGATTTTCCATGTATTAAAATCATACACACATGGGTTTCTACTTAGGGAATAGGGTTTCCCATAACTGTACGACTTAATTGTGTTCCTCCTCCACAGGGTGCATAATTTTCCCTAAGAGGGTGCACGGTTTGATGAACCATGTGCCATCCATTAAGATCCTATCTGTTTGGGTTCACAAAGTTTGCTGGGATGGGGAGCGCAGTTTGGGAAAATTGTCCGCCAAACATGAACTGTCCATCCTTCTTAAAAAATTCTCAAATCTCCACCCAAATTCACCCTAGTTAAAACCCAAACAAAACTTAATCAAAACAAAGAAAAAGAGTACTTATAAACAAGCTTGTGAAATATCTTGAAAAGGTGGGGATCATACAATATCTCCACCTTATAATAGCTCATCCTCGAGTTGTACTCCCAAGAATATTTATGATTCCAAGTCAAAAAGATCAGGCCACTGGGCCTGTATATCTACTTCCCTCTCCCATGTTTCTTCATAAACACAACCATGTTTCCACAATACACGAACTATCAACACATTCTTACTGCAAAAAAATTTATCATTGTGATCCAAAAAACATATCAGACGCTCCTCAAAGGATGCATCAATATCAAGCTCAAAATCATCCACATAGATCGCATGAGAAGGGTTGGGGTGATACTGCCATAGTCATGAAACATGGAAAATGTTAGGCATAACACTGTATTTCTATGGAAGATCCAATTGGCACACCAATGACATGATTCTCTCCATAACCTCAAATATTCCAACAAACCTAGGCACCAAGTTTCCCTATCTACATATCCTGTGGTGACCCAATCTAGGTGACACCTAAAAGAATACATGATCACCCACTATAAGATCTAGGGGTCATCAATTTTTATCAGTATACAAATTCTATCTACTTTCAGCCATAGCCATATGCTTTTGAATCAGTTAAATCTTCCCCAACATCTCCTACATGAGACTTGGTACCAACAAAACTGACTCACCTGGCTCCATCCAGCAGAGAGAAGATCTACATGGAATATCATAAAGAGAGTCATATGATTCCATATGAATAGTTTCATGATAAATGTTATTATATGAGAACACCACCAAAGCCAAGTGATTCTCCCAAGACCCACTGAAGTCTAGAAGACATGCTTGCAGCATATCCTCACGCACCTGTATAGTACACTTTGACTTCCCATCTGTCTATAGGTGTAAATCCATACTCTTCAAAACATATATACCAAGCACCTTATGCAAGCCCTAAAAAAAGTGAAAATTAAATCATGAGTCATGGTCTGAAACTATAGTCTGTGGCACCTCATGCATAAGGGCTATCCCCCAAACATATAGTTCTCCTAACTGATCCACTGAAAGAGTCTCTCACACCTATAAGAAATATGCTACCTTGATCTGTATATCCACAATAACCCAAATATTGTTATTATTCTGAGGCATCCTTGGGGGAACCTCCAAAAAATTCATAGTAACGTTGTCCCACTTCCATTCCATAATGGGAAATGGTTTCAAAAAACCACCTGGTCATTTATTCTTAGCCTTCACCTGTTGATAGGTGTGACATCATGTCACAAACCTTACTATCTACGTTTTCATGCCTGACCACCAAAACTATCTTCGTAGGTCACATTATATTTTAGTCACACTTGGATGTACATCACACTTCGAGGCATGAAATTCATGCATCATCTCCGCTCGCATACTCATAGGTAAAACAACTTGATTCCTGACATAGGTGATATCATCCTCATCTATGATTTAATCAGAAGGTGATTTCCCACCTTCAAGGATTTATATCAAGGTCAAACACTCAAGAAAATCATACTATCTATCTCTGGTACATCTCAAAAGTGTAGAATCTACTAAAAATAATATGAGATCTATCTTCTCCCGACTCCCCTGAACTACCACATGCATCTCATCCTATAAATTCATCATCTGTCACTCAGCACTATACTCCTAAACTGACTGTGTCTGAGTTTTCCTACTTAAAGAGTCAACAACACTATTTCCCCTTCCTGGGTGTATATTATAGCTCAAAATAAAATTAATGCTTATACTCAACCCATCAATGCTATCTAAGATTCAGAACTCACTTTGAAAAGATTTACTTCAAGCTCTTGTGATCCATATACACCGTAAACTTCTCCCCCAACAAATAATACCACCAACACTTCAAATCATAAACCACTACTACCAGCTCAAGGAATTGCACAGGTTAGTTTCATTCATGTGGCCTCAAATTCCATGACCCATTCTCCACAACTCAATTTCTTTGCATCAACACAGCTCCAAGACCTATCCTAGAAGCATCACAATACAATGTATACTCCTCACCTGACTTAGGTAGGATAAATATTGTTGCTGATGTCAACTGATTCTTCAACTCTTGGAAGGCCTTATAACATGCTTCTAACCATTCAAAATTTACCCTCTTTTTGGTCAATAATTAAAGAGGTGCTTATAAATGGGAAAAGTCTTGGATGAACCTCTGACAATATCTTGATAATCCCAGAAAGCTACAAATATTGAAAACATTCATGGAATAATCCCATGAAATCACTGCCTGCACATTATTTGGGTCCATAGACACACCTTCCTCTGAGATGATGAGTCCAATAAGTGCATATGATCAATCCAAAAATTACACTTAGATAGTTTTTTTATAGCTTATGTTCTCTTAGTGTACTCATGATGGTGTCAAGATGTTGGGAAAGATCGTCATGAGTCTTTGAGTACACCAAGATTCATCCACAAACACAACCACAAACTGATCCAGGTACAGATGGAGTATTTTTTTAATCAAGACAATAAACACTAGTAGTTCATTCTTAAACCAAAATGACATTACAAAAAACTCATATCGTATATACCTGCTTCTGAAAGAAGTCCCCAGTATATCAGAAGTTAGAACTCTCAGCTGATAATACACTGATCTCAAGTCAATCTTGGTGAAAGAATAATATCCTCTCAACTAGTCAAATAGATCATTGATACATGGAAGAGGATAATAGTTCTTCACTATCCTCTGGTTAAACATCTTTTATTCGACGCAAAAGAATTAACTCCCATCATCCTTCCTTTAAAACAACACTGGATAACCCCAATTTGACATACTCAGTTGTATAAACTCCTTATCCTCAAACTCCTCTAGTTGATTCTTGAGCTCTTGAAGCTCTATTAGTTCCATTCTGTATGGTGGAATATAAAATGGCTCATCCCCTGAGATGATGTCAATTTTAAATTCCACATCTCTCTCAGGTGGAATCCCTGAAAAGTATTCAGAAAACACATCTTGAAATTGATCTACTATAGATGGAAAGGCATACTGCTTTACACTCCCATCATCCAATAATAGAATGGAAACCTAGGATGTAATCTCTATTAGTTGATGAGTAATTGGAACTACTTGGTCAACCTATATATACCACTCTTCATGGTGAATATAGTTTTTACCCTTAGGAGAGGTAAAAGTCCCTCTCCTCTAGTAATAGTCTATGTGGGCTCGGTATGATACTAATCAATCTATACCCATAATTTGGTCAAAGACTGACATTTCAAGGATGTACATATCCTATAAAAAGAAATACTCTCCAACCTAGAGATAACATCCCTTTCACAAGTAAATTTCTCTTGACTATATTCCCAGAGGTGTGTCTATAATCAAAACCCCATTCATGAACTCCACCATCAGGCTCAAAAAATTCACAATCTATATAGAAATAAAGTAATTATATGAACCAATATCAAATAAATCACTAGCTATCATATAAGCTACAAGAATATTACCTATCACTTTAGAAGATACAGCCTCACTATCCACAAGTGTAGGATGAACTGCATCCAACTATCCTAACCCTATTCCCTGTGATACATTCTAACTCCCCTGAGATGAACCACCCTACTCATATGTGAACTCTTTCCTAGAATCACCTTTCCCACTACCTATACTGCCTCATCTAGTAGAACTACATATGCAAGACTAATATGGTGCAGAACACTCCCTTTCAAAAACTTGGTTATGTTTATCTCCTCTATCACTAACCATCTATCATGGGTCCCTACAGAACTTCTATAGATATACCATCTTGCCGCAAGATCCAAACTCTACTGATGGTTGGGGACAATTTCTATGATATTGGCCCTACCTACCACATTAGTGATAGAAAATCTGGGTAAGTTCTTATGTGAATGACCTTCCCCCTGACCACTCTTACTTCTAACCCCTATCTAAAATTATCATATAAAAACTTCCATCTATTAGAATTCATACCTCATGATCGTTTATCAGTGAACAAATGTCATGCACTGAAATCATCCTTTAGGTTTACCTCAGTTATGAGAGCCCGACCCACGACCTCAGCAAACTTATTTAACTGAAAGAGGTTAACCTAAGACTTAATCTCATATTTAAGTCTGTCTTGAAAACATTTTTTAGTAGTTATCTCATCCGTTACAACATTTTAGAAAATCACTACAAATATGTAAAGCATCCAGTACATTTTATCACAGACATACACCCTAGAGTCAACCTCATGAAATCAACTACTCTCTCCTACCTCAACGTCTCTAGATAAATGTTTTCTAGGAACTTCTCTAAGAATTACTTCCATAATATACCATAATCCTTTCTAGTCTGAGCATGAACATCCCATGAGTTATTCACTGATCCTCATAGCATATAAGAATCCAAATTAAACCTTTTCTCATTTGGAGTTTCCAAATGATCCAGTATAGTCTGGATGGAATCAATCTAGAACACTACTTCCTTTGGTCCACCCTACCTAGTAAAAGCCAGAGAGTACTGTAAATAAAACTCCCAAGTAAGTTTAGACATAGTATTCACAACTTGCCCTGGGTCTCTTTCCATAAACATCATGAAGCGAGAAAAGTTCTCTTAAAACTTATCTCTTACTTTCTCACCCGACATTATCAGTGAATCAGCTTCCACTAAGGGTTGATCATATCTAGCCATATCCTCTTATTTCCCTCTCAACAAGCTTCATCAAGGAGGTAAATAACTACAATTCTAAATAGAAGTCTCAAGACACACAATACTATATTAACACATTTATGAGAAACACAATCATCCACAACAAGTCATTTCCCCAAACCCTTCCACATGGTCAAAATTGAGGCACTATCACTACCATTAACCATTCTACACCTAGGTTTTGGTTAACAAGGGTAAAAAATTATCATATTCAAGTTTTTCATTTGGAAACCTAATTATTCACATTTTGCATCATTTTAAAATCATTTTCAATTTCACATTAGGAACATTTTAATTAAAATTTCACAAGAAAGGGAAAACAAATCAAGTTCATAACTTACCCAAAACCTATTTTCTCGTGCTTGTCAAAAATGATTCATGTCACAAAAATAATCCTGAGGGCCTAGGATGATGAATTTATACTTAACTCTCATTCTATACCAGGACATGAGTCAAATATCAATAAATCTCAAAATAGTTTTCACATCACACCACAAGTGTATCACCCAAGGTAAAATATCATTAAACTTTAATAGAAAATACCAATAACAACATCACAACCCAGGTACTTGGGTTCTTCCCCATACATGGGGTAGTTACTCCCATGAACAAGCTCATAACCAAGTCCTGAATATTCTAAGTCTCTTTTCTACCTTTCCCAAATAGTAATAAAAAAGAAAATAAAAGAAATCTCCCTTTAATAGCACTTTGTAAAGTCCATACCTTGGTTCCACACACTGATTACCTGATCCAATTGGTCACATGACCCTAAGCATGTCTCCCTATATTCCAGAGGCTGCCGACTAGCAGCAAGCGCCTAATATCTATTAGGAAGAGACTATACCATCTTTTTCAAAGTTACACAAAAATGTAAATAAATAAAAAAATCAAATAATATAACCATAAATAGAATGATATTAAAATCACATGATAACCAAAGCAGAAGATACAATAACAAAACTAAATAGTAGATATTCCATGCCAAAGTACATGTCATGTGTCAAATGCAACTCAAAAGTAAATACACAGACAACTCCTGAGAAGGTCCCAAACCATGTTCGGTTCCTTCATCCATACTCCATCCCAAATCATCCATCTAATATAGGTCCCTTTTTCTTAACCTATCCCATAACCATGAAATCTATTCATGTACCAATCAGGTATCCCAAGAGGGTGTTATTAGAAATCAATAGGCCACCAACCACATTAGCAAAAACAATATCCAGTCAAACACTATATATATTTATATAAATAAATAAGTACAATGCATAAGTAAATAGTGATCAAATTATCAATTATTATTTATTTAACCACATATACCCTTGGGTTCCCAAGGATACCTAAACCTCAATACCTACTTCAGATCATTCTAGAGTCTAAACTATCCCCGAGAGATATCATATCTCAAAATGTCATTATTAATATTCTTTATCTCAATTTACATATGAATTCCATTGTTACCATTTATTAGCTCAATTCACATATTAATTCCATTATTACAATTTATTATGTCAAATCACTCATGAATTCCATTATTACCATTTATAATATCAACATCACATATGAATTCTATTGTTACCATTATTCATTTCAATAACACATATTAATTATATTGTTACCATTCACCATCTCAATGTCACATATGAATTCCATTATTACCATTTATCATTTTAATATCATTCCATTAATTAATTGAACAATTAATTAATCATATCAATCCCATTAATTAAATTAGTAATTGATTAACAATATCAAACTCATTAATTAACTCAATAATTAATCAATCATCTCAATCTCATTACTAATTAAATAATTAGTTTATCATATCAATACCCTTAATTAATTAAGAACATTAATCCCATTAATTAACTCAAAAATTATTTAATCATCTCAAACTCATTAATTAACTCAATAATTAATTAATCATCTTAAACTCATTAATGAACTCAATAATTATTTAATAATTTCAATATCACTACTGATTCAAAAATAAGTTTATCACATCAATCTCGTTAACTAACTCAATTTTTTTTAATCATCTCAAACTCATTAATTAACTCAATAATTAATTAATTATCTCAATATCATTACTGATTAAAAAAATTAGTTTATCACGTTAATCCAATTAATTAATAACCTAATTAAATAAGTACATCAATCCCATTAATTAAATCCACAATTAATTAATCATTTAAAACTCATTAATTAAATAAAAAATTAATTAATCATCTCAAAGTCATTAATTAACTCAACACTTAATCAATCATATTAATCTCATTACTAGTTAAACAATTATTTTATCCCACAAATCCCCTTAATTAATTACCAAATTAATTAAGCACATCAGTACCATTAATTAACTCAACAATTAATTAATAGATATCCACAAACTCAATATCCCAAAATAACTTCAAAAATTAATTATTCAACTCACCAACCCATTTTCAGATAATTAATTCAACAATTAATTACTCAATTGTAAACTCAATATTCTGATAATTAACTCAATAATTAATTATACCAAAATCCCAAATTTCAATATTTTGATAATTAACACAACAAATAATTATCCTCAAACCCCACAATTCAATATTCCGATAATTAACCCAACAATTAATTATACCCAATTCAGAATTAATAAATAAATTAATTTAAAAATTAATTAATTTAATTAGAAAATTCCATTTTAAAACAAACTATATAAATTATAAAATTACATACACTTAATTTAAATCATGAATATAGTTTTTGAATAATATACCACCTAACATGATTTTTTGAGGAGCTATAACACAAAAAAAATCTCCAATTTGAATGGTATAACGACATAGAATGTGATCTGGATCATAGACTCTAAATCAAGACCGACAAATCAAGATCTCACAATTATAGATCTAGATCAACAATCCTAGATCAAGATCAACCAAAAAATAGGGAATAAAAATACTTCGTTGAATAGAATAAGAATTAGAAATATAAAATAAACCACATCATATGAGGTAATATTATTGGGCCAAGACGTTACAATATGTTATTAAAAAAATAATTTGAGGAAGGATTTATCCCTTATATTTTTATGAAATTTTATATCTCATCCCTTTGATTGAAATGAAATAGTAAAATTAAATTCCATGTACCTGGTGTATTTACGTGTTCATTTCAAGAATTCAAGGAAATACATATCAAGTATATAGGTTGATAACATGATTATAAAAACTGTTTGATGAGATATCAAGATAAATGGATTATATCACATAGTGAGCATTCATACGTGGTTGTTTTCATTTCATAATTAACTTCTTACTCTTGGGTTCCTTTATGTGTATCTAGATTATGATATTGGAATTTAGATGAACCTACCTAATGCCATAGAGGAATATTCATAGAGGGACACACACTAAGAATTTCTATTGATCAAAATAAAATCCCATTTTAATTTAATTAATGGAATAAATATAATTCTTTGGATCGAGAAATATTTCTTTGGAATTTATTAATTGAATATATACAGTCATTATTTATGTTAGTTGAATATTAAAAAAAATATTTAATCAAAAGATTGTGAATATTATAAATATAAATATAAATATATATATTTATATAATGAATAATATTTATTATTCAAGGTTTGATAAATATGAAAGATAAAATGCAGATTGAGTTATCAGGTCGATGAAGAATGATATATTAAATTTCATTTAAATAAGGAATGATGTATATTTTTCTCCAAGACATGTATACATCAAGAAAAAAACTAACAATAATATTATTAGATATTGTATTCATTAAGGATTATAGGAATAATTAAGGCCCTATGTTAAATTATTAATTCTTTAACCTTTATTTGTAAATATTTAGTTATATAATTTCATATGGTTATATAAAAGTTGTGATAATCATTCATTGTGCAGAAAATTCTCCTCGCCAGAGAAATATCTCTCGATAATGAACTTCTCTAGGGTTTTATCTCAAGATTTAATGAATCACTTACACCTTTATCATCCTCTCAAGAATGAGAGAACAAGAATCAATACTTTAACCATGAAGGATTTTTCAAAGATCATAAGACACAACAAAAGATGAGTAATACCACCATCCTAGCACCAAGAGTACTATCAACAACAATTTGAGTTCAAATAAGAACATGTGGATAACTACTATATGGATTATTATTTGTATCCTCTCAATGAAATGATGGTACAACTAAATGGAGGTTCAACTTATCAATATCCACATTGAAGAAAGATCTCAAGATCAAGGTGTTCTTCATGCTATTAAATCAATTTTAAATTTAAAATGAATGATCCTATCTCCTAATCTAGTGTTCTTTGTCATTTTTCATCAGATAAATTCATTATTCATGATATTTTCATCATGTGAATTATATATTATTCATCGATTCCAACAATATATATGTTTGTCCTAACCCAAATGGTGAATTCACTAAATCTAAATCCATCAATATCAAATGTATATTTTTAAAAATATTTTATATATAAAAGAGTTCTAAATCAAGGTAAGATTTGATGTACCTTGTAGTTTACATTCAATTAATGGAGAAAAGGGTTGTTAAATCATCAAGTTGGATGAAAAGGAATATATAAATATCGAATAGATCTAAATAGATTATGTGTATCTACATCTTATTTTTTTATGTTATAAGGTTAGTTATTTGCCAAAAAATTATTGTTATGAATAAAATGAGATGATTCACATGGTTTATGATTTATTAAATTCCATAATATACTTGAAATAAGTTAAGGATAAAAGGATATTTATCCCAAATAAAAGAGTTTACCTAAGATGTTTTTTAAAATATGGGGAAAGTGGTCCCAACCTTTTAGTGGAATATTTTAAAGAATAATATTTTTTTCAAAATATTTATACAAACATATAGAATAATGTATAATATATGGTTGTTGATAGTTTATTTGTTAAATATTCTCACTAATATAAATAAGTGTTATTTACTGACATAAAGGAGTTTTTATTTCATGAAATGATATTCAGGAGAGAATATAGTTTCTATGAGTCTAGTGGGAGTATTATTATACTCAAATATGTATAAGTAATACAGATAAAATATTATATCGATCAATTTCAAAGTTAATTTCACTTAATAACCTTAAAGATTTTAGGTTAAGTCAGTAAATAAAAATGTAACAATTATATATAATTACTATAAACATAAGAATTTAACTTTTTATCCTAAAATTTTTATATGTTTTAGTAAAGAGAAAATAATTTAATGAGTTACATTTAGTTACTGAAATGATATCAAATAAAAATATTTAAAGGAAAAGTTCCAAGATAATGATGATGAATATAGAAATATTTCTAAGTAGATAAAAAAGCTATTAATAGTGTAACATGTGATTTTCTGAAGTTATGAAGTTTGAATACCATGTTAAAAGATTTAATATTTTTAATATGATTCCTAATTCTCACTATTATTCAATAAAATTTTCTTTATAGATGTTACTCAAGAAAAGAGTTTAGTAGGAGGTTTTATCAGATGGTCACATAGAGATGTGATAGTACTTACATATAAATGTAATGAGTATAAGTAATCTATGAAGATTTATCATATGTGATATTATTAGAAATTAAATGATTTATGGTTTTTTAGTATTATTTTGTTTAATAATATAAAATGTATCATGTTATACAAAAAGGTAGTCTCAACTTTTTCATTCTTTCATATTTGGTGCAAATATTTTGTGGAGTGAAATAATAATTAATCTATAAAAGTAAAACTTTGAGTTTTTAGTAATAAATGTTCATAATGTATTATTCTAGGTCATTATAGAATATGAAACCATGAAAATTTAGTTTAAAATAATAATAATCTCTATATATTTCTTAACACACAACACCGAGCACTAAGCGAATTGACAAATATTATAAAAATAATATTACTTAAATGTGACATTGATATTGAATTGGGGGGGGGGGTATGAATATGACTACCTGAATCATGATACAAATTTATAATTTTCTAACTCAATATAAATTTATTGATTAATTCTTATAAAATAATCACTCAATTGTTAGTGAGGTCATTTTATGCTTTAAAAATGCATTTTCTTCAAAAATGGTTTTATTGCATTTTGTGTGTGGAAGTTATAATTAATTTATATCACTTTTAGAAATTTTAATTTATAAAGTAAAGATAATTTTTTAAATTATCTTATCAAAATTAACCCAGGTATAAATTTTGTGATTTTTTAGAAATTATTTCTTTTTTAATGAATAGTAAAAAATACCAATTTTTTAGACTCTCGTTTTTTTCCTTAAATAAAGTAATTTAAAATACCCATTATATTTTTTATTTAGTATTAAATTTAAATATGATCAATTATATATATAATAATATAATTAATTATATTTTAATAATCAATATTCTTGATTTTTATATAAGTTAGTTTTTATGCTTAAAAACACATTTTTTTAAAAGATGTTTTTATTGCGTTTTATGAATTTATATTAAAATTTATTTCTTCTAATTATGTTGATTGAATATTAAAAACTTATATGATATTTTGAATTATAATAATTAATATTAGTTAATAATTTCAACTTAAATTTTTGTCATAATAAATAGTAAAAGCTGTAAAAATTGGTTACCATGGTTAAGGTTAAAATGGGTTTATTGGGGATTAATATATAATGATAAAGGTTAACGTGACCTAAAAACTTGATTAAGACTAATTGGTTTTATGTGTAATTTACCCTTATAAACTTTGAATATAAGTAATTTTGGATCCATATTTCCAATAAAGTGACTTAATAATATTTCAAAACTTTTAAAAATTACAAGTGTGTCACTCACCAAAATTATAGAAGGGAACCTCCTCCATTCACTTATTCAAAACTCATGATCCATTAATATTGACCAAAAAATACAAATATATCTCCAAAAAATCATTATCCATGTTTTATAGGTTCTTTTATTCCCAAATGTGCAACCCTAGGGCCCTTAAGAATAGATCTAAAGGTGGTTTTTCTAAGAGAAGGTAATCATCTTAACCAAGCTCTTTCTTTTTCACTTCTTTTAAAACCTCCAATTATGCACTAAAAATTAAAATATAAGAAATACTATAAGATCACATATAATGAGATTCTATTTTGTTAATGGAATAATATTTATCAATCTCCTTCTCCATAAAATGGGAAATAAAACCATCGCTGAAGTCTACGACAGACTACCACCTCACTAATCAATGTAATTTGTTTTCCATCACCAACTCACATGGATAGTAATAATGATGAAAATAATTAATACATATGATACTTATGATATAATATTTATTCTATAAATTTAATATATCATCTAATTTCATTCCCTTTCACCTATTAAAAGTGATAACGTTACTCATTAGTACGTATGACTTTCCATCTCCACAAAGTGATGAAATTAATTTTCCATTTACACCACTCAATAATGATTATGAAAATGTATTTAATGAATAAATATAACATTTATAATATTAATATAATTATGGATATGATAAAACTATAACCTATTCACAATAATAAGGACAACTGTGATAAAACATACATGAGAAAACTAAGAAATTAACACCGGAAATAATGATAATAATTAAATACTATTAATGAAGGGGTGATAATATGTTATAAGAGAGGCATATATGATATTATAAATATTAATATGGTTATTATATAAATAATAATATGTTTAAAAACATTATATATGAGGTTAAATCATGTTAAACTTAGGGGAATTGTGAGGTAATGGATTTCGTCTCAATTTACACACCATTGAGACATATTTGGTATTATGAACCTATTTAATTTTATATTGTGTATATAATTAACCTTTGATATTTTTAAATTGAATATATATTTATTTATAGTGATTAAGTTTCAATTCAAGTTTACCCTTTCAGGGGTTTAGACTTTTAAAATTACCAAAGTTGTAAGAATTTATTTTAGAATATCTTTTTTTGGGATTGATTATATTTTTCATTGAAGTAATCACACAATATATACTTAATAAACTCCAACCATTTTATTATCATCTATATATTTAAGGATTTTAAATTTTTTCTTAAAACTTTTAACCTATTTTCACTTTAATCAAGTAAATAAATGTTTAAAATAAAATTTGATCTTATTTCTCTTTTTGACCAAGTATATTTTTATTCCATGTCCAAATTTTTCAAAACTGTTTTAAAAAAGTTATTTTTATTTAATAAAATTATTTATTAAGGAAATTTTATGTTACTATTGGTTTTAAAGGAATATTTATAATGTTTTCTAAATGCTTCATTTTCAACATTCTCTATAATAATTGAAAAGGAACGTTTTCTTTTTAACTTATATGATGTTAACTAACTTTCCCTCTATGATAAATTTTTTATTCTATTAAGTTAATTATACATGATTTAAATGGTTTTAAAAATAAAAATCTTTAATTAAAAACTATTTTAATTTTTTCCTTGCATTTTCTTATATTTTTCAAAACACATGAATCTATTAAAAAACCAATATATTTGATGAATTGATGGAGATATTTTTTCTCTTATTTATTTTATAGTAATTAAATTTCTATTGAAAAATTCAATTTCTTATGATCATATTTCATTTAGACATTAAAATTTATCTTAAATTTCTTTATTATTTGTATCATAGATACTATTATTTATTAAATGTTATACCATTTATACATATGGTGTTTTACTATTAAATTTCTTTGATTTATTTGGAAAATATTGATAATCCACATCCTTTACTCAATATGAATATTTATTTATAGTCCATATTTTTTATGAATTAAATCAGGTATTAAATATATAAGGAATGAATTGGACATACAGTGATTCATGTTACCTGAAAGTATATATATCCCCTTGATGAATTTATAGGTCTCATTAGAAAAACTAGTTGACCATCCTTTTTAAATGTTTTTTTATTTTATACCTACCCGCAATTTAAACTAACTTTGCAAAAGGCCTTAATGGTAAAGATATCAAGATCTCTAAGATCATGATGTCTAAAATTAGTCATTTCCTTTATTCAAAATTTAAATATTATTATCCATAATATTATTTCATTGATATTATCAATGGATACATTTCTTTCTCAAGTTATTGATTAAATAGAATATGTTTTTAGTTATCTACCTTTCTTTATTGATTATATCGTATTTACACATGATAGCTTATGATTTACATAACCATTACTGATCATTTTATCTCTCCATTATTATTTTTTATTTCTATAGGATATGAATAAGGAATATTTTAATGATTTCAAGGATGTATAATATTTACTTTTACTGTGTTTTTATATTTTATTACCAATGTAATATGGGAATTAAGTTTGTGTATGATTCTTTAAGACAACTAAACTGATCAGTCCTTTGAGATGAGATTCCTTGCACCTTATTCCAATATAAGAAATTATCCATTGAATATGGGTTACTAGAGTTGGGGTTGTTATAATTTTAATAATATAAAGTTTAGTAGAATCCTTGGGAACTAGATTTACGAAAATATAGATTAGGGAATATAACCATATTATAAACTTTGAGTACCAGTATATATATAGGATAAAATCTTAAAGAATTTTATGCTAGATATTATGTTGGTTTCATTGAAATACATCTCTATATGGATGCTACAAGTGTATGTGAATTTGGTTTAGATGTATCTAGGTTTAATAACTCTGAAATTATTTGTTTGAATATATCTCAACCGTCATTCTAGCATACAGTTAGTGTACCCTTACTGTGAACCTAGTTTGACACTATTTAGGGTATATGATTGGGTTAAATAATATTTTATTTATGAACCATTATGAATTATTTGAATTTATTATGTCCATGAATGATCTAGGTTAAACCTAATGTGCCTTATACTTAAAATAAGAGTTCATGATTTAGATGTCCTATAAATAACTTTCATGATTATTTGTTTTTCTTCTTTGATTGTTACTCATACTAGGATTTTTGGTTTCATTGAAATAATTGAACTAGAAGGAACTATGTTAATTCTAGATGTGATGGACAATGGAAAGATTTTACTCATGTGAAACCAAATGAAATAAGAGTTGGAATGTGAAACCTTGGGTTTATTCCTAATTAGCAATATCATTATAAGATTAACAATCTCAACTTGGGTGATTTGTATGACACAAATAATAATAGAAAAATGGAGTTCCACGGAGACCATATAGGGAATAATATTTTTTTCCTACATTTCAAGTATATGGGAAGAAAAACTTAGGCAAATGTCTTATAGGAATGAGAATATGTTTTTTGTTTGGAAAAAAGGAATAGAGAAAGAAATTTGTGAGAAATAAATGACGAGTTTGATGGAGGGATATGATGTTCACCCCAATATACCATTTATATATTAATTTCTTATGTGTGGGGAAATATAGTAATTATCCAAGTCAGTTCCCTAATCCAAGGGTTAACTCCTATACCAAGGAAAGACCTAGGCTATTCCATTAATTGAAGTGAATTAATTGAAGTGTTTATGTATTGGAGTAGATAATTATGTTATAGAAGTTCTATAAAAATGATATTCTAGTTACAATAATCATGAAATATCATAGTATTTTTATGCAGTAGTTTTTCAATAAGTATTTGAAAACATATGTTAAATGGCACCAATAACCAATAAAAGTGATTTAGTGGTAAAGTGATTTTTTGGAGAACACATTATTAAGGGAAAGGTAACCATTAATATGTGTTTGATATTGATTTAATAAAGTTTAGTTAGGATAAATAAATGATTAAAATTTATTATATAAATGGTATAGTATTGGAAACCTTGAAATTGGTTATTGATTTGATGAAAAAGTGATTTAGGTCATCTTGGATGAAATTTATTGCATTTTTTGATTTATGGAATATATTCAATAGTTTGTGATTTTATTTTAGGAATAAGGATTATGTTAAATTTTTAAATATATATGTTTTAATTTATGTTTTATAATGATTCAGGTTATTAATATATTTTAAGAGAATACCTGATAAAGGTATTCACATATTTGGTATGTGACATTAGCAACTACTTTATATTTTCTGGGGATAAATGTTTGATCAAATATTTCAGAATTTTTTGGGTTTTGAATTTGTTAAGACATATTTTTGAAGAGTCTCAAGGTTAAATATTTATGTAATGGATGAAATTTAACTTTGGGTGTTGTTGTTGATATTTTATAGATTAATGTGTTATATTTATCTATATTGGATAACTTATGCTAACCATTTTTTCTTTTAATAATAATTTATTGAAATAATAATTACTTTGCATTATTTTATAGAAATTATGATCAACTAAAATTTAATTTTAGTGCTTCAAACATGAAAAATTAATCTTGAATATCCATTTCATGGAATACAAGATAAATTGAAAATTAATTTAAGTACAAAAAAATGATTAAATTATGATTATGAAATGGAAATAAATCATGTAAGTAAATTTTATCATGTTCTCTATCTTGAAACTAAAATAATCCCTTATTTTTTGGAAAAGGATCTTGAAATAAAAATATTATTCTTTTACCTCCAGTTCTGATGAATGTGTGGACTTTTCACCCCTCACTAATTTATGGGTTTTTGGTCATTAACTTTATCAGGACCATGTTCTATATAACTCTATTTTAGTACTTGGATGTTAGTTTTATCCTCTATGTCTATAATTTTAATTCTTACCAATGTTATCTTTATCTAGAAACTTGATTATTTACTATTTTAGGCAATGTTTATGTTCCCCACTTCCCCTTTTCAAAGGAAGTTTTTATCCCTTTATATGAAGTGAGTTTTCAATAGAGGTATTTTAAAATATTGACCCTTTAATAATTGAGATTAAATTATGAGGGTGAAATTTATTTAAAGGGGATAATGTAAAAACTCAAAAATTTATTTTAAAAGAATAATAATATCAATAGTTTTAACACGCAACATCTAGCTTTAAGAGAATTGATATATATTATAAAAAAAATTATTTAAATATGAACTAGCCTTTGAATTAGTGGGTATGAATACGATTAATTTCATTATAAAATAAATATAAAGTGGTCATAATCAATTCATATTTATTTATTAATATTTATGAAATAAGACTTTAATTTTTAGTGAATTTATTTTATGCTTCAAAAATGCATTTTATTTAAAAATGATTTTATTTCATTTTGTGTGTGGAAATTACAATTTATTTCTGACACTTTTAGAAATTATATTATATTAATTTAAATTCATTTTTAAATCATCATATATTAAATTAATAAAGGGGTAAATTTTGGTATTTCTTAGGAATGATTTATTTTATAGCGATTAGTGAAAAATACATATTTTTCAAATACTCTCATTTATGTTCATTAAATTACGTAATTTAAAAGTACCATTATATTTTGGATTTGGTATTAAAGTTTTATATTATAAATTTTATTTATAATATTATACTTAATTTAATTTGACTCTAAAATATTCATTATTTTTATATAAGTTAATTTTTATGCTTAAAAATATTTTTTTTCTAAAAACCTTTTTTCGTTGCATTTTATGAATTTATATTAAAATTTATTTATACCAATTACATAGATTGAATATTAAAAAAGGGATAAGATATTTCAAATCATAATAATTAATATTTTTTATTATGGTTAACTTAATTTTTGGTCATAATGAATAATCAAAACAGAAATAATTAGTTACCACAAATAAGGTGAAAACAGGTTAGCCGACGGGTTAATGTAAAATAAGGGCTAAAATAAACTAAAAACTTTATTAAACCTAATTAATTGGTTTTATTTAGACCTTAACCTTTTAAACTTGTAATATGAGAAATATTTGATCTATTTTTCAAAGAAATTTATTTAATAATATCTTAAAACATTAACAAATTTCAAGTGTGTTGCTCACCTCATTTATAAAAGGAAACTTCCTTCCCTCAATTATTCACACCTATTGATCTATTTTTGTTGAACAAAACCTACCTAAATCTCTCACAAACATAATTATCTATTTTATAGAGGTTTTTGTATTCTCATAATACCAACCTTATGGTCCATATGAATAAATCCAAAGGAGGTTTCTCTAAGAGAAGTTAGTCATCTTAATTATGATATTTTTTTTACTTATTATTTTAACACCTTCAATTATGTCCTAAAAATTATAATATAATAAAATAATTAACTAAAATATAATTATATTCTATTATATTTTTGGAGTAATATTTATCCATATCATCCATCGAATGAGTAATTAAATAATCTCTTGTGTGCACGGCAGACTACCGCCCCACAAATTGATGTAATTTATTTTCCTTCACTACATCACATGGATAGTCATAATTATGGAATTAATGTATATATATGAAAATTATGAAGTAATATTTATTATTTTAATTTAATACATCATCTACTTCCTTATCCTTTCAACCATTATAAAATGATAACATTGTTTGTGCGTACGTACAACTTACCATCTCCATGAAGCGATGCAATTCATTTCACATGTCCACCATTCAAGAATTATTATAAAGATGTATATAGTTAATAAATATAATATTTGTAAAATTTATATAATTATTTATATTATTAAATAATAACATTTTTATAACAATCAAATATCCATAATAAAACATACATAAGAAAACTAAAGAGTTAACACCAAAAACAATGATAATAGTGAAATACTGTTAATGGAAGGGTGATAATTTGATATAAAAGGATAATATAGGATAGTATATACATTAATATAGTTCTTTTATAAATTAATAACATTTTTAAAATCATTATAAATGAGGTTAAATCATGTTCAATTAAGGGGAAGGGTGATGTGATGGATTTCATCTCAATTTCCACTCCATTGGGACATATTTGGTATTATACACATATTTTATTTTATATGATGTATATAATTCTCATTTGATGTATTTTACATGAATATATATTTATTAATGATAATAATATTTCTATTCAAGTTTAATATTTCAAGGGTTTATAATTTAAATGTTACTAAAGAGGTAAGAGTTTATTTTACAATATTATTTTTGGGGATTTCTTATATTTTTCATTAAAGGAATATTATGATACATCCTTAATAAAGTACATCATTTTTCTCATACTATATATATTTACGGATTTTCCTTATTTTCTTACAACTTTTTCTCTATTTTTAACTTTCATTAAGTAAATAAATGTTTAAAATAAAAGATGATCTTATTTCTATTTTTGATCGGGTATATTATTCTTCCATGTCCATATTTTTAAAAATTGTTTTAAAAAAGTCCCTTTTATTTAATAAAATGTTTTATTAATTAAATTATAAGTTATAATTTAATTTTAAAAGATTTTAAAGGAATATTTCTATTGTTTTATAAAAGTTTCATTTTAAACATTCTTAAAAAAAGTAAAAAGGATTTTTTTCTTTTTAACATATACAGTTTTAAAGTAATTTCATTCAACAATAACCATTTTACACTATTAAGATTCCTCTAAAAGTTTTCAATGGTTTTAAAAATATTAAAATTTAACAAAAAATAATATTAATGTTTTACTTCCATTTAATTTTTTCCTCTAAAATAAACTTGTTTATTATAAAACCAATATTTTCGATGAGTTAATGGTAACCATTTATCTCTTATTAATTTTGTGGTTATTAACTTTTTCTTAAAACTTTCACTTTTTTGTGATCATCATTTATTTAGAAATTTAATTTCCCTTAAATATTCACAATATTTGTATTATGGTTATGCTAATTTTCTAATCTGTATACCATTTCTACATATGGTGTTTTACCATTAAATTTATTTGATTGACTAAGGAAATCATGATAATCCATATCATTTACTCAATACATGTTTTTTGATAAGTAATATTGATTATGAATTAAATTTATTATTAAATATATGTTAAATTAATTGGACATTCATTGATGGGCGGAGACCAAAATTATATAGCCCCTCAATGTATCAATAGTGTAAGAAGCTTGTTTTTATCTCAGGTATGTATCATTTTAATTTTGGTATAATTATTTATTTTGGACCAATACAGATTCCTAATGAGGTCACATGTGTTTCAGGGGTGTTAGAATCTCATTCAGAGCCCATATTTTTGGAAATAATAGGATGGATTCATAGTTAGAAGAAACCATTTGGGGAAATCCACATGGTTTCCCTTAATCATGTAGGGATGAAACAAAGAGAATGTAGGGTGCACGATTTTCACTAACCATGTGCATCAGACTGCACACCCATGAGGATGGTCTACAGTTTTTAGCAGATACATTTCACATGGTTGGAACATAGTTTCTCAAACCATTCAATTTAACTATATGGGTCCCAACTTATGTAGTGCTCCATGCATGGTTGGTGAATAGTTTGGCCAACTGTACAACCCTATTTTACTTGGGTGAAATTACAAAATTTCCCTTACATTTAATTAAATTCCCCCCTTTACCTTATTCTTTCTTTTTCAAATGAATGGAGCTCTCCCCCTCACATTGGAGCTCCCAAAGTGTCATCTTTATAGTTTTTGATCCCATCCCTTCATCCGATGTTCGATCAAAGCACTATTCCAATATTTGGATTACTATAGGTAATCTATACAATTATCTTGATCCATTATTCATTTATATTCTACTAAATAGATTTATTTAGATTTTATCTCATATAACCCATTTTAGGGTGTTGATACATTCTTTATATTTATTCTAATCCTAGCCAAAATTAAGGATTATATGGGACGAGGAGAGTTGTACGACTATACAGTAGGTGGTCAGTAACTCATCCCTCATGTCTCACCATTTTTTTAAGCTTCCGTCATTATGTGCATGCTGATTTCATTAGGAATTTCATACTAAATTCACATTCCTTGATTATATTCACCTTTCTCATATTCTATAACCCTTTTTATATAGTATCATCACACCATTGGAGGTTGATACCTCAACATTCTCCACCTCAAGTAGGGTGTTTCTTCAATTATTCCTTGGTAGCCCATGTGGGTTTACCTTTGACACTTTTTGGGTGTTGGATTGAACCTGTTAATGGTAAGCCCTATTCAAGTTAAATGAAGTATGAAGTTCAAATGGATGGAACCTTATTGCACCACTTGCCCCTTCTAAGGTAATCATGTGAGTATACTAAATGGATATCAATTGTAATTGGAAAGTATAATATTTTTATCACTTGGCATAGTTGAATGTAATTGAATTAATTGGTTTTAGTTCTATAGAACACCTTTCCATGCTCAATGGAAGGTAGTGGAATAAACCTAATCAATTATTGATTAATTAATATACTAAATAGTTTCTTATCTAAACTTTCCTTTCCACTTAGTATGAAAGGTAATGGAATGAATATTTTTAATTATTAAAAGGAATGAATATTACATGGGATTAATTGAAGAATGAATTACATATGGGGTGCCTAATGCATATGGGACTTTCCTTATTTATAGGAGTGGTAAAACTTGACATATACCTTGGATTCCTAAGGGAATGAATTGAGAATTTAGAGGATTCCATTACAATTCAAGGATTCAGTTTCTAAGGGAGATACCCACCTTGGAACATGGTCCTTTCCTTCTATAGGATGTATGAAATGACACCATAGGATCCATTTCCTATCTTCATGATATTAGGATACCTTGGAAACACTCCTTAGATACAATGTTATGTCTTCATGCATGTGGCTCCATGGAAACACCCCATTGGGCCCAATCATGCTTATCCCATTTTACCTTGGATGATATTCTTGGACCCTGTTAGAACTATTTATAGTGTAATTCCTTGGCTGATGCCCCTTGGATTACAATCTGGCCCCTTACACCCAGGATTCTTGTTATTACTGAGTTGGCTCGACCCCTGAGGTCAAGGATACCTTGGTCACTACCTTGGATATTATTTACTATTATCATCATTACAAGATTATTTGTTACACATATGATCTTTATTATTAAAATTATCATGATACTTTGTCAGTGATGGCAAGTACAACACGTGACTTGTCTATATAAGCTGAACATAAATGAACTAATTAAATTATTACATATTCATAGACATACTAGTTGAGGCAGAATTAGGTATCAAGGTATTTAAATTAATGTGTTACTTTACATATATATATCTGGACACTGTATTAGTCTATTTTATACCAACTAGATGGTATAGACACCTTTGGTGGTGTCCTACTAAGATTTGTCTCACACCCTATCCAGGCTGCCGATGGTACCTGAGAGGATTATATGATTATAGGTGTTAATAAGGGGAATTGTCCCACATTGGAAAACTAAACATTTTTTCTTTCTTAGGGTGGATCTTGGTAGCAGATGACCGAGATAGTGCTCAGGATGTTGGATAGTTTTTAGATTTTTTTTGGTTATTTTGTATAGAATGCATTACCTCCATCCATGTATACCTATTTTATAGTTTTGTAGAGCCATGAAATCCATTATAATAAGATTTTTTATATGATTCAATTTCTAGTTTTGAGTATTATTTCCTATTTCTTGAGTTATTATTAATTTCTATACTTTTTCCGCTATGACGGGTTACTCATCCATTCTTTGTAGGGTATGTTTCCAATATTCCATCAGTTTACTTTTGCTTCCACTATTTACCATTTATTACTTATCCATTGTGATAAACTCTAGTAATGAGGGAATATTCTTCCCATTTAAATACCCTAGGACCTCACTACTAGTCGTCATCCACTAGCGTATGGGGAGGTACATTTGAGTCCATTTGGCCTACCTGTTTTAGGGAAACTTTGAGTGGCACCCGAGTTTGGGATGTCATGAAGTGGTGTCAGATGCAGTTCCTTTCTTTCTTTACTATTTTTATGAAATATATTGGTGATTAGAAATTCTTTGTAACTTGGTTTTAAGTCATTCTTGGGTGTAGTTAACCCATGTTTGGGGTAAATACTTTGTTTCTTGAAATAAGAATTGTTGTTATGATTTTTTCTTATTATAGTTGATATAATTTCACCATTTGGTGATTCACATGATATGTGATGGTTATTATTGTTATTATGAATAAAGATTTCATTTTATACTTGTACCAATGAGATAAGGGAAGTGATCATTGTTACATGAATAATTATAGGCCTCTTGAATTTACATGCCATGAATATTCCATACCATATAAGTGCATTTCACTTCTTACATTTCTTGTGTTCCTATTATTATTGAGTGAGATGTGGTAGTAATATTTATTCCTGAGATTTTATTTGGATGTGTTTGAGTGATTTATAGTTTCAATTCATGAAGTTTATGGGTTCTCATGAACTGGAATTCATAATTTACCGAGTCGAGACATCGTATATTACTCATTGCATTGTGTGACTAAATGTAGATATAGTTAAATAGAAATTGAATGGGTGTAGATTTTAGTGATAAGGTGTATGAGCCCTTATTCAATAAAAATGAAGATAAATTTAATCAAACTTTATATATCTAAATAATCAATTAAAAATTTAAAAGAAAATATTGGATTATAAAAATCAAATGGTTTCTAGTAAATGAATTGGAAAAGTGCGATTGACCCTTTAAATAATTGAAACCCCTGTAAATTAACCTTAAACACTTACCAATACCCTGACCTTCTAAGAAGGTAGTTGTGGTGGTAACTTGGGTACTGATCCCTGATTCTTATATTAATTTTTATGCTAGTGTATCTATCTATTCTAAATCTTGTTCTAGGGCGTGTTATTAGAATTTTTAGAACTATTCCACCACGATGTCCTCATGCCATGTTACGGGAAGGTGGTGTTGACCATGCTCCAAATGTGGTGAGCCCTAATCCACCAAGGATTACTCCTATATTTACACTTGGGAAACCTCCTACTATACCTGATTTGGGAACTGATTCTCAGTTTAGAGAGGGTTTTCTATAATTGATGTAGTCCATGCAGGGTGCTCCATTACCTGCACCTATGATAGATGATCCAACACATGGGTTCTAGGAGAATCATCCTCTTATATTTTTGGGGGATAGCAGTCCACAGTCTGTTGAGTCCTAGATGGAGGCCACTATATCTATCTTCAAGCATTTTGAGACACCTCCATAGAGGGGGTTAATCTTGATTCCTATATGCTCCATGATTCGACCAAGAATTGGTGGATGTGATTACCTAGGCTAGTATTCATCAGGGAATGGTTTGGGATTATTTTCAGACTATCTTCAATGACTACTTCTTACCTTAGATGCTGAGATCTAACCAAGACAGAGATTTTATGCATCTATAGTAGGGTGATATGTACTTCATGGATTATTAACTAGTATTATCTATGTTATAGCACTTTTAAACACTTCTATATGGTGATGAATAATCACGAGCATGACGTTTTGAGGATGGGATATATTATTCCATCCATACTCATGTGAATTTATTTCACCTACCTACTTTTTATTTATTATTGTTAGTCATGCCCCTATCACTGAGCGCAACCTGAGGGAAGTTGATAGTTATAGGAACCGATGTTCAGGGTTGAGGTAGGCTAGTACTTTTTTCGGTAGTCAGAAGTATTCCCTCAAGGATTCTTGTTAGGGTAGTGGAAGCCAGAGTACCCATACTGGTAGCTCTTTGGTATGCCATCTGTGTGGAAGGAAAGGGAATCTAAAGCCTTAGTGTGATAGAGACCCTATGAAGTTCCATGATTGTTGTCATATGTTGGAACTTCATATATTCTGGTAGACCTTTTAATATACTTCGAGTGGAAAAGGATATGTAATAGCTCCACCTTCAGAAGAAGGATCTTTTATGTCATGTCAGGTGGGGAGTTGGATTAGCACTGATAGGAATATCTGAGGAGGAGGTTGTGGCCATGGTAACCATACTTTTTATTATCAACATCAGTACAACATACCTTCTTAGGGTAGTCAAGCTGTGGAACAAGGCTATAGATCAGGACAATTGCATGAATTATAGTTGATACCCAACAATAAGAGCATAGAACCGTCTACAATATGAGGTACAATTATAGTTGCCTATACTATTTTATCTAATTTATTCGATATAGGTGGTTTACACTCATTTATCTCTTTATCAACCCTGGAAATTCTCAGTCTAAAAATTCAGTATTACTTTAGTGTGATGACACTTGATACACTTTTGAGAGTACGATCATAAGGAATATTCCAATTTAGGGATTTCCCTAATGAGGTAGGTAGTTATGAATTCTTATGGGACCTCTTCATCCTCAAGATAAATGAGCTTCGATGTCATTCTAAGGATGGACTGGTTGGTTCCATACCATGCCTTTCTATACCTCTATCACTATAGGGTGTTTTTACATCACTGTAGGGAAGAAATTATCTCCACAAGGGTGAGTGGGATGTACATGCTGGTAAATATGGACTAGAGAATCATGGGCTAGGTGGAGTGACCACCCATATTGCTGGTATCTTCATGGAGAATAAGGGAGTCCACCTAGAATATTTTCCCCCATAGTAGACTATTTTGGGGACATTTTTCCAATTTTTTTTCTAGATTACCTCCAGATAGATAGACAGATTTTATGATCAAGCACATTCTATGAGTATCTCCAATTTCCATTCCTATATATAGGATGACACCTGTTGAGCTCTAGGTTTTGAAGTAGTTGGAGGATCTAGAGGCCAAAGGTTTTATACATCCTAGAACTTCCACTTGGGGTTCACCAGTGCTTTTCTCCAAGAAGGTGTATGGGAACCTTCATTTATGCATGTATTTATTACGATTGAACTAGATTATGGTTAAGAACAAGTATCCAATACCTAAAATAAATGATATATTTGACCAGATCCAAGGAGTTAAGGAATTATTAATGATCGAACAAAGATCAGGCTATCATCAGCTACAAGTCAGACCTTCATACATACCTCATACATATTTTCGTAGAAGGTATGGTCTGTATAAAAATATCTTTATTCCATTCGGTCTTATAAACTTTCCAACCATTTTCATTCCTTTAATGAATAGGGTTTACACCCCTATCTTGATTCTTTTTTTCGTAGTCTTTATGGAAGACATCCTAATGTATTATCACACTCATAGTGACCATGCTCAATATCTTGATATCATTCATAATACACTGAGAGAGCATCAGTTTTATTCCAAGATTTCTAAGTACCACTTATAGATTGAAAATTTTCACCTCTTGGGTCATATTTTCTCAGAATCAGGAGTATCTATTGACCCATAAAAGGTGAGGGTTGTGGATTCCTAGGAGTATCCCAAGAATGTGTTTGAAATATGATGTTTATTGGGGATGGATAGATATTATAGTAATTTCACACAAGACTTATCATTACTTGATTCACCTATTAATGGTATTACAAAGAAGGGTGTTATGTTCCTATAGTGAGAAGAGTATGATAAATCCTTTCAAAAGATAAAAGGAAGGCTTGTTTCGGCACCTATTGTTATTCTGCTAGATCCTGGTAGAGGCTATAAAGTGTTCTATGATGCATTAGGAATCATCTTAGGGGAAGTGATGATATAGGATGATACATTCTTTGCATATGGATCTCAATATTTGCGGCCTCCTGATAGAAATTACCTGACACAGAACCTTGATTTAGCAGCAGTTATACACGCCTTATGTTTTTGGAGACACTATCTGATAGGAGACAACTTTGTGATGTATACGGAAAACAAGTTCCTAAAATATATATTAACATAGAATGACTTTAATCTTAAACAATGAATATTTATTTTATAACTTCATTATTTTTACTTTGACCTTTCCTATACACCTAGAAAGGGAAATGGGGATAGTGGATACACTGAGTTAGAAAACTCAAGAACATTCTATGTAGGAAGCTAATGATGAATGAAAATTGACGAACCCCTTTTCTGATATTCATTTAGTGTTTCATGAGAGTCACAATAATTGTTCTCTTATATCCTTGGTAGTTACCTCTTCCCTTATTAATAGGGTGAAGAGAAGAAAGTTCTCATATATAAAGGCTTGGTTCTCTCAGAGAGTATTGCTGGGGAGGACCCACCTCCAGACTGGTCTATAAATAGAGATGATTTCCTCCATATAAATTGATGAATCCTGGTTCCTATAGATATGATTGAAGAACTAATAAGAGAGTCCCATACTTATAAATGGTTAGTTTACCCAGAAATATCCAAGATGTATTGAGATATGCAACATTAATATTAGTGGCCTCATATGAAATGTTAGATAATAGGTTTCATCACTAGGTGTTCCACCTGTCTGTAGGTGAAGGTGGAGAACTAATGACCTTCTAGGTTTTTACAGCCAATTAAAATAAAAAAATGGTAATGGGAAGATATTTCTATGGATTTTTTAGTTGGATTACCAAGTTGTCCTTGCGGTGGTGACATAGTTTGGGTATTCGTTGACATAATGATGAAAGTATCCCACTTCCTTTCAATCTGGGAGACATTCTCAGTTAATGATCTAGGAATACTATATGTCCATGAGATCATATGACTATATAGGTTAGCCTTTATTATCATTTCAGATAGGGATGCTTGTTTCACATCACAGTTATAGAAGGGGCTAGAGAGAGCTATGGGTACATAGGTGCTACTGAGCAGAACTTTTCACCCTCAAACTGATGGATAGTCATAACAGATGATACATGTATTAGAAAACATGCTATGAGAATGAATCCTTGATTTCATAAGTTATTAATAGAAGCATATACCACTCTTAAAATTATCCTACAATAATACCTTTCATGTGATAATTTATATGGATCCTTTTGAGGCCCTATAAGCTAGGTCATTTTTTTCACCCCTATACTGGGTAGATACAAGTGAGGTAGCACTAATGGATCCACATCTTGTTCAAGAGACTTTGGAGATGGTTCATATGACCATGAATCATATGTATACTTCTCATTCTAGAGAGAAATATTATGCTGATCACTATAAACGACCTCTAGAGTTTTAGGTTGGGGATCATTTTTCCTACATGTATCACAAAGGCTTGGGAATAGAAGGATATAGAGGAAAGGGATGATGTCGACGTGTTTTGTTAGTCCACTTGATATTATGGAGAGAGTCAGGGTAGTATCCTGTCAATTGTTACTACCTAAAAATCACGATTCAATTCACAAAATCATCCACATTTCACAACTTCTCCATTACCATGTCGAATCATTTCATAATTTTGATCCTGAGGAGTTTTAGTTAGATGTTAATGCTTTATTTGAGGAGTATACTATACATATCATTGACAGAAGAAAAAAGTCTCTACAAGGATGGTCTGTCCCTTTAGTATGGGTTCTATGGTTGGAATACTATTTATAGGATGAGACTTGGGAGTGGGAGGCTGACATATTTTCCTAGTGGCCAGAGTTGTTCTCTAACAGTGTTGTGTCGCCCTTGGAAGTGAACTCAAGGATGAGTTTCTTTAAGGGGGGATTACTGTAATGAACTAGTTTTTATCTCAGGTACATATCCTTTTAATTTCAGTAAAATTATTTATTTTTTGGATAATATAGATTCTTACTTATGTCATGGATATTTCGAGGAAATATGAGGCTCATTCGGAACCCGAACCCAATCTTCTGGGAAAAAATCTGGATGCATTATTAGAAGAAACTTTGTGGGGTAGGACACAAAATTTTCCCTAACCATGTGGGGATTTTTAGACCTCCTATTTTTAATGATCACAAAATCATGATTCTAATGATCTTAATGAGCTTCATGTTTTCTATAAGAATGTCATATTCTGAGATAGGTTCTTAAATTGATAAGGACAAGACATCGTTGAGATAGACACCATTGTCCATGACTTTCCGATAGCATAAAAAATTTCTACCACCAATATATCACTCTACCAGAATGTCATTCCAATGGACTAAAGAATTGAAAAATCCTGAGCCACCATCATCCCTAACATTTTCAGGATGACATGGTGCCAGAACAAAAATTTGGATAAGTATGAGATACCTCTAGATGAGCCACCACCAATGTTATACATCCAACAAAGAATTTTTCCTAAGTCCAAGAGACCGTTATACCTCACACCATCACACCAAATACCACTATTTGAGACGTCTCTAATATAGTGTAAATTTTTTAAAGCCTGATACACTACCATTGTAACACCGCTAGCATCACACAACCCATGTCACACCACCCATGTCACACCACCAGTATCATCCTTCCACTATGATAAAACCAGAACAACATTCTACCAGACTAATCCACCACTACTATTTTCTACTTATATTTTTGAATCATATTATTCTAATGGATATATTTATTGAAGTTAATTCCATTTACTATTATAATTATTTTATCTTAAATTCTTGACATAAATCATTGAATAGAGTTTTAGAATGTGTGGTATAAGGAAGAAGTTGATTCGGGTATTCTCTTGGGTGCTTCTGACAAATGTTTTTCACACTCCCTCATGAAAACATACAAAAATAAATAAAAGTGATGAAATAGTGGATGAAGTGTAATGATAGAAATCTGGAATTTTGAAATCTATGAACATACATAGAGTCGAAACTGATTGAAACCAAGAAGATATTTCCTTCTATAAACATTCGACTAGGAATTTGAACTACACATTCACATTCGCTTCTTGCCTCAAAGTCATAGAACAAGTGTTTACGACACTGTATTTTTCTTGAAGTTTTCAAGAGAACCCAAATCAATATTCATTACAAAATAAAATTAAGAGTCACAAGTTTCATTGCATGACACCGATAATTTCTAAACTCTACTCTTATATATTTCTCAGTTCCTTTTGTATATATTAAATTTCTAGTAGTGTGTGTGCATGCTCTATTTTATCACACACACACACACTGTCTCCAATAATAAACTAGAAAATACTCAGTATCTTCTAAAACACTTTCCATATTTTTTTTCTCCAATGGATAAGAGTGGTAGAGGTCCTTGTGTGTACGGTTTACTTTTTCTCCCGCATATAACTATAGAAGAGGTTGTGTGTGACCACGAAAGTTGTAAACTATTGTATAAACCCAATATAGGTTGTGGATCATCTTGTTTATTTTATATAAACTTCATGGTGGTGGGTGATCACCAAGTGGAGAGGAATAAATCTCGAATTGAGATTGAAACTCTTGTATTTGAACTTTCCATTATGTGATTTAATTTTTTTGCCTTATTTCCACTTTGAAACTGAAAATTGTATTTAACTACAAACAAAATATATACTTTGATAGTTTAACTTAATTTTTGTTCATATAGAATTTTAATAAAGTAAAATTACTTCAAAGGCTCTAATAATATTTTATATTATTCATCTGAGATCTAATCATTCTTTAGATAAATATTTAGAAAAATTAAGATATATATCATGCTACATTTTTTGATAAACTAATTTGTTTTCAAATAATTGGGGGATTTCAAAATATTACATTTTTAGAAAAAAAATGTTTATTTTCTACTCAATTCAACCCCTATGGAGATACTCACTCCAACCAACCTTTGGTATCATAGGATTTTATCTTTGTTATTAAATTTTTTCAAATTCTTTTAACTTTGATTTTAGTTGTACTTTAAAGATATCAAATTTCTGTTATTTCTAAATTTAGTTCTTTAAAAGGAAAATCATCAGAAGTTTCTTCTACCAGAATACCACCTTTCATTAATGGTACAAATTTTGACCAATGTAAGATTAAGATGAAAATTTATATATAAATTATGAGTTTTGATATATGTTATACTATAAAAGATGGATATATTATACATGATATAGCTAAAAGAACTTGGGATGATGCAAAAAAATAGTTTAAAATAATAATTATAAAGAAATGAATTACCTTTATTGTTCTTTAGGAGATGAGGAATTTAATAGAATTTATGCATGTAAAACTGCTTTTGAAATTTGGGACAATCTATTTATTTACCATCAGGGAGCTTAAAATATTAAAAAGATGAGACTTAATACTTATACTATTAAATATGAAAATTTTAAAATGAAGACTAATGAAACCATTTCAAACATTTGTCTTAGGTTTAATGATATTTTCTACACAATGAGATCACTTGGAAAACCAGTATCTGATAAGGATAAAATTTTGAGATTGCTGATATGCCAACTAGAAATATGGAGGGGTACATTAGTTTCAATAAGAGAATCATGCAACATAAGTAAAATGCCTATGAAAGAGTTAATTTTTATACTTATGATGTATGAATAATAATTAAAGGTAAAGCATGAAGAAGATGAGGCCCCAAAAAGAAATTTAGTAGCTTTCAATACTATTGAACCTAGAAAACAAATGAAAAAATAGAAAGAGAAGGTACAAGATGCTAGTTCTAGTGATTTTGAATCACCTCATGATAGTGATAAGAAGATGGATCACCTAGACATAAAATTCATGAAATTTTATTAAAATAATTTTTTTTTAGAAAAATAATTATAAAATAAAGTATGATAATAGAGGAATTTTGGAGAAATAATGGAAGAAGGATGGTGACTCAAAGGAAGTTGTCTTCTATGAATATAAGTGGAAAGGTCACATAAAATCTGAATGTCCATAGATTAACTAAAAATAAAAATATGAGGACAAGGATATGAGATACAATAAGGCCATGAAGTCCACCTTGAGTGCTTTAGAGGATATTTTCCATGATTCTGATCCATCAATTGAAGAAAATACAGATAACACCAAAATGTTTTTAATGAAAAAAGTCAGTGAGGTACTTAATTGACCTAATATTTATAGTTTTTTTTCCTATGCACGAATCTGATAACTCTGACAATGAACAACATGATGACAAAAATATGTCAAATTAATAATTAGTTTAATATTTTAATATGTTAGAGTGTACCTTTAATGAATTAAAGGATGAGTATAAATGTCTTAAAAGTAAGAATGATCTAATAGTAAAAACAAAATCTGAACTGTATATAGAAAAATAGGAAAATTATCAACTTCTTAAATAAAACATTGAACAAAAACTGTCAAATGAGAAATTGAAGAAAGATCTTAAAAAAATTACAAATGTTAGAGAAACACTTACAAAAATTTTGGGAAAACAATTTTCTCCCAAATATGTTAATGGAATAGGATATGATACTGGACAGAGAAGAATATCTAAAAATAATTTTTGTTCCAAAATCCAGAACTATTGTTAATAAATTTTCAAAAGGGACTAACAAGGTTTTTATTTATAAGGGTTTTAAATCTATAAATAGGAAACCCATGAGAGAATTTTAGGTTCCCAAATCTTTGATAACTAACATTTCTAGAACCAGACAAACTTGGGAACCAAAATCATTTCTTATTTAAAATTAGTTTTATATAAAAAATTCTTGAAGACCTCCAGTGTAAGTTTATAGGACTTAGATAGTGCATGTTCAAGACATATGAAATGATACTATTCATGATTCATGAACCTGATAAAGGTTGATGATGTACATGTCAGATTTAGTGAGAATTCAAAAAGAAAAATCATCAGTCTATACAAGATTAGTAACAAAAATCTAGTTTTAATTTATAAAGTTTTGTATGTTGATGGTTTAAAGTATAATATGATTAGAATTTCTCAGTTGTGTGATGATGGTTTTTTAGTTAAATTTGAAAATGATGATTATAATATTTTTATTCTAAAAATACCTTAATTTTTCCACCTTTCAAAATGATAATATTTATGTCATGGATTTAAATTCTTGGATCTTTCAAAATGTTTCAGGCTTAAGTGATTTTCACAAAGATTTTTGGATTTTTCATAGGAGACCAGGGCATTGAAACATTCATTTACTTAGGAAGATAACTAGGAAATGGTTAGTTAGGGATCTACCTATGATTTTGTTCTCAACTAATAAATTCTATAGCCCTTGTCAAAAAGGAAAACAACATAAAGTTTCTTCTAAATAAAAGAAAGAAGTTTCAACTTCTCAACCCCTTGAGTTGGTTCACATGGATATGTTTGGACCTTATAGATTTTCAATTCTTAATGAGAAGCACTATGTGTATTTTCTTGTAGATGATTTCTCTAGGTATACTTGGGTATATCTTACAGCTCACAAAAGTGAAGCCTAATATTATTTTACCAAGTATGATAAATCCATATAAAATATCATTGGAATTAGAACAAAAACTTTAAGGAGTGATTATGGCTGTGTGTAACACCCCAATCTTCCATGGTACGCTTCTCTTTGAATAATGTAATAGCTTGCACTGTACGTAACTTCGAGTTCTAGCACACTACGACCAATCAAACTAGACATTATGAATATTAATACCCATTTTTTGAAATTTTTGAAATTTTATTTTTCAAAATGGACTTCATTTTTAGGTTCCGAATATCAAAATTAGATTAGGGTGAATTTTTGGTATTTTTCTGAAAACATTCAATTTTTGATGAATAGTGAAAAAGAGTACGATATTGTTTAAAACCAAATTTTATTTAAATAATAATTATTTTTATTTAAATTTATTTTAAAGTCAAAATAGAAACATAATAACTATATTTGTTCAATGTAATTCATTGGATTAATTTTATAATAAGATTAGATGTATAAAATTCTACATAATTTTTTAACATCTTTTAACCACCTTCTAGGAATGTTTGAAAATTTGCATAAAACGTAATTTTACCACTTCTGTGAATTTAATTTCAAAAATAAAAGAGACACAGTGGAAATCAGTACGTAAAATGTGGTTCAATAGGATGAAAATAATTTTTGGTGAATAATAACTTTTGAATTTTATTTACCATAGTTAAAAGTAAATAGGGAAATTAAAGGTAAAAATGATATTATAATTACCTTAAAACATGTCATAATTCTATTGGATAAGATTATTTAGACCAAAATAAACCGTAGGAATAAAATATGATCATTTTGGTCCAATTGGATTAGATTAGGAGATTTATTATTATTTTATATAAAGAAGAGTAAAAGTGTTAAATTCAAAGTTTAATAACTAAACCATTTTCAATATAGGGTTATACATATGATAATTTATACTATAAATATTAATTAGAAAGATAAAAATATTTCCTACATAATGGTATTTTGTTTATATTTTTTAGACATTATATAATTAAATTTATTTATGACACAATTATGATGCTGTAATTACCTTATTATTGAAAGATTAAAATAATTGATATTATACATATTAATATAATTGTAAATTGATACTTTTGATGTATTAAACGAATTTTATAGGTTAATATTACATGTTAGGGTTGACTAAATAATTTTTTTTTTGAAGTGATAAAGTTTTTATGACTTTCAAAAAAACTAAATACTAAATAGTGTCAAAATTGACATAAATGGGTTTTAAAAAAAATACTATATTATTAATTGATATAATATTCCTAAAAATATAATTATTGTCCAAAGGACTTATATAAGGTTTTATATATCAATAATTAACCACTTGGGGTTCTCTTGTATTTTTATAGTAAGTTTATTAACCATTTATTATAATAATACACAAATACATGGTAAAAGTTAATCTATTTAACTAAGAGTTAAATCTAAAACATAATGTTAATATGGTGACCTAAAACTATCTAAAACCTATTGTTTGAGAGGTTTTAGATCCATAACCACATTATAATCTAAATAAATCCTTTTTTATCCATTATAAACTAAATATGATTGTATAATAAAATAATATTTCAAGCTTTTCCTAAAGTGACCCTCACCTCTCTTATAAAAGTGTACTTCACCTTATCTTAATTTCACACATCCCAAGCCATTTTTCTCGACCAAAACATGCTCAAATAACCTCCCAACTACCCTCAATTCATCATATAGGCCTTACTTTGATCATAAATCCAACCTAAGGATCCCTTTTGATCAAATCAAAATGCAGCACCCAAAGAAGAGGTTATAATTTCATCACCTCTTTCAAAGTTCTTTTCTTATTCCACTTCCTATTTATTTTTTGTTTCCATACCAAAATAATAAATGCATTACCTAATACTTATTGTGATTCTATTATAAATTTGGTACAACCATATTCATTATTATATCCATCCTATGAATGAAAAATTCACCATACGTGTGTACGTACGACTTAACGTCTCCACATCGTGGTGTAGTTTGTTATTCAACAATTCATTATTTAGATGGGTATAATAATAAGTATAATTGATGTAAATAATAAATATAACATTTTAATTATTCTTTATAAATGATATACCATCCAATTACACATGATTTCACAGTCAATATAATGACATTGTCGCTCGTGCGTACGTACGGATTACCGTCTCCTTGAACACGATGCGATTCATTCCCCATCGTAATCATTCAAGAATAATTTTAATTTTATGAATAAAAATAATTTTTAATAACTTAATATAATTCTGGATATGAATCAAATACATCCTATCCATAAAAAATAGGAATTATATAACAAATCATATAAAGAAAAATTAATCAGTTAACACCAGAAACAATGATACTACTGAAATATTATTAACAAAGCAATATTAGAAGATAATATATGATATCATATTTATGTATGTGGTTATTGTATAATTTAATACAAATGATTTAACTATTATTCAAGAGTTTAAAATACCCTCGATCAAGGAAAAGTGCAAGGTAAGGTTTAATTCTACAATCTCTTAATTATCCGAGGTTGTTTATACGTGAGTATCTACTGAGACCTCTTTATCATCAACATCTGTGTTTCTTAAAAATGTATTTACATTTTTTTTACTATTTTCTAGGCTAGGGGTTAAAGTCATTTATACCCGTGTTTGAATTTTTATAAATTTTTATAAAATAATATTTCTGTCATTTTCCAAACAAGGTCCTTTATGACCTTTTCGACAAAATTAAGGGAAGAATGATTTTTTAACTTATACGGTGAGTGAAACTATTTTTCACTCTTATAACACCTTTGAAGATTCCCTTACAATATTATAATAATATTTTAAAAATAAATGTTTTATTTAATAATGATGTGAATTTTAAATGATTTCAAAATAGAAAGATATATTTCTCTCAAATAGTTTTGATTTCATCTATGTCAACATCCTTTGATGGATTTTACACTTGTTTGAAGTTGATTTATTATGATAAAATCTTCCATATTTTATTGAAGGTTTTGTGATATGTTTGACTATGGATGTGTTATTTTTATACCATTCATGGTTTATGGTTAAAGTATTAACATTTTGTATGCTAGTTTTAATACGAATGTTTATGTTATGTTTCAAACTTTTTGTATGAGGAATGCATTGGACTTAGTAAGTGATGGGTGGAGCCTGCTATAGCTCCTCAATGAATTGGTAGGTCTCATGAGACAATCTAGTGTCTTTTCATAAGGCCTTGAAAAAAATCTTATTTGTAGTCTTGGAATGAAGCCTTGACTATATGTTTATGATGTTTAACATTATGCATTCCATCTTTTTGAAATTAGCTATTGATATTACATGGGATTATTCGACTAGTAGAATATCCATGTGAATAAGTAAATGGAATTATTTGATTTATATTTTCCATATTATATTTAATTTTAAGTTTAAAAGTCTTGTGTTTTAGTTTTATACATTTCCTTAAATTTTTTTTCTTATTTATGAATTTTTTTCTATATTGTTATCCTTAATAAGCATCTTAGATCACCCATTTATTATGTTTTATTTTTTCCAGGATATGAATAAGTATATTATGATTGACCTATATGGATAGGTATGGGATATGAGCATGTTCAAAAGAGACACAATGATTTTTTTTATTTTATAATGTAATTTAAAACTTATGTATGTATCTATTACTTCCAAGACTACTAAAATAATTGGTCTTTCCAGACTTTATCTCTTGTGATCATGCCAATGTTATGTAATAATTCACCAACTCTGGGTAACTAGGGTCAGGGAATTACAGTTTTTATCAGATAAATTTTAGTAAAAACCTTGGATACTATATTTAGAAAAACTCTGATTAGAGAACATTACCCTAAGATAGACTTTGAGGATTAGTATAGAATAACTTCCTAGAATTTTGGAAATGTAGAGATTTTGTGGATTTTACAAGTAATACATCCATGTGTGGATACGAGCAGGTAGAGTTGGCTTTTACATAGATGTACCTAGGAGTGAAAACTCTGACAAGGATTTTCAGGCTTGACCTGGGGTATCCCAGTACACGACAATGGGTCTTGGTGCACTCTTGGTTACGATACTCCCAGGGGATATGCTTAAGAAAAATAAAATTTTCTTTAAAAACTATTATGAAGGATTTATGAGTAAATAACTCATAAAAGATTTTTTTTTATGATTATAGATTATATGCATACACTATTCAATTTATGTTAGGTATTTTACTAGTATGATATTATGTATTGTGATTCTAAAACTAATATAGTGTATTCCATTATTTAGAAATATCTCCTAGTGGAAGGAATGGAAACCATATCAATGCATGTAGTCCATGTAGGTATTTATCTCTTACTCAAGATAATTAAAGTGGAGCTGGTGATGAAACCGGTGCTGAACAACTTATAACCATACTGGGACAACTCAATCATTTTATGAATAACAACCTTACCTGTATAGAGAACCCTGATCCACAATGTAGAGGATCAATGTCAGACCAATTAATAAGGAAAAAACCACCAACATTCAATGGGACTACAAATCCATTTGTAGCAGAGAAATGGATAAGTTCCTTAGAGAAAATATTTCATGCTTTGGGGAGTAGCGAAAGGGAAAAAGTTTTCATGGTAGTTTATTCCCTCATGGGAGATTTAGATCAATGGTGGTCATTAATTTACAACACAAAGGAGGATGAATAACTATCCAATATGGAATGAAGGGAGTTTAAAAGACTTTTATTAGAAAAATAATTTCCTCATGACCATCGAGCAGATATGGAAAGACAATTTATGAGTCTAATGAAAAAGGAGGATGATAATTTCGCAAATTATGAGGATAAATTTACAAGGTTAGAAAGGCATGCAGCAGATTATATATGTAACCTAAGGAGTAATATTGATCGATTCTTTGATTGGTTAAAACCATTTCTTCATCAAGCATTAGTCTCACAATCCTTCTCATCATACTAATATATTGTCTCATGTGTTATCAAGATATAAATGTAATTCTCTAAGTCTTACGACTTTAAATCAAAGAAAGAGAAGAAGAGATATGTTGAACACTCTAGAAATTGAAATAAGGGGAAGAACAGAAAAGTTGAATTTCCATCCTGTATTAAATGAGGGAAGAAACACCCAGGTACTTTCCTGAAGGGAATGAGAGTATGTTACAAGTGTGGTGAAAATGGCCACCAAGCTCATGATTGCAAGGGAAATAAAGAGGCTGTCAATGTTGAATGCTACAATTTTATAGAAATTGGGAATTATGAAAATGGATATCCTAAGTGCCAAGGAAAATTATCTCAGATAAGGAGAAGGGAGAAAGGCCAAGCTTATGTGATCACTACTGCTAAGGTTGAAGCTCCGAATAACGTGGTGACAGGTAATTTAATGGTTTCCTCAAATTTATCCAATGCTTTATTTAATTCTGGATTATCGCATTAATTCATATCATCCCAGTTTTCTAAGAAAATTACATATTTCCAATTTGATTTAACAAGGGATTTTTCAATCAAAACTCCTAAGGGAAGTATCATTGCAACAAAGTTTTGTGAATCAGTTCCCATTAGGGTATATAAAAACTATTTATCTGAAGATCTCATCATCATATGCATGATTGAATTTGATTTAATCCTCTGTATGGATTGGTTTTTGTACTATGATGAAAACATTTATTTTAAGAAGAAGGAGGTTACAATTTTCTATGATGATAAGGATTACCTTATCTTTAGAGTAGGACCGTCACAATCTGATTCTTATCAATATCAACCAACAATAGCTCTACTAAATTCAATTATTGGGGATTAGGAGAATGAACTAACTATGGGTGGGGAAAATAATGTTCAAATAGAGTATTTACCTATTATGAAATGATATGTTGATGTGTTTATAGAGGATTTACTCGGTAATCTTCCAGAATGAGAAATTGAGTTTTCCATTAATTTAATTCCTAGTTCAAGGCTCATATCAAAGACCCCTTATATAATGGACACTATAGAATTAGTGGAAATAAAGAAAAAAATAGAGGAATTGAGTAATAAATGATTTATTTTCCATAGTGTTTCTCCATGGGGACCCCTTGTTCTTTTTTAAGAATAAAGATGGATCTATGAGGTTGTGCATTGACTACAGTGAGATCAATGCTATAACAAAAAAAAACAAGTATCCCCTACCTCATATTGATGATTTATTCGACCAACTTCATGGAGCCCAATATTTTTCAAATATTGACCTTTGATATGAATATCATCAGTTGTGTGTAAAGAAGGAAGATATTCTGAAGACAACATTTTGTACCAGGCATGGGCATTACAAGTTTACAGTAATGCCTTTTGGACTGACTAATTCACCCTCTGTATTCATGGCTCTAATGATTAGAGTTTTCAAGGAATATCTTGATGACTTTGTAGTGGTATTTATTGATGATATCTTGGTTTACTCTAAAATCTATGAAGATCATGAAAATCACTTGTGCACTATTCTAAAGACTCTTAGAATAAATGAATTATATGGGATGTTTAGAAAGTGTGAATTTTGGCTTTAGGAGATTTATTTTCTTGTACATATTGTATCTAAGGATGGAATCTCTGTTGATCATTCTAAGATAATATTAATACAAGAATGTCCATCACCGATGAGTATAACTGAGGTACACAATTTTATAGTTTTAGTAGGTTATTATCAGCGTTTCATCCAAGATTTTGCCCGATTGGCTAACCCATTAACCAAGCTCACATGTAAAGGGGTTAATTTTTTTTGGAAAAAAGAGTGTGAATAATGTTTTGAAGAACTGAAGAGATTATTAGTTAATTCTCCTATCTTGACTCTACCATTGAGTAATGATGGGTTTATTATTTATGGTGATGCTTCAAAAAAGGACTTGGTTTTGTCCTTATTCAGAATGATAGAGTTATTTCTTATGCATCATGATAGCTAAAAATTCACGAACAAAGCTATCCCACTTTTGATATTGAGTTAACAGTAGTAATATTTTCTTTGAAGATATGGAGACACTATATATATGGTAAAAAATGTGAGATATATACTGATCACAAGAGTTTGAAGTATATTTTCTCATAGAAAGAACTCAACATGAGTCATAGACGATGGATTGAACTACTCAAGGATTCTGATTTCAATATACACTATCACTTGGGAAAGAAAATAAGGTAGAAGATGATTTGAGCAGAAAGGATCAAGGAGTTTTGAACAAGATTAGAGTTGAAAGGGATCCTATGTTCATGGATCTAGTAAATATGGATATGGTAATAATCATGGAATGTGAAACATCAATACGTTTTCAAATGGTTGCCAAAACATATTTAATAGAAATGATAAAAAGTTCTCCGATTGATGATGAGGTGTTTTAAAAGAAAATTAAAGCTCTCAACAATGGTAGATTGATCGACTTCATATATGAGGATTTTATTTTTAAATTTGGGAAGAGAATTTTTGTTCCTAACACACCTGATCTAAAAAGGTAATAATTGGATGATGCTCGTAGCTCTATTTTCTCTATACACCTTAGAAGCACTAAGATGTATAGAGATTTGAAGGAACATTTTTGGTGGGATAACATAAAGAGGAAGATTACTGATTATGTGTCAAGATGTATGGTTTGTTAATAGGTTAAGGCTGGAAGACAACATCTTAGAGGATTCATGCAACCTCTTCCCATACTTGAGTGGAAATGGGTTGATATTTTGATGGGCTTTGTCATGGGGATACCAAAGACTCCTTGAAGGATTGATGCAATATGGGTCATTATTGATCGTCTTACTATGTCAGCACATTTTCTTGTTATAAGAGATGATTTACCACTTGAACATTTAGAAAGACTATATATTAATGAAGCTGTAAGACTTCATGGAGTACCCCAATTGATTGTTTCTGACCGTGATCCCTGCTTTACATTAAGATTCTGGAAAATTCTTCAGATGTCCCTAGATACTAAACTTCGTTTGAGCATTTCCTACAACCCTCAAACTGATAGACAATCAGAACATAATATTCAAACATTAGAATACATGTTGAGATATTTCTCACTTTACATTCAAGGTATGTGGGATCAATATTTACCTCTTGTATAATTTTCTTATAACAATAGATTCTATTCAATTGTTTAGATGGAACTATATGAAGCGTTATATGGAAAGAGATGTCTCACAACAACTTGTTGGGATGTTGTTTCTGAAAGAAAACACATAGGCCCAAATTTTTTGAGGAAACAATGGAAAAGGTGAATATTATCCAAACCCACATCAAAGAAGATCAATGTATGAAAAATATCTATGCAGATAACCGAAGGAAGGATTTGGGATTTCAAGTAGGAGATCATGTTTTCTTGAAGGTATCTCCATGGAAGGGTGTTGTAAGATTCGGTAAGAAGGGTAAATTAAGTCCTAGATACATCAGACCTTTTGAAATTCTAGAACGAATTGGAGTTGTATCTTACCGTTTGGAAATGCCTCTAAGTCTCTCCAAAGTTCATGATGTGTTCCACGTATCACAATTAAGAAAATACATGTCTGACCCAACACATGTACTCACCTATGAAGAAATAGAACTTGAAACCAATACTTCTTATTGTGAAGATCCATTAAATATTCTTAATACCATAGAACAAGTGTTGAGAAACCGGACGACTCGTCTGGTGAAAGTTCTATGGAGAAACCATAAAATGGAAGAGGTAATGTGGGAACCTGAGGAACTTATAATGAAGAACCTACTGAATCTTTTTTATGTAGTAATATTCTAGGAATTTCGAGGAAAAATCTATTTTAAGGAGAGAATAATGTAACACCCCAAACTTCCATGGTACGCTTCTCTTTGAAAGATGCAATAGCTTACGTTGTACGCAACTTCAAGTTCCAGCACACCACGACCAATCAAACTAGCCGTTATGAATAGTAATACCCACTCTTTGAAATTTTAAAAATTTTATTTTTCAAAATGGTCTTCATTTTTGGATTCAGAATATCAAAATTAGCTTAGGGTGAATTTTTGGTATTTTTCAGAAAGCTTTCAATTTTTGATGAATAGTGAAAAGCACTGCATTATTGTTTAAAACCAAATTTTATTTAAAAAATTATTATTTTTATTTAAATTTATTTAAAATTACAAATAGATACATAGTACCTATATTAGTTCAATTTAATTTATTATAGTTGTTTTATAATAAGAATAGATGTATAAAATTTTACTGAATTTATTAACGTCTTTTACTCACCTTATAGGCACATTTGCAAATTTACATAAAACGTAATTTTACCACTTCTATGAATTGAATTTCAAAAATCGTAGAGACACGGTTGACATCAGTAAGTAAAATTTGGTTCAATAGGCTGAAAATATTTTTTTGATGAATAGTAACTTTTGAATTTTATTTACCACGGTAAAAAGTAAATAGGGTAATTAAAGGTAAAAATGATATTACAATTAACCTAAACCATGTCCTAATTCTATTAGATAAGTGTATTTCGACCAAAATAATCCTTATTAATAAAATATGATCCTTTTGGTCCACTTGGATTAGATTAGGACATTAATTAATATTTTATATAAAGAGGAGTAAAAAGTGTTAAATTCAAAGTTTAATAACTAAACCATTTTCAATATAGGGTTATACATAAGATAAATTATACTATAAAAATTAATTATAAATATAAAAATATTTCCTACATAATGGTATTTTATTTATAATTTTGAGACATTAAATAATTAAATTTATTTATGACACAACGATGATGTAGTAATTATCTTATTATTGAAAGATTAAAATAATTGATATTATAAATATTAATATAATTGTAAATTGAGACTTTTTATGTATTACAACAATTTTATAGATTAATATTACATGTTAGGGTATATAAAATAAATATATTTTGAAGTGATAAAGTTTTTATGACTTCCACAAAAACTAAATACTAAATAGTGTTAAAATTGACATAAACGAGTTTTTAAAAACAAAACTATATTATTAATTTATATAATATTACTAAAAATATAAGGTTTACCCAAAAGACTTAGATAAGGTTAGATATATCAATAATTAACCACTTGGAGTTATCTTGTATTTTTATAGTAATTTTATTAATCATTTATTATAATAATACAAGAATACATGGTAAAAGCTAAACTATTTAACTAAGAGTTAAATCTAAAAGATAAGGTTAATATGGTGACCTAAACCTATATAAAACCTATTGGTTGAGAGGTTTTCATACTATCCCCACCTTATAATAGAAATAAATCCCTTTTTAGACATTATAAAACTAATATGATTGTATAATAAAATAATATTTCAAGATATTCCTAAAGTGACCCTCACCTCTCTTATAAAAGGGTACTACCCTTCTCTTAATTTCACATCTCCAAAGCCATTTGGATCGGAAAAAACCTTCTAAAATATACTCCCAACTAACTTAAATTAAAACTAGAGTCATTACTTTTATCATAAATTCAACCTAAGGATACCTTTCGATCAAATCAAAAGGAAGCACCCAAAGAAGAGGTAATAATTTTATCACCTATTTCAATGTTCTTTTCTTCTTCCACTTCCTCTTTAATTGTTGTTTCCATACCAAAATAAAAAATCCAATAACTTATACTTACTGTGATGTTATTATAAATATGTTACAACCATATTCATCATTCTATCTATCCTATGAATGAAAAATTCACCATACGTGTGTACGTATGACTTACCGTCTCCACATCTTGGTGTAGTGTGTTATTCAACACTTCATTATTTGGATGGGTATAATAATGAGTATAATTGATGTGAATAATAAATATAACATTTTAATGATTATATATATATAACATCCAATTATATATGATTTCACTATTAATATAATGATATTGTCGCTCGTGCATACGTACGGATTACCGTCTCCACGAACGCGATGAGATGGATTCCCCATCGTAATCATTCAAGAATAATTTTCATTTTATGATTAAAAATAATTTTTAAGAACTTAATATAATTTTGTATATGAATAAAATACATCCTATCCATAACAAACATGACTTACATAACAAAACATATAAATGGAAACGAATCAGTTAACACCCGAAACAATGATACCACAAACATATTATTAACAAAGTAATATTAGAAGATCGTATATGATATCATATTTATGTATGTGGTGAATCTATAATTTAATAAAAATAATTTAACTATTATACATTAGGTTAACTCACCCTTTATCAAGGAAAAGTACAAGGTAAGGTTTAATTCTACAATCTCTTCATTATCCGAGGTTGTTTATACATGAGTATCTACTAGGACCTCTTTATCATCCACATCCATGTTTTTTTAAAATGTATTTCAAAACATTTTTACTATTTCCTAGACTATGGGTTAAAGTCATTTATACCCTTTTTTGACTTTTTATAAAATATTTATAAATTAATCTTTCTGTCATTTTCCAAACAAGGTCCTTTATGACCTTTTCGACAAAATTAAGAAAAGAATGTTTTTTAACTTATAGGGAGAGTGAGGCTATTTTACTCCATTATAACACCTTCAAAGCTTCCCTTAAAATATTATAAGAATATTTTCTAAATAAATGTTTTCTTTTATAATTATGTGACTTTTAAATGATTTGAAAATAGAAAGAGATATTTCTCTCAAATAGTTTTGATTTCATCTATGTCAATATCCTTTGATGGATTTTACATTTGTTTGAAGTTGATTTATTATGATACAATCTTCCATATTTTATTGAAGGTTTTGTGATATATTTGACTGTAGATGTGTTATTTTTATACCATTCATGGTTTATGGTAAAAGTATTAATATTTCGTATGCTAGTTTTAATACAAATGTTTATGTTATGTTTTAACCTTTTCGTATGAGGAATGCATTGGATTTAGTAAGTGACGGGTGGAGCCCGCTATAGCTCTCCATTGTATTGGTAGGTATCACAAGACAATCTAATATCTTTTCACAAGGTCCTGAAAAAATATTATTTGTAGTCTTTGAATGAGGCCTTTACTATATGGTTATGATTTCCAACATTATGCATTCCATCATTATGAAATTTTCTTTTAATATTACATGTGATTATTTGACTAATAGAATATCGATGTGAATAAGTAAATGGAATTATTTGATTTATCTTTTCCATATTATGTTGAAGTTTATGTTTTAAAGTCTTGTGTTTTAGTCTCATACATTTCCTTAAATGTTTTTTCTTGTTTATGAAAATTTCAACTATATTGTTATCCTTACTAAGCATCTGAGCTCACCCCTTTCTTATGCTTTATTTTTTCCAAGATGTGAATAAGTATATTATGATTGACCTGCAGGTATAGGCTATGGGATATGAGTGTGTTCAAAGGATACAAAATAATGTTTTTTATTTCATAATGTAATGTAAAACTTATGTATGTAACTAGTACTTCCGAGGATACTAAACTAATTGTTCATTCAAGACTTGATCTCTTTTGATCATATCATTGATATGTAATAATGCACCAAATCTGGGTAACTAGGGTTGGGGTGTTACACTGTGAGTTTAAAAATCATGATTTTGAATTATTTTTCTCACAAAATGGATACATTCATAACTTCTCTACTCATAGGACACCCCAAAAGAATGGAGTTGTTGAAAGAAGAAATAAAACCTTAAAAGAGATATCAAAGACTATGTTGAATGAGTATGACCTACCTATCTATTTTTGGGAATAAACTATTAATACAACTTACTACATCATCAATAGAGTTTTGATGAGACCTATCTTTAAGAAAATCCCTTATGAGATGCAAATCAATAGGAAACATAAGGTTAATTACATTATATGTTTTGGTTAGAACGTATTTATTCTTAACAGTGAGGACAATCTTGAAATTGTTTCCTCCAAAAGTGATGAATGAATTTTTGTTGGTTATTCAATATCTAGAAAAGCCTATAGAGTTTTCAATAAGAAGAAAAAAAATGTGGAAGAATTGGTCCATGTAATATTTGATAAAATAATTCCACATGAGCCTAATACCTCCTGAGAAAACATTGAGGATGATTTATCTTTTTAAAATTTTAATTATATGCTTTTATACATTCTATAAAACAAGAATAAAATCATCTAGTTTTGAAGAATTTCTAGAACTTCCAAAATCTGAACTTGAAAATCTAGAAGTAACCAGTTACTATTTATATAGAGCTATTAGAACCATTTAATACCATCCTTTAGATTCTTTTGTAGGAGATCTGAATATAGGAACACAAACTAAAGCTTCTCTAAGAAATCAGGTTGAACATCAAGATTTCTTGTATCATATTGAAATTAATAACATCAATGAATCTATTAATGATAAATTATGGGTAATAGAAATTCAATAAGAATAAAATATGTTTTAAAGAAACAAAGTGTGGGAACTTGTAGATAGACCCAAGGAAACCTTGACTATTGGCACTTAATGGGTGTTTAAGAATAATGTTGATGAGTCATACACTATAGTTAGAAACAAGGATAGAATTTTTATACAAGGTTATATTCAGGAATAAAGAATTGACTATGAGGAAAACTTTTCACTTGTGGCCATACTTGAATCCATAAGAATCCTGCTTCCTTATGCAACACATCTAGATTTCAAGATTTATCAAATGGATGTAAAGAGTAAATTCATTAATGGTTTTATAGTTGAGGATGTTTTTTTGAACAACCCTCAGTTTTCAAAACCTTTATTTTCCAAATTAGGTTTTTAAATTAACTAAAAAATTTTATGGTTTAAAACCGATATTGAGAGATTGGTATGATAGACTAAACAATTTTATGATTTAAAAAGGTTTTTTAAAAGTAATATCTAATCCTAGCCTTTTTATAATATGAATTTCAAAATATGTTTTAGTAGTAAAAATTTACATTGATTATATTATTTTGGATCCAAATGAAATTATTTATGTATTAATTTTTCAAAAATGATTCAAAATGAATTCAAAATGAGTTTAGTGGGTGAAATCAAATTATTTCTTGGATTTTATATTTTTCAAAAAAGAGAAGGAATTATTTTAAACAAAAGTAAATAAAAAAAACATCTTATAAGGTATTTTAAATTGGATAACACTAAGAGTAGTGATACTCTTATTAGAACCACATATAAATTGGATATTGATGAAGCTGTAGAACTAGTGAATCAAACCAGTTATAGAGTTATGATTGGAATTATTCTCTACTTGACTACTAGATTGCCAAATATTATGTTTAGTGTGTGTATGTGTTCTCGTTAAATCCTAATTTCAATTAAAATAATTTTTAAATACCTAAAGTATATTACCAATTTTGGATCTTTTTACACAAGAGAAAAAGCATTTGATTTAGTAAGTTATTATGATGTCGATTTTTCTAGATGAAAGTTATATATAAAAGAACCTCTAGAACATGTCACTTTTTAGGAAATTCTCTAGCTTCATGGTGTAGTAAAAATAAAAAAATATATTTCATTGTCTACTTCTTAAGTTGAGTACATAGTTACAGGAAGTTGCTTTGAAAAAAATTGTGGATGAAACAAACTTTACTAGAATATGGATATCAATTTTGACATGTCCCTATAAACTGTTACAACACAAGTGAAATTAAAATTTCAAAGAATCCAGGTTTACATTCTAGAATAAAGCACATTGATATAATACATCACTTTTTGAGAGATCATTTTCAAAAAGAAGATATCAATCTTGAATTTATTGGAATATAATATCAGTTAGCTGATATATTTTATAAGACATTGAATTCTTATAGAAATAACTATGTCAAAAATGAGTTAGGAATGATAATATTTGGTTAAGGTTAGTTTCCTGTGAAATACCTTTTGGATTTTCATGTCTTTGGCTTTTCATTCCATTGTCTTGTCACACCATTATATTTTCATGTCATTGGCTTGTCACACCATTGTATTTTCATGCGATTGGATTATCACACCATTGGATTATCATTCCATTTTATTTTTATATGGTTTCTTATCACACTGTTGATTCAATGCCTTTTTTATTTTTCAATATTACAATATTTTGAACTACCAATTTATTTACCAGTTTATATTATTACCCATAAACCCAATGTGTGTTTTTCCTCCAATTTAACTTTAGATTTCTAGTATTAATTATATTTTAGAATACTTGAAATCCCAAATTATATTAAATTATAATAATTTCTATTCCTAATTAACCTTTATCCCCACGTGATACTCTGTTATCTTTCTCCCTAAAGCCTAGTGAAACCCTTTTCCTCCTTCATTTCAAACCTTCTCATATCTTGACTTTGATTTCTGAACCAGTTTTCATGTCATTAATGAAGTGAAATTTTGTACATTCTCTATTTAATTCTATATATTTTAAGAATAAGAATAAAGAGTCAAGTGCACCTACTCCGGTAGCTCCATTAAATCTTTATCTTGAAAATAGAGTGTTTGTTCGAAAAAAAGAAGTTGAATATAAGTGGCTGTTATCTAGTAAGATGGTGCGGATTAGATCAAAAGTTTTATCAAAGAACATGTGTTTAGTTTTTCTTCAAGGAAATGGTATAAATGTTTAGGTGTACCTCATTATGGAATTTATGATGACCACCAAGGTTGAATTCCAAAACACAATGATTTTTTCATATATGAGGATGCTCTTGCTATGCTAACAGGAGATGACACAACCAGAAGTCTTGTTGCCTCAAATATGGATGGAGAGTGTAGGATTCCCTTTTTGTTTTTTCAGAACTTTCTAGGACCAAGTAAGGGTGATTTCGTAACTTTAAGATAAAAAATATGTGTATCTTTTATATCTAATAACATAAGGTCACAAGATCAATATTTATTGATGTCTCATGGTGTATATGTGTGAGATGACCAATCCATCCTCAATATATAATTCTTTGATATAACCAAAGATTATTTCTACCATTTTAGAGGGAAAGGGCCTAGTATGTAAATATGAAGAGTATTTTACAGACTATAGTGGTTCTGTCATTATAAGTGATACTAGTTCAAGAATAAAGATTAGGTGGAGCCCATAGAAAATACAGTGGTTTGGTGATTCTGAGAAATTATATGCGAATTATAATCTGGTTGATCATCTAACCATACCTAAGGATGAAGTCAATCTAGGATTGGATCCTGATGAAATAGTTGAATACTGTGATGAGGGGAGTGATCCTGACTTGTCTTCCAAATCTTCTCCCATTAATTTTGGAGCTCCAAGCCCTAGGAGGCTACCAAAAAGAGAGAGATTGGTTAAAAGTGATAAAGAAGAGACTGGGGTATCTGGTGAGGATCAATAAAAGAGTTAAAAATCAACTAAAGTTGATGATTATGTGGAAGAAAAGGAAGAATAATATGAGAATATAGATGGTAATGGAAATGAAGGTGATGTAAATGATGAAAATGATGATGGAGATGATTTTGACTAAAATGGTGCAAGTTTACAAATCAAAAGGAAAGATGTAAAGATTCCTAAAGAGATTTGAGATGCACTTGGTAAGGGAAAAAATCCCCATATGTGGAAATATATAATGAAGCTTTATCTATTTATTATGTTGAGGCCAGTTCTATTTCCACTAGTGAAACCATGTCTAATTCGACTGTGTTAGAAAAATTGAGTGTGATTGATTCTGTAAAATAGCATGTTGTTGATCAAGTGAAAACGAATATTCCTTCTTCTGAGAAAGGAAATGATGTTTAGTTGGATTTTTTAGCGAATGATAATTATTTAGTTGAAATCAATATATAATTAGAACATCCTGTGAATGATCAAAAGGATGTTTCTCAAATGACAATAGCACCTCCAATTTTTAAACTGAAATAAGGTTAACCTACTAGTGTCTGACACTCCTTGGCAACAAAGAGTTTAGATGTTTTGAAGAATCTCTAAGTGGTAGTTGTATCTTCTAGTGTGGTACCTTCTTTCACTACATCAATATTAGATATTATTTTGGATCGATGGGTTGATCCTATGGAATATAAATGGGGAAATTTTTCCAGTGTTGTAAGGAGTCCACCAAATCATGGTGAACCCAAGTTTCAAATTAAAGGTGATCACAAAGGATCCTTGATAGATTAATTATAATTTGAAGGTTTTATAGAAAATTTTGTCTCTATAATACCCCCCACATCTAAACTTTCTTCAGCTCCTATTATTCTAGTGGATGTAGTCACTGTAGATGAATTTAATGTTTTTGGTGAAAATATTTTTTCTATGTTTCATAAGTGTTTGAGAAATAAATCTCCTCTATTGACTAAACTTAGTGAAAATGATGCTAGACACCTCTTTAAGTTAGTGATACAACATATCTAATGAAAAACGATGCATCACATACATGAAGTTGATATTGAGAATAAAATAATTGGAAGTGAGTTGGATCTTATCAAGGTTATAATTGAGGATTTAAATTAAAACTTTAATTATTTTATGGAAGGTATCCTTAAAAGTCTTGTGGTTACATCATTAGATACTTCTGTTGCTGATCCTCATCCTCCTCCATTGTTTGATGTTTATCTGTTAAGAACAGTTTTCAAGGAAGAATTTCAGCTACCTCCAGTGGTCCCTCAAGTGGAGAACATGTGATTCCTTTATAAATTTTGAGGAAGTTTGAGAAAGGAACTAAGAATGATCATATGATGATCAAGAAGTATGAAAAATATATGAATGATTCAAAATAGACTATTACTATGGACATTAAGTACTATATCTCTCGTATTTATACTAATCATGCTATGTATTCACATTTTAAATTCTTAGCTAATAATCTTCAGATGCCTCCTATGACTCTGGATTTTAGAGAACAATTCAGATCCCTAAAGAATATGAACCCTATGTTAAATAGGTTTGTGGAAGAGAAGGGGGACTTATTTATTGAAATGAAATGGGGTGGTCAAATTATTATGGATTTCATTGAACTCATAAATCATTTTCTTCATGTTCAAGGTTAAGAAATTTTGGATCAGTCAGCCATTCCCATTAATCCTCAATTCTCTTTCAAACCTGGTGTCATTTTGGAAGACCGTCCTCTTATGGATATCGTTATTAGTTCCCCTACTATTCCATATACTCTCCCTCATGTTGATACTGTTGCCTCAGATAATAATCAATATAAGTCCAAGGCTAAAGGAAAATAACAAATGGACCCCTCTGCCAAACCTTAAACCTTTTTATTTTTTTGGATTAGACTGTATGTATTTGATAGGACCAGGTTTTTAATTAATTTTTAAGAATCAATTTCAATGTATATTATTCCGTTCATTCTCTTTATTTTACTTCATTTACTATCATTATTATTGTATTCTTTACCTTTTTATAATCCATAAATGGGGAGAATTTGTCTAGCATAGTTATTTATTTTGGATTGGTGTTTTTTCTTTAATACTATCTATTTTTAAACATTCTATTCATGATACATACCTTTAGAACATAATAACTTCTTATTTATTTTTATTTGATACCATATATACATAATGTGAATGATAAGTATTGTTTTATTTTTTGATCTTACCTTGGATATCTTGTTTAAACTTTTTAATACCTTTTTATGAGTTATTTTTACATTTATAATATTCTTTGATACCAATATTTGAGGTCATAAAAAGGGGGATATTTTTGACCTCCTAGTTTTCATCATCACAAAATCATGATTATAATAATCTTATTGGGTTTCATGTTTTCTATAAGAATATCATATTATAAGATAGGTTTAGAAATTCACTAAGGACAAGACACCATTGAGACATACACCATTGTTAATGACTCAGAAATAGTATAAAAAATTTCACCAAGGATGATATACTACTAGGATATCACACCGCCAGAATGTCATACCGATGTACTGAAGAATTGATATCATTTGAGACATCGTCAGCCCAGACACCGTCCATATTTCATGCTACCAGAACAAAAATTTGGATAAGTATGAGATACCTCCAAATGAGGCACCACCAATGTCATACCATCAACACTTAATTTTTCTAAGTATAAGACACTATTAGACCTCAAAACATCACACTGAACACTGCTAGTTTAGACATGACCAATGTAGTGGAAATTTGGAAAAGTCTAAGACACCACCAATGTCACACCACCAATGTCACACCGCCAGTATCATCTCACCAATATGATGCTACCAGAACAACACACCGCTAGACTAAGACACCACTACTAGTTTATACTTATATTTTTGAATCACATTATTCTAATGACTATATTTATTGAAGTTAGTTCCATTTAATATTTTAATGACTTTCTCTTAAATTAGATATAGAAATAATTAAAGAGAGTTTCAGAATGTGTAGTAAATGTAATTAATTGATTCAGTTGTTCTCCTAGGAGTTGCTGATAAAAGTGAAGCACGATCCCCCATGAAGACATATAGAAATAGTTAAAAGAGATGAAATAGTGGATAAAGTGGATTGATAGAAATATAGAATATTGAATTCTATAATATTACATAAAGATGAACCTGATTGAAAACAAGAAGATATTTTATGTTGCAAACATTCAACTGGGAAGATGAATTACACATTCACATTTGTTGCTTGCCTCAATGTCATATAACAAGAGTTCGTGACACTATTTTTACTGAAGTTTCCAATAGAACTGGACTCAAGATTCATTACAAAATAAAATCAAGATTCACAAGCTATATTGAATAAAATTTATCATTTCTAAACTCTAATCATATAGATTGCTCAGTTCTATTTGTATGTATTACTTTTAGAGAAGTGTGTGTGCATGCTCTATTTTATCACACGAACACCATCTCCTGTGCTAAAATAGAAGATAATCAACATATTATCAAACTCTTTTCATATTTTTCTCTCCTAGGTATAAGGGGCGCATAGGTCCTTATGTAGATTGTTTACTTTTTCTCCCATGAGTAACTGTGCAAGAGGTTTTGTGTGACCTGGACAGTTGTAAAATTTTGTATAAACTCGACCCAGGTTATGAATTAGCTTATTTATTTTATAGAAACTTATTGGTGGTGGGTGATCACCATGTGAAGAGGAATAAGTCTCTAGTTGATACTGAAACACTTGTATTCAAAGATTCCACTATGTTCTTTAATTTTGTTTTACATTTTTTCTTCCTTAAAACTAAAAATTATTTTAATTGTAAAAATATATATACTTTGATAGTTTATCTTAATTTTTGTTCATATAGTATTTTAATCATGTAATTTTTTTTCAAAGGATTAAATAATATTGTATATTATTCATCAAATACCTAATCAATCTTTAGATAAATATTTAAGAAAATTAATATCTATATCATATTAGTAATTTTGATAAATTGAGTTTTTTTCAAATATTTGGGGTATTTCAAAACAAATAATTTTTAGAAATTTTTTTATTTGTTATTAAGTTCAACCCCCTCTTTAGATACTCACTCTGACCAATAGGATAGACAGAAGAGCAAGTAAGTGGCATGTTTTTCTTTAACCACGCGCCTAAGACAGCACGCCCATGCGGATGGTCTGATGTTTTTAGTAAATCCATTTCACAGAGTTGGAACATGGTTTATCTGACTGTGTGACCTAACCATGTGGTTACCCTCTTTAAGCAGTGGTCCATGCATGGTTTGATAACATTTTGACCAACCGTGTGTCCAAATCATGCACCCCTATTTTTCTTGGGTGAATTTACCAAACTACCCTTATATCTAATTAATTTATCTCATCCTCCTTATTCCTTATATTTCTTGTATATTAGGATCTCCCCCTCACATTAGAGATCCCAAAGTTTCCTATTTATAGTTTTTGATACCTACCATTCATTTAGTGTATGATCTTAGCACTATCATCCCTTTGGATTCCTCCAGGTAAGATCTGCAATCAACTTAAGCCATTCTTTATTTCTATTCTCCTTGACATAGTTATTTAGATGTGGGATCATATGCCCTATTTTCAGGGTATTGATACATTATTAATATTTCTTATGATCTTGGAAAAACTAAACAATGGTACTGGATGGGGAGAGTTGTATGAGTATATGATATGTGGTCTATGACTCATCTTTCAAGTCTCATTATTTTATAAACTTCCATTATTGGGTGCACGACGATTTCATTAGGAATTGCTTATTAAATTCATGTTACTTTATTATATTCATCATGATAATATTATAGAGGCCTTTTTATATATTATCATTACACTATTAGAGGTTAATACCTCTACTATCTCCACCTCAAGTAGGTTGTTTCTTCAATTATGAATTGTTATCCCATGTGAGTTTAATGTTGACACTGTTAAGGTGTGTGGATTGACCCAACTGATGGATTTCCATATTTAAGTTAAACGAAGTATGAAATGATAATGGATAGTACCTTATTGAACCACTTTACTATTCTAGGGTAAGTTTATTAATATAATAAATGAATCTAAATTTTAATTGGAAAGTATAATATATATTTCACTTGGCCTAGTTGAATGTAATTAAATTACATGGTTTCATGTCCGTAGCACACCTTGACATGTTGAATAGAAGGTAGTGGAATGAACATAATAAATGATTAAATAAGTAAATTAATAAATGGTTGCATTTCCTAACTATACTTTTCAATTAGTATGAAAGTTAGTGGAATGAACATTTTGAATTAATAAAAGGTATGAATTTTATATGTCCTTAATTAAAGAATGGATTACACATACATTTCCTATTTCAAATGGAACTTTTCTTATTTATAGGAGTAGATAGAATTGAGATATTCAATAGATTACTAAGGTAATTCCTTAAGAAATCATAGGAAACCCTTCTAATTCAAAGAGCTGGTTTCCAAAGGAGATACCCACCTTGGAACATGGTCATAGTCTTCTAAAAAATGTCTGAAATGATACTGTAGGATCCCTTCACTATCATATGAATATTAGGATACCTTTGATATACTTCTTTGAACTAGAATGATTTATTCAGACATGTGGCACCATGGATACACCCCATTAGGCCTATTCATGATTATCCCATTTTACCTTGGGCTAGATCTTTGGACTCAGCCATAACTATTTATAGTGGAATGACTTTGGAGATTCCCCTTGTATTACACTCAAAACCCTTACATCCAGGCTTCATGTTATTACTATGATGGATCAAGACCTGAGGATAAGGATTCCTTTGCTACTAAATTGTATCATATTTACTATTATCATAATCACAATATTACTTGTTATACCTTGTATCCTTTATTATTAAAATTAATATGATACTTTTTTAGTGATGGATAGTACCTCACATGACTCATCTATATAATATTAACTTAAATGAACCGATTAAATGATTACATATTCAGATACATATATGTTGTGGATGAAGCAAGTATCATGGTATTTAAATTACTGTATTTCTTTAAATTTATATACCTACACATTGTATCAGTTTATATTACACTGAATGAATGGTATAGACACAATTGGTGGTGGAATACTGATATTTATCTCACACATTATTTGGGCCACTGATGGTACCTGTGAAGATTATATGATTTCAGGTGTTGATAAGGGGAAGCTCCCCACTTTAGAAACTTGACCATGCTTACTTTATTAGGGTGGAGCTTTGTAGCAGATCACCAGGATAGTGGTCGGGATGCTGGATAGTTCTTGGATTCATTTTTCTTATTTTGGATAGCATGTATTTCCCGCTTCCATGTATACTTTTTTTCTAGTTTGGTAGGTACATGACATACATTATCATAAGTTTTTTTATATGATTTAATTTCCATATTTTGGTATTATTACCTATTTCTTGAGTTTTAATTCAATTCTATATTGTTTACACTATGGTGGGTTATTGATATAGTTGTCATAGTATATGTTTCCACTATTCCATCTGTTTATTTAGGCCTTTTCAATTTACATGTTATTACTTATCCACTATGCTACACTCTGGTAATGAGGGAACAGTCACCCCATAGACACACCTTAGGGCCTCACTATTAGTCAGCAATGTCTGGCATATAGGGAGGCACACTTGAGGCCATGTGGCCAACCAGCTATAGTGAATCTTTTAGTGAAACCCAGAGTTGGGACATCACAAATAGGTCACATGAGACAAACTACTTGGATATCATTATTAAATGGGGTTTTTTATTTATTTATACCCACAGTTTAAATTGTATTGGTGCAAGTCATTGTTGTAGATGATATCCTGATGTATGAGAACATGCCATCCAAAATTATTCATTTCATTCATTTATAATTAATTTATTATTATCAATGATATTATTGCATTGATATTATCCATTGATTCATTTCATGCTCAAGTTATTGATAAAATAGAACATGTTTTTAGTAATATACCTTACCATATTGATTATTCTTTATTTACTCAGGACAGATTCCACAACACATTACCATTTATAATCATTGGAGCTCAAAATTGTTTTTTTCCTTTACCCAAGATATGAAGAAGGAATATTTGAATGATTTCAAGAATTAAGAATATTTAATTTTACTTTTTTTTATATTTTATTCCCAATGAAAAATGAGAAGTATGTTTTTATCTGGGTCTTCAAATATACAAAACTGACCGATCCTTTAGGATGAGAATCTTTGTAATATATGAAAAGGTTATAAATTAGACACCAACTCTAGGTAACTAGAGTTGGGGTTTTTATATGATATTTTAGGGTTAGTGGGGGTATAATTTTTTATATATTCCTTGAATATACTCAAGAGGCATAAAATAAATTTTGTGTGCTTCATGACCCACCAAATATAGCACATGGAGTATCATATACAAGGTATTTGGTATTCCCAGGTTGCATTTTTCATATTGAATCTCGAAAAATTAGGTTGTTAAGATAATTATAATGAGAACCTTTATATTTTGATACCTTTATTAAAATATCCTAGAGTATTATCTAATTAGGGGTAATTGGGTACACTGTTGGTCATGTTGTTAGTTGAGGATTAACTAATAATAGATTTTTCCTCACATATGAAAAGTATGAAATATATACACTTGATTGAGATAAATTGAGGAAATTTACATCCATTAAAAAATAAGTTACATGTGATGTTATTATCTACTTATATGAAGGGAATTTTATACTCATACACTTAGATGAATAAATTTTGATGTATTCATTGTCTTGGTCAGTTTATATTTTAAGAATTGAGAATGTATGAGAAGGTTATATGGGATTTACATACTCTATGTCCCATAGTATATTTATCTATTGGACACATATATTATATTATTATGTGTAATTTTATATAATGAAGGTTATATACCTAGGTATAGAGATATATGTGTTTTATATAGATAGTACCAGATCCGTTCATAGATTTAGTAGCATGATGCTTTTATAGGGTCCACTCTTTGCATAAATTTATGTATTTAGGAATTACTATTTTTTTCAATACTATAAATGCCCATGTGGTCACACTTTTTGGCCATATGAATGAGGGTAAAGTTTATAAAACATTTGAGAGCTACTATAAAAGTGATTTGGAGGATATGTAATAGAAGTTATGGATGTATTCTAACAAAATGTTATTTATGATGTAACATATGGTGAAAATTAATGATTGTATTTCTAAAAATGAGTTTTGTTAGACATGCCAAAAGATTTCATAAAATATACTAAATTAGTTTTAGATATGTATTTATGAGTTGTTGGATATGATGTTACATAAGGCGAATGTTCCCCAAGCCTATGAGGATTTAGTGAAAGTGGGAGAATATTGGATTTGTGTAATAAAGGCACCACCATGATGTGTTATCTTTGACTATGTCATCGTCTTCCTTGAGATTCACTATGATATGGAGAGTGTTCATAGTTTCTTTCATCACAACCTATGTGATATGAGATATCATATAGGCTCAATATTATTCTCATAATTAGTAGTTATATATTGGTTATAATCATCATACGACGATGATTAATTTTTTAAACATATACTATATAAATTTAAAAATCTAATGAATCGATGGAGAATCAAGACAAATGGTTCAAGGATTCTAAATACTTGAGAAAATTTTGAGAAAACTCTTATAAATAAGGTTGAGAATTTGATACTCTTTGAGGACTATATAACCCATTCAGATACTTAATCACTTTTGGGTGGTGATATTTTTATATTTATAACTCCTAAAGTCAGAATAAATTGAGCTATTGTTTCTCTGTCACCATTAATCAAGGTTCTAACAAACCATGGTGTTGAGAGATTTCCTTCTCAAGCATCAAGAGATCCCCATAATCCATCGATTCCCTAGGAGGGAGGAAGCCTTTAGTTCATCCTCTTTGATCCCAATAATATTCCTATTTTAATATTTAATATGTTAGATCATCAAGGTGAATGGTATGTATTTTATTTATTTTATTTTTTATTCTAAAGACATAGATTGATTCCAATTTTATTGGTGTATTGGAGTTATTATTCATTTTTGTTTTTGATGTTAATCATCCCTATGAAACTATTACAACCTAACCCTATATCAAGATCAAAGACATGATATGAACCCCAAAAAATGATCAAACATTTTGACACTCTGTTCTAGGATTCAAACTAATATACCATCATATTTTCACTCTAATACGATCTAAATATCCAACGCATATTTTTCATCCCATGAATCTTTTGTTAGAAACTAACACAGGTAGTGTTATCAACATTTCTGATACCTAAACTACAAACCATATAGAAGGGAAAAATATTTTAGGAGAGCCCTCAATTTTCTATTAATCACATGTGGTGTTCATGTAAGATCTTTGGGGACAAAATGAGTATTCCTATGCGATACCTAGCCAAATCAAGAAATGACATAACAAACTTAAAAGATGGAACCTGGTTTACAGGAATTTAGTTGTGATTATATATGTGTGTAATTAATTATAAATCTTATTAAACAATCATACACTATAAATAGAGGGAATATAGGGCACTAAATTAACACATGGAATCATCCAGAAGGAGGGATAAGGAAATAAAAGGAACTAGGCATTATAATTCAATGAAACTTTTTAGATATTTTTTATTTATTTTATTGTATCCTTCTTGATTCCAATGGACTTGATATTTGACATGGAGGGATAATTCCCTCATCAGTGATTATTTTAACAAGGGATATCCTTGTTATGGTTGAGTTCAAATAACATTATTAAATTATTCTTTTAAAAATTCTAGTTTATAGTGAGTGGGATTATTGGTGAGTGCGGTCATATTTAATATCATATCCCATAAATCTATTATATTCTTTGGTTTTTTATTCATATTCATCATTTTATTGATCAATTTATATAATAAAATAATATTGATTGAAAATAGAAGTGTTTGATGATTTTTAGAACATGAATGAAATACTATATCTCACACATAATTGATTTGGATCACCTTCTCATTATTGGGGGCTACCAAAGTAATAGAATGAGAGTTCACTATTGGAGAAGTGGGAGATTTCATAAAAATCCCCCATGTATATAATAATATATTTCAACTTACAATGATCATTGTAATATTAAAATTCACCAAAACTATAAATGATAAGTTAAAGATTCATGATCATTGAATCTCTCATTGATCAGTTGAGGGTTTATCATTTTAGAAATCATGATAGCATAAAATTGGCACTGTTACCCTAAGATCAATCACTAATAACATTATTGATATTCAACTTGTATTTATTCTATTTGATTATAATAATTTCACTCTAATATAAAAAAAACAATACTATCTAATTGTCACTTTGAAATAGGTTTCGTATTAACACACTGACACTCGTGAATATGCTAACCTTCTTAGAGACAACATGAGGACCTTTTATACTATAATTTAATTTTAAATTTATATCAGTGTTTTGATCGCCCCATGAAAAGTTTTTTCATAGTCATACATAGAATGAAAAGTTAAAATAACATCACTAGAAGTGGTAAAATTATGAACAAGCACATAAAAAAATATATTTAAAATGAATGTTTTCAATGTTATATGAATGAGAACCAATTATGTATTTTTTATATGCCAAAGTTATTTGTTGATATTAATTTAAAAAAAATTATGTAGAAGTATAATAATATTGAAGCACACTTTTGTGATCCAAATATGAACCTTTATGATTTTATAATATATTTTAACATCTTTGATTTATTTATAAACCCTCGTGGTGTTGAGTGTAAAGATAAAATATAAATTCTCATGAAGGAGATTGTTTATGATTTTGTAATGTTTTAACAAATATTTTTCCCTTTTTTATATTAATTATTATATATATATATGTAAATATAAATATAAATAATATCCTTTTTAATATAAATGAATATTATGAATTTTTGTATCGGGATTAATTCTCACATTGAATATATTTGTGTCATTAAAAACATTACTAAAGGGTTTTTTGGGATATCTCTATGCCCAAAAATAGGGGAAAAACAAAAAACTCATACACAATATCTAATAAAAGAGGAATTAATAAAATTAAATGAAAACTATAAAATATTATACCTCATTTTCCCCATTGAACCTTCACTAATAATGAGTTTGATTGAAATCCCTCAATATCAACCAACAGGTTCCTACCTATAAAGGCATCCACTAACCATTGGAATCACCAAATGATTTGAAACGACCCATTATCCTTTAAAGGTTTTACAAAACCTCCTACAGAAATGAAAATGAAGAGTACTTAATTAAATAGAACATTTAATTTTATATAATGATCTATTCTTTACACAAATCAGGTCTATAAACTCCATTTATAGACCTTCTTCCATAAATAAGAAATTACGTTGGAGTTCTAACATTTTATACATTATGAAATGAATAACCCTTTGGATATTATATTTTAACTCATAAAAAAATCTCCATTTATGTATATTATTTTAAAAATCCTTTAATAATCAATAATTTATCTACACATCACCATAAGATATATCTCAAGCTGAATAGTATGACAAAAATTATAGGAAAATCATCCAAATGATATACAACATCATTCATCGCACACACCGTGATCGAGTAAAAAGAACCAAATATAACACAATATATGAAATTTTGACTCCCATGATGCCATGATTTATGTTTATTAAATATTTTAAACACTCTTACACTTATACTAATGTCTCTTAGATTTTATATAAAACTTTATAACGCGTTATAAATCTATCAAAAAATCCTTTAGATATGATTATCATATGAAATATCTTAATTTCGAGATAAACGTTTTTCATAAAACTTAATCGTTATTACATGCATACTATGTAACCTTATGATCCATTATTATATTGAAAATAATTATGAATTCCCCAATCCATAATTTTAAGAAAATAATTGCCTTTATAGAAATGTCATTTTTACTTTTATTTTAAAAGTGACCAACATGATATCAATAAAACACACTCATAACTTTATATAAACATCTATAACATAATATGTATCTCTATAAATACTATGAATGATTATATAATCCCTTTTCCCAAGATATTGAGTGACCAATATACATGGAACATGTCAATCTAGTATAGATCATCTTAGTTATTCAATATTTTTTGAAATAGGATGACTAGAATAAATAAATATATCACATTTAATTCATCAAAAAGTTGATCACATCACATGTAACTATACTAAGAATGTGTATGAGTTTCCTCAATTGAATTTAATTGATGACCCATATGTCATACTTATCATACCAGAGAGAAAATACATCTGAGTTAAACTCAACTAATGACATGATCAATAATATAACCAATCAACACCTGATTATATCAGCCTCGAGGATGACATGAGAAAGGTATCAAAGTATAATGGTTCATTTTTAACTATCACATTAACCTAAGATAATGTGGAATCATATAAATCATAAAACCCTAAGTATATTTGTTTTCAACATCTTGAGAATTCCATGAAGGATCAATGTATCATTGATAAGGGGAGGGGGTGAATAAGTGATATATTTTTCTTTTAAGTTTCCTTTTTTCTGAAACAACCTTCACCTCCTGTTAAAGAGTTTTTACCTGGATGAAAACAAAAAAATACATATTAAAATGAAGAAAAGAATTTTCAATGTCCACTACTCAACAAAAGTGGTTATGTTGATGGTATGGTTTGGAAACAATCCAATATCACACAATCCCCCAAAAAAATCATTTTGTGTGGAATAAAATGAGTAGGATATTCCCATACACTCATGTAACACTATGTTTAATACAATAGTGAATGTGCTTCAAGAATAAAAAAATTATTTAATACAATTTGTGTAACAAACATGTTATGTTGATGCTTGATCAACATTCACAAATATAGTTTTTAAAATAATATTTCACTTTCTTACTCAGTATCAGGAAAAAACCTTCTCAGGACTTCTTAATGAAACTCCATCCAATTTGTTAGTCTGATTCTCCAGTCTGATTGTCAATATAGAAATATAACTCCATCAAAATACAGTTGATATAATATCGAACAACTTTTTTCTGAATTTGGAAATCGTAGTCCGATTTCTCAGTCTGAATCCAAAAACCATGATTACAATCTTGTCTCTTCTCCTTTATTCTTCTATCTGGAAAACATCATTAGGTAAGTACGATCCAAAAAATACTTATCTCTAGAATTAATCAGTGATATTCCTTATCTCTTGAATAATGTTTGGGTAGGATTCTGGAAATGTTTCCTGCTCAATCAATTTTATATAAAATTCAATTTACCTTAAATTTTTGGAAAATATTTTACGCCTTTAATACTTCTCAATTCTTCTCAAAACTTATCAAATTTTCTTGTAACTTCAGATTGCTCCATAATTTCTTCAAAATATTCAGTTCATTTCTGATTTCCATTCGGATTCTCTCATTACACTACTACAAAACCCGCATTTAACAATGCTAGAAGAAAATGTTGATAAATGAGATATTTATCAGTGCTAAGGAAAACACTAATAAATATAACCTTTTATCAATACTTTTTTTGTTGCACTGATATAGGGAACGTTTATCAGTGCTTTATTTTTTACGCTGATAAATAGTGTCCTTTATCATCGCTTTATTTTTAGCACTCATAAAGGGTACCCTTTATCAGCGCTTTATTTTTATCACTGATAAAAGTATGAATAAATAAAATGAAATAATGAAATAAATAAAAAATAAAAAAATGTGTTTATTAAAAAAAATTCAAATTTTATTAATTAAATAAATATTGATAAAAATTAATAAACTCATTATACATTATTAAATATTAATCATTTTATTAATTAGAAAATTATGATAAATAATGTTATTAAATTTTATATATTAAATATATATATATATAATTATATATAAATATGATTTAAATATTGAAAAATATTTATGCGCTTTAAATTAAATTGTCATATATTTATTTAATAATAATTTATAATAAAAAATTAATATAACTTTAAAATGTTGACTAATTACATAGTACTCGACATATTACAAAAGTTTGTTGATGGGATTACAAAGAAACTATTTCACTTACAAGTACTTGGGGAGACTTGATCCTTATACCTCCCACGAGACCCCTCAAATATGTAACCACTAGGCTACACCCTTGGGGGAACCTAGTAATCTACATATAATTTAATGTGATTTTATTTTTCAATTTAACATGTATATATATATCAAATATGTGTTATATTGATTTCACATATATGTAATTAATGTATTTTTATATATAATTCACATAAATAAAAATTATCCATTTTTTAACATTGTTAAAGTCTACTTATTCTCAATTTATTCAATTTCACTCATTTATAACATATATGCATGCACTTAAAATTAGATATTCATTAATAATGTTAAAAATATATTTGTTAAAAATATTTATAAATAAAAATATTTAAAAATGTATACTTACTATATTTACAAAATTATATATTTATAATTATAAATAAATAAATATTTTTTTAAAAGTATTTATATAATTATACATAAATAATTATATATATTAAAATAATTATTAAATTTTTAATAAATTTACTTAAATAATGAATATATTTACTACAAAGATATATATTCATTAAATATATATATGTGTGTGTATAATTTTATAAATATATTTAACGATATAAATATTATTTTTTAAAAAATATTTCTATAATTATAAATAAAAATTTATAAAATTATAATAAATATATTTAAAAAGGAATATATTTACTATATTTATATTTATATTTATTTATTAAGTATATATAAATATTTACACTCTATTAATTTATAATTATAATTATAAATCCTTTATTAGTGCTTAATTAATATTCACTAATGAAAGAATCTTTATTAGTATTTTTTGTGCTGATAAAGATGAGGCTTTATCAATGCTAAAAAGAGTGCGGATAAAATTAACATTTATCAACGCTATAATTGTAGTGCTGATAAATATTGATTTTGTTAGTTCATTTTAGCACTGATAAAGAAATACCTTTATTAGTGCTAAAAAAGTGTTGATAAAGATTATTTTTATCATCCCTTGCATAATAAGCATTGATAAAATAAGTATTTATTAGCACTTATTTGTAAGTCCTGAAAAAAGTGTACCGATCTAGTTAAAAAACCTTAACCATCTGCGAACCTGTCATGATATCATAATCATTCCATAGAAGCCGCACACTACATGTGCTCCTCCTTGGTGAATAGAACCTCTAATCACACCACTCAACTACCTCTGAAACATCTTGCCTGACATCTTGTGTTCAATTGAAGTTAGGGTTTCTATAGAGGGTTTCATATTTTCTTCAACCTAGTGAGGCGGGGCTTCTGATTTTCTTTGTGTATTTTTGGTTTCCTTTTTAATTTATTCTTCCATGATGTTGTTATTTGTGGTCCGGTGATTGTATACTAGCGAGACAAGCCTTCTGATTTTCTCAGTTTCCAATTTTGATTCAGATCTGGATCGCTCATGAAGAGTTTATTGTTTTTGGACTCGATGGTGACAAATGGAGTCACATGAAGTTTAGTTGTTTGTTTAATTTTCTTTACATTTCCTAAATTGATCACCCGAAGTTATCATACATATTTTTCATTCTTTATTTTATCAATGGTATTACATACATGGGAAATATTAGAAATTGAAACTGGGGATTTTGTGTGTGAGGGGGTTGAAGGTAGGTTTAGGGATTTATTTTATATTATACCGATTAAAATATTTTTTTAATTTTCTTGGTTGGTATGAGAATACAATGTATGGATGAATCATGGAAGTTTTTATTTAAATTTTTTGTCTACTAGTTTTATTTATTTTTTGGGAAAAATCATTCCCACTGTGATTCTTTTCATGCTATGGTGCTTTTTTCTAGCCCAAGGGGGATCAGGAATGTTCCTTGAACACTATCATGGACCAACTCAGGTGTTTGATGCATGGTAGTCTTGGGTTTGTTTTGGAAACTATATCTATTGTTAAATTTGTTGTACCTTTTCTCAATAATCCAACTTCCTCTGTCTCTACACTTTAAAAAAATCTATTTTATTTTTATCCCTCTATAGATTAATGCAACATTATTTATAAATAATTTTAATAATAATATATGGAATATTATACCTTGATGATATATACTATTTTCCAGCTACATTATAATTTTCCATCATCATCCTACTCTCCCTCTCTTAATAATTTACAAAAAAAATATACTTTTGATATTACAACTTTCTAGTTATACCACTTTTTTTGAGACCTATATAACACTATAAGACTTTATAATTTCTTGCTCGGAAATGTATATTTTCAATAATTTAAACCCCCTTTTGAGTATTTATTTAACTAATAAAAAGTTTATTTCCATCAAATCACTTTGATACCAAGCTATATGACATGTAAAAACATGGTATGTCTAACCTTTTTACTATCAAGAAAGTTGGAATATAACAAATCTCCCACACTTTATTATATAGATTGACATTCCATCCATAATATTTGAAAATTTTATTCAATTTTAATTGGGTTTCAACATGGGTTTTCAATCATCCTTTTGAAATCTATAAAAAACTTCCCTCACATACATGTATTAAGAAATAAATATCCCATTTATTCCATGAGTCACTTATAAACTAAGGAAAATGTCAACTCACAAATTATCAGCATTTGAAAATTGGTAATTGTTAATATAAAAAATTATTATCATTTTTCATCTCTTGGAACTTTAAATATTATGTCATCTACATTGATAAACACTTTCAATCTATCCATAAATTTACTTTTTATGTAATGATTATGATCAATTTCTCATTTTTTAAAATTAACGTTTCTTTAATAATACATCTAACCTTTAATACCAAGAACATATATCTTTGTTCAATTCTTACATCACCTTTGTCAATTTACAAACATTATTCTCATATTAAGTAATGAGTAAAATATCTATTTGTTTAATGTATACTTCTTATTCATGTAATCTATTAGTAAATTCTAATTTTACATCCTGTTGGATTACCTTGAATTTCCTTGGGATGGGTTGGCGTGGTGATATGACACCCCAATAGTCTTAATATGTTTTCAAAAATTGATATACCATTAATATTAAATGTAATAATTCCATAGGTTTCTACATCACTTGTTCCAATAAAATTTTATATCTTCTAGTTGATTGAATGAGAGTTTATTATTCTTGTTTATCATATTTGAGTTTCTTATCACTCATTCATTACCTATATTATATTTTCATTTGTTTAGGGGATATAAGAAATATTTTATTCAAAGTAATTATTTTCATAAATTCAATTTCCCATTTTCTTGAAAATACTGAGATTATTTGAAAAAATAAAATGTTGAGTTTCCCTTATTAGAATTGTATATAACTTTCACTTTTGATAAAAAATATCTTATGTGTATTTATTTATATGTTATATAAAATTAATATTTTATGAACCCAATAGGATTGTTATGAACTAAAAATGGATGAATTCTTATCATTTGACAAATGAATATTAAAATGGAGTTAAAGAGTTCATCAGGTTTTCAAGAGATCATGTAAACAACCCTTCTAAAATCCTCTGTCCTTGTTTACATTGTTGTTATTAAAGACAAATTAGTTCATAAGAGTTGGAAGAAAATTTGATTTATCATAGAATAGATCAAAGCTATAAATTTTGGACTAAACTTGGGGAAATATTTAATGTTTATATCTTTTGGGATGAACTACGATTTATGAATCATTTGATATGAATACCTTTATAAAAGATGATGGAGATTGCATGAAAGAAATGAAAATTACAATTGAATATGACCTTCGTGATTTTCCAATGTTGTTTGAGGAGATAAATAGTTGTATCAAGAAACCATTCTATATTGGTTGTACTAAATACAAAACATTGTCAGTTGTATTGAAGTTATATAATTTGAATGCTGGTAGAAGATGGAGGTACACCAGCTTTATATAACTACTTGGTCTTCTAAATGATATGATACCAGAATAAAATGAACTATCATTATGAACATATGATGTTAAATTAATTTTATGTTCAATTGGAATAATCTCTAAAAAATAAATTCTTTTCCAAATTATTTCATATTGTTTCGCAAGGACGGTGACTCACTGATAAAATTCCTTAAGTGTGGTGAAAATCGATACAAGAAAAATGAATCAAGTCCTTCAATATATGTATGGTACGTTCCTATAATTCCATGATTTAGAAGACTATATGGATGTCAAGAAACTATTAGACAATTAACAGGGCATACAGATACAAGAATTAAATATGGGAACCTATTTTATCCAACTGATTCTCCTCAGTAGAAGAAAATTGATTATGAGTTTCTTGAATTTTGAGAGGAGCTGATAAACATTTGTTTTTTGTTATCTTTAAATGCAATAAATATTTTTGGTGTATATATTAGTACTCATAGTGAAAAGCCCATAATGTTGGTAAATTATAACTTACCTCTATAGTTATGCATGAAGAACAAATACATTATGTTTTCTCTGTTTATATCTTGACCAAAGAAACCCGGTAATGATAATGATGTCTATTTGGATCCAATGATCAAAGACTTGAAATTGATGTGGGATACATGTGTTATAATGTTTGATGCTTATAGAAGTGAAGAATTCACATTTAGTTCCATGTTGTACCAAATGACAAATGAATTACCTGGTTATGTAAATTTATCAAGATATAGCATTAAAGGAATGTTGGGGTGTCCCATTTGTGAAAAACGCACATAATCAGTTCGGTTGAAACATTACTTGAAGACTGTGTTTTTAGGACATCAGAAATTTTTACCTAAACGACATAAATACCAATCCTAGATGACAACATTTGATGGGAATATTGAACAAGTTAAAACACCATCTTCATAAATGGGCGATCAACTATACAAAAATGTTAAAAATATTAACACTATTTTTGGTAAACCATTTTTGAAAAAATTTACAAATTTATGTTGGTTGACTTATAGTATTGGATTTGTTTGTATGTTAGAAAGTTTATTGATGTCATGCATGTAAATGTGTTTTATAATGCTGTTAGAATGTTACTAAATGTTCATGACAAAACGAAATATGGAATCAAGGATAGGTTGGACTTGATTAGAATGTGGATAAGGGAAGAGTTGGAACCAGTGAAGGGTAAAATGTGGAATTTTCTTCCTCCATCATCTTACACTGTCCAGACCAAAAAAATTACAACTTTTCTTTTTTCCTTAGTAGTGTAAAAGTTCCACAGGGGTATTCATCAAATATCAACAATGTTGTGTCAATGACTAATTTTAAGTTACAAGGAATTAAATCACTATAATATCATGTTTTGATGCAATATTTAATGCATGTTGCTTTCAATTGCATTTTGCCTCAAATTGTATGACATACATCAACCAGAATCTGCTTCTTTTTCAAATCCATATGTAATAAATTTGTAGACCTGATGAAGTTTCTCATCACAAATAAGGAGATTGAAATCATATTATGTAAATTAGATATGTTATTACCACCGTAATTCTTTGATACAATGGTCCACCTTATGGTTCACTTGGTCATAGAGGTTCAACTATGTGGTATTATCCATTATAGATGGATGTTCCCCATTGAATGATATGTGAATATTTTGAAAGAGTATATCAAGAATCAAAGTCGGGAAGAAGGTTGTATTATAGAATGATATTTTGTTGAAGAAGATATTGAATTCTGTACCAATTAACTACCATATTTTGAAAGCATAAGTCTCTCAAAGTCTCGTCACAACAAAAGCCTTTTGGGAAAAGAGTTATTTGAAAGAGATATTGTTATAATTACCTTGATAGATTGGGAGAAAGCATATCTTTACATATTACATAATAGTGAATATATTGATCCATGAATTGAATCCCATAAAGAAATCCTTATAGATTTTAATCTATCAAGGGATTATGGATGGATATCAAAAACACATAATCAATAGTTTATAGGATGGTTCATAGATCCAATTTATAAGAAGATATATGAAAATAAAAATTAAATTACTGAATGACTTAAATGGATAACCATAGGACTGAATGAAAATGTTATATCTTAAAATGGTTTTGTAACCAATGGTTATACATTCTAAACAAAATAACACGATGACTTCAGTATGATGAAAAAATTGGTGTTATGCTTGTGGCTGAAGTGATGCACATATCTGGTTCCAAGGATAGAAATCCAATTTTGGAAAATATGTCATATTTTGGAATTATCGAACAGACATACGACTTAGATTATACAACATTTCAATTTCCTCTTATCCATTGCAAAAAGGTTTTATAATATCAATGCAGTGAAATTTGAAGAAAACGACTTTGTGAATGAGAATAGTAGCGTGGAAGGGGAAAAAATCTATTCATAATGGAATCATAAGTAGTGAAATTATTTTATGTCTCTAATCCTAAAAACAAGAATTGGTCAATTTTCCTGCTAGTGAATAGAACAAATATTGAGTCAGATTAAAATTCAATTGCAGATGATCCTTTCATTGGGAAAACACAATCAGTTCATGTGAGTCCCAATTTAGAAAATGTCTTGTACATTAGATGGGACCACAAAGAGAGTATTTTTATTCTTTATAGAAGAAACAAATCCTTGGAACATTAAAAAAAGGTTTCAATGAGAAGGTAAAAGTTTTTTTAATATATTCTGTTTTCCTCATGATAATATATGATATCTACTACAATAACATAATCTAAATTAAATTTTTGACTACTCATACAGACAATGTCTTCTGTAAATTATGGAAGAACAAACTATAATCAAGGAAACCCATTGGAAATATGTAAAGGTAGTTTTATGATATACTTTATCTATATTACCGAGAAAATTATACAATGAAATGTTGATTTAATTTTCATTATTCATTTCCAGAGTTTGTTCATTTTCAAATATTTATATCCATGTGTCAAGACTTTGTTGGAATAGAAATGACACTATCTCTGATCAAATACAGAGGTAATCATGATGTTTTCATAGTAAAATCATTGTCCATAGAATTAATGAATTATTTCATATTTATGTTTAATTTATTTATTTTTAGTATTAATCAAATAGTAAATTTTTTCTTATATAGTTGGATTCTTTTGTTTGAGTTGGGGTGCTTTGTCTAACTTTCATGCTTCTTCTCCCTTAAAAAATTTTCACCCCTGAAGTTGTGCATTTATCACTTTCTTTCAAGTTACCTCAAATACCTTTGTAAAAAGAGCAACAACACTACCTCTTCTCAATTACAATGGCAATCTTAATGTTTTCATAATAAAATCATTTTCCATTAAATTAATGTATTTTTTTATATTTATGTTTAATTATTTTAGTATTACTCATATTATAAATGTTATTCTTATATAGGTGGATTATTTTGTTCGAGTTGGGTTGATATGTCCAACTTTCATGATTCTTATACCTTAAAACATTTTCAACCCTACAATGTTTCATTTATCATTTTATTTCAAGATACCTCCACTTCCTTTTTAGGAAGATCAATAATTCTACCTCTTCTCATTTACAGAGGTAATCTTGATGTTTGAAGAGTAAAAATATTGTCAATAAAATTAATGTATTGTTTTATAGTTATGATTAATTTATTTACTTTTAGTATTACTCAAATAATAAATGTTTTCTTATATAGGTGGATTCTTTTGTTTGAGTTGGGGTGCTCTGTCCAACATTCATGCTTCTTCTCCCTAAAAATCTTTTCACCCTTATTTTGGTTCATTTATCACTTTATTTCAAGTTACCTCTACTACCTTTTCATGAAGAGAAACAAAGCTTCTTCTTCTCAAATACTAATGTAATCTTGATGTTTTCACAGTAAAATCATTTTCCATAGAATTAAGGTATTTTTTTCATATTTATGTTTAATTTCTTTCATTTTAGTATTAATCATATTATAATAGTTTTCTCATACAGGATGGATTTTTTTTAGTTGGGGTTCTCTATACAACATTCATGTTTCTTCTCCCTTAAAACCTATTCACCCCTACATTTGTATATTTATCACTTCATTTCAAGTTACCTCTACTACCTTTGTAGGAAGAGAAAATAAGATTCTTCTGCTCAATTTCATAGGTAATCATTATGTTTTCATAGTAAAATAATTTTCCATAGAATTAATATATTTTTTCATATTTATGATTAATTAATTTATTTATTTTTTATTATTATTCACATAATAATTTTTTTTATAGAGGTGGATTATTTTTTTCAGTTGAGGTGGTTTTTTTGAATCTTCTCATACAGTGTTGGTAGTTCGACAAATAAAGTCAATGAAAATCATGTTAACACTAATAGTTAGGATTGTTTTGAGACTTTAGGATATATAGGAATCGGCCACACCTCAATCCAACTCTTGATGTGACTGGTATGACTCTATGTACTTATTTATTTTTTAAATTGACAATAATTTTAGTAAAAAATATAACTTACTCAATGTATCAGTTATGAGTTTAAAATAAACATTGGACTCTAAAAAGTTTCACTCACTAAAAACTAAGAAAAAATGATTGGATTTTCTTGATAGTTTAGGGAATCAATTCATAAATCATTTGTGAAGTGTAGGAATTAGTCTCACATCAAAATGATACATGATGTGATCTGTATGAGTCAAAGTACATGTTTCATGTTTAAAATGACATTTTAGTAAAAAAGAAAAGTAATGTACTCAAAATCTAGAAAGAACATTCATATTATTTTGATACTTTAGAACAATAATAGATAAGTTATTTGTAATGTGTACGAATCATCTACACCTCAATCCAATGCACGTTGTGACTAGTATGATTATAAGTGCATATTTATTTAAAATCTACATTAATTTTAGTAAAAAACAAATTGACATACTCAAAAATGAAAAAAAAACATTCATATTATTTTTATAATTTATTAAAACTATCCATAAGTGATTAGAGACATGCATGAATTAGCAACACCTCAATATAATACACATTTAAATGTTTTTATTTAAAATTGACATTAATTTTTGTAAAAAGGAAAACTAGCCGACTCAAACCATGAAAACACATTAAAATTATATAAATAATTTAGGACAATGATCCATAATTCATTTATGATGTGTAGTAATTAGTTGTACCTCAATTCGATGCATGGTGTGACCGATATGACTCCAAGTGTGTCTTTTTATTTAAAATTGACATCAATTTTAGTAAAATTAACACTTTATATTAATTTATTTCTTTATATTAATACTAACATAAGATTTTTTTTCTTATACTAGTGTATTCTTTTGCTCAATTAAGGGTTGTTTTTTTTGGAAATAGCATGAGTTGGGTCATAATTAAAAAGAACATTTATATTTTTAAATGTATGTAATAATTTGTATTTATGTAATTGTATGAACCAATATTTGAAATGTCTATAATATAGTGATATTTCTTGTGTTTGTGTTTTAAATTTAATTTAATTTAAATTCTATATTTGGAATTGTTTTTGTTGATATCTCATGTGTTTCTGGTACTGTAGTGTGATGTTACAACACACTATAGTATGGACCTTTATTTGTACTTTTAAAATCCCTGATAAAGGCCACATTTATTAGAAATTTTAAAAGCACTTATAAAGTTGTACTTTATCAGTACTTCTATAAGAACTGATACAATTATATTTTATTAGTTCTCATAAAATCACAAATAATTAACCCTTTATTATCACTTTTATGAGTTTTGATAAATGGTTCCTTTAGTGGTGATAAATTAAAGCCCAGATAAACAGTTCCTTTATCAGCACTTTTAAAAGTGTTGATAAAGGTTCCATTTATCAATATTTTTTTAGTTCCGATAAAGAACCCCTTTATCAGTGCTTTTTTAGTGCTGATAACAGACAAGGGATTTTAACCTTGCTCATATAGTCAGTGCTTTTCTATCACTGATAGAGGCCATTCCTAGTGTTATTAAAGGAAGTGTTGTGATGAAGATAATAAATTCTTCATTACATTACTCTGCACCAAAGGAAACATATGAAAACCAATATTCAAACATCTTCAACCAATTATATGATCTCTTTGGTAACACTTTTATAAGATTCAATCAATTCTCTTTTTCTTCTTTTCTTCATACTCATGATCTTGTGTCTGATGAATCTTATCGGTGTCAGCCTATGTGAGATGGATCAGTCTCTACTTCACTCTGATAGTTTAGTTTCATTTCCATTTTGATGTCTCTTGAACCAATTGTTATAGGAAAAAAAGTTCCCAATTTAAAAACAAACAATAACTTTTCTCGACGAAAAATGGTTGACTACATTTTTTATTTATATTTTATTTTCTTCTTGGAATTGTTTATAAAAAAAATTTATTCTTCTCTATATTTATTGGTCCCAAAAAATCCCAATTACTTTTAAATTTATTGGTCACAAAAAAATTCTCCATTAAACATTTATACCTCTGATAAAGCTCTTCATTCGACATACAAAAGATACAAATAATATGAATCTGTGTTAAAATCCATTATGACGGGTCAGTGTCAGTATGACTCCGATAATCGACAGCACTCTGTGTTTTATGGAGCGTTTCTAGAAGCTTTGACTTTATTAACTTATTTGTTTCTCTAATTATGATACCAATGAACTTCTAGGCTTAACTTCTTTCTTTGAGGATTTAAATCTTTTGGATTATTGGTCTGACTGATAACCAATATCTTTATCTCTTCACATTCCGATCAACCTTCCTAGCCTTCAGACAAATATGTGTCCACTGATCTCACACCAATGAGTTGAGACTGAAAAGATTTAGTTTCAAGAACATTATTCTTTCAAAAACATATTCTTGTACGATGACTTCTTTATGAATTTGAATACATTGAAGATCATCATATCATCATCTGACTTATAATGGAAAGTATTATAAATTCTCATTCCTCCATTAACATTTTTATTTCCAACTAGCCTTAATATTATTGGAAGCATCATTTATCCTCCCTTACTTTATCAATATTTCATCAAAAGTTTTATGGAATACTTATGATTTATTGTAACTCTAAGATTAGAAAAGTATCGTCAGATTTACATCGGATTAATGAAAAATTTGATTCTCTTCCTCACTACGATCAGAACCATGTTCTGGAACCAGGGTGAGTCTGATGAGCATTTTCTTCCCAAAAACGTATTCCCAATACAATTTAAGTCATTAAATATTGTGAGTATGAACTCCCGAATACGATGGTCAATCTGATCACCAATAAATACAAAGTTTAGTTGATTTCTTTCCTTTGACAAAGAAATATAATTATTTTAAAAGAAACATCATTCAAGATCCGAAAACAACATCTAGCCAACTTGGTCCAAAAAATATCCCCCTTTGTATTTTTTTCATCCAATATTCATAAATCACAAAACTTTTTAGACTCAAGCTATGGGTTACTTATCATCAATTATAAGCCTACATGAGCTAACTAATTATAGGAAACAATAATTATTAATAGAAAAACTATGTTTTCCAAAAGTAGTGACTCATTAAAACCTCCCCATATGTTATTTAAATATTTATTTTCTTCTTCAACTTTCATATAAAACAATTATTTTCTAAAAAAACTACAAAAAATAGTTAGAATAGTTTACACATTTAAAATATTGAAATAAAATATTTCCCACAACTCCTCCTTTTTACATGCTTCCTTAAAAGGTTTATCACATAACAATGGATAGATTAATGAAACACTATCCCCCTTTGACAAAACTATCTAAAGTCCAGATGAGAGAGGGGACATAAAAACATACCTCAAACTTGATGAGAAAAGGGTTGTACACCCATGTAAAATGGTTTATTTGGTAAGGTTTTGTGAAAATTTTAGAAACTTGTTCTGATGTAGAAACATACTCCAGTTTTTGTTCATTCTTCTCCACATTATCTTTGTTGAAATTATACTTGATATCAATATTTCTTGAATGAAAATTCTATACCAGATTACTATTAAGTTTGATTTAACTTTTATTATCATAACCCAAGAGAAAGGGTAACTTCACTTATATAAGAGAATATTTCAACTAAGTCTTCATCCACATAATTTGGGTAGAAGCTTGAGTGGAATAGATATAATCAGCTTCAATAATTCTAATATTTACTTAATTATATTTCTTTGTACACCATATAACACAAATTTTTCCTAGAAAAAAAACTCCACCAAATGTGTGTCTTCTATCATAAACATTTCCTACCCAATCAGCATCTGAATACCCAAACAAGTCAACACTTTCTAAGCTATCATACCTAATTTAAGAAATTGATATGCCTTTGATATACCTAAAAATTATTTTTTCAACCAAAAAATTTTATTCTTTTGTATAAATTTGAAATCATTGACATAAGGTGAAAACACAAACAATGTCAGGTCTTGTGATAGTAAAATATAACAAACATCCTATTATCTTCCAAAATTCATTCTGATAAACTTCCTTACGTTATCCTCCTTTTGAAAACATGGTTCCCACTGAGATCAATGTAGAAATAGTTTTCTAATTCCTTATGCCATAATTATTTAGAAGTTCTTTAGCATACTTTTCGTGGGAAAGAAATATGTATTTTTATTTTGTGATATTTGTGTCCTAAGAAAGTATTTCATTTCACCCAACATAGATAAATCAAACTACTTTTTCATTACATCATAAAATATTTCACAAGATCTTTCATCATTCCCTACAAAGATAATTTCACCAACATAAACAATTATGATAAAGAAAAAATGATGAATTTCATTAACATACATATTGCTATCAAATATTTCTTTATTAAAACTCATTTTCCTTAAGAAGGTATCCAATTTTGAATACCATGACCATGGAGATTTTTTTAGCCCATACAAGTCTTTCTTCAACCTGCACACATAACTTTCATCCTTCACAATAATAAGGCCTCATGGTTTCTCAATATAAACTTACTTGTCAAGATTAACATTCAAAAATTATGATTTCACATTCATATGAATTTTTTTGAAACTTCATTGTAAATAAATAGAAAGAAATATTTTGATTATTTCTAATCTTACCATTAGAGAAAATGTTTCATAAAAATAAATTCCTTCAATCTTTGAGTAAACTTTTCACACTAATTTTACTTTGTTCCTTATCACTTCACCATCTTCATTCCACTTTTTCTAGAAAACCCATTTTTTACTAATAACAATTTTCTCAGGTGGATTTGGTATGATTTCCCAAGTATTATTCTTTTCTATATAATCAATCTCTGCATTCATTGTATGAACAAATTAAATATTCTCAAAAGCTTCATTCACATATTCTAACTCAACTTTTGAATATAAATAAGTATACATAATTGTTATTATTGTTTGAACCATTTGATGTTGTCCACCAATAATGTTTTGAGCTTCCACTTTCTTCCTCATCCCTAGATGAGATTTTCCTGATTCTTCCTAATCAATTGAAATAGATGAGTCTAATTCTTTCTCTTGTTTAGGATTACTATTGTCTTCATCCTTATCATAACTTCTTTCAACATGTTCTTATTACTTATCTTCATGAGTCTATTTATCTTCCTCCTCTTTTTAAAAAACTTTCTCATCAAAAGAGTCAAATAATCTTCCAAAATATTTATTGAAACATCTATATCCTCTTCTATATGAATCATATCCAAGAAAAATTCCATCTTCATTTATCTTCTCAAACTTATCAAGGTCTCCACCTTTTTTATGATGCATGGACTCCCAAAAACTCTTATGTGTTTCAAACTTGTTGTTTTTCTATAAAAAATTTCATATGGAGTCATATATGAACTTTTTTTTAGAGAAAAATCCGTTTTGAATATACATAGTAGTGCTTATGGATTTCCTCCAAAAGTATTTAGGAAGACCATGTTAAAGTAATATAGTTCTTACCATTTTAACTAGAATTATATTCATTCTTTCAACAACACTATTTTGTTGAGGATTTTAAGCTGTACTAAACTCATGCTGAGTTCAATAATTATCAATATAACATTAAAATAATTAATTTTTCTACTCACCACCATTATAATTTCTCAACTTATTCACTGAATACTCACATTCCTTCTCACCATTCCTTATGAAACTTTTATGCATTTCTAGAGCATCTAGCATATGTTTTAGATACATAACACAAGTAATTTGAGTAAATTCATCAATGGAAGTGATGAAGTAATTATCTCCATGAGTTGATTTTTTTTCTAATTGTCCCACATATATCAGAATGAATAAGGTCTAGGGTTTATTTTGAACAAATTCAAACTTCCTTATGAATAGAATTAGTAATCATTCCCTTCTAAAAGATCTTCTAACACCAATCTATTCTTCTTGACATGTCTGGAATACCCCAGACACTATCTCTCTTTAATAATTTGCACATGTTTCTTTGACATATGTGTCCCATAATTTTTTTCCACAAATAATTTTCTTCAACCATTCCCATGTAACAAGAGTTTTATATTTCACAAACATGAAACAAGTTTCCTTTTTTTCATTGGCATCTTTTGACTATATTTCCATCTTCCTCACTTTTTGACAAAAAAAATTTCTTTATGAAAATAACTTTGTTTCCTTCATCACAAAGTTGTGAAACACTTAACAAGCGGTGTTTCATCCCATCAATATAAAAATATTCCTTAGACTTCAACTTTTCTTTATTGATAACAGCAGATCCTATACCTTTGTTTCTAAGGGATTCATTACTGCTAAATTTCAGTATTCCTTCTTTGAAGTCTTTCACATTATTAAAAAATTTTAAGTCTCTTTCATATGAGAAGAACACCCACTATACAAGATCCAAGTTCATTCTCCTTTTATAGTTTTGAGAGCAGATTCTATAACAAGTGATTTTTCTTCTACTTTATCTTTCTTAGCATTCAACTTCTAAGAACTATTATCAAATTTTTATTATGTTGGTAACAAAAAAAGACATCACTTGGAAAGGTTTCTAGGTTTTTCATATATTTCAAAAATAGTTTCCATGAGTTGGAATATATTTTCAATTTTTACACTATCCTTCTCAGGTTTCATTTGAACATCATTCTCAAACTTCTTATATTGAGGGAATTAACTCCCCCTCAAACTTTTCCTTCTATTATTTGAGGTATAGTAATAATGTTGTTGATTGAATCGACATATATTTTCTCTATGTAGGAATCTATGAAAATTCCAGAAGTATCCATAGAAAAGGTGCTTACCTATGAAACTTCTATACTAACCTGAGTTGAGACCATGTTTCTCAAAAACCTTCTTATCAGAACTTTGTTAATCACTAACCTTTATGTTATCAAACATAGTATCCCTTTTTAGATATTTTCTCTTTTTATCCTTATATGAAACAGAACCAATAGAAATTTTTTCAAACTTAGGATTTTTAGAAACTTTCGACATCTTAACTTTGATGGTCTTGGAAACATATATAAACTTTCTATATTTATTCATCTCAGGACCATTTCAATATTTATTACCCTTACAAATGATTTCAGATTTATTATAAACCTTTTAAGGTAACTTTTTTTATCCTTCTCAGGTTCATCGTTAAGATAATTTTAACCAAATTCAGAGATATAATTATCGAAACTTGTAACCCTATGTTCATATTTAGAAAGTTTTCATTGGAAAATTTTAAACTCTTATTGTTTTTCCTTAAACTTTACTTCTAGACATTCAATATGATTATTTTCTTTCTCAATATATTTCTTCAAGTCATCAATCTATTTCATAATCTTGAACTTCTCATTAGGAAAAAATTATTGTTTTTTGAAGATTCTTCACTTTTCAACTTCCTGGTTTCTTTATCAAGACTCCTGATATTTCTCAAAAAAACTTTCAACTCTTATTTAAAATGAAATTATAATTTAGTTTCTTCTTCTTCTTCAGAATTTCTTCTTCTAGACTCTTTATTGTTAATTATTTCGATAAAAGTATTCTCAAACTTTTAAATAGACTTTTCAGATTCGACTTTAATATATTCTTCTTCACCATATTTTGATATGAAACATATTCTTTTATATTTCAAGAATTTTTTATCTCTCCCTCTTTAAAAGGATTTAGCATTATCACTTTTTTTATTCCATGAACTTATTATCCTTCTTTAATCTTCATCACTATCTTCTTATTTATTTCTTTGTGGAAAATTGGCCGAATAGTTCTCAATGACTCCACATTCAAAACACTTCAGGGGAAATTTTACCTTATATTTTAATTTACCAATTTTCACATTTTTAGAAAATAAGGATAAAAATTCATCAAGATTTTTACATAACTCATTTTTAGATTCATATTAAACAACATCTTCATCGTCAAAAATATTTTTCAAATTTACTAAATTAGAAGCCTTGAAAGACATTTCATGATAAAATTTTGTTTTTCCCTTCATAAATTTCTCCCTTTTCATTTCATAAGTAATGATATTGATTTGAAAATAATCCAAATATATTTTTTCCGGATCTATATCATCCAAAAAAGAAACATTAGCATCAAAATTTTTAAGAATAACAATAGAGATCATTTCAACAAATATATTTTCTTTTAACCTCTCACCAATACATCTAATGGTGTTGATAATGTCATTTACCATGGTAAAAGAAGTCACCAACATATTCATGCTCACCCATCATGATACCTTAATACATCAAACTCTAGATTTGTTACTTTTCCTTTTTCAGTTTTGTATTATCTTTATAAATGTTCTTAATCCTATCCTAGATACCTTTGGAAGTGAAAACAACCTTCACTCTTAAAAAATCACTTTTAGAAAGTGATGACAGTAAGTAATTCTTGGCCCTTACATATTTCTCAAGATTATTCTTATCAACATATATAAGAGGAACTTTATCATCAATAGGAAATCTATTTATTGTAGCTTCAAGAACATCATACCCAATAGAAATAATATAAGACATGATTATAACTTTATACATATGATAATTATTACCATTGAAGACCAGGATCCCCTTATTGTTCACATAATTGATATTCTCCATAAAAACTTTGTAAAAACTTCAACAAAGGGTAAAAAAAGGGAACTTGTCTCTGATACCAATTCAGAATGACCATAAGGATCAATGCATCACTAAGAGAGGGAGGGAGTGAATCAGTGATATATTTTTCTTTTAAGTTTCATTCTCTCAAAAACAACCTTCCTCTCTTATTAAAGTGTTGTTACCTTTTTTAGAACAAAAACAAACACACATCCACCAGAACACAATAATTTACAATGTTAATTAATCAACAAGAGTAACTACATTTTGGGTATGGTTTGGAAACAATCTAATACCACACAATCTACCAGAAAAAAATCATTTTGTGTGGAATAAAATGAGTAGGATATTCCATTATACATTCAATTCAAGTATCATGAAATGATGCAATATAATTTGTGTAACAAACATGTTATGGTGATACTTTAAAAACTTTCAAAAATATGTTCTTTAAAAAAATTATTCACTTTCTTACTTAACAGTTTGAAATAACCTTATATAGACTTCATAATTACACTTAGACTGATTTAGTAGTCCAATTCTCTAGTACGATTGTTCAATATGAAAATATAACTTTGTTAGAATATATTTGAGATAATAATGAAATTGTTGTGTCTAAATTTAGAAATCCCAGTCCAAATTCTCTATTTGAATATGGAAATCTGGACTATGATCTTGTCTCTTATCCTTTATTCATCTATACAAAAAACTTCTTCAAGTAAGTATGATCTAGAAAATTCTTCTCTCTATAATACTTCAGCACTCCGCCTTCTCTCTTGAATAGTACTTGTTTCAAAAAATTACAAAGTACTTTATACTTTTATAGGTGACCCAAATAAGTTTTGTTTGGGATTATGAAAATGTTTCCTTCTCAGCCAAATTTTATTAAACTTTAATTTACCTTAAATTTCAGGAACATCTTTTAATCCTTCAATTCTTATTAATTCTTCTCAAAACTTCTTGAATATTCTTATAGCTTCAGTTCACTTCAAAATTTCTTCAAAATCATCAGTCTGATTCTAATTTTCAATTTTTATTTTCTCATTATGATAAAGATATAAGATTATTCATTATATTGATCGACATTAAATGAAACATGTGAAAACCATGATTCAAACTTCTTCAACCAATTATGTGATCTCCTTGACAACACTTTGAAAAGCTTCAAGAAACTATCCTTTAATTCTTTTAGTCAGACCCATGATCTTGAGTTTGATGAATCTTATCAGTTTGATCCTACATCAGATAGATTGGTCTCTTATTCACTTTGATAATTCAGTGTCAGAACCATTCTGGTGGATCTTGACCTAATTTTTAAGGGAAAAATTTTCCATTTTAAAAACAAACAACTCATATTGATGAAAAATGGTTGAATACATTGTTCATTTATATTTTATTTCATTATTCTTATCAGTTACAAAAAACTTTTCTTATTCACTATACTAGTCACAAAAACTCTCAATTCCTTTAATTTTTATTAGTCCCAACAAATTATATATTAAATAATTATGATTTTGATAAATCTCTACATCGAATATAAAAAATATAAAAATAATATGAATTGGTTTCAAAATCCATTATGATGGGTCAGTGTTAGTATGAATCTGATAATTGGTGGAATTCTCTATCAGATTGACCGGTTCCAGTAGCTTCAACTTTAGCAACATCTTTCCTTATCTGAATACAATTCCAATGAACATACTACACTTAACTTATTTCTTTGAGGATTTAAATATTTTGTATCATTGGTCTAACTGATAACCATTATCTTCATCTCTTCATATTCCAATAAAAATTATCATCCATCAAACAAATTTGCATCCGGTGATCTCACACTGATGATCTCAGACCATAAATCTTTATCTTTAAGAAAATTATTCTTTTACAAACCTATTCTTGTGTCATGAATTCACCATAACTTTAAATATGTTGAAGATCATCATAGAATCATCTCAGTTACAGTGGAAAGTATTGTAGCTTCCCATTACTCAAGAAACATATTTCTTTCTAACCAGCCTCAATACGACTGGAAGAACCATTTCCCCTCCTTTCCATTATCAATGTTTCATAAAAAGTTTTACATAATACTTATGATTTATGATAACTACAAGATCCGAAAATCATAATCATATTTACATGGTATTTATGGAAAATATGTTTCTCTATATCATTATGATCATAACCTCACTCCAGAACCAAGGTGGGTTCGATGATCCTTTTCTTCCAGAAAAATTATTCCCCATATGATGGACTTTTTTAAACATTTTGTGTCTGAAACCCTAAATTTGATGGTCAATTTGATCACCCAAAAGTAAAAAGTTTAGGCAATTTATTTCCTTTGACAACAAAATACAATTCTCATAAAAACAACATCATTCAACATCTAAAAGAAATTCCATCCAACTTAGTCCCAACACATCTCACATTTTGTAAGACATGATTTACAATAGTGGGAATCATTTAAAATTAAATAATAATTATTTGGGTATTATTTTCCAAAACCAAGAGTATGAGAGGTCAACTAATGATATAAAGGATATTTTTTTCTAGTATGGAAACCTCTTATATATTTAATTAATGTTTGTGAAATCATTCCCAGTAACAATACTGGTTATCCTTTAGTGAAAGTGATTGATCAACAATAATGAAATTATAAGACCATTTTATAAGGTAATTATACTATCTCACATTTGATACAAATGTTTTATTATCTATAGTTTATGTCCATATTGGAAAGAGATCTAGAATTTGAATCCATTCAAAGAGGAAAAGGGTATTAGGATGGAAGGATTGGGACCGTAAAGGGGAATACTATGTATCACTATAAAGGGAATCAAAACTCATGTAGTTCAATGCCATTTAATGAGGCATATCATTCCTTTTAAGGTCATGTGACAAGGACTAAATTGGTACCTTTAAAGTTGTTTCATCTAAGAAAAATGGTTTGTATTTTAAGGTCCTAAATCTAAGACCATTATTAAATAATTTTAAATCCACATGGAGTGGAGTAATAAGTGAAAGGTTGTTAGAAATGGGTTGTTATGGGTCTTACACATGAGATTTCCATTCTAGTTTAACTTAAATGATAATCTGATTGAAGAAATTTTTAGTAATTGAGGAGAGTATCTTGACTCAACTAATTTTAATATCCAAGGGGAGTATCTTTACTCAATAAATTTTAGGAAACCAAGAGTATTATCTAAACTCTAGGTATTTGATGAAACTAAGAAGAGTTTCTAAATTCATGTAATTTGAGGAAACCAAGAGGAGTATCTATTATAAAGTAATGTTGTGAAACCAAGAGGATGATCTTGAATAAATGTATTTTATAAAACCTAGAGGTGTATCTCAACTAAAATAATTTGAGGAAACAAAGAGGAGTATCTTAACATAAGGAATTTCTGAAAATAAAGATTTTTGTCTCGAATTAGATCATTTTGAGCCCATGTATTAGGGTTGGAATAAATACTTCCATTAGGGAAAGAAATATGGAAAAATTAATCTCTTAGGATTAGTAAGGACACTTAGGTGAAATGAGTATGTTTAACCCAGGTATGAGACTTAGGAAGGGGTTGATCTTAGGGTGTTCCATGATGTTTGGAAAAATCCAAACCTTGAGGGATAACCCTATGTGTAATGGTGTCTCAAAGGATATAGAATATACTAGGGTGAAATGGTGGGTTTTTACCCAGGTTGTAGACTTAGGTAAATGGGGTGACCTAGTAATCCCCTCAGGACTAGGTGCAACTCCACCTTGGGATATCCTGGATGCCAAAATATTTCACTCTACTTATAGGATATTCTTAAATGGGGCAATTTTCCCATGTAACACCCCAATTTTTCCAAGGTAGTTTTTTATAATATTTTATAAACCATGTGTAATTTTTTGGTTTTGGGATTCTTGAGGAGTTGGTGGAGGTTAGGGGTCAATTTTTGGGATATTAGACCAAGTGTGAGAGGTATACATTTTCCAAAACATTATACCAGTTACCCATTACAAGTGGAATGAGTACCCAATATACCTATCGTAAAGGCGGGTATCCTTTGGGAGTCACTAGGTGGTTGGGTACCCTTGGTTGGATACCAAAGGAAATGTGATCGAGTTCCTATTGATTACATGGGATATTATTTTTAATTTTTAATTAATTAAATTAATTGGTTATAATTTTAATTAAATGAGGTTCTTTCCTCATTTACCTCATCAGTGGAACATGACCCAATATATACCCCCTCTAATTCTCTCCCTCTCATTATGGATCTCATATAATTTATATATGATTTATAGACCATATATCCATGTGGATCTTCTAAGGTAAAGCTATAACTCCTTTATATTATATAATTTATTTCTATTTTTGTTTCAAAATTATTTTCATTTTATTCCATAATTTAGGGGTTTTTTAGATTTTAGGAAAACCCTTGGTTAAAGATGTTTCGTCTAATGTTCTTTAATGGTAGAGATTTTAGTATATCAAACTAGTTAGTACCTAAACTTCCATACTAGTTTATACTTGTTTTCATGAAATTTTTTATATTTAGTTGCTTCAAACATGATAAATTTTCCTATCAATTATTCTAGAATATTTTCCATAGCTTTGTATGACTAGGGTTGGAACTTTTAGTTCCAGGAGTGGTTCCTGTGCATTTTTCTATGGTGACGAGGTTGTTTATGGTCATGTAATTAAATCAAAATATGCTAAATTATTATTCATAACTGGGTGTGCTGTCCATTGAGTTATGTTTTTATTTTATAAACCCTATTAGGTTCCCATTAGCCTCTGTTGATAAGGGATAAGTGTACTTAATGTAGTGGGTATCTGAGGGTATATCTCAGTGATCTTTGGATATTGTTTTAAATCCACATGTTTCTTGTTAATCACTTATAATGAGTGAGAGATATCATCCTTGAAATTAAATGGTTAATTAAGGATCATCAATTAGAAAAATTGATAGAGTGGTTTAATATGCGAGGGATGAACTAGTATGGATTATCGAGGTATTTTTGTGTCATGCCCAACCTTATTTTATTTATAAATCTTATTATTCTGTAAATATTGAAGGGTTAATCAGATTGGGTTGTCATGACTATAGGTTGAGACCAATATAGACATGGTACACTTTCCCATTATTATTGTACTTTTTTAAAAAGTGGCCATGATTCCGTGGATTGAGACTAATAAAAACATGGGAACTCCATTTAAATAGTATTCATACTAGTATGACCTGGATGAAGGTCATATTAATATAAGATCATTATAGACATGGGGTCACCTTTCCCCATTATCTTTACATCAACATGATTTAGGATCGAGAAACATGAGATCTGAGATTGTTATCGATCCAGGGAAGCCTTTACCATTAGTTTTTATACTATTTTTATTCGTGGTTGATATGTATATGGGGTTATACCATTATAAATAGAGTCTAGTTTTCCCCTTTATCTTATATTGACATGCAGTGATTGAGATACCTACAGGTTAAGAACATTATAGCCATGAGGTACTTTCCCATTGGTCTTACATTAAATAGATATATGATCAAAATTCATTAAAGTTGAGATTATATAGGTAGGGGTGGATTAAACCCATTTCCTTATGTCCTATGAAATGTTCAAGATTCCTTAGAGTTGTGATAGTTATAGACATGTGTCCATATATCCCATTTTTTCACATTTTTATACATAGTGTTTGAAATAACCTACGAGATGAGATCCTTATAGAAATGGGAATATAATTCCCCATTAGTATAATTATTTATTATGATATGTTCAGATACACTCCATCACTAAACACGGAATGTATGGTTTATCCCTAGGCTATTTATTGAGAACTTGAGGGTGTGACAATTTATATTATTATTGTTTGTTTATTATTAATTACATATAAATTTTTTCAAGCACTTGTATATTTTGAATTTATTTAGGGACACCATTAGTGGTGTCTAATTGATTTATACTTACACCCTATATGGTCATCCCGGTTCACATGCATATTTCATAGTTTGTGACATAAGAAATGGAAAACACCCAATAGTTGATGGATGAATTGGATTTCCTGGAAGGAGATAGGAGGCAGGAGTTAGGTCTAGTTTTGTAGTTTCCACCGTTCTTTCATTTATTTTTGGACCATGTTATATAAAATCAAACCATTAGCAATATTTTTTTTATGTATGACTCATATTAAATTTCAATTATTCATTTTATTATAGCATGGTATATGTTATCGGCTTATAGGTGGCCCTTAGCTATAATTTCTATATTCTATTTTTATATTGTGATGACTATTTATTATTATTTATTATACTATTATTTATAAACATATTTACTTAAGAAAGAATAATATTCCCTTAAGAAAAATAGATCCTCATCACTATTAGACATCCTCTATTGTATATAGAGGCATGTTTGAGGTACATAATTCCCCAGTTCAGCCACACTAGAGGTTAGTCCGGTTGAGGATGTTAAAAAATTTAATCAGAGAATTTTTTCTATTTATATTATTATTTGAGATACAATATTTAGATTTGGGATATTATTAGGGCTTGATATAGACCTTATTTCTGGCTGTAACTAACCCACATACAGGGAAAGTAAAATTTACTAGGGATGGGAATGTGGTTCTTGGTTTAGAAATATTATTATTTCATGATTTTCAATAATATGATATTTGATATATGGTTTATTATTTTACTCTTGTCCCATAGTGGTGTGAGGGTGTCTTCATGTATAATTTTCAAAAAATAGTATTCACATGAAATTCATGTACTTATTTGAGTTTGATCACTCTAATTATGTTCTTGGGTTTAGTTATTTAAAGTGTCAATAAAAAACTATATAGTTTTTCCTATATAACTTGATGGTAGCATTCTACTTATCTTGTATTGGGATTTTGATTATATTGTTATCATTTTTTGATGGATGTTTATGATAATATTTTATTTTATTTGTCCTATACAAGAGTGTGGGTAGGTTCGGAGTGTTCTTGAGTTCTGTGAGACCCTTGTATGATATGGTGTGTGTTTATATCATAGTGATATGTACTAATTATCCTATCTATTATATCAATAACTATGTCTTGTGTTTGAAATTTTAGAGAAATTCTACCCAGATAAACATCTGTTGGGAACTAGGAGGGTGGGATAAACATACCCTACTTGAACTTAAGATGGGTCCACCAGTCGTTCCTATACCTCATATTGATCAATAACTCAAAGTGATTCTTCTTCATGTTATTCAATCTATGAGACTTGGATCTTTGAGATAAGTTCCTTCATTATCATGCCTACATAGAGAGTTTCAATTAAATCACCCTCCTCTATTTAGTATACAGGGTGTAATGTAGGCTATAGAGTTCTAGGTCAAGTATATGTTTGATATATTTTACCATCTTGAGACACCCTCTAATTGGTGGGTGAAGCATACTTTGTATATGCATTGAGAAATAGTGAAAAACTAGTGGGATGTCCTCATCCCGGTATATCAACATATGGGGCTATCTTGGATGAATGTTGTGGATATTTTCTTAATTCAGCTATTTTCCTAGACATAGAGGGATTGTAAGACTAGATAGTATATTCATTTAGTTTAGGGGATCATTTAATTAATGGAAAATTCTTCTCCTTTCACTGATTAAATTTGGTTTGATATGAAAATAGTAAGTAATGAGATTTATATAGTTTTCCATTTTGAGGATGGTCCGAACCATTAGATATTAGTTCAGGTAAGTAATTAATTCCAAAATTATTATATTGAGGTGGTGAAGAAGGACCTTCTTATTGAAAGTAACTTGGTAGGTAGTGTTATTCCAAGGTAGTCTAATTTTTATTTTTTATTTAAGAGTGGATAATCAAGTAGTAAGAAGCATAAATATGGTGATTCCCACTAGGTTAGTAATAGATCGGATAATCAAGGTTGTATATTATCATCTTCCTAACATGGGAAGACTCCTCCTGTATATTATTAGTGTGATAGGCTATGGATTTCCTGACCGTAATTCTAAAGAATATCCGTGGAGTGCCAATCATCTGGCTATATGAGGCATCTGCAGTGATTTTTTAGAGTTATCCAATGCCAGGTAGTGGTTGTGGAAATAAGTAGTCCCAGGGACCCAATGTATTATTAGGTGATTTATTATAATGTGGTTGTTAGTGTACCTCAATCTGGTTAGGTTGTAGAGGAGGGAATGGTGCTCAAGGATGGTAGAGACTGTATAGTGATACTTTTGGGGATATTTAGTCAATTAGAGGCTAGGTAAATTGTATGATATATTCATGTTATCAATTATACTATTTCTAATTATAGTAGAAGATCATTTTCTGTTGAAGGTACAATATTAGTATCATCTACACAAGCATCCATTTTATACAGTATAAGTGAATCACACTCATTTATATATTCTCAAATTGATAATGATTTGTGGTTGAGTGAATAGTATCTGTATGGGTTGATAAATTTGATACACTATATGGGGTTTTATCTGAGGGTATTTTGAGATTTATATAATGTATTATCATGATGAGTGGTTATAGGATTATTTAGGGTTTCTTCATACTAGAGATGTTCAGTTTCTATGTGATCATTTAGATGGATTATCTTACTCAATATCAGTAACACATCAAAAAAATATGATTGATAAGTAAAATTATTGTCATTTAATGTTGATTATTATTCCATTTATAGAGAGTGGGATTTTTGGTAATTTCATTCGAGATCTGACCATTGATAAGTGATGATGAATTTGACTCTGTTTTTAGCCTTTTTCCAATAGAGGAGAAAACACATTCATTGGAATTTTTTCTTGTTTTTAATAATTTATAAGATTTATTTCTTAATTATTTCTTGGGGATTTCTACCCTTAAAATAGGTTCAGTTTATTATAGATCTGATTTGAGGAACATAGACTATATATGTTCCTCCATACAGGATGGATCCTATAGTTCTTAGATAGCTAAAAGTTTTACCATAGGACTTTGAGGTAAAGGGATTTATTCACCTATGAGAATACCCTCGGGGTGATACTATCTTATTCACTACTAAAGAGAGTGAATTGTTATGTTTTTTGTATATTACTAGAGGTATAAATAGAAAATAATCAATGAATGGTATCCTCTCCCTTATAATATTATTTTTTTATTAGTTAAGGGGGTGCGAGCGATTTTCGAAGATCAAATTGAGATGAATATATTATCAACTTTATGTGAAGCAATCTAATATTTCTTATGTTTATTTTAGGTGAAGTTATGTAATATATAATAATTTATTGATGTTTTCTTGTTTGATGAATTCACTAATAGTGTTTACGGCCTTACTGAATCAATTCTTTCAACCTTCACTTAATTATATTTTTGACATCTCTGTTAATGATATCCTGGTGTAATATTAGTCAAATGAGGAACATTATAATTTTTTTATGTTTTATTGAGTGGAATAAAATAAAATCATCTATTGGAAAATCTCTCAAAGTTTTAGTTTTGAATCCTCAAGGTGTGTTTCTATGTGAACATGATAACAGATGTTGGTATAATAGTGAACCATATAAAGTTAGAGGTTTTGAATTATTTGAAGTGACCTAATAATATCTTTGAGATTCATATATTATTTATATTTGAAATATACTATAGAATATTCTTTCATGAATTATCTTGACTGGTTGTATCGATAATGACCCTGATAAATAAGGGTTTGAAGTTTGACTGGTCTAATCTATGTGAGAGTGAATTCTTGGAGATGAAGGGTAGGTTTAATAATATGTTAATTATAACCTTACCAAAACTAGGTTAGGAGTATACCCAATATTTTCATGCATCAGGGGAATATCATAGAGAATTTTTAATGTAGAATGGGTGAGTAGTTACTTATGGATCCATGAAGTTGAGGATGAAGGAAAGGATGTGTCTGATTCGTGATTTGAATTTGATTGGGGTGGTGAAAGATCTAATATATTGGATTCATTACATGTTTTATTAGAGGTATATGATTTATATAGACCATAATATACTTAGATACATCTTTTCACAATGCAAATTAAACCTTTTACAGTGAAGGTCTGCTAGGTACCTATAGTTCTTTGACTTCAAGATATAATATACCCCTAGGAAGGAGAATTTCATGGTTGATATTTCGAGTAGGAATACTCAGAATTAGGTTGTTCAAGAGGCATGTAGTGAGTAAAAATGATGCTCCTATTTATGGATTTTCATCTCGGTCTCCAAGAGTATTGGAGAAAATCTACCCTTCTATATTTGACTCCTCAAGAGGGTGAAGGATATTCAGTTGTTTGAATTTGATTATAGAGTTGTAAGGGATAATATATATGGTGGAGATTCACTAATAGTTTGGTGCCAAGATGATTATTTGATCTTAAAGGTTTGAGTCTAAGTGGTGGTCCCTACGATCACATGTGAGGAAGTGATGTCGGATTCACACACCTCTATATTGGTTGTTCACTTAGAGTTTACCATGATCTATTAGGAAATTAATAAAAATTATCAGTGTCCTAGTATGAAGAAAGGTATTTTAAAGTATATTTTATGAAACTTTACTTGACATCATGTAATGTTTGAGAATCAGATACTCATAGTTCACATTCAGTAGTTTCCCCTTGTCGGGTATAAATGGGATGACATGGTGGAGGATTTTATGATGGGGTTACCATGGTCACCCTGATATAGTGATGTGTTATGGTTTATCATGGAAAAATTTACCATGGTTGTGCATTGAAGAGTTGAGTAGATTGTGTGTGTAGGAGATAGTATGGGTGTATGGTGTGCCCCAAAGTATTGTTTCATATTGATATTCTCGAATCAAGACTTACTTCTGAAAGGTTTTATAAAAGGTTTTTAATGAACATGTGTATTTGAGTATGGAATACCATCCTTAGGTTCATGGGAAGTCTAAGTATATGATCCATATTTTGGGTTACATGTTGTGATTATATGTCCTATATTCCAATAGGTCATGGTAGATTCATCTCTCCTAAATCAATTTCACCTATAAAAATAGATATCAAGAATGAATTAATATGGATCCTTTTGATGTATTATATGGAAGGTCATATAGATCACCTCTGTATTGGTTATAGGGAGGATGTTTTTCTTTTATTAGGGTGAGTATCATGAAAGAGGTATCAAAACATATTTGGTTTATCAATAAGAAATTGTAAAGTTCTTAGAGTAGGTAATGATTATACAAAAATTAAAGAGGATAAGCTCTTGAGTTTGAGGTGTAAAATCAGGTTTTCATGAGTGTGTTTCCTTGATTAAGAAACCTTTGTTTTTAATGTTTTTGTAAATTTGGTTCTAGATATATGGGTTAATTTGTAACACCAGCCTATTCCAAGGAATTAACTTATTTAAAAAAAAATTCAAACCTTCTGTAATTTGATGGAATTTATCCATTTTAGGAGTTGATAAAGACCAAGGGTTAGTTTTTAAGAGTTTGAACATGTTATGGAAAGTCTATATTTTTTGAAAAACTACATTGAGTACCTGATTCCAATGTATTGGGAATCAAATTTATTTGGAGGATGGGGGGGGTAAATCATGAGGGGCCACTAGGTAGCTATTGAACCTAGGGTGGGTACCCGATGGGGTACCGAATACCCAATGATAGGTGACTGGGTACCTGGGGGTCACTCAGGCTATTTTTTTTAAATTTTTAATTAATTTAATTATTTGGTAAATATTTTAATAAAATAAGTTTCTCTCCTCATTTAACATAGAAATAATTTCATATCCTAATCTCTCTCTCCTCCACTTATCTCCTTCTCTAATTGTGGATCTCTCATATTTGAGCCTCAATTTGTTATTCATCTATCCCTATATATCACTCATGGAAAGGATATCACTCCACTCATATATTATCAATTTAAATCATAGTTTTAGAATTATTTTCTTATTATTCTTTAATCTAGGGTTTTTAATTTGATTTTTGGAAAACCTCTTATTTTAACAACTTCATCCGATGATCTTCAATTATTAGGATTTTAGTATATTGGGGTAGTTTGTGGATAATATTTACTATTGTTTTATTCATTATTATATGTGATGCATGATATGTGGTCACACCCAATGTGTGTGATTGACCTAGAATTATTTTAGAATATCTAACTTATCCTTATTTGGGTTGGTTATTGATGTTGAGAGTTGTGAGTGGTTACCATGGATTGTGTTATGGTATTTTGGTTTCTAATGGTTGAGTACGTGAATTAAAGTCTGATAAATCCATAATCAAAACATGATGGGGGTGTCCTTTGAGTTATATTATTGTGTATTAGACCTTGTTAGGAGCCTATTAGTCTTCACAACATGATAATGGTGTAATTAAATTAGTGGGTTTCTAGAGTTAGCTATTAGTGAGAAAGGGACATTATTTTAAAAGAACTGTTGACTTGTTAATAATGTAAAATGGGTGAGATACATCCATCATAAAACTAAATGGTTCCTATAGGGCCACCCCTTCTGTGAATATAGTGATAGGTTCGATATTTGAGGGCAGACCTAGAATGGATTATATAGGTGTTGGATTTTATTCCAAAATATATTCAATTTTTAAATCTTGCTATATTGTAAACCTTGATGGGTTAATCATATGTGGTTGAGATACCTATAGGATGAGATTGATATTAATAGGGGAAACTTTCCCATTTTTATTGTACTATTTAATATGAGGTTGAGATACCATAGGCAAACATTGTTTCAAACATGGGGGAACCTTTACTAAGGTATTTGTACTATTATGAGCTATATCAATATGTTTTTGAGTTAAGATCATTATATACATGGGGTTGTATTTCCCCATTGTCTTTATATTGATATGAGTTGAGATAGAGATGCTTGTGGGATAAGATCATTATAGACCTAGGGACACCTTTCCCACTGTTCATGTTAATATTTTTATACAGATTCGAGATTCTTATGGGGTGAGATTATTATAGATAAGGGATACTTTTCCCCTTTTCTTGTATTGATATATAGTGCTTGATATACTTGTGGGTTAAGATCATTATATAAATGGGACACTTTCTCATTTATCTTATATTATATTGATTTGGGATCATGATTCCTTAGGTAAGATCTCATATAGACATGGTAATATTCTCATCATGTTCTAATATCATTTATAGTGGTTAATATACCTTATAGATGAAACTAGTATAGACATTGGGCTGCCTATCATAATGCCTTCAAATTGTTATACAAGGTAGTTGAGAATACATATGTGGTGAGATCTTTGTAGGAATGGTAACTGGAATGGGCCAATCATAGGTTGTGGAAAAAGAAATTATATCCTAAGTTATAATGAAATATAGTGATTAATATAGGTTTTCTCTAGAGAGGAGTTCACAACAATCATGTTTTTCACTTTAAATTGGAGGAATGTCAGGGTGTTTTTGATTGGGATTCATTGAAAACTAAAGAAAAAGTAGTAATAAAGGGTTGAAAATAAATTATAAATAAAGTGATAAGGTTATAATTAGATTTAATTTTTTAATTATATCATAGTATTAAAAGTAATTTTACCTCTCATTTGATTGAATGGTAAATAAAAGACACCTCGACCAAGATTCTAATTACCCTTGGTTGAAGGAAAAAATAGATATCACTCCCATGTTCATGAAAGTTTATAAAATATTCCTAAACAACAAAGGAATATCCCAATCTAGAGTTATTTCTTCTAAGTAATCTATAAATAACTCATTGCATCCACATACGTGCCAATGATTTCTAGACACACACCACCCAATACTGTCTACTCAATCAATACAAGATGCACCAAGTGAAGGGGGTATACAAAACATCAACTAATTATGTAGACAATGAATAATAAAAAATCTATAAATAAAATCACACTAAGATAATTTATCACCAATGTAAATATAAATCATTCAATATAAAAGAATAATTTTAAATTATATCACAATATTTAAACATTACAAAAATGATTCTCCACTATTCCTCAATCACTCAAGAATTATTCCTCTAATCGAGGGGTCATAGAGAATAAGGGGGAAGTTGAAGATATTGAAAATAGAAAAGAAAATGAAATAAGTTCTTTAATATGAGAATTATCAAATATAACTCCTTCTATCCTTCGAACAAGTAGAGAATTTTATCTATAAGGTAAAGGTGAGGAAAATTTTCTCTCTAGTTTTTTTCTATCAAAATATTGAGCATATTTAGACCCCAGTACCACTGAATATTAAAAGTTTCTCTTCTTAAAATTTGTTCAAAATGTGTTGGATATCCTCCCTCAAAATTTTATATTCATTTAAGGTGTGTAGAAAATTATATCCATTAATTACTAAATCACACATTTTTTAGATGAATAGATTATAGAGTTTCCTCCACTTACACTTGGCCATCCACTAGCTTAATGATTTGTTTTTTCCATGAAATTTAATTTTAATGTTAGATGCCTAGTTATATATAATAGAAAAATAGAATCATATTATTTGGAGTATTTTATCCAGATAAATTATTCCTTTAATAAATGTTCCTTAATTCTATTAGATAATAAGGTTTCCACTTTTCACGAATTATTTGGGCCTCATAAACTTCTAATTATCTCTTGGTTTGGTTGAGATAATTTAATACCACTAACTAAAGAGCCTTATAAATAATTTCTCAATTTTTATTACTATGAAAATTAAATGGATGAAATACCAAATTGATAAAAAAATTAAAATTCTAAAATTAATTCATTTTAACATTTTTTCTCAAAACATCCATAATAACCAAAAATATTTCAATTCTTCTCAAATTGACAAATTAATGGGGTTTAAATCATTGAAATACAAAATAAAAATAATAAAAATATCATTTATATTAATTCAAACATATTGAAAACTTGGACTCTAGGAAAATTAAAAATCAAAATATAATCAACGAAAAATCAAGACACATACCCATGAGATACACCAATTTAACACCAAGAAAAAAAAGATACCATGCCACCACAAAAAAAACATCATTTAATGTTTTTCATTCAATCTATTAAATTAAATCCCAATATATTCATCCTACCATTCACATAAAACACTTAACTTACACAAATTTACCTCATAATAGAAGTGTATATTTTAAATAAGGTTTTTCACCTCCAAACACGTGAAAGGGTCAGCACAGGCTTGATAAATTCCTAAATCTCCACCCAACATGAGATAATGAGATTTTATTATCTTGAAGAATTTTCAAGTTTACTCAGTGATTTAGGTATGGAAGGTTTTATATGCCAACACAGTTGAGGTAGGATTAGTAGGCTAGACTATTTTTTAAGAAAAAATGATTGAATCTAATTTTCACAAAAAAATGAGCCTCCTAATCACTCACCCTATAGAAAATTATCTCCAATAACTATTAAAAATTTAATAAAATTTAAAACCATTCAAAATTTTAAAATCAACATAATAACAACTTAACGCCCTTCATAGTTTTTTTTGATATTTAAAATATTTATATAATTGATCTTTGAAGGTAGTGGTAAAATCTTTTGAGTTATAAATAGTAGGTGAAACTTCCATCCCTTCATTAAAATGATAATATATATTTCCAGCGTCAAAAACTATGTTTTTATTTTATTTTTCTAGCAGCATTAATTTGATATAAATTTTACAATAATTTTTTTCTTGAAAACCATCTCATGAACAATATAAAATAATTCACCTTTTCAACTTCAAAATCAACTTTCAGTATTTGATTATCTACACAACATATAATAACAAGATGCATCACACCACAATATATCTCCCACTACACTTAAGTTTAAATATATTGTGAAATTTCTACTTCCTTGAGAAGGCTGGATAGACAAAAGTGGCTTATAATGTTGCTAAAAAACAAGTTTTTTCATTTCATTATAAAGGATTGAAAGGATTAAATGTAAATAGAAGACCATAATAAAAAAGATAAACTTGTAATGGGTGATTTTAAAACTAAATAAATTCATAAATCATTTAAAACGAAAGTACCTATAACTTTCATGTTTTGATAAAGTAGATCAAATCCTAGTTCAACAATAAGTGTTTGGTTCTCTCAAGAAATGAGGTAAATGTAAAGAATATTTCAAAAAGTATCAAAGGTCTCATAAGATTGTGAATTCAATATTTGGATAGTTAAATAAGTCATGAAATTAAAAATTATTTTTTCTTTTCTTGAAATTCTCAATGTTTTGAACATGAAAAAAGATTCATTTTCAAATTTCAATTAAGTTTGGTTTCATGGGATAAATTAGTTCACTAATTGTAATGTGTTTCAAAAATATAAAATATAATAATTTGATCTCAAATGTTTTAAAAAAAATTCCAAATTTGAAAAATAAACACACACAAAAATTGAAAAAGGTATAAAGATTTTGAAGAATAAAATTTTAAAATTCTAAACTACAATGGTTACATCCCCTATACAAAAATGTTGTTGTGTACTTAATTTATTCAAGAAGATTTATCATGTGAGTATTTTTGTAATTGAATCATAGTATATAGGTTATAAGGATAGGTATAACCTGATATATTTTATTAATAAACAGGTTGAAGGACTGTGATCTACTCCACTTGTTTGTTTGGAAAATTTCCATAGAATTTATTTAGAATGTTCCTATTACTAGTGAATTAATTTTATTATCCTATGAAAATATAAATAACACCAAATGTTTATTCATGAGTGACTATAAATGGATCTTACCATCTAGAAAAAAATTTACCTAGCATTATCTTAAGTATTCAATTTTTTAACAACACTTGATCACGTGGATGGAATTCTTTAAGTTAGATAATATTATCCTGAAACACTCTTCTTCTCTCTTTATAAATCTTCAAATTTTCAATATATTCTCTTATAATTTCATCCATATATTAAATATTAAATCTCATCTCTTTTATAACTATTTATCAGTCCAAATTCATCTGTCTCATAGCCTAGTATTCCTTGTCCTCTAATTCCACTAGCATGTGAAAGTTTTCTTCATAAATCATCCTATATGGGATCATGACTATGGGGGTTTTGTAGGATATCATATAATACCATATTTTGTTTTCCAACCTTTTTTTTATAATCCTTCATTTTGGGTTTAATAGTTTTTTTTAGAATTCCATTGATTCCCCTACTGGACACTTTATATTGGCTATTGATTTTTGGCTGATATGGTGTCGATGTTTTATGATACAAACTGTAATTTATCAGAAAAATATCCAATATCCTAATAAAAAAGTTACTCCCTAGATCATTTATGATTTTTATAGTAACTTTGAAACTATAAAATGTGTTAGCTATGAAAAAACCAAAAACAAAATGAGAATCATCGATTTTGGAGTCTTTGAATTCCACTAATTTTAAAACATAATACACTATAAGAAAGATATAATAATTTTCAAATTACATTAAAAAAATTACCATAAAATATATACCCCAAAATTTAAAAATTTCAAAAAATATAATGGGTATTTTTTTCATTTCTTTAATTTTTGAAATATTTTTTGAAAATTGATATTTCTCACATTTTTTACAAAATTCATTTGAATATTTAAAATGGATGGGGTATTAAATTCTAGATTCTAAAAACATAATTACTATCATTTAAGGTTACAATTGGTTCTATAAGCTAAAGTGTGACAAAACCCAAAAAATGAGTCAATTTCCCTTTTAGGAAAACATAATCTTATCACTTATTTGTTGAAATTTTTCCAAAGAAATGGATTCTACCAAATGTAAAATCAAGATTCAGATTTTGGTAATTGAATTTGGTGGGAATTTAAGTGACATGAGACCTGAATATTTACCACATCTACATACCATGACACTTCTTATTCAACTATGTTGAGATGATTCGTTATAATGAGGTATGGTACTTATTATTTAGCTGGAATCTCTACTTGGACTATATTGGGTAGTGTACAAAAGTGATTAACCCCTTGGTTCTAAACTCCCTTATCATCACTGATTTATAAGGTGAATTCTTGTTGTAGTATCACCCATATTAAAATACTAGTATTGTAATATTCATTCTTTATAAAATATATAAGGGTTGTATGATCACACAATAAAGAGACTTTAGTTCCATTCAGATGTGGTCTGAATCTATCTAAAGAAAGGATAAATACTAAAACTTTTTTGTTGTTGTGTAATTTAATATGTCCACATCTAAGGTTATTAAGGTGTAAACAATTACTTGTAGACTACCATTAATTCATCGGTAAAGTAAAACTCCAACTGCTTGGTTAGAATAATTGAAAAGTATCTTAAACAGTTCTTCCCTATTAGTGGTTGCATCACTGGTGGAGTTATTAATATCCTATTTAACTCATCAAAATATTCCCCAAAATCATCATTTAAATTTAAATTATAATATTTCAAAATTAATCTTGAGAGAGGTAGAAAACTATTACTACATTATTTGATAAACCTCTTGTATATTATTTCATGTCCTAAAAATGATCTAACATGTTTAATATAAGTTGGGTAGGGTAAGGAATTTATCACTTCAATTTTTGAATTATCCACCTTAATTTATTTTTTGTAAAATAACATGTCCCAATATAATTCATTTTTTCACTATAAAATGACACTTTTCAAAATTCAAGACGCGATTCATTTCAAAAATAGTTTTCAAAAAAAATTCTATATTTTTCATGTAATTATTAAAATAATATCCAAAAGTAGTGAAATAATCTAAAAATTCCTCTAATTAGTTTTCAATTTTGTAAAAAATTACTTACCAGGAACCTATGAAATGTACATGGAGCTTTACATAACCCAAATTTAATCCTCTTATGGGAAAATGTTTCAAAGTTACATGTAAAGGTTATCTTCTCTTAGTCCTATAGAGAAATGTATACATGAAAATAAACTAAAAATCAATCCAGAAAACAATAGGGAGTTCTTAAAACCAATATCTTTAACATTTAGTAAATGAATGGGATAAGTAAGTGATCTTTCCAAGATATATAATTTCATTTTTATATAGTTGATATATACTCTCAAGTTATTCTAAATTCTCATAGGTACTAATTCATTATTTTCTTTTCTCATAATGGTTAATCTAGTTTTCTTAAGAACTACATGGATGGGTCTGACCCATTGTCTATCTAAATTGGAATAGATGATCCATATGCTTCTAAGATATTCTCTATATACTTATTCAATTCTTCTATCGAGGTGATATTAAACCTCTTTTGGGGATGCCTAGCAAGTTTGAAATCTCCCTCAAGAAGAATTTAATGTGTGTATATTTTTATGTTTATTCCTTAGATATCATCTAATATCCACATTTTTACTTTGACATTATATCTGAAAATTTAAATCAAAGTTTTTTAATGTGTTTTATGAAAATTATTAGTAATTATCACTAGAAAATTTTGTCCTTCCACGAGGTAAACATATTTCAAATTAGTGGGAAGTAGTTTTAATTTAATATTTGGTGGTTTTTCAAGATTAGAAATTAAGTTGAGGTTCCCCACACCTAAGTATTGAATATATTGCATAGAAGTAAACATATAGGTTTATTATTCATGAAATACATCATCAAATTCATTAGATAAATATGATTTTATCTCTTCTTTTAATTTGAATATTGAATTTTTAAATTCTGGATAGCCTAATCTTCCATGGAATTTTCAATCAAAAACTACTCCCCTAAGGATAAAAATTCATGAAACTTACCTGGTTCTTCAATTGGTTAACTATATTCAATATGGGAGAGTGTAAAAATAGAATGTTTATATGAAGGATAACTATGGAGTCAAAAATATTAAAGTGTATAGCGCTTTCTCCAATCTCCATGGTGAGTGTTCCTTTATGGATATTGATGACACTCTTGGACATATTCAAGAAATTTCTCCCTGAAATTATGGGTGATTTTTATCTCTATCCTCTTCTATGTTGATCATATAAAAGTTAGCTGGGAATAACTGATCTTTGACTTTTATAAGGACATCTTCCAACACTCATGTTGGAAAAACAATGGTACTATTTTCGAGTTGTACCACTACTCTTGTGGGTTTCAAACCTACTATCTGAATGTAAGTAAACATATAGTGAGTAAATTATTTAATTTAATCACCTAGATCACACAAAACATTAGATAAAGGTAAATATCCAATTGTGTATGGAATAGAAATTGTCATAAGATCATAACATTTTTTTTGAAACTATGGTGTGATAAGGGCTGAGAAAATTATACACAAGCTGATCCCCTCATTAATTTTATGTTTCATTCCTTGAAAATAGTACCATGTTTTAACAAAATCTTATCACGGGGTGTGGGAAACATAATTATCTCTTAAGTTAAAATGCAGTATAGTGGTTAACCATGGTTTTCTCTAGATGGGGGTGCACAATAATCAAAATTTTCATTTTAAATTAGAGAAAAATGAGGTTGTTTTTAATTATCATTATCTGGAAACTGTAGAAAAGAAATAAGAATGGTCGATGAATCAATTGAGAATATTAGGTTTAGATCACCTTTTTCAAAGAACTGATAGTCTTAAAAGTTTTTTTACCTATATTATGGTTTAATGATAAATGAAATACTCCTCGATCAAGTTTGCAATCACCGTTGGTTGAAAGAAATACTAAAAACCAATGTTATGTGTATAAAGTAAGTAAAATATTCCTAAACTACCAAGGATAGTCTGAATCAAGAATTGGTTCTTCTTAGAAATCTAAAAACAACTCACTACTTCCACACTTGTTCTAGTGATCCCTATACACTCATTATCCATCACATTTTTCTTAATTGAGACACAATTCACTAGGTGAAGAGAGTTTACATAACATCAACCAAAGTTTTAAACAATGAATCAGAGTAAAAACCAAAATAAAATATCATTAATAAAATTTTGAGCCATAGTAATCAAATTTTTTTTGACAAAAAACATAATTTTAAATTATAATATAAGACTCAAGAATTACAACAAATATTCTCCTTCCTTCCCCAATCACTCAAGAACTACCCTACCATTCAATGGGTCTTATAGAAGAAGGGGGAAGTGAGATATATTGAAACAAAATAAATTAATTAGTTCCTCAGCATGTGAATTCTCCAGCATAGCCCCTATTTTCTTCTAATAACTTTCTATGGAATTTGAGATCCTTATTTATAAAGGAATAAAGATGAAAATTTTCCATCAAGAGTTAGAGAGTCTTTGACTCACAAGAAAACTTAATAGAAAATTTTTTTCTTTTTAAAAGTTATTAAAAATGAAAATACTATACACCCTAAAAATTTAAAATCTATTTTCCATATATTAAAAAAGATAGCCATGAATTACTAAGGAACAATTTTTTTGGATGAAGATACTATCGAATTTCCTCCACTTTCATGTACCCTTTCACTGCCTTAATGATTTAAGTTTTCCATGAATTTTAATTTCAAACGATTTACATATTTTTATGTCATTTACAACTAGAATCATATTATTTTGAGTCTTATATCCCTACATATTCTTACTTTAATGAAGGTTTCTCAATTATACATTTGAAATAAGGTTTACACTTTATATGAATTAATTAGGAATCATAAACTATAAATCAATTTTTGGTCCAGTTGAGAGAATTTAATCCAAATAACTAAGAAACCCTACTAGAAATAATTTTATAATTTGGATTAGTATGAAAAATGTTTTGAAAAAATAACAAAGTGATAAAAAATTTAAAAAATTATTGAATTAATACATTTCAACAATTTAGATCAGAACATCCATAATAATAAAAAATATTTAAATTCATGTTAAATTAATAAATTGGTGGGGATTAAATAATTGGGATACATAGTAAAAATAATGAATGTATAATTTCTATCCATAATGAACTATGTAATTGGCTTTATAATTTATTGTGATATGTTCAGATACACTCTAACACTGGTTTAGGAAGGTATGTTCACTCCCTCGGTGGCTTATTGAGTAATAGAGGGGGTGAAATTTTATATTTTTATTTTTTTATTATTATTTATGTAATATAAATTCATGTATTCACCTATTATGAAGTTATAGGGACCCATTTAGTGGTGTCGTATTGATTTGTACCCACAACCTTCATGATAATCCTAGTTTGCATGCATATTTCATAGTTCATGAAATATTTAAGGGAAGGGGCCTTGCTATGGATGGATGAGAAGTGTGTAATGGTTTGTATGGTGAGGTGGTACTTATGTATAGTTTTTTAGTTTCCTTTATAATTTTGTTAATTTTTAGACCACTTTATATATGATTAAACCATAAATGATCATTATAAGATCCCAAACTTTCTGGAGATGTATCATTCTCATTTTCATGTACTCTTCTCGCCTTTTTATTGAGTATATTTTGGTTGGATTTTACTTTGGGGATGTTTTAGATGAAATAAGATAATTCTAAAAGTTTTTTAAGGGCTTTTGAACAGTCTACTATTGGTGTATAGTCTTTTCAAACTTTGTACCCAAACAAGGAAAGTGTTTTGACCCAAATAAAGGGTATTTTCAGGGTTGGTGTATAGTTTTTAGAACTATTAATGATCTTAGTAGAAACCATGCACCCCTAGAAACATGAACATAGTTAAGGTGTATGGTTTTGAAAATTGTGCACCCTTTCCCAGGAAACCATACGTGGAAGATTAATTTCCCTAAAAATTTATTTTAAAATTCTTGAACTCCCTAATATTAACCCTGATTCGCCCCAACTTAGCCCTAAAATTTTTCCTTCATTTTTGGGTGTTACCAAACATATTCCAAGTCCCTTAAAACTCTATTTTTTGATGAATTAAAGATTTTATTGATAGATATGTACCTCTTTCGCTATATAATCTCTTCATGTGTGGTTTCCTCTCTCTCTCATCACTGTTATTTGATGAATAAGAGTGTTTATTTAATAATTTTCATTGGTTTAGATCTAGGTTTTCATGTATTTTAATCTATTGGATCTTGTTTATAGGATTTGGTTATATATATTCCACACTGTTGTGATCTAGATCAATCTACTTCAATTTGGGGATTTTTGTTTGGCGAATGTTCATCAATGATCTAGATGTAAGCGGTCTAAATTTCAATTCCCATAGTCTTGAAATATAAATTATGTGTATATAATTTTGAAATTTAGATTTTCACATTTTTAAATTGAATCTTTGATTGAATTATTTAATTAATGGAATTACAAAATTAGTGGAATATTGGGATTATGGAATTAGTGGGATATAGAATTATGAAATTATTTAATTAATGTGATTTTGAATTGATTTATAATGGTCATTAAGATTTTGTTGGCTTAAAACTAAAGTTTTAATGGTTTATATGATTAATTTTTTTAAAATGGATTAATAGTGAAAGGTTTATATTATTTCCATGTGATTAAAGTGATAAACCATGTTTTTTTAAATTGAAATGGGGAACGATTATGTGAATAATTGATAATAGGGTTAATCATGATTAACCTTGATAAATGTGATATATGTTATATATGTGATATATTTTATTGATTGATAATTAGGGTGTGTTATAAGGATCGATGCTCCAAATACCCATAGACTGATAGAAATGGCCTTCAAGACACCAAATGAATGAATGTTAATATTCAACTGTGTGATAAGAAATGATGCTTAAAAATAGCATAGGAGATAAAAATGAAGTGTGATATAGGTATAGATTCTCTAAATACTCATGGGGTGTTATACATGATGTTCCACACCCATGATATTGGAATTGGATTATGGTTCCATGAAGTTGTGATATAAAAGTGAGATGAATTTAATAATGAGAACCCTTATGGTAATAAATTTAAATATCCCTTAGTGATGGTTCAAAATATGGCATGGGTCAAGGCAGGTATTGATGTTTTTAGTTTCATTGTGATCTATGGTGACTATTTGGTTAATTAAATAATAATGAAATGTGAAAAACTGTTTACTTTATGTATTGTGTTTTATTCTTTATATAACTTCATACACTATTATAGATTGTATATTGTTTTAGATATCATTGGTGTTGGCCTAATGATTTGTACTCATACCCTACCCAGGATTCCCAATCATTACCCAAATAGACTTCAAGTTTGTAGGAAAAGATAAGGGTAATAGCCCTATGATAGATGGATGAGATGGGATGGAGCATGGATAAGGGAACCTGACATGCTGTTGAGACCCTCTTAAGAGTTTTCAGTGTATATTTATTTTGGGTTTTTCATATTGATTTTTGAAACATATATGGAATGAAATATCTACAGTTCTAGTTTAGATATCGTTTCTCTATTTTGGTTTATCATGTTATACTAGTTTGTATTGGTTATTGTATTATTCTAGTTATTGGTTATGTCATTTGGATATTGTTTATTATTTTGATGTTGTGTTTCTTTGATAAAGAAAGTATATTCTCTCCATATTTTATATATTAGACCCTCACTACTATTTAGTAGCCTCTAGTATAAGGGGAGGCATTTCTGAGGTCACATAGCGAATCATCTCGGGGCACCAACTTGTGGCACCCGAGTTAGGATGTTAAAAAGTGGTATCATAGGAAGGATTTATTTTATTTTTATTTTTTATTAATCTTTGGGATAGAGGTATTGGAGACTAGTAAGATTAATGTTTTGGTTATGAGCTCATGAATGGGACTATCTAACCCATGCATTTTGTTAAAATCCAAGTACCCAGGGTGGGATTACTATTATTGATATTCGTGGTTAAATTTGGATGTTATTTTTCCATGGATGATGCACTTGTTGTGTGATGTGATTATTTTTCCAAGATTTTATTTATGGTCTGGTATAGAAAAAATTTTAGTATGCATGAATCATTTCTAGAACTTAGGACTTATTTTGACATGCATCATTTTAGGCACTCATGGAAAAGCATATTTTGGGTGAGTTTTTTAAATGAAAGTACTTTTCTTTGATATTTAATTTAAATGAAAATTTTCCTAATATAAAATTTATAATTATAAATGATTATAAAATGGTAAAATTAATTGGATAAAATGGGTCTCTAATGATAAACTTGATTTGTGAAATTTTTAGCCTTAATTAACCACAACCTAGATGAGGGATGGTTGAGGGCAGTGGTTGTGTCTCATCTTTGATCGTGTGGTAGGATATGGGGGATGAATTTTTATGTATTATGTGAATCTATGTTATTTTAAAATGATAATGTTGTATAATTTGTTTTAAGAAGTGTGTTTGGTATTATAGATTTATCCCTCCATGACGATGCTTGTTTATAGGATAATAGGAGGACACACCTAGATATGTTCCTCCAGTAGTGAAACTAGAGGATCTGATAGTGTCGGGTCAATGATCTAGATATAAGTTATGTGATAAATTTTCTTGATTTATAAAATTTATATAAATATAGCCAGAGTGGGTTGTGGAGAGTATGTTCAACTTCAAATGATAGTTCCACTTACAACATCCTATGAATTTTATCAAAGAGGGCGGATCTATGGTAGTCGAGTTCTAGATTGAGTCTATCTAGATGATTCTTAAGCACATGGAGACTCATACTAAGAAAAGATTAAAATAAACAACTTATATTTTACATGGTTAATAGAATCATTTATTAGATATCTAGACTCCGGATGGAAAGATGGAGAATTTTGATTGGAAGTAATTTTAGGAGATGTTTTTGGAGAACTTTTACCCTGAGATGCTCAGTTAGGAGAGGGAAGTAGATTTTATGTGTTTGACCCAAGGGTGTATGTAAATGATGGAATATGATGGTTTCATTAATAATTTATAGTGATTTTCTATAATTGGAAGAAAATTAGGTGACTATGGAGAAATGATTTTAGGGTGGGATTATATGTGAGATTAAGTCCCAAGTTGAAATATTTCGACTGAAAAAGGTTCATGAAGTGATAAACCAGGATCTATTTTATATGGGAAACCTAAATAAGGATTCCAGTGAAGGACATGTTGTTTCTACTGGATGACCAGGTGGTATGTATTCCGAGATTAGGAAGCGTAACTATGAGAATGTTAAATAGAGCATTGGAAAGAAGAGTGGCCAAGGGAAGGGTTAATTTCTCAATAAATGACCATAGTGATCTACCACCGATGCGATATGTTGGGTAATATTTGTAAAAAGTTCCCCAAACCACTAGTGTTGTGCTAATCTTGTGGTAGGATTGGTCACCTGCATAGGTATTGCAGAAACCCTCAACCTATGGGTAGTGATGAAGGAGCTAAAAAATAATAGTGATGGAAGGGGGTATTCTTCCCCATATCAGTATGGAAGTTGGATTTCTACTAACTGTGGTGGTCAATATAGTGGATGTGGTACTTCAGGAAAAGGTTACCCATATCAGCAGAGGAGGGTAGCTCAGGGGACTCAGATTTTGGCACATGGCAGAAGGGTATTATTGTTACATTCACTTTCGCATATACTAATGGATAATGAGGTTGTACCATAGATAGTTTTAGGTATTATAATTTTATCTTCTATGATTTATAGTTCTTTATTTGATACTAGTATCTCTCATTCATTTATATCTTCACAACTTGTGAACATGTTGATTCTTATAGTAGAGTTTGTGAGTTGAGTTATAAAAATTGATATACATTTGGTAGTATAGTCTAGAGAAATTTTCATGTTCAAGTAGCTTTCTCTTGAGGTTGGGGAGTATCATTTTCTATGTAATATTTATATACATGATATGTTAGGATTTTACTTTATTTTGGGTATGGATTAGTTAGTAGAATACTATGCCCACATAGATTGTTACCATAAGAGAGTGGATTTTATGTCTCCTGAGGGTGACAATTTTGTTCATTGTGGAGAGTGGGATATTCAGACAGGCCTTGTAGGTAAAGTTCATCATCAACTGGGAGAGATCACTACCTAGGTTGTAATTCTTTTTTCTAGATGATGGAGGTGTAAATCCTGATGTTTTTTCACTTACAGTGGAATGGTTTTAGGATGTTTTTCTTGAGTACTTCTTAGGGATTCCACTTGAGAGGGATGTAGAGTTTACAATTGAGATCATGCCTAAAGCTGAGCTGGTTTCCATTCCACCCTATAGAATATCACCAATAAAGACTCAAGAGCTTAAGACTCAATTAGAGGAATTTATGGGTAAGGTATTTATATATCTGAGTACACCGCCTTGGGTTTTATAGTCTTGTTTTATAAGAGGGATGAAAAAATCTTATGCTTATGTGTTTATTACTAAAAGTTGAACAAGATCAATGTGAATATCAGGTATACTTTTAAAATTATAAATTATCTATTTGAATAGTTGAGGAGAGTTTGTATATTCTACAATATTTAATTGAGATCAGGGTATCATCAGTTGAGAGTTAGGCCTTCTGACATACCACTAATAACTTTCCGAAGTAGGTATATCGTATGTGAGTTTTTCATGATTCCCTTCAAGACGATGAATTCTTCAATAGTGTTTATGGACTTGATGAACCAAATCTTCCGCCCATACCTGGATCATTCTGTGGTTGTTTTGTGGATGAAATCATGGTTTACTCCAATAATCATGATGATCATGCCCAACATATTGATATCATACTAAGTAAACTGATAGAGCATTAGTTATATGCTAAGATATGTAAGTACCAATTATGAATTGATCGGTTAAATTTGTTATGTCACATAATCTCAGAGGAATTTGTTTAAGTAGAACCCGATAAATTTCAGGTAGTGGTTTCATAGGATCATCCCAATATTTTCTTTGATATTCATAGCTTTCTTATCTTAGAAGGTTACTATTAAAGGTTCATCCATGAATTTTTCCACTTGGAAGAACCACTTTTGGGTTTGAACAAAGAGGGATTTAAGTTCAAATGGTTTGGAGCATGTAATAATTCTTTCCAAGATTTGAATAATTAGTTGACTACTACACTGATCTTGATCTTACCCAATCAAGGTGAGTAGTATACGGTGTTTTTTGATGCATTCTAGATAGGACTTGGAGACATGTTGATGCAGGTAGATAAATTTTTGGTGTATAGGTCAAGGTAGTTGAGGACACATGAATGGAATTACCCTACACACGACATCAAATTAGGTATAGTGGTTTATGCCTTGGAGTGTTAGTAGTGTTATTTATTGGGAAAAATAAATTCTATGTATACTGATCAAAGAGCTTAAAGTATATATTTTCTCAATGATATTTGAACTTATGAAAATAGATATAGGTTGAGTATATGTAATCATTTGATTTTGAACTAGAATATATTCTCAAGAAGAGAAATAGTGTTGTTGTTTATTTGAACTAGAAAACTCAGACTCAGGCAGTTTAGGAGTCTAGTTCTAAGTGAAAGATAATGAATTTGGTGGATAAGATGAATTTTTCAGTTCGGTAGGGTTACGATAAGATAACCCTCATCTTAGTATCAGTGGAGTATACACTTTTGATCCAGATTAGGGAAAAGAATTATGGGGATCCATATTGTTTGTCCTCAAGGGAAATCCTTGAAGGTGGGGAGTCGCCTTCCGATTAGGCCATATGTGAGGATGAGATCATCTATGTCAGAAACCATGTTTTTATGCATAGAAGTTTTTAAGAGGATATAATGTGTGAGTTTCATGCCTCAAATTGGTCGGTGCATCTGAGTTTTACCAAAAGTACCATGATCTACATCAATAGTATTGGTGGTCGAGCATGAAAAAAGAAATTGTAGGGTTTATGACTTGAAATTACACCTATCAATTGGTGAAGATTAAGCATCAATGATCTAATGGTTTACCATATGAATTTCCAATACCAAAATAGAAGTGGGATGACGTCACCATGGACTTTGTGGTGGGTATCCCAAGGAAACCTCAGAAGAATGAAGTTATCTGTATGATTATGAACCAATTGATGAAAGTAGAACAATTATTTCTTATTCGGGATACTTATTTAGTGGATTAGTTTAGAGAATTATACATTTGAGAGATAATCCATCTACATGGGGTGTCGAGGAGTATAGTTTCATACCATTACCCATGTTTCACCTCATGCTTCTAGAAAGGCTTGTATAAGGAACTTGGTATGTAGGTATTTTTGAGTACGGATTTTCACCCGCTAACAAATGGACAATTAGAATGTATTATATAGGTTTTGGAGGATATGATATAGGCGTGCATTCTCTATTTTAGTGGGTCTTAGGAGAATCACTTATCACTCATTGAGTTCTACTATAACATTCCTCAGGAGAATATTTAAATGGAAGCATATGTGGATCTTTATGGTAGGCTATGTAGATCACCACTATGATAGATGGAGGTGGATGAGTCAGAGTTATTGGGACCGAGTCTTGTGCATGAGATGTTGGAGCAGGTTCAGATGATTCAGAAATGTGTGGATATGGATCAAAATAGGAATAATTCATATGTTGATAGATATCGATGACCCCTTATGTTTACAATGAGTGATGATGTATTACTTTAGGTGTCACCTATTTTGGGTCACCATAGGATTCAAAGGAATGGAATTTTGGCACCAAGAGTTTTTGAAAATTTTGAAATTGTGGAGAGAATCAGGCCAGTGGTGTACTAATTGGATATTCTATAAAAGGTATAGTGCTATGAATATTGTTTTCCATGTTTCATAGCTTCAGTGGAATCACTTATATCCTTATCATGTGATCGATGTTGATGATGTTGATCTTGAGACTGATGCATCCTTTGAAGAGAATATGATATGTGTTGTAGGTCACAGTGAGAAAGTGATACAGGGAAAGATTGTACCATTAGTTTGGGTACTATCGAAACATGGTTGTGTTCAGGAGGAAATATGGGAGATAGAAGTAGATATACAGGCTCGGTGACCCAATATTTTTACCTCAGAATCTGAGACATTCATGGGAATACAACTCGAGGATGGTCTATTATAATCTGGGTATATTATAAGATCCCAACCCTTTTAAATATATATCATTCTTGTTTTTAGGTACTTCATTTCCCTTGTTTTTTAGTATATTTTTTTGGGTTTTACTTTGGGGATATTCTGGGTGAAATAGGAGAATTCTAGAAGTTTTTTTTGGGTTTTGGGCAGTGCACAGTTGGTGCACAGTTTTTCCAGACCCTGTGCCCGACCTATAAAACTATTAGAACCAAAAAAGAAGGCATTTCTTGGTTGATGAATGGTTTTTCAAACTATGTATCCTATTTGTAGAAACTATGCACCGCTAATAAAAGGAACATATTTAAGGTGCAAGGTTTGGAAAACCATGCACCCCTGCCTAGGAAACCGTGCATGTGGATTAATTTCGATGAAAAATTGTTTTAAAATTCTCGAACCCCATATTATAAATTTCTATTGGCCCAAGATCAACCATAAAAATTTAACTTTATTTTTGGGAGCTCCCATATGGATTAAAAGGCCCCTTAATCTCTATTATTGATGAATCAAATATATATTCGAAGAATTCACACCTCTTTTGGTATGTAATCTCTTCCCTTTTGGTTTCCTCACTCTCCCGTTTCTCTTCCCATATGAAAGGGAGTGTTTATTTCCCTATTGACATTGGTCTAGATCTAGGATTTTATGGATGTTAATATTTTGGATATTTTTTCTAGGATTTGGTCCTAGATCATATGTGTTGTTGTGATCTTGATCACTCTTATTCAATTTGAGGATTTTTGTTTAGCGGACTTTCATCAGAGATCTTGAGGTATGTTATCAAAATTTCAATTAAAATAGTTTGGAATTATAAAACATGTGTATGTAATTTTGAAATTTAAATTTCCACACTTTTCAATTGAATCTATAATTGGATTAATTAATTGTATAAATTAATTAATGGAATTATGAAATTGGTGTAATATTAAGATTATAGAATTGGTGGGATATGGAATTATGAAATTGGTTAATTAATGTGATTTTAAATTAATTTAAAATGGTAATTAAGAGTTTCCTAGCATAAACTTTAAGGATTAATGGTTTATATGATTAAATATTATTGAATGGATTAATGGTGAAAGGTTCATATTATTTACATGTGATTAAAGTGATGAACCATATTCGTTAATTAAATTGAAATTGTGCACCGTAATGTGAATAATTGATAAGAGGGTTAATGATTATTAATCTTGATAAATGCTGTATGTTTTATTCATATGAAATATGTGATATATGTGATTAATTTATAAATGGGGTCTGGGATAAGGAATCACACTCCAAATACCCACAAGGTGTTAGACATGGTATTCGAGTCAGAAAATGCATGCATATTAATATTCAAGTGTGGGAAAAGGACTGATGTTTCAAAAGACTATATGTGATAGAAATGAGGTTTGATATAGGGAAAAATTCTTTAAATACCAATAGGGTTCTTGACATAACATTATACACCCATGATATTTTCATTGGACTATGATTCTAGGTAGTCGTGATATGAAAGTGAAATGAATTGAATAATGATAACCCTTGATGCAATTAATTGTGATATTCCTTGGGGATGGTTCAGACTTCGTCATGGGCCAAAGAAGGTATCGATGGTTTGGGTGGCATCGTGAACCCAAGTGATTATGTGGTTAATTAAAGAATAATGAAATGTGAAAAAATATATTTACTTTTTGTATTGTACTTTATTATTTATACAATTGTATAAATTTTTATAGACTCTATATTGTTTTAGAAACTATTGGTGGTGGACTATTGAGTTATACTCACACCCTGCTTGGGCTACTTGATTGGTGCTCGAATAGACTTCATGTTTTCATGACAAGATAAGGGAAATATCCCTATATTAGATGGCTATGTTGGTATAGAGAATGGATGAGGGAACCCGATATGATGTCGAGACCATCTTAGGATTTGTCATTGTGTCTTTATTTTGGGTTTTTCATATTGACACTTGACACATATATGGAATGCCATATCTACTATTTTAGTTTGGATATTATTTCCCTATTTTGTTTTATCATGTGATACTGGTCTATATTGGTTTTGGTATTATTTTAGTTATTAGTTATATCATTTGGATATTTTTTATTACTCCACTATTTTACTTCTTTGGTAAAGAGGTTATAGCCTCCCCATGTTATATATATTAGACCCTTACTATTAGTCAATAGCCTCTAGCATATTGGGAGGTGTGAATGAGGTCACGTAGTGAACCGAATCGGGGAACCAACAAGTGTCACCCGATTTGGGATGTTAAAATCATATTTGTTTGGTATAAATCATTTGACATTGCAGTTATTAATTTTTTATATCATGAGATATATTATCTAATTATTGTAGACCTTAGCTGTAATTTCCATATCCTTATTTTATATTATAATGATTACTTGTTAATATTTCTTCCATTATTATTTATGGTCATATATACTAGAGTGATTATAATATCCCCATGACATACATAGACTCTCACCACTGGCTAAAAACATCTAGAATATTAATAGGAGCACTTGAGGTATGCAACACACGACTATAAAAATTGGGTACCTTCATGGTTCAAAACCATGAAAATAGACTTCAAAAATATGATGGTAAAATACCATCACTGTTTTGGAAATATTGGCTATAGGAACTATCAAGGTAGGTCTATCATCATGGTTTTAATCAAACCATGACTATAGGATAATACCTATGGTGGAAGTTTATGAACTATTTATATAGTTTAACCTATGTCCATAGGTATCCATATGTAATGAAAAAGTTGGCATTCGATTTTGAACCCTCAACTTGTATGTTATTACATGGACTACATAACAATCATTCAAAGGAATATAATATATATATATATATATATTAAAATAATTTTTAAATATGAATATTTTAATATCATTATGAATATCAAAAAATTTAATAGTAAATCTTTTCTAACAATCATGGTTTTATAAAACTATTAAAATAGGTTGAGTTATAGTCATGGTTTTATGAAACCATGATTATAGGTCCATCCTACCACCAATTGTTTTTCAAAACGATGACTATTGGTTATCAAAAACCACCCAAAGTCATGGTTTTCAAAAACCATGACTGTAGGTTTGACCTAAGGTCATAGTTTGAATAAACCATGATCTCAAGTCACTTATGGACATGGTTTTCAAAATAATTTCTAAATAACTATGACCATAGGTTAGTTTTCCTGAATTGAAACTCTAGTTTCTCTATGGCGGGGAGTCGGTTTGGAGACGTGACATCTCTAGCCTAAATAATGGCATGGGTGAAGTGTTTTATATTGAAGTTTCTAAATGTAGAACCACCATATGATCCAAATAATTATTCTTTATATTAATTTACCATGTTTTTAATCCAAAAATAACCTAAGGGATAGTTTTGGGAGTTTTGGGTGTGTAATCATGTGTTCTTTTTGCTCAAGTGCTCTAGGTGTATTTTTTTTATACTTGGTTGGTCAAAGTGAGAGGTTGGGGGGTATTTTTATATTCAAACCCTGACTTTGTCACCAAAAAATTTTCTTTAATTGTAACAACCCATGTATTTATAGAATTATTTTCCATTCTGTAATTAAATAGTTATATTCATTATAAATGTATAATGAAATAAGCGGTATTTATAGAAATTAAAGAATCTATACAAAAAAATATTAAACTAACCTATGGAAGTATAAAAAATTAGGTATCTCATAAATGAAAATATGATATATTTATATCATGGGATAAGTAAATAAATGTTTTAAAAATGATAAATTAAGTGTTGGTATTTTTGTGAAATGTAAATGTTTATTTTCAATAGTATATTTAATATAATGATTAAAATAAACCTCATTTTCATAAAATATATTCATAAATTAATTTATTTAATTATAAGATAATGTTATGAGACCATAATTAAATTTTCAAAGTGTCATAAAATTAGTCAGAATATTAAAATCATTATTTTTTTAAGAAATGATGATTTTAATTAAAAATTAAATATCTCATATTTATAAAATTATTTTCAAAAAATGGATTCCTTTTTTTAAATATTCATATTAAAAAATGGTTAGTGTGAATATTTGATATTTTTTTTAAAATTGACGAATTTCTGGAAAGTAATGAAATATGATAATTTACTGTATTTAACATTATAAGTTAAATACATGAAATTTTTAGTAATGAATGACATAAGAACCCATTATTTAAAAATAAAATGAACTATTTACTATAATTATTCACAACAATAAAAACTATTTATAGTCTTGATCCAAAATAATAAATAAATGAATAAAATAATCAAAAACACCCCTCTCCTCTCCCTATAAACATCACCCCTACTCACACCTCCAAATCCTTCAATCTTGTCTAAGTTCTTCCCCATTACCCTCCCAATCCCCATCCCCACGTATAAGACCTTATGGTCTCACCATAATACCAAAATCAACTTCCTTAAATAGGTTCTTAAGGATACAACATTCAAGTGGAAAAATAAGCCATTATTTCCCTTTTAAATTCATTCTTTCTTTTCTATTTATAACTTATCCTAACCTACCCTATCAAAATTATAATTAAAACTAAATTATCATATATACACTAAAATTTTATTATGTTAATGTAATATCTATCATCAAACCTCTTCTCTTATCCTCTTATTCTAAAAAAAAGTAAGCATCGTTTGTGACATGTCGATTCACTACCTTTGTGGATGGTAAGTTTTCATTTCTTATTACCACTTTAGAGGCTGGTAATAAAACAATTATTACAAATAATAAATATTTTAATATTTATATCTTAACTTTTTAAATTTTTTGAAACTAACTAATAGATATAATAATTAAATAAAATGAAACTAGTTTGTGATTGTCAGAAAACCCAAAAAAAACCAAACATTTATCATTAATGTTCTATCTAAAGAATCATCATAATATCAGAAAAAATAATATATTGTATCATTAAAAATTGTAGAAAAATATTAATACCATTTATTTCCACTTTTTTAATTATTATTCCATTTGACAAGAACTCTCATAATTATACTCAAGGTAACCGACCACAAATCCATGAAACTAGTTCTCCTGGAATGACAATTCTGATATTTAAAATTCATCAAAATAGAAATAAATGGATTTTATAAAATGGTAATAAATAAAATATATGTGTAAAATATTCTTAATTAATCAATTAATTAATGTAATTTTATTATCCAATACATTAATTACAAGTACATAATGCTTTCAAACATAAGGTAAGGGACTTTCATTTTAAAAATTATATTTTCAAGTTACAACTCCTTTTATTAAAGAAAACATTTTTAAATTATATGGAATAAGTGGATTTTTCTGATTTCTTTATTCCTTATTTGTTTTATTTTTTCCTTTAAAAGTTTTAAATTTTATTTTCAAATAAAAGGTTTTCATTTATATGTGTACGAATTCTTAAAAATGAAAAGTGATTTCAAAATGAAACATTTATTTTCCTCAATAATGTTTCTTTTATGCAAGATTTATGTGCTATGAACATGATGTGGTTTTGGGAATTGTAATGATGATAGGTGGTTCCATGATTAACCAAGGGGTGATCCTGTTATGGATCCCCAATGCATTGGGTAAAGGGATAGAGTTAATTGGTTTGGTTTCTCCTAAGAGATTATGGGAATATATTATGATGGTTATTTCAAGTGTAACCATGATCATTACTCCCTGTGTAGCTAGGAGAGCTACATTATATGTAATAGTGATATTAAAATAATTCCATAAGTTACCTTTATTATTTATGTATGATTTATATGGTTTTATAGGAAACTTATTATTTTTTATGATAAGATAAAGAAATTATGTTTTATGTGTAAAAGTTGTAACTATGTTAAAATATTTTCATTCATGGACTAATAGTTTCTTTATTCCTTTTATGTACCTTACTATGATAAATATTATCTTACCATGCTTTGAAATGTTTTTCATAGGGTTTATGGATGGATTAAGGAAATAAAAAACTCAATTTTAAAGGTGTGAAGTTTTTTATAGAGATACCCAATGTTTTAATATAAAAGTTTCATATTGTGAAAAAATAGATTTTGTTTATAAGTTTCTGCTCTATAATATATAAGTTTCTATGTATGGTTTTATGACCAAATTATATAAAAATATAAACCTAAAAGATCTTTGGGAATGTATGAACATTAATTCTATTTTAGTTAACTAGATTATGTAATGTTTAAGGTCAGGTCCTTACAATTGGTATCAGAGAAATATTTATATAACTTTAGGGTTTAGGATAATGTTAATAGAATACCCATAAATGATTTTTACTTTATGGTTAAGTTGAAATGATATAGAATTTAAATATAACAATGTTTATTCTCATAATATATGTCCGTTCAGAATGGTTTTCCAGAGAATAAATAGAGAAGCTGAAGTAGGAAGGCACCGAGAGGATGACATTTTTCTGAATCTGCAACCTGGAATGGTGGGAATTTAAAATGAGTAGTTTTTGATAGTAATATATTAGTTTATGTAGTTTATATATGGTGGCATTATCCATGAAAAAGATCATTTGTATCAAACATAGAGGAATATTTTAGTGGTGGAACATTTTATGACGAAACACCTACCTGCATTTAGTGGGTCTTCTGATCCAGTGGTATATGAAGGGTGTATTAAAGATGTAGAAAATATTTTCTATGTCATGGGGTGTTCAGACCATAAAAAGTCTAAAATTTCTATTTACCATTTTAAAGGTGAAGCTGACCAGCGGTGATCAATGGTCAATAATATCAGGGATAGTAAGGAGATTGATTCTTTGGAATGGGATGTATTCAAAAATATTTTCCTTGAGAAATATTTTCCTAAGGTTACTTGGACTAGGATGGAAAAAAACTCTTGTAATTGATCCAAGACGAGGATTTCATGGCTAAATATGAAGAAAAATTCAATATTTTGGAAAGTTATGCTCCAAATTTTATCTGAAAACATGATATTAAAATCAATCATTTTTACTTACTATTAAATCCAAAATATCGAAGGGTATTGGATTTTCATGAATTCAACAGTTATAAAAATTTTGTTCATTGTGCGAAGAAGGTGAAAATGTATTTTTATGATGATCATGTTTACCTTGAAAACAAGTATAATAATAGGATGTGATGGAAGGAAAGAGGAAATAATTCATCAAAGAATTATGATGGTAAGAAAATTAAGATTTCAGTTTCTGAGAATTGTGGTAAAAACACACTAGGGAATGAATTTTTAAGTATGTTAAGTGTTTTTGATGTGGTAATTTTGGGAATAGGGATCATAATTGCAATGAAAAAAAATCTTGGTAGTGGTAAGAACAATTCTGATATACTAATAGTAAAAAAAATTAAATGTAATGAGATGGGTCATTATGAAAACAAGTGTCTCAATAAGAACCCAAATGATAGAATGCAACCATACAATAAACATAATGGTGTGGTGAAATACTTTGAAACTACATTAGTAGATATTGTTCCATAAAAACAGTGGTATCAGGTACATTGTTTGTTTACTTAGATATTACTAATTTCTTATTTTATTCAGGGACTACACATTCTTTTATATTTGAGAAATTTTCTTGTATATTTTTAAATTTAACCTCAATCAATGAATCCATAACTTCTGGTAAAATCCCCAAGGGGAAATATCAAGTAAAAAAAGATATTATAAGAATATTTATGTTGTTGTATTTGGAAATTATTTATATATAAACCATATTGTCTTTTCCCTAGTATAAGTTAATGTTATTCTCATTATGAATTGGATTTTTGTTTTCAATGATAAGATGGATTGTAGAACTAAAGTAGTTGTTTCTACGAAATAATTTCATTTTTATACAAGAATTAACCCATACAAATGATAACATATCAGGGAGTAGATAAATAGTTAAAATATATAAATAAATGTTATCTTGCACATACTGTTGAAAAAGGGAACTGTTCAAATTAATGATTGGCCTGAGTTAAATGAGTATCTGGATGTTTTTTATGAATATTTTCCTAGTATTATACCTGATTAGGAGGTTGATTATACTATTTATTTAGTACATAATGCAAAACCTATTTCAAAACCCCATTATTGAATTTCTCAAATAGAACTTCTAGAATTGAAAAAGTAGTTATAGGAGCTTCTAGATAAAGGTATTATTTGACCCAGAACTTCACCTTGGGGTGATATTGTTTTGTTTTTTAATAATAAATATGGTTCTATAATGATTTTTATTGATTATAGATCATTGAATAACATCACTATTAAGAATAATTAACCTTTTCCTCATATCGATGACTTGTTTGAAAAACTTTAGGGAGTTTCGTATTTTTCCAAGATTGACTTGAGATCCAGGTACCATCATCTAAAGATTACGGATGATGAAATTATGAAAATAACATTACGTAATATATTTTGGAATTATTAGTTTTTTATTATTACATTTGGTTTGAAAAAAATCCCCATTGTATTTATGGATCTTATAAACAGGATATTCCATGAATATTTGGATAAATCTGTGGTTGTTTTTATTGATGATTTTTTTTCAAAATGTTATGAGGATCATGAAAAACATATAATGATTTTTCTATAAACCCTTAAAGAAAATAATTTATATGAGAAATTTAGAAAATTTTATTTTTGTTTACAATAGAATTGTTTTCTGGGGAACATTATAAATAAGGATGGCATGACAGTTGATCCTGTCAAAAAAAGTGGTTGATGAATGTCCTAGACATAAAAATGTTAATGATATTCATAGTTTTCATGTATTAGAAACCTATTACTGAATGTTTGAAAAACAATCATAGTTATATAGAACAATATCTAAGTTAACACGGAAATGGGTTAAATTTATTTGGATTGAAGAATGTGATGTTTGTTTTTTAGAAACTGAAAAGAAGATTGTTGAATGCTTCAGTTTTGGCCCTTCCTTCAAAAAATGGTATATTATTAATCTATATTGATTCTTCTTTAAATGGATTTGTTCGTTTTCTGATGATGAACGATCAAGTAATTTCTTATGATTTATGAAAACTAAAACCTCATGAGTTAAATTATTCCAAACATGATTTGGAACCAACAACTATGGTTTTTTGCTTTAAAAATTTGGATACATCATCTATATGTTGAAAAGTGTGAAATATATATAGATCATAAATGTTTGAAGTATATATTCACTCAAAAGTAATTGAACATAAGTCTAAGAAGATGGCTAGAACTGATAAAGGATTATGATTGCACTATCAATTATCATCCCAGAAATGCAAACAAAGTTGTGGATAGCTTGAGTAAAAAACTACATGATACATTAAACATTTTACATTGGGAAAATAACCCCTTTATTAATTATTTGATTAATGTTGTCTTGGAATTTGTTAGTTTATGAAATTACTATGTTTTATTCCAGGTGTCAGTGTAATTTTCTCTATCAGGTAGAATTAAGAAAGCATAGAAGAAAGACCGTGAGTTATAAAAAAAGGTATAATTTATTAAAAGGGATAAGTTTTCATAATTTAACATTCATAAATATTGAATTTTGAGATTCTGGAAGAGATTATATGTTCCTTGTAATTCACAGTTGAAGAGATACTTATTAAGTGAATCTTATAGTACTTCGTTTTTAGTTTATCTTAGAAGAAATAAGATGAACAAAGACCTTTGTGAGTATTATTGGTGGGATGGAATGAAAATAGATATTAATGTATTTACCATTATATATTTTACATGTCAATAGGTAATTGAAGAAATATAATTATCAAAGGGTATGATTTAGCCTTTTCCATTACAAGAGTGGAAATGGGAAAATATATCCATGGATTTTATAGTGGGATTACCAAAAAATTCTCGAGGTAACAATTTTATTTGGTTTATTGTTGATCAAATGACTAAATATGAACATTTTATTCCTATTCGAGAAACTATATCATTATATTAGCTTTATTGACTGTAGATTAAAGAGATATTTAGGTTAGATGGAGTTCCTCTATCCACAGTATCTGATCATGATCCTAGGTTCACTTATAACTTTTGTAAAGTCCTTAAAAATTCATTGAGAATTGAAATAAATTTCAACACATATTACCACAATAAATCTGATGGATAATAAGAGAGAACAATTTATACATTAGAGGATATAATTAGATCTTGTTCAATAGATTACCAGAGAATTTGGGATCAACACCTTTCTATGTTTGAGTTTTTTTATAATAAAAATTTTCATTCTAGTATATAGATAGATAATTTTGAAGCATTATATGAAAATTGGTTTCAAACTTTAGTATTTTGGGTTTAAGTAAGTGAAATAAAGTTGGTGAGACCAGAATTGGTAGAGGAAATGGTAGAGAAAGTTCATGTAATTCATCAACACTTGAATACAGATCAGATAAGGAAGAAAAGTTATACGGATAACCAGAGGAATGATATTTATTTTGAGGTAGGTGATCATGTCTTAATCAAAATTTCTCCATGTAAAAGTGTTATTAATTTTGGTAATAAGGTGATGTTGAGTGAGTGGTTTATTAAAACCTATCAAAAAATTTATAAAGTTGGATTAGTTTCCTACTGTGATTCTTTACCCCAGAGTTTGTCCCAGGTACATAATTTTTTTCATGTTTCGATGCTAAGAAAGTATATTCTAGATTCATCCCATGTTTTGAGACCTAAAGTAGTTTAGTAGGATAAGAACCCTTTTTTGAGAAGAAACCTATTCAGATTCTTGATCATAGAGATAAATTACAGCAGAATATGGAAATTCAACATGTTAAGGTTTTGTAGAGAAACAACATGGTTGGATATGCAACATAGAAATCTAAAAATACTATGATGGAGAGGAATAATCACTTGTTAAATAAGTGAATAAAATTTCAAGGATGTAATTTCCATAGGGGGGTATGTAACAACCTAGATACTTAGAGAATAATTTATTTTCATTCTAGAATTAAATAGTTGCATTAATTATAAATGCATAATAAAATAATTCGTATTTATAGAAATTAAGGAATATATACTAATAGAATAGTAACCGCACCTATGACAGAAAAAATAAAATTTAGTTATATCATAAATGAAAATTTGAAATATTTATATCATGGAATAAGTAAATAAATGTTTTAAAAATGATAAATTAAGTGTTTGTATTTTTGTGAAAATTAAATGTTTTTTACAATTTTATAATTAATATAATGATTTAAAAGAAAATTTCTTTTCATAATATATATTCTTAATTTAATATTTTTGTTTTATTTTAATTATAAGATAATTTTATGAGAACTTAATTAAATTTTCAAGGTGTCATAAAATCTCTTATAATATTAAAATTGACATTTTTTGAATAAACGATGATTTTAATTAAAAATTAAATTTATCATATTTAGAATGTTATTTCCAAAAAATGGGTTTTTTTAAAATATACACATTGACTAATGTTTGGGTATATTTTTGGTATTTTTCTAAAATAGATAAATTTTTGGTGAATAGTGAAAAATAATATTCCACGTTATATAACATTATAAGTTAAATACATGAATTTATGAGTCATGTATGATGTAATAAACCATTATTTATAACTCAAATTCACTATTTACTATCATTAGTAAAAATAATCAAAACTATTGATAGTATTGAGCCAAATTAACAAACAAATTAATAAAATAATCAAAAATACCCCTCTCCTCTCCCTATAAATACCACCCCTCACCACCCCTTCCCCTTACACCTCCAAATACTTCTAGATTGTATAAATTTTAATCAATTACTTTACCAATACTCTTACACACGTTTAATACCTTCTGGTATCACTAAAAAACCAATACCAAGTGCCTTAAGGGGGTTCGTAAGGAGACAACATTCGAGAGGTGAAATCCTCCATTCTTTATCTTTTAAATTCTATCTTTATTTGTTTATTTATAACTTATTCTAACATATCCTATCCAAAATAGCATGATAACTCTAATATAATATATATACTATAATTTTATTATGTTAATGGAATATATATCCTTAAACCTCTTCACTTCTCCTTTTATCCTAACAAAAATGAAAACATCATCTGTGAGGTGTCGATTCACCACCTTCGTGGATGATGAGTTTTAATTTTCTATTACCACCTTTAAAGAAGGTCATAAAACCATTATAATGGTTAAAAAATATTTTAATATGTATATTATAACTTTTTTAATGTTCTCGAAATAATTTGTAGACATAATAATTCAATAAAATGAAACTAGTTTGTGATGGTCGGAAAAACAACTAAAAACAAACAAAACATTTATCATTAATTTTTTTACTAATGAATAATCCTTATATAAGGAAAAAATGATATATGGTATAATTTAAAATTATGGAAACATATTAATATCATTTTTTACACTTCTTGAGTTTTCTTTAATTTGACAAGAACTCCCATAATTATACTCAAGGGAACCGACCATAAAGCCATGAAATGAACGTTCCTTGAATAATGATTATTCTATTTATAAACCATCGAAATGTCCATAAATGTACTTAATAAAATGATAATAAATAAAAAATATATAGAAAAATTTATTAATTAAGTAATTAATTAGTCTAATTTGATTATACAGGACATTAAGTACAATTGTATAATGCTTTTGGACATAAGGTAAAAGACTTTATTTTTAAAAATCCTCTTTTCAAGTTACAAATATTTTTATTAAAGAAAAGTTTTTTTTAAAATTATATGGAATAATAATATTTTCTTTATTTCATGATGACTTGTTTATTTTATGTTTCATTTACAAGTTTACAATTTTATTTTCAAATAAAATATTTTCATTTATAAGTGTGAGACTACTTAAAAATGAAAAGTGATTTTCAAATAGAAAATTTATTTTCTTAAAGAATGTTTATTTTATGATATATTTATGTGTTATGAACATGTTATGGTTAGTGGTAATTGTTATGATGATGGGTGGTTTTGTGATAAACTAAGGGTGGTTGAGCCTGTTATATCCCTCTAATGAATTGGGTAAAGGGATAGAGTTAATAAGTTAGGTTTCTCCTATGATATTAATGGAGTATACTAAAATGGTTATTCAAATAGTAACCATGATGGTTACTCCCTATATAGACTAGAGATATAAATTATATGAAATTGTGATATAAAAATTACGACACAAGTTACCTTTATTATTTATGTATGCTTTCTATGGTTTTACATGAAACTTATGACTTCATAAGGTAAGCTAAATAGATTATGTTTTATGTGTAAAGGTTATAACTTTGTGAAAATTCTTTCATTCATGGACTAATGGTTTCTTTCTTCCTTTTATGTCCATTAATGATATTTTTGTGTGCATACTATGTTTTCATATGATTTATGGATGGGTAAAGGAAATAAAGAATTAATGTTTAAAGTCTTGATGTTTTGTTATGGAGAGAAACAATGTTTTATTTTAAAAGTTTCATATTGTAAAAAAATAGATTTTGGGTAGAAGTATCTAATTTGTAACATATGAGTTTAGATGTATTATTTTATGACCTAAATCTCTAAAACTCTAAAACTAAATAATCTTTATAAGTGTATGAAAGTGAATTATAGTTTAATTAAAAAAATTATGTAATTTTTGTGGTCGTTTCCTTATAGTAACTACCCAAAACCATCTTGGAAACTAAATTATTTTTTAGTAAACAATTGGTAATTAATAATGTCATGCATGGGAATTCACCAAGGGTGCACAGAATAAATTCATGGTGTACGTGTGGCATTGATAGGGTGCACATGTGACATTATCATGGAACGTACACAACATCAGTAGGGTGTGCGTTCAACAATTTATTAGGTTTTTCACTAAGATTTAGAAAAGGGCACATCTGAAATCAAGAGGGTGAGCATGAAACATTAGTAGAGCATGCACATAGAGATCATCTAACAAGTCATTGTCTAAGTCTTTATAAAACCACTTCATAATAATTTCAACTTAAAATGATCTTAATTTTTTATTCATAAGTTTTTTTGGATCCAGTATTTATCAAATAAAAGATAATATAACTATTTAACACCTTATTTATTTCATATATCCATTTCTTAAGTTTCTAATAGAAAAAATGCATTTGTAAGGCCCTTAAAGTTTCATATAAATATTTAGATGAAATATTTAGTATAATGGCCCATACTTTATATATATATATTACATTAACATTGAATAATATTTATTTTATAACATAAAAACAACACTAGAACCGTATAGGTTTTGTGTATTTATAAATTGGGAAACATAATCAACTGTTTCATAAATCATCCACATTGTCACCAACTTATCTCTTTATTACTAGACTCATTTTTGACATATATTACTTTGTACACTTATTCATGACTTGGAAAAAAGAAATATATAAAAGTGTGAGCTCAAATTCTCAATAATGGTAAAAAATGGAAATATTAATCATATCATAATCATAAAAACATAAAATTTGAAAATTTAATCCTTCATATAAAAGACCATAATATCATGTCATGGGATAAACCATAAAAGTGAAATGTAATCCCAATAGTTATAACACAAGACATGAAATTTCTTTTCATACACACATAATCATATAAAATAATCTCATATTAGTGAAGGCTCATTTTCGAGACCATCATAGTGGACAAAGTCCATTACTAAACCAACTTCACTCTTAGTTTCAACCCTGTATTACTGAACTTGATTAACTTGTCGTTCCATTAATGTCTATCTCATGAGATATAAATATTTAACCAATGCATTGGAGGGAGATATAGGTCCCACCCATCTCATTATGAAACTATTCTTATGTGCCCCACAAAAACATACAAACATTCACTCTACCATACCCGATGAAATAAAATGGGTTTCTTAAACATCATTCCATCATAATTGACATAAAAAAAATAGAATTCCTAAATAAAATTTAATAATAAAAAAATAAAGTCATAGTAATAATAGGGTTGGAAATATAACCCAATTTAAAGAGTGTCATCTTATATGGAAAATAATTTTGAGAAAACACTTGAAATTAATTCATCTAGAAATTATCATTTCCTCTTCAAAAACATATTCTTTCCTCAAAATGTCACTAAATTTTAGAAGAAACCATTTTATTTTAAAATAACCTAGTAATATTATATGTAAATATTCAAGGAAATAAGGAATTATTAAATTGTAAAAATCCATTCATTTTGTACAAGTTAAAAACATTATTCTCCTACTATTGCCAGAAAAATCAAAAAGTACCTTATACCGAAAATAACAAAAGATTCCATTTATAATGTTTAGTAAAAATTCCCAAATGGGTTAAATTATAGAAGGATATAAAGAATATTTTTGAATAAAAATTTAAGAAATATGGACGTCGATGATAAATATACCCAAATAAATACTTACGAATAAATAGTCTTGGATAAAACAAGTTTCGCAAAGTTATCCCTTACCTTAGGTCTGATATTATTTGAATGTATTAGAACATCCTATATAATGATTTAAATAATTTTATTGAGTTATTATATAATCATAATCATTTTTATGATAACATTTATGATCATATTTTCATCTGTTTGTTAGTAACATTTCATTGTCACTCGTTATTCGGGTATTAACTACTTTGTGTTCTTATGCAAGATTTGTCGAATAAGTTCATGTTACACTTCTTGGGTTATAGTTAAATAATTTATAGAATTATATTAATATAATATATATCATACTTATTCATTCAATTCATGTATATAATTATGGTTTAATGAAGATCATGAATAATTAATTGCATCGCATCATGGAGATGGTAGGTTGTACCTACGCACGAGTGATGATATCATTCCCAAAATTGTTGAATAGTATTGAAGTGGATGGTGTATAATATTTCAGAATTAGTATCATGTTATAATAATAATATATAGTTATTATTTACAACATTATACTCATCTAAGTAAGGTGGTGGTATAAAATAGATTACACCACGGTGTGGAGATGGTAAGCCATACATACGCACGTGCGATGATTTCATTTTTCATAGGATGGATAGAAGGTGAAATATGGTTATTTAATATTTATAACAGAATATTAGTATATTTGTGATAATGATTTTATTACATTATAATTAAACAAATAATGAAGAGGAATTAGAAGAAGAAAGAAGTTTGAAATAATCGGTAGAAGAGATTACCTCTTCCTCGACGTGCTTCCTCTAAATCTATTCTTAGTTCAATAGAGTTGGTATTTAAAGATGACAAGAACCTTTATAATTAAAATAGAGAAGTTTATAAGGTAAAAAAGTATGGTTATGACCAATATTTAAGGCTCAAAATGAATTGAAGAGGTAAGGGAGGATGTTCCCTTTTATAATTGAGGTGAGAGGTACTTTTGGAAGCTTTATAAATAATAATTTATAATAAAAAATCAAAACCTACAAAAAACCCTCATAAATGTCCCAATTTATAATATGAGATTATATAGGGTTGTAATCTCATCAGAAAATAAATTTTGGACAAGTTATTTTGACAATTTAAACCATATCTTTTTAATTGACACTTAGTTATTCTATTTAATTTTAATAGTGCTAATGAAATTCTATATATTTAATGGTTATAAATATTTACTTATATGGTGTTAATTGATAATAAATGGATATTTTATGAAATTTTAACCCTTATAATTATAAATTTTTAAATTTTAAATTTTTTATGTTTTTTACATAACTTAATAAAATGTAATTTTTATAAAATATCAATACTGTCAATTTTGACACTGTTCTTTTATTTGACTTTAAATAAAAACCAAAAAGAAGATAAAATTAAAAAAAATATTTAATACAATCCTAACATGTCTTATTCTCTTATAAAATTAGTTTATCACATTAATTAGTTCATATGATATTTATTTTAATTTTTTTAAAACCATTTATTTGTTAATTTAATTAATAAAATAATTTCTACATCAATATTGTGTCATCATTAATGGTAATTATTTAATCTCTAAAAGTTATAAATAAATTTCAATGATGTAGGTAATTATTTTAGATTTCCATAGACAATATATAGTCTATATTATCTCCTAGTTATCCATATATATAAATTAATATAATTATATAAAATTAGATTGAGACATTTAGTCATATTCATTAGTTTTTATTATATTCACGTCATATTCATAGGTAAGTGTCCATTACGTGATTCCATTTCTAAAAATATATGATAAGGGTAGAATTTATTCCTCCAATAGTGTTTTTACGTGTGTTAAGGTGATTTTATAATATTATTTTTTACCTTTAATTACCTGATTTACCTTCAATCATAGTAATAAAATAATTTCCAAAGTTACTATTCATAGTGCCCAAAAATAAAAGTAGTATATTAAAATAATTTGTACCTAATGATTTAAAATATGGATTCCATTTTTCAAAAATCAAAACATATAATTTTTAGTAATTAATTTGAAATCAATCCCGTTGTAGGAATGAGAGAACATGTTTTTAAAAGTTAAATCATTGTAAAAGATTGAAATGTTTTTACATATGAATTCAAAGTAAAATTAACGATAATGACATAAATTACATTGAAAGAGAAAAATATATTCTATTTACACATTAAAACCATTAAATTTTATAATTTAACCATATAAATTATCTCAGTGAAAAAAAGTGTTTTAACTTAAAATTTTGTGTGTGTTTACTATTCATCAAAACTTGAATGTTATCATAAAATATCCTAAATTCCACCAAATTAAAAAAAATACCTATTTAAAAGAACATGTTTATTTTTTCATATAAAAATTATTAATGTTTTGGAATCTTATTTTAAAAGGGGTTCTCCATTTAAAGACGTAAGATTACCCTTTAAAAATGTAGGTTTTTATACAACAAATAGGGTTTATTCACACCCTAGGATTAATATATCCATTGGATGAATATAAAAAAATATTTTATTAATTATATTAAATATATATATATATATATATATTTATTAATTTCATTACCAATAGTAATTCAGTCAAAAATACAAATATCTAATTTATATTTTTCATAAATAATTGATAGCCAATGAATTCATAATACATTTTCATAAGTTAGTTATAATTATTCATGATAACCTGACGGCTAAGATATAATTGTAATTTAATAGTAAGAGAGTCTCTCGGTTCATTTAACTCATAATTTTGTGAAAATCAAGCTACTAAAGAATAAAAATTATTTAAAGATAATATTTCATAAAAATCTTCCAGGTGTTACATTCTACCCCCATAAACTGAATTTCTCCTTTGAAATTCATCACATGGAAACAAACAGATGAGGATACCTCTCCCTCATCATATCCATAAGTTCCCATGTTTCTTCTTCAAAAAATATTTCCTCCATAAAACTTTAACTATGTGAGTGGTCTTCTTTCGTAGAATTTTTTTGCTACAATCCAGAATCTCTATCAGTTATTCTTCATCATAAATATCTCACTCTAGTAGTATGAATTCCGAGCTTAGTACATGTGAACGATTGGGTATGTACTTTTTCAAGACAGATACATGGAACCCATCATGAACTTGAGAGATATTCGGTGAATTTTCCAATCGGTAAGCTACATTACCAACACGATCCAAATTTTCAAAAGGACCGATATACCTAGGGCTCAGCTTGCACTTCTTTCCAAATCTCAATAATCTATTATAAGGAGATATTTGTAGAAACACCTTATCACCCACTTCAAACTATATGTCTTTTTTCAGTTTTCGGTATTATGTTTTTGTCGAATATGAGCTTCTCTTATGTGTTGTTGAATAAATATGACCTTTTCTTCAATTTCATCAACAAGATTAGGTCCTAATAGATTTATTTCTCCAACTTCATCCTAGAAAGTTGTAGTTATTCACTTATTTCTATAGAGGTCTTCATAATGAGCCATCTGAATACTAGAGTGAAATCTATTTTTGTAAGAAAATTCTACCAAAGGTAGGTTTTGATCCCAACCACATTTGAAATACAAAGAGAAATCTCTCAACATGTCTTCCAGAGTTTGAATTGTCCTCTCAGACTGACCATCTGTTTGAGGATGATAAGTAGTGCTGAAACATACCTATGTATCCAAAACATGATGAAGTCTTCTCCAAAACTTTGAGTAATACCTCAGATCCTGATCAGATATAATGAAATGTGGTATTGCATGAAATCTTACCACTTCATTTACATATATCCTAGAAAGATGATCAAGATAGAAATCCCCTATAATAGAAATGAAGTGTGCCTAATTCACAAGGCAATCAAATATAACCCATATAGAATTATGGATTTATATTTTTTGGGAAGTCCGGCAGTAAAGTCTATATTGATGTTTTCCCATTTCCATTCTGGTATGGGTAATGGTTGTAACATCCCCTTAGACTTCTGTCTCTCAACCACAACTTGCTGACAAACCAAGCATCAACAGACATATTCGGTGAAATATCCTTTCATGCCATTCCACTAGAAATACTATTTCAGGCCCTTGTACATATGTGTGCTTCTAGGGTGAATAGTGATTTAAGAACTATGAGACCCATCCAATAGATCCTTCGTTAATTTTGGTATGGGAGGAATACAAGACTTGTTCCTGAACCCTATTATTTCATCACAATCAAGTTTAAATTCAGGAACATTTCTCACCTTCTTTTGTAGTTATACATCTTTCTTCTGCACCTCCTTAATCTTCACTTGTATATATGGTTGAGCATTCATTTTATAAAGATAATATTTCTCTCCTTCCTTTAAATTTTCAAGATCTATCATTTAAAATCCATAAATATTGGATCTTTTGTGATCCTCATCATGGATAGTCTAGTATGGTCTTGTCAACTCAAAGCATTTGTCACCTTGTTCGCTTTACAAGTGTGGTACTGTATTGAGAATTTGTAATCTTTAATCAACTCCAACCATCTTATTTGGAAAATATTTATCTCCTTTTGGGTTAAAATATACTTTAAACTTTTATGATTAGTATAAATCTCACACCATTCACTATAAAGATAATTCCTCTATATCTTTAATGCAAAGATTACCAAAGGTAACTCTAAATCATGATTTTGGTAATTTTTCTTATAAATTTTCAACTTCCGTGAGGCATAAGATATCACCATGTCACATTTCATGAGAACACTTCCCATCCCCTTAATGGATGCATCACTATAGATCAAAAACCTTTCTCCATTATAAGGTAGTGTGAGTACAGATGCACTAGCTAACCTTCTTTTTATCTCTTTTTGATTCTCTTCACATTCCTCCATCCAAATGAACTTAACTCTTTTTTTAGTCAACTTGGTGAGTGGATTAGATAATCATGAAAAATATTTCACAAAACATCAATAATATCCAGCCAAACTAAGAAGACATCGGATCTTGGTTACCGTTTTTGGCCTCGAACAACTTTCAAAAACTTCTATTTTGGATGGATCCACATATATCCCTTCTATTGAGATTATGTGACTCAAAAATGAAACTTTATGAAGCCAAAATTCACACTTGGTGAATTTTGAAAAAAAATTCTCCTTTATTAGGGTCTTTAGTACAATTCTCAAGTGGTCTTATTGTTCTTCCTTTATCTTTGAATAGACAAGAATATCATTTATAAAGACTACCAAAAATTGATCAAGATATTCTCTAAATACTCTATTCATTATATCCAAGAAGATAGAGGGGTAATTTGTAAGTCCAAAAGGCATCACTATAAATTTATAGTGTTTATACGCTGTATGGAATGTCCTATTTGTTATATCCTTTTTTACCCTTAATTGATGATATCATAAATGAAGATCTATCTTGTAAAAGTATTAAACTCCATGTAGTTATTAAAATAAGTCATCAATGTGGGGAAGATGATATTTTTTATTGATAGTGATATTGTTAAGTTCTCAACAATCAATATAGAGTCTCATTGATCCATCTTTATTCTTAAAAAATAGAACACGTGTTCCCCAAGGTGATACACTAGGGTGTAAAAATATCTTATCAAGATTCTCTTGATGTTTCTTCTTCAATTACTCCAACTCAATTGGAGTCATTCAATAAGGTGTATTTGAAATAGGTATAGCACCTGGTATGAGTTCTACTGAAAACTCAACTTCACGATTTGGTGGAAGACCAAGAAATTCCTCCGAAAAGACATAATAAAACTCTCATAAAATGAGTGTATTATTAATTGTGAGTTTCTCCCCAAACAATTGAGATAAATAAATTTCATTTATAGGAATAAAGACCCATAAGATGGAATAAATTTACACTGGAAGGTTATATTCATCCTTAAATCGATAGATGATCATAGATTGATCTGGAATATGAAACTTGACTTCCCTAACTTGTAAATTTATATGGTCTCAAAATAGATAAATCCAATCCATGTCAAGAACCACATCAAATTCCAATATACAAAGGATCACAAGATTTACAGGAATCACTTTCCCAAAAACTTCAACCGGAGAAGAATGATAATATGTTAATGCGACTGTTGTGCCATTAGGAGTTGTCACACCTAAATCAAAATATAATTGTTGGGGTAATATGGTGATACCTTTAGAAAATTATTCATAAATAAAAGAGTGTGTGGATAGAGAATCAAATAAAACATTTTATACTTTAGAGTGTATGTTAAGTGTACCTTTCATCACTTCATTATTGTACTCCACGTTTCCAATAGTGATTTCATGTGACTTTCATTTATCTTTGGCCTTAACTATTTGTTGACATTGATCATCATCAATAACCCTTGGATTAGGGCATTGATTATCATAATTCCCCATTTCCTTTCACTTAGATCATTGAAGTGTATGAGGTGTATTATGTGTATCCTTTTCTTTTTTTTCGCATCATTAGACATATTTTTTCATCACTTCAGCATTCAACTACCCGATGACCTTTTTTTCCACACTTAAAAAATTTACTTGTCCCTTTAAGATAATTCCCTCCATGTTTCTTTCCACACTTTGAGCATAAGTGAAAACTCATATTCTATTCAGTGTGGTCATTAGATTTTCCTTTGAATTCCATTTTTCTCTTCTTATCAAAATATATGACTAATGGGTTACTCAAATTTCCATATCAATCTTGAGAGAACATAGATCAATTTCATCATAGCTATTGAAATACCTTATGACTAATTCCCTTTAGAGACTTGGTTTTAAGCCACTAAATAATCGATCAATTTTACTCTTAGGTTGGTTAATAATTCCAGAAGTGTACCTTGAAAGTCTTGTAGAATTTTCTACGTAGGTAGAAACAGATTAATTTTCCTTTTGATTAAGTTCAAGGAACTCCTTATCCATATTTGTTCAAAGAATACAAGGAATGTACTTATTGAAAAATAAGTTCTTGAACTTGTCCCATTCCATGGACTCAATTTCATCTCTTAGCCTCATATTCTTGATAATATTCCACCATTGATCAACTACACCTTCCAAACTATATAATGTTAAGATAAATTTATCATGTATATAACATTGTAGAACCTAAAATATATTTTCGGTGGTACTAATCCATTATTCAGCCACTAATGTCTCAAAAGGCCCTCTGAATGATGGTGGATGATACCTCATGAAGAATTCAAAAGAATGTTGCTCCCTCCTTTTCTCATTTGAAATTATGGCATGATTCATAGTTTGAGAAAGTTGTGTGATAATTGCTACAAGATTTTTCATTCCATATCACAAAAAATTTGGTTGCTTAGGGGGACAATCATTTCATTGCCTGTTGCATTTAGCATTAACACAGTTCCTTAGGGTTCTATCCATTGACTAAAACCAAGAATAATAGTGTGAGAAAAACTAATAATAATGGGAAAACACATAATTCATGAATAAAATTTCAATTTACAACACTTTAGGTTTTATCCTAGGTTATTCATGAACATCTTTAAAACACTAGGATCGGATTTAAACCTATATTTATAAATATACTTAGGGTTCTTACTAAGGTTCTCTCATCCTAGTTTCAAAATGTTAACTATACCTTTTATATGATACCAAATATAATGGCCCATAATTTACATATAGATATTACTTTAACATTAAAGAATATTTATTTCATAACATAAAAAAACCACACCAGGACTATATAGATTTAGTGTCTTTAGAAACTAGGAAACATAAACAGCTGGTTCATAAAACATACACATTGTCTCCCGCTTATTTCTTCATAACTAGACTCCTTATTTACATATCTTACCTAATAACCTTCTTCATGACCTTGGGAAAAGAAATATTTGAATGGGTGAGCTCAAATTCTCAATAAGGGTAAAAAGGAAAATATCAATCATATCATAATCATAAGAACAAAACATTTGAAAATCTTATCCTGTATATAAAAGATCATAATATAATTTCATTGGATAAACCATAAAATTGAAATGTAATCCCAATATTCATAACCTAAGACTTGAAATTTCATGGCATACACACATAATCACAGAAAATTATTTCATATTAGTCAAGGCCCATTGATGATACCATCATTGTGGACAAAGTCCATTACTGAACCAAGTTCACACATCATTCCAGTCCTATATTACTGAACCAAATTTGCTTTTCTTTCCGGTCATGTCTATATCATGAGATATAAATCTTTACCCAATTCATTTGAGGGATATATGTAGGTCACACCCATCTCATAATGAAACCATTATTACTTGTTCCACAAAAACATAAAAACATTAATCGTAGCATAACCCATGAAATAAAATGGGTTTCTTAAAAATCATTCCATCATAATTGATATAAAACAAATGTATTTCAAAAATAACATTCCATAATAAACATAATAAAATCATTTAATAACAGGGATATAAATATAACCCTTTTTAAATAGTTTTATCTTAAATGAAAAATACTTTTGAGAAAACACTAGAAATTAATTCTTGAGGAAAATATTCTTTCTTCTTCAAAAATGTTTTCCTTCCTCAAAATGCCACACAATTTTAGAAGAAATAATTTTATGTGAAAATAAACTTGTAATATTGTAGTTTAATATTCAATGAAAGAAGGAATTATAAAAGCATAAAAATCTGTTCATGCTATATAAGTTAAAAAAACATTCTTCAAATACTTTTTCCAGAAAAGTCAAAAAGTACATCGTATCGAAAACGAAAAAATATTCCATTCATAAAATTTAGTAAAAATTCACCAATGTATAAAATTATAGAATGATATAAATAATATTTTGAAATACATATTTAGGAAACATGGATATGGGAGATAAATATACCCTAGTAAATACTAACGAATAAACAATCTCGGATAAAAAAAAGATTTGCCAAGTTATCCCTTACCTTAGGTCTGATATGTTTCGAATGTATCTGAACCTCCTGTATAATTATTTAAATAATTTCAATAATTTATTCCAGAATAATAATCATTTTTATTATAACATTTATGATCATATTTTCATCCATTTGTTAGTAACATTTCTTTCTTTACTCATTATTCAGGTATTAACTCCTTTATGTTCTAATGAAAGATTTGTAAGATAAGTTCCTATTACACTTATTAGGATATAGTTAAATCATTTAAATAATGATATTAGTATATTATATATCATATTTATTTATTCAATTAATCTATATAATCATTTTATAATGAATATCATGTAGAATTAATCGCATCGCATCATGGAGACGGTAGGTTATACGTACGTACGAGCGATGATATCATTCCCAAAATTGTTGATTGGTATTTAATTGGATGGTGTATAATATTTCATAATTATTATCATGTTATAATAATCATATATAGTTATTATTTCCATAATTATACCCATCCAAGTAAGGTGGTGGTGAAAAAAAGATTACACCACGATGTGGAGATGGTAAGTCGTACGTGCGCACGCGCAATGATTTCATTTTTCGTAAGATGGATAGAAGGTGAAATATGGTTGTTTAATATTTATAATAACATATAATTATATGAGTGATACTGGTTTTATTATATTATAATTAATCAAATAATTAATAGTTAGTAGAAGAAGAATGAAGTTTGAAAGAATCGATAGAAGAGATTACCTCTTCCTCGACGTGCTTCCTCTAAATCTCTTCTTAGAGTATGAGAGTTCATTTTGAAGACGACCAGAACGTATATAATTAAAATAGGTAAGTTTATAAGGAAATAGGGCATGGTATTTCCAAGCTTTAAGGCTCAAAATGAAGTGAATAGGTGAGGTAGGAGGGTCCCTTTTATCATTGAGGTGAGAGGTACTTTTGGAAACTCCATAAATAATAATTTATAATAAAATCATAACCTACAACAAAAACCTCAAAAATGTCCCAATTTGGAATATGAGATGAGATAGGGTTATAATATTATCAAAAAATAAATTTTTTACAAGTTATTTTTTCAATTTCAACCATATCTTTTTAATTGACACTTAGTTATTCTATTTAATTTTAATTATAGAAACAATATTCTAAATATTTAATGGTTCTAAATATTCACATATATGGTGTTAATTAGAAAATAAATGGATATTTTATGACATTTTAGATCTTAAAATTATAAATTTGTAAATTTTAAATATTTTTATGTTTTTTAAATTATTTAATAAAATGATATTTTTATATAATATCAATAGCATCAATTTTGACACTATTCATTTATTTGACTTTAAATAAAATCCACATGAAAGAGAAATTAGAACCAAAATATTTAATACACTTTTAACATGTCTTGTTAAGGTATATAATTAGTGGATAATATTAATTAGTTCATATGATATTTCTTTTAATATTTTTAAAATCATTTATTAGATATTTCTATTAATAAAATAATTTCTACATCACTAGTGTGGCGTCATTAATGGTATTTATTTAATCTCTAAATATTATTAATAAATTTATATTATGTATGTAATTATTTTATATTTCCAAATACTATCTATAGTCGATATTATCTCCTATTTATCCATATATTAAAATTAATATACTTATATAAAATGAGATTCTGATATTTTTTCACATTCATTAGTTTTTATTATATTCATGTCATATTCATAGGTAAGTAGCCATTAAGTGATTAAATTTCAAAAATTATATTATAAGGGTCTAATTTAGTCATCAAATAGGATTTTTACTAGTGTTAAGGTAATTTTATAATATTATTTTTTACCTTTAATTACCTGATTTACCTTCAACATGGTAATAAAATAATTGCCAAAGTTACTATTGATAATGCCCAAAAATAAAAGTAGCCTATTAACATAATTTTGAACTAATGATTCAAAATATTTATTCTATTTTTATAAATACAAAACACATAAGTTGTGGTAATTAATTTAAAATCAATCTCATTATCAGAATGAGATAACGGGTTTTTAAAAGTTAAAACATTGTGAAATATTGAAATGTTTTTACATATGAATTCAAAGTAAAATTAATGATAAGGAAATTAATTATATTTATTGATAAAAATATATTCTATTTATAATTTAAAACCTTTAAATATTATAATTTATCCATATAAATTATCTTGATGAAAAAAGTTGTTTTCACTTAAAATTTAGTGTATTTTAACTATTCATCAAAAATTGAATTTTATCAGAAAATATCATAAGTTAAACCAAAGTAAATTTTATTATACATAATTAAAATAACATATTCATGTTTTCCTATAAAATCTATTAATATTTCATAATCTTAATTTAAAATGGGTTTTAAAAAAATGTTCATTTTTATACAACAAATAGGGTTTATTCACACCCTATGATTAAAATATCCAATGGGTGAATATAAAAAAATATTTTATTAATTATATAACATATATAAATCATTAATTTTATTAACAATAGTAATTCACTCAAAAATAAAAATATCTAATTTATATTTTTCATAAATAATTGATAGCCAATGAATTCACAATGCATTTTCATAAGTTAGTTATAATTATTCTCGATAACCTAAAAACTAGGATATAATGTTAATTTTATAATAATGGTGTATCTTGGTTCATTTAAACTCACTATTACATTCAAATCAAGCTACTATAGAATAAAAATTATTTAAATAAAATATTTAATAAAAAACATCTAGGTGTAACATATGATATATTCTCAATAATAGTTTCTCACCATCACACCGCCAGATTGGGAAAAGTATTATAAGGATATACATCCATAATTTTATAGAAAAAACTTGACTCATGTCATTTATATTAGGATCACATAAGGTATTTCATTGAAAAGTTAATGGAACACTTTTTTTACCAAATTTATCAACTACTGTATGAAATTCCATGCGATATACTTTGGAGGGTTAGTCCCGATAATAAGTCTTCATTTATTATATAATGAATTTACTCTGTATCTTATAAAAAATTAAACTCACATAAATATTAAAATATTATTAAAACTTATAATACTCTATGATTATAATCAATTATGGAAAAATCAAATCCATATTTTGAGGAATTTTTCTAATTCCATTGGTCATTTAATATACACAAAAAAAATGAATTAATAAAAGTAGAGATACTTCCATTATTATAAAATCATTATACATTTACATTGATAAAAATCATTATATCCAATCACTCATGTATCTAATACCCATAAACTTTACATAACTCTCACGCTTTTTCTATGTTAATGGATTTTTCTAAGGATCTATTAAATTATCCACTATAGTAACCTAATAGATATTTATATGTATCCTATAAATAATTTATAAAATGATATGTAATTTGAAAAGAATGTGTTTGGTTTTTTCTATGACCAAGCATCCTTATTCTGAAAAATAACTCAATTTTTATCACACAAATGATCAATTTCTCACAAAATTATAATAAACACTCCAAGTTTAGTCATAAAATTATCGATCAAAATAGATTTATTTATATCATATGATGAATCATTATACTCTAGAAATATTGTTGAGTATTCAGTAACATATTTTTTGTAACTATTCTAATTGATAAATTCACCATTGAGGGAAAATATAAAATAAAATTAATATCTCATATCATTATTGTTAATTTTGGGAACTGGAATATGTGTAAAATCTTATAATTATCTCTTCCTCACCTCCAAATACCTAAAAGATATCATTGGTTATTCTCTTGTACTTAAGGATGTTGTTTATAGAAATCAAGTGACTATCGCCATGATTAGAATTATACATACTAGTTATGCTCAAACCATAATAGACATCGAGAGTATATAACATGACGTATATGATACATCCTATGTTGGATACAAAATGAATCATTTCCATGTTTCACCTTTATAACTCTCTAAAAGCATATCGATTCTTCACAATAATCCTTCCTTTGGGGGATGCATTGAGCTCATCAATGGATTCCTTCTTGCTAACCCTTTCTATGATTTATCATCTATTAATGTCCCAAAGGGAATCATCAACAACATCGCAAGATCCTGGCCGGTTTTATCTAGGACCCTCTATTGGATGAAAAACTCCACTTAACTTTCTAAAAAATTATGGAAAGGCTGGCTATTGAAGTTGGAATCAATGTTTGAAGCCTCACAAATACTCTACTTCTCATGCATGAAAAATTTTCTTGGGAAGTCTGGGAATAATGAACATTGTGGGGTCAAACCATGCATAACTCTTAGTGTGGAAATCTGGATTCGGGTGAGGGTCACATATCTCCTTTATGGGATACTATTTTTCCCTTAATATCTGAACTTCAAATGCATGCACACTAGATTTTTGGGAGAGGGGGAATCTTGTTTTGGAATCACAATTGGTCCAGGGAAGTTATCGGATTCCCGATATGTCCCACCACATTTTTTTCTTTCAGGGAAGCTAGAAAATATCCAACCTTAATTAAGGATATGTTGGATGAGGAGAAATAAGACACTTTTAGACTTATTGATCTATCCTCAGAGAATGCTAGATGTGTGTTCATGCCATCTTCCTTGGGGGACTTCTCCTCTCAGGACATCTGTTGTACCCAATATATCTAGGAGTTTATGGATAGATGGAATGATACCATGTGGCCTAAAGTCATCCATTCTAAATATAACTTCTTTTTCTGGAGAATTTTAAAAAGGATCTCCCCATGGATGAGAGCATAAAACACTGCAGGGTCCCTTTGGCGTTCTAATGCACATGCTGCAAACTTTTCAAGGAAGAAAGTGTGGATCACCTGTTCTTCCATGGTAATTAGGCATGTGCTGTTTGGATCTTTTTTGGGGAGTTCATGAGCCTCATTGTATGAAACATTACTGACCTCTCATTCTTGGAAATTTGGTACCATGGATCAAGAAACAAAGGCTCGGAAAAGGTGTCATGCACTATGATCCATCATGATGGCTTCTAGTGCATCACGAAGGCCAAAAACTAGGTAAGGCATGATTTATTTTAGTCCTCTTTCAGTTCCATCATCACCGAGACTAAGAATCGCCTCCAGAATATGGATACATTCCTCAACAATTGGTGGGAGGCCCCATATTTTTGTCATCTTTAGGCTAGCACTCATGTTGTTCTTTCGAATAATAACACTGGTAGGGTTTAATGGGTTTGATAGAACCCTACCTCTAGGGGCCTTAAACTCAATACGGATGGTTATTGCACCATGGGGGTTTTTTGGGGTGGAAGGTTTATCTGTGACTCCCATGTCTTGATCATTTTTTCTTTCTCCCACCGGTTGGGCCATGGTTCCTCTCTTCAGGCCGAGGATAAGGCTTTTCTTAATGGTCTCATCTTGTGCCATCTCAAGAGATTTTTTTTTGAGAAATTAGAAAATGACTCCACAATACTCCATGACATCTTTCATGGATTCTATCACCCTCCATGGTCCATCACATACATCATCAAAAAGTGCATGGGTTTCTCAGAAACAACATCAAGGTGTTTCACTCATGGAGTGAGGGAAACCTAGTCACAGACTACCTTGATTCTCTTGATGTTCTGAGTTATGACCCCATTTTCCTTTATACTATGAATTCCATAAAACCCGAGGGAGTCAACGTGGCTAGAAGGGATGCCCTCATCCTTCACCATTTCAAACTGTTATAGGTTCATGATGTTGTGTGTGTTTTTGTCATCATTTGTATATCTTACTTCTTAATAAAAATATACATGATGATGATGGAGTTATCCATTATAAACCTATTAAGTAATTCACTAATATATATTTTTTCAATAGTAAAATCATAATTTTATACTTATCTCTATATACCATCATGCCCAATATATTGGATTATTTCTCATGTATTTCATAGAGAAACATTTTCCTAACCATACCTTTCCAGAATATAAATATGGGATATCATTTCCTATGATTATTATTTCATCTACATACAATACCATAAATAACAAAACACTCCCACTAACCCAATTATAAACAAAAAAAGTATTTATTTTCATGATGAAACATAACACTTCAACTGAATCATAAAAACGAATGTTCCAAATTTGTCGAGCAAGCTTCAAACTATAAATGGACCATTGAAAATTTCATTCCTTGATAACATAACTAGGAACTAGAAAATTTTCAATTTGTATCATATATATGTACTCAACTAAATTTTTATTAAGAAAATTAATCCTTTTAACCATTTTATATATCTCATAATCATAATAAGTTTCTATGGAAAACAATATTGAATTGAATTTATCATTAAAACTGTTGAAAGGTCTCTTCATAGTTAATACTATAAATTTTTATATAAAAATTTTCAACCATGTGATACTTTTAGGTTGAAAATATACCATTAATTTTTGTTTTATTATGGAAAACCCATTTTTACATCACTCGTGAATATTATTTTTTCATTATTTTACATAATAAATCCATATTTCATAGAATCATGATGAATATTACTAGACCGAATAGGTTAGTATGTAGCTTGTGTCTGTTTTTTTCATAACCCCATATGGAACCAACTCACTTTTCATATTAGGAATCATTGATGTATATTATTCTTTAACTTCTCCATGTTCATTTTTCCTCACATTGACACCTTAAAAAATGGTATCATTCATAAATAAAATGATAAGATGTGGGCCAATTTTTTTTTGTTATGTATGATTATAGAAATAATATTCCATTATGTTTTAAACATAACAAAAAATATATATTTATGTGATTTAAGGAAAAAAAATTTCATCCAAACATCATACACATGTTTTATTACTTCAAATCCCCATAAAAGATAGTTTTGGATGCCTCTCATTCCATATCTCATATTTTGTATTTAATAATATATTATATTGAATTTGCTTTAGTATCAAAGATTTTTATTATCAAGCATATCCATAGAATGATATATATAATTCACATTTACTATTCATTGATCAAACCATGTTAGAAAGTTATAATTCCTCATCTCAAACAAATTATTATAATAAGATTCACTTCTTTCAAATGATTCACAATCAAATTATTCCAACAATACATCTCTATAGATTCTTCACATGTGTTTCTAATTTCTATTCCATGTTTAATAATGTTAAAGATAAACTAAGTTTGAATCAACCTTTACCTTCTTATTTTGAATGTTTTTAACTATATTATCCATGTGAAAAAATTATAAATCATTCAAAATATTTCCAATTACATAAAACATTACATTTCTGTATACAAAAAATATGATTTCTCAAGAATGAATAAAAATCCCTTTTTATCTAAAAAAGATATAGAAATCATATTTCTATTTATGGCTAGAACATAGTAGAAATTTTCTAATTCTAGAAATAATCCACTGGTTAGAGTTATATTATAAGTTCTAACTTCTAATACAATAAATATTTCTCCATTTAAAATATGTAGATTTACTTTCCTTATCATCAAATCTCTATTATTTTTCAGTTTCTTCACATCAACACAAATGTGTAATGCACACCTTGTATCTACTACACATAGTTCAAAATTAGAGAAATTTATTTCTATAACATCCATATCCATATGTTAAAAATTATTTTCCATAAAAAACTTCTCAAATTTTGATACAAATCAATTAAACTAAAAGTTAAACATATAATAAATTTTCAAAATGGTATTCATGATGTATTCCATAATATAAAAATAACATATTTTTGGTGACTATCATGTTTTATATCATTTTAATAAGGCTTTTATTGAATATAATACTGCTAAAAAATTTAACCACATACACCATATCCATTAAATCAAAAAAAAATATATTTTATGATGAATTAAGCCATCTAAGTTCACAACTAAAGCTATGTATATTTTGGGTAAACAATCATATGAATTATTCTAACTCTATTTCTATGGGAACCTAATAGTTAGGATCACCCAAGTAAATATACCCAAATATTGCATCAAATTTTTGAACCTAATGTTTAGGGTAACATGTAATCTTCTTTCCGTGTTTAATATAATTCATGGGAAATGATGGTTAAGGTCACACATACTGAATAATAGAAGTCTTATAAAGTGTTATGTTTATATGGAATATCAAATTTAGTATTTCAAGGGAATTTTCATAGTCTCATCATTTCCATATAAATATTATTCATATCATATGAAACTACTTCATCCCATGAAATCCCTATATGTATGCATTCTTCATGTGATTTAATTTTTCAATTCTATTCCTTTAATTGAATCAATGTAATCAAAATATATTAATTTATAAATCATTATTCAACTAATTATTGATATTACTTAAAAAATAATAGAATCTAATTATTTCTACACATATACAAATTCATCCCATACATAAGGTGCATGAAACCCTTTCATGTAAAGGCTTAGAATCGTGTGAAACCAAAATCCCCACAGGGGTAAATATACTAAGTTAAATAATTAACACCCACTTTTCTAGAAAATATCCTTATATCCTAGCCTATTGAGAATCCTTATCCTAAGTCATACAATCTATATAATAATTTTCAATATAGATTTCAATTCAAATATAACTTGAACACCTAATATGAATAAATCATTAAAAACCCTTATTATTGAATTTTATGACTAAAATAAAAAATCATAATATTGGTTGAATGAAAACTAAATCCTTTATATAAATCTTGTATGCATGGTATGATAATAATAAGAATTAATTTATGTCATTTATACTAAATTATATAAAATTCATAATAAAACAATTTTTACACATGAATTATGATACTGTTTACAAGAACAACACATTTTTATTATATGGTTATACTATAAACCATGTCCAATCATTGTTTTTCATATTGTGGTTTTTCCTTATATAAATCTTATTTTCCTAAAATGTGATCATTTTGGTCAAGAAACTGTAATATAAAAATGTTGAATTTATAGTGATACGATTTATGATAATAAAATCGTGTAATTTTTTAAAAAAACATGTTGTTTTACTATAAGTTTCCACAACCCATGATTTGGTTTTATAAACCATGAATTTTTTATGAAAAAATTCATAAAAAGATGAAATTTTATAACCTTGGTCCTGATTTAAGAAAACTTTCAATTAGTTTTCCTTTTCTCAATCTTTATGTTATCAATTCTTTACAAGTACCTGATCTAATACCACTGAAGGGTTTTTTGGGACTTATTTATACCTAAAATCTATAGAATAAAAAACAATTTACATACATAATATCTAATAGGTGATGAATCAATAAAATAAAATGAAAAAATATAAAATAAAATATACATCACTATCTATGCTAAATATTCACTAACAACGAGTTCTATTGAGATCCCATAGATGAAATAAATGGATTTCTGCATCTAAAGGCATCCATTGTCCATAAAAATCACCAAACTTTTTAGTAAAACCCATTATCCTTCAATAGTTCATTATAACATCACCCTCAAAGGAAAATTTTAGAGAATATAATGAGATAATGATTTAGATTTTCAGATAATGATCTCCTCTATACATAAATTAGGTTTATGAACTCCATTTGTAAAACCCATTAATTTAATGAAGGATACTATTAGTGTTCTAACATTTCATATGTTATGAAATGGATAACCCTTTAGATCCCTACAATAACTCCTTATTTTTTATATGATTTTTAAACACTTTTAACAACCAATAATCTATAAAAACATTATCACATGACATGTAAAAATCTAAATAATATGATAATAATTATTTAATAGTCTATCTAATGATATCCAATATCATTCATTACATAAAACTTGATAAGGTATCACTAACCATGAGGTAACAAAAATCATGATTTGGTAACTCTCCCTGTGACACAGTTCATGATCAAGTGCATATTTTAAATATTCATGACTCGTATAATACATAAGTATGATAAATATTTTATCAACCTTAAAATGGGGATTGATCATTTAAGTACCATAACTTCCTTTGAAAAATTAATATAAGGCTTTTAAAGATAGGATCGATATATTCCCAAGGGATGATAAATATTAAAAAATAATTCCTTATTTTCCTATAAGTCTTATAAAATATTATTAATATTTAAAGTTATTCATCAAAATAAATGGCACATTGAGGTGATATATGAATAAAATATTTAAAACCTTTATATATTAATCATTAATAATTGAAAAAAATAAACTGATAGAAAATTTCAAGGTTCATATATGTTTTGTATTATATAAATATATATATAATTTGATCAAATATAGAAAATAAAAATTTTACTAACCATGATATATTTATTCTATAACATGATTTTTTGAGTCATTTATAATCAATTATGATGAGAAATATTATTAAATGTGTGAAATAACATCCATTTATTGATAATAATGTTCTTAAACCTAATGATTTATCATGAATTATTTATTCTTGGAAAAAAATAGTTATAAATCCATCGACATCAAAAATTGAGATTAAATCCCTTATGTTGTTAAAAATAATTCATAATAATATATGTGATCCAATTAATCCATCATGCAGTGACCCATGTATTAATTATATTGACTAAGGTATTTTTTAAGATTTAAATTTGATATTTCAATAGTGGGACCTTTAGAAATTTTGAATTTTTTGCGTTGGATTTAAGAGTGTTTAAATTTATGTTTTTGATTAGAAATTTTAAGTTGGAGTACAGAATGGAGGATAGTTTTGTGAAATGTTTTAGGTTGATATAGAGACTTAAATTTAATTTTTTATGTTTGGGTAATGATTTTGGAATGATTTAATATATGTTCCAATGTTTTGGATGGAGTTTGGACATTGGAGTTATTTGTGGTAAAGTTTCTAAGTGTAGTTATATTATACTAGGTTTCTAGTATGATCTTATTGGGCAGCTGGTAGGAGAATTATATCTTACTGGATACTTAATGTAATTTTATTGGGTACCCTATGTGATTAATAGAGTTACAAAAAAACGTATCATATGCCATTGGGTTCCTAGTGGAAGTGACCAAGTACCCGAAGAGATGTCTAGAGGCATGAGGAAGGCCATGTGATGTCTATGTGGTATCCAATGTCTCTCCATTGGGTACCCAATATCCACATGTCCAGTTTTTTAAATGAATATAATTTATCCATTTTCCTTTTTTTTCTTTATAATCCCAAAATTGGTTCCTTTGGTCCATTCTCCTCTATGATAGCTGAGAGACTCATAAACAGATTATATTGGCTTCCTTATCCACCTAATGTTTTCACATGAATATGGATTTTATAAGGATTTCTATAAGGATAGAGTTTTGGGAGAGCTCCAACCATGGTGATTCATGGGGTGATCAGGTATTTTTGAGCATGATGGATTTTCCGAGAGACGATGCTCCTGATGTCGAACACCTCCTCATTGGTAGTTACATATAATGTTTGGTGGGAGATCCATATAATATTGATTCTTTGTTAAGGGAAGTCCAACATGGGAGTCATAAATATGATATTGATATCCAAATTGGGGGATCTTTCAATCAATGTTTTTTAACAACCCTTCAAGAGGTAGATTCTAGAAGGATTATAAAAAAGGAGTTATTTATTAGATCTATTTGAGGTCATATGTAATCATTGACCATTTATTTCAATGAAATAAATCCATCATTGGAAATTTTATCCTTCCCCAAGGTACAAATCATTGGGAACATGATGGCCTTTTTGATTTTTTGTCCCTAATTTGGGGCTTCTCGAACTGGTGATTCATACCAGCGATTCATGATTATTTTAATTTTTTTTCACAAGGAATAACATAAGATATGGGATTGGGGAAATGGTTTTGTTTCTATTACACTAGGTTTTCTTTGTATTCAAGAATGGAATTTTAGTTTTAACCCTTTTTAAATAAAAAATATATTTTCCCCAAGTCTGGGTTAAATATTTAGATTAAATTGGATATTATGGTATCCTAAAATTATATACGACATTGCATTTTAATTTTTGTCCCTTAAAAATGGTTATGGAGACAAAACAATCTATATTTGTGAAATTTTACTGGGTGTTAATTGAGGTTGATCTCAATTAAGTGATAATAGAAAAATTGATTTTGGATACACATGATGATGAGTTAACTCTTATACTATCCTATTATATGCTTCCTGATTTTTTCTTTGATTACAAGATCATAGGACATTCCAAGGTAAAATGTCGTAAGGGTGTCACATGCATTTTTTTCCTTTAACAGGTCATGATGAGGCACATTGTAGTAAGAAGAGATATTTGAATTGGAATAATGAGGTTAGTGGATCTTGTCCTGGTCTTGATGCTCAAGATGGAGATTCCATGCACTCTCATGATGAATTTGGATAAAATTGTCTCTACATGAGCCAAGTTTCTACTAGGAATCCTCAAACTATTGATGTTACAAGGTCAATGGAGGCCATTAATATTCTATTTAGTTATAAACAAGGGAAGGTTGTTACTCAAGAAATGGTGCATGTAATAGGCTATACACTGGATGCCTCAAGGGACCATCATGAGGGTTCCATACATTATATTAAATAAACTTTTTTGTAGGATGGAATTATATAAGTACAATAACAGGGTACCCAGTGCGTAAGGGAACTTTAGTAACTTATGAGGTTGTTGATGGTGGTCTTGGATAGGGTAACACATTAGTGGCTGGTTATATCTATGATAAAATAGGTCTTATACTAGGATAGCCCCCTCACTAAGAGAATTAGAGAGACTCCTTGCTATATCAGCCATATGGACAGGTGACTGCTCAAAATGAAAAGGCAGTTAGTGATCCTATTATTTTCAATTCTCATATTATGGAGGAGTTAAAAAAGAAATGGAAATTAAATAATATTGGGGGGAAATGGGAATATATAGAGAATTATGCTCCATAACCAAATACATCTTAAAGGAATACTACTAATAAGAAAAAGATGAAAGATAATTAAGTTTTTTCATCATCTCATATAAATAATTCAAGACCAAGGAGAGATTATTCACACCTTAATCACACAATGGGAACAAGGTCAATGCCTCTTACTATGGGGTGTAATTAAGAGGAAAATTACTTTAGCTCTTTGAAAGATGATTCATATTGGAAGATAGACTATGAGGATTATAATAGTCTGGATTATGATAAATGAGGTACCCCTAACTATTTATTTCATCTTTTTTTTCTTGAATGAGGGAATTTTATGTCATCTCTTACCCCATTCTTTTATTAGTGTTATTTTTTTATTTTTTTAATAAATGACATTAGTTACAAACTTTCTGGACAAGGATTTATAGCTTACTAGTTGAATTTATAACCCCCTTTTATGTCTTTTTCATCCATTATTTATTCTTTTATTCATTTCCAAACTAGGGTATTATGTATTTGGTTTGTGATGTTTCCAAGGAATTGTGAAATAGCCTCATACATTGGGTATTCCTTGTTTCATAATTAAAGGAAGTTTTTAGGGGTTATTTTAATTCCATTGATTGTTTTCTTGGTGTATGAGGTATGATTTATTCTAGTTATTTAATTATTTTGGGATTAAATTGTAGGCTGTGAATTTGTAATAAATTAAGTATTTTTATCATTATAAAATTTATTTTATTTTAGGAATTGATCGCATGGGTTTTCATTAGGTTTTAGTTGTTCTTTATTTATGGTGTATATCTAATTGGTTATGTAAATTTTGTTTCATGATTTTATGTCTTGTTTTAGTTCTCGTTGGAGTATGAAGAGATTGCAGATAGATTAAATGGGTAGGTTTTATTAACCCTCCATGTGATAATTTGGGTTATTCCTATTATGTGACTTCACTTAGTTTTATAAATGATAATAAAACCATAAATTTTTATTTTAAAAGTATAAATGATAATTTTTTATAATTATTATTGTATATCAATGAAAATGGTTTCATGTAATCATGTGTATTCTTTGTAATTTTTAAATTAATTATTAAATTTATCACTTTATTTTTATTATATTGAAATATGAAAAATAATGCATAAGTGTTTTTGTTGAATGTGATTCATTCCTTCTTCAAGTAATATAGTTATGAGAATTATCCATTCCTTTATAACATGAAATGGTTATGATTATATTTTGAATTGTAAATATTAGCTTACATTTTTACTTTTCTGTTAAATATAACATGATGGATCATATTTTGAGGTATAATATTACATAATTTATCACAATAATTAATGAAGGTTTTCAAATAAGTATTTATAATGAATATAAATATGACATCATGATAAATAAAATTTTCTTAATCTTTTTTTTATCATAATGGAATTAATTCAATCATTTTTATAAGAAAAATAAATGAATCATACATCAATGAATAATTCTTAAGATTTTTTTAACTGACTGTATTTGTGAAAAAATAATGGTCAGGTTAATAGTTTTAAAGAGGGATGATTTATTTTCTTTGTGATTTCATGTTATTATTTTAAATTCATTAAAGTTTTAAAAAGAAATGGTTACCATGATAACATTATCGTTTATTGAAAATATTATTGGGGTCATCATTTTTGGTTGGGTTCATGATCTAATGGGGTTACCATTTCATCTTCTTAGATACCTATTGGTTTAACATATCACGATAGGATTTCATTAACGTCATTTCTAACACCTTTCTAGTATTTTTATTTAGTAAAAAATTGTGTTAATATTTCTTCAATTTCTTTTTATATAGTTTCCTATAATTCCAGAGTTTTTATTACACCTTTAGAGTTTTTAATAACAAAACATGGATTCTTAAGGATTAATGATTATAGTTAAAGTGTTTTCATTCTAGATTACTTTAGGTAATATATTAGTTATATATTTATAATGGTTTTACCGAGGTTGATCATCATTGTTATCTTAATTTTTTACCAATATTTCTTTTATGATTTTTTCATATCATTGGGACTTATAATTAGTAGTTACATTACACTTTTGTTTAGTTTACTTTTTCATTCATACTTTTTTATCTTCTATTTGGGTTTTAAATAAATTTATTTTCCTCTGGGTTCCTTTATTTGTTGAGTTATTTCTTGGTGATATTTTTTATGTGGATTATTTGGATATTAACATGCTGGTATGTTTGAGTGTTCATATAAATGGTTAATTTGGTTTATAGACCACAATAAGGTTAAAAGTATATATTCTCTTGTTTTTTACTAAAGGTTATTGTGGTGTGTTGTGTTTTTAGGTTAGGTATAGTAAGTGAATAATTTCCTCTTCAATATCCTCGGTGTGGATTAGAGATGAAAGTTTGAAATCTAAAATAAAACCTCTTCTTAATAATTTTTTTCTACAAATGGTTTAATAAAATTAAAAAATAAATTGACTATAAAATAAATATATTGAACCTGATATGCCTCATTTTTCCATGTTATGCCTTTTACACATTTTATTGTTATTATTTCTTGATCAATCATGTTTTGGAAAATTCTTAGTCCAATTTTACGTTTTTTTTATTCTCATAGTTGAATTATGGAATGTTTTTATTTTTGAGTAATTGTTCCTATTATTTATGACTAGTTTCCATGACATACCAAATCTATAGATTAGATTATTGATTATTTTTTGTATTCATGATACATTAAAGTATATCTTGGTGAGCATATAGGAAGTGTTATTTATTGTTATTGTTTTCCTAATAAGGTATAGTGACCATTGACGTATAGGTTTTTAGAAATGGGATAGGTTGTAGTATTTCCCTAACATTCTATAAAATTTCACCTTTTTAAATGGGATGGGATTTATCGTTTTCTAACTTGGTATACACTTTTTCCTTTCCTATGGGATAGTTTGGTAGTAACCTAACTTGATTATTTATTTTACTTCAATTATGATCTAGTATTAAAGTAGGCATATATTGGTTTGGACTTTCCCAATATAGAGAGTTTTCCATTATAATTAATATTTTTATTTTATCTACTTATATAGTGATCCATATTTTTTATTACATGACTATTACATAATTTTTATGATAAAAAATTTAATATAAATACAATCCATGATCAAGCGGTTTAGTATCTTTGGAAAATTAGGCTCATACATCGCTTGTATATAATAAAACATAAACATTATTTAAATAATTATTCTTTATACTCATTAAAGATCTCATGTTCTCCTTATTATATTCAATCACCTAAGGATATACATCAAAGAAATTTGTGAGCTAAAAGCCTAGTAAGGGGGAAATAAGAGACATGAATCCATAATACATGGCTAGAAATAATAAATATCATCACATCATAGACATAATATTATCATCATAATCATGAGGGAAACATTTGATAAAGTCATGTAATATGGAATATTCATAATAACGAAACATCATAGCGTAGTGGTAAAATACCACACATAGTTGTGAAAAAGATAGAATCATGTTCACATATAATACACATAATCTCATGAGCTACATCACCTTACCCAATGAATTGTAGGGATAAATAATTCTTGGCCCACCTATCACATAAAATTATCATAATCATGCATTCCACATGGAAAGATAAAATATAACATTCATAGTCATGAAATAAACCCATGAAAAGGAATAAGTTTCATTAGGGTGTCATAAATAATAATTTATGGAATAACCTTTTCGGTTACCAATTTAATAAGGAGATTATATTTTTTCATAAAATATTATTTTAATTTAAATAATAAATAACTCAACAGGATTCAAAGAAATTTTTTAAAAAATAAAGTCATTTTTGAAATATATTTTTAATTGTCTTAGAAGTCCTTTAGAGAAGATAAAAACATATATATCCTCAGAAGTAAAAGGAAAATAATTTTTAAAGAAAAATTTATAGATAATATTGGAACTTCCATACTAATAATAATGTGAAATATAAGATAACCCAAAAAAATTAATTGGGTTCGAGAATCCCCTTACCTTAAATCTCGCTTTATTTCATCACTTTCCACCTCTAATATAATAAAATTAAGTTGATTAAAACAAGAAAACATAAGTGATTTATGTTTATTTTTTATCACTCTTTATCAATTATAATAATTTAATTTATTACTTAGTTCCCTTTCTTAAAGGTGAAATAATTTGATATTATAATTTCCTTAAAATTTTCAACCATGTTTTGGTTAAAGGATCTTTCATTATTGTAGTTTATAAATTATTAAGATTTACTGAAGAAGATTAGGAATATATATATTTATACATTTATATATTATAAATAATTTATTATAATCTTACATAAGGGTGGTGATAAGAAAATAATTGTAAACATCCTCATTCGCGGCTAACCGATTGTTGATGAGACATTATCCAAAGAGAAGGTGTAAGATATACAATATGTGATTATATTAGAAATAAAATTTTTATATTATATTAAAATCATCAAGATCATTTTAACATACTTTTTTATTATTTAAATAAGGTTCATATTGGAAAATAAAATGTGGATATGAAATTAGAAGAGGAAAATGAAATAAAAGGATGAAAGGACATTACCTCTTTCTTGAAGATGTTCCTTTTCTACGAACCTTAAATTATTGAAACATTTGAGTTTGATTGCTCTCAAACTTCCCTACGGATTATAAGGGGCTTAATAGAGGGTATTTTTGGTAGATTTTGTCTTTGGTAAGTGTGAAACAAGTGGTTTTCCAAGGTATGGTGATGAGTTATTTATACTTTAGGATAGGGGTATTTTAAGGATACAATATTGAATAAATTATTATATCCAAGGAAAAAATTTCAATAGTAATATTATTAAAATTTTGAAATATATTTTAACAAAATAATATTATTTTAGTACTTTTAATCACTTTATAATTATAATTTTTTTGTTTAAACAAAAATGAAAGGATAAAAATGAAAAATGATTATTTAAAGGGACACTTTAGACTTTTAGAGTTTGGAAAATAATTTTTAGGTCTAGAATTAGAATTTTATGTATTATTTGACTTATTAAACATGTTTTGGGTCAAGCCAAAAATTATAGAATTTATTTTGTCATTATTAGATCATTGATGATGTAATTAAAAATACACATGTTATGAAAAAAGAGTATTTTTACTATTCACCTAAAAATTGAAGTATTTCCAGAAATTACCAAAAAATAACTCTTGGATAATTTCGAAATATTTATTATAAAAATGATATTCATTTTATCGAAAATAATTTCCTAACTATGTAATTATAAATTTTGATATAAAAAAACTATAATCATTATTAAATACATTTAAAAAGTGTTTATTAAAAATGTGATTATATTTTCTTTCTGTTTTTAATATTGATATTTATTTAATGGAAATATAATATTTATAGTTTATTAAATTACTCCTGATAATTATTTTTGATTTTACATTTTATTATTTTTATGTGAAATTACTATTCCAACAGTAATGTTTCTATTTACAATGATCATGTTACAATTTGTAATGTTTAGATTACTATTTTAAGAGTCACATTACTATTACAATGCTCAAATTACCTCATATAAATACCACTTAATATATTCATACATTATTCACTAAAATTCCTCCCAAGGTTCTATATTTTCCTTTTCTAAGATGTCAATTATTTTACTAATATTCAGTTTCTTTTCTATTATTTTTTTCATGGGGGATATAATTCTATAAAATTGGAATGATCCATGTTTTTCCATTTTACATTTTATATTTAATATTTTTTTACAATTGTAATATTTTGAATTTTAATAAGTTTATTAATCAACTAATTTAATGATGTCCATTAATGAAATAAAGTTTCTTTAATTTCTCTATGTGTTGTATGTGTATAATTTCATATAATATAACACACAATTATTTGGGAAAAATATCTTTTAGAAAGTCTGGGTCATTACAATTTACCTTACGAGACGATTTCATGATTTAATTGAGGTTTGTGAAAAATGTATTTTTATTTCATATATAAAATTTTAGGAATATTTATTTCATACACCTAATTATTTAATGTTTGAGTTTAGACATTGTTGGTGGTTTCATGCCGAGTCTCCATACTCACTCCCTATATGTGAACTTTGTTGGACATGCAACTTCATTTGTTCTATTTCAGGGAATAACATGTACTTAAATAGTTTCTTCGATGTTTTACTTATTTTATAAACATGTATTTTGTGGGATCATATTTATTATCCACTATGGTGTTAAATAAGAATGCATGTTTATTGGATGATACATTAAGAAAATAAACTTCTTCATTTCATTTAACTTAACGTAGACTCTATTTGAAATATTTTATGTCTATAGCCTATTTTTTATATCTTGTATTTAATTCTATTTTTTGTTACATTCATATAGGTTTATTTATTTGAATCATTATTCCAAGTATCACTGGTGTATAGGTTATTTAAAATGGTGAACAAATTGTATGTTATATAATTATAAAAGCTTAAAATATGAACACATCATGCCAGATTTTCACCGAATATTTCAATGAACTATTATATAAACTAAAGAGGTTAAATAATTTTCAATAATAAACTAAGACACTAGATATACTCTTAAACACCTATATATTGGGAAATGATCTTGAGGCCAGTGGTGGTTCATTTTGGTAATTATTCAATTATCTAGGTTATGTCATTAAAAGTTTTGTCACAATTGTATTTTGGGGTTTTTTGTGATTTTATAGACTGAAGATAAATTTTTTATGGCTTGATATGTAACCCCAAGAAATACCTAATCAACTTATTAATAGTGAAAATTCATGTTACTAGGTTTCATTCAAGTATTTAGCAGGAATCATAACAATGAATGACCTTTTTGATAAATGTATCAGGTATGATATATTGATACTCAAGACGTGCTATAGGGTTCAAACAAGATAAAAATTTTGTATTGGTTCTTACATCCTTGTATAGTTTCATATTAGGTCATATTTATTTTATTATATGTTATAATTTTTATTTAATAAATTATTTAACTAATTAAAAAGATATTAATAATATAATCAGTGTTTTCTTAATACCATAATAAGTGTTATTTAATTAATTAATTTAACTCATATATATATATATTGTGATTATTCAACTTTATTATTATTAGCTATATATTTATATAAATGGTTTATAATTTTTATACCTATGTAATTAATAAATATATTTTACTGTTTTCAAAATTAAGTAAAAGTGGTTTTGTAATGTTTAAACCTTCTTAAAGGGGATTTTGGAATGTTTTTATAAATTAGAAATGGTTAAATTTTATAAAGTGAATTGAGAAATGTTTTTTTAGAATAGATTTATAAATGAGTTGGTTTTTTGAAATGAAAATTTTTATGGGAAATAAATACTAAATTGTGATTTATTAAATGAGATTTAACTTAGATAATTTTTTTTTGATTGGTGGTTTCTTTAGTAAATTGGAAATTAGGTGTCATGTTAAGAATATGCATACCATAAGTTATTTGAATGGTGAGAATTACTTAGATTATATTTAAATTTATTTGTGGTATTCTGGGAACCTTAAGTACATTTAAAGATCTTATTTATGTTGGAAACTTAGGTCTATAGTGTTTTTTTATATTAGGAGATGTGTATTAAATTCATGGTAAGAACCTTGGGGTTGTATTTAGAGTGTATTAATAGTAAATAAATAATTATGAGATATAAAATTATGGCTAAGAGTTGGTTTTGAATTCTCAAGGATGATAAGTCATATATTGGGATGTTTGTAGTGACACGTGTCCTAATTATATTTATTAAGTTATTATCAAGGATTTAACTTAAATATTTTAATGGTGAAATCACATGAAATTTTTAAATTTTTGGAATTATAGTTGAGTGTATATTTTTATTTATGTTTCATATATAAAATTTTAATTTGGAGGATTGAATAAAGGATATATTTATAAAAGTTTTTAGGTTCATATAGAGTCTTGAATTTAATTTTTATGTTTGGGTAATGATTTTAAAATGATTTAATAGTGATTTTAATGTTTTAGATAAACTTCAATAATTATATGGGTTAGTTATAATGTTTATAAGTGTAGTTAGATTGTACTCAGTAGATAGTAGGATCCTACTAGGTAATGTGTAAGAGAGGAATATAAATACGAGGTTAATTTAAAGATTTTACTATGTTATATTTAACCCCAAATGGGGTTATTTTGTCCCATTCTCATCAAATACATCCAAGACACCCATATAGATATCCTTTTGGATTTTTTATTCACCTCATTTTTCCTATTTTATTCAAAGATATTCCAATAAGTTCTAGCTTACATATTAAGGCATACCCCCCCCCCCCATATTTTATCTTACCTCCTCCTTTATCTTCTTCTATTTTCCAAAAATGGTATTTGGTACTTGGTTTTTAATTTCAATAATACATTGTGAAATCATATCATATATTGGGGATTCCTTGTTTCTTAATTAATGGAATGATCATTGGGTTTTTTACTTTTCATTGATGATTGTATTTAAGAAAAAGTGGATGAGGTGTGATTGATTTTATTTATTTATTTATTTTAAGATTTAATTAGAGAATTTTAAGTTGGAATAAATTAGATATTTTCATTATTATATTATTGGGTGTATTTTAGAAATTGGTCACATGGTTTTTCATTAGGTTTTAGTTGTTCTTGATTTGTGCTTTCTTTGTAATTGGAAATATTTAGTGATGAAATTTTTTTGGGTGGCTTTAAGTATTGTTTTGGTGATCATTAGAGTTATATGATATCACTAATATATTATACTAGTAGGTGTTCTAAACCCTCCTTGTGATTATTTGAGTTATTTTTATGGTGTGGCTACACATTGTTTTCTAACTAAAAATAAAACCTTATATTTTTATTTTAAAAGTATAAATGAGGATTTTTCATAATTAATTTTTTATATCAATGACAATGGTTATAAAAACCATGTATACTTTTTGAATTTTTAAACAATGTATCAAATTTTTTGTTTTGTTTTTATTTTATTTAAATATGAAAAATAATACATAAGTGTTTTGGTTGAAAATGGTTTTTTCCATTTTCAAGTAATATTTTTATAGGAATTATTTATTCCTTGATAATATAAAAATTTTATGATTAAATTTTGAATTGAAAATATTTTCTTACTTGTTTTCTTGATCATGAAATGTAATATAATGGATCATGTTACGAGTTATAATATTATGTAATTTCTCACATGAATTAATATTGGTTTTGAAACAAGGAATTCTATCAAATATAAATAGGGATTCGTGTTAAATACATTTTAAATAGGATACTTTCTATTCTAAGGGAAGTAAGTTTCCTTTTTATAATAAGACTAAATGAATCATACATCAATGAAAAATTCTTAACCCTCATTTAAGTGACTGATTCAGTGGAAAAGTGAAGTATGGGTTAATATATTTAAAGACTTATGGTTTATTTTCTTTATGATTTCATTTAATACCTTAAATTCATTAAAGTTTTATAAAGAAATGGTTTACATAATAATAATATCATTTATGGAGTAGTTTATTTGGATCATCACTTTTGGTTGGGTACTTGATCTAAGGGGTTCACCATTTCCTCTTTCTAAATACACATTTTTTTAATATGTTTTATGAGGATTTAATTCTCATTTTTTAACACCTCTATATTATTTTTATTTGGTATAATAATTGGGTTACTCATTATTTTAATTTTTTCTTTATTTTTATGTAGTTCATGAGTCATCATTACACCTTTATAGTTCTTGATAAAAAAACCTTGGATTCTTAAGGATGAATGAGTATAGTTTTAATGATACCCTTCTAGGTGATTTTGGTTGATACATTTGTTCTGTATTTATCAGGGTTTTATCGGTGTTTTTCATTATTGTTATCTTCAGTTTTTACCTCCATTTATTTTATAAGTTTTCTTATCATCGGGAACTGTAATTCATAGTTATTTCACCCTTGTATTGAGTGTACTTTGTTATTTAGACTTTCTTGTTTGTCTTCAATTTATGTTTTAAATTAAGTTCTAATCCATTGGGATCTTTTGTTTTTTTATTTATATCTTGGTGATATTATTGATGTGGGTTATCAATATATTAATATTTTGGATGTTTAAGGGTTATTATAAATTTTTAATTGGGATTGTGGACCTATGTATGGTTAAAATTGTATGTTCTCATGGTTTTTCATAAAGGTTATTGGGGTGTTTTATGTTTCTAGTTTAGGTATAGAAATTGAATCCCTTCCTCATATTTATCCTAAAAATAACCTAAGGGTGAATTTTTAAATTCCAAAAATAAACCATTTATTAATAAATAATTTCTATAAATGGTTTAAATTAATAGATAAATTAATTATAAAACCCATCTGTTAAACCTGATTTGCACCATTAGTTTTACATGCTATATTTGATACATATTTTTATTATTATATATTAATAAATTATTCCTTGGATAATTATTATTCTAGTATTTATGTTTTGTTTGTATTTTCATAATTAAATTATGTCATGTTTTGAGTTTTTACTAGTTTCTACTAGTGTGATTGAGTAATTATCATGTATTGAAAAAGTTATATATTGGATTATTAATAATGTTATGTATTCATGAGAAATTAAAATATATAATGATGGAAATGTATAATGCTTCATATTTTTATTATAGGCTACCTAATTTAGTATGCCAACCAATGATAGAAACATTGTTAGTAATGGGATGGGATGCAAGATTACCCTAACTTCTTATACACTTTACTCTTTCCTAAAGGTATGGGTTGTAACATTTACCTAACTAGGTATACACCTTTCCCTTTCCCATGGAATGGTCTTGTAGTTACCTAATTTATTTATTGATTCTACTTGAATTTTGATCTGGGTTTGAAGAAGGTATATATAGTATTTAACCCTCCTAGTGTAGAGAGTTATTGGTTATAGGGAAAATTGTTTTTTATCTAATTAAATTTATATAAGTTAGCATAATTTTATTAATCATTGTGAAAGATATATTTTTATTATATATGTAAATTTATAGTCACATTTTTTATGTACATCTGATTCTTTCATGTGTGTATTGACACGTCATTAGTGTTGTTCTACCGAGTCTCTATTCACACACCTTATATGTGTACTTTTATGGACTTGTAGTTTCACTATCATATTTAATGTATTAACTGGTACATAGTGTAGAGACTTAGATCTTCCCTAATCCACTACTTTGTGGTTTATGAGTGTTATAGGACATGAATCAACCCAGTAGAACCCCAGCTAGGCTGACGGTATGTTGAGTGTGCCCTCCCAAGCCAACTCCAATAGGTCAGGCATTGGGGTCTCACATAAGGAAGGAATAATAAACATATAGAATAACTTATACTATATAAAATATAATATATATATATATATATATATATATATATCAATATCCATCCAAAATAATAAAAAACATGTAGGATACACATTACCAACTCTAGAAAAGGTAATCACAACATCATTACAACTCTATATCGATCACTGTCTGCCACAAAACCCATCGGGCTCCACTAGGATTCTACTCTACTAGCTTCATGCCACATCCACTAGAAACATGACCAAATTTTTTATCATTTTCACATACACAACATTTTTTGGAACAAAGAGTATATAGGGGTGAGTAAAAAAACACTTAGTATGACATATTAAAAACATAAGGGTAAAGAGGGTTTCATATGATCACATAACTAAGGGTTAAACCATAAACCAACCCAACTCCTGTCAGGAAGGAGAAACATAAATGGGGAAAAAATGGGTTCAATTCCTAATCAACCCTCAATTATTCCTACGGAGGAAAACCATACGACGCCAAAATAGTTTACTCATCCCATGGAATAAGGAGTCCATAAATACACCTCATGCCTTAGGGGAAAACAATTATATATTTATCCTTGTAAAATTAAACTCACAACTCAAGGGGAAACACCTCCCTAATAATCCATGGAAAATAAAACTCATGACTCAAGAGAAGAAATATGTTGAATCATAATAACTTGAGTCGATCCACAAATAAAATCATCACCACCTACCCTTCACACAAGGCTAACAATTTAACTCAACGATGTACCATTTTTTTTAGAATAATGCTCACACCACAAAAAATCCTATATAAACACCTCACACTTAGAGTACATAATTCATAGTCTAAATAAAGTTGGAGACTAACACCTCAACAATTATTTAGAACTTAAGGGGGTTACTAACCCCACGAATGGGTGGAATTCCCCCCATTCCATAGGGGAGTTCCCTACCCCATACTACTAGAGGTAAGAAACTTCCTCATCCATACTAAGACCCAAAAGGGTGTCTTGTGACCAATTCATGCTCAAATGGAGTGATCAATAAACCATAAGTTGGATCCTTCCCCAATCATCCCATATCTACTAAAGAGGCATACTGAAGGAGAGAAACCATGTGCACTTATGCACCGTAAGTCCCTAAGCACTAGAACCTATCCACACAACATAAATACAACCATCATCATGCCACTAAACCCATACTTTCATGAGAGGCATGCATCTTACTGATTTTCATAGACCAAACATGTGAGTTTCAAACTCTTATCATCCAAACCATCCCCACTACTCATCCTTCATAATTATCATTTCACCACTCACAAATATATTAGGGGGTTACATCTCTATAAAGAATATAAACCAGCTGAGAGAGTTAAAAACCCTAGAGGATGACCCCATGCCTCACCAAAGTCCAATATTGATCAAGGTGAATAAATTTCCATCCATATATGGGTTTTCCTAAAACATAAATAGAGAGATCTAAGAAACCATAGCCAAGCATGGAGGACCTATACACCACACTTATTGGGGAGTACTGGCTCCATCTACCTAAGGGATGACTTACACCTCATCATGTGATAAAATATAGAGGATGTACCAAATCCCAAGTCCTCAATATTTGTTCCTCCTAGTCATCGATAATAATGGTATAATTAAAGGACCACTGTGAATAAACAAAAATAAAAATTCACCATCTTTCATGACTACACAGGGGTGATACATGAGAGAGAGAGAGGGGATACCTACTATCTGTGATGTAGATTCACCCTGAAAACAATAACTTAATGGGGGTAAATAAATAAGTACCCATCCTCATATCCAAAACACATTCACCAACTATAAAACTCATCTGTACAAGAATAGGGTAATATCATCTAGTTCCAAGTTAGTTAATAATTCCCTTTGGGATACCCTATTACGTAAGGGAAACACTAAAGACTATCCTAAACTCTTATATTTTAGACTATCCCATCCCCCAACATAGAACATACAACTATTGATGAAATCTAGGAGTTAACAAACTCTATATACATGTTAGGTTTTCATACCCCCATGGTTGAAATGCTGCCAAGGGGGGTTTGCAGTCCTTATACTTTTCTAGAATCATCACCTAAATCTCATAATGATCTTCATAAGGAAAAGATAAGAATCCATCCCTAAATAATCTTGAAAATGGAATCTAGTAGTGATGAGGACCCTACTATCACATTATAGCTTTAAACATGTTTATAATAGATCATATAATTTTCTAATTATTGATCCAAGGAAATAAAATGTGCCAAAACATCTCCAAGGAAGGTACATGGTGTGTATTTATATAGACATGTTGTGTACACTCAAATTCCCCATCTATGTGTTTATTAATTCCACAATATCTTTTATTCTCCAAGTTCGTGTCATGTTCACTTTCTATACAGGGCATGTAATCCTTGGTTATTACTTGGTGCATATGGTCAGGACCATAAGTCATGTAACCCAAAACTATATGACATACACTCCCAGCCACATGGAATGTAGAATTTGAGGTCAGCCTATGTCATGTACTCAGATCAAGTTATATCATGTAATCTCATATAGTGTGTAATAATTCATTACATTTACCTCATACAAGGTGTATAACCATGTACTTTGACACACCCTAATACGCGTACTCGATGGTCCAACATAGAATTTCCATATTGTCAACATGTCTTGTGCTATCTTCCACCTTTATCGTACCAATGAACTACATGATGTGTGTTCATAATCCACACACCATGTGATCTAGAATCCAAGATATAGAAATTAAATGAACCGCTAAAATTAACCATTCCTTCATAATATACTCCTTCATTGATCATCTTCCTATAGTAGACATAAATCTCCAATAAAAGGTAAAAAATGGATAGAAAATATATGAAAGATGAAATTATAAAAACAGTCCCTCATTCATGGAGAATTGTGAAATCATCATGGTTGGGTTCGTGCTCCATCATCACTACATCCTAATCTATATTTGATCAACCTAGTCTATGAGAGAGGATCATCCATCATTCTCCCCTCTTCCCTATGACTCATGTAATCAATGTGTGGATGTATCCTATTCCTATCATATGAATGAAGGAGATAATAGAGGGTTGGTGAAATAAAAAATAAAAATAAATTGGTACCCATTAATGGCTCGACTCAAGACCTAGAATGTAGACATCATTTTTGACTCTCCTGGGTAAAACCGCCAATTAAGGACATAGCCACAAAGTTATAATTTCCATCCAAATCTATTTCTATGAAATATTAAGGTATCCATGCATTGGAATAAATAATATTTATTTAAAAAATATCAATATCCTAAAAAATAATCCCAACTCAAAATATCTCCAAATTCAATACCAAGGTTAAATGTCATGTTTTCAGAACAACATAACAATTAGATAATATTTTTGGGTTTTTTTTCTAAGGGAAAGTCATATTTTACTCCTCATAAGGATATAAGGTTCTAAGCTCTTAAACAAGATAAGTCTTCTATATGGGGAGAATCTGGGCCACTACATCTTCTCCACCATCAAGATGTTTTATCCATAAAATTAACGTAACCAGAACTGATTATCAATAATCCCACAATCCATCCTCATGAGAAAATATTTACACAACCCAAAATTAAATCCTCAAGGTTCTGAAGGTCAAAGAATCTATAAGGACCTAGAATAAAATCCTACTAGGGAAGACACCCTTTTTATATCAGTCAAATTAGGGTTTCCACATCCTAGATTATCATTCTTATGTGAGTGAAAAATAGCCTCAACCTCTCATAGTGAAAGCTCCAAACATTAAAAAAGTCACCTTTCATCAATCTCATTAAGGATTTCCAACCAAAGCATTTTCTTCCAACAACAAGTTTCCCATCCACTATGGCACAAATTGATTTCACAATACATTAGTATTAATCCGATATGGTTTGTATACTAAGGAATTTCCCATGGGAGAATCATTCTCCCCACCTTCCAAGGGGTGAACCAAAACACTTTTGTACATAGATAGTATATTAATTGTATCATCAGATCTTAGGGGCCTCAATAGGAGTGACACATCACATTACATGATCCTACCATCACTCTTCATCACTAGTTGATAAGTACATACATAGATGTTTTCTATATCATGGCATGAGGATAAAATTGATCCTATCATACTTTACTGTATAACAACACCATGTTCATCATGCATACACCACTGGCTTCATATAGGTTCTTATCCACTGTAGATGGCTTGGATCGTCTACTCTAGAACTCAAGGTATTCATCTTCCAAAATCTCAAATTTCAACAACCACAATCTTGTGGAATGCTATGTATCATCATAAATATTGAGATTCCATGATGAATATTCTCCCAAAACTCTCTTCATCTAACCAAGGTGTCCATATAACTAAGAAGACTAACTATCATACATCCAGGTACCCATGATTGTCAAACTTAGGTTGTTAATATCTCCTACACCTTGACTCACTGCTAGGCCCAAACATGAGGGAAAAGAGAAGAAAACTACACATGAAACTTCATCCTATAATATCCACAAAATAATAGCATAGACAAAACTCTACTTTAACACCTTCAAAACTTCTGAATAAGTCTTAAGGACACTCTTAAAATCTCATCACTTAGCTCTATGATCTCAAGAGGGACATATCTCAAGGAAAGAACCATCCTATTATCTATACCTAAAAGATAGATTCCCTAAAAACAATCATAAAACAAAATCCAAGTATTACAACTAGTGAAAGATCTAGTTTCAACTACTTGAGGGTTGTACCTATTCTTCATTTGGGTCTCACCTCTCAATAAAATTTGATTACAACCCCACAGGTCAATCATAAAACACCCCACCTGGTTCATCATCCACCTGAACTTAGAATATGGTTGTTCATTTTCCACCAATGGAATCAATATATGGACTCACTCTTTCAAGGAAGGATCCTAGGAAATCATATCTACCAAAACTGCATCTCACTAGTGGTTGAAAATGGGAAAATATAGTCACCTCCTATAGGAGTCTCTAGTCATATCATGATAGTTTAAAGACTCCACTGGGATCTATACATCTCTTTCTAAATATTCAATATTAATATATCAGAACATGTTAGGGATAACCAATCATATCTCTAAAGAAAAAGGTCATAGATTTAATCTAAAGCATCATTGGGAATTTCCTCATCTATCCATCCATAAATCTCACTCATTCAAGGATCCTACTACCAACTCTCAGGGTCATGTGAGGACCACCTAGAGGTTTTGGGGGAGAAAATTAATCAATATTACACCAACCTCATACTAGAAGTTAGACTTTATGATGATCATCTTCCATCATTCATCTACCATCCATAGGATGATAACTCCACATATAGAATGCACATACATGCATGAGATGGATACATCTTATTAATTTCACCCATCCAAGGATCCCAAGTATTATATTCATCCCCACATGGCCATAATCCATTGGATGGAAGAGTGTGATAAGACGCACCAAACTTAATCCACAAATATTCTGGGAACACACTCTCAACCAATAGAACACATAAAATTTAATGCACTACAATGAATCATTGATCTTTATCTAAGGAATCATGCCTCGCCAAGAGTCAATGAGTTGGTTGAGGGGGTACCCAACCTCACTGATGGTAGTCCTGCACCACATCGACCATGACATATGGAGGAACTTCACCTTATCTCATAGGGGAGTAATGAATCCTTTATATTATTGGGACCCAAACATCATCGGGATTAAGAACTTATCAAACCCTATGATAAGAAAAAAAATTATCAGTTGAGGGGAACATATCCCCCCCATAGAGGACCTATTCCCAACCCATGGGTGAGTGAAAACTCACATAGATATATTAACCACATATCATATTAATAATAACACCAAAATCTATATTTTTAGGACCCACACCCTATCTAGTAGGGTAATACTAAACTCTACTACAATATGGGTAACATGCGCCTCATTAGTATCAAGGGAGTACCAAGCCCAAGGATTAATAGAAGAACCAAACCTCAATGATGATATTTTGTGCCCTTATATCCATGAGGGAGTAATAAAATATAAAATTTCAAATGGGGGATCTTCACCATGGAATCAAAATACCACCATGGGAGTTACCAACCCTAAGAATAGAATACCCATACCCTGTCTCATAGAGGATCACTAAGAATTAATTTCAACTCCAAAAAGTACATGGGTGACCCTGAACTTAATATATACTCCACCCAGGGGGTTTTGACCTCATCAGTACAAAGTACACAAGGCCTTTGGGACCTCTTCTTTAGCACTATGATAATGCCACGAAAAATCTATACTAATTTAACAACTAAAATATCATGATAGAATCAAATCAGAATATAAAAAATATGTTATTAGTATCATTTATCTTATCATCTATAGAAGGCCCATTATGTACCTCTGGATAAATTATTTTCATGAAAGAATGAATATCCTCATCGCATGATTGACATCTCTATAGTAGGTGTTCATTCCTTAAAATGAATATTTATAGACCATTATATGATGAATCGACCTAAAAACTATACCCTCTAAATATTTACCTAATAACTCATGCTAGTTAACATTTTACCAGAGTCATTGTATAGGAATTCATCAGTTTCTACAACCTAGTTGGGTCCCTTGGTCATATAACTAAACCTAGGCACCTTCAATAATTACTTCCCCAAATACCTTGAACCAAAAATTTGGAGTTTCCTATCACCAAACTCCATACCTGGGAAAAAATAACTATGATACCAATATAAAATGGCCCAACCCACTAGGTCCCACCAAGAATGGTGGTAAACTAAGTTTTCCACCCCAAGACCACCTCTAATAGACTAGGGGCTGGTGACTAACACCAATAAAGAATAATACTCATATAGAAGGACTTATCCAATACAAAATTTGATAGATATAAATCACTATCCATCCACAAAAGAACCAAAAATATGGAGGGTACACATAACTATCTAAAAATAAAATATGAATGCATACATATACTAACATCCCAATGACATACAATATAAGTTATAGTATAAAAGGGGAAATACAAGGACAAATATACCTTAATAAATAACTAGCCGAGAGTGACTGGGAAGGGAAATCATCACATGACACCAACTTCATCTCAAACACTACCAGAAAAAAATATAATTGGGATCCACTAAGATCTAGCTTCATTATCTCCATTCCACATCCACCAAAAACACCACCAACATGTGCATTGTCTGAAAAAACATAACATGTGTGGGAACAAATCCCATGCATGGGTGAGTAAAATAGTACCAAGTTTTATAAAACAAAAACATAAATGGAAATAAGGATGTAGGTTACCACACAATCAAGGTTGACACTATACACCCTCTATACTCAAGTTAAGAGAGGAGAAACACAAGTATAGAAGAATAAATGGATTCAAATACCAAGTAACCCTCAATCATTACCATATGGGAAAACAATAAGATACGTAAATTGTATACTCATACCTTGGAATAATGTCTTCACAAATACACCTCACGCCTCAAGGGAAAACACTTATCTACTCATCCATGAAAATTACACCACATGCCTTGAGTTAAAATACCTCCCTTATCATTTCTAGAAAATATAACTCACACCTCAGGGGAAGAAACATCCCTACTCATCATACCATGAACAGATTCACATGGTCTAGCATCACCACCAACCAATCATATAGGGAAAATAACTAAACTCACTAACATACCTTTGTTACTGTAACAATTCATCAGGCCACAAAAGGGTCATCCAAAAACCTCTCTCTTAGAGACCAAAATTCCTTGTCTAACTGAAGTGGGGGCCACACCTTAAGTATTATATAATTCTCAAGGGGGTTATCGAACATATGGGTGGGTGAACTACACCCCATTATATAAGGGTATTTTTAACTAATCCCTAGTAAATTAAAGTCTTATTTTCCTATGAATGCAACTATTGGCACCAAAATTTGGGAAGAGGAAGAACAAAGAGACGGCCTTTGGGACAGGCTAGCGAAGCTTGTTCACGGATCCCCGCAGCACTGTGGCCGGCATGAAGCTCCCCTATTTTTTTGAAGCCACCATAGAGCAAGGAGGAAGGAGTCTCCACAAACCAGTTTGATGTTTGCAAAGCTGCTACGGAGCAAGGAGGTAGGAGGCTCCATGAACCAGTTTGAGGTTTGCGAAGCCACCACGGAGCAAGGAGGTATGAGGCTCTGTGGTTATGAAAAAATTCCATGTGTCTTCATGCCTAGAAAGCTCTTCTTCATGGCGCCTCTTGCTTATAAATACCAGGCTCCCCTCGATCCCAAAATATGGATCCTCTGAGCTTATGCCTTATTAGATCTCAAATTGTGAATCAATTTATTCTCTACGAATCATGAGATCTTCAAGGTACTTTTGCATCGCTAAGTGCCTCTTCCTTTTCTTGAATTCAATCCCTCTTCAAAGAGGGATGCCCTTCGAGGATCCCACGGGCCTCTACAAAGGAAGGGGATCCCCAAGGGGACTCGAGTCTTCACAGAGCACATATGCTTTGAAAAATACCCTCCATGCACATGTGACCCACATGCTAAGGTAGGATCACTGTGCTTCGTGAATCACATTGCTTTGGGATTATACGCTTCGCTAGGCACTCTTTCTTCATGAAGCACTGATCCACGAATTTCCACTTCGTGAAGCACCTTCCATATTCACCTATGCCTTGCGCCTAGGTTAGGCCACTTCACTTCACGAAGCATGCCCCTTCATGAAGCCCCTATACTACATAGAGCACCAGATCTTCACGAGGATTCTACCTATGAACCCCTTTACTCTGCAACTCCTTTTTCCCATGTGACCCTCCAGTTTTGCATGAAGTGATTTCAATGTCCCGTGGGTAGTGCTTCTCGTTTCATTTCTTATCCTTATGCTTCTTTAAAGAGGCACACTAATAGCTATTGTTTCTTCATATAGCCACGCTAACATGGAACCCTCATTGGATCACTTCACGACACCCCATCAACATGGCGTTGTAGATGCATTCCCTTCCCCAAGGATGGGTGGGTATCAGTTATGTAAGTCCTAGGGGTGCGGAGTGAACCCACCTCATTCGAGCTGTAGGACGTTAAAATTCCAAGCACCATCGTCCTCAACACATGACGTTAAACTGTGACCCCGCCCCGTGCATCATACACAGGGTGCCCCATCTTGGACATTCTCTATGCCCACTGGTCTCCATGGGAGTGAGATCTTCCTCACATGAAATGAGATCCTCTTTGCCAGAGTGGTGTCTGTCTGTTTGGAAAGGGAAACCACCTTGGTGTAATCCCCTAGAATTTATTGTGGAAGGAAACATATCTACTTCTCATATCTTATTCCTAAACAAAGACCAGAGAAGGGGGATGGGAACCATAGCCCTCATCTCTTCCGTGCTAAATCCCTCTCCCTTTGGTCTTTATCGCCATCGGGCCTCCATCCTAGATTTAAGTCCCAATATCCATCTCCTTGGGCTATGAACCATGTGTAAGACCATATTTCCTCTTTGTGATACGAATCGTGTATAATCCCATGTTTCCTCTTTGGGCTATGAACCACACGTAAGACCCTGTTTCCTCTTTGGGCTGGGAAGCACATGTAAGCCCATGTTTCCTCTTTGGGCTGCGAACCATGCGTAAGATCCTATTTCCTATTTGGGTTGTAGACCATGCGTAAGCCCCTGTTTCCTCTTTGGGACGTTAATCATGCATAAGCCTCTATTTCCTCTTTGGTCCACTAACCACGTGTAATCCCCATTCCACTTCCACGGATGCACCTTTCGCAATGTGATCATCAGGTCTTTGCTACCTCTTTTTTCTCACACCGATCATGACTCGCATGGGCTTAGAGTAAGAACCGACCCTTGTATCCTCTATGGGTCACCCTAGAGTGTAAGCCCCAACACCCCTCCCAAACAACGTGTACATTGATCCTTGCCAAGGAAAGATATTTAAGAAGCCTCCCTGAGGTTCAAGCCCAACAACCATTGGTCCCGACTCCCTTCACTTCGGTTCCCCAACACCATCCCGAACTACATGGAATTTGGTCCTTGCCAAGGCAAGGTATGTAGGAAGCCTCCCTGAGGTTCAGGCCTAATAACGATTGGTCCTGACTCACTTCACGTCGGTTCTCCAACACCATCCCAAAATATATGGACTTTGATCCTTGCCAAGACAAGGTACGTAGGAAGCCTTCCTGAGGTTCAAGCCCAACAACCATTGGTCCTGACTCCCTTCACAAAGGTTCACCAACATCATCCCGAACTACGTGGACTTTGATCCTTTCCAAGGCAAGGTACATAGGATGCCTCCCTGAGGTTCAATCCCAACAATCATTGGTCCCGACTCCCTTCATGTTGGTTCACCAATGCCATCCCTAACTACATGGACTTTGATCCTTGCCAAGGCAAGGTACGTAGGGAGACAACCTGAGGTTCAAGACCAACCACCATTGGTCCCAACTCCCTTCATGTCAGTTCAATAACACCATCTCAAACTACATGGAATTTTATCCTTTCCAAGGTAAGGTACATAGGAATCCTCTCTGAGGTTCAATCCCAACAACCGTTGGTCCTGACTCCCTTCACGTCGGTTCACCAATGCCATCTCGAACTATGTGGAATTTGATCCTTACCAAGGAAATGTACATAGGAATCCTACCTGAGGTTCAAGACCAACAACCATTGGTCCTGACTCTCTTCACGTTAGTTCAGTAACATCATCCTGAACTACATGGACTTTGATCCTTGCCAAGGCAAGGTATGTAGGAAGCCTCCCTGAGGTTCAATCCCAATAACCATTGGTCCTGACACCCTTCACGTCGGTTCACCAATGTCATCCCAAACAACATGGACTTTGATCCTCGCAAAGGCAAGGTACGTAGGAAGCCTCCCTCAGGATCAATCCTAATACCCATTGGTCCCAGCTACTTCACGTCGATTTACCCCCGTCCTCCATGACATTAAACTCTACGCCCATTTTGTCTCGCATGACACTAAATTGTCCCCTATCCAGTGGTAAGCCGTTGTGATACCATATCCAGCAGTAAGCCGTTTTGAACCTCACAAATTGGTAACCCATTTAGATCCCCATTTAGCAGTAAGCCATTGTCAACCCCAACTCAGCAGTAAGCCATTTTCGTCCCTTCCGTTGGGACCCATATCTCTAGTCCATCCCAGTTGTGTCAGACCAACCTCATGTTGTTAACCCCAAGTAAGCCCTTGTATATCATCGGGTTGTTGTCCTCTACACACACCCTGATCCTATACCCCATCCTGAACTACGTGGATATTGATTCCTTGCCATGGGGATACATAAGAAGTCTCATTGAGGCACAAGACAAACATAATCGTCGCCCTCAAGTCAACTCCATCTCATTCTCCATCCACTTTACTTAACCATCCATTACCCATCATGATTCCTACTTGGGCCGCCACATCCCAGTGAGATCATGCCAATTCACCTCTTCACTTATCTTAGTAGCACCCGGGTAACTAACCACGAGTTAGCCCCAACATCAGTGTTCCCTCTAGGGGTTGAACCCATCTAATCCACTCTATTCAGCATTCCAATCAGTCTGACCCATATCCTCTAGATGTTAAACTTGTGGCATACCATATGTTAAACATGAGAAGCTGAGGAAAACCTCAGAAACAAGCCTATGGCATATAATTCCCTGATTTAGACGTGGGATGACTTGGGATTTTGTGCCCTCGATAAGCCATATCATAAGGGGAAGAAACCCATACGTGCCAGTGTTCCAGCATTCAGACACGCTAGTGATTTCCAATGAGACTACTCCCCCCCACTGAAGGTTGCTTCCCTGGACGAACCCCTTGGAATGTCTCGGCAGAATCAGTGTAATTAATCGGTGACCATGAAGATATGTTACTGGGAAGAGTTTCATGAAAAAGATCTTAATCTATAAGGAATACCCAGACTAGGTGACGATTTAGGAGTAGGAATCCATGGAATAATGAACCATAATCCCATCATCATGTTCAGATCAAGGAGAAAACATCCTTGAACAAGCGACGGATGTCAACCGACTTTGGAAAGAGGTAATGTGGGGCAACAAGCAGCGCATCCTCGACTGATGGATGTGCACCCTAACAAAAGCAACAAAAATAGAAATAGTGAACCCAATATGAATTTATTCTCCTCAACATGGAGATTAGTAGCGTTCGAGACATCAGTAGACTAGTGTGTCGCTGGATCCAGTAATTCGGTGTCAGGTCCCGCCAAGCAAATAGTGGGTCTGTCATGAAACTCAGCAGAATTCAGGGCAGTTAAAACCCTGGACATCTTGATCTGTGATGTTTTCAGCCTGGATCATTATTACCAGTCATGGAAGAAGGAATGATGCTCATGCACTAGACATGTATTTCTTTTCTGTAGCACTAATGGTTTAATTTCCCTACCTTAGAGGACCCAAGCTACCACAATAGAAAACTGATCACTGCACATCCACTGACACAGGTTCAAGGGAAATGTCATTGCAGCAACCCTGTGTGGCTCCACCTCTTCAATTACAGCCTTCATAGCCACATCTGCTGGGAGCCGATGCCCTATATCCCCTTCTAAATTCGTTCAACGATGGGTGATAAATGACCACATCCGCCGATACAAGGAGGAGCGGATTATATCAACTCATGAAATGGACCACTAGGATTTAGAGGCCTCTATGCCTCATTGACACTATCTCCCCCAAGGGCCATTCAAGGAGCCATTGCTCCCCACTCCGATGTACAACTGTTTTGGGAGCCTCTCCCCAAAACTCTTCCATGACTCCCTCCCCTATGCCGATGAGGTTAGGGATTTCGGGGTTAGTGATTATCCACTAAATGAGGCTAATATTAATTGTTAATATATATAATATTCATGTGATTTATTATTCATAAACACCATTTTAGTTCATTTTACACTTTGAACATCATTTCACATTATGATATTAATTCCTTCTTAAAATGCACTATTATGTGGTACATTTTTGAACATCATTTAAAGTACACAATGATCTTGACTTTATTTTCATATTTAATTTTTAGGTTTCTAATTATATTGGAAACAATTCATACTTTTGGAGTGTTGGAATATTCACATTGGAAGACCACCAAAATGGGATTTCATGCAAACAATTCTGGAGAAGACAGATTAGACACCAGCCCACTGATGAAAATGTGGGGCCCAACATACAGGCCCAATGAAGCCCAAATTTTGCGTGATTCTATAATAAATATAGATAAACATATCATTATTAAATATCAAGTGCTAATTAGTCTTTCATTATGGTTATTAAGGCTCCCCAATTTGGAGATAAAATTCTGGGCCAGATTCTGAAGCCCATAAAATAATACCACGAATTTACTCATATCTAGAAAACCACATATTATTGTTGTCTTATATTTTACAGAGATCTAGGATACATCTGGTGCTTCATTCTTGTCTTCTATGTGCCACTACAATTCGGCCATCTAAAAGGCCTTCCAGGAGACTTTGTTCGGTGGAAGCAAGCTGGCTGCCACCTTGGGTCAAGGGTGGAAAAGTCTTCTCTCTCTCTTAACTTTCCACCCACCTAGGCCCACCACCATTAATTGAGGTGACTTCTAATGTTGTAGGATCGAACCAAGGCATTAAAATTTCCTATTTAAGGAAGTGGTGGTAGAGTATTTGAGCATCCTTGGAGCTTTGTTTTCATTGTAATGTTATTATGTTGATTTGGCTTTGTAACATTCTTCATTCTCATGTAAGTTGTTCGAATCACCTTAGTTATTAATAAAATTTCTTCCTTTACTCTTATTTTGTTTTTCTTCTTATCACTTTGATATTGTTTCCTTAAGGTGTAAATTTATTCACACCATACCCTGTGACATTCTTCACACAACGGTGGAGTGATTGCTTTCATTTTATTGTTTTTTTACTTCTCCAATTCATCCCTCATTAGTCTACTTTTCACTTCCATTGAAACCATAGAATCAATGGAGGTCTAAATATTTTACGGGTTGATACAAGGGACTATAAAAGGGGCTGGTTTGGATGTTATTTCTCACTCTATTAATTTCTAATCACTTATTTTAATTGATAATTTTTTTTGAAGATCTTTAAACTCCTTCATCCTTGTTTAATTTAAGGTCACACACTTCAAGTGCTAATACGAACCTTTACCTTGAAGTGCTCAAAACGTTGATCCTTCAAGTGTATAGGTGATTACTATTAAAGGGTGTAGGTATTAAACCAGTAAGTGATGATTTTTTTATCTTATTAAATGAACTCATCTCAAATATAAGAAATTGAAATCATTAAAAAAAGGAATTCATCCAATCCACCCCAAGCGATAACCTAGGATCAACTTCTTATCTTAATTTTACTAAACTTAAATCTATTAGTGATACCTTAAAACCATCTAAAATCAACCCAAGTTGGCCACTTCATAGCCAAAAACAATCCATAGAATGTACGTGTCTATAGGTTACATCTTAGGTCTCTAAGGATTCGATAACCCAAGCTAAACTACAAGGATCATTCTTCCTTCATCTCTTGGGTAAATTTGAGTGTGAATCAAATTTTGGTGCCGTTTCCAGGGACCCAAGTAAGTCATATCAACACCCATTATATTCTCCCACATTTCTTCTATTCTCACCCAAGATCTCTTATCTTTTCCCTTTTTCATTTTTTTTCTTTTTTTGGCGCATGTCCGCCTATACTCATGATCAATCAAACCGTCTAGTTAGGGTGGATAGTCCTGGGGTTGGAGAGTCAAGTACACCAATGGAACTCTTTACATTAGATCCTAATATTCCTAATACTACACAGTCAAAAATTGATCCCATTTCAATGGAAGGTCTTCAAATAAACCAACTCATTAACCAGGGTAGGAACCAAAGTGGAAACCCAAATGAGGCAGCCCCAAACTTGGAGAATTCAATTGATCAAACCATGAATGACTACCTCACACATTCCTGGACCAATGCCACCCCCCCCCAATGAATTATACACAACTCTCTATGAGATTCAAACTACTTCTTTAAAACCCATGTCTTAAACCATCTTCCCACATTCCATGGAATGGAGTCCGAGATGCCCTACCTTTGCATTAAGGAGTTCAGTGACATTGTTGAAACCATGTGTCCCCCACATAAACTAGAATCAGATAAGATGAGGCTATTTCCTTTTTATTTAAAGGATCGAGCTGAAAGTTGGCTAAAAAATTTGAGACCGTCATCCATAAACTCTTAGGACCAATTACAAATAGAATTCTACAAAAAATATTTTCCACACCACAAAATAATTTCACTTAAAAAGAGAATCCAAAACTTTTTTGAAAAAGAGGGAGATTCATTCTATGAAACATGGGAGAGGTTCAAGTACACTCTAAACATGGTTCCACATCATGGTTTTTCTATTCCTAAACAATTGAGAATTTTCAATGAAGGTTTGGGTTCGGGGGACAAATAATTAATCGACATGATGTGTAATAAAAAATTTAAAAACAAATCCCCAAATGATGCTTATGAGTATCTGGAAAGCCTTGTTGAACAAAACCAAACATGGGGAACTTCACCTTATTCTGAAAATCCACAAAGAACTACTGGAATTCAAAAAATTAGAGAAGATGAAATCCTTAGGGCTAAACCCGCAACACTCTCTTGGAAGGTTGAAGAGATAGACCTTATCAAAGTCCATGAAATCCAAACTATAGACCATGTTTGCACAATTTGTGACAAACATGGTCATAAGACAGACAACTGCCCAACCATTCCATCCATAAAGGATGTTCTTTTAGGAGGACCCCAAATGGAAGTGAATTATTTGAACTTTCAAAAGCCTCAATACCAAAACACCTTCAACCCAAGGTATAATGACCACCCAGGCTTCCGCTGGAAAGATAACCAACAACCTAGCCAACCATAGGGATAAAATCCTTACCCCTGTCAGAACTACAAAACCCATAACCAGTTCCAAACCCAACCTATCCAATACCAACAAATACTAGTTCATTTTAAACAAACCATCCCACCACCAAAATATCCCCCTGGGATAAACCAATATTCTCAAGCACCAACACAAACTGTTCCACAAAGCCTACTAGAACAACTTTGAAAAAAATGGAAAGGATTAACTCATAAGTCTATTCCATAAAAAAATAACTTCAAACCATCAAAACTGGAAAGGCACCCATGCCAAATCAGGCAATACCATCCTCAACTTCAAGGTGAGAGTCAAGTTGTACCCAAAAAACTCATGAATAGCTAAAGGTTTTGACTAATTTAAGAAGTGGGAAATCAATTGAGAAACCTGAACAATTAAGTCAGAAACTATGTGAAGCTTCAAACTCTAATGAAAATTCAAATGAACCAAAAGATCAAACTGAGTAAACTGATTACAATGTGAAATAAAAAACTCTTCAACAAACAACCCCACAACCTACACCATTTCCTCAATGTATGAGGGTAAAAAACAAGCCTGAATTGCGTGAAACATTGAGGGAAATATTCTCACAAGTCATGTTGAAAATTCCCCTTATCAATGCAATCCAAACCATACTTGCCTACTCAAAGTACCTTAAGGACTTGTGCACTTTTAAAAGAAAATTTTCACATAAAAACTAAGTCCTTTTGGAAGATAATGTGAGTACCACCATTCAAGGTATAATTCCTCCTCTGTTGAAAGACTCGGGTTTCACTTACATCAATGTTGAACTAGGAGACAACAAAGTTTTCAAGGCCTTGTGTGACCTAGGATCTACTGTCAATGTCATCCCCTATGCTGTGTACTACCAGTTAGGCATAGAAGATCTCAAACCCACATCTGTCATGCTTTAACTTTCTTATCGTAGCATTAGGGTTCCAAAGGAGATTTTAAAGGAAATTCTGGTAAAGGTTGCAAACTTCATCTACCCTGCTGACTTCATTTTCCTTGACAACCATCCAAACTTAGGAAATAAGGAAAAAACCCCAATCATTCTTGATCATCCCTTCCTTGCAACAATCAACTCTATTATCTGATTCCGACATGGGAATATGACCATCACCTTTAGAAACATGAGTCTAGACTTGAACATCTATAGATCACAAATAGGGGATGATGAGGACATTCATGAAGTAAACATGAAAGGAAGCATTGATAATGAATCCATTAAACATAAAAGAATATTTGAAGGTTGTTTAAGTCGGGATGAGATTGGTTTCCTTTGTTCACATGAAGGAAGTCTATCTCCTTGGCTTGAATCATTTTAAAATTTTCTCTTATGATGAAGCATTAGGTCCAAAAATCTGTGAAACCTTTCAGGAAACCACTTTCATGGAGACCACTCCACCTTCCTTCCCTAAATCTGATCAAGCCAATCAAGTAGTCGAACCTCTTACATGTGGGGAATCAATCCTATCTAAAACACTAGGAAACAAAATTGATCTTGATCCAATGTCCCAATATTCTGCTGAAATTATAAACCAATTTGGTCTTGAATTGAAGGAACTTCCCGCTACACTCAAGTATGTCTTCCTAGGGGACAATAAAACACATCCTATTGTCATTTCTTCTTCTCTTGAATCCAATCATGAGAGGATTCTTCTAGATGTCCTTAGAAAACATAAGAAATCCATTGGGTGGACCCTGTATGATATTCCTAGGTTTATCCCACTTATTGGGACTCATAGGATTGTTCTCGAATCTAATTCAATGCCATCTCGTCAACCTCAATAGATACTAAATCCTAATCTCATGGAAGTAGTGAGAAAAGAACTTATAAAATTGACAAAATCTGGTATCATATATCCCATAGCTCAGAGTGAGTGGGTCAGCCCAATCCAAGTGGTTCCCAAGAAAGAAGGAATCACAGTGATAACCAATAAGGATGGAGAGATTCTTCCAACTAAGGTGAGTAGTGGATAGAGGGTTTGCATTGACTATAGGAAGAAAGAATCATTCACCCAGAAGGACCATTTCCCCTTACCATTCATTGACCAAGTCCTTGAGAGAGTGTAAGGTCATGCCTTCTACTATTTCTTAGATGGGTACTCGGGGTATAATCAAATAGAGGTCTCCCTAAAGGATCCAGAGAATACTACATTCAAATTTCCATTCGGCACCTTTGCCTTCAAACGCATGCCCTTAGGGCAATGCCATGCTCCGGGAACCTTCCAATGGTGCATGATGGGAATATTCTCAGACATGGTAGGGGATTTTCTTGAGTTCTTCATTGATGACTTCTTCGTATCTGGATATACATTTGAGTGATGTATTAGGAATGTGGAGAGAGTTTTGTCTAGATGTGAAGGAACGAATCTGGTCCTAAACTAGGAAAAATTCCATTTCATAGTTAAACAGGGATTAGTCCTTGGCTATATAGTCTCGGGTAGGGGGATTGAAGTTGATAAAGTAAAGGATGACATCATTCATCAGCTTCCATCACCCAAAACTATTAAGGAAGTGAGGTATTTATTAGTACATGTTGGTTTCTATAGAAGATTAATCAAGTACATTAGTTCAATATCCCGTCCCCTTTGTGCTCTCCTAGTAAAGAATGCTCCATTTGTTTGGACAGAAAGTTGTGAGGGTTCATTTCCAACCCTCAAATCCTTTCTCACCTCTCCTCCCATTATGAAATCTCCAAATTGAAACCTTCCTTTCGAACTTATGTGTGATTCCAGTGACTTTTCTATAGCAGTTGTGTTAGGAAAACGTTGCAATAAAACTCCTTATGTCATTTATTATGCAAGAAAATTGTTAAATGATGCCCAAATCAACTACACCACCACTGAAAAAAAAAGTTTCTTGTTTTTGTCTTTATGTTAGAGAAATTCAGGTCCTATCTCTTAGGATCACCCATCATTGTCTTCACTGACCATTTAGCCCTAAAATACCTTTTCCAAAAACAATATGCCAAGGCTAGACTAATTAGGTGGGTCCTTCTCTTACAAGAATTTGACTTCATAATCAAGGAAAAAAGTGTGTTGAAAATGTTGTAGCTGATTGCCTCTCTTGGATGGAATTCAAAGAAAACTCAAATCACATTTATGTGTCTGATTCATTTCCTAATGAACACCTATACTCTGTGAGTGACTTCCCTTGGTATGCTGACATAGCCAACTTCTTAGTTACAGTATTAATTCCAAAATTCTTAGGGACTCAAGCTCGAAAGAAATTCCTTTATGATGTTAGGAAATATGTGTTTGATGATCCATACCTCTATAAGTTATTCCCTGACCAAGTCATTATGAGGTGTGTCCTAGAATCTAAAAAGAGTCCATCCTTAAATTCTGTCATAGTGAGGCATATAGAGGTCACTTTTCCTCTAAGAAAACTTCTTCTAAGGTTCTTCAGTGTGGTCTCTTATAGCCCACCCTCTCAAGGGACTCCTAAATTTTTTTCAAAGTTGTCCTAAGTGTCAAAAAGTAGGGTCAATCACAAAAAGTAATAAAATGCCACTCACTCCTATCTTAGTGAATGAAATATTTGACTGATGGGGAATCGAATTCATGAGTCCCTTCCCAAACTCTAGGGGATACCACTACATCCTCTTAGCTGTTGATTATGTCTCAAAATGGGTTGAATCCATTCCCACAAAGTCTAATGAGAATCATGTCGTGATCTGATTTCTGAAAGAGCACATATTTTCTCAATTTGGAATTCCAAGGGCTATAATCAGTGACCGAGGAACCCATTTCTGCAACCGTCCATTCTCTTCGCTCATGTCTAAGTATGGGATTTCTCACAAGGTTTCCACTATGTACCATCCTCAAACCAATGGTCAATCTGAGTTAGAAAATAGGGAGATTAAGAATATTCTTAAAAAAAACTATCAATCCTTCTAGGAAAGATTGGTCCAAGAAACTCTTGGATTATCTTTGGGCATATCGTACATCATACAAAACCATCATAAGAATGTCACCATATAGGTTGGTTTATGGAAAATCATGTCATTTACCTGTTGAAATTGAGCATAAGGCTTTTTGGGACATTAAGAAAATAAATTATGACCTCTCATTGGCTAGAACAAAAAGGAAATTAGATCTCAATGAGCTTAAGGAACTAAGGATATATGCTTACGAAAATTCAAGTATCAATAAAGCTAGAGTTCAAGCATACCAATCTAGGAATATCAAAGTCAAACATTTTGAACCAAGAAAATTCATGCTCTTGTATAGTTCAAAACTTCATTTACACTGAGAAAAGATAAGGTCTAGATGGTTAGGTCCTTTCATAGTGCATCATGTGTACCCCCATGGGGCAGTAGAGGTTTAAGATCCCACAAGTGGTTACATTTTCAAGGTCAATGGTCAAAGGTTAAAACCATTCATTGAATCATTCAATAAAAAAGAAATAGAGGTTTAGTTAACTGAGACAACCTATGAACCAGGAAAAAATTAATAGATTTAGGATCCATGTCGGGCTAACAACGTCAAACAAAGCGCTGCATGGGAGGAAACCCATGGTTTTCAAGTTTCCAATAATTTTTTTTGTTTTAATCAACTTTATATTTTAAATAGGATTAATGAATCATTTTGATATTTAAAAATAATAATAAAATAGACTATTGACATGTTCTTCTATTATGATTATGGATGGGTATGAAAGAGGAGCACTATATTCATCCGTGTCACGTGGTGTGATCCTTGAGTAATACGTTACCCAGAAATTGAAAAAGAATACAATGTATCATCAGTTCATTTTATTTTTATGTTTTTGTAGGTCAAAAAAATATAATAACAATAATAAAATTAAAAGGCCACATCGTAGGTTGTGGGGCAAACCCCGTCACAACCGGCGAAGCTGCGGGGACTCGAACCTGGGACTGAAAGGAGACAGGGGCGCGCGCTTACCACTGACCTACGACTTATTGTGCTTTCTTATTCTATAATTTTTATATATATACTTATATTTTACTTTATTTATTATATATATATATATATAGTTTTTTTGTTTTGTTTTCTTTTTTTCCTTTTTTCTCCACTAGGGAATTCATAGAGTGACATCAAGATCAAGGGATTAAAAGGGAGCAGCAAGAATTTCAACTTCAACCACCAGGTGACTTCATTCCATGATCATCATTTTCAATTTCCTTTTTGAACTCCCATTATATAACTCTACCCCATTCTAAATTTTCTTTTCTTTAATCACTGTGGACAGTGTTATTTTAAGTTGGAGGGGAGATAAAATAAAAATTCTTTTGTGTCAAAAAAATTGATGATTTAAAAAAAAGTGTTCCTTAATATAAGGAAAAATTTCTTTAACCTTGAACATGATAATAGAAATTGTACACTTTAAAACTGAATATAAAATAATTTAGCATGCTCTGATTTTGATTTTAATCCATGTATAATTTCATAATCATAGATTTTGGAAATTGTGGCTTTCTAATGTGATATTTCATGGTTTATATTTTCATCCAAATAAAAAATCACAATGCATGTCCTTTGGATAGTGGGGTATTAGTTTGAGTTCATGGGGTCCCAAAAATAAATATCATAGGTTTGTTGATCATTTTAGTTTAAATATGAGTATTAAAAAAATTAATAAAATAATAAATTTGTGCGTAGAGCAATGAAATGACATAATGCGTGGCTTTCGGAACTTGGGGATCGTGAATCCATAGTTTTCTGGCCCAGAGTTAGTAATTTTATCTATATTTTTGGTAATTTGAATTTGTTTTTTACTGATTTAACTAGATATGATGCCCGAGTATGTGGGTTTCACTTGGTTCCCTAAGGTCTTTGAGCCTGAAATTCATCAGCAAAGTCTCGCTATAGGGGTTGACTCTTTTGAGTGCAATTTCAATTTCCATGGAAAAATTACAAAAACAAAACAAACAAAAAAAAAACAAAATAGAAATTTTTTTGAATACTCATATTAATATTGAAATGTGATTACACCTAGCGCTTTCATCATTTCCCTCTTGAATAAAGATGAACCCTCATGTCTAATGTGATGCACAACACATCATCACTCTTAATTGATATTGAATGAAATACGGTGATGATTTTTGAAAAAATGAATGGGATTGGGATTGGGATATTCTTATGGAACTATCATGTATTAAAATATTTTGATGAGTTTCATGATTGTTTAGTATAAGGGTTTTTGGTGATCATTGTGTATTAAACTGTTTTTGGAAAATGGAATTCGAATTTCATATTGTTGAGAAATATTTTGCTCAGGACTATAAAAACTCAAGTTGGGGGGTGTGATTAGCCACTAAATGAGGATAATATTCATTGTTAATATATTTAATATTCATTTGTTTTATTATTCATAAACACCATTTTAGTGCATTTTAAACTTTGAACATCATTTCACATTATGATTGTAATTCCTTCTTAAAATTCACTATTATGTGGTACAGTTTTTAACATCATTTAAAGTACCCAATGATCTTGATTTTATTTTCATATTTAATTTTCAGGTTTATAATTATATTGGGAACAATTCATACTTGTGGAGTGTTTGATTATTCACATTGGAAGACCACCAAAATGGGATTTCATGCAAACAATTCTGGAGAAGGCAGATTAGACACCAGCCCACTGATGAGAATGTGGGGCCCAACATACAGGCCCAATGAAGCCAAACTTTCGTGAGATTATAGAATACATATAGAGCTCCAAATCATTATTCAGGATCCAGCGCTAATTTGGACTTCATTGTGGTTACTAATGCCACCTGATTTGGAAATTAAATTCTGGGCTAGATTCTAAATCCAATAAAAGCTTCCCACAAATTTAATCATATCTAGAAAACCACATATTATTTTGTTCTTAAATTTGACATATATATAGTATACATCCTGAGATTAATATTTTTCTTATATGTAGCACTCCAATTAGGCCATCTATAAGGTCGTTCAGGCGCCTCTGTTCGGTGGAAGCAAGTTGGCTGCCACCTCAGGTCAAGGGTGGAAAACTCTTCTCTCTCTTAACTTTCCACACACCTAGGCCCACCACCATTAATTGAGGTGACTTACACTATTGTGGGATATAACCAAGGCTTCGAAATTTCCTATTTAAGATAGTGGTGGTATAGGACTTGATCATCCTTGGATCTTTGTTTTCATTATAATGTTATTATGTTGATTTGGCTTTGTAACATTCTTCTTTCTCATGTAAGTTTTTCGAATCATCTTAGTTCTTAATAAAATTTATTCCTTTCCTCTTATTATATTTTCCTTCTTATCACTTTGATATAATTTCCTTATGGTGTGAATTTATTCACACCATACCTTGTGATATTCTTCACACAACGGTGGAGTGGTTTATTTCTTTTTATTGTTTATTTTACTTCTCCAATTCATCCCTCATGAGTCTACTTTCCGCTTCCATTGAAATCGTAGAATAAATGGAGGGATAAATCTTTTATGGGTTGATCCATGGGAGTTGAAAGTGGCTGGTTTGGATGTTATTTCTCACTCCATTAATTTCTTATCACTTCTTTTAATTGAAAATTTTGTTTGAAGATCTTTAAACTCTTTCATCGTTGTTGAATTTAAGGCCACACACTTCAAGTGCTAATACGAACCCTTACCTTGAAGTGCTCAAAACATTGATCCTTCAAGTGTATAGGTGATTAGTATTAAAGGGTGTAGGTATTAAACCAGTAAGTGATGATGTTGTTTGATCTTCTTAAATGAACTCATCTCAAATATAAGAAATTGAAATCATTAAAAAAGGAATTCATCCAATCCACCCCAAGAGATAACCTAGGTTCAACTTGTTATCATAATTTGAATTAACCTAAATTTGTTAGTGATATATTAAACCCATCTAAAATAAATCCAACTTGGCCACTTCATAGCTAAAAACAATCCATAGAATGTACGTGTCTATAGGTTACTTCTTAGGTCTCTAAGGATTCAAAAACCCAAACTAAACTACAAGGACTGTTCTAAACTCATCTCTTGGGTAAATTTGAGGGTGAATCAGTTACCATGGCTGGGATCTTGTTTCAGGGGCTCTCAAAGAGGGATCCCACTAGGCCATTCCAGTGCCGCCACCCGGCCCCATGAGTCGAGGTGCAGGTAAGCAATGCACCACCACCGCCGGCCCCAGTTTGGCTGACTCGACTCCTGCATTGGGCACAGGACGAGGAGGACACCCGCCAAGGGGAATCAACATCAAAAACTATTGTGGATCGCTCCACCGCTGACGTATATCATCATCCTCTTATGTATTCTGAGTAGGGGCACTTATATACCCAACCTAGATCGAGGCCCCAACCTCCCCACGGGCAGGATGGGTTGACTCTCTTGGTCATCGATGCATGTAGTGGCCGCTGCGGACTAGCCTGCAGCAACGACACCCAGTATGAAGGTCCTCCCTGTATCGCCACACATGGGCCATCACTACCACACTCCCTGCCCACACACACTTGGGCCATAACTACCACACATCCCGCCCGCAAACACTTTGTAACGCCCCGACCCCAGTTGCCTAGAGTCGGTGCATTAATTACATAACATTGGCATGATCACAAGAAATATCAAATCTCGAAAGACCGATTGGTTTAGTAGCCTTGGAAACACTAGATATAATCATAAAGTTTTACATTACATTTCAAAGTGAAAAAACTACTACAACAACAAAGTCTTCATATCCACACTATTAACCCCTCATAATATCCCTGCAAGTCATTCATAATTTACTTCTTCACTACCTGGGAAAAATAAAACATAGAAAAGGGGTGAGCTCAAATGCCCAGTAAGGATAACAATATAGCGGAACATTCATAATAAGCATAAACATTTAAGGCAATGAATTACTAAAACAAAAGCCTTTTAAAATTGAACTTCAACATAGTATGGCAAAAATAAAAATGAAATAATGTCATTTACTTATTCACATGGATATTCTACTAATCGAATAATTACATGCAATATCAATAACCACTTTCATAATGTTGGAATGCATAATGCCAGACTATCATAACCACATAGCCAAGGCCTCGTGCCAAGACTACAAATAAGATTTTGTCAAGGCCTTGTGTCAAGACACTAGTTTGTCTCATGAGACCTACCGATGCATCGAGGAGCTATAGCGGGCTCCACCCGTCACTTATTAAGTCCAATGCATTCCCATATGAAAAGGTTTAAACATAACATAAACATTCGTATTAAAACTAGCATACGAAATGTCAATAATTTCACCATAAACTATGAATGGTATAAAAATAGCACATCCATAGTCAAACATATCACAAAACCTTCAATACAATATAGAAGTTTTGTATCATAATAAATCAACTTCAAATAATCTTAAAATCCATCAAAGGATGTTGACATAGATGAAATCAAAATTCTTTTTAAAGAAATATCTCCTTTCATTTTGAAACCATTTAAGATCCATATAAAATAAAACATTTTCTTTGAAAATATTCTTATAAGCTTGTAAGGAAATCTTTGAAGATTTTATAACGGCGTAAAATAACCGCACCCGCCGTATAAGTTAAAAAAAACATTCTTACCTCAATTCTATCGAAAAGGTTAAAAAGGACCTTGTTTTGAAAACGACGGAAAGATTCCTTTATAAACCTCTTATAAAAATTCAAACAAGGGTATAAATGACTTTAACCCATAAAAAATGTTTTGAAATACATTTTTAAGAAACATGGATGTGGATGATAAAGATATCCCAGTAGATTATTACGTATAAACAACCTCGGATAATGAAGAGATTGTGAAATAACCCTTACCTTGTACTTTTCCTTGGTTGGGGTAGGTTAACCTCCTGTATAATGGTGAAATAGTTGTTATTAAATTATACAAGAATCATATATATTAATATGATATCATATATGATCTTTTAACATTGATTTGTTAATAATATCTTAGAATTATCGTCGTTTCTGGAGTTAACTTACTCATTTTCTTTTATATGTTTTGTTACATAAGCCATGGTTGTTGTATCTTATTCATATCCAGAATGATATACAGTCCTTAAACATCATTTTTAAATCATCAAATGATAATTATACTTGAATGGATACGATGGAGAATGAATCTCATCGCGTTCGTCGAGACGGTAGTCCGTACGTACGCACGAGCGACAATATCATTCTTTTGATATTAAAATAATATATAAATGGATGGTATATCATATATACAGAATCATTAACATGTTATATTTATTATTTACATGAGTTACACATCATTATTATACCAATCCAAATAATATTATATTGAATAACAATTACACCACGACGTGGAGACGGTAAGCCGTACGTACGCACGTATGGTGACATGTTATTCAAAGGGTGGATAGAATACTGAATATGATTGTACCATATTTATAATAACATCACAGTATATGTGAGATACTGGAGTTATTATTTCAGAATGGTAAGAACAAAGGAAGAAGAAGTGGAAGAATAAATGAACTTAGAAAAGGGTGGTGAAATCATTACCTCTTCTTCGGGTTCTTCCTTTTGATTTGATCAAAAGGGCTCCTTAGGTTGGCTTTCTGATCAAACTAAGGCCTCTAGGTTGTAGTTAGGGATGTTGGGAGAGTATTTGGGCAGAGTTTGGCCGAACCAAAAGGCTTTGAAGGTGTGAAGAAATGAGAAGGAGGAGTGCCCTTTTATAAGAGGGGTGAGGGGCACCTTTGGAAAAGTTTAATAAATTCATATTCGGTTTCTAATGGCTCCAAAATTGACTATTCAAAGGTTAAGGTGGGGATAGGTCGAAAACAACTCAACCAATAGAATTTAGACAGGTTTGGGTACTTATATTAACCTTATCTTTAAGTATTAACTCTAAGTTAATTAGTTTCACTTTTACAATGTCTCTTTGTATTTTTATATTATATGGTTAATAAACATACTATATACATCCAATCGACCCCCAAGTGGTCCATTAATGATTAACCTATCATAATATAAGTCTCTTGGCCGAACCTTAGATTTTTAGGAATTTAATATCAATTAATAATATAATATTTGTTTTAAGAACTCTTTTATGTCAATTTTGACACTATTCAATAGTTGATTTTTGTGAAACTCATAACAGATTGATTACTTCGAACAAAGTCAATTAAATCAATCCTAATATATCATATTATCCTAGAAAATTAGTTTAATTCATTAAAAGTTTCATATTATATTTGTTTGGGTATTTATAATATCAATTATTTTAATTTTTCACTATTATAGTAATTACTGCATCATCATTGTGTCATAAATAAAATAAATTATTTAATGTCTAAAAATTATAAATAAAATATCATTATGTAGGAAATCTTTTTATATTTCTAATTAATATTTATAATCTAAAATCCAACTTATATAACCCTATGTAACAATTGTTTTGCTAAACGATATATGCTTGTGTCATTTTTGTATTCATTTTGACTTAATTAAAATAAAGTGTCATTATCACTTACAAGTGGATCCATGGGGTCCCAAAATTGACACAAGGATGCCCATGGTCGACCATGTATCAACCAATAGGGTTAAGACACGTTTTAGGGTAATTTAGTATTATTATAATATTATTTTTTTAACCCTTATTTACCGGATTTACCCTTTAACCATGGTAAATAAAATATTTACCGCAGTAATTATTCAAAATGTGTAAAAATAAAAGTTACCTATTTACACAATTTGAACATCCTGATTCCAAATATGGAATCCATTTTCCTAAATTCAAAACACATAAGTGGCAGAAATTAATTTAAAATTAATTCCCGCTGTCAAAACAAAAAGCGTGTTTTTTAAGAGATAATAACTATCAAAAGATTGACACTTGTTTATGTTCGGTTTAATTGTAAAATTATGTCCAATGATAAAAATTAAATTGAATGGTAAAAATATATTCTAAATATACTTTAAAACCACTCAAATTCATAATTTATCACTATTAATTATTTTGATTAAAAAAGTTGTTTTTAATTAAAATTTAGAAATTTTCACTATTCATCAAAATATGAAAGTTATCCGAAATGTACCAAAATTTCACCCTAGGCTAATTTTGATATTCCGAATCCAAAAATGAAGTCCATTTTGAAATATAGAATATATATGATTTCAAAAAGTAGGTATTACTATTCACAATGGCTAGTTTAATTAGTCGTGGTGTGTGTTAGAACTCGAGGTTGCGTACAACACACGCTATCGCATTATTCGAAGGGAAACGTACCGTAGAAGCTTGGGGTGTTACATTCTCCCCTCCTTCAAATAATTGCGTCCTCGCAATTTCTAGGGTATTACTGCATAAAAAGACTCGGGTGGTTCTTCATCATAAGTTCCTCGGGTTCCCACGTTGCCTCTTCCATCTTATGATTTCTCCACAAAACTTTTACCAGACGCGTCGTCCGGTTTCTCAGTACTTGTTCTCTTGTATCAAGAATCCTGACGGGCTCTTCGCAATAAGACAGATCGGGTTCCAGTTCTAATTCCTCATAGGTGAGTACATGCGTCGGATCAGGCATGTATTTCCTCAATAGAGATACGTGGAACACATCGTGAACTTTGGAGAGACTTGGCGGCATTGCCAATCGGTAAGCTACAACCCCAATTCGTTCTAGAATTTCGAAAGGTCCGATGTACCTAGGACTCAATTTACCTTTCTTACCAAAACGTATGACTCCCTTCCACGGAGATACCTTCAGAAAAACATGATCACTGACTTGAAATTCCAAATCCTTCCTTCGATTATCGGCATAGCTCTTCTGCCTACTTTGAGCTGCTTTGATGTGATTTTGGATTACTTTCACCTTTTCCACCGTTTCCTCCACCAGCTCTGGGCCTACAAGTTTTCTTTCACCAACGTCATCCCAACAGTTTGGTGTACGACATCTCTTTCCGTATAACGCTTCATATGGTGCCATCTGTATACTCGAATGGAAGCTATTGTTATAGGAAAATTCTACCAGTGGTAAATATTGATCCCACATACCCTGAAAGTCAAGTGAGCAAGATCTCAACATGTCTTCTAAGGTTTGAATAGTCCGTTCTGATTGTCCGTCTGTCTGAGGGTGGTAAGCAGTGCTCAAATGAAGTTCTGTATCCAGGGATTTCTGAAGACTTTTCCAGAATCTTGAAGTAAAACGGGGATCACGATCAGAAACAATTGATAGGGGTACTCCATGAAGTATCACAACTTCATTAATGTATAGTCTTGCTAGATGTTCCAGGGGTAGATCTTCTCTTATAGCAAGAAAATGTGCTGACTTGGTAAGACGATCAACAATAACCCATATTGCATCGTTCCTTCTAGGAGTCTTTGGTAGCCCCATGACAAAGTCCATCGTAACATTGTCCCATTTCCACTCCGGTATGGGAAGAGGTTGCATGACTCCTCCAGGCTGTTGCCTTCCAGCTTTCACTTGTTGACAAACGATACATCTTGACACAAAATCAGCAATCTCCCTCTTCATGTTGTCCCACCAAAAATGTTCCTTCAAATCTCTATACATTTTGGTGCTCCCAGGGTGTATAGAGAAATTGGAACTATGAGCATCATCCAGCAATTCCCTTTTTAGATCAGGTATATTGGGAACACAAAGTCTCTTCCCGAATTTCAAAATTCCACCTTCATACGCAAAGTCTCTCAATCTCCCATCATTCACAGCTTTAATCTTCTTTTGGAATTCGTCATCATCGGTCTGAGAACTCTTAATCCTTTCTAGTAAAGATGGTTTGGAAACCATTTGAAAAAGCATTGATGTTTCACCTTCCCTGGTTATTCCCATGTCCATTTTCACTAGATCCATGAAAATTGGATCCCTTTCAATTCTCATATTGTTCAAAACTCCATGGTCTTTTCTACTCAAAGCATCTGCCACCTTGTTTGCCTTCCCCGGGTGGTAGTGTATCGTACAATCATAATCCTTGAGTAATTCAAGCCATCTCCTTTGCCTCATGTTGAGTTCTTTTTGTGAGAAAATATACTTCAAACTCTTGTGATCAGTATAAATCTCACATTTTTCACCATAGAGGTAGTGCCTCCATATCTTCAAAGCAAAGATCACAGCTGCTAACTCAAGATCATGAGTAGGATAGTTTTGTTCATGAATTTTCAACTGTCGTGATGCATAGGCAATAACTCTATCATTCTGCATAAGGACACAGCCAAGTCCTTTCTTCGATGCATCACTATAAATAACGAACCCATCATTCCCCGATGGTAGAGTCAATATAGGAGCATTGACTAATCTTCTCTTCAGTTCTTCGAAACATTCTTCACACTCTTTTGTCCAAACAAATTTAACCCCTTTACGTGTGAGCTTCGTTAATGGGTTAGCCAATCGGGCAAAATTCTGGACGAAACGTCGATAATAACCTGCCAAACCAATAAAACTACGTACCTCAGTTATACTCGTAGGTGCTGGCCATTCTTGGATTGCCTTGGTCTTAGAAGGATCAACAGAGATTCCATCTTTAGAGACAATATGGCCAAGAAAAGAAATCTCCTGAAGCCATAATTCACACTTTCTAAACTTCCCATATAATTCATGCCTCCTCAGAGTCTTCAAGATAATGCGCAAGTGATTTTCATGATCTTCGTAGGTTTTGGAGTATACCAAGATATCATCAATAAATACCACCACAAATTCATCGAGATACTCCTCGAAGACTCTATTCATCAGATCCATGAATACAGAGGGTGCATTAGTCAATCCAAACGGCATTACAGTAAACTCGTAATGCCCGTACCTGGTTCGAAATGCTGTTTTCGGAATGTCTTCCTTCTTCACACACAACTGATGGTATCCAGATCGAAGGTCAATCTTTGAAAAGTATTGAGATCCATGTAGTTGGTCAAATATATCATCAATACGAGGTAGGGGATACTTGTTCTTTATCGTTATAGCATTGATCTCCCTGTAGTCGATACATAACCTCATAGATCCATCTTTCTTTTTAACAAAAAGAACAGGGGCTCCCCATGGAGAAACACTAGGGCGAATAAATCCCTTATTACTCAATTCCTCTAGTTGTTTCTTTAGTTCGACTAACTCTACAGTGGCCATTCTATAAGGGGTCTTCGATATAGGCCTTGATCCAGGAATCAAATCAATAGAAAACTCAACTTCTCGTTCTGGAGGATGTCCAGGTAAATCTTTTGGAAATACATCTACAAATTCTTTCACAACAGGTACATCCTCTATTTGAACATTCCTTTCCTCACCCGCAGTTATTTCATTCTCTTCCTCCCCAATAATTGAATTTAGTTGAGCTATTGAGGGTGGATCTAAATAAGAATTAGGTGGTGACGATTCTGCTCTAAAAATAAGGTGTTCCTTATCATTATCATCAAGAATCGTAACCTCTTTCTTCTTACAATAAATCTTCGCATCATAGTCCGAAAGCCAGTCCATACCGAGGATTATATCAAACTCGATCATAGGTATGACGATGAGATCAGCAGATAAAGAAAATTTATGTGCTCTAATGGGGACTGATTCACAAAACTTTGTTGCAACGATACTTCCCTTAGGAGTTTTAACTGACAACTCCCTTATTAAATCAAATTGGAAATATCTAATTTTCTTAGCAAACTGGGAAGATATGAAACAATGCGATGATCCAGAATCAAATAATGCATTTGCTAAACTTGAGGAAACCATTAAATTACCTGCCACCACGTCTTTCGGAGCTTCTACCTCAGCAGTAGTGATAGCATAAGCCTGGCCTTGATCCCTTGGACTTTTCTGAGGTAAGTTCTCCTGACGCTTAGGACATGCATTTTCATAATGCCCCATCTCCCTGCAATTGTAGCACTGAACGTTGGTAGCTTCCTTCTTCCCCTTGCAATCATGAGCTTGGTGGCCTTTTTCACCACACTTGTAACAGACTCCCATTCCCTTCAAGCAAGTACCAGGATGTTTCTTCCCGCATTTACCACAAGATGGATATTCAACCTTTCCCTTCTTCCCCTTATTTCCATTCCCAGATTGATCAGCAGGTCTCTTCTTCTCTTTCTTTGCTTTAAAGTCATAAGACTTAGAGAATTCATTTTCGGTCTTTATAGCACATGAGACAATGTCTTCGTACGATGAAAAGGATTGTGAGACTAATGCTCGACGGAGAAATGGTTTTAACCCATCAAAGAAACGATCAATCTTACTTCTTGGGTTGCGAATATAATCTCCAGCATACCTCGCTAACCTTGTAAAGTTAGCCTCATACTTTGTGACATTCTCATCCTCCTTTTGTCTCAGACTCAGAAATTGTCTTTCCATATCCGCTCGATGGTCGCGAGGGAAGTATTTTTCTAAAAACAGATCTTTGAATTCCCTCCATTCCATATTTGATACTTCATCATCTTCCTTCGTATTTTGAATCAATGACCACCATTGATCAGCATCTCCAGTGAGGCGGTAAACTGCCATGATAACTTTTTCCCTTTCACTGCTCCCCAAAGCCTGAAATATTTTCTCTAGGGAAAATATCCATTGCTCAGCTACTAAGGGATTTGTATTCCCATTGAACGTTGGTGGTTGTTGCCTCATGAATCGATCTAACATTGATCCTCCACGCTGCGGATCAGGGTGCTCCATACGGGTAAGGTTATTATTCATAACCTGAGTAAGTTGTCCCAGTATGGTGATTAGCTGATCAGCACCAGTTGCATCACCAGCCCCACTATAATTATCTTGAGCAGGAGGGCAATCCCTACATGGAGTGCGTGCATTGATACGGTTTCCATTTCTTACACTAGGCGCCATTTCTAAACAATGGCATAAACTAGATCAGTTTATGAATCAAAATACATAATCCCATACTTATAAAACACTTAACATAAATTGAACTATTTATGGATATAATCCATAATCATAAAAATGTTTTCTTTGAGGAAGTATATACTCATAAACCCTTCATAATGATTTGTAAAGATAATGAGAGTTATCCTAAGCATATCCTTCGGGAGTGTCGTAACCAAGAGTGCAGCAAGGCCCGTTGTCGTGCACCAGTTCCCGTTCGAGTCTAGCTCAAAGCGGTGTTTTCGGGTTTTACCCCTAGATACATCTGTGCCAGAGCCGCCTCTACCTGCTCGTATCCAGACAGGGATGTATTGCTCGGAAAACTCACAAAATCTCTACAATACCAAAATTCTAGGAAGTTCTTCTATACTAATCCTCAAAGTTCATCTTAGGTCTACGTGCTCTAATCAGAGTTTATCTAAATCTAGTTTCCAAGGTTTGTACTAAACTTCCTCTGATACCAACTGTAACGCCCCGACCCCAGTTGCCTAGAGTCGGTGCATTAATTACATAACATTGGCATGATCACAAGAAAGATCAAATCTCGAAAGACCGATTGGTTTAGTAGCCTTGGAAACACTAGATATAATCATAAAGTTTTACATTACATTTCAAAGTGAAAAAAACTACTACAACAACAAAGTCTTCATATCCACACTATTAACCCCTCATAATATCCCTGCAAGTCATTCATAATTTACTTCTTCACTACCTGGGAAAAATAAAACATAGAAAAGGGGTGAGCTCAAATGCCCAGTAAGGATAACAATATAGCGGAACATTCATAATAAGCATAAACATTTAAGGCAATGAATTACTAAAACAAAAGCCTTTTAAAATTGAACTTCAACATAGTATGGCAAAAATAAAAATGAAATAATGTCATTTACTTATTCACATGGATATTCTACTAATCGAATAATCACATGCAATATCAATAACCACTTTCATAATGTTGGAATGCATAATGCCAGACTATCATAACCACATAGCCAAGGCCTCGTGCCAAGACTACAAATAAGATTTTGTCAAGGCCTTGTGCCAAGACACTAGTTTGTCTCATGAGACCTACCGATGCATCTAGGAGCTATAGCGGGCTCCACCCGTCACTTATTAAGTCCAATGCATTCCCATATGAAAAGGTTTAAACATAACATAAACATTCGTATTAAAACTAGCATACGAAATGTCAATAATTTCACCATAAACTATGAATGGTATAAAAATAGCACATCCATAGTCAAACATATCACAAAACCTTCAATACAATATAGAAGTTTTGTATCATAATAAATCAACTTCAAATAATCTTAAAATCCATCAAAGGATGTTGACATAGATGAAATCAAAATTCTTTTTAAAGAAATATCTCCTTTCATTTTGAAACCATTTAAGATCCATATAAAATAAAACATTTTCTTTGAAAATATTCTTATAAGCTTGTAAGGAAATCTTTGAAGATTTTATAACGGCGTAAAATAACCGCACCCGCCGTATAAGTTAAAAAAAACATTCTTACCTCAATTCTATCGAAAAGGTTAAAAAGGACCTTGTTTTGAAAACGACGGAAAGATTCCTTTATAAACCTCTTATAAAAATTCAAACAAGGGTATAAATGACTTTAACCCATAAAAAATGTTTTGAAATACATTTTTAAGAAACATGGATGTGGATGATAAAGATATCCCAGTAGATTATTACGTATAAACAACCTCGGATAATGAAGAGATTGTGAAATAACCCTTACCTTGTACTTTTCCTTGGTTGGGGTAGGTTAACCTCCTGTATAATGGTGAAATAGTTGTTATTAAATTATACAAGAATCATATATATTAATATGATATCATATATGATCTTTTAACATTGATTTGTTAATAATATCTTAGAATTATCGTCGTTTCTGGAGTTAACTTACTCATTTTCTTTTATATGTTTTGTTACATAAGCCATGTTTGTTGTATCTTATTCATATCCAGAATTATATACAGTCCTTAAACATCATTTTTAAATCATCAAATGATAATTATACTTGAATGGATACGATGGAGAATGAATCTCATCGCGTTCGTGGAGACGGTAGTCCGTACGTACGCACGAGCGACAATATCATTCTTTTGATATTAAAATAATATATAAATGGATGGTATATCATATATACAGAATCATTAACATGTTATATTTATTATTTACATGAGTTACACATCATTATTATACCCATCCAAATAATATTATATTGAATAACAATTACACCACGACGTGGAGACGGTAAGCCGTACGTACGCACGTATGGTGACATGTTATTCAAAGGGTGGATAGAATACTGAATATGATTGTACCATATTTATAATAACATCACAGTATATGTGAGATACTGGAGTTATTATTTCAGAATGGTAAGAACAAAGGAAGAAGAAGTGGAAGAAGAAATGAACTTAGAAAAGGGTGGTGAAATCATTACCTCTTCTTCGGGTTCTTCCTTTTGATTTGATCAAAAGGGCTCCTTAGGTTGGCTTTCTGATCAAACTAAGGCCTCTAGGTTGTAGTGAGGGATGTTGGGAGAGTATTTGGGCAGAGTTTGGCCGAACCAAAAGGCTTTGAAGGTGTGAAGAAATGAGAAGGAGGAGTGCCCTTTTATAAGAGGGGTGAGGGGCACCTTTGGAAAAGTTTAATAAATTCATATTCGGTTTCTAATGGCTCCAAAATTGACTATTCAAAGGTTAAGGTGGGGATAGATCGAAAACAACTCAACCAATAGAATTTAGACAGGTTTGGGTACTTATATTAACCTTATCTTTAAGTATTAACTCTAAGTTAATTAGTTTCACTTTTACAATGTCTCTTTGTATTTTTATATTATATGGTTAATAAACTTACTATATACATCCAATCGACCCCCCAAGTGGTCCATTAATGATTAACCTATCATAATATAAGTCTCTTGGCCGAACCTTAGATTTTTAGGAATTTAATATCAATTAATAATATAATATTTGTTTTAAGAACTCTTTTATGTCAATTTTGACACTATTCAATAGTTGATTTTTGTGAAACTCATAACAGATTGATTACTTCGAACAAAGTCAATTAAATCAATCCTAATATATCATATCATCCTAGAAAATTAGTTTAATTCATTAAAAGTTTCATATTATATTTGTTTGGGTATTTATAATATCAATTATTTTAATTTTTCACTATTATAGTAATTACTGCATCATCATTGTGTCATAAATAAAATATATTATTTAATGTCTAAAAATTATAAATAAAATATCATTATGTAGGAAATCTTTTTAGCTTTCTAATGAATATTTATAATCTAAAATCCAACTTATATAACCCTATGTAACAATTGTTTTGCTAAAAGATATATGCTTGTGTCATTTTTGTATTCATTTTGACTTAATTAAAATAAAGTGTCATTATCACTTACAAGTGGATCCATGGGGTCCCAAAATTGACACAAGGATGCCCATGGTCGACCATGTATCAACCAATAGGGTTAAGACACGTTTTAGGGTAATTTAGTATTATTATAATATTATTTTTTTAACCCTTATTTACCGGATTTACCCTTTAACCATGGTAAATAAAATATTTACCGCAGTAATTATTCAAAATGTGTAAAAATAAAAGTTACCTATTTACACAATTTGAACATCCTGATTCCAAATATGGAATCCATTTTCCTAAATTCAAAACACAGAAGTGGCAGAAATTAATTTAAAATTAATTCCCGCTGTCAAAACAAAAAGCGTGTTTTTTAAGAGATAATAACTATCAAAAGATTGACACTTGTTTATGTTCGGTTTAATTGTAAAATTATGTCCAATGATAAACATTAAATTGAATGGTAAAAATATATTCTAAATATACTTTAAAACCACTCAAATTCATAATTTATCACTATTAATTATTTTGATTAAAAAAGTTGTTTTTAATTAAAATTTAGAAATTTTCACTATTCATCAAAATATGAAAGTTATCCGAAATGTACCAAAATTTCACCCTAGGCTAATTTTGATATTCCGAATCCAAAAATGAAGTCCATTTTGAAATATATAATATATATGATTTCAAAAAGTAGGTATTACTATTCATAACGGCTAGTTTAATTAGTTGTGGTGTGTGTTAGAACTCGAGGTTGCGTACAACACACGCTATCGCATTATTCGAAGGGAAACGTACCGTAGAAGCTTGGGGTGTTACACACTTGGGCCACAACAACCACATGTAATCACGCCCACAAACACTTGGGCCCGAACAACTACTACCATGCCCGAAGACACCTAAGACTCATCCTGAAGACTCTTGAGAAACAACCTGCTCGTACACACCTAGGACAACCACCACAACTACCATACCCGAAGAATCTTGGGCTATAATGGACCTCAGGTCATCATAGCCTGCCCGAAGAGTCTTGGACTATTTGGTAAAGGGAGCAGAAAAGGAACTAATAACCATCCACTCATAGGAGTGTTGGGAAAAACACCCTCCCCCATGAAATGGGGGTGTTCGGAACTAAGTGATCATCATGGCGGGGTGAGAATAAGAAACATAAGAACTACAATTATATAATATATATATAACAATCACTCATCACAACCTAGGAGTTCTAAAACCAACTTAAGCACAAATACCCTTGTTACTATTCATTCACAAGAAACATCGAACCCACGACCATGTCACCACTCATCTCATAAAACAATTCCACATTGTTCCCATTCTTGTTTTCATGTTTAAGTGATCCCATTTAAGTAAATTCTGCTCTACTGGGCAACTAACAGGCATAACCACAAGCCAGAGAAAGAGAAACACCCAAATAGCAATTTAAGCATTCACACCCGGTTCTCTTGTAAAGTCACAACAACAAAGGGATCTGTGAAATCCCTCAAAGTACTGGAACCAAAACAAACCTCGAGATACATCCCCACATAGCTTCAGATTCACAACTAACAATTGTTCCATAACATAGGATCCCATCCCTATCCATATCTCCCCATAAGTATCAATCATAAAAACACACCTACTACCAAAAATGAGTAGGGAAACTTCCAGGTTCAAGCACATCATTCATTAGGTTCTTCTTTATGTTGGTTAACCGGGGTGACCACACAAGGATTTATTTTCACTGGGCATCCATTTAACCAACCGAGTTTAGGTGATTAATTAATTTCCGTGTTATAGTCATTTAATCATCACAGAAGACAAGGGTTCATTAGTGAGCAAGGAAAGACCCCAAACAACCATTATTTTTAGTGAGCATAAGCCCATACAGTTCACAACATATATCAATTATAAAAGTGTACAGAAAAATTTTCAAACACACCCCATCATTCATTAACAGTCTATTTATTATCTTTGTTAAGGTTTGGTTTCATCCATTCCAACAGAAATAGTAGCGTACCCACCCCGCATGATACACAGTAAAGAGAGATGAAGGAAAAATCCCTACATGGTTGATCAAGGATCGAAGTTATTCTCCATGCGCCAAGAACTGGGGATGCACAACTTACAGGGGAGGAATGTCAGGGACTCCAAGGGTGAGCAGAAATGCCCTGGCACAAGCGCACCACTTTCCTCGGGAAGGGGAACTCCAAACACACCAGAAAGAAAAAGAGACCCTCCAAGAGGAAGAAGAAGAAGGAATTCTAGTGTGATATAAGGTTGAGATCCCATTGTTACGGGATATGGAAATTTGAATGGCTTTAAATTCAGATTGTGGTTACCCAAGTGGTGGTCAGTTACACACGATGGAATTAATTATCATTTAACAATTATCCTCGGAGGGGTGGTCATAACAGCTATGCGTTAAACAATTTTCTTTAACCATAAGGAAACATGTAACAGGGGTGGAACTAGAAGGTTTGGGGAAGGGTGTGACACCAAGGGAAAACCCCACTTTTTGGTTAGTTAAGGGTTCCCTGACTCTTGGGGGATTTTAGATATTATTTATGGGCTTTAAATGGCTTTTAAAGGGGGTATTAAATCATCCTTATGTCAAAAGATATGTTGCGGGAGTGGAAATTCAGGAACTGGGAAAGAACGAAGACCGCTCGGTGAGGACATGTTGCCAACGTCAGGGTGCCACCCTCACGGTGCCACCCTCATGGTGCCAACCTCACGGTGCCACCCTCAGGGTGCCACCCTCACGGTGCCACCATCACGGTTTCACCCTCAATGTGCCTCTATAACCGGTGCCACCATCACGGTGCCACCATCACGGTGCCACCATCACGGTGCCTCCATGATTGATGCCACCATTTTGGTAGAGTTGTGTCTTGGAAAAGTAATGGACCAGGTGGGTCTGAGAAATTACATCAGATACCTATCAAACTATTCTCGCCCTCGAGAATCAAAACTAGACCCGAAGAAAAGGGGGTTCCGAACAACCACCTCGAAAGATACCTCTCAAGAGTGAACCTCATAGACATCTAGGAACACCTCTCCCTCAAGTAACCAGGCAGTACTCGAGGGTCAAACTGTCCAGTCATATTGGTTAGGGAGTTTCTTCTTCCATGTCAAGATATTATCCTCTTTGGGTGGCACTGACTTGCCCACATGGGTTTAATTGCATCCACCTTAATGCGTCTTGATTAGGGATCAGGTTCTCCCCTCCCCAGAGTTAGGAATCTTCACACACATCCACAGAATAAGTAAAACCACACGTTCCATAGTTAACAAGGCAGAGCGTTCCATCAAAAACAAGTACAAACAAAATAGAACAAAACTCAAAACAGCTTTGGGTACTGGGCGCGCATCTGCGTTTGCAGTTCCCAGGTAATTTCCACAAGCCCGCCATGCCTCCAAAACACATGAACCAAAGGAATGGTTCGTCCATGATGCACCTTCTCCCCACGATCCTCGATCCTCACTGGTCTTTCCACAAAAGTCATGTTGTCCTTGAAATCTAGCTTTCCCCAGTCGAGGACGTGTGAATCATCATGTAGATATCGTCGGAGCTGAGACACATGGAAGACATCGTGCATTCTCAGTAGCGGCGGTGGTAGTGCTAGCTAATAATCCACTTAACCGACCCGCCACAGCACTTCGAATGGTTCGAAAAACCTGGGAGAAAGCTTACTCCCCCTGCCGAACCTCTGTTTCCCACGCCGAGGGGAGACCTTCAAGAACACGTAGTCCCCAACCTCGAACTCCAAGGGTCTCCTCGTATTATCGGCATATGACTTTTTCTGGTCCTGGGCCACCTTCATCCTCTCCCGTATAATCTGAACCTTCTCCGTTATGCTCTACACCACCTCCGGGCCAAGAACACCAACCTCCCTGACCTCTGTCCAGCACACGGGTGAGTGACACAGCCTCCCGTATAAAGCTTTGAATGGATCCATGACAATGGTAGAGTGATATCTATTGTTGGAGGAAAACTCCACCAGAGGAAAGTGTCATCCCCACGATCTCTCAGAGTCCAGGATACATGCTCGTAGCATATAATCCAATGTCTGGATGGTGTTCTCTGTCTTTCCATCGGCCTGGGGGTGCAAAGTAGTGGTAAGACATAGATGGGTGCCAAAAGCATACTGCAACCCTCTCCAGACTCATGAGGTAAACCGTGCATCCCTATCCGAGACTATGGATATCGGGACTCTGTGAAACCACACAACCTCATCCATGTACCTCTGTGATTAGTCATCCACCGAACTTAACTCCTTGATTTCAAGGAAGTGGGACGATTTCATCAGTCGGTCCACCACTACCTAGATAGCATCGCAACCCCCTTGAACTCTGGGTAGTCCCGTGACGAAATCCATTGATATGTTGTACCACTTCAACTCAAGGACATCTAAAGGTTGTAACAGACCCCCTAGGATGTGGTGTTCAGCCTTCACCTGCTGACACATGAGGAACTTTGCTACAAACTCTACCACCGCCCGCTTCACCCCAGGCCACTAAAACTGACCTCTCAAGCCCTGGTACATTTTGGAAGCTCTCAGGTGTACTGTTAGGGGTGAGTTGTGGAACTCACCAAGAACTCTCTCGTGCATCGTCTTTGGAACAAATATCTTTCCTCTGAAAAGCATCTGATTGTGACCATCCTCCTTCCACTCTTCCGGAGCATTTCCATGGTTAACCTGGTCATGCATTACTTCACTCTCTATGTCTCCCCACTGAGACTCCTCCACCTGCTATAGGAGAGATAATTGCACTGTCATCTGAAATAGAAAACCTTTACCACCATCCTCACTTACATCCAGGTGTAGGGTAGCTAACTCCTCCATCGCCTTCCAAGAATCTTCCGACTCTCAAACCGCATCCTTATGCGACTTTCTACTCAAGGAATCATCCACCACATTCCCTTTTCCTGATGTGTAGGAAATCTTGAAGTCGTAGTCCTGAAAAAACTCCATCCACCTTCGCAGCCGTAAGTTCAGGTCCCGCTAAGAGAAGATGTACTTTAAGCTTTTTTGATCTGTGAAGACCACAAAGCGCTCCCCGATGAGGTAATTCTGCCACAACTTTAGTGCGAACATGACCGCCGCAAGCTCCAGATCATGGGTGGTATAATTAGGCTCATGTGGACGTAACTGTCTAAACCCATAAGAGATCACCCCTTGTCGTTGCATCAGTACACACCCGAGGCCTTGTCCTGAAGCATCACAGAACACCTCATACACCACCCCTTCTTCTAGTAACCTCAGCACTGGGGCACTTACCAACTTCTCTTTGATATAGATAAAGGTTGCCTCGCACTGCCCATCCCATACGAAAGCCTGGTCCTTCTTGGTCAAAGGTTTCAAAGTTACTGCAACTTGGGAGAATTTGGGTACAAACCTCCAGTAGTAACCTACCAGTCCAAGGAAACTATAGAAATATGACACGTTCTTGGGTGTTTCCCAAGAAATAACCACCTTGACCTTCGATGGGTCCACTGCTATTCCCTGCTCGGACACCATGTGTCCAAGGAAGTGGACTTCTCACATCCAGAACTTGCACTTAGACAATTTCCCATAGAGTTGGTGCTGTAAGAGGGCCTATAAAACCGTTCTTAGGTGCTCAGCATGATCCTCCTATGACCATGAGTAGATCAGGACATCATCAATAAACACAACTACGAACCGATCTAGGTATTCCCGGAAGACAGAATTCATGATTCCCATGAACACAGAAGGTGCATTAATAACGCCGAACGACATGATTACAAACTCAAAGTATCCATACCCACATCTGAAGGAATTTTTTGAGATGTCTCCCTCCTTCACCCTCAACTGGTGATATCCATACTGCATATCGATCTTAGATAACCAACCTACACCCCTCAGCTGGTTAAAGAGAACGTCTATCCTCGAAAGAGGGTAGCGATTCTTGACTGTCACCTGATTTAGTCTCTTGTAGTCTATGCACGGCCTCAGACCACCATCTTCCTTCTTTGAAAACAATACAAGAGAACCCCATGGTGAAGCACTTGGTCAAACAAAACCCTTATTCACTAGATCATCAATCTGAATCCGTAACTCCTGCAAATCAGAAGGTTCCATCCGGTAGGGAGCCATCGAAATCAGACGGGCAACTAGTTGAAAGTATATCCCGAACTCAACATCACATTGAGGGGAAGATTAGCCACCTCTTTAGGGATGAAATCCATAAACTCACTGATGATCCCTAGGACTTCTACCATTTCTGCATCCACTGACTCCACTGATAGTTCAGCTCACAATGAAAGGAGGAGGTCTACTCTCTGGTTACCTTCCTGGTAACCCCGCTCGCTGATGAAAGTCACACGTCATCTGCCCAAGTCTAAAAACATGATCCTTCCTCAAAAGTAGTCAATAACAGAACATACAGAGAATAGCCATTCAATGCCTAGGATGACATCGTATGGATGTATCTGCAACAGTACAAGATCCCTGATTGACTGATGTGTCCCTATCATCAGTCTACACCCTCGATAAACATAAAACAAGTCAGTCTGACCTCCGACGGGTGTACTCAACACCAGTGGAACTAGAAGTCTCCTAGCATCTAGACCCAGAGCACGGGCTAGACTGGGTGCAAAAAATGAGTCTGAAGCTCCTGTATCGAACAAGACATAGGCAAGAGTACTAAACAAGCTGATCGTACCACGAACGACTTCCAGCCCTACTGGAGCCGCTGCCTCCATGACATGTAACTGCCCACACCCAGCTCCCTTTCCCCTTGGCTATCGGTCGACTCACCGACTGCGCCCTGGTTGAGGTCCCTGAGGAGCACCCTGAGGTTGGCCTCCTCCTACGACGTCTATCCTTGGAGGAGTGGGAGCTCACTGTCCCTACTGCTACTACTGAAAGGGCATGGCTGGAAACTGTTGCGGCTGGGGTGGGTGCTGCACTGGCCCACCCCCATTGTACTGTACTCGGTCCAGGCACTGATTCCGAAGGTTCCCATGGCTGCCATAGATGAAGAATCTTGGCCCTGGGCCCGAAAGTAAAGTGTGAGGACTGGGATATTGGAACTGGAACTGCTGGGGCCTGCTCCCTACTGGTTGAAACCTAGAGGGCATTGATGCGAGAGGCCTGGTGCTGAAGACCTTCCCCTTGGACGATACCAACTGGATTCTCTCACGTGATAGACCTCCCAGCGTGTTCATCCTCTCCACCACTTCAGCTTTCTTCTGGACCTCCAAGTATTTCGGTAAGGTGAATGGAGTAACAACATACTGGAGAGAAGGTCAAAGTGCCTCCTCCAAACGTCTCGCCCGAGACTCCTCATATGGAAAGAAGTCGGTAGCAAAGCGAAGGAGATCCTTAAACTTGATCCCCAACTCTCTTACTGATGTACTCCCCTACTAGAGGGAGAGTAGTTCCTGCATCTTCTCATCCTTCATCGTGGAAGAGAATAATTCCACCTGGAACTCCTTCTCGAAGTCAGTCCACGTCACCTCAGCCCCCCTCTTCTCCCCAAGATAAAGCATCCACCACTGACGCGCTGCTCCACACATCTAGCTTACAGCCAGAGGAACCCAGTACTCCATCAGAGCCTAGATCAAGCTGAAATCTATCACCAACTCCTCTAGCTAGCTATCTGTATCCACATCATAGATGCTGCCCTCGTACTTCCCGAGGGTCTGCCGCTGAAAGGCACGAAGAGTCTTCTACCACTAATCGTCCTCCTCCTCTCGGTCAGACCTTTTTTAATCATCCAAGTCAACCTCCTGGGCCTCGATCACCCGCACTACTCATGGTCGTCTCCCAGGTTCCATAGCTGCAAGGTAAACAAGGAATGCCTAAGCCCGAGTAGTGTAGAATATTGTTCTTAAATTTTTTTAGACTTCTTATTCATTTTAGATCCCCAAAAATACCCATGAAACATAAGAACTCAAGTCATTATGATTCATGTACCTTCCCTAGGGTCTCTACCCTGCAATTAGTGCAACCTCACTTGGTCCTTCAGTAGGCCCGGAGTCCTTGCATCGGATCACGTGGGGTCCTAAAATCCCATGTCCTAGCCGGTTTCCCGGGCCTATTTCACGCACCAAGATCACCCAACATTGTTGCCCTACCATCCCATGCAATCCTCACTATGCCTAACCCCAGATTACATCCTATATCTCAACCTCAACCTCGCTCTGATACCATTCTGTCATGACCCACCTTCACCAAGATGAGAGAAGGGACAACAGATTTCCAGACCCTTCCTTCTTCAAGTTGAAGGAGAGATAATGACCCCCGAGACCCGCCTTCAATAGGTCTCGGAGTGGTGACTAGCACCAAGGGTATAGAATCACACACAAGATGGAAGGCATTACCCTTTTTCTTCAATAGGATTAGGAGATGAGACAGTAAATCCCAACAACACCAAAACTGAGGGTAAAAGTAAATCCAAAGAAAACCATTCCCATATGCATGTTACAAAAGTAAATGCCACAAAGTACAAGGAGGCTACAAAGGTAAAGTACCAAAGAAATAAAAACAACAACTCCAACTATCCCAATTTCCAAGATAGTATGACCATGCAAGATCCCTAAAGTCCTCCAGGATACCTGAAAGCAATTTTATATACGTAGGGTGAGCATACAAGAATACTCAGTAGGAGAAACCAAAGACTCTCTTGCACAAGTGGGGAGGCATTCTAATGCCCTGTGGGAAAAGAGATAACCAAAGAACCTAGCAAGGAAAACTATCCACCCAAGCCTCACCAAGTCACACTCCCCAAATAATGCATTTCAATTAATGTATAGTAATAGAACATCGATATTTGGGTACCCTGCGCCCCTTTCCCGCTAGTTATTGAAGACATCCTACACATCGAACCTCTCCCACCATTCTCACTACAGTCCTACTGCCACTCCCCGCCGACACACACATGGGCCATCACTACCACACATCCCGCCAACAAACACCTGGGCCACAATAACCACACGTTATCACGCCCGCAAACACCTGGGCCAGAACAACTACGAACACTCCTGAAGACACCTAGGCCTCATCCCGAAGACTCTTGGGAAACAACCTGCTCTTACACACCTGGGCCAACAACCACAACTACCCTGCCTGAATAATCTTGGGATATAATGGACCTCTGGCCATCACAGCCTACCTAAAGAGTCTTGGTCTATTTTGGAGAGGGAGAAGAAAAGGATATAATAACCAGCCACTCATAGGAGTGTTGGGAAAACACCCTCCCCCATGAAATGGCGGTGTTCGACACTAAGTGCTCAACTTGGGTGGGGCGCGAATAAGAAACATAAGAACTACAATTATATAATATATATATATATAATAAGAACTCATCCCAACCTAGGAGTTCCAAAACCAACTTAAGCACAAACACCCTTGTTACTATTCATTCACAAGAATCACTGAACCCACGACCATGTCACCACTCATCCCAGAAAACAATTCCCCATTGAGCCCATTCTTGTATTCATGTTTGAGTGATCCCATTTAATAAAATTATGCACTACTAGGAAACTAACAGGCATAACCAGAATCCAGAGAAAGATAAACACCCAAACATCAATTTAAGCACTCACACCCTGTTTTCTTGTAAAGTCACAACAACAAAGGGATCTGTTAGATCCCTCAAATCACTGGAACCAAAACAAGCCTCAAGATGCAGCCCCACACAGCTTCATATTCACAACCAACAATCGTGCCACAACATAGGATCACATCCCCATTCAAATAACCCCATAAGCATCAAGCAGAACAACACACCTACTACCAAAACAGAGTAGGGAAACTTCTAGGTTCGATCACATCATTCATTAGGTTCTTCTTTATGTTGGTTAACCGGGGTGACCAAACAAGGATTTATGTTCACTGGGCATCCATTTAACCAACCGAGTTTAGTTGATTAAACCATTTTCATTTTGCAGTCATTTAATCATCACAGAAGACAAGGGTTCATTAGTGTGAAAGGGAAGACCCCCAACAACCATGATTTTCAATGAGGATAAGCCCATACAGTTCACAACATATATTAATTATAAAAGAGTACAACATAATTGTCAAACACACCCCATCATTATTTAACTGTCTGTTTATTATCTTTGTTAAGGTTTGGTTTCATCCATTCCCACAGAAACAGTAGCGTACCCACCCTACATGATACACAGTAAGGAGAGACGAAGGAAAAATCCCTACTTGGTTGATCAAGGATCACAGTTCTTCTCCACGCACCAAGAACTAGGGATTCACGACTTACAGGGGAGGAACGTCAGGGACTCCAAGGGTGAGCAGAAAGGCCTCGGCACAGGCGCACCACTTTCCTCAGGAAGGGTAACTCCAAACGCACCAGGAAGAAAAGGAGACCATCCAAGAGGAAGAAGAAGAAGGAATTCTTGTGCGATATAAGGATGAGATCCCATTGTTCTGGGATATGGAAATTTTAATGGATTTAAAGTCGGATCATGGTTCCCCACATGGTTGGGCAGTTACGTACGATGGAATTAATTGTCATTTAATAATTCTCCTTGGAGGGGTGGTCATAATGACTATGCATTAAATAGTTTTCTTTAACAATAATGAAACACGTAATAGGGGATGAACAGGAAGGTACGGGGAAGGGTGTGACACCGAGGAAAAACCACACGTTTTGGTAAGATAAGGGTTTTCTAACTCTTGGTGGATTTTAGATATTATTTATGGGCTTTAAATGGCTTTGAAAGGGGGCATTAAATCATCCTTATGTCAAAAGATATGTTGTTGTATCAGAAAGTCGGGAACTGGGAAAGAACAAAGACCGCTCAGTGAGGAAACGGTGCCACCCTCATGGTGTCACCGTCATGGTGTCACCCTGACAGTGCCACCGTCACGGTGCCACCTTCACAGTGCCACCATCACGGTTTCACCTGCACCGTGCCTCCATCACCAGTGTCACCGTCACGGTGTCACCCTCACGGTGCCTCCTTAACCAGTGCCACCGTCACGGTGCCACCATGACCGGTGCCACTGTTTTGGTGGAGCTGACTTTTGGCAAAGTAATTGACTAGGTGGGTCCCGACCATTACACTAGTGCACTTCGAAGACATCGACCAACAATACCATTTGGTTGATTTGGCCAAACTTCCCATGGCCCATCGCCCTGAGTCACCAAGTCGCCATAGGAACCTCTAACAAAAATGTGTCTAGAGATTTAAAGCGCTCCGTAGGATAATCAAGGAGGCTTCTCCCCATGTGCAAATCCATGGTTGGGGGTAGTATGCGGTCCTATATTTCAGTTCCATCCAGTGCCAGTCTGATTTGTCGGGTGACATAGAGGATATGCCTCCATGAAAGGGTCATGATTAACATGGTCGACCTACCATGGGGTGAGAATGAGCTAGAGATTCTTGGAGAGAACCCCCCCCCCCCCTTCTAGGGAGTTTCTCTCCTCTTAGATCTATTGGGAAGGATTAATCTTAAATAGAAGAATCTACTGGGCCTTCCCATGCCCACTGAGGTGTTGGTCCTCAGTTGAAATCCCAACAAGGTTAAGTAACACCTTGGAGATGTCAAACCCTCTGACCCATCTGTCTCAGGGTAGAAGGCCGAAGATGATCCCAAAAAAGGCGCATTGCGTCAACAGCTCACAGAACATAAAAAAATGGTCGATGACCTCCTTGTTGAATGCGTTGTAGAGCGATGGTTAGACTATGGTGGTCCTCGGCTCTGGCAGTAGGGTCATGCACAACTTCCCCATGATGAATTGACTCCAAATAACCCTGACCATCCTACCCATACAGATAGGGTTGAGGCTAGAAATTATGGAAAAAGGGTGTGGTATGTGTCACCAAATCCACCCGAGCGGCGAGACAATCTCTGGGACCCAACTCAGGTTCCTCCAGCTGCTCCGTAGGTCATCCCACCAGTCACTCCATGTGTCATTGGGCCTGCTTATCATATTGAAGAACCTACCAACACATTGTTAGCCAGGGATCCCTGTCAAGAAAGTAACCCCCGCCCAGATGATCCAATGGCGGCACTCATCGCCCGCCTCGAGTCTTTAGATACTCAATAGGTGGCAATCTCACCTGATGGCAAGACATATCTAGAATGGGTGGATGATATTCCATCACCCCTGAGTTTCATAAATCCCACATTTTCCCCCTTAAATGGGACAGGGTAATCGCTGCAACATCTGGCCCAATTCATCTCAAGATGTGGACCCATTTTGGGAACTCCAATGCAATAGAAGGCCACCAAACTACAGTGTTTTGTGTATACATTGGAAGGGATGACATTCATCTGGTACAACCAACTCCCCATTAGATCAATAGTCGGATGGGAAGACCTTCATAGGCAATTTCTCTAAAAGTTCAGTTCCACCACTCGGAAGATGAGTATCGCGGACCTCTTCAAGTGCAAGCAGAGGCCTGATGAGTGTGTTGCAGACTTTTTCGCCTGGTGGAAAGGGCTCACATATTCCCTTGAAATTCCACTGACTCATGAACAAATGATGACGATGTGTTTAGGTAATGTCAAGACAGAATGGTTCCCCTCTCTGATAACCCATAACTACCCTGGGGGATTCTAAGACATCTATGATAAGGCCCAGTGCCTAGAAGAAGCCTTGCAACAGGACAGCTAGGTATGTCTGTTGCCTCCTGCAATCCCCACGAGAAGGGCCACCAGGGACGAGCCTACAGGGGTGGATCAAATAGAGGCCCCCACACAGATAGATTTGTTACCAGTGGAGTCGCCTCCACAACCTCGTAGGGGCCATCTACCTCAGGAATAGCCTACGACCAAGTAGCACCCACCTCAGAATCAATAGGTCCCCCCCCGTGCAATGCAATGCCACCACCTAGGCGAGATAACTAGGATCCACCTCATTGACCAGATCCTCCAGCCCCTCGTTAGGGTCAGGCTCCCAGGTTCCCCTTCCCAGAAAAGAGGAACCATACCTACTCGTTCAATAAGGCTCAAGACCCCAGTTATTTCTGAAGTGCCTTGAAACAGGGGATTGTACGTCTGCCTAAATGTAGGAGACCAGAAGAGGTGAACCTCACTGGTTGCCTAAATTACTGCCCCTATCACCGTATCCTGGGGAACACCCTCAAATAATGCTATGTGTTTAAATAATAACTTCAAGACTAGGTGGATAACAACATAGTCCGGTTAGCACCAGCTCCATCACAGGTGGCATGTGTCTTCGTGAAGCCAGACAATAGCAGCGACAACAAAGGTGAGTGGCATTAGGTTTCTCACCACAGGTCCCATATGTATGATGATTGGATGGATTGTAAGATAGTCGCTCATTCCCATGATATTGTCCATGCACTCTTGAATCAATCCAAACCTTCAGAAGAAACTGCGCCATCCACTGCCAATACTTCTGTGTCAACGGATCAGCTGTCCTCTTCCCAGAAGAGCAAGCATCGGTGGTGTAAGGGAAAAAATTTCCTCACTAATGCCATCCTCATCCCATACTCTTAGTGATTTCATGCCCTCAATGATGGATATTCCTCCCAGAATCTACCCATTAGTGGATGACTCTTCATGTGACGGTTAAGGGTATGACTCGGTTAATACAAAGAGCTAGTAAACCCCTAAATGATTCCTAACAATGAGGAGTGCCATCCAGATCCTCCCAACGTCCCGAATCATCACTAGTGTCGGCAGATTTGTGGTTATATGGGTCGTCGTAGTGCCTCAGTCAATACTTCTAGTCAGGTTGTTCATGCTACTAAAACTAGGTAGTAATCCCAGCGTAGAGCTCAGTATGTGTAACCTTCTCATATGGTGTCATCAGTTCCACCTTCACCATCATTCGTGTTTTTGGATCAGGCAGAGCCACCTCGACCTCATTGTGATTAGCTAAAATCTTCTACGGACCAGTCTCATTCATTTGGACCTAATCTGGTAGTCACTCCATAGGATTCGACTAGTGAACATAGGGATATTCCCAGCACTAGTCAGCCGCTAGTCTAGCCAGTTGGGCCCACCATACCTCGTGTCATAGAGTGACCTCCAGTAATCATAAGATAACGCCTGAAATGAAAGTATGATATCCCCAAACATCTTCCCATCATTCCAGCAAGTCTCTCCATCCTTGAGGCCCTTCTCCTGTCATCAAATATGTGTGAACCCTCTCTGAGGCTTTAAGAAGCCCCCTCTAGTTTGAGACCGAGGTAGTAGCCATAGAATCCTTCCATGCTGAGGTGGTTGACCATGCTGAAAGCCAAGACATCATCTCATTATATGGATAATATTAAGGCTCCACCATATAGGGGAACATTATCCCACAATACATCACCGTCCATTTTAATGGAGTGGAGGTCTGTTGTTGTCTTGTCGACGTAGGATCTAGGATCAAACTAATCCCCACTCGGGCACTGTGAAAAATGGGGTTGTCTGAGGATGATCTAAGTTCATCTGACCTAAGAATCCAAGGTTAGGACAAGACGGAACAGACACCAGTCTACAATATCCACTTTAAGACCCAGTTCGATGGCCTAGTTTCTAGCACCAAGTTTATGGTTTTCTCTCAGGAAACCACCTACAATGCGTTGATGGGTAGGCCATAGCTCCACCTACATGCAGTGGTTCCTTAATCATATCACCAGTGCCTCAAGTACTCTCTTAATGGTCGAGTGGGTGTGCTTCAAGGTGAAGCATGTACCTTTCCTCTTGTGAAGCCTGCTATCTGGATGCCAACTATTACAAGAGCAAAGATAAGAAGATTCAGGCTAATGAGGATGAGCATGCCATGACTACAACTGACCCATGGACAGATCTAGATGATGCCTACATCTTTCCAATCCACCAATTGGAGGCTACAACCCCAGACATGGGACACTGATTCATTGTTTTTGGAATGATGGGGAACACATTCCCAAGTCTAAGTGAAATCGGAATATCACCTCATACTCCTACAGAAATCAGTCTTAGGTGATCCTAGAGCCTCTTACTCCCATAAGGTATCAGGATGTACACCCCATGGTGATGCCAATACGTCATACTTTCTTGTTCCGCTGAGTAGGGATAAACTAGATCAGTCTGATGTGCCATTATTGCTTAAATATCATCAACCATGGCCCCTTGGGCCGAAGACTAGATGGGATCGGATCAACAACCTTCATCGCTCTAGTTTCGGCAGTACAGGAGTCCCCTGATGTAGTGTCCACTATCGCTCAGGCTAGTACCAGCCTCCCATTTGGATCTGTCAACTCATAGAAAACTCCTCCCACTAAGGATCCCTCCTCCATAAGTGAAGAATATTATTTATAGGATTCTCCAAAATGTTTGAAGAGGGAGTCTCCACCACGGTTGACGAATTGGTACAGGTAAACCTCAGTAGCAAGGTGGACCTGAATCCCACATTGAACAGTGATGCCATGCCCCTCAAAGAGCAACAAAAGTACATAGACTTACTTAAAAAACATTTTGATGTATTTTCATAAAGTTATGATGAGATTATAGGACTAGATACTCAAGTATCCATCCACCGCCTCGGTCTCCCGGTAAATCATCGCGGGTTCAAGCAGCCTCCTAGAAAGATGCACTCTTCTCACGGTGCCATGGTTGAGGTAGAAGTTGATAAGATAATCAGGGTCAATTTAATTAAGAAGGTCCAGTACCCCAAATGTATATCCAACATTATTCCAATCAAGAATATGAATGGATAGATTAGAGTCTGCATCGACTTCTGGGATCTCAACCATCAGTGTCTGAAGGATGATTGTCCCCTTCCAATGACGGAATTGTTGATCGATGCTACAGCTAGGTTCCAAGCCCTCTTCTTCATGGGTGGGGACTCTGAGTATAACTAGATCTAAATGGACCCTGAGGGTGATAATTCTATAGGATTTAGGGAACCACAAGGTACTTTATGTTGCCAAGGAATGCCCTTCGTTTTAAAGAATGCAGATGCCAACTATTAGCGGTCTATACATCGCATATTTAATCCGATCCTCGGAATGTTGGTGGAATGTTACATGGATGATCTGGTGGTCAAATATCTCCAGTTTCAGGACCATCTAAAAGACCTTGAGAAAGTTTTTGGCTTCATATCTTCCTACCGTCTGAAGATGAATCCATTTATGTGCGCCTTCGGGGTCACCTATGGAAAGTTTCTCGGATTTATTTTCAGATATAGGGGCATCGAGATCAACATGCATAAGATCAAGGCCATTATCCGTATGTCTCCTTAGAGCAACCTTAAGGAGCTTAGAGTTTTCTAGGGCCACTTACCCTACATACGCTGATTCTTCGCGAATTTGGTAGGAAAGTGCAAGTCCTTTTCTCGGCTCATGAAGAAAGGCACAGTATATCGGTGGGATGAAGAATGTCAGAATGCCTTTGGAGAAATCAAGTAGTACCTACTTCAACCTTCTTTCTTAATGCCACATGTCTTCGAAAATCCATTGGTCCTTTATGTGACTACCCTGGAATGGTCTCTCAGCACCCTTCTCTCCCAGAATAATAACGAGGGGATATAGAATAGTCTCTATTATCTCAGTCGCATGATCCTCGATATGGAGACAAGATACTCCTCTATCGAGAAGAATTACCTTGTGCTGGTATTCACATTATAGAAATTGGGACATTACTTGCAGCACCATGAGGTAGAGTTGGTGTCTCGGGTAGATCCGCTGAAGTACATCCTAAACTACCCCATGTTGACAGGTCGTCTGGCTCAGTGGGCAGTTATTCTCCAGCAGTTCGACATTAGGTTTATTCCTTAGAAGTCTATTAAGGGGAAAGAGTTGGAAAACTTCCTTTCCACCAACCAATCTCCTACAGACCCATATTCAGACCTTGATTTTCCTGATGAGGAAATCCTCTTGGTAAACCAAGCCATTCCATGCTGGAAAATGCACGTTGATAGTGATTCCCAGAGCCCCACTGGTAGAAGGATCAATGACCCCAGGCTCAATAGAGTAGGCCTAGGTATCCTCTTCATTACCCCAGCACAAGCAATTCTTCCATATTCATTCCTGTGGTCAGAAGGATTCACCAAAAATTATGCAGAGTATCTGGCTATCATTACTGGCCTCGAGCTGGCCCTCAAGATTGACGTTCCCCATTTTCATGTGAAAGGGGACTTCGAACTAGTTATCAAGCAGATCAATGGTGACTATGTCATTAGAAATCCAGAGCTTGTACCATTGTTATAACACACTCTCCAGCTAATGTCTCAGTTATCATCTCGGCCAGAAGTTACTCATGTCCCTCGATCTCAGAATGGTCGAGCCGACGCCCTGGCCAGCCTAGCTACATCACTTGTGGAGCCCAAACATGATGATCTGATAATCCACATGGCACACCAGAGATTCATTTCTCCTATCACTACAGATGATGATGACAGCCTACAGGTAAGACACCTTACCACCGGTGCCTCCACGTCAGGACCCCCGGATCCCCCATATGCAGTGATTGAAGTGACTCCTGATTGGAGAACCTCCTTTTTCGCATATCTCCAAAATGGTGATCTCCCAGCAGATCGTTCCAAGAAAGAGTGAATCCAACACTGCGCATTATATTTTACCCTCCAAGATAGTCTTGGTCATGGGAACATCCGCTACAAATGCGAGTTTGATGGGTTTCTCCTCCATTGCATTCAAGGAGTTGATATTTTCCAATTCATGTAGGAGATTCATGTCGGTTCTTGCGGTGCTCATCAGATCGAGCCGAAACTATCTCACTAGATCCAGAGACCGGGGTATTTTTGGCCATCCATGATCTATGAATGCATCGAGTTCTCCAAAAGTTTTCATTCATTTAAAATTCATTCCAACATTATGCATCGATTTCTAGAGCCTCTCTACACTACCAAGTACTATTGGCCATTTGAGGTATGGGGTCTTGATGTCATGGGACCATATCCACTGGTGATAGCTTGCCATTACAGGTTTATCCTTACAACTATATATTTCTTTTCCAAGTGTTAAAAGGAAGTTCTACTCAAGGAGGACAAGGATTGTTCCATCATTGACTTTGTGAGCTCCAACATCATCTACCGATTTGGAGTCCCTCAGGCTGTTCTCAACAATAACGGCACGATCTTCCAGGAAGCTGAGCTGAATAAACTATATGCTAAGTACAACATACGTTATAACCATACCTCTCTTTATCATGCGCATGAAAATGGACAAATCAAGGCATTCAACAGAACCCTCTCTAAAATTCTGAAGAAAATGGTTTCTCAAAACAAGAAGAGTTGGCCAGAAAAGCTCCCCAAATCCCTAAGGACTTATCAGAAAACGAATCATAATTCCACCTTGGTGACCCCATATTCCCTGGTGTACATAACGGAGGTCAATGCTCCCATCAATATTCAATTTCCTTCATTGAGCATAGTTGTATATGATCCTCAAGCACTGGATAAAGTAGATTAAATCCATCTAAATGAGTTTGAAGTGCTAGATGAGAATAGGCTTCATGTCCGACACAATCTATAAAGGCATCAGAATAATATAGCTAGTGTCACGACCCGTCCCTCGGGGCCCGTGATGTGACAAATCCAAGCCCAACTTCCATAGGCCAGGGGCTAGCGACTATCACCGGAAAGGCGTATCCCTTAAATGAGAAGGCATTGCCTTTTTTAACCTGTATAGACACACAGTCCAAGAATTCAAAAAGAAGCAACCACACAGACTAGAACGCAATAAGATGCAACTAAAAAGTAAACTATTATAGTAAAAGAGTGCTGAAAGTAAAAAGGGGATGAAATACAAGCCCAACTATAAAAGTAAAAGTATGACTGGAATTCAAATACAACTAAAAGAAAAAGGAAAATAACTACTGGGTCATACTCTGAGGTTCCTACCTAAAGGGTAGGTACATATCGCCTCCTCAGCACTCCACGCCCATTAATCTCCCCCGTGTCACATCACGTCGAATGGTCCACCTCCAAGAACCGTCCAGTCCTAGTTCCCTCAGCCTCGATCAAAGTTTTACGTCATCTGCATCAAACACGACATGGTTCAGGCGAAGCCTGTGCAAGGGTGAGTATAACGATACTCAGTAGGGACCCCAAGACCCATGTAGGTCTCCTAGAGTTCCACAAAGGAAAATCCACAAAGCAAGACATCAGCTCTACTTAGGTATATGCCCATACATATACCTAAGTTATCGAGATATACTCATCCCATACATGAGGTTAGGACACCACATAGGTAACACCATGAAGATAGAAGTAATACATAGGTAACACCATGAAGATAACACCACAAAGGTAACTCCTCGAAGGTAGAAGTACCACACGGGTAACACCAAAAAGATAGAAGTACCACATAGGTAACACCATCAAGACAATAACACAAAGGCAGAAGTACCACACAGGTAACACTGCGAAGATAGAAGTACCACACAAGTAATACCACGAAGATAGCATTACCACACAGGTAACACCATGAAGATATAAGTACCACACAGGTAACACCACGAAGATAGAAGTACCACACATGTAACACCATGAAGATGATACCATGAAGGTAGAAGTACCACATAGGTAACACCACAAAGATAGAAGTACCACACAGGTAACACCATAAAGATAGAAGTACCACATAGGTAACACCAAAAAGATGATACCACGAAGGTAGAAGTACCACACAGGTAATACTGAAAAGCTAGAAGTACCTCACAGGTAACACCACGAAGATACAATTACCACACAAGTAACACCATGAATATGATACCATGAAGGTAGAAGTTCCACAAATGTAACACAATGAAGCTAGAAGTACCACATAGGTTACATCACGAATATAGAAGTACCACACAGGTAACACCATGAAGATAGAAGTACCACACAGGTATCACCACAAAGATTGAAGTACCACACAGGTAAAAGACTCAGCTCACAATCAGGTATAACTTAATTATAGAGGTATAGATGTTTAGTCATAACTAGATCATCTTATTTTGTTAGGAATCACTGCTACTGACCCAAATAGGATCGATAGGTAACTAACCCCCACTGACCCACATAGGACCTGACCCACACAGGATTGGTATGCGTGGACCCACACAGAATCACTAAGCGCTGACCCACATAGAATCTGACCCACACAGGATCGGTATGCAATGACCCACATAGGATTGTTGAGTGATGACCCACATAGGATCTGACCCACATAGGATCTGTATGCACTAACCCACATAGGATCACTAAACACTAACCCACACAGGATCTATAGATTCTAAACCACATAGGATCAATGTTCTTTCTTCACGTTGCAGCCTACCACAGGTTTCCTCGCACTAAGCATGATTGATTTCAGGAGGTTCCTCTCCTCAAAGCATCAGTCGATACTTCAAATGCCATAAAATTCCATGAAAAAAGTATCCCAAATGTCTGCCACGTCACAAGGGACCCAACGCGTAAAACGGCACATCAATTGGATGCTCGGTATTTAAGTTATTAGTGTTTCTGTTCCGAGGGCCCAGTTGGATTTGGGTTCGATCCAACCCAACTGTATTCCAACTTTATCCAAAATTTATGTGGAGTATGCCAAAAGGACCATCTGGATCCAAGGATTCTGGTTCCATAGACGATTTTTCAAACAGAAACGTGGTTCTCAAGGTATGGCCACAAAGGCGTATATGGGTCCAGATGGGCCCGGGTCTGGTCTGACCCGATCGGAATGACCCGGCCTAGGCCGACCAGACCTGACCCGGTCTGGGTTCGGCCTAGATGGGCTGGACCACAGCGGACCCATCCCACTAAGCCGTGGTCTGGCTCGGCCCGCAATGGGGGCGGACCACCTCGCTCGTTGCGGCCCGCTCAGCGTGGCCCGCTCGGCGCGACCCGTTGGGCGGGGCACGCGTGGTGTGGCCTGCCCGTCTAGTTGCGGTCTTTTCGGATGGGTTTGGTCTAGTGTGGTGAGACCCTGCCAAGTCTCGCTAGGGGGGAGGCGCCCCCGGGTATTCCAAAAAGTCCGTGGACCATTCCGTTGGTGCCTTCTGGTGCGCATGACCCACCGGAGTGGTCCTTCTCGGTGTGACGCAACCAGCCGGGGCTCCGACCGGCTGTACTCTTTGCGGTGCGACGACGTCGTTGTCCACCTGCGGCCTGTTAGGTGTCGGTCGCCCTCTGGGTGCACCACCGCAGCTAACCAGTCACAACCTCTTTCTCGACCAGTAGTGCAGACGTGAGCCGCCCTGCCTCCATGTGGTCGGTCGGCATGTTGGCCACCATCCCCTCCTCCGACGTGGCCGACAGGCCGCAACCTCCTCCGCTACTGGCAGCTCATACACATGCCACCCCGGTTCCACGTGGCCGACCAACGTGCTGACCGCCGTCCTCCGCCGCCTCCTGCTTGAACCGCGGTCGGCCGGTTGTCGGCTACCCTCCTCCTCCACGGGTCACTACAGTTCCGTTCTAAGCCCGAAAAATATGACGACCGCATATTCATGATCCTTGGGTCGAGGGATCCACATCCATATGTCGCGCTCAACAAGATATTGTGTTTTAAGCGCGCTTAATTATCTGGCGTCGAAGAACGCACGAAAACGTGCAAAGAATGAAAGAAAAGGGTCAAGGTATAAGTGCGGAATGATGGCCATGTTTTTTTGAATATTGTCATTGTGAATCAAAAATATGAAGAATCAACAAATAGATCTAATCATAATTTAAATTAAAACCTCTACCTCGACCGTCCATTGGAGGTTTCATGAGGAGGAAGATGATGATGGTGACAATGGCGTTCATTGCTCCCGCAAGATTCTTCTGATCCGGGCTCGAGCATCATCCACGTCAGAGGTTTGTTCTTTGATGGAGGATGTTTTCCCGAGTTCTCCCAAGCTCTACCCTTTGAAAATGATCCCATCCAAAAGGGTGAGGATCCAACTTTAATTGAGTTAATATTATTAATTCAATTAAAGTTGGAACATTAATCATATTAATGTTGGCACATTTATTAGGAGAATTCCAAGGGTTAACTCACATTAAAGGGGAGTTTTGGTGGTCCCCACCACCAAGAATTAAAAATGGAGGTTTCATGAAAATAAAATAAATGTTTTTGTTTTATTTTATTTTTATTCTTTTAACTCTCCCACGAAAATCCAGAAGACTAACATCCACCCTCGACCTACTGCGATCGAATTGAAGGTCTCTATAAGCGAATATCAGCGCTGCGAGTTCAACAGTGTCCTCAGATTTCAATTTTGAGCACTGGTTCAATAGTTAGAAAACGCTGCTCACATGTTTACTGAACGTACCCGAAAAAAAAATTTGTAAAAATATTAACAGTCACCCTCAACCCACGCTGGTCTAAGTTAGGCTCTACCTAAGTGAAACATGCCCCAACAAACCCAACTATACTCTCAGATTTTCAATCCGAGTTACCGTTTAAATGTTATGGATTTTACAATAAAATAATTGTCACTTAATTATTTTATTTACGTCCAAAAAATAATTTTCACTAGTGGCCCATTCTGGCCAATGTTTGTATCTTCTTAAAGAGAGCATACCCTCCTGAGTTCATTGGTAGTCCTATATTTTTAATCCGAGTTACCATTCGTGAGTTATAAGCATTTGAAAAATAAAATAATTTTATTTAATTATTTTATTTACAGTTATTCCATTTTTGGGTTTTCTCAAAGGAGGACCGCGCCGACAAAAATTAAGTCACATCTAGGGTAAACCTTCCATCTTGAGCGCAATGGTGCCCTCAGATTTTTTATCTTTGTAACCGTTTAAGATTTATTCCACATTTTCAGGAAAACTACTTACGCATGCTAATTAAAGCTTAACAAAACTTCAACGGATCATTCTGGGCACTTCGGGCCGTGGAATCATGCGCCATCAGATTTCACAGTATTGAAATAATTCTATATAATTAAAAAAATTGTATGGAATTTCTGGGACAATAAATCTATAGCTTTCAACCAGAAAGTTCACCTCCGCTCTTTCTTGTAAAGTGATTTGGTGTTGGACCTAAGAACACCAATGATACCTGGAAGGAAACCACCTAAGTTGGAGCCCAAATGGGAAGAACCTTACCTCTTTCACAAGGTTTAATCTGATGGTGCATAATCCTTTTTTACCATGGATGGTGAGCGTATAACTCCTCCCACCAATGCCAAGTTCCTCAAGAAATAATTTTCCTGAGTAAGACGGTTCCTACATGACCTTAAATTGTATGGTCCTACATGACCTTAAATTGAAAAATGTCCCACATGAAATTAAACTATATGTCATCCCACATGACGTTAAACTGTATAATGTCTCACATTACATTAAACTGTATGTCGGTCTTACATAACCTTAAACTGTAAAATGTCCCACATGACATTAAACTGTATATCATCCCGTATGACGTTAAACTGTATAATGTCCCACATGAAATTAAAATTTATGTCGGTCCTACATGAACTTAAACTGTAAAATGTCCCACATGACATGAAACTGTATGTCATCCCGCATGACTTTAAACCTGTATAATGTCACACATGACATCAAACAGTATGTCAGTCCCACATGACATTAAACTATATGTCGTCACGCATGACGTTAAACAGTATAATGTACCACATGACATTAAACTATAAATCGGTCCTACATGACCTTAAAATATAAAATTTCCCACATTACATTAAACTATAAGTTGTCCCATATGACGTTAAACTGTATACTGTCCTGCATGACATTAAATTGTATGTCGTACCACATGACGTTAAAATGTATACTATCCCACATGATGTTAAACTGTATGTCATCCCACATGATGTTAAACTCTATGTCATCTTGCAATAAATTAAATTATATATCATCCTACAAGACGTTAAACCACAATAACTATGTATGGCCTGATTCTCATCCTCATGGGATACGTAGGAACGCTCAGACTCATCATCTTGAGTCCAGCCCCCAATTTCCTCTTTGACTATCCCCCCTGGGTATAGTTCTCTTGGAGGATCCTACATGGTGTTGTGTAGGATTATTTGGCCCCAATCATGTCAAGATTATGATTATTTTACCATGTGACCTCCCTTGTTCTTCTTTCCTTCCACGTCCTCACCGCATGATGTTAAACTGCATGGCCTTCAAGAACTATGTATGGCTTGATTCCCATACTTATGGGATATGTAGGAACGCCCAGACATTTTGTCCATAGGCCCATCCCCAAACTTTGAGATCTCCCCTCGAGTCCGAAAACATGGTGTGGTTCTATCTTATGCTCTCCCTTACGACGAATCCATCATGACTGTACCATATACCCCCTTCCCTAGAGATTTCCACTTCTTTCATTGCCCAGTTTGATGTTAAATTTCACGGGCACATTTATGCTCCACACACTCCATCATTTTGTTTTCCATCATCTTTAACATTTGAAAGGGCCTCCAAATGGTATGGCTACTTAGCCTAAGGTGTATCCTTTCATTTTGGGCCAACACCCTCAAGGATCTCGAACGACAAGTTGATATAAGTCCCACATTGTGAATATGGTCAGCAGTTGACGATCATTTGTTGCTCCTATTTCAGGTCACGATATAGATACTGTGTTTCTAACCTGGTCAACAGTTATCCTTTATCATTGTCACCACCCCCATAGGTCTCAAATATTCAGTGTAGTGGTTCATTCGGCCCCGCTGTCTCTTCAAGCTCTGGTCTGCCTCAGGCAAGAGTGTGATTCTAGTTGTCGGACCCTTATATGATGGGGAGAGCCTAGTCCTACTCCTTGTTTCCCACACCGATCATTTCTCATGTGGGCTTAGGAGCTATGGTAAAGAAATGCCTACATGATAGGTCATATGGCTACAGTTGGCCAGGAAACCCAACCACCTTCCTTCATGCATGATGATAAACTATACAACATCCTTCTCTAGAACTACGTGTGGTTTGATTCCCATACCTATGGGATACGTAGGACCACTAAAAAATATAAGTCTTTGGGTCCAGACCCATCTCTTAGAAAACTCCTTATCATTCTAGTCCCTTGGCCTAAGTACTTTTAGGGGAGGGGTACGTGGTGTGTTATGGGCTTGTGTCCCCATTCACGTCGGGTTTGTAACAACCATGCCACATACCTCCCTCTATTGAGCGCCCTTCTCTCCCTTTCCCTACACTCATCTTTTCGATTTAGATTCTCTTATGTTGGGTCCCTTGACCCTCTTCGGTGATTCTCCAATGTGCCCATGAGTACTCTAGTTCAAAACCTAGAGTGTCAGATTCTACCTGGACATGCTTTCCCCCATTTTTTAGGCTTCTTGTTCCCCTTCATTGGGGATTTCATTATCTTTCACATCCGAAGGGACCCCCAAATGGCATAAATGCTCATTCCAAGGGCTCTCCTACCATTATGGTCCAATTTACTCGAGGGTTTCAAACAAAAAATTGATACATGTCCCGCATTATGAATATGGTTAGCGGTTGACGCTCATTTGTTTTTCCCATTTCAAGTAACACGATATGGAAATTGTGTTTAAAACACGGTCAATAGTTATCTTCCATTTTCATGCCAACCCCATCAATCCTTAAATGTCGGTTACATGATTAACATCATTTTCCACCCCATCATGTCCAAGTGGAATTTTGACACTCTTGGTACTATCCCTCAATGTTCATTTTCACATTGGGAGGACAAAGTCGTGGTAAGGCATCATTCGGGGCTTGGCACCGACTTCCCCTTTACGTGTATCCCATGTGTTTCAAAGACCTCTACTACCCTTGTTTCCCACACTGAGTTTAACTCACATGGGCTTAGGGACCAGATCGAGGTCTTCCCTCTCTTGGAAGAGTTTCACTTCTTCATGGTCTGGGCTCTAATACCTTAAACTAATATCTCCTTATACGTCATCCTCTAGAACTATGTCTAGCTTAATTCTCATGCTCATGGGATACATAAGAATTCCCAGACATCTCGTATTTGGGTCCAGATCAAATTTCACTAATTATCACTTATGTTAAGCCTTTTAGGCCCCAACCCATATAGGATTATGTGGTGTCATGTGTGTGGACTTATGTCTTCATTCACGTCAGGTTTACAAGAGATTCACCAAGTAATTCCCTTCTGAGAGTTGGTATCTCCTGCCCCATATTCTCTAACCTTTTCTGGCCCCTCGACTGAAGGTTTCTTTCTCAGAATCGTGCACAGTGTGATGTGGACCTCATCCTCATTCATATCGGGTATGCTTTATCATGTCGTACACATACCTTCTTGAACATCATCTCTCCTGTATATGATTGATCCATATGACTTTAAACTATGTTTCCTCATCCCACATGACTTTAAATTGTTGTGTATATACTGAATGATGTTATAATGCATGTTTGGTCCCATCACATGACCCAAAACCATGACCTTATCATCCTGGCCGCATGATGAAAAAAATAGCACTGCATCGTGGTGTCCTCATTTAAGAGGACATCATGTTTGGTATCAGTCACACACCATACCATTTCTCAACACTTGTATACGGATTGATTCTTATGGAGATGCTTGGAATTTCTATCCTACGTCCATCGCTTCACAAAAAAAACACATTAATCCTAAATCACAAACAAGATCTATCAAATACCGCTTCTTTTGGTGCGAGGGCCATACCCACATGACCTTATTATACCTGGAACTGGTATCTTACCATGACACCTTTAAAACTACATATGTCTTGATTCCCATATTCATGGGGTGTGTAGGAATGCCTGGGACTTTGCCTCTGGCCTAGCCTAACTTTGACTTTTGGTCCCTACCCTAGAAGTTTCTCAGGGAGCACATTATACTGATATGGACTCCTACTGTCCTCATTCAATCTGGATTTTAGTAATTACTTCACCACATGTCTCCCTCCTCCAGTTCCATCTATGTTCTGATATCTGTGACCGTAAAATAAGACCACTCTGTGTCCTTTCCTCAAAATATTACATTGCACGACATCTACCAAAAATACATACGACTTGATTCCCATCCTCATGGGATACATAGGAACACACATGAATCTTTTCTCTGAGTCTAGCCCTCGGAATCTAAAATCCATCCCTCCTCTCTTTATCCCCTTGGCCCTAACTCTTTTGGGAGCATGTGGTGTGGAGAATACCTCTTGGGTTCTCATTCATGTCAGGTTTTGCAATAGTCGCACCATGTGATCCCATGTCTTTTCCCAACCTGGTCCGAGTTCTATTACCATAAACTAAGATATTCCTATGGGAACTGAACATCGGGTTTGGCTACTTCGCCGCCCTGTGCACAGTCCATTAAATCAACCCCCCCTTAATGGCCCATCCTATAACCATTAAGTTGGAAGTGTGCATCTCTATGACCCTTGTCCTTGGAAGGGGACTCGACTCCCTATATATGATACGTCTTATTATCTTAATTAGATGAATTATGACAAAGAGCCCAAAGTGTGGAATTTTCACGGGGACATTCCCCTCATTCCATTTCCAAGCTTTGTGAGCCTGTTATTTGGCTCATCATCCTCTTCCATGTCTGAAGGGGTTCCCCTTTATGCCCTGGTCTCATGCCACATCGTCTTACCTACCATCTTGGGCCAATGTCCCTGAGGACCTTGGATGACATTTGTGATAGGTCCTGTGTTTCGAACATGGGCAGTGGTCGACCCTCATTTGTTTGTCCACATTCCAAGATAACGCGATATGGATACTATGTTTAGAACATGATCAATGGTTATCCCATATCATCACGCCACCATCATTGTGGTCCAGATATTGAGCATCATGATTCAAATTTTTTCACTTCTTTATGTTAAAGTGGAATTCCAACATACTTATCTTTACTCCTTCACGCATCTAGGTGTGTTAGGTAGGCATGTAAGCATTATTGGGACATCATTCACCTAGCGTACCATCACCCCTAACATGTGCCTTACTATGCTAGGAAAGTCCCATCACTACTTCTTTTTTCCCAAATCGAGTATGACTCACATGGGCTTAGTAGTTTTGGTAGGACGTGTACTAGCACAGCCATGCCACCCATGTTTTTCATCGTCCCACATGATGTTTAACTGCACTCTTAGAACTATGTGAGGATTGATTCCCATCCTGATGGGATATGTAGGAACTTCCAGGAACCTTGCCTCCGGCCCAACCTAACTTTCACTTTTAGTCCCTTGACCTAAAAAAAAACTTCCTCCAGGGATACGTGGTGTATTGTGGACTTCTTACATCCTCATTCACATTGATTTTGTGGCTACCGCATCATGTGCTCCCTTCCTAGGATTTTCCCTTTCACTCTGTAACACCCCGAGATTTTATGAGAAGTATTATTTTTAATTTATTTTATTTCTTATGTTGTATGCTACACCAAGATTATCTTGCACTATACGCAACACCGTATTAGCTTGCAGTATAGGCAACACTATTCTTGGCTCGTGTTACACACAATTTCAAGTTTGTTTTGTGGAAATTATTCTACGCAAAATCAAGTATAGATTTTTTTTAATGTATAAATGAAATAAGTTTTGATTATGCTATACACAACACCAAATAGAGCTTTCACTACACGTAGCCCTGACTTGACTTGCATTACACGCAATCAAGGCCTTCTTCGATAGCGTGTGTAGTATGCAATACCGAGTTTCACTAAACGATATATTTTTATAATATTATTATGAACTAGCCGTTATGAAAAGTAATAACCACTTTTTGAAATTTTATAAATCTTATATTTAAAAATGGACTTCGTTTTTGGATTCAGAATATCGAAATTATCCTCGGGTGAATTTTTGGCATTTTTCTGGAAACATTCAATTTCTGATGAATAGTGAAAACACTGGGTTTCTATTTTAAAAAAACTTTTTATTTAAATAATTTTTCATTTTATTTAAATTTATTTTATGTCAAAATTGATACATAATACCTATATAAGTTCAATGTAATTCATTGAAGTCATTTTATAATAATATTAGATATATAAAAATTTTATTGAACTTTTCAACCGTCTTTTACCCACCTCCTAGGAGAATTTGAAAATTTACATAAAACTTAATTACACCGCTTATATGAGTGGAAGTTCAAAAATCTGAGAGACACAGTTAATATCAAGGAGTAAAATGTGGTTCAATAAGATAAAAATAATTTTTGGTGAATAGTAACTTTTTACTTTTATTTACCACGGTTAAAAGTAAATAGGGTAATTAAGATTAAAAATGATATTATTATTACCCTAACACATGTACTAATTCTATTGGATACATATAATTCGACCAAAAACAACCTTAGGAATATAATATGACCATTTAGGTCCACTTGGATTAGATTAGGACATTTATTATTATTTAATTCAAAGAAGAGTTAAAAGAGATAAAATCAAAGTTTAACAACTAAAACATTTTTAATATAATATTATACATAAGATAAATTCGACTATAAATATTAATTATAAATATAAAAAGAGTTCCTAAATAATGGTAAAATATTTATAATTTTTAGACATTAAATAATTTAATTTACTTCTAACACAATGATGATGTCGTAATTACCTTATTAATGAAATATTAACATAATTGATGTTATAAATACCAAAATAAATGTAATTTGAGACATTTTATAAATTCAACTAATTTTTTAGTTTAATATGACATGTTATTATGGATTAAATTTAATTTTATCGAACTAATAATACTGTTATGAGTTTCACAAAAATCAATTACCAAATAGTGTCAAAAGTGACATAAAATAGTGTTTAAAACAAATATTATATTATTAATTGTTATTATATTCTTAAAAATCTAAGGTTAGGCCAAATGACTTATATAAGGTTATATATATATTAATAATGAACCACTTGGGGTTATTGTGTCTTGTTATAGTAAGTTTATTAACCATATAGTGTAAGAAAACAAGAAGACATGGTAAAAGTAAAATTATTTAACTTAGAGTTAAATCTAAATGATAAGGTTAAAATAGTAACCTAAACTTGTCTAAAACCTATTGGTTGAGAATATTTCGACCCATCATCACTTTAACTTCGAAATAAATCAATTTAGAGCTACTATAAACCGAATATGGCTTTATTATAAAATAATATTTTAAGTTTTTCCTAAGGTGCCCCTCTCCTCCCTTATAAAAGGTCTCATCCTCCCTATTCTCTTTACACAATTTTGAGCTTTCAAGATCAGCCAAACCCTTCCGATTTACCTTCTAAAATTTCCTAGAAACATTATAGAGGTTCTGGTCTCCCCAAAAGACCAACTCTAGTGCCTTAAGAGGAAGCTTAAAAGGGGTGCGTCGAAGAAGAGGTAATCTCTTCTACCGATTCTTTCAAGTTTTATTTCTTCTTCAACTTCTTATTCTTTAGTTGTTTCATTATAAAGTAATGACATAAGTATCAATAATATACTGATATGTTATTATAAATATGAAAACACCTCATTTTACCTTCTATCCATCCTACGGAAAACAAAATCACCACGCGTGCATACGTACGGAATACCGTCTCCACGCCGTGGTGTAATCTGTTTTTCCACCACCACCTTACTTGGATGAGTATAATGGTGTAAATAATAACTATATATAGTTATTATAAAATCATAATTATTCTGAGATATTATATCATCCACTTCAATTCAATTCAATAATTTGGGGAACGATATCATCGCTCGTGCGTACTTACGGATTACCGTCTCCACGACACGATGAGATTCATTCCTCATGTTAACCATTCAAAAATGATTATAAAGTATATATAATGAATAATAATGAAATATATGACATTATAAAGCTACTGTATTTATGTATATATATATATATGTCATCTAATTACTTCAATTCAAGTCAATAAGGAATGGAAAATAGTGTTCATGCGTACGTACGGACTACCGTCTCCATGAACGGTGTATTTTATTTCATTTATCTATCTATTATATATATATATATATACTGAATATATATGATATATAAATCATTACTTACATTATGTAAGTAATTAAAACATTATATAAGAAATAATAATATCCATAACAACAAGTCCAAACACGAATGATAAATAACACGATTTTACCCAAAACGCTGCTTTAACATAGAATTTACAAAAGAATGGGTAATATAAAGTCATAATTGAACCATATATGATATTATAACAATGGATATGATTCTTTAATAAGTCAATGACATTATTTAAATCATTATAAAGGAGGGTGGGATACATATGAAGCATATTAAACCTAAGTTAAGGGATAAATTGTCCAATCTTGTTTTTATCCGAGATTGTTTACTGGTAAGTATTTACTGGGGTTATATTTATCATCCATGTACCTGTTTTCTAAAAATGGTTTCATGTATGTTTAAATTCTTTTTTATCCATTTTTTACTTTTACTACATGGTATGTAAGGAATCTTTCTTTTGTTTACCATACGTGGTACTTTTTGACTTTTCCGGAAAAAGTACGAGAAGAATGTTTTTTAAATTATACGGCATGAAAGAATTTTTATGGTTTTATAATGCCTTATTTTCATGAATATTCCTCTAAAATATTTCATTATTATTTTCAAAAAAATACTTTTCTTTTAAAATTTCATGGAATTTTTTGAAAAGAAAATGATTTTGAAGAAGAAAGGATATTTTCCTCAAGAATTCATTTCAAGTGTTTTATCAAAACTATTTCCATCTAAGATGAAATTATTTATTATGATTATGATTAAAGTATAATGTCTCTATGATTTAAATGGTTTTACTTTTCTTATTATTAAATTATATCCATTTGTTTTATATGTATTATGTTATGATGGCATGATGTTTATGAAACCCATTTTATTCTTTGGGTTATGATGAATGATTTATGATTATGTTATGGCACATGTAAGAATGATTTAATTATGAGATGGGTGGGACCTATATCTCCCTCCAATACATTGGGTAAAGATTTATATCTCATGAGATAGACATGGCTGGAATGGTAAGTTATTCCAGTTCAGTGATACAGGACTGGAACGACGAGTGAACTCGATTCAGAAAGGGACTTTGTCCACTAAGATGGTATTGGAAGCAATGCCTTGGATACTATGGAAATAATATCATGTGATTAATGGTTTTCCACAGTTAAATGTGTTATTCCCATTCTATTTTATCATGATTTATGTTACTTTATGATCTGTGCCTTACGTACTTCTATGTTTTATGTCATTGATCAAAATTTTGATGTTTAAATATTATGTTCATGTTTTGAAGTTCAAATGTATATGGTTTGTTTTATTTTATCCATGCTTACCCTTACTGAGAATTTGAGCTCACCCTTTATATGTTTTCTTTTCCCCAGGATATAAAGAAAGGTTTTAGGTAAGAAAAAAAGGATGATCTTTATGGGAGATGTTGAAGATCTTTCACCAAGATTAGAAGATTATATTCTGAGTTTCCAAAGACACTAAACTATTACGGTCCTTTGAGTTTTAGTTTTTGTTATGTATTGAGTATTCTGAAAAAGTAATGTAATTTCCATTTATGTCAAGATTGTGTCTCTACAGTTGGTATCAGAGGAAAGGTTTAGTCAACCTTTGGAAACTAGGATGCGAAAACATTATTAAAATCCCTAGAGATATTTCTAAGGTATGTTTAGGGATATCTATAAGGTTAATTATAAGTATATGTTATAGTCCTAGAATTATGGTAACGATATTAGAATTAAACCTAAGATGTTAGATATTGAAGGTACTCCCCCTTGATTATGATTTTTCCCCTCACACTATTTTTTTGGGTTTTAGAAAATGGCTGGAAACAGGAAGATTCATGATAATGGAGGATATAATGGACAATGGAATGATATTCTTCATGAGAAACCAAATGAAATTGGATTTGGAGGTCCACATATCGCTATTATGCCTAATAATCAATCTCATAATATGATCAATAATATCAAATTTTGTAAGTTTCCTGACTCAGCTAATAAGAGAAAGATGGAGTTTCATAATGATCATAGAGGAAAGAAAGTTCAATTTACCTCATGTAGATCATGTGGGAAGAGGCATCAGGGAGAATGTTTCAAAGGAACTGGAAAATGATTTGGGTGTGGAAATGAAGGAAACAAGTCAAGTAATTATAAAGGAAAAAGTTCAGTTAACACCATGGACAAGGATAATGGTATTTCTAAGACATCAACAACGGTTAAATGTTTTAAATGTGGAATGTACGGGCATTATGCAAACCAATTCCCTAAGGGAAAGTCTCATGAAGAGAATCAGCATGGTTATATGGGTAGTATTTATGTTGATGATGATGAAGAGACTACAAATGATATGTGAGATGAAATAATTTTTCAAGATTGGTCAATGGTTTAAGAAGGTAGTGGAATGATTACATGTTTATCAAGAGTAATGTTGTATAAGTAATCTCATGGTACTATCGAATAAAGAGACATCTAAGGATTGTTACACTATTGTTTTTCATTATGTTTTTTAATGTATATGTTGAATGGTACCGGTAACCATGAAAGGTTATTCAAATATTTTTGGAAAGTACCTAATATGCGGATAAAGAAGGGATAAAGAGATAATGAAATGTTTGATATTATTAATGAGCTCATGACTAATATAAGGAAAAAGTGATATCTTGGCTTGAGTATATATAATTATTGGGATTTTGGTATATGGAAAGAGTTACCTTGTGACAGCATTCATGTTTTCACTATGGTTTAAGAGAATACATGATTAAGGTATTCAAATGTTTATAATGTGACCAACAAGATATATCGTATGATATATGGGGGATAAATGATGGTATTCACATGCTTGTTATGTGACCTTTCAAGTAATCATATTCTTTATACTATGAGATTGTACAGATGTATTTTGGATAAGCCTAAAGATTGGAATGGATTATGCTGGACATAAGATAGTATTATTTAAGGATAGAACTTGTTTTTCAATATTATTTCAGGAATGTTATAATAGTATAGTTTTAGAAAAAGGACAACCCATTGGACAAGCGAAAACCCGTCGCGTCGGACAAGGATTCTTGAATCGAACCCACAACCGAAGTGAGACAGGCCTTTATCGCATACCACTGGCCTACAGGAAGTCCCTGGTTAGTAGAAACTAGTTTTATTTTATTAAGCGGTATGATAGATGAAGTATAAGTTCATTTTTGGAATCATATACGATTAACCTCACCATAGATGGACTTATGTATATTTGATAACGTTTTCTAACCTTTTGTTTGAAATAGATGGAATGACCCATCGTTCTATCACATGATCTTCTAACACTTCACGAATAAAAAATTAAACTTAATTTCTTTAAGAGATAAAGTGGAAATTGTTCAAGGCATAAACAACAGTGAGATTGTACCAAAATCATGTAAGTATTTATTTTAATTCATCAACTTTAGGGAAATGATCTTGAAAACCAAAAATTTTGTCCTAGTGCCCTCATATCCGATGAATCAGATGGTACCTTAGATCATCACAAATTTATGGCTTTGTGATTGTTGAATTTTTCATAGCCATTTCTTCTACCACTCTTCATCAGAACATAATGGCTAGATTTTTCTTCCATGTCCATATTTTCATATATGTTCTCTTATGTGGAAACCCAATGATGAGTTAATTTGGGTAACCGTTATGTTTCTTACTTTACTTTTTAAAATTATGTTTTAGTATTCCTTTTTACGATGTGGGTTTCTATGAATGAAACTTTCAAGTAGTAAACGTTTTATAACCCCGATGAATTTCAAGGGAGAAATTCATTTTAAGGGGGGTAGAATGTAACACCCCGAGATTTTATGAGAAGTATTATTTTTAATTTATTTGATTTCTTGTGTTGTATGCTAAAAAAATATTATATTGCTCTATACACAACATTGTATTAGCTTTCGGTATACGCAACACTATTCTTGGCTCGTGTTACACACAATTTCAAGTTCATTTTGTTGAAATTATTCTACGCAACATTAAGTATAAATTTTGTTTAATGTATAAATGAAATAAGTTTTGATTACGTTATACGCAACACCAAACGAAGCTTTCACTACACGTAGCCCTGACTTGGCTTGCATTACACGCAATCAAGACCTTCTTTGATAGCGTGTGTAGTACGCAATACTGAGTTTCACTAAACCAGATATTATTATATTATTATTATGAAATACCCGTTAAGAATAGTAATACCCACTTTTTGAAATTTTATAAATCTTATATTTCAAAATGGACTTCATTTTTGGATTCAGAATATCAAAATTATCCTAGGGTGAATTTTTGATATTTTTCTGAAAACATTCAATTTTTGATGAATAGTGAAAACACTAGGTTACTATTTAAAAACCGACTTTTTATTTAAATAATTTTTCATTTTATTTAAATTTATTTTATGTAAAAATTGATACATAATACCTATATAAGTTCAATGTAATTAATTGGAGTCATTTTATAATAATATTTGATATATAAAAATTTTATTGAACTTTTCAACCATCTTTTACCCACCTCCTAGGAGAACTTGAGAATTTACATAAAACTTAATTTTACCGCTTCTATGAGTGGAATTTCGAAAATCAGAGAGACACAGTTAATATTAAGAAGTAAAATGTGGTTCAATAAGATAAATATAATTTTTGGTGAATAGTAAGTTTTTACTTTTATTTACCGCAGTTAAAAGTAAACAGGGTAATTAAGGGTAAAATGATATTATTATTACCCTAACACATGTCCTAATTCAATTGGACAAGTATAATTCGACCAAAAAACCTTAGTAATATAATATGATCATTTATGTCCACTTGGATTAGATTAGTACATTTATTATTATTTAATTCAAAGAAAAGTTAAAAGAGATAAAATCAATGTTTAATAACTAAAACATTTTTAATATAAGGTTATACATAAGATAAATTAGACTATAAATATTAATTAGAAATATAAAAATAGTTCCTAAATAATTGGATTTTATTTATAATTTTTAGACATTAAATAATTTAATTTATTTCTAACACAATGATGATGTAGTAATTACCTTATTAATAAAATATTAACAGAATTGATGTCATAAATACCCCAATAAATGTAATTTGAGACTTTTTATAAATTAAACTAATTTTTTAGGTTAATATGACATTTTATTATTGATTCAATTAACTTTTTTTGAACTAATGATTCTATTATGATTTTCACAAAAATCAATTACCAAATAGTGTCAACATTGACATAAAATAGTGTTTAAAACAAATATTATATTATTAATTGTTATTCTATTCCTAAAAATATAACGTTCAGCTAAATGACTTATATAATGTTATATATATTAATAATTAACCACATGGGATTTTTTATCTTTTTATAGTAAGCTTATTAACCATATAGTGTAATAAAATAAGAAGACATGGTAAAAGTTAAATTATTTAACTTAGAGTTACATCTAAATAATAAGGTTAAAATAGTAAACTAAACTTGTCTAAAACCTATTGGTTGAGAATATTTCGACCCATAACCACTTTATCTTTGATATAAATCAATTTGGAGCTATTATAAACCGAATATGGCTTTATTATAAGATAATATTTTAAGTTTTTTCTAAGGTGCCCCTCTACTCCCTTATAAAAGGTCACCTCCTCCCTCTTCTCTTTACACAATTTTGAGGTTTCAAGATCGGAAAAACCCTGATCATTTCCCTTCTAAAATTCCCTAGAAACATTTTAGAGGTTATGGTATCCTCAAAATACCAACTCTAGTGCCTTAAGAGGAAGCTTAAAAGGGGTGCGTCGAAGAAGAGGTAATATATTCTACTGATTCTTTCAAGTTTTCTTTCTTCTTCAATTTCTTATTATTTAGTTGTTTAATTACAAAGTAATGACATAAGTATCACTAATATACTGATATGTTATTATAAATATGAAACAATCCCATTTAACCTTCTATCCATCCAATGGAAAATGATATCACCGCGCATTCGTACGTACGGAACACCGTCTCCACGCCGTTGTGTAATCTGTTTTTCCACCACCACCTTACTTGGATGGGTATAATGGTGTAAAGAATAACTATATATAGTTATTATAACATCATAATGATTCTGAGATATTATATCATCCACTCCAATTCAATTCAATAATTATGGGAACGATATCATCGCTCGTGCGTACGTACGGATTACCGTCTCCACGATGCGATGAGATTCATTCTCCATGTTAACCATTCAAAAATGATTATAAAGTATATATAATGAATAATAATGAAATATATGACATGATAAATCTACTGGATTTATGTATATATATAAATATATATGTCATCTACTTACTTCAATTCAAGTCAATAAGGAAAGGAAAACAACGTTCATGCGTACGTACGGCCAATCGTCTCCATGAACAGTGTATTTCATTTAATTTATCTATCTATTATATATATATATACTGAATATATATGATATATAAATCATTATTTACATTATTTAAGTAATTAAAACATTATATAAGTAATAATAATACCAATAACAACAAGTCCAAACATGTATGATAAATAAAACGATTTTACCCAAAACACTGCTTTAACATAGAATTTACTAAAGAACGGGTAATATAAAGTCATAAGTGAACCATATATGATATCATAACAATGAATATGTTTCTATAATAAGTCAATGAAATTATTTAAATCATTATACATTAGTTTTGGATACGTACGAAGCATATCGGACTTAAGGTAAGGGATAACTTTTCCAATCTCATTTTTATCCGAGATTGTTTATTCGTACGTATTTACTGGGGTTATATTTATCATCCATGTCCCTGTTTTCTAAAAATGGTTTCATTTATGTTTAAAGTCATTTTTATCCATTTTTTACTTTTACTACATGTTATGTAAGGAATCTTTCTTTTGTTTACCATACGTGGTACTTTTTGAATTTCATGGAAAAAGTACGATAAGAATGTTTTTTTAATTTATACAGCATGAATGGATTTTTATGTTTTTATAACACCTTATTTTCATGAAGATTCCTCTACAATATTTCAATATTGTTTTCAAAAAAATACTTTTCTTTTAAAATTTCATGGAATTTTGTGAAAAGAAAATGATTTTGAAGAAGAAAGGATATTTTCCTCAAGAATTCATTTCAAGTGTTTTGTCAAACCTATTTTACATATAAGATGACATTATTTAGTATGATTATGTTTCAAGTATAATGTCTCTATGATTTAAATGGTTTCACTTTTCTTATGATGAAATTATATCCATTTGTTTTATATAGATTATGTTATGATGGGATGATGTTTATGAAACCCATTTTATTCTTTGGGTTATGATGAATGATTTATGTTTATGTTGTGGCGCATGTAAGAATGATTTCATTATGAGATGGGTGGGACCTATATCTCCCTCTAATTATTTAGGTAAAGATTTATATCTCATGATATAGACATGGATGGAACGGTAAGTTAATCATGTTCAGTGATACAGGACTGGAACGAGGAGTGAACTCAATTCAGAAAGGGACTTTGTCCACTAAGATGGTCTTGGCAGCAATGCCTTGGCTACTATGGATATCATATCATGTGCTTATTGGTTTGACACAATTAAATGTTTTATTCCCATGCTATTTTATCATGATTGATGTTCCTTTATGATCTATGCCTTACGTACTTCCATGTTTTATGTCATTGCTCAAGATTTTGATGTTTAAATATTATGTTCATGTTTTGAAGTTCAAATGTATTTGGTTTGTTTTATTTTCTCCATGCTTAGCCTTACTGAGAATTTGAGCTCACCCTTTATATGTTTTCTTTTCCCCAGGATATAAAGAAAGTTTTTAGGTAAGAAAAAAAGGAAGATCTTTTTGGAAGATGTTGAAGATATTTCACCAAGATTAGAAGATTATATTCCGAGTTTCCAAATACAGTAAACTATTACGGTCCTTTGAGTGTTGGTTTTTGTTATGTATTAAGTATTCTGCAAAAGTAATGTAATGTCCATGTATTTCAAGATTGGGTCTCTACACACTCCACATCCTATCATATGATGTTAAACTGCATGATTCCATATGTCCTCAACGCATGACACTAAACTATGGTTCTACCCTGAACAAGTTCAGGATGCCCCATGTTAGTCATGGGATGCACCAGATCCCTTGCCACATAGAATTTCCCCTATCATTGTTGACCTCCGGCCACTCCATGCTTTAGAAATACGTTTTTATTGATTCTTATCCTTATGGGATATGTTACAATGCCCAGACATTTCACCTTGGGTCTAGTCCCAGGGTCATTGACCCTTCTGGACCCTCAGCCTCGATCCTAGTCCATGCAGTATGACTTTTAAACTGTGTTCATCATCCTCACCGTACGACATTTAAACTATGCGTCTATAATTCTTATTAGTATGAAATAAAACTATAGATCATTTCAATCCCTTTCTAGAGAGGTCATATTCACAAGTATGTTTGATCCATGATCAGACAGATACACCCACCTAATTTGTTTCCACCACATTGGTGTGATTACAAGAGTATTGGACTCCATTAGAACAACCCATCACTTCACACTCCATGCTTTACATGACCTTTATTTGGACACTCATCCTCTTTCACATCTAAAATAACCACCTAACAGTATGGATGCTCAGCCTATGGCTCGCCTACTGTCCTGGGCCTACATTCTAGAAGACTAATGGGTAGCATTTTTAGACAGGCCCTATGTTTTGAATATGGTCAATGGTCGCCCCTCATTTTTTATCTCTGTTTCAGTCTAATGCAATTAGGATACTGTGTTTTGAACGCGGTCAACGATTATCCTTCATTTTCACGCCACCCCCACAGTGTTCTGAATTTTACATATCGTGATTCAAACTTTCCACTCCCCTATGTTCAGATTAATTTCAAACGCCCCTGGCGTTACCCCGCTCGTGCACTAGAGCACATTGGGAAGATGGCACGTCAATTGTTCTGAGATATTCATTCTCCAGTCAGGCCTCTCCCTTTCTTCCCAGAAATCTGGATTGGTTTTTCAAACCTGGGATTCCCGAAGCTTGGTTTGCACTCTTATATTCGGATGTAATGACAAGGTGGTCATCCCTTGTTTCTCTCATGGGGCCTGACACACGTGATCATAGGGACTAATCACTGGATGTTCCATGAATGTAATGGAAATTCAATAGACCAAAAATGAATAACAGAACACATGCATGCATCTAGAATAAATAGTCAAAGCATGAAAGCACGTTTAAAAGTTACATGCATCACAATACCCAAGGATCAAACCCTCTCAGGGATGGGTTGACCCCGTAAAAAGAGAGGTGTAGCTCTGCCACCCTCTGGCTTGTGGCATCCAGGGTTTGTTGTCACATGTTCATTTTCTGCTCCTCCTTGGTAGAAATGGGGCACAGTTCATCAGCCGTGACCCGGGCCCACTCTTCGTTGGTTCATATGACGGTCATCTCCTCAGAGGCTTGCCTCATGTGCTCTTCGGCCTCTACCATCTAGGCCTTCATCCATGATATAACTTCCGATTGCACATTAAGAAAATAAGAATGCTCAACTTCTCATACGTGCAACCGCTGAATCTCATTTTCATCTTCCTGGAGCCTCTTGATGTTCACTACTTTTCTCCACTGCCAACCCACACCAATGTCACGATCATGTTCCCGGATCATCTCCGCTATGAGATCTCGGACGAGCATGTGGGGATGCTGGGCATCCACTCCCCCAGTTCACATTTCACGCAGTCACTAATGAAGTCTTTCCATCTGGTATATCTATTTTTCTTGAGGGGTTTCATCAATAAAGTGCTTGATCATCTTCCATGACCAGCAACAAACTATATTGTTATCCTATTCATCATAGGTCATCTCGTCCCAGTCTATGGGGTTGGCAAGCTCATACGTTGGGAAATCCCCCTAGAAATCGTCAAAAGGGTCTGCATCTGGTGTATGATCAGGTATGGAAGGACTCATGTTGTCTGATCGATCTTCTTCATTGGATCCTACCTCAATAATCTCAAGCTCTTCACTGCTAATAGTCCCACCAATGATCGAGAGCGCCAAAGCTTGGTCAGTTTGGGTGTCCACTTCCATGACCACTAGAATTTCCTTGGGAAAGGTGCCACCAAGAGTACCAACTAACCTATCCAAGGCATCCCATGCCATTTGAAGAACTATGCATACCAAGAAGTGCACTTATGTCAGTTAACCTGGTCAATGGGTGGCAGACATGAATTCTATAAAGGGGAATTATAGAGATCAAATTGTTGGTCTCTCTCCTGGGTTGTTTCCATCGGGACCCCGAGGCGTGGCCCTCTTTATATTGTTGGGAATTATAAAAACTTCAGAGGAACCACCTTAGGTGTCCTGGCCCCACTGGATGCGGTAATCACCATAGCCACATGCGTATATCTTGAAGGACCCATATTTGCATCTACAAAGGGGAAAGAACGGGTTTTTCATATGAGGCCCTCCTGCACAGTTCAAATATTAGTGAGGGGTCCAAAGTAACTTGGAATCGTATCTCGAGGAAGGTACTCAGGGTTTTACCTTGAGATACTCTACAAAATCTTCAAGTTCTGGGTCTGAATCTCCAACTTCACCCTCCTCAAAAGGGCTCCCTCTACCGGCCTCCTCCCCTGCGGAAGACTCATCTGATTACTCTGGAAAAGGGAATCACTCCCTTAATTCAGCATCTGACAACTATGAAGGGGTCGTACGATCCAGAAACACCTTTACCTGGGTTGTCATTGGACGCTAGGTACCCCGGGAGTGCATGAAGTCCTCCAACTCGGCCAGGTATTGCTCTGCCTCCACCTGGGATAATACAAAGCTGGCCCTGATAGGGTCGATTCTTGAAAAAACCATCCAGAGATGATTTAGTTGATCAAACTTCTCAGACAGATTGAGGAATTTCCGGTTGACATCCCAGATGTACCAAGATTCCAGGAAGATGGCGTTCTTTGGCATGTCTATATGGAGCATCTGCTTCCCTGGATCCTGGGTGGATATCCTGCATAATCCCCTTAGTGCCCCCCCCCCTCCGTATAACTCTTCTCCTCTAGGACCTCTGGGTCCGCTGATGCATCTTGATCTGATACTACCTCCCCTTTGATCGGTGTGGGCCTCACCGCCACTGCAGCCCCACCACCACGAGATGTCCTCACTGCCTTTCGGCCCCAGCCTCAAGGTTGGGGAGGTACCCCATCGCTGGCCCAAACAATTGGTTGCTTCAGCATCTCTCGAAAGTAGGTCGCCTCCCAGATTTTGGCGTACTCCTTCACCAGTCTGAAGATGGTCATGGGCGGAGGTAGCTCATTCGGCATCTTCCCATATTCTCATGTGAACATGCACCACATATGCCTCATCACGCATGGGTGGTCCTCATAGCGCACCTCCAAATAGACCCATGGGGTCAGTCACTAGATGCACCAAAATTTCCTTGAAAATCGGTATGGGGTGTACAACTCACATAGGGAATCTCGGTCCACCCATGCCACCAGGACTCCCCCCTGAAAGGCCAAGAGATAGGATTGATGCCCTTTCATTCCCCGATCGTCATCAGTGAACACACCTATTTGAAATGGGAATGGGTGGAAATTGAATTCGTCTAACTTCCAGACCTGGTTCAGTACTGCCAACATGGTCAGCTTGGCCGAAAAGCTCCCCACAACATTCAGATTGGATGGGCAGAAGTTCGATCTTAGAGGAGAGATGGGGTTCATATATTCATAGACCCCCCCTGACGTGTGCTGATATACACCCATACAGAAGGTGGAATAGCCTTTATATTCTCTGTGGCTTATTCCCCTCTCTGATATGCCACATCATCTTGAACAACTTGGAAAGCATCAAGATCCTGAGGTTGACCTGTCCTCCTGTCACCACCATGAATTCCATGATAAACATGCTCGGTCACACACCCATGTTCCTGTCTCTCACTAACAGGATCCAACCATAGATAGGCACCACAATGAATGTAGCCAACCTAACTACTGGTTGTTTCTCATTACTAACGTTGAATCCCCACATCTTCCACTGGCTATCCTCTGAGAGCCACCAGAACGAGTGCTCCTTGCCTCATTGAGCCCCCTTCGGTAATGTCCAAGGCCTCACAAGGAACTGCCTATTTTTCAGGAAGTTCAAGAACTGATTAAACCATCGTTTGAAGTGTACGTCCCTCACCGACTTCTTGTCCTCTCCCGACACTAGGTTCATCAACGCCATCGCTAGTGGTGGAATCTTCTCTGGATCCTCCCATGCACCAATAACGGGGAGGAACTCATCATACATCACCCCCAGTATTGGGACCCCTGAGATCTGATGTAGGTCCCATAAACTGATGTTGACCTCTCCATGGTGCAAATGGAAGGCATTTGTCCTTGATGACCATCTTCTCAGAAACTCCATCATCAGCTACTTCAGCTTAAAGATATTGAATTTGGAGGCCCAAGCCACCTCATACAGGCCCACTCTTCTTAGATCTTCCTTGAATTCCTCACACAAGGCACCTACCTAGTAGGCCAGGGCCCATTCATCTGTGAAGTTTTCACCATAGCACAGATACCACTCATCAGAACACCCCTTTTATAAGTTTATTAGGGATTCCATCAAGATATTATGGTACAGCGGGGGAGATGTCTCTGGCTGCAGTTCCTTCCCGTCAACGTTGTTCAAATAATTATACTGACAGTCAGCATTGACAGGTGTGAAGTCCTCCAGGGCATAGATATTAGTCGCCCTGAACCACTAGCGCTAACACGGTGTGCTCCTGAACTATTAATTTGGTTCATCCCTGCTCACTTCGAGGATGAAGACGTCATCCCTCATGCCAAATCCATATAGAGGCAAGCTCCTGCACAGTGGATAGTCCTTTTGTATTTTCTACAGCAGTGCCACCAGCGATTTATGGTTCGAATGGATTCTCACAAACTCCCCTATACCCGATATATCCACCATATTATTCCTCTGGGAAGCATCTGCAAGGACCCCCTAGTAGCCTCTTGGTGAACCATTCAATTTTTAAGGTTTAGACATTTTTTGTTTTGGTTGAGAAGCTCTTTTGTGGAGCTCATTCACAGATCTCATTCGTGAAGACCATTCACAGAGATCAATCCCAAAAAAGAAATCGCGGATCCTTACCCCAGCCTTCAGACTCAAGCCAGAGAGCGCACCATCGCAAATTCAAAGACTCACTATGCACTACGAAGCAAAAGTCCCGATTCGCAGAGAGCAATCACAGAGTACACAGAGCTTCATAAATTGAGAGCGCAAAGTGTCAAAACTCAGAGGTGAGAAAGGGAAAAAGAGAGGTCATCCCCCTATTTATAGTCGATGACCCCTTGGGATTCGCGGTGCGTCTGACCGCAGAGAGCATCACAGCACTCTCAGCCCACGTGCCACCCCTCCTCCTTGCGAGCCTCCTTCACAAGCCCTCTTTGTGATTGGCCAAGGAGATTTGGTGATTATCCCTCAAAAATTGACCCTCGATTTCTCCTCTGATCCATGTTTAAGGGGGGGGGGGCATTTGTCGGAGCCAAAATTTTGAAAGAGGAAGAACAAACGAATGACCTTTGGAATGGTCTTGCAAAGCTTGTTCGCAGATCCTAGCATCTCTACGGTCGGTGCGAAGCTCCCCTCTTTTTGAAAAGCCACCACGGAACAAGGAGGTGGGAGTCTCCCTGAACTAGTTTGACATTTACGAAGCTTCCACAGAACAAGGAGGTGTGAGGTTCTGTGAACTAGTTTGACGTTTGCGAAGCTGCCACAGAGTATGGAGGTGGGAGGCTCCGTGGTTATGACAAAATGCCACGTGTATTTATGCCCAACAAGATCTGCTTCACGGTGTCTCTTTCCTATAAATACAGGGCTCCCCTTGATCCCAAAGGACATATCCTCCAACATTTCACCTTCTTATCTCTCAAATCGTGAATCAATTTCTGCTCTGCGAACCATGAGTTCTTCGAGGTACTTTAGCATCGTGAAGTGCCTCTCCCTTTGATTGAATTCGACCCCTCTTCAAATAGGGATGCCCTTCACAGAGCCCACGATCCTCCACGAAGGAAGGGGATCCCCAAGGGGACTCAAGTATTCAAAGAGAACTTATGCTTTGCAAAATACCCTCTATGAACATGTGACCCACATGCTAAGGTAGGGTGCTTCACGAAGAACATTTCTTCACAATGCTACGCTTCACATGTCACCATTTCTTTGTAAAGCACTACTCTACGAATGCCTTTCCACTTTGTGAAGCACCTTACATATGCACCTATGAATTGTGCCTTGGCTAGTCCACTTTGCTTCACGAAGAATACCTCTTCATGATTCCCTCCACTACATGAATCACCAGAGCTTCACGAGGCTTCTACCTATGAACTCCTTTGCTCTACAACACCTTTTCCCATGTGACCCTCTAGGTTTGCACAAAGTGATTTCAAAGACCCCTGGGTGGTGCTCCCCATTGTGTTGCTTAGTCTAATGCTTCTTATCTTAGGCATGCTAACAGCTATTGCTTCTTCTCATAACAACACTAACGTAGACCCCTCATTGGATCACTCCACGACACCCCCTCAACATAGCATTGCTGATGCCTTCCCTTCCCTAAGGGCATGTGGGTATCAGTTATGTAAGTCCTAGGGGTGCAGAGTGAATCCACCTCGTCCGAGCTATAGGACATTAAACTACAAGAACCATCATCCTCAGCACATGACGTTAAACTATGATCCCTCCCCATGTATCATACATGGGGTGCCCCATCACGTACATTCTCTACACCCACTAGTCTCTATAGGAGTGAGATCTTCCTCACATGGAATGAGATCCTCTTTTCTAGAGAGGCATCTATCCTTGGGGAAAGGGAAACCACTTTGGTGTAAGCCCCTAGCCTTTCTTGTCAGAGGCAGCATCCCTAATCCTCTTATCATCTTCCTGGAAAATGACCAGAGAGGGGGATGGGCACCAGATCCCTCCTCTCTTCTGTTCCAAATCCCTCTCCCTTTTGGCTTTGTCTCCACCAAGTATCCATCTTGGTGTAAGTCCCAATCACCATCTCCCTAGGCTGTGAACAACACATAAGCCCTTATTTCCTATTTGGGTTGTGAACCACGTGTAAGCCCCTGTTTCCTCTTTGGGCTTCGAACCACAAGTAAGCCCTTGTTTCCTCTTTGGGATACAAACCATGCGTAAGATCATGTTTCCTCTTTGAGATGTGAACCATGGATAAGCCCTTGTTTCCTCTTGGGGCTACTGACCATGCGTAAGCCCCTATTTACTCTTTGGGATGCTAACCAGACATAATCCCATGTTTCCTATTTGGGCTACTAACCAAGTGTAAGCCCCATTCCACTTCCACGGATGCACCTTTTGTGATGTGATCGTCAGGTCTTCGTTGCCTCTTGTTTCTCACACCGAGCATGACTCACATGGTCTTAGAGTAAACATCGACCATGGAATCCTCTATGGAGAGCCCTAGAGTGTAAGCCCCAACAACCCTCCAGAACTACGTGGACTTTGATCCTTTCCAAGGAAAGGTATGTAGGAATCCTCCCTGAGGTTAAACCCCAACAACCATTAGTCTCGACTCCATTCATGTCAGTTCACCAAAATCATCCCGAACTATGTGGAATTTGATCCTTGTTAAGGCAAGGTACGTAGGAAGCCTCCCTGAGGTTCAATCCTAACAACCATTGGTCCCGAATCCCTTTACTTCAATTCACCAACGCCATCCCGAACTACGTGGACTTTGATCTTTTCCAAGGCAAGGTACGTAGGAAGTCTCTCTGAGGTTCAAGCCCCACAACCATTGGTCCCGACTCCCTTCATGTCGGTTCACCAATGCCATCCCGAACTACGTTGAAATTGATCCTTGCCAAGGAAAGGTATGTAGGAAGCCTCCATGAGGTTCAAGACCAAAACCATTAGTCCCAACTCCCTTCACGTCGATTCACCAACGGCATCCCGAACTATGTGGACTTTGATCCTTACCAAGGCAAGGTACGTAGGAAGTCTCCCTAAGGTTCAAGAAAAACAATCATTGGTCCCGAATCCCTTCACGTCAGTTCACTAATGCCATCCCAAACTACATGGACTTTGATTCTTTCCAAGGAAAGGTACGTAGGAAGCCTCCCTGAGGTTAAATCCCAACAACCATTGGCCCCGAATCCCTTCATGTCATTTCACCAATGCCATCCCGAACTACATGGACTTTGATCCTTGCCAAGGGAAAGAACGTAGGAAGCCTCCCTGGGGTTCAAGCCTGACAACCATTGGTCCCGACTCCCCTCAGGTCGGTTCACCAACGCCATCCCGAACTACGTGGACTTTGATCCTTTCCAAGGAAAGGTACGTAGGAAGACTCCCTGAGTTTCAAGACTAACAACCATTGGTCCCGACTCCCTTCACATCGGTTCACCAACGCCATCCCAAACTATGTGGACTTTGATCCTTAACAAGGCAAGGTATGTTGGAATCCTCTCTAAGGTTCAAGCCCAAAACCCATTAGTCCTGACCACTTAATGTTGGTTTACCCCCATCCTTCATGATGTTAAATTGTATACCCATTTTGTCCCACATGAAACTTTACTTAACCATCCATTATCCATCTTGATTCTTACCCGAGACGCCACATCCCGGTGAGATCATGTCAATTCACCTCTTCACTGCTCTTAGAAGCACCCGGGTAACTAACCGCGTGTTATCCCGAACATCAGTGTTCCCTCCAAGGGTTAAACCCATCTAATCCACTCTAATCAGTGTTCTGATCAGTCTGATCCATCTCTGGTAGACGTTACACCTGCAACATACCCTGTGTTAAACATGGGAAGTTGAGGAAAACCTTAAAGACAAGAATATGGAATATAATTCCCCGCATTCAACGTGGGATGCCTCGAGCTTCCGCACCATCAAGAATTCCTATCATAAGGGGAAGAAATCCATATGAGCCAGTGTTCTAGTGTCCATACATGTCAGTGATGTCCAACATGACTACTCCCTCGACCTAAGGTTGCTGTCCTAGTCGGACCCCTTAGAATGTCTTGACAAAAGCAATGTAATTAACTGGCATCCATGAAGATAAGGCACTGGGAAGAGTTTCATGAAAATATCTTAATCTATAAGTGAAACCCGGACTAGGTGACAATTTTCGAGGAGGAATCCATGGAAGGAAGAACAAAAATCCCATCATCCCATTTCGATCAAAGACAAAACATACCTGAACAAGTGATGGATGCCACCCACATTTGGAAATCAGGAATGCGGGGCAACAAGCAGCGTGTCCTCGACAGACGGATGTGCACCCCGATGAAAGCATCAGAAACAGTAATGTAGTGGCATGTCCTAGGGTGATCATTTGGAGTATTCTCACACACACTCTTTTCCTATTGTCATTGTTATAAACTAACTAATAGAAAACTATAAATATACTATATATGGGGGTTGTTTTGAAATGAATGAAATATAAAATACAATATATATATATATATATAAATTCAATGCAATTCATATTGAAGTTATAACGATAAATGAAATAAAATGTTCATGGGAGGTTACAGTGATTAATATCATTGTTTGAAATGAATCACAATATTCAATTCAAAGTAGTGATCAAGACCTTTCACACTACACCCTCTCATTTGAAATGTGATTACATCATATCAAGAAATCTGTATATGGGGAAATCATCTTTCAAATATAAGTTGGGAGACCTCTTCACTAAACCACTCTACTAATTCCATGATCCACCATATGAACGACATAAATAGTGAAGTGAAGGAAAATGATAAATAATAAGAAGAATTCAGAAAATAGAGAAAACAGGGCGACCACTCAACATAATCAATATAACCATCGTCTACATTTACACAATTGAATAATGATAAGAAATTAAAGCACAAAAAACTCAATCATACCACCATTCCCTCCCTAAAACAAATGAAGAGGTTAGTTCTCATTTTTTAATGGAGTTGAGAAGGGAACATGGTTGGAGAAAACATAAAATAAATGAAATGGAAGAAGGAGATATGAATAATAACACTAATATATTAAAATTATACTACTATTATAAAAAGTAAAATACTAAAAAAATACTGAATATTTCCAAAAAAATCCCCCATGTTTCCAACCCCTTGAAGGGAAGAAGAGATACATTTAAATAGGGAGAGGGGGTGAAAATTTTGGCTTAAATTATGTCAAAAATCATTTAGAGAATTATATACCTTGTAAATGACTAAATATAGAAATGGTAACTTCCTGAAATTTGTTTGTATATCTCTTTCCTATGAGTACTTAAGGTGTTATTTCTATTTTAATATGAAAAATTAATCTATCCAGGTTGACTGTTCGTATTCAAAATCTTCACTTCCTCATGCCATTATAACCTTTATGGGGAAACAATAAGGTGTGTATATAGTTAATTAAGTTGTTCCACCATTTTATCTACCTCCATGTGAAATCATAGATCAATTCATCTTCCCCTCTTCAAGGTATAATCTCATAATTAAAATTATCTAGATTTGTGCACAGTTTTTTAGGACCAACTTGTGAGATGGTTTTGAGTCATTCAATGATAGATTTAGCTTTTGATACAGTTTAATTAAATGAATAACATGATGTATAAAATCCTAAAAAAAATTAATTTCACAATTTAAAATAGTGTAGAAAAATTATGGCCAAAATATAGAAGAAAAATAAAATAGTTAAAATCCAAAAATAGGCCATTTTTCAATTAATCTCAAAATACTAATAAAACCTAAAAATATGACAACTTATTATAAAATAAAACTATAAAGGGATAAATAATATTTAATTATAGTGTAAAATTTATGAAAATATCAGTTTTATCACTCCCCCAAACTTAACCATTGCACTCATGGGCAATCATCTAATATCAAGATCAAAAGAAACTTCCCAAAGTATAAATGACATCACAACTAAATTGTCACATATAAGAAAATATCATGCCTCCTACATGGAAAAAATCTCTAAATCCTAAAAAATCATAAAAATTAATTCAATATAATGGTGATCCTCATTTGAATGTTGTACCTACCACCCTGTAAAAATATTTCTCTCTTTACTTAAGGATTTTTTTGGATTTTTTCTCATTCTCAAGAACATGTGTGATCTCCATATTATTTTTATCATCCTAGTATCTCCACTTCATAGAGTCATAAAGGTGTCAATAATGAGGTATTTTTCATGGGTTTTTCTAAATATAAGGGTTTTATTTTTTTAAATTTAAAATCATCTGAGGTGGAATGAGGTGGGTTAGGCTCTAAAGTGAAGTAAATGCATGAAAACAGTTTTTTCAAGAATGGTGTGCTCCTTAATCAGCTCGAAAATAAATTACCTCAAAACCCCTCTTGATCTTCTCAAGAAGTTCATACTAGGTATTTAGACATCAATGATAAATTTATTCTCTATTTTTCATATTTGAAGCATTGTTTCATCCTGAATTCATATCTATAGTCTCTCTTTAGAATCACATTATTAAGGACAAAGATATGAAAATTTTGATCTTTAGATATTGGTCAACTCCCCATCCAAAGATGTAAGGATGTTTGAGCCACCCATACATCATTAAATCATGAAATTTCTTCCAACAAATTAAAAATAAATATGGAAATTATTTCAATTAATCTAAAACCATTTTTTCAAATCAGCAAAATACATCCCATCTTCTCCCTCTCCCCCACTTGAGTTCAATAAATATCATGCATTTAAATTCTAGATCTTGTAAGAAATAAATAAATTTATTTTAATATTGTAACACCCTGACCCCAGTTACCCAGAGTCGGTGCATTATTACATAACATTGGCATGATCAAAGAAAGATCAAATCTCGAAAGACCGATTAGTTTAGTATCCTTGGAATAACTAGATACATTAATAAAGTTTACATTACAACATAAAATGAAAACTACAACAATATATTCTCCATAGTCCACACTATTATCCCCTCATACTATCCCTACAGGTCATTCATCAATTACTTCTTCACATCCTGGGAAAAATAAAACATAGAAAAGGGGTGAGCTCAAATGCCCAGTAAAGATAACAATATAGTAGAAAGTTTCATAAATAAGAATAAACTTTTAAGTAAATGTATAACTAAAAGAAAAGCCTTTTAAACTTAAACTTCAACATAGTATAGAAAAAATAAAATGAAATAATTCCATTTACTTACTCACATGGATATTCTACTAATCAAATATTCACATGGAATATCAATAACCACTTTCATAATGATGGAATGAATAATGCCAGACTATCATAACCACATAGCCAAGGCCTCTTGCCAAGACTAAAAATAAGATTTTTTCAACGCCTTGTGCCAAGACACTAGTTTGTCTCATGAGACCTACCGATGTATCAAGGAGCTATAGAGGGCTCCACCTGTCACTTACTAAGTCCAATGCATTCCTCATATGAAAAGTTTTAAACATAACATAAACATTCGTATTAAAACTAGGATACGAAATGTCAATACTTTATCCACAAACCATGAATGGTATAAAAATAGCACATCCATAGTCAAACATAACTCATTCGATACAATATGGAAGATTTTATTGTATCATAATAACCTCAATCGAGAATGATGAAGGATATTGACATAGATGACAATAATCATCAAAACAATTAGAGTTAAATATCCCCCTTTTTCTTGAAATCATTTAAAAGTCACACTATTTGTCAAGAATCCATTTAAAATAGATTTTAGAATCAAAGTGTCCCATGCCACTTTGAAACTTTTAAAAGGAGTTTTAATTTTAAAACTTTGATGTTCATATAAATAAATCCTTAAAACCATTTTTAAAACATGGACATTAATGAGAAATATTTAGAAGAATAAATCTTTAAAACACTTAAAAATGTATTTTAGTTAGAGTTTCTAACCAAAAGAGAGACACTTGAATACAAATAATTGAGGTAATCAAAACTTTATAATATCATGAGAATAAAGGGATTCATGATATACTATGTCAAATTATATTATATACACCATATAAAAGTGATTTGGTGTATAACAACAAATAAGTCTCAATGGAATGTAAATTGAGATGAATTCTCTTATAAAGACCATATCCTTAGGTTAGTGATAAATCAACGACATAATTATGTGTGAATAATATAAATACACTCAATATGATTTGATATTTAGTGTAAATAAATCAGATGACATTCACACATATTCTTGTAAAAACAACACCAATGAATTGGATATTTAACTCAACAAATGGAGATTGAGTTAAAATTACTCTTTTCAAGTTCATACCAATGACTTGAGAATTTATCAATGGAGTGATTATGTGTATCAAAAGTATATCCACAGAAAGGGGAGTGGAATTTATGACATAATCAAATTAATAGTGATTCTACACATAATCTTGGAGTAAAATAATCAATGAAGTATGCGTAAAGCCGAATGAGTGGAAATTGAAATTTCAAATTCCCTTATTGATTTGGTAACATAAAAAACATACACCCATGAAATAAGGATCATAAAATGATGATGTAAATATACATGAATTAAATTATATTACACAATGAATACAAATAAGGGCAGTACACACACCACATGTAATAAATAAGTGGTGAATAATGGAATTCTCACGGAATTAGAAGTGAGATAAGAAACCCCGTACTTTGTACTTTTTCCTTGGTAGATGGTAGGTTAACCTCCTGTATAATGGTGAAATAATTGTTATTGAATTATACAAGAATTATTTACATTAATATGATATCATATATGATCTTTTAACATTGATTTGTTAATAATATCTTAGTACTGTCGTCATTTCAGCTATTAACTTACTCATTTTACTTTATATTCTTTGTTACGTAAGCCGTGTTTGTTATGGATAGGTTGTATCTTATTCATATCCAGAATTTTATCAACTCCTTAAACATTATTTTTAATCATCAAATGAGAATTATACTTGAATGGATACGATGGAGAATTAATCTCATCGCGTTCGTGGAGACAGTAGTCCGTACATACGCACAAGCGACAATATCATTATTTTGATATTAAAATAATATGTAATTGGATGGTATATCATATATACAGGATAATTATCATGTTATATTTATTATTTACATGAATTAAAAATCATTATTATACCCATCCAAATAATAATGTTTTGAATAACAATTACACCACGACGTGGAGACGGTAAGCCGTACGTACGCACGTATGGTGACATATCATTCAAAGGATGTATAGAATACTGAAATATGTTTGTAACATTTTTATAATAACATCCAATTATATATAATATACTGGAGTTATTATTTTAGAATGGTAATAACAAAGAAAGAAGAAGTGGAAGAAGAAAGGAACTTGAAAAAGGGTGGTGAAATCATTACCTCTTCCTTGGGTTATTTCTTTTGATTTGATCAAAAGGGATCCTTATTTTGGCTTTATAACTAAAGGAAGGCCTATAGGATGAAGTGAGGGAAGTTTATAGAGTATTCTGGTAGGGGTTTTCCGAACCAAAAGGTTTTGAAGGTGTGAATTAATGAGAAGGGGGAGTGCCCTTTTATAAGAGGGGTGAGGGGCTCCTTTGGAAAAGCTGGAAATATTATTTTATAATAAATTCATATTCGGTTTCTAATGGCTCAAAAGTGGATTATTTAAAGTTTAAGGTGGTTATAGGTCGAAAAACACTCAACAAATAGAATTTATACAGGTTTGGGTCATTATATTAACCTTATATTTAAGTATTAACTCTTAGTTAATTAGTTTCACTTTTACAATGTCTCTTTGTATTTTTATATTATATGGTTAATAAACTTACTGTATACATCCAAGTGACCTCCAAGTGGTCCATTAATGATACACCTATAATTATATAAGTTTCCTGGCCGAACCTTAGATTTTAGGAATTGAATATAAATTAATAATATAATATTTGTTTTAAAAACTCCTTTATGTCAATTTTGACACTATTGGGTATTTTGTTTTTAATAAATTTATAACAGCATTATTACTTCGAAACAAATTTATATAATCAATACTAATATGTCATATTAACCTAGAAAATAATTGTAATTCATAAAAAGTATAAAATTAAATTTATTTTGATATTTATAATATCAATTATTTTAATATTTCATTAATTAGCTAATTACTGCATCACCATTGTGTCATAAATAAATTAAATTATTTAATGTCTAAAAATTATAAATAAAATACCATTATGTAGGAAATATTTGTATCTTTCTAATGAATGTTTACAATCTAATTTATCTTATGTATAACCCTATATTAAAAATGTTTGAGTAAATAAACTTTGATTTTAACTCTTTTAACTCTTCTTTGAATTAAATAATAATAAATGTCCTAATCTAATACAAGTGGACCTAAATGATAATTGTTTACTCCTAAGGTTGTTTTTGGTCTAGATACACTTTTCCAATAGAATAAGGACATGTGTTAGGGTAATATTAATATCATTTTTACCCTTAATTACCCTATTTACTTTTAACCGTGGTAAATAAAAGTAAAAAGTTACTATTCACCAAAAATTATTTTCATCTCATTGAACCACATTTTACTCCTTGATATTAACCGTGTCCCTCGTATTTTTGAAATTCCACTCACAGAAGTGATAAAATTAAGTTTTATGAAAAATTCAGTTTTTCAACTACCACTTAGTGGTTTCACTATTCATCAAAAAATGAAAGTTTCCAGAAAAAACCAAAAATTAAGCCTAAGATATATTTGATATTCCAAATCCAAAAATGAAGTCCATTTTGAAAGATAAAATGTATAAAATTTCAAAAAGTAGGTATTACTATTCAGAACGACTGGTTTGATTGGTTGTGGTGTGTTAGAACTTGAAGTTGCATACAACACACGCTACTGTATTATTCAGAGAGAAGCTTACCATGGAATATTGGGGTGTTACAAATATGGTTACCAAAAAAGCTATTTCATGGATACTAGGGGATTAATAAAGGTTAGAATAAAAGGGAGGCCAAAATTAGATTTTAATGTAAAAATGGATTTCAAAGTGGTTCTCAATCATACTTGACACCTTCCATAAACACTAATTTCTTCGAAAAAGAGAAAAACTGAAAGTTTTGAATCACACAAAATGTCTCAAGACTACTATAAAAAAGATAAATATAAATATTATTTCAAAAAAGTTTAGAAACCTCTTGTGTTGGTCCTGATTTTCAATTTGGATAGTACTAGTGCACATGAGTTTCACAATCAATCAAACTTCATCAAATGAAAAGATTGGAAATTAAGAAACAAAATCCATTCAGTAATCATTTAATTCCTAAAATATTAAAATAATGTAATGTGACAAAAAGTACAAAGAGGGTTTGAATTTTCCAAATTATATTATTTGTCTTAAGAATCCTAAAAAACAAACCAAAAATAAAAATCATAACTTATCAAGATAAAAAAATAAAAACATGAAAAAATGGAAGTACATAAAAAATTTATAAAAAATGATTAGAATACCCCCAAACTTATTCCATCTACTTCCCTAGTTTTAGTTCAATTTAGATAAATCTTTTCATATAATATTTTAATTGGGATAAAAACAAAATAAATAAAATGAAGGACACAACCAGATTTATTTTTGAAGTGGAATCCTTGAGTTAAGCTCTTAGACTCTAACAATTTAAACATAAAATAAATAAAGGACAAAAAAATATAAAAGTAAATAAAAATAAAGAGATAGGGGACTGAAAATAGATAATGGTTGTTTTAACCTCCAAGTGGGTGCTACGATTTTACTACCCCTAGTCTACAATTTATAGTGGTTTAACCCCAATCCAAAGGTGGATTTGATATATTTCTCATGAACCACCGCATGTAACTTTTTCTAGTGACCATGGATAGACACTGGGAATGGAGATCCTCAAATAAGATAAGAAAGTTACCAACCCCCAGGAAAGAATAATAGAATTCAAGGTTCAGAGTAGGAGGGAAAATAAGATAGGGGTGCTCCCTGCTGACTATAATGGTGTCCTACTCTATATGGTATAGATGTTTTTTTAGAGGAGGTATTCACATAACAAAATTCTTGTCTAGATATTATTCTTCATCCACTACTTGAATGATTTATTCCTTAACAACCATGTCCAAGGCTTGCTGCATCTGTTCTATATAAGAAATTTTATAAAAGGTTAAGTGAAATACAATTAAAGTTTAATAAGATTTAAACATTTTTAATAAATAGAAAAATACTCCCTTTCAACTAAGTTATCTTTGAAATTGATTTCATTTGGTAGGACCTTTGGAAAATATGTCTCTATATATAAATCTTCATCATCTTTCAAACAAGAGAGAAGTACAGAGGATATGATTTATCATTTTCAAATATGTTAAAATAAATTGCCATTATAGATTAAATTAAATCTAACAAATTTTATTCATAATCATATTTTTATCCCACAGTTTTATCAAATCTCACAAAATCATCAAGAACCTCTATAAGTAATTTCCAGTGAGAGATGATTGGATCTTCATGTTGCATGTTCAAGTCTCCTCAGGTTATTAAACTTAAAATATAGGTAGGAAATAGATTTTATTCTCAAAATCATATCATTTTTACCATTCCATCCCAATAACTTTAACTTCTTCAACTCCTCCATCCAGTGATGCTACAAACATGATTTCTTTTTCAAGAATTTAGAAATTCTATTGAATCATCAAGGCATCTTGTTCCATTTGAACCTTAAATGTATCTTCCCTTCTAGAAAATTCAGTACTAGGACCTAAATATAAATAATCACTAAAATAACCCATCTTAAGGATATGAAAGATAAAATATACAATTAATAACTTTTTTATGTTTTTGAATTTTTTGAATTTTTTGGTTTTTTATTAAAATCAATGTACAAAAGCACTCAACCTCCCTAAAAACAGTTCCAAATTGATGCACGAGAATTTTTCATGGATCCTCAGTCAATTAAATTTTTATTTTCTTAAGAATTTACCATACTGTAACACCATTGGTTCAATTACATGGAGGCCTCTCACATTCATTGTCTTCCTATTATCACTATTATAAACTAACTAATATAAAAAAATAAAACTTATATAGATGGGGGTGGTTTTTAATTTAATGAAATATAAAATAATATATATATATATATATATTAGTTAAATTAAATAAAAAATTAAGTTAAAATAATAAATGAATGAAAATTTTCTAGGGATGTTACAGTGATTGATATCATTGTTTGAAATAAATCACAATATTCAATTCAATGTAGTGATCAAGACATGTCACACTACACCCTCTCATTTGAAATTTGATTACCCCATACTGATACCTCTTCCTATGAGGCAATCCTATTCTAAAATTTATATGCGTGGACTTTTATATAACCCTCACTACTCATTACATGCTTCATCATACGCACAATACAAATAGTGAAGGGAAGAAAATGATAAACCGGAAGAATAATTTAGAAAACACAGAAAACCGGATGACCTCTCACCATCATAAATTTAAAAATTTCCCAAACTCCCAAAATTGAATAATTATAATAAATTCAAGCACATTAAACTCAATCAAACCACAATTCCCTCTCTTGAACAAACACTAATGTTAGTTCTCCATTTTTAGTGGAGTTGGGAAGGAAACACGGTGGGAGAACACACAAAAGAAATGAAATATGAGAAGGAGATATGAAAAAGAACACTAATATATTAAAATTATACTACTATAGAAGAAATTAAAATACTAAAAAACTACTAAAAATGAACAAAAAAGGTTTCACTTAAGTTTCCAACCTCTCGAAGTGAATAAGACATACCTTTTTTTGTAGTGAGAGGGGGTGAAAATTTCAACTCAAAATATGTAGTCCATAATTTCCCACATTTTATACCTAATAAATTAACGAATATAGAAATGGTGCTTTCTTAAAAAAATTTGGATATTTATTTCTCATGGACCCACAAAATTTACCATTAATTGGAAAAGTAATGAAGGTGTTATGTTCATTTTACAACGTAAAATTAATCTATCTAGGATGACTGATCGTATTCCAAAAATCCACATTCCCATGACATCATGATTTTGATGGTGGAAAACCCAAGCATGTACATAGTTAATTAACTTGTTTCCACAGATTCTTTCTACCTCCATGTGAAATTTGAGATCCATTGAGCTATCCCTATTCATGATATAAGCTCAACTTTAAAAGTACCCAAATCTATGCATAATTTTCAAGGACCAACTTATGATTTGGTTTTGGGCCTTTAAATGATAGATTGGTATTTTTATCCAGTTTATTGAAATGAATCCCATGATTTATTAAATCTTAAAAAAATAATTTCATAATTTAAATTAGTTTATAAAAAGTTAGGGCAAAAATATAGTATAAAATTAAAAGAGTTAAAATCCAAAAACAGACCATTTTTGAAATTAAGCTCAAAATACTAATAATACCTAAAAATGTGATAATTTCCCATAAAATAAATATATGGTGGAATTAATAACATTTACTTGTAGTGTAAAATTTATGAAAATATTAGCTTTATCATCCCATTTCATAGGGGACTTTCCTACCCCAACCTATCATAGGGAAGACACATCATCATCCAAGTTTGGACCAAGAAGGGAGTATTGTGACCTAGCCATGCTCTAAGGGGAGATCTTGAAATCATAATTTGGGTCCTTATTTAACACAACCAAACTCACCATATCCCCACTAGGTCCAAAATTATGCCAAGTATGACACCCTTGGCCAACTTTCTATAGGTCAGGTGCTGGGGACCAACACCAAGAATGAATAATACACATATGGTAGACCTTAACCTACACAACCTATAATATATACACATCACCATATAATAAAAAATATCCATAAACACACAGGATATACATATCTAAATAAAATGAAAATATGCATGCATACGTATACTAAACATCCCAGGGTTGTATAAGATAAATTCCAATATAAGAGGAAAAAATATAAGGCCCAATATCCTAGAACATCACCTAAACATGAATTACTATGTGAAAAATGGAATCACCCCATTATCATTGCTCTATCTTGTGCACTTCCATCCATGAATTCCATAGGGATTTGAGAATGAACTAACTCCAAAGCTCCATGACTCTATAGGTCTATGCCCATCATATCGCCACCAACCTATGCACTATACTAAATAATAAAACAAGTGTGACAACTAAGCCCTTATAGGGTTGAGTATAAAAATGCCTAGTGGGACACCCTAATAACATAAATGAGAATAGTATTGTAGTCCAGAACACAACCAAGGTCTGGAATACAAAACCTCCCAACTAAAACAACAGGAAAACACCTACTATGGAAGAATATATAGCTTAACATCCCAATATAACAATGAACTATAAATACCCTAACCTTATTAACTTATATTTGGTGGTTACATTATTACATTGGCATGAGATAAAAGAAATCACATCCCAAGGGTCGTATAATTTTGCAACACCCTGAGTTTTTATGAACTTTTTTTCTCGAAGAAATTAAATTTCATTGATGGATTATGTTACATGCTACACAAATTCAAGATTTAATTACACAAAACCCTAAGTCATCTTATAAAACAAACAACACTCAGTTATCTTGTGTGACACATGACATTGAGTTTTAAAGAAACCACAACAAATTATTAATATAGTTACTTAAACGTGACTATTGTAACCTAGCCATTATAATTAAAAAATAAATTATAAGAAATAATTTTTAAATATTAATTATAATGGTTTTACATAAGTGAAACATATTTATAATAAAATATATATAATTTCTGTTAAAGTCTTTATATGTTTCCAAAATATTATTTTATCAAAAATATTATTCTTATGTGTTTTGTGAACAATAATAAAATTAATTCCTGAGAATTTTAGAAATTTAATTGAATAAAATAAACTTCATTTTCTAAATAAAAATTTAAAAATTATCTTAGGGTATTTTTTTGGGATTTTTCTGAGAATTTTAATCTTTTATGAATAGTGAAAAATATTGAACTTTAATTGAAAACTGCATTTTAGTTTAATTTATTTATAATTTTAAATTATATTTTAATGTGTGTTTAAATTATATTTATTTAAATTATAAATATATTAATAAAATTTAGGTTACTATAATCAATATTATATTGAAATTGAATACAAAAACTTCGTAAACTTTTGATCTTTTTCGCTTTAAAAACCCTCTTTCTTGACACGTCTGTTTGATTAATTTTAAATTATTTTTTTCCACTTACATGAATATAATTTGTAAAATAGGATACCATATTTCTAATAATAACAATTTATAATTTTTAATAAGGTCAAATTAATTTTTTACCAAATCTATTAGTGAAATCAATTAAAAATTAATGACAGTGATTAAGGTAAAAATAAGATTACTTAGTGGATAAACTTAGAAAATAATGTGTAAAATGACCCACTAATTTTAAAAAAACCCATTAGATAGAAATATTTCGACCATATATTTTATAAGTTTATAATTTTATCCATTTTAGACAGTTTTTATATATGAAAAACATGGGTGGAATTCTCTCTTTGAAATATTCACAAGTTTTCTAGTCATCTCCCTTATAAAAGGCCACACCCACTCTGCCTCTCTTCGCACAAATAAATCCATTTGACTTAGACAAGACCAATAAAAATATATTCCCAAATTTCCTCACCTAATCCTAGTATCCTTACCCCAAGAAGATATCCAACCAAGGAAGGACTTTGGTGAAAACCAAAAGGAGATACCCGAAGGAGAGGTAAAGTTCATCAATGAATGTTTTTATTTTATTTCTTCCTAAAACCCATTAAATTATTTTTATATCATGATTATATAATAACCTCAGTATCATAAATATAATAATATTTTGTTATGTTAAGTATATGACCAAAAACCACACACCCTTCCATCAAAAGGGTTATGAAATCATCATTCGTGTGTACGACAGACTACCGTCTCCCAAACTGATGTCGTTTAGTTTTCCATTACAACCTATCAAGGTTAGGAATAATTATGGAAATAATATTTATATAATATATTTTTGATTTTTATAATTTTATTATTATTCTTTAATTTTTATATTACACATACCTTCCCTCTTTCCATTCTGTGAGCATACGATAATGTCTTCCGTGTGTACGACAGACTACCACCTCACGAATCGATGTGATTCATTCACACTTTACATAGAATGAATTAAGTATAGTTTTAATAAACATATTTTAAATATATGACATAAAAAATTATTCTATAATGATACAATATCATATACTTTCCTTTCATTCAATCTGACAAGAAAATGAAAACAACATTAACGCGTACGTACGGCCTACCGTCTCCATGAATAGTGTATTTCATTTCCAAATTATAAATTTTATAAATTATTATAAATATATATATATATATATTGAATATATATTACATTTAAATAATTTATATTATTAGGTAGATTATGAAATCATGATTATGGTAAGATAAAAAAATTATAATGAATCAAAACATTTATGAAAAACAAGGCGGTGATGACCCAAAACGTAACTTTAACATGGAGTTGTTAAAATATGAGTAATATAAATTCATATGTAAATCATATATAGTATTATATATATTAATATGTTTCTTTTATGCATTTATAATAAACATATATTTATTATACAGATGTTTTCAATGAGTACGGTGAGAGTCAAGATTTAAGGTAAGGGATTTTCGCCTCACTTTTTACCTTTGTGGGACACATTCTATATTCACCACCTCCTTATTCTATATGGTGAATATTATATGAATGAATGTATTTTATGATTATTATCCTAAAATTTATTTGTGTTTACATATCCATTTTAGTATCTTTCTTTCATCGGGTTTACGGTTCAACAGTTACCAAATCAGAAAGGGATTTGTTTCTCAATTTTCCGTCTTAGAGACACATGTTATGTTATGAACCTATATTATTTTATGAGGTGTATATATTAGCCCCTTGAATTTTTAAATAATTTATATACTTATTTTTATGATATTTTAATATTAATTTATTTTTATTATCTTATTTTTATTATGATTCAATGTTAGAAAATTAGTAAGAGTGTATTACTACAATCTCATCATTTATCGGGATTATTTATGATCATGCTTCCATTGATAAAATATTATGATCCTTATCTCAAAAATTATCATTAATTTTATTATCAAATTTTTATTCATGATATATTCATGTGATGGTACCATTTTTCCACTCTTTTTAAATAAGATAATTAAAAAAATATTTTTAATAAAATATAATTTTATTTCTTTCTTCGATCAGAAGTCAATTTTCCTTAGAAACCATGTTTTCTAAAAAGTTTTTCTAAAAGGGTTTTCAAAAAAATTTCAAAAAAAATAAAATTGTTTTATTACCCTATTGTGATTTTTAAAATATATTTTCACCCATGTTTTAATTTTTACAAAAATGTTTGGAATGAATATTCATGTTGTTTTCCAAAACGATGCATATTTGTCTTTTACCAAAAATGTGAAAGGAACCTTCATGTTTACTTGTACGACATGAAAAAAGTATTATGATGTCATGACCAATCATTAATTTGAAGATTAATTTGTATTTTTTAAAATTTATTTTCAAAGAAAATGGTTTTCAAAAGTTTTTATATTTTAAAAAGAATTTTCAAATCCGAAAGGATATTTTCCTCAAGAAATGTTTTAAATGATCCATTCAAAATTATTTTCCATCTAATATGACATCATTTGGCGTTACTCATGAATTTATGGGGATATTATCTAAGTAAACCATTCATATTATATCTCTAAATAGTTTATATTTTTATCAAATGATGTTTATGAAACTCGTTTCTCTTCTACGAGTTATATTCTTATGGAACCCTTCTATTTTCATTGGTTAAGATATGATAAAATTATTATAAAACCTATATTTTTTTTCAAAGGATATGATGTGTTAAAATTTTTATTATGACCATTTCATTTCATGGGTTATGATATTATGAATTTTTTTGATCTTTTGGAATGCATATGTATGATTTCATTATGTGATATGTGCGACCTATATATACCTCAAATTAATTGGGTAAATATTTATATATCATTAGATATAAAGGACTATAAAAGGGAGTGAACTCGATTTAGTAATACAAGGCTAGAACAAGAAGTGAAATCAGTTCAGTACTATAGGGATGAAATGGGAAGTGAACTCGATTCAGTAATACAGGGATGGAATGGGGAGTGAACCTGGTTTAGTTAAGAACTATGTCCACTATGATGTTCTTGGAAGTGAGACTTTACTAATATGAAATGATTTTCTATGCTTATTTTTAGGACAAAAATTCTATATATTATTCCAATTTTATGCCCTCATGGATCATGTTATTTTATTTCTTTATGATTCATGTCTTATGAATGCCAATATTTATGACATGGTTCAATATTATGATCTTAGATATTGAGGGTACACTTTTCAGTTGTTATACTCGTGTTATAATACCCTTATTCCCATTTTATGCTTATGTATCTCCCTTTATTACCCTTACTGAGCATCTAATCTCACCCTTTATTATGTTTACATTCCATGGGTTATGAATATATGTATTAGGTATGATATGAATAAAAAGGGTGCTAGTTTTGAAGAGCATAGTAGGAGATGATGTAGCTCACCTATGAACTAGTTTTTATGTTTCTATGTTTCCAAAGAAACTAAATTATTATGGTCCTTAGTTGTGTGTTTGTGTAATGTAATAAATATTCCAAAAAAACGATTCAATGTCTATATATGAATAGACTATGATGTTATAGTTGGTATCATATGATAGGTTTAGTTAACCTTCGTAAATTATGATGAGAAAACCATGGTGAGATCTTTAAGGGCATGCCTAAGGATAAGTCTAAGGATGAGTCAAAGTATAGGAATATTTCTTGTAATTTTGGTAAAGTATAGAGTGATTGGTTTCTTATAAATACATCATTTTCTAGATATTTCAAGTGGATGTGGATCCATAACAGATGTACCTAGGGGTAACAACCCTTAAAACACTGTATTGATCTAGAATCGACGAGGAACTGGTTCATAAAAATGGGCCTTATTTTACACATGGGTTGACACTCCTGGGGGATATGCTTTGGAAATTCAGAAACTCTTTATAAACCATCATTAAGGATTTAAATAGAAGATTGATATGAATAACCTTGGATAAACCTAATGTTACGTAGATTAAAAATAAGGTTTCATGATTTAGACATCTTATAAGTTATTTTTCATGATTATGTGGTTCCCTATCATGATTATTTTTTCTAACTCTATTCTTTTTAGTTTTAGTCAATGGTTGAAACCCAAAGGAACCAAATTAATTCTAAGTGAAATATAAAATGAAATCATTTTCCTCGTTATAATCCAAATGTTATGGGAGATGGAATGAAAAATCTCATTTCTATGCTCACACAACTTTCTCAATCCTTTAATTGTGTTGGAATTCAAAACGAGAAAAGGAGGGAACAACATTATATTGAGTCCTTCATGAGTCTATGTCTACTTTATTTTATAGGGTCTTATGGTCCAATAGTTACGAAACAATGGATCTGTACCAATAAAAAGATATTTTCCATTATCCAATTTTTCGAACATGAAAAGGTCATTTTGGATTTATATCATTTGGAATGTGAAATAGATCAATTGTGGATTCTTTTCAATAACATAAGGAAACGTGAATAAATTGACTCCATGGATTGGGACAAGTTCTAGAATTTGTTTTTTAGTAATTAATTTCATATTATTCCTTGTATGAAGATAGAGAAAGAGTTCCTTGAACTAAGGAAAAATGATGATTAATAAGTTAGTTCCTATGAGGATAATTTTACAACACTTATGAGGGATGCTTATTATATTATCATCCAACCTGAAAGTAAGTTTGATTGATTCTTCAATGGCATAAAAACAAGTTTTTTAAGGGATTTATCTATAATTAACTTTAGTAGCTAGGAAGATATTGTTAGATGTTCATTCAATATGGAAATTGAATTTGGAGTTAAATATTGATGTCATGGTTTTAATAATAAGAGGAAGATGGAGTTAAAAGTGAAATCTAAGAACCATGGTAAGAAGAAGATGGGATTTCCTTTATGCTCTAATTGTGGCAAAAAACATGGAAGATATTTAATTAGGGGGACTAGTAAATGTTTTAAGTGTGTAATGGAAGTTCATCAGGTAATATATTGTCAGATTGATAGGAAGAAGTGAGAAAACGACGTTAATAGAGAGAAAGTTGCACAAAATTCACCTCCCCCATTTTAGTTCTTCAAGTGTAAAGATAATGATCATTATGCTAACCAATTCCCAAACTTGAGGGTTAATGATGGTGATTGATGTCAGCAACCTTTTAAACTGAGTAACAAGGGTAAATCTCATACGATAACTATTTCTAAAGAGGGGTGAGATAACAATGTGGTGAAAGGTACACTTACCATCCACTCTATAATTTCTAATGTCTTATTTGACTCTGTATATACCAATTTTTCATATCTAAAGAATTTTATAAGGGTATAAAGATTCCAAAAAATGATTAGATGTGTAATTAACATTGAAAAATCTTAATGTTATGATGATATCATCTCAAGTATATGATTCCTCTTCGGTTTACATTAGTGGGAATGTGCTTCCTGTGAATCTTTTCATTTTTCCTCTGGTTGAATTTGATGTAATTGTGGGCACGTGTTGTCTTTCTCTTCATAAATACCAAATCAATTATTGAGGAATAAAATTTAAATTTTATATTCCAAACCAACCTATGATCATCTATCAATGTGACGATTAGTATGAACTTCCAATGGAGATCACATCTAATGTATGGGTCTTAATTCTCATTTAGAAGGGTTGTTTTTCTCAGATGGTTGAGTAGAAACTTGAAATCAATGATCTGCCTATTATTTGGGAATTTATTGATATATTTATAGAATATTTTCCTAGCCTTCCACCAAAATTTGAAGTTTATTTCTCAATATAACTCATAACTAGTGCCACACTAATTTTAAATACTCCCTATATGATGACCCCAATTGAGTTACAAGAATTGAAGAAAATATCCAAGAAAACTTGGATAAGGGATTCATCCGACCAAGTGTGTCACCTTGGGGTGCACCTATTATTTTTGTGAAAAATAAATAAGGGTCAATAAAACTATACATTTATTATTAGGAGATAAAAATATCAAAATTAAGATCAAGTATCATCTTCCCTATATTGATAACTTATTTGATCAACTATGGGGAGCTCAATAATTTTCCATGATTGACCTTCATTCTGGATATCATCAATTGAGGGTCTAAAAGGAGGATATACCCAAAAAAGAATTATATAAAAGGTATGGAAACTATGATTATATAGTGATTCATTTTAGTCTTATTAATTCCCCTATTATCACCATGGATTAAATGAATAAAGTCTTTAGAGATTACCTTGATCAGTTTGTGGTACTCTTTATAGATGATATTATTATATTTTCAAAGAGAAAGGAAGAGCATGAAGAACACTTGATAATTATATGAAATTCTCTAAGTAAATAGAAACTATATACCAAATTTATAAAGTGTGAATTTCTACTACAAAAGATTACATTTTTGGGTCACATAATCTCAAGAGAGGTTATATCAGTAGATCTGTCAAAGAAAAAGGCTATTGAATGTTGGACCAGACCAACCACGATGACTTGCTTTTCTTGGTTTACCAGGATATTATTGTTGTTTTGTGGATAATTTCTCTCTACTATATAATCAAATGTCCAAGTTCACTTAGAAGAGAGAAAGGTTCCTCTAGATAGATGAATGTGAGAAAGATTTCAAGGAACTAAAGATAAGGTTAGTCGGTGCACTTGTGCTTACATTGCCCTATAGTAAAGAAGTGTATTTAATCTATAGTGATGAATCAAATTAGGGTTTAGGATGTGTTATTATATATAATTTAATGGTTATATCTTATTCCTCATGAAAATTGAAGGTTCATAGGAAAAATTACCCAACACATGATTTAGAGTTAGCCATGGTAATTTTTACATTAAAGATATGGAGGAATTGTCTTTATGGAGAGAAGTGTGATATGTATATTTATCAAAAAATATTAAAGTATATATTCACAAATAATGAGTTGAAAATTTTCTAGTGAATATGGTTAGAGATGATAAATTATTATGACTACTCAATACATTACCACCTAGGGAAAGCGAACAAGGTGGCTGATTCTTTTAGTAGAAATGATCATGATAGCTTATCCATGATGAGGATCACAAAATATCCAATATTTATAGAATAGAAAAGGATGGATCTAGAAATCCTAATGTAAGGTGAAATATTATCTTTATCAAATTAATATCCAACCATCTATCCAAGTGAAGATTAAAGAGTCATATCAGGAAGATGTAGAGTTATAAAATTAGGTTGTAAGTTTTCTTGATTTTAACCTTGATCATGATGAGATGATAAGGTTTAGGAACTATGTATTAATACCTTACATAGTAGATTTTAAGAAAGAGTTGTTAGAGGAAGTTCATAGTTCATTATTCTCTATTCATCTTGGAAGTACGAAGATGTTTAGATATTTGAAATAATACTTCTGGTGGGATGGAATGAACAGAGATATTGTAGAGTTTGTATCTCGATTATTAGTATGCTACAAATTTAAGGCTTGAAGATAAAATTATAAGGGGGTGTTGCATCCATTACCCATACTAGAATGTAAATGGGAGAACATAACCCAAGATTTTATCATTGGACTACCCAAAAATTCTAAAGGGAATAATGTTATATGGGTTTTAGTCGATCGCCTTACTAATTCAGCACACTTTATCACAGTAAAATAAGACTTATCTCTTGATCATATTTTCAGGACACACATTAAGGAAGTTGTAAGGTTTCATAGAGTACCATGTTCTATTTTATCTGATCAGGATCCGAGGTTTACCTTGAATTTTTGGTAAATTCTTTAGTAATCCCTTTATACAAAATGGATTTTTAGCACTGATTATCATCTTCAGATGGATTATCGATCTAAAAGAATAATTAAAATCATAGAGAAAATGTTTAGATCTTATATGGATTTCAAATGTGATTGGGATCAATATATTCTACTAGTTGAGTTTTCTAACAACAATACCTTTCAATCAAGAATTCAAATGGATCCTTATAAAGCTCTCTATGAAAATAAATTTAGATCTCCAGCATGCTATAATGAATTTGGATAAATAAAGTTATTGGTACCTTAGATAGTTGAATACATGGAAGAGAAGGTTAGATATATTCATCAGTTTAACAAGGTAGTTCAAAGTCGATAGAAAATTTATGCTAATAATTATTGACATGGTATATAATTTGAAGTTGGTGATATGGTGTTTCTAATAATTTATCTATGGAAAACGGTAATGATATTTGAGAAGAAATGGAAACTAATACATAGGTATATCAGTACCTTTGAAATTATTAATCATATTGGATCAATATCCCATATCTTGAAGATTATACTGAAACTCTCTATAGTCTTTGATGTGTTATATTTATCATTATTGAGGAATTAATTACCTAACCCTTCACATGTATAGAACTCATAGGTCAAACCACTAGAGTAGGATATTTCTTATTAGGAACAACCGGTGGAGATTCTGGATCATACAACGAAAGTTTCACAAAAAAGGACCACTCACTTGGTCAAATTTTTGTGGTAAACCCATCAGTTTAAGGAAGAAATGTGGGAACTTGAGGATATTATGAATCATAAGTATCCAAACTTTTTTATATGAGAGTGAAAAATTCTGAGGGAGTAATTCATTTTAAGGGGGGTAGAATGTAACACCCCAAGTTTTTATGAACTTTTTTTCTCAAACAAATTAAATTTATTTGGTGGATTTTATTACATAATACACCAAGTCAAACTAGTGTTACAAAAAACCATCATTTTTCCTACTCTACATGCAACACTCGGTTAGCTTGTGTGACACACAAAACCGAGTTTTAAAAAAATCGCAACATATTATAATATAGTTAATTAAACATGAATATTATAACCTAGCCATTAGACATAAAAAAATAAATAATAATTACTGATTTTTTAATTTTAATTATAATGGTTTTACACAATGGAACCATATTGATATTAAAATATATAATTTTTGGTAAAGTCTATTTATTTCAAAAATACTATTTTTAAGAAAATATGCTTTTTATGTATTTTCTGAAAAATAATAAAAATAATTCTTAACAATTTTCGAAATTTAATTTCATAAAATAAACTCCATTTTTCTAATTTAGAATGTTAAGATTATCTTGGGGTGATTTTTATTTATTTTTATAAAAAAATTTATTTTTGATAAATAGTGAAAATTAATAAATTTTAATTGAAAGTTTTATTTTCATTTAATTTATTTATATAGTAAAATTATATTTATTTATTTTAAGTATATTTAGTTCAATTATACATATATTAATCCAATGTAGTTCATTAGAATCAACTTCATATTAAAATTGAATATAAAAACTTTGTAAACTTTTAATATTTTTTACATTAAATCCCCGATTTCTCGACATGTTTGTGGGATTAATTTTAAATTAATTTTTGACATATAAATGATTAGAATTTGAAAAAATTTATTCCATATTTGGAATCAAAATAATTTATAGTGTATAATAATTTCAACTTAATTTTTGAACAAAGTGATTAGTAAAATAAATTAAAAACTAATTAGATCAATTAATGTAAAAACAAGATTACATAGTGGTTAAACTTAGAAACTAATGTGTAAAAATAACCAAACACTAATCAAAAAACAATTTATGACCATAATTATAATTAATATTTTATAAGGATCTAATATGATTCAATTTTTCCTTATTCCATATGAAAAATGCTGGTAGAAATCTCTATTTCAAAAATTCACAAGTTTTCCACTCACCCCCTTTATAAAAGGACAACCATCCATCCAACATTATTAAATTTTATTGAAAAGAGGAATAGCCTAAAAAATCATGGGGGTCTAAAATAATGAATTCTAAGAGCATATTCTTTCACAATAATAACACACTTTGGGGAAAGGTAACCAGTTGTATTAAAAATGATAATTGAGTTGTCTGGAGATCCCTTGAATGCTAGGAGGTCATCTATCATATTAACCTCATGCTATGTATGAGTAATAGAAATGCTATTAGATAGTATGATCATGCATCTCCGCACTAGATAGGTGACATACCAAGGTATTGATATGGTCCCTTTTAATTATTCGTAAAGGATAGATTAGTCAGTTTCCACCCCTTTCAACATAATATCATGGGGAAGACACATTTCCAATCCCTTAAGCACAGAAAGAGTTTCTACAAGAAGAGATTCATCATTGCCAAATTTAGCACTGAAATAAAGAGTAAAAACCATCCCAGTTATGAAAAACTCCACCCCCTCTCATAATACCAATGATACATGACACACAAATATTTAAATTAAAACCATTATTAGTAGGATACCATCAAACCCAATTCCCTTGAAATATGGGGTTGTGAACCACTTCCTCATTAATATTACCATGTAGAAGGTTTCATAGGGAAGGATAGGATTCCCAGTGCTTGAGAAAAGGATCCATTTCAATTTCCAAGGTGTGAACTTTAATCCGCACAACCATACGAAATTATAAAATCCCTTCATGTCGCCCCTTATTACGATAATTCAAGAGGGTCCAACATCTAGAATCCAAGAGGAGAGCTCTTTCCTTACATTGATGTGACTTATCAGTGGAGTCATGAAACCAATCTTGAAGGAGGAAACTGTGAGGATATTGCGGTTTAAAAAGACCTCTATATTTTAAAAAATCAAGACACACCATAGACACCCAATCACCTTTGAAGAATATATGATCCAAGGTCTCTTCATGAGAAATATGACAACAACTAAAATGGGATTCCAAAGAAACACCTTTACTACAAACCATTTCATATGTTGGTATGTCTTTATTATTCACCTTCTATAATAATAAATTAATCAAATCTGGTATTTCCTTGCACCACAAAGTGTCTCTCCATGCATCAATATCATATTCCCCATGCAAGATTCACTTGTATTCCTTTGTCAAGAAATACCCAAAAGAATATCTTTTGAAAACCAATCTATCATTATTAGAATAGATGGGGACACTATTGAATACATCCCAATGCTTCTAATTAAGAGTCGTACTGATAAACATAGGATAGTTACTTTCTTAGGAGAAAGAAATATCCGGTATTGGACAGCCCCAAAAAGACAGAATATTACCTGCCCAGTTGTCATTCCAATAACTGATGGAACCCCAGACAATGACCCAATGCGAGTAAAACTAGAGATCAAGTAGGTGTTTTCTAATTCAATTAAATATATTGGAACTCATTCTCATTGGTATATTTCAAAATGTCCCATATTTATTGGAAATAAATTTTTCCCACTATAACATACCTTCAATAATGTCCCATGCTAATCTGGATTGGAGGATTTTCATAGATTCAGAGACACTTCTAATACTGATTCCTCAACCTTAAATTTATCAATCCATCCTATACCATGAATCCCAATGATGTTTTTCTTAACAGTTCACATCTCAAATTAAGGAGGTAAGAATTTTTACAATTTTACTTAGTATATCTTTATGAGAAATGAGAGAGGATAGGGTATTCATAGGAATTGAAGATAGGATGTTGTTAACCAGGGTGATGTGACCGCCAAAGAAGAGAAATATGTTATTATAGTTAAGAATAAATATTATGATTTTATCAAAAAGTGTATCAAAGTGTTGAATTATAACTCTACTTGGATAAATAGTCACTCCCAGATATTCCATGGGAAATTATCTTTTTTAGACTCATGGTTTATCAATAATTCTTTTTCCCCTTGAATTTGAACATGATTTTGATAAATAAATACTAATCTTTTCCTAGTTGATGGATTTTACAATCCAATGGATATATTCATCAATATTGTGGTCCATATCATGAATATTTATGATATTTTCATTAATTAATAGAATGAAATAGTTTGAAAATTAAATATGAGAGGGTCCCCTGATGTTAGGATTGCACAGAAAGGGTCTCAAACATCCCTCATCAATATTCTTGTTAAAATATCTTCTAAAAGGGTTTTGGGACAATATAAAGATAGTAGGAGAGAGAGTATATCCTTTAATTATTCCTCAGACCGATTTGAATAATCCATATCTTTTACCCATGATGGTGATAGAAAACTAGGGAGAACTCATGCACCTAAAAATAAGATAAATAACTTTCTCCAAAAAACCCATACCTAACATAAATTTAATTATGAAACACCACACCATCCTATCATATGCCTTGTCTATATCCATCTTGACAAAAAATTTGGACCCATGTACCTTATTATTAATATCACAAATCATTTCATGAGTAATGGAAATGGAAACATGAGTAGATCTTCCATGAATGAAACCCTATTGTTCCTTAGATGTCCATTTCAAAATGTGTAGGGATAATCAATTGATGATAATAAAAGAAATTAATTTATAATGAAAGTGTCACGTGATAATTGGATGAAATTTCTTTTGTAAGAAAGGATTCTTGACCTTCGGAATAAGGATCAAAGAAGTGATACAAGCCACTCTATGCAGACTTCCATCACAGAATGAGGATCATAAATGGCCACCCCATATTCCCCTTTCATCACACCTCTAAATACCTTTTTCCCAGCCAATAACTATCCAAATATCTTCAAAAAATCTCACCCCTCATCCTATAATCCTTAATCTGGTAATAAATCAACTCAAATAAGGCCTTTGGTGAAAACCAAAAGGAGATACCCGAAGGAGAGGTAGCTTTCATAAATGAAGGGTTTTGTTTTATTTCTTCCTCAAACACCTTCAATTATTTTTATATCATTATTATATAATAACATAATTATCTTAAATATAATAATATTTTGTTATGATATTTTTAAGTGCTACATCCACACACACTTCCATCAAATGGTTTATGAAGTCATCGTTTGTGTGTACGGCGAACAACCACCTCACGAACCGATGTTGTTCGTTTTTTCCATTGACACTTATCAAGGTTAGTAATAATTATGGAAATAATATTTTTATATGATATTTATTATTTTTATGTTGTTTATATGATTTTATATTTTTTATATCACATATACCCTCATTCTTTCCATTCTTTTGGAATATCATAACATCTTTTGTGCGTACGGCGGACTACCGCCTCGTGAAGCGATGTGATTCATTCACGATTTACATAAAATGTATTAAGGATGGTTTTAATAAAAGAATTTTATATATATGAAATATAAAATGGTTTTATAATTATAATATATTATATAATTTTATTTCTTTTAATCTAATAATAAAATGAACACAACATTCATGTGTGCGTATGACCTACCATCTCCATGATTGGTGTATTTCATTTCATATTTATATCTTTTATATGTTATTATAAATACATATATATAATGAATATATATGATATTTATATAATTTTTATAATCTATAGATATGAATAAATCAATATTAAGGTAATATAACTAAAAATATAATTAAAGAAAACATTTATGAAAAAAAAGCAGTTATTACTTGAAACGTAACTTTAACATGGAATTGTTAAAATATGAGTAATATAAAGTCATAAGTAAATAATATATGGTATTATATATATGAATGAGGTTTTTTGATAGATTTATAATAAACATATATTTATTATACTGTATTTACCAATGATTATAACGATATTCAAGACTTAAGGTAAGGGATTTCCATCTCACTTTTTACCTTTGGGAGACAGAAGCTATATTCACCACCACTTTCCTATATGTGGTGTATATAATACACCTAAATTTATTTTATTATTATTCTCCTAATATTTTTTTATTTACATATCTAATTGGTTATCTCTCTTTCATGGGATTTACAGTTCAAAAGCTACCAAATTGATACGGTAATTTTGTCTCAATTTGCCTTCTTTGAGATACATGTTATGTTATGAACCTATATTATTTTATGAGGTGTATATACTACCATTTTGACATGTTATATAATGAATCTAATTCTTTCAATAATATTTGAAGATTCGTTTAATGGTATTCTATCATGAGGATCATGATTCAAGGTAACCAAATTGGTAGGATTTTATTATTACAATCTCGTTGTTTATTGGGATTGTTTATGATTATGATTTCATTGATAAAATATTATGATCCATATCTCAATAATTATCATGAATTTTATTATCCCTTTGTTATTCAAGATATCTTAATGTGATGGTTCCATTTTTTCACTCTTTAGTACTAAAGATAATTAATAAAATGTTTTTAATAATATCTGACTTTATTTTTCTCTTCAATCGGAAATATATTTTCTTTTGAAAACATTTTTTATACAAAGTTTTTGAAAAAAAATAAAAAAAAATCATAATTTTTTTATTAACCCCTTATTATTTTTAAAATATATTTTACCCATGTTTTAATTTTTACAAAAAAAATGGAAGAAATCTTTATTTGTTTTCCAAAACAATGCCTATTTTAATTTTACTAAAAATGTAAAATAAAACTTCATGTTTAAGTGTATGACTTGAATGTAATATTAAAACATCATGAATAATCATTTCTTAAAATAATAATTTGTAAGTTTTAAAAAAAATCAAATAAAAATGTTTTCAAAATATTTTATTTTTTTAAAAGGCGTTTTCAAAGTAGAAAGGATATTTTCCTCAATAAATGTTTTAAACAACCATTTCAAAATTATTTTCATATAATATGACATTAATTAGTGTTAATCATGCCATTATAGGGATAATATCTAAGTGAAACATTCATATTATTTCTCTAAATGGTTTATGTTTTGATGGAATGATGTTTATGAAACCCTTTTCTCTTTCGCAGGTTATATGCTTATGGAACCTGCCTCTTTTAATAGATTATGCTATGATGAAATGATAATGAAACTTGTATCTATTACATAGGATATAATGTGATTAAATGTTTATGCTACCCATTTTGTTTCATGGGTTATGATATTATGAATGTTTATGATCATTTGGCACACATATGTATTATTTCATTATGTGATGGGTGGGACCTATATCTCTATAAAATGTATTGGGTAAAAAATTATATATCATGTGATGGATAGGACTAAAATGGGGAGTGAACTCAATTAAGTAATATAGGGTTGGAATAGGAAGTGAACTTGGTATAGTACTACAGGGATGGAACTGGAAGTAAACATGTTTTAGTGATATAGGGCCAAAATGGGGAGTGAGTATAGTTCAGTAAAGGACTATGTCCTCTATGTTGGTCTTGGAAGTGAGCCTTGAAAAATATGAAATGATTTTTTATGCTTATGTGTATACCAAAAATTCCATGTCTTATGTCAATGTTATTCTCTCATGGATCATGTTATTTTATTTCCTTATGATTGATTTGTTATGAACTATCAATATTTACATCATTATTTAAGACTATGATCTTTGATATTCAGGGTATGTTTTTTAGTTGTTATTCTCATGATCTCATACGATTATACTCATGTTATTCTTATGCATCGCCATGTTTACCCTTACTGGGTATCTGGGATCACTCTTTATTATGTTTCCTTTCCCCATGTTATGAAGATATGTATTATGTATGATATGTATAATAATGGTGCTATTTGTGAAGAACATAGTGCGAGATGATGAACAAGTTTTTATGTTTCCAAGTTTCCAAAGACACTAAACTATTACGATCCTCAAGAATGTGTTTGTGTAATGTAATAAATATTTTGTAAAATGATGTAATGTATATTTAAGAAGAGTTTGGGTAATTATAAATTTATAATTCATGTTAAACTAGATACATACTTAAATATCACATCTATTTGGAAACATAAAATACAACATAGTATTTTCTTTAAGAATATCATTATTCTCTTTAAAATTACCTTGTATATAAATCATAGTACACTTACTATAATACTAGGGAAAAGAAACATAATAAATGGGTGAGATAAAAAGTTTATTAAGGGTTATGTACAATGTAATATATCATTATTAGATATAGTATAATAAATATGGAAATCTAAAGAAATAAAAATACATTCCATTTTATCAGTAAATTGAGCATGAAGAGTAATATGGAAATAATAAATGATGATAAAATAATTCCATATAAATTATAAAATTAACTTGAAACTTATCCATGGATATCATAACTATTAAAATAATTACATGGAAATTAATAACTAATTTCATAATGATGGAATGAATAATTTCAGATATCTTAAACTTACTCTCGAGGCCTCATGCCAAAAAATCTTACATAAATGGGTAAGGCCTTTGTAAAATACATAAAAAAATTTCTTTATGAGACCTAAAAATTTGTTAAGGGTCTATTTAATTTCAATCCCCACCTATCACTTAATATTTATAATGCATTCATCATATGAGTAAACAATATAACTTAATCAACATGCCTTAATAATTAAAAAAACTTGTATAGAAATAACTATCATACAAAATGTCAACACATTACACAGTAAAAATGATCATAAAAAATCCATAGAAATATGTTGGATGGTATCATTGGATTATATCCTTATTAAATCATAAAATTTATCAAAGGATGTTGACATGTATTAAAATCCTTTTAAAAGACCACTTTGATATTTCTTCAGTAAAATACACTTTTCATTCTAAAATATTAAAATTTCAAAAATATTAGGAAAGTTATTTTCTTTAAAAATAACCATGGACACTTGTAAATTAATTTTAAAATAATTTATTAACCATGATATTAGTAAATTATATAAATTATGAGTATA